>CM073571.1:104657556-105967556 GCA_037074715.1 Magnolia kwangsiensis
GGTATGGGACACCGTGGTCAAGCTGTCGGCCTACGCTGGGGCCATAAACCTCCCCGTAGTGACCAGTGAGCACCCTACTCTGAGCAGATTATGGTGGTATGAGACACTATATTCTTGCTGTCGGCCTACACTGATTGGTGACGAGCCCTTTGTAGTGACCTTGAGTTTATCCTAACACCGCATAGGGGCGACGAGTCCTGATGCAGTATTAAGGATATAAATAGGCCTGTGTTGATAAGGTGATGGGGGAGAGGAGCAACGAGTGCGTGCAACAGCCCTGGCAGCCCTTACAGCGACCTATAAATATAACATCGTATGTGATTACTAGGAGTGACGACCCTAGACAGGATCTGTGTTGGGATTGATATAAGGAAGGTACCCTAGTTTCCCAATCCTGCTGTATGAAAAGGACTAATAACAACCCGGTAATCATTATCCATATCGCATTACATGTGCCTGGAAGATGTGGAGCACTGCGGGAAGAAAGCATGCCGCGGACGCAGATGGTGCCGCATGAGGGAGTATGTCGGTGAGGGCATCCATCATGTTATTTCATGCATGCATTAACAACAGTATCTACGAATGTTTAATTGTTTACTTTACTATTAACATGTGATTGATTTGATAACATGCTAATCTTTGCTCTATTATTCCACTGATTTGATCACTCACTCCCACATTATGGGACGGTGTTTCCGGACACCCACCAGACCCTGTTGTAGTTGCAGATGATGGCGCTGCTTGTGGAGAGGAGCTAGACTTGTATGATGATGAGGAGGACTTCTCCTCCGTGTTCCGATCGACGGGATTACAGGGAGGTTGATTAGACACCTTGACACTTGTCATTTTATATTTTTAGAGCACTCATGTATATTCTTTTCTTTCCATTTTTAGAGTATACATGTATTTAATTAACCTGGTAACATGTTCACACTCTGGAGACTTAAAATCAATTATATATTTTATGTATTTATCAGTCTTCCGCTTGTTAATTTAACTATCTCTGGAGTATGATATGTTGTTTTGGCTTAGTCTCAATCTTGTTTAATGTCATTCTACAGACAACATGCATTTATCATTATCTATGTTGCATAAGTGACATTCTGGAACTCGGGAGTTGGGTTTCTACCCGACCCCTGATTTTTTGGGTGTTACAGATCAACTCAGTGGAATCATAGAGCAAAGATTAGCATGTTATCAAATCAATCACGCGATAATAGTAAAGCAGGAAATCAAACATTCCTAGATATTGTTGTTAATCTAAGCATGAAATGACATGATGGATGCCCTCACCGACATACTCCCTCATACAGCACCATCTACGCCCGTAGCATGCTTTCTTTCCATAGTGCTCCACATCTTTCAGGCACATGCAGTGTGATGTGGATATGATTACCGGGTTGTTATTCGTCCTTTCATACAGCAGTATTGGAAACTAAGGTACCTTCCTTATATCAATCCCAACACGGATCCTCTCTAGGGTCGTCACTCCTAGTATTCTCATACGATGTTACATTTGTAGGTCGCTGCAAGGGCTGATAGGGCTGTTGCTCGCACTCATTGCACCGCTCCCCCATCACCTTATCAATACAGGCATAATGTACTCTTGTCGCTACGGAAGGGTCGTCACCTCCCGTAGACTCAGAATATGCTCGAGGTCACTACAAAGGGCTCGTCACCAATCAGTGTAGGCCGACAGCTCGAATGTAGTGTCTTATACCACCACAATCAGCTCACGAGTGAAATGTGCTCACTGGTCACTACGGGGAGGTTTGTGACCCCAGTGTAGGCCGACATCTCGACCACGGTGTCCCATACCACCATGCCCGGCTCATGAGTCTTTATGGATTAAGGTACCATGGTTAACAGGGTTTTCAATGGTAAGTTCAGTACCCTAGGTTCAAGCAGTTATGACTCATACAAGGTGAACATACAATGGTCAGTCGGGTTACTTGACGGGCTCGACTAGTACAAGCGCATTTCAAGATGAGCGACATGAAGTGCATAAAACACTTCGTGTGGCCTAACCACTGCCGCCTGCCCAAGACACGACTCGCGTTCATCGACGCGTCCTTCGTGGCAAATGGAAGCCAACCACGAATTCGATCCATTACCGACTTCCTGGACTAAGTTATAGCCCCAAGCATTTATATATCAACATCAGTAAGCATATGAGAGTAACAAAAATGAATATAAACAATAAAAGCATGTTGACACATGTTATAACTTACAACGTAAGCAAATCAAGCAACACATGCATTTCATATATATAATGAAATCAATTCATATAGCCAACATGTGAAAATCATATACGTCAGCATATTAATTGAGAATTCGATCTCAAAACTAATTCACAACACCATTTACACAATATATACTAATACAAACATTTATACAAACACTTAGTCTACACACTTTAGTCTACATAGCGTATGTCGACTCAAAGTGCACATTTGGGCGAATCTCTTCGCCAAATAGATCATACACGCATTCCTAATATCACAACATGACAAATAGCCATGGTAATTATTTCAGAAAAATATGGACGTAAACAGTATTTCCTACAAATGAATAAAATACCCTAAATCTCATATTTTCCGTATGCAATAAAAATAGAAAACGGACAGCATGTTCTACATGTCAAACGGCATTCTCTGCAATAATCTACTATTAAATGACATTGAAAGCTTTGAAATCAGTCAATCAAAGCGTCTAAAATCCTCACCTTTTGCCTTAGACGTGTATCGATTCGAACAGAATTTTTACGCTTCGTCAACGGCGTAACGGCGACCTCATGCACACGATACATAAGCTACATCGCTAAAGTATCAAAGGAATCCCTAAAACAGCAAGTGGTTAGGGTTTTTCTTACCTAGAAGTGCGTTAGAATCACTGGGAAAATGATTTGAATGCGGTGATTAATCACGGGTAGCAGCTGTTGCAAGTGGCAGGAAAACTCTCCCACACCACTCTCACAATCTCTCACTTTCTCTCTCTCTCTCTATCTAGGTTTTTAAGCAAATTCGGATGGGAGAGATATGTGAGGGTTTAAGGCCCTTATATAGCCTAAAATCTAACATAAATAGACTTGGGACAAATGTATACTTAAGTTATAACCAAATCGGGACTTTTCTGATCCAAAAGTGTGTTTCGGGAGGTCCCCTGGCCGAACGCGGTCGAACTTAAGCTCATGCATATCAGATCCTGCTCACATGAAGTTTTCAGACCGGTAGAATTTTCAGATCGCATGTGGTGGTCTAGTTTCAGTTATGTGGTCACGGAGACTCGATCGAAGATTCCAAGTACACTCACCTGAGTGAGAAATGTTTCCTGATCCGAGGGTGTATTAGGGTTAGATTCTGACGGTCTGAATGCTTATACTGATCCCGCAAGCGAAATGTGACAGATTTATTTAAATTCCATTTAATTTTAAATAAATTTCACTCTTTCTCACACTCCCTGCTCCAGGCTCAATGAAATAGCCTCAGAACATCAGTTGGGCTTGATTTTTGAAATGATTGTCAAGTCTAGCTAAGCGGTCATAACGGTCTAAGATTGTGGATATCAGACTTTCGATGCACGGTCTAAATCCAATACGAAGTTTCAAAGGGTTCCTGAGAGCAAACGGGTTTAGAGTTGATCCTAGGTTTCAGGGTATTGTAGCGTCATTGGTTCTACAAGTTTTGGGTCTTGCAGAACATATTTAAAGTGATCAGGGACAATTTCACAGCTAATCTAACGTAGCGCTAGTTAACTTACGCTTCTTTTCTAAAGGAATTTATCCTAAGTGATTTCTGATCGAGATGGTACTCGAGTCTCTGTACGGATTTTTTTGAGGCGTTACACCTTGACATGAAATGGGAAACAACTTCTCACTACATTAGTCTTCCTTTGCTAATGATGTGTTCTATGGCATTGGTACCTATAATTGTAGAAATGAGCCTAATCTCTATTGGCTATATGTCCTTAACATTTTCCAAGGGTAAAGTTATAACTTTTGGTTGTAGGTGGTCGGGCCAACACGGAAGGAAAGTTATGTAGTGGGTCTGAGCCAGATACATAGACTTTCTGTCGAAACTCTGATAGAAAATTTGTCATATCAGTTCTTAATCCGAGTCGATGCCGATCTTCTTTTTGATCAGAGCATTGGATTTATTGGTAACCACTAGGATTAGGAATTCAGTTCAGACCGCAAATACATCACTTATATATGATTTCTCTACTCCGTGTCCCCGGTTGTACTAAGTCCTTGGGAAGGCAATGTTAAGGGGGCATGCTAGTTTATCCTAGCAGTCATCTGAGGAATATACAAGTTTTCCTATACGTGACTAGTTCTAAGTCAAGAAAGCTTCCTGATAATTACTAAAGAAGCCCTTGAGTATTATGGGGATCTATCGAAGGAAAGAAGTTCTACTCCAACCAAATCTAACCTATTATTCTTTAGCATATACAGGCTTTACACTACTTAATATAACTAGTAGACTAGTCTGTAACTCACTAGCTGTAATCTAAAGCCTAAGTTTACACGCTAGATGGTTTCATACCATTACTACTACAGGGAATTGTTCTATCACTCAGGGTCAAGATTGTCTAATTGGAATTAGATTTCCTATATCGTCGGCTCTTTCAAAATCTAGGAGTACTAGTTCTAGGTCCAACACTCCAAAAGCCTATGTGGCCAGTGGTCTCAAGGTGTGCTAAATGGGACTGCTTTCCTACTCCTACCTCATAATTGGGAGTGACATGTTTGGTAGGTGGGTGGGTTGGGATTCAAATCAATTTCATAGGCTTTGGAAAATGGATCTTGTGTTGGAAAGTGTAAGATGGGAATTCCAAATCCCATGATGATACATTCCTAAGTGAAAGTTGAAAGAAAAGCCCGAAGTTTCTTTTAATTGCATACACCAAACATAGTGTTGGAAACCATAGGCTACACCCAATATAGGGACAATACCTTACACAGACATTCATTGTTGCTTGCATAAGGCCATGGAAAGTGAAGAAAAGGGAGACTAAGGGCTGAGGTTTTGGTTCTCCACGAGTTTGAGCCTCAACAAGAGTTATAAAGGCCCCCAAACATAGAGATTGAAGAAGGGAAAAGGGAGAGATGGGTTGGGTTGGAAGCTTAAATGAGAGGTATGGGAGCTCAAATCGAAGAAAATGGAAGAACTAGGTGCTAGGTATGGCTGAGAACGATGGAGGGATGAAGGAAATAACAGAAAATGAAGGAACGAACGATTGAAAGGGAGGTTGGAGAGAGAAAACAGCAACTTTAGAAGAAAAAGAGAGCTTAGGGGTCACTTTATGAAGGAAGTAGTAGATTTCGAATGAACTAGGGGTCGAACCCTGTATGAAGGGGTCCCACTAGACCCCAAACTCGGTCGGTCCGGCCCGACCAGCCCACTGACCAGTGAGGCCTCGCCGAACCGGCGATGCCCTCGCCGGTCTGTGACCTGTTCGGCTAGGGCTCGCCCATGGGGCGAGGTCCTCCTACCCCTGGGTCCCAAAAAGTATGAGGCCCACTTTGGATCCCCCCGGAACTTAATCGTTTGGCCCCCCGACTCCATTTAAGGAATTTCAAGGCCAATTTGCAAACTAGAATGAGTTTATGTGATATATAACATATGATTTTGGGGTAGGAGACACTAATCTATCCAACTAACCCATTTATTCCACAAGATTTCATAATTGAAATAGTCAAAAGTCCAATTTATACATATATTTACTATTTATGGTAAATTTGTATTTAGGTATTATTATCCATCATTTATATGTTAGGACTTATGTCTAGTATGAAAGAACTTAGAAAAAGTTGAAGAACGAGGTGGTGAAAGGAGAAATTTTGAAGGAATTGGATAAAAAGGGGTTTTAGGCTTGAGAGTGAGTGTAGGGGTTGTGGTTGACCCACAACCTAAGGACATTCATTTCTATGTTTGGAATTCTTCAGGGAATGACTCAAACCCATCAACTGACGACCTAGAGGTGACTTAGGTCGCTTCACGCGACCAAAAATACGTTATGGACTAAATTACCGTATAGTCTCACCTGTCGGCAAAACTGGGGATTCTAATGTGATTTCTAAGTTTTCGTCGCCCCCTTCCTAAGTCAGAGTGCATCAGTGTGCGTCATGTTACCATAACCCAGGTCTGGTTTAATTCAAATCATGCTCTGATACCATCCGTAACATCTCAAAAATCGGGGGTCGAGTACAAACCCAACTCTCGAGTTTCAAAACGTCACTTATGCAACATAGATAATGATGAATGTATGTTATCTGTAGGATGGCATTAAACAAGATTAATACTAAGCCAAAACAGCATATCATACTCCAGAGACAGTTAAATTAGCAAGCGGAAGGATGTGATAGATATATGAAATATATGAACTGTTGTAAGTCTCCAGAGTGTGAACATGTTACCAGGTTAAACATATACATGTATACTCCAAAAATGATAAAAAAGAAGATACATGAGGTCTCCAAAAAAAATAGAAAATGAGAAGTGTCATGGCATCTAATCAACCTCCCTGTAAACCCCGTCGGTCAGAACCTGCATATAGGAGAAATCCTCCTCAACATCATCACGTTCGGCTCTGCTTTACAAGCATCGCCATCATTTGAAACTAAAATAGGGACTGGTGGGTGTCCGGAACACCGTCCCGTAACGTGGGAGTGAGTAGCTAAGTCAGTGGAATCATAGAGCAAAGATTAGCATGTTATCAAATCAATCACGTGATAATGATAAAGCAAGCAATCAAACATTCCTAAATACTATGATTAATGCAAGAATGAAATGACATGATGGATGCCCTCACCGACATACTCCCTCATGCAACACCATCTTACGTTCGTGGCATGCTTTCTTCCCTCAGTACTCCACATCTTCCAGGCACATGCAGTGCGATATGAATATGATTACCGAGTTGTTATTAGTCCTTTTCATACAGTAAGATTGGAAAAGTAAGGTACCTCCCTTATATCAATACCCAAACAATGATCCATTCTAGGGTCGTCAGTCCTATCATATCTCATATGAAGTACGGATCTAGGTCATTGCAAGGGCTGTCAGGGCTATTGCACGCACTCGTTGCACCGTTCCGCCATCACCTTTTCAATACAAGACTAGTTTATATCCTTAAGACTGCATCAGGACTCGTCGCCCCCGTGCGGTGTCAGGAGAAACTCAAAGTCACTACAAAGGGCTGTCAGGGCTGTTACTCGCACTCGTTACTCCACTCCCCCATCAACTTATCAATGTAGGCCGACAGAAAAATATATAGTATCCCATACCACCATAATCTGCTCAGAGTAGGGTGCTCACTGGTCACTACGGGGAGGTTTGTGGCCCCAGCGTAGGCCGACAGCTCTACCACGGTGTCCCATACCACCATGCCCGACTCATGAGTCTTAGGGGATCGAGGTACCAAGGTTAGAGGGGCTTTCCAATAGTAAGTTTGGTACCTTAGGTTCAAATAGTTATGACGAATACAAGGTGAACATACAATGGTCAGTCGGGTTACTTGATGAGTCTGACTAGCGCGAGCGCACGTTGAATCGACCGACATAAAGTGCACAAGCACTTCGTGTGGCCTAACCACTGCCGACGACTCTAGTACGACTCGGGTTCGTCATACACATCCTTCGTGACGAATAGAATCCAACCACGAACTCTAATCTGTTACCGACTGCCTGGACTAGAGTATAGCCCCAAACACAAGTAATGTGAATCAGTAATCATATGCAATAAACAAAATTGAAATGATAACTAATTCAAGCATGTTACAAACATGTTATAAGGTACGACATAAGCAGTTAAGCATGCACAAGAATTTCATACATCAAGAATCAGTACAACAACGTACGTGGAGGACGTCATACTCATCATCAACGTAGTTGAGAGTCCTATCTCAACACTAGCCTACAACACTACTCACTAAGTGCTTACTCACGCAAGAATTTATACAAACACTTAAAATACACAACTCTAACGTACTTGACGTATGTTGACTTCGACATATGATATGACAGATCCTTATATCAAGGAGTTGTCTAATACACAACAATCATATTCTTACATTCAAAACATATAACAAGCATAAATCATCCTGATTTAGGCATTTCAACAAACACTTAGTCTACACATATTAGTCTACATAGCATATGTCGGCCAATACATGCATTAGAGCGAATCTCTTCGCAAAACAGATCATACGTGTATAACTAACATAGGTACACCACAAATACTCATGGCAATCATATCGGCAAAATATGTACGTATACAATATTTCCTACAAATACCTAAAATACCTTAAATCTCATATTCTTCGTACGTATTCGAAATGAAAAACAGACAGCATGTTCTACATGTCAAACAGCATTCTTGTCAATAATCTACCATTAAACAACATTGAAAGCCTTGAAAACAGGTAACTAAGCGTCTAAGATCCACACCTTACGCCGTAGGAGCGTAATGAATCGAATAGGAGCTCTACGTCGTCTTCAACGACTGATTGGAAACCTACAACACAAGGTAAGTCAGCTACTTCGCTACTTGGATCGATAGAATCCCTAAAACAGGTTAGGGTTAAGGTTTTCTTACCTAGAATGGAGTTGGAATCACCAGAATAGTGATGCAGGTGGATGGAGTTGGCACGTGGAGCAGCTGGGAAGAATCCCAGGAGAAAGCTCCAACTTCTACCTCACTTTTTCTCTCTTTTCTCTCCTCTCTCCTATGGTTTTTCCTAAATTCGTATGGGTTAGAAGGCTAAGGTTTTAAGGCCCTTTTATAAGCCCAAACATAACCAAAACAGACTTCAAGTCAAGGTATACTTGGGTTATAGCCAAATCGGGTCTTTTTCGATCCAAAAGAACATTTCTGGAGGTCCCCTGAATGAATGCGGTCAGACTTAAGCTCATGGATGTCGGATCCTAATCACATTAAGTTTTCAGTTTGATAGGGTTCCCAGATCGCACGTGGCTGACCAGTTTTATTTCAGCTGTCACTGAGACTCGATCGAGGATTCCAAATACACTGACCTGAGTAGAAAATGTTCCCTGATCCGAGGGTGTATTTGGGTCAGATTTCGATGGTCTGAATACTTATACTTAACCCGCAAGCGAAATGTGCCAGATTTATTTAAATCACATTTAATTTATAAAGAATTTTACTCTTTCTCACACTCCTTGCACCAGGCCCAATGAAATAGCCTCAGAACATCAGTTGGGCTTGCTTTTCGAAATGATTGTCAAGTCCAACTAAGCGGTCATAATGGTCTGAGATTGTAGATATCGGACTTTCGACGTGCAGTCTAGATCTAATACAAAGTTTCAAAAGGTTCCTGAGAACAAACAGGTTTAGAGTTTGATCCTAGATTTCAGGGTAAGGTAGCGTCAATGATTCTATAGGTTTTGGGTCTTATAGATCGCATTTAAAGTGGTTGGTGCTAATTTTGTAGGAAATCTAGTGTAGCGCTGGCTAATTCACGTTAAATTTCTAAAGAATTAGGTTCTAAATGATTTATTTGGCTTTGAAATTGGGTTCTGAGAGATTACCAAGGTATTATGGTTGACCCATTGCCTAAGGACACCGAACTCCAGGTTGGAAAAAATTCGGGGTGTTACAATATACAATACATGCACCAAGGTGGGTCCCACTTGCCCACAAGTACCAGGCAGGTGCATCCAGCACATGAGGTGAGTCCCATCTTCATGAAAAATAAATGGACGATGCTGATAACATACAAGATGGGTCCCACGTAACTTTGTGACATCAGTAAGTTATATAGCTAGTGTGTACAAGTCCAGCCAATCTACTTCCACGTACGTCCAACCATTGGTCGGCTGGATTCATACATCAGCAAGGTGGGCCCCACCCCCACACGTGTGGGGTGGGTCCCACGTCCTAGAAAAAGGGATGAACAACACTTATAAAACACATATATCTTGGTAGCCCAGCACCGTCCAAAGTTTCTGGACGGTGCAGACATAATTCAAACAAGGTGGGCCCCACCCGTCAGGCATGTGGACGGCATGGATAACACACACACAAAATATATATACATATATATAATATTATTTATTCCATAAAATGTTATATTTTTACTTATATTTTTATTTATAAATCCAACATTCAAACTTTGGATGTACATATACATCGTAGTGAGGCCGCACATACAATAGAGTACGTCCATCAAGGTGGGTCCCATCCCTCACGTGTAGCACGTGTGGGGTGGGACCCACATGCCCAAAAATGGATGGACGGATTGGAATAACACATCTCATGGTCAGACTCCAGGACCTGCTAACGTCCTAGCTACTGTGAACAGCTTGGATATTCAACACATTCATAAGGTGGGTCCCAAGGATACACCACCTGTTTGCTGGTGTGATGTACACCAGCCAATCCATTATCATAAATCAAGGTGGGTCCCTCATCTAGTCCCAGGGACGGTGCGGACACCACATATCAAGGTGGGGTCCACGCATTGTGGATAAACTACATGAATCATGGTGGGCCACATATCAAAAGAAAAAGAGAGAGAAAGAAGGAAAGAAGTACCCACCTTTAGATCTCTTCTTCATTCTTCCGCCAATGCAGGCTAGAGCTCAAATGGATGGACTTCAACGGTTAAGATCAAGCTTGGATGGTGGAAATGGAAGGTAGGAAGGTGGGCCACACATGGCTTCTCCATGGAAACCATGGACGATTTTCTCTTTGGGGTTGCTTGGGAGAATGAGAGAGAATAAGAGAGAGAGAGAGAGAGTTGATGGGAGAGGAGTGATGAGAGAGAGGGATGGTGAGTGATGGGTAGGTGTACTTGGTTGTAAGAGAGTATTGACTTTAGGGGAGGGGTGGTTGTACTTGGGGATGGGGTGTGAGGTGATGGGAGTACTTGACATTTGACATGATTGATGGGATTGATTTGAAAGGTTGTAGAGATTCTCTTAGGATTTTACAAATGCGCGGCATTTTCTTGAACTGAATGCAGGCCCACTTCTTCTGGCATGGGTATCGCCTCGACACATGAGACGGGGCATCAGAACCGCGGTGACGGCGCGGTCGCTAGGGTACAAGTCTCAGGTTGAGCCAACTCGGATTGACAGGACTCGGCTTAGAATCGCGCACAAACGTTGGATAAAGGTCGAAGGTTGTCGAAATTTGACCGGGAAGACTAAGGAAGCTTACGGAACAGTACAGGCTAGGATATAGGTCTTACATACATAGAGGGGGGACGACGTGGATAATACACATCATTAAGGTGGGCCACATGGGTGGAACAGCCAGCCCCTGCTAGATGTCAGTCCAGCTGGAACGGACAGCCCCTACTGGACTTCAGCCCAGCTGGAACGTCAAGCAAGTGGGCTGCTGGCCTAGATATGATAATCCCCCAAAATGGGCAGTCCGGATGGTCCACATACACCTGAGGTGGGTCCTAGCAAGGTGGGCCATAAAGAAGGTAAGGGGAGAAGCTATAAATGCATGCAAATAGGAATATTGCACAAGCACGAGGTGGGTCATATATCATGTCAATGTATGGTGAAGACTAGAGTGTTGTAGAAAACTCATCATAGCAATGTATGGTGATCATTGCTTTTGGGGAAGAAAACTCATGATGACTTTTGGGGAAGAAAATCCATAATGGGCTAGCTAGGCTAGGCTATAGGCTAGGTAGCTAGGTTGTTATCATAGGTAGTGATGGAAATAGGGTGATGTCATCCACCAAGGAAAACGTGCACAAGCACGGATCCTATATCATGTCAATAGTCCAAATGTTGCTGATCTACACCTTGGATTGGTGCACGAGACACGACGTTGGAACCATGGCGAAAATGCGGTCACAAAGGCATAGGTTTCGGGTCGAATCGGTTCGGGTTTATAAGGCAGAACTTAGGGATGATCGCAAATGCTACTTACAGGTCGCGGGTCGGTGAAATTCGACCGGAAGGACCGCGGGACCTAACGGAATGGAATAAATACTAGGTTATAGGTCTGACAATTATAAATAGTAATAATACTCTATGATTAAGGTCTTATACTAACTAGTCAGTGTTGACAATATTAGAAAACAATTAGTATGCCACAACTCACTTAAATCACCATTAAGGAGATCACAATTTCTCTACCTATGGTGGGTTTTAAGGAGATAGTAGTTGTATGGACATGGAACTAAAGAATGAGAAATGCAGTATGCTAATGATCTAAAAAAATCTGAAATGTTACCGAGTACTAAGGTACTAAATCAAATCGCTGTTAAGGAGATCGCAATGTTTCAACATGGGATGTTTTGAGGAGATCGTACCTAAAAGAAGAAGGAAGAAATGAAGAACTAATGCAATAAGTGGGTGATAAAATATACATACATACATACATACATACATATATATATATATATATATATATATATATATATATATATATATATATATATATATATATATAGAGAGAGAGAGAGAGAGAGAGAGAGAGAGAGGCAAGAATTGACTTCTAATACACAAAGAATTGAAAGTTCGGCAAGGTGCAAAAATTACTTAAACTATAAGCAAGGAGATATGTGAGAGAGAGGATATACAAAATATAAAGATAGAAAAATAAATAGATGGTCGAATTACTGCCCGCGCACGTGGAGATGTGGGAGAATGAAATTAGAAATAGGACACTCTCAAGAGGAGATGATCGCAGATCTTAGATCATGATCCTATTCTACCTATCTTGGACCATTTAGATGACTTGGATGTTAGTATAAGCTGGGTTGCAGGGTTTGGAAGGAGCATACTCACTCTTTTCTCTACTCTCAATCTTACTCTTTTCTTTCTCTATTGTTATTCCTCACCCCCTTTCTCTCTTTGTATTATTATTTTCTTTTCTTTATTATTGTGTTGTGAAATGAGGGAGATGAGCCAGTTGGTTGTTTGGTAATTTTGTAGCAGCTTGAAGTGCAAACATACCATATGGAGTGATCTACTCGGCCAGAGGACACACACCATTACAGGTTCACCTTGATAAGTGATAAATAACTAATTTCATTTCTTTAGAGAGGTAAAATGACTATTTTACTCTTAGGAGGTAATAATATTGCCGCCCCACCACTAATATTTCTTTACTGCTATTCATGGAGATTTTAGAAGAGATCCAAAAAAACTTCTTAGATTTACGAAGATTTGAGCGGCAATATTATTGCCACCTCAGGCTTACTGAAATGGTCTTAGGCAGTGATATTATTATTTCTCAAGTGGAATTTTCGATGACAATAGCTTAGCCCATTCTAATATGACCCATTGTGTCCTTAAATCATCAGAATGGTACAATTTTTCTCCCAAATTTCGGTGTGGAATTTCATGGATTTATCGGACTCGGGCTCTCATAAAGGATTTAAGTATCTGTATTGGATTGGTTGAGTACGCTTTCTAAGGGTTCCAAGCTCACGAGTATATTCTGGTTCAGCATGCATGAATGCCTAATTTGTAGGGGTTAAATGTGCAGGGTGTTTTAATTTTAATTAACGGTAAACTAAGTATATAATTTTTACGTAATACCTAAATGCCTACGTATCCTTCATCATGACAATGTCGTAGTATCAAAAGATTCCATTGGGCCATATCTGTTGATTTAGTTAACAAATAATAATTGTTATGGGAAGATCTAAGCCCCTAATCAACCTAAGGGTGAGCCTCAAACTAATTCAACCAAGTGCATGAACAACCAAGTGCATGAACAACCTGATGTGAGCGTCCCTGAAAAAGTCGTGCATTATGAAGGTGCTATTACTTCGAGGCTGCAGATCGGAGCAACTTCCACACTCCGATCAAAAGTGATAAGCTGTCTACCTATGTAACACCTTGAAAATTGGGGGTCAAGGAAAAACTCCACTCCCGAGTTCCAGAACATCACTTATGCAACATTTTCAATGATGGATGAATGTTGTTCATATTAGTGCAGAAAATATGAGTGGGATTAGACCAAAACAGCATATCATACTCCAGAGACAGTTAAATTAGCAAGCGAAAGAATGTGATAGATATATAAAATATATAAAAGATTGTAAGTCTCCAGAGTATATAAAATATATAAATGATTGTAAGTCTCCAGAGTGTGAACATGTTACCAGGTTAACTAAATACATGTATACTCCAAAATAAAAAGAAAAGAATATACATGGGTGTGTAAATAAAAGGAAAGATACCAAGTGTACTGGCATCTAATCAGTAACCCTGTAAACCCCATCAATTAGAACCTGCATATAGGAGGGATCCTCCTCATCATCATCAAGTCCGGCTCTGCTTCGCAAGCATCGCTATCATCTGAAACTAAAATAGGGACTGGTTGGTGTGCGCAACACCATCCCGTAACGTAGGAGTGAGTAGCTAACTCAGTGGAATCATAGAGAAAAGATTAGCATGTTATCAAATCAATCAAGCAATAATGATAAAGCAAGCAATTCAAACATTCCTAAATACTGTGATTAATGCAAGAATGAAATGACATGATGGATGCCCTCACCGACATACTCCCTCATGCGACACCATCTTACGTCCATGGCATTCTTTCTTCCCTTAGTGCTCCACATCTTCCAGGCACATGCAATGCGATATGAATATGATTACCGAGTTGTTATTAATCCTTTTCATACAGCAGGATTGAGAAACTAGGGTACCTCCCTTATATCATTCCCAACAAGGTTCCTGTCTAGGGTCGTCACTCCTAGTAATCTCATACGATGATATATTTCTAAGTCGCTGCAAGGGCTGCAAGGGCTGTTGTACGCACTCGTTGCTCCGCTCCCCCATCACCTTATCAATACAGGCCTAGTTGTACTCTTGTTGCTACGGAAGGGTCGTCGCCTCACGTAGACTCAGAGTTCACTCGAGGTTACTACAAAGGGCTGTCAGGGCTGTTGCTCGCACTCGTTACACTGCTCCCCCTCACCTTATCAGTGTAGGCTGACAGCTCGAATATAGTGTCCCATACCACTATAATCAGATCACGAGTCTAAAGTGCTCACTGGTCACTACGGGGATGTTTGTGGCCCCAGCGTAGGCCGACAACTCGACCACGGTGTCCCATACCACCATACCCGGCTCAGGAATCTTAGTGGATCAAGGTACCACGGTTATCAGGGTTATCACTGGTAAGTTCAGTACCCTAGGTTCAAGCAGTTATGACCAATACAAGGTGAACATACAATGGTCAGTCGGGTTACTTGATGAGTCCGACTAGCACGAGCGCACGTTGAATCGACCGGCATGAAGTGCACAAGCACTTCGTGTGGCCTAACCACTACCGATGACTCTAGTACAACTCGGGTTCGTCATACACATCCTTCGTGGCGAATAGAATCTAACCACAAATTCTAGCTATTACCGACTGCCTGGACTATAGCATAGCCCCAAACACTTGCAATCTGAACCCATAAGCATATGAGATAGACAGAATTGAAATAAAGTAATCCAAGCATGTTATCGAACATGTTAGGAGATACAACATGTATATGAAACTATACACAAACATTTCATAAGTAAAGTGATTAAATCAAACAACTTGTATGGACGAAATCATAAACATCATTCAGGTTGTTGAGAATCCTATCTCAACACCACTATTAAATTTAGTTTGTCACACAATTTCTCACACAAACATTTTATCAAATACTTAGACTACACAACTCCAACATACATGACGTATGTTGATTTCAACATAGAATAGGACGAATCCTTATAACAAGGAGTTGTCTCCTACACACAATCATATTCTTACATTCCATACATAGAGCAGGCATAAGTCATAAATCCATAATTATTTAGTCATTCCAACAAACACTTAGACTACACACATTAGCCTACACGAGCTATGTTGGCCAAAATGTGTATTAGGGCGAATCCTTTCACCAAACAGATCATACACGCATATCTTGTATAATAACACGACAAATAAACATGGCAATCATTTCAGCAAAATACAGACGTATACAGTATTTCCTACAAATGCCTAAAATACCCTAAATCTTATATTCTTCGTACGTATTCGAAATGAAAAATGGACAGCATGTTCTACATGTCAAACAACATCCTTATCAGCAATCTACCATTAAACGACATTGAAAGCTTTGAAAAATGGTAACCAAAGCGTCTAAAATCCGCACCTTACGCCGTAGGAGCGTAATGAATCGAATAGGAACTCTACGTCGTCGTCAACGACTGATTGGCAACCTACAACACAAGGTATGTCAGCGACTTCACTACTTGGATTGATAGAATCCCTAAAACAGGTTAGGGTTAGGGTTTTCTTACCTAGAACAACGTTGGAATCGCCAGAATAGCGATGCAGGTGGAAGGATCTGGCACGTGGAGCAGCAAGAAAGAATCTCAGGAGAAATCCCCAACTTCTCCCTCACTTTCTCTCTCTTTTCTCTCTTCTCTTCCCTAGTTTTTTTTACAAATTTGTATGGGCTGAATGGGAGAGGGTTTAAGCTCCTTATATAGGCTAAAAACTCACTCATATAGACTTAGGACCAAGGTATACTTGGATTACAGCCAAATCGGGTCTTTTTCGATCCAAAAGGACATTTATGGAGGTCCCCTGACTGAATGCGGTCGGACTTAAGCTCATGGATATTGGATCCCAATCACATTAAGTTTTCAGTTCGATAGGGTTCCCAGATCGCACGTGGCGGACCAGTTTCAGTTCAGCGGTCATTGAGACTCGATCGAGGATTTCAAGTACACTGACCTGAGTGGGAAATGTTCCCTGATCCGAGGGTGTATTTGGGTCAGATTTTGACGGTCTGAATGCTTAAAAAATGTCGCGCAAGCAACATATGCCAGATTTATTTAAATTGTATTTAATTTCTAAATAAATTCACTTTTCTCACACTCTTCACTCCGGATGCAAGGAAATGGTCTCAGGACATCGAATGGACTTGATTTTTGAGGTGATTGTCAAGTCTAACTAGGCGGTCAGGATTGTCTAAGTTCGGGACAATCGAACTTTCGACGCGCGGTCTAGATCCAATACAAAGTTTCAAAGGGTTCCTGAGAACAAACGGGTTTAGAGTTTGATCCTTGATTTCAGGGAAAGGTAGCGTCAATGATTCTATAGGTTTTGGGTCTTACAGATCGCATTTAAAGTGGTTGGTTCTAATTTTGTAGGAAATCTAGTGTAGCACTGGCTAATTCACGTTAAATTTCTGAAGAATTAGGTTCTAAATGATTTTTTTAGATTTGGAATTGAGTTCTGAGAGGTTACAAAGGTGTTATGGTTGATCCATTGCCTAAGGGCGTCTAACCCTAGGTTGGCAAAAATTTAGGGTGTTACAACCTAACGCCTGACGGAAGACGAAGAATCTGACCACTGACATCAATTGCAGGAAGTCCAACCCGATAAGATGAATTCGAACCCTTGCATTGGACCTTAAAGAGAAGGTTTTCGGAGCGCTTGATAAGTAAGAAGTTGGGTCCACTAGCTCAGTTCGAAGTTCGACTCGGGCCAAGAAAGTGTTCCTCTTCAGTAAGCTAAATGGCCAAGGCTAGGTGACGTCTTATTAAGACGAGTCGAACCGAGGCAATATGTTAAGGCGGGCACTCTGTCTGCCAGATTCCAAAACTACCATAAGCAAATGTGGCTGATTACTTCACTCCCAGATATGCATTATCTGCATGATGCGCTACACGGTCCACAGATTGCGTATAATATCCCCACGATCTTAGTATCCCACTGATTGAGTAAATCGTGTCGACAATAGTGGACCCAAACCATCCAACAGTTAAGTATAAATACATTGAGACCCCATTGCTACAGGTACGTAATATCTTATACTCTCCCTCTACTCTCCACTTAGACCCAGATTTCCTTGACCTGACTTAAGCATCAGAGGGTCCCTTGGCTTAGTCAGGGTTACTTTTGCCTGTTCTCATTATGCAGGATCAAGACGTTGTAATGATCCAAGATTCGGGAGACTGAGGGAAGAGCCGTCTAGATTTTGACCTCAACATTTTTTGGCACTATCTGTGGAAATTTGATACTAAATATCAGGTTCCTATTTTCAAATACAATGGTGAGAGGAAAGAAAAAAGTGGTGGTTGTGGAACCAGAACCGAATGATCAAACTCACTCATCGTCGCTACTTCATGTCGAGTCAGCTCCGGGGCCTTCTCAGTGTTCTCGTAACCAGGTGAGTAAGTATCGAGCCATACAAAATGAGATTCAGGCCCTACATAATGAGGTAAACAGAATGAAGCAGCGACAGGAGCCACAACCACACCCAATCTAGGAAGATCCCGTTCCCGAGCTGGTCGGACTGTTCGTAGAGGCTCGCTCTGTGCCGAGGAGTATAAGGCCCGAGGCACCCCAACAGTCTCGAGTGCCGCTTTCAGGTCAGAATCCTCCTCCGGTACAAGTTAGAGTCTCGGCATGAAATACCGCCACTCAGGCTCCCACGAATAACTTGATCACCTCGGCCCTGACACCTACGGACCTCCGCCATCAGCTAGAGCAGAGGAGGAAAAGGATGACTCCAGAAATAGAAGATGCCCCAGAGATTGTCGTTGAGAATAAAGATCCCTGGGAAGTCCGGTTTGTGGAACCGAATGACAAGTTCTTAACCCTGGAAAGGAAGCAGCAATTGTAGATAGTTCCCATCATGGTTCAGGCAATGATGAAAGAGACTGAACCTCCTTCCACCTCCACCATCATGGATGAGGTGATGCTGCAGAGGTTTCGGATACCTCCTGTCATCCAATATTTTGGGTCCGGTGACCCATCTGAGCATCTAGAAGCTTATCGTTCATGGATGCAGATCTAGATAGCAATGGATGCGATGATGTGTAGGGGATTTTCCGTCACCCTTACAGGATCCGCTCAGATTGGCACCGTCAACTCAAGCCCAATCCATCGGGTCCTTTGTAGAGCTAAGCCAACTATTCTTTACCCAATTTATAAGTGGTAAGAGAAGTCGAAAACCTAATACTTACCTGCTCACCATCAAACAAGGGCTGAAAGAGTCGCTGAAGGACTACATTGCTCGATTCAATGAGGAAGCGTTGCAGGTAGAATACTATGACGACAAAATGACCCTCACTACAGTGTTCAGCGGTCTGAAAGAACGAAGGTTCACTTTCTCCATGGGAAAGAACCTACGGAAGATGTTAGTGGACTTCGTGGCGAGAGCTCAGAAATACACTAATGCTGAGGAGTTTACTAACACCCACAAGAGCGTGCAAGTAAATGACATAGCTAGCAAAGGGAAGAGGCTTAAGAATGAAGAATCTCAGCCGACCAGCAAAGGGACAGATGACCGCGTGCAACAGCCTGAATTTTCACGGATAAAGTTTGTACTCGTGCCCGAGAAAACTGGGTGTTAATGATGTATAAATTGAGATGCTTTAGTAAAATTATATCCTATTTTTTTCGTTTGGTTTACATCCAGATACATTCATGAAGGTAACATTCACAAGAATAAAATTAACTATAATGATTATATAAAAAGGAATAATCAAGGCCTCATAATAGGAGGTTCATTACAACATTAGAGTTCATAGTGGAAGTGTAAAACTAAATAGTAAAATTGTCTTCTTTGTCTTTCGAGATAATCTTCTATAGGAAAGTAATCATGTAAGTTTTCAATCTGTATGTCACCTGCACCATCTGTACGTTGAGAGAGGGTCAATGCCCTACTCATAGTGAAGGTTATCCTTTAAGATTATTAATAATTCAAGAGATTCATAATAGGTAAAGTAAAGGTCTGATATGTCCCATGCTCTACTAACACTAGGATATCAGCATGTGCAAATAACCTACATGAGATGCATGCCTAGCATAGTATGTGCGGCTCATCATACGTAGTGATCGTCCCAATGTGGAATATAATTCATAGAAACCCGGCTTGATCTGCATCCCATAACTACGGATATTCGTCGGCATGGCCAATGCTAACATGGATTTATGCAAACATCTCAAGGCAACACAATACGCGGTTGGGGGATTTATATAACATGATGTGTTCATGGAGCGACTAATTGCGACATCCAATTCTGAAAAGTTGATGTAACACCGATGGCGATTTACATACATCGATTGTACACCACGCCAACCAACCCATGGAATTACGTGCCGACCAAGAGGGCCGCTACCCATAACGCATTATGTCCATGATAAGAAAATCGATTCACTAGTTGTGATACCTCGCAACACATCACTTGTACTTATAAAGAATATAACTGAATCATGGAGAGTATAATCTGAATCATGAAGAATATAAACTGAATCATGGAGATTCTGAAATAATAAGACACATGCCCATGCCTTTTAAGATAGACGAGACGAGGCCAACATAATAAAGAGAATAGTGACAATGGTCAACTTATCAAAAGTGGTAATAGCCATCATAACAAGAGAAGAGTGATAATGATCAACTCAATAAAAGAAGAGTGGCAATGCCAACTCAAATAATAAGACGAGTGGCATAGCCAACTCAAATATAAAGACAAGTGGCAGAGCCAACTCAATAATGGATAAGGCAGGGGCAAGGCTTGTACCCATGGCCTCACATAAATTCAGAGAAATTCTCTTGTATTTGACATCATGTCATAATCCTAAAAAGGGCCAATAAATCAATTGATATGATAATTCCCTAGGAACATATAAACATGGAATACATGATAATTCATATCGTAAAAGACACGAAAGAGCCCAAATGAAATAATAAGAATACAATAAAAGGTAAGATAATTTACCCAGTAAAAGGCACGAAGGAGACCATAATTGATGGTGAAACATATAACAGCATAAAAGATTTCAAGTTTGATATAAAAGGCTAGATAAATTACATGTAAAGGAAAGATTAAATTCATGAAGACATGAAAAGACAGGATACAATTTTCAACTTAAATTATGTAAGCTTAAAGGATAAAACCCTCGCCTCTTATGTCGTATCATCTTCAAGTGTTGTTATGGTTCTGCGTATACGCCATATGATTGAATTTTAATTTCAAACAATTCATACAATTAGATTGTCACATTGGATGACTCTTATGGCTAATATCAAAGGCTTGGATTTCGCCTAGATTTAAGTTTAGAGTTAGGATCAGAATCTAGATATGGACCTTATATAGGGTCATTTAATAGGTGAGTAATCTACTCTAATCAATAATTATCCTAGGTCAATAAAACTCAGAATTTAGTAAGTTCACTTGTTGAGTCGACTCAGTTTGACTCAGCTAGAACCATGTCTACACTCATTGCCTTGAAATTTAGGGTTAAATGAAATTTATTTAAGGATCTCTATTGAAAGCAATCTGGACGATCTTCTTACCTTTATTTTTAAGACGTTGGATTCAACCTGAACACGATCCTGGCTCAATCCACAAAACACTCTCTATCTTTCCTATCTTTCTCTCTCTTAAATTCTTCTTCCTTTCTTTCTTTCTTCTTTTTCTGTTTCAGAACACAACCAGCCCGGGGCTGGAACTCGGCAAAGACTCGCTGGCTGTGGAACCCAGTCAGCGAGGAGATCTCCCTCTAATTTTATTTTTTTTTCGTCTCTTTTCTTTCTTCCTTTTTTCTTCCTTTCTCGTTCATTTCTTTTCTTTCTATTCTTTTCTATTCTTTTCTTCCTTTCTTTCTTTCCTGCTGGATGGCAGCGGCCTGACTGAGGAAGAACGTTGCTTGGCTGCACGTCCGTCCTTCTCTCTTGTTTTCTCTCTCTTTCTCTCTCTCTACCTCCAGCCACTGGTCATGAGCACCCTTTTATAGGGTGAAGTGAAGTTTCCAGACGCTCCCAGCGAAGCCTTTCGCAGATGAAAAAAAAAAACGCACACCCCTATTTCTGGTGCGGCGAAAACCTTGGAGGCCAACTTGCGTATGATCGGAATTGGGTTGGCTGTTCGTCCAAACCCTCCAATCAGACTTCTTGCATGGAGTCAGGACCCTTCGTTGTAGGAGTTTGGATGGTTATGATCAAGTGAAAGGTTGCATAGATGGGTTTGGTGCGGTCGTTCTTCTCAGACTTTTGATTTTGGCAGGAACGGTTTGCGTATGCCACTGCTGGCATGGATACTCACGGATCCGGTGGTCTTGGTCAGGGTGGTGATTCCATATCGATAAACGGTTCAGATCACTCCTATTTGCCAACGTGGTGGCCCACGTGGATTAACAGTTGGCTGGTCGATCGAGCTTGGTGATTTGCGTCGGACTTCATTCGCACGTAGAAGGTTGGATTGCGTACAAAGGAACCTAGGGTCTGGTCAGTTTTGATCCCTCCTCCAGATGGACGGTCTGGATCATCGACGTAGGCCATGATGGTGGCCCACAACATCTCTACGGTCCGTCCGTTGCGAAAGGAAGAAAACAGAGGGAGCGAGTTCTCTCCTTATTTGAGTAGGATTCGGGGTTTATGCTTTGACCGGAACTTCCGGTCCTGTGCACGTCGGTTGTGCACAGTTTATGCACACTCAATTCGGATGTGGGGTCTGTGGTGATGCGTTTGAGAGATCTACTCCATCCATCCGTTCTTCCATTTAATTTAAGGGGTTGAGCCCAAACTGGAAGCGTATCTGAAGATTAGGTGGGCCCCAGAATGGCGTTTTAATGGCTGTTCCATCCATTGGGAAACTTCTAAGATGATCTAAGGGTTTAGATTTTAAATGTATGGTTAATTTAGGCTAATTACGTATGGTATAAAGTTTCATGTTAAATGGATTGGGAGAACTGAGTGAACTAGAATTCGAGGGTATAGATTTGGGGCATTTTCATAATTATTGTTGATTTTAACGTTTTATGAAATCTAATGGTTTTACGTGGTTAGGGCCGTATTTCTAGGTATTCTATATGAAAGGACCTATGTCTAAACCACCTTAGATGAAGGATTATTCATAGGTTTAATTAACGGAACAAATGCATACTACACTACGTGGTCCATGGTCGGATGACTTGATCAATGGAATGGGAGTCATTTTCAACGGTTAAATCCATGTCAGTCATTTAATGTAAGTTTAGGATTGTCAGATTGGTATCACACATATACACATATAAGTTAATTTCTAGGTAACGCTCGAGAACTTTCAATACTCGAGTATTGAAAAGTTTGGGGCGTTACAATCTACCCCCCTTAAACATAATTTTCGCCCATAAATTTAGTACTTCTGATGTACAAGTCATTTTTCATGTCTCTAAGGATTTCTTATATCCTATGTTCCAAGCGATTCGGGTAGATGGTTGTAGTAGGCTCGAGCCCGATACACAGATCCTTTGTCTGCACAGTACAGAAGATTTACTGGTATCCATTCGTAATCCCATTGAATCTCGATCCTTTGCTTGATCAGGGCATTAGAATCTTTTGAGACTTTCTAGGACTTAGAATTTGAGTCAAACCTTGTAAATTTGACATTAACATAGTTCCATTCGTCCATAATCCTTAATTTGTTTTAAATTCATGAAATATTAGTCTTATATTCTCGTAAGGGATAATTATACATGGCGTATTACGCTTTTTCTGTGTATCCTAATTATTTAATGTACTACCTAAAAATTTAATTGTTCCTAACATTCTCACCAATTCATTATGCTTAAGTCTTCCTTGTATTATTTGTGGGATGGATCTCAACATGTTTAGGTGTGCGTATAATTGTCTATATGCTTCGGGATGCTACATGTCACACTCCAAACCCAGAAATCGAATTCACAGGAATCCCGATTGCCGAATCCAGTTTCGACAGCCTTCATAGTACCCCATTCTCGGCTCCTAGTGTTCATACGTCAAATTTCGATCCTGAGATCCTAAAAGGAGGATTTTTTTTTATATATATATACATTTGAATCGTAATAAGCATAACCACAAGATTACCCAAATCACAAAAGCAACATCATCATCACATATCCACTAATATAATCATTTGAGTACAATGCTTAAGAAAAAATACATAAATCAAAAATCAAGCTCCAGAAGACCGCTGCACGCTACAAGCTCAATACGGCTGCAACCTAACATCACCTGCATACATCTATCGTGCATAAGCTAATAGAAAGCTTAGAGGGTGGTGTAAGTATGTGCAAAAAGTAAGTGTCAAGTATTCAATACAACACCATCATCATACAATACCGAAATTACTGGTAATTCATAAATCATACATTATCGGAATAAGCAGAAATACTGACAAGATTATAAATCATACAATGACAAAGTAAGCGAAAGTATGAACAAGTTCATAAGTCAATCAATATCAGAATACGCAATATAGAACAGCTATGCACTAAGGAGTCATAAAGAGCCAAATATCAGATGCCAAGGATGTAATGCAATATACAAATCCTGTTAAGTCTGTCTAGGCCATATAAGTGTAGAAATATAACAACCCAAAATGTCATATGCCTATGGATGTAATGCAATATGCGATGTGAATGAAATGACCATGCTGGAGTGTGAAGTCGGGATGATAGAACGTAGTACCGTAGGCTACGTGGTCCACCACAAGGGACTTCTATCCAAATCAGTCCCATACCTAAATTTGGATAGTCAGACTCAGCGTGGTAAGCTCCTGATCTAAGGTTATTCGCATGCCTAACCAAAATTTTTACCATAACGAAGGTACACAACAATTAGTTGCGCACTACCAGCCCGAGTGGATAGTGAATAAATGAATGAATGAGCATGCAACTCCTACTCAATAAGTCCACATATCAGTACGGTTCCTCTCTAGGATCATCACCAGGGTCTATTACACTCCAAACCAGGTTGCCGCCTCATCGTACGCAAGATGGTGAGTGGAAGAGACTTCACTATCCACCTGTCAATATCGAGCCCGGCTCGTCGATAGCGGACTCATTCCTCGAGTTGGTCAAACTCATCCTAGCATTGCCCCCTCCTCTCGGGCAAGTAAGGCCGTACCCCCTTCTAACCAACCACCACACAGTGGGAGACGCAGCCTAACGGTGTACGGCCCTCATGCGCTCATACATCCACTCGGTCTAGACGTTGGAGCAACCTTTGAAACTAAGAGGGTTTAGGGACTTTCACCCAAGGATATCTATAGCATCCCATGTAGAATAGATTTTCGGTATCCCATCTAGCCATCCACGAAATACTTGTGGAGGCTACGACCCTGATGTCGCTATGGCGTATAACACAACACAATGCATTGCAAGATGCATGAGTCATGCAATTCAATCATGCATCTATCCAACGCGTACCATGTGCTCATGTGAGACAATCTCCGCCTATCAGGGAGTCTCATAACAACATGTCCAATGACGTATGCAATGGTCAACCACATCTCATAACAAACATGCAGATGATGCGTATGGGCATGTATCATGATGCTATGTTGTGACATACACATAATTGGTATCAATAACCGGTATCAACAATCGGCCTCGACAATTTGGACATCTAACCAACATTGTCCCAAGGAATGGCCCTCATAGATCCTAACATATAGCGAACCCCCCATGACCTCACACAAGGGCCAAATATATAACACCATGGGCCTCGCTCAAGAGTTTAATACACATCACGATGGGCCTTTCACATGGGCATAACATACATCACAGTGGGCTCCATTGCTAGGCCCTCAAATGCATCACAATGGGCCTCATCACATCGGTCGCATATACATCCCATTGAGCCTCAAACACGGGCTGAATGCACATCACAATGGGCCTCAAATATGGGTCACATATATATCACATTGGGCCTCGACAATCGGCTTCAATATCTGGCCTCGATAATCGGACTCGATAATCGGAATCGGCAAATCGACCACGTCAATTGGAAATTGACAATCAGTCATGTAAATTGGAATCATCAATCGGTGATGATAATCGGCCTCGATCACTAATCGGCAATCAACCACGACAATCAGAATCGATCGATAATTGACCTCGATAATCGAAATCAGCAAATTGGCCATGTTAATTAGAATCATCAATCGGTCATGATAATCGACCTCGATCGCTGATCGACAATTAGCTACGATAATTGGTATCGATCGATAATCGATCTTGATAATCAGAATCGTAAATTGGCCATGTCAATTGGAATCGACGATCGGTTATGATAATCGGCATCGATCGCTAATTGGCAATCAGCCATGACAATCAGAATCGACAAATCGGCCATGTCAATTGGAATCATCATCAGTCATGATAATCGACCTCGATCGCTAATCGACAATCAGCTACGACAATCGGAATCGATCGATAATCGGTCTTGATAATCAGAATCGAAAAATTGGCCATGTCAATTGGAATCGACGATCGGTCATGATAATCGGCCTCGATCGCTAATCGGCAATCAGCCACGACAATCAGAATCGACAAATCGGCCATGTCAATTGGAATCATCAATCGGTCATGATAATCGACCTAAATCGCTAATTGGCAATCAGCTACGACAATCGAAATCGATCGACAATCAGTCTCGATAATCAGGATCGGCAAATTGGCTACGTCAATCGGAATCGGCAATCGGTTATGATAATCAGCCTCGACAACCGGCTTCAACAAGCGAAATCGGTGAGAATGAGCCTAATAAGGCCTAATGAAAGGTCACAATGTGGACATTCAACCATCATTTCCCATCAATGTAGACATTTAACTAACATTTCTCTCAAGGAGTGACCCATATAAAGGATTCATACACAACGCAACGGGCCATACATACATCGCATTGGGCATCAACCATGGGCCTCGAATACATCACAATTGGCCTTGCCCATAGGCCATGAATACATCACAATGGGCCTCGAATACATCACATTGGGCCACAACCATGGGCCTCAATATACAACGGGTGAGTCTTACACATGGGCCTAATATACATCACAGGTGGGCCCTATACGTGGGCCTCATACACATCAAGTGGGCTGCATCAATGGGCTGCATTAACGGGCCTAATACACATTACAATGGGCCGCACCAATGGGCCTCATGTACATCAAACGGGCCGCATCAACAGGCCGCACCAATGGGCCATAAATACATCACATTAGACCTCATATATGGACTACAAATACATCTTAATTGGCCTCATGCCTGGACCCTAATTACATTTCATCAGGCGTCATCAAATGGGTCACATACACATCAAGGTAGGCCTCATGATCTGGACGGTCTGGGTGACTCAGATGGCTAGACGGTTTGGATACAACACATACCTCAAGGTAGGCCACACATCCAAGGGGTGGACGATGGAGATATACTATACATGCATCTATGGTAGGCCCCATGTGACACCGTCCAGGAATGGAGGATGTAAACATAAAATACATATATCAAGGTGGGCCGCATGACATAAGATGGACAACGTGGATAACAAATACATCATGGTGGAGCCCACGGTACCGTCTAAACATTGTCTATGTAAATCACCATTGTCCAAACATTGGACAACACCATCCAAATACTATCCATGTAAATAAGCACCGTCTAAAAATTGTCCAGCACCGTCCAACATAATCTGGACGATGTGGATGAAATAAATAGATAAATCAAGGTGGACCACGTTGGACGGCCTAGATGTAACTTGTATACAAGCAAGGTGGGCCCCACCCCTCACACGTGCAGTACGTGTGGGGTGGGCCCACAACTGCCAAACAGATGGAGAGCGAGGATAATAAATACATCTATTGAGGATCCCACTGTCCAGCAGTTGCTGGACGGTGCAAGATAAGACTCATACATCAAGGTGGTGTCCCCCGTTAGATGGATGGACAGGTGAAACACGTACATCAAAGGTTATGTCCACGACCGTGTCCAGGGATGGACAATGTGGATATAATAAATACATCAAGGTGGTTACAACCGTCCTTACCACTGGACGGTGTAGATATATAATACACACATTGAGTGTGGGGTCCACAGCACCATCCAGACATTCTAGATGGTGTGGATCAAAATATACATCATGGCTAATGTCCATAGTGCCATCCAACCTGTCCAGCACCGTCCAATCATTGGACAGTGTGGATCAAAACACAAGCATCGATATATGGCCCCACAGCACCGTGTATGGTGCAGATAAATCATGTAGTTTATGTTGGGTCCATGTCCACACAGTTGGACAACTTGGATAAATAGATGGACGACGTGGAGGACACATACATCGTGGCATACCCCACGTCCTGAGATGGATGGACGGCGTATATAGAATACAAATATCAAGAGGACCCCACCCATCACCGTCCAATCTGGGTGGACGGCTGGATCAAACACACTATCAAGGGGGGTCCCGCAGCACCGTCTAGATTCTGTCAGAACAGATGGATGGTGTGGGGTTTCACACGTGCAGGGTGGGACCTTGATCTAGACGGTGTGATGACCCACCGTCCAAATATACTAGACGGTGAGGATCTTTCCATACATCAAAGGGTCCCCACGTGGGGCCCACCATAGTATTTTACTAATATTATATATATATATATATATTAATATATTTATTAAATGCACACCCTCCAACGTCCAGACGGACGGTCTGGACGGATGGATTCAATCCATTCATTTCAAGGGGCCCACCGTCCAGATTTCTGGACAGTGTGGATTGGCATAAACATCACGGTGGGTACACGTGAGTGGGGCCCACCAAGGATTTTTTTTGAATCATGCCGATATTTCTATTTTCCCTCCGTCCATACCCCAGCGTCTGGAGGGTCAGGATGCAATAGGTGCATCAGGTGGGTCCACGTGGGGGTAGCCCACCAGCTAAGGAACAAACTAGTATTTGTGTTTTCCTTTCATCCGACGGTTAGCAACACGGTGGCATGGAGATCCAGGGCACCACCACAATCACGCCTCTATTGCTGCTGCTATGGTGTAGCCCACAGGCGCTGGATCCGGTCCCCTCGGCGCGCGAGACGCGGCATCGGAACCGCGACGACGACACGGTCGCTAGGGTACAAGTCTCGAGTTGAGTCGACTCGAGTTGACGACATGTGAATCAGGGTCGTGCGTAAATGCCGGTTAAGGGTCGAGGTTGCTGGGATTCGACCGGGAAGACCGTGGAAGTCTACGGAACGATACGGTCTAGGATACGGGTCTTACAGCTCTCTCCTCCTAATAAAAATTTCATCCTCAAAATTTACAGAACAGACTAAGGAAGAGGAAACATTATCAAGTATATGTGTCAAGGCTAAATCATTCTATAAAAGGATGAAGATAGAGCGCTCTCTAATATCAACCTCGCCTTCCCAAGATGCATCGCTAGCATTATGATGATCATATTGAACCTCGGATCCTAGATCAGAAATGATTGAAACTATGTAGCCTCACAATCTCAACGATAGGAAGCTATATCAGAAAATATCTACATTATCTGAACTTGGGGATCTAATCATTCTAAGTTCTCAACGATCACAGAGTGCATGGTAGCTATCAACAAATATGTGATGTTATCTTTAGGTATTCCCAAGTTATACTCTGATACCAATTTCTGTCACGCTCCAAATCCGAAAATCGGATTCAAAGGAATCCCGATTGCCGAATCCGATTCCGACAGCCTCCATAGTACCCCATTCTCGGCTCCTAACGTTCATACGCCAGATTCTGATCCTGGGATTCTACAAGGAGGATTGTTTTATTATTTTTTTTACATTTAAATCGTAATAAGCATAACCACAAGATTACCCAAATCATAAAAGCAACATCATCATCACATATCCACTAATATAATCATTTGAGTACAATGCTGAAGAAAAAATTCATAAATCGAAAATCAAGCTCCAGAAGACCGCTGCACGCTCCAAACTCAACACGGCTGTAACCTAACATCACCTGCACGCATCTATCATGCATAAGCTTATAGAAAGCTTAGAGGGTAGTGTAAGTGTGTGCACAAAGTAAGTGTCAAGTATTCAATACAATACCATCATCATACAATACTGAAATTATTGGTAATTCATAAATCGTACATTATCGGAATAAGCAGAAATACTGACAAGATCATAAATCATACAATGACAGATATGGACAAGTTCATAAGTCAATCAATATCAGAATACGTAATATAGAACAACTATGTACTAAGGAGTCATAAAGAGCCAAATATCAAATGCCGAAGATGTAATGCAATATACAAATCTTGTTAAGTCTGTTTAGGCCATATAAGTGCAGAAACATAGCAACCCAAAATGCCATATGCCTGCAGATGTAATGCAATATGCGATGCGAATGAAATGACCATGCTGGAGTGTGAAGTCGGGATGATAGTACGTAGTACCGTAGGCTACAGGGTCCACCACAAGGGACTTATACCAAATCAGTCCCATACCTAAATTTGGATAGTCAGACTCAACGTGGTAAGCTCCTGATCTCAGGTTAGTCACGCACCCGACCAAAATTTTTACCATAACGAAGGTAAACAACAATTAGTTGTGCACCACCAGCCCGAGTGGATAGTAAATGAATGAATGAATGAGCATGCAACTCCTGAAATAGCGGTGAAGACCACTTGAGTTGAAGTAGGAATATGCCAATATGTCCTAGAGGGGGGTGAATAGGACTTTTTAAAGATTTATAAGTTATATTTCAATCCTATCACAGAGTACAGATTAGGATTACTCAAAAATTAACTCTATTGGCTTCCAAGCCTGATAGAGGATCCAATCATAAGTTACTTGTAATAATAATAATAAAAAATTTATGAATCATATTGTGATGGATATGACTGTGTGTGCACAAGATGTGATTTCAGATAATCATATATAAAGGCATATAAAGCAATCACATAAATGAAAGACAATATCAATCTCAAACATAGTCGTTTTATAGTGGTTCGACTACTTGTCTACTCCACTACCAGCTTCCACACTCAACCCTTGAGTGACTGGATTTCACTAAGGAGGTTTCCCATGGTTCACCTCAAACCTAAGATTTTAAATTAGGTTCACCTTCAACCTTTACAGAGGTTTCTACTCGGTTCACCTCAAACCCTGAAGTTTTGCTGGTGCACTCCTAACCAGATGTTTATACCCACACAGAGCAAGGGTCCACACAATGCACGTGGATGTTTATGTACACATAGAGTAAGGGTCCACACAACGCACCCAGATGTTTATGCCCACACAAAGCAAGGGTCCACACAACGCACCCGGATGTTTATGCTCTCCACAGAGCAAGGGTCCACACAACATACCCACGCACGTACACTCCCGTCGGAGGCCTCCTTTGAGGACTTCAAATGGTGAACAACACCTATGACCCAATCTTAAAAAGGAATGATCATAAATGTCCTCTTGACTCTAAGTATTTATAAATAAGTTGATGAGTCCCTTTTAGCTCAATGATGAAGATCTCTTTCTTGTTGATGAAGAGTCTTCAACTTCCTTGATCCGCAACACAAAGATGTACCTATGCTAGGTTTAGGTTGGGTCAAGGTTATGATAGAGTTTCACTCTCTGAAGATTTTCCTATAAGGAAGATAGAGTGGTTCCAATCATCTATGCATTCAAGGCATCCCAGCTTATTGATTTGCCATTAAAGTAGTAGCTGGAGGATCCTTGAATGCGAAAGTTCATTCTCCAATCCACTCTATGAAATATCAATGATGAGGGTGGATTGGAGGATGAACTTCCTAAGAGAAAGGGCTTAGGATAAAGGATATGAAGTTTAAAACACTCAAAGCGCTCTCTACTTTCTCTCACAGCAATAAAGACTAATCTCTCTATTTATAGGAAAAAGGTTCCAACGGATATAAATGGTCATATTTATGACAGAGTTCGATATCATCGAGCAATCGTCGATTTGATCGAGCGTATACTCTCGATTGTATCAACATACCACTCGATGATACAAACTCAAATGTCATTTCGCTTTTGGAAATCTTTCGTCAACTGGTCGATGGGATCTATACACACATCGATATTATCAAATTTCGAACTCCAATTCTATCGAGAGATGGATCGATCTATCGACAGGTGAAAATATTAGAGAAGCCTTGAAAAATTTCAGGTTCTACAGATATGATCGGAGAATAGTCGATGTCATCGAAATTTGTATATCAATGATATCGTAGACCATGTCAGTGGGATCGATAAATTGTATAGATTTACCTATAAGCTTGTTGGACAGTTTGTGTCCGATTTCGATTCAATCGACAATGTCTCGATATGATCGACATATGAATATCGATTTATCGACTGACACCCCGATCAACATTAGAAACAACCTGAAATTTATGCTAGAAAAAACATGCGCCCATAATCGATATGATCGACTAACTTCCGATATGATCGATTTTTAAGTTCAGATTGAATCGGAAAGTCATCGATATATCGAAGCTTATGTTAGTTTTCTTTAAAAAAATAGGGGTGCCGAAAAACAGTCTGTCGATATTATCGATCTGCTTCAGATATGATCGATATTCGAATATCGATGATATCGACTCACAAGTCGATATATCGATAAATCGTCCAGATGATTGTTTGATTGCTGGATGCTTTTTGTCCTCACTCGATTGTATAGATTGAGATGCCGAGGGCATCGATAGAGCTGGTCGATCATATCGAAAGGGGAATCGATATAATCGATACTGTAAAAAAATCTTAAAGATTTTTCTATTTGATAAAAAGTTTTCTTACACAAAAACCCTAAGATGTTTTAGTTCTTTTTAAGGGTTTTAATCACCTGGTGTTTTGGGACATGGGATGTGAGGCTATGATTTACCTATGGAAAGCTTCCACATATCCAGTTGAGGTAAATACTTGACTTGATCTTCCTGTCAGGCGATGTTGTCCGACTGACTCAACTTACAACATAATTGACAAACCAGGGCACTTAGTAGGCGCACTTTTAATCTCCCCCTTTGTCAATTACGTGACAAAATACCCAAAACACCCTAAAAAAATATTTAGATAGATACATCCTAAATTGTGTGTACATGTATTAACATAATTTTACAAATTTTAATCACCCATGTACACACCCAATAAATTCTCTCACTTAATTCAAAAACTTCTCCTTCCTTGTTGTGGCTGCTCCCCTAACACCTGCAACACAGATATATAATTTTTCACTTGGGGTGTTTGAATTTTCTCCCCCCTTTTGTCAGTCATTGGCAAAGGCATAAAATGTGATATTGACTAAAGATTGAAGCATATGGGAGAACTAGATAGAGATGCATTTGAAGTAAACTAGTGTGAATCATGCATCAATGATAGAACATTACGAGAGCGATAGCAGATAAGATTGTCATTTAAAATCTCATGTATTGCATTAATTCACTAGATAAACCAAGATGCCAGTAAAGATATATAAGTAAAAATAGCACATGCCATGCAAAACTATGGATGCATTGAGATAAGACAGAGTAAAACAGTCAATAAGAATCTATCACAAGCAATCCGTACGAGGTATATTCAAACAAAAAACAACAACCATGGAAAGTCTGTAATTCATCACACCCATAAATGTGATCACAGGCATTTAAAAAGATATTTAGGCCCAGAGCATTTCAAAAGGACTTCAGAGATGTGATGGATGTGTATCCTGAGCACGCTTATGGAGCAGGTAGACGTTTCAGAACTCGTTTAGTTACGCGTTGCAGGATCATTAGTTGTTGTTGAAGTTCAGAAAGATTGGCTTTGCAATCATTTAGTTTCTCTAAAATGTGAGCTTGTTCATTCAGAAGATCTTGTATGCTGTCTCACACAGGGATATCAGAGTCAGAATTTTGTACCAATCTGCTACTACTAAGAATTGAACCAGTTCTTCCACCACAAAACACATTTTCAAAGATTTTTAGTTTATTTATGTCTTCAAGGTTGAACCACGTACAAGGATGAGGAAGATAATAAGTCGGTGGTAGTCCGAAGTGACGTGAAAGCTTAGATAGAAGACATGAAAATGGTAGTGTAGTGATGGATGCTTCTATAAGCACACGGATCAGCTGTTGTACAATTAGAGTGGGTAGGCATATTGGAATTCTCAGATGAATGTCATACAGAATGTTAAGAATGTATGGTGAGAGTTTCTTGCCAGAGACTTCACAGGGATAGACATTGGTGCTGAAAATGCTGTGAAGAATGCTATAGGTAGGATCAAGATACTTGATATGGAGAACATTTTTGGCATTCCTGGGAATTGTGGCACCATTGCACAAAGCACGAGTAATTTTCCCCCATACACCGAGACCATTCATATTCCGATCAGTTACAGATATTCCAGTGAATCCGATGTCAACCAGCCTGCATATCAGTTTGGACGTGATATATTCGACTCAATTGACGATCGCAACTGAGATGACTGGAGGATTGTTATCAACATCGAAGATTAAGCTAATAAACTGATGTACCAGATTATGTTGAAATGTTCCTCCAAGAGTCATAACATTTTTCCATCCAATCTGTTTTAGAAGATCGATGATTCTAAAGGGTTTAATGCTCTTTATGTGAACTATTTGCTCCACCACAAGGTTTAAGTTGAATAAGGGAGAAGAGGTGGTTGCATCATGCTTACCTTTCTTCTCTTCAATTGATGCATGTTGTGGATGAAACAATCCTTTCTTTTTCCATCTTGGGGAGATGAAATGTCCAGGTCTGAGAGCACCAGATGCGGCTCTCCTTTTGATCTTCTGATTCTCACCAAGCAACTACTATCTATCCCTTTGATTATATTTTCTGATTTCAAATTTTGATTTCTAATTTCAAGCTCCAGGGAAGAACAACCGTCCCGACGTTTCAACTACTCAGAGAGTCATCGATTCTCAGTCGATGTGATCGACATTCTCAAGTGGCCTATCGACACTCATATCGAAGGTGGATCTTTTCGAGTTTTTTTTTTCAGTCTAACGATTGTTCTTATACAGAATAGTATCTTATTGAAGTTTTTAGCAGAGAGTATCAGTAAAATTTTGTATATCATCTGTACATTAAAAAGTATAAACATTTGGATATTTGTGTGCAAAAAGTGAGGTGAGATGCCTCAGATTGTTTCTTGAAAGCTCAGCAAAATTGCATCATTTCAACAAATATCCAGGTTTTGATGCATAACCTGGACCAATTTCTTCACTCTCAGTGTTTCTCAATATCACTCCTTCCTTTTCCTATAATAATGTGGCAGTGGTTATTTGTGCGAATACCTTTCATAATTGATTTTCCTGATTGATCTAGAATCTCGTATTCTTCTTTGTTAAAATTTACCACATGCCCATTATCGCAGATTTGAGAGATGTTCAGTAAGTTATGTGTCAATTCTTTTATGCAAAAAACATTCTCATTCTTAAACAGATTAATTCCTTCTATAATTCCCTGTTCAATTACATTAGCAGTAGTTCCATCTCCGTAGGTGACTATCCCTTTGTGAAGATCTTTATAGTTTGAAAGGAGAGACTTGTCACTTGTGACATATCTTAAACAACCACTGTCCAGGTACCATTTAGCCATATTGCCTGATAAATGATCTGATTGAGTAACAAGGCAATTTGTCTTTTCCTTAATCACCCACTTTGTGACAGGAGTTTTATTTGTGGTAGATTTGTTCTTCTTATCTGATTTGTTCACATGACTAGACTGCTCCTTCATCCTGTCAACTATCTCAAGTGGTGATGATTGTATACTTCTTTTGTTTAGCTCATACACTGACTCCTTATTTCTGTAATGAGCTGGGATAGGTTTGGTGTTACTACCGGATGCAATAGATTTTTCAAATGGTTGTGCATTATATTTAGTGTTTGTTCTAGCCTTTCCATAACCTAATCCCTTTTTGTCCTCTCCATATTTTCCCATTCCTAACAGTTTTTCTAATTTCTCATCACTCTGGGAAAATTTACAGTTTATTTTGACAATTTTTTTAGATTCTTCTAGATCATTTTGAAGTGTATAATTTTTATTCTGAAGAATCAAATTTTCCTCATTCAGTTCTTTAACTTGTTTCTTTAATTTCTCTGACTCAGATTTCAAAGAGTTGTTAGTTCTTTTAAGTCTATCATTGTCTGAGTGACATTGCTGCAAATCAGTGATTAGATGAGTATTAATATTTGAAGGTTTATCTAGATCTATTTGCAGCAATTCCTTTTTATTTTAAACTATTCCAAATCTCTTGATAATATTAACGTTATGAATGTAAAGTTGATTGTAAGCATCTTGTAATTCATTTTCCTCCTTATCTTCTTTTTCTTTAATTTCCTCATTGTCAGACGAAAATGATTCGGTGGCTTGCTGTTCATTCTCAAGTTCAGTTGGAATGATCGAAGTAGTGGAGGCCATGAGAATTTTCAATGATTTCTTATCTCCATCACTTCCTGAGTCACAAGTTTCTGAGTTTGACTCTTCTGTATCATCCCACGTGGCAGCCATTGCCTTGCCCTTGGTCTTTCTATTTGGGCATTCGGTAGATAGGTGTCCATACTCATGACAAGCATAAAATTGTGGTTCTTTAGTCTGCTTACCAAATTTGCCTGCAGGAGGTTTGAAGTTCACCTTTCTTCCTCTGGAAGGACGACCGCGATTCCTTTAAAAGAATCTTCTGAATCTTTGTACCAGCAGAGCCACTTCCTCATCTTCATCTTCTTTTTCACTCTCACTGTCCTCATATTTTATTTTCTTAGAGGTTTTTAGGATAGTGTTTTTGAATTTTTGGGGTTGTGTGAAGTGTAGTTCAAAAGTTTGTAGGGAACCTACTAGTTCTTCTACTTTCATCTCATCAATATTCCTACACTCCTCAATTATTGTTACCTTGGGATTAAACCGTTCTGGTAAGGATCTTAAGATTTTTCTATATATTTTAGGTGCCGGAACCTTCTCTCCCAATCCACCCATGGAGTTACAAATGATGTTCAATTTGGTGAAAAGCTCCATAAATGTCTCATGTTCTTCCATCTTGAGATTTTCAAACTGTGAAGTTAAGAGTTGTAGTTTAGATCTCTTCACAGTGCTTGTGCCTTCATGGATTGTTTCCAATAAGTCCCATGCTTCTTTAGAGGTCCCACACATACTTATCTGATTAAAAATCTCTTGGGACACGGCACAGTAGATGGCATTTATTGTTTTTGCTTCAGCATTTCGCTGTTCTTTGTCAAACGCCATCCACTTTTCATTAGGTTTGGGTTTAGTGATAGTGGTTTCATTTTCAAGTACAATTTGTTCAGATGGTACCACATATCCTTTTTCAACTACATCCCAAACTTCATGATCTAAAGATCTCAGGAAGTAATGCATTCTAGCCTTCCAGTAAGCATAATTTGAACCATCAAATACTGGAGGTCTAGTAACAGATGAGCCCTCTCCTTTGGCAATAATTCTACTTCAGTCAAGATCACTCTTTAGGCGGTGAAGCCCTTAAAGAGAGACCCGCTCTGATACCAATTGAAATAGCGGTGAAGACAGCTTGAGTTGAAGTAGGAATATGCCAATATGTCCTAGAGGGGGGTGAATAGAACTTTTTAAAGATTTATAAGTTATATTTCAATCCTATCACACTAATCCTATCACAGAGTACAGATTAGGATTACTCAAAAATTAACTCTATTGGCTTCCAAGCCTGATAGAGGATCCAATCACAAATTACTTGTAATAATAATATAAAAAAACTTTATGAATCAGATTGTGATGGATATGACTGTGTGTGCACAAGATGTGATTTCAGATAATTATATATAAAGGCATATAAAGCAATCACATAAATGAAAGGCAATATCAATCTCAAACACAGTTATTTTATAGTGGTTTGACTACTTGTCTACTCCACTACTGGCTTCCACACTCAACCCTTGAGTGACCGGATTTCACGAAGGAGGTTTCCCATGGTTCACCTCAAACCTAAGGTTTTAAATCAGGTTCACCTTCAACCTTTACAGAGGTTTCTACTCGGTTCACCTCAAACCCTGGAGTTTTGCTGGTGCACTCCTAACCAGATGTTTATGCCCACACAGAGCAAGGGTCTACACAACACACCCGGATATTTATGCCCACACAGAGCAAGGGTCTACACAACGCACCTGGATATTTATGCTCTACACAGAGCAAGGGTCCACACAACGCACCCACGCACGTACACTCCCGTCGGAGGCCTCCTTTGAGGACTTCAAATGGTGAGTAACACCTACGACCCAATCCTAAAAAGGAATGATCATAAATGTCCTCTGGACTCTAAGTACTTATAAATAAGTTGATGAGTTTATTTTAGCTTAGTGATGAAGATCTCCTTCTTGTTGATGAAGAGTCTTTCAGCTTCCTTGATCCGCAACAAAAAGATGTACCTATGCTAGGTTTAGGTTGGGTCAAGGTTATGATGGAGTTCCACTCTCTGAAGATTTTCCTATAAGGAAGATAGATTGGTTCCAATCATCTATGCATTCAAAGCATCCCAGCTTATTGATTTTCCATTAAAGTAGTAGCTGGAGGATCTTTGAATGCGAAAGTTCATTTCCCAATCCACTCTATGAAATATCAATGATGAGGGTGGATTGGAGGATGAACTTCCTGAGAGAAAGGGCTTAGGATAAAGGATATGAAGTTTAAAACACTCAAAAACACTCTCTACTTTCTCTCACAGCAATAAAGACTAATCTCTCTATTTATAGGCAAAAGGTTCCAACGGATAAAAACGGTCATATTTATGACAGAGTTCGATATCATCGAGCAATCGTCGATATGATCGAGCGTATATTCTCGATTGTATCGACATACCACTTGATGATACAAACTCAAATGTCATTTCACTTTTGGAAACCTTTCGCCAACTGGTCGATGGGATCGATACACACATCGATATTATCGGATTTCGAACTCCGATTCTATCGAGAGATGGATCGATCTATCGACAGGTGAAAACAAGAGAGAAGCCTTGAAAAATTTCAGGTTCTACAGATATGATCGGAGAACAGTTGATGTCATCGGAATTTGTATATCAATGATATCGGAGACCATGTCGATGGGATCGATAAATCGTATAGATTTACCTATAAGCTTGTTGGAAAGTTTGTGTCCGATTTCGATTCAATCGATAATGTCTCGATATGATCGACATATGAATATCGATTTATCGACTTGCACCCTGATCAACATTAAAAACAACCTGAAATTTATGCTGGAGAAAACATGCACCCATAATCGATATGATCGACTGACTTCCGATATGATCGATTTTTGAGTTCAGATTGAATCGGACAGTCATCGATATATCGAAGCTTATGTTAGTTTTCTTTAAAAAAATAGGGGTGCGGAAAAACAGTCTATCGAATTATCGAACTGCTTCAGATATGATCGATATTCGAATATCGATGATATCGACTCACAAGTCGATATATCGATAAATCGTCCAAATGATTATTTGATTGATGGACGCTTTTTGTCCTCACTCGATTGTATCGATTGAGATGTCGAGGACATCGATAGAGCTTGTCAATCATATCAAAAGGGGAATCGATATAATCGACAGCGTAAAAAAAACTTAAAGATTTTCCTATTTGATAAAAAGTTTTCTTACACAAAAATTCTAAGATGTTCTAGGTCTTTTTAAGGGTTTTAATCACCTGGTGTTTTGAAACATGGGATGTGAGGCTATGATGTACCTATGGTGAGCTTTCACACATCCAGTTGAGGTAGATACTTAACTTGATCTTCCTGTCAGGCGCTGTTGTCCGACTGACTCAACTTACAACGTAATTGACAAACCAGGGCACTTAGTAGGTGCACTTTCAACTCCTACTCAATAAGTCCACATATCATTACGGTTCCTCTCTAGGATCATCACCGGGGTCTATTACACTCAAAACAGGTTGCCGCCTCATCGCGCACGCAACAAGGTTAGTGGAAGAGACCTCACTATCTTCCTGTCAATATCGGGCCCGGCTCGTCGATAGCGGACCCATTCCTAGAGCTGGTCAAACTCAGCCTAGCATTGCCCCCTCCTCTCGGGCAGGTAAGGCTGTACCCCCTTCCAACTGACCACGACACAGTGGGAGACGCGGCCTAACGGTATACGGCTCTCATGCGCTCATACATCCACTCGGTATAGACGTTGTAGTAACCTCTGGAATCAAGAGGGTTTATGGAATTTCACCTAGGGATATCTATAGCACCACATGTAGAACAGATTTTCGGTATCCCATCTAGCCATCCATGAAATTCCTGTGGAGGCTACGACCCTGATGTCGCTAGGGCGTACAGCACAACACAATGCAATGCAAGATGCATGAGTCATGCAATTCAATCATGTATCTATCCAGCGCATACCATGAGCTCATGTGAGACAATCTTCGCCTATTAGGGAGTCTCATAATAACATGTCCAATGACGTATGCAATGGTCAATCACATCACATAACAAACATGCAGATGATGTGTATGGACATGTATCATGATGCTATGTTGTGACATACTCATAATCGGTATCAATAACTGGCATCAACAATCAGCCTCGACAATATGGACATCTAACCAACATTGCCCCAAGGAATGGCCCTCATAGATCCTAACATATAGTGAACCCATGAGCTCACACAAGGGCCAAAGATATAACACCATAGGCCTCGCTCAAGAGCTTAATACACATCACGATGGGCCTTTCACATGGGCATAACATACATCACAGTGGGCTCCATCGCCTGGCCCTCAAATGCATCATAATGGGCCTCATCACATCGGTCGCATATACATCCCATTGGGCCTCAAACACGGGTTGAATGCACATCACAATGAGCCTCAAATATGGGTCACATATATATCACATTGGACCTTGACAATCGGCTTCAATATCTGGCCTCGATAATCGGACTCGATAATCGGAATCGGCAAATCGGGTACGTCAATTAGAAATCAACAATCAGTCATGTAAATTGGAATCATCAATTGATCATGATAATCGGCCTCGATCACTAATCGGCAATCAACCACGATAATTGGAATCGATCGATAATCGGCCTTGATAATCGAAATCAGCAAATTGGCCATGTTAATCAGAATTATCAATCGGTCATGATAATCGACCTCGATCGCTAATCGATAATCAGCTACGACAATTGGAATCGATCGATAATCAGTCTTGATAATCAGAATCGTAAATTGGCCATGTCAATTGGAATCGACGATCGGTCATGATAATCGGCCTCGATCGCTAATCAGTAATTAGCCATGACAATAAGAATCGACAAATCGTCCATGTCAATTGGAATCTTCAATCGGTCATGATAATCGACCTCAATTGCTAATCGACAATCAGCTACGACAATCGTAATCGATCGATAATCGGTCTCGATAATCAGAATCAGAAAATTGGCCATGTCAATGGGAATCAACGATCGGTCATGATAATCGGCCTCGATCACTAATTGGCAATCAGCCACGATAATCAGAATCGACAAATCGGCCATGTCAATTGGAATCATCAATCAGTCATGATAATCGACCTCGATCGCTAATCGGCAATCAGCTACGACAATCAGAATCGATCGATAATCGGTCTCGATAATCAGAATCGGCAAATTGGCCATGTCAATTGGAATCGACGATCGATCATGATAATTGGCCTCGATCGCTAATCGGCAATCAGCCACGACAATCAGAATCGACAAATCGGCCATGTCAATTGGAATCATCAATCGGTCATGATAATCGACCTCGATCGCTAATCGACAATCAGCTACGACAATCGGAATCGATCGATAATCGGTCTCGATAATCAGGATCGGCAAATTGGATACATCAATCGAAATCGACAACGGTTATGATAATCGGCCTCGACAACCGGCTTTAACAAGTGAAATTGGTGAGAATGAGCCTAACAAGGCCTAATGAAAGGTCACAATGTGGACATTCAACCATCATTGCCCATCAATGTGGACATTTAACTAACATTTCTCTCAAAGAGTGACCCATACAAAGGATTCATACAAACGCAACGGGCCATACATACATCGCATTAGGCCTCAACTATAGGCCTCGAATACATCACAATGGGCCTTTCCCATAGGCCAGGAATACATCACAATGGGCCTCGAATACATCACATTGGGCCACAACCATGGGCCTCAATATGCAACGGGTGGGTCTTACACATGGGCCAAATATACATCACAGGTGAGCCCTGTACGTGGGCCTCATACACATCAAGTGGGCTGCATCAATGGGCTGCATTAAAGGGCCTAATACACATCACAATGGGCCACACCAATGGGCCTTATGTACATCAAACGGGCCGCATCAACAGGCCGCACCAAAGGGCCATAAATACATCACTGTAGACCTCATATATGGACTACAAATACATCTTAATTGGCCTCATGCCTGGACCCTAATTACATTTCATCGGGCGTCATCAAATGGGTCATATACACATCAAGGTAAGCCTCATAATCTGGACGGTCTGGGTGACTCAGATGGCTAGACGGTTTGGATACAACACATACCTCAAGGTAGGTCACACATCCAAGGGGTGGACGACAGAGATATACTATACATGCATCTATGGTAGGCCCCTCGTGACACCGTCCAGGAATGGACGATGTAAACATAGAATACATATATCAAGGTGGGCCGCATGACATAAGATGGACAGCGTGGATAACAAATACATCACGGTGGAGCCCACGGTACCGTCTAAACATTGTCTATGTAAATCAGCATTGTCCAAACATTGGACAACACCGTCCAAATACTATCCATGTAAATCAGTGCCGTTCAAACATTATCCAGCACCGTCCAACACAATCTAGACGATGTGGATGAAATAAATAGATGAATCAAGGTGGACCACGCTGGACGGCCTGGATGTAACTTGTATACAAGCAAGGTGGGCCCCACCCCTCACACGTGCAGTACGTGTGGGGTGGGCCCCAACTGGCAAACAGATGGACAACGAGGATAATAAATACATCTGTTGAGGATCCCACGGTGCAAGATAAGACTCATACATCAAGGTGGTGTCCACCGTTAGATGGATGGACAGGTGAAACATGTACATCAAAGGTTATGTCCACGACCTTGTCCAGGGATGGACAATGTGGATATAATAAATACATCAAGGTGGTTACAACCGTCCGTACCACTGGACGGTGTAGATATATAATACACACATTGAGTGTGGGGTCCACAGCACCATCCAGACGTTCTGGACGGTGTGGATCAAAATATACATCATGGCTAATGTCCACAGTGCCATCCAACCTGTCCAGCACTGTCCAATCATTGGACGGTGTGGATCAAAACACATACGTCGATACAGGGCCCCACAGCACCGTGTACGGTGCAAATAAATTATGTAGTTTATGTTGGGTCCATGTCCACACAGTTGGACAACTTGGATAAATAGATGGACGACGTGGAGGACACATACATCGTGGCATACCCCACGTCCTGAGATGGATGGACGGTGTATATAGAATACATATATCAAGAGGACCCCACCCATCACCGTCCAATCCAGGTGGATGGCTGGATTAAACACACTATCAAGGGGGGTCCCACAGCACCGTCTAGATGCTGTCAGAACAGATGGATGGTGTGGGGTTTCACACGTGCAGGGTGGGACCTTGATCTAGATGGTGTGATGACCCACTGTCCAAATATACTGGACAGTGAGGATCTTTCCATACATTAAAGGGTCCCCACGTGGGGCCCACCATAGTATTTTACTAATATTATATATATATTAATATATTTATTAAATGCACACCCTCCAATGTCCAGACGGACAGTCTGGACGGATGGATTCAATCCATTCATTTCAAGGGGCCCACCGTCCAGATTTCTAGACGGTGTGGATTGGCATAAACATCACGGTGGGTACACGTGAGTGGGACCCACCAAGAATTTTTTTTGAATCAAGCCGATATTTCTGTTTTCCCTCCGTTCAGACCCCAGCGTTTGGACGGTCATGATGCAATAGGTGCATCAGGTGGGTCCACGTGGGGGTAGCCCACCGGCTAAGGAACAAACTGGTATTTGTGTTTTCCTTTGATTCGACGCTCAGCAACACGGTGGCATGGAGATCCAGGGCACCACCACAATCACGCCTCTATTGCTGCTGCTATGGTGTAGCCCACAGGCGTTGGATCTCGGCCTACTACAAATGGACGGTGATGATGCAACTTACATTAAGGTGAGGTCCACGTCAGTGGGCCACCCCACTCCAAACAAAGCTGGGATAGCATTATCGCTGTCCAACAGTCCTACTGTGGTCAACGGTAAACCCAGCTACATCTGGCCCACTGGATCATAATCCGAATGATCTGAGGGTTGAAGGTTGGGATCAAATACAATATGTCATAGGGGGATCCACGCAGCTAGGCCACACGATCCCCGGGATCAAGCCAATATGTGTGTTTTTCCTCTTCGTTTGGACAGCAAGACAGTCCAGTTGCTGGGCAGTGGACACCCCACTGTTTGGATAGTTTGTGGTCCCACTGGATGGACAACGTGATCATACATCAAGGTGGGCCATCAACAAGGAAAAGGGAGAGAGAGAGAGAGAAGCACCCACCTCAAGATCTCTTCTTCCTTCTTCCGCCAATGCGATCTAGAGCTTGAATGGATGGACTTCAACGGTTAAGATCGGACTTGGACGGTGGAAATGGAAGGTAGGAAGGTGGGCCACACTAGTTTCTCTCCCATGGAAGCCATGGATGGTTGCTTGGAGAGAATGAGGGAGAGGGAGTGAGAGAGAGAGATTGAAAGAGAGAGATGGGTGAGTGATGTGGTGGGTGTACTTTGTGTAAGAGAGAGTTTGACTTTGGGATTGCTTGGGGATGGGGTTGTACTTTGACATGAGATGTGATGTGGTACTTGATTGATGTGATGTGATACTTGATTGATATGATGTGATGTGATTGATTTGAAAGATTGTCTTGGGTTTGTAAATGCGCTGCATTCCTCGATCTGAACGTGGGCCCACATCTCCTGGCCTGGTATCGCCTCGGCACGCGAGACGCGGCATCGGAACTGCGGCGATGACACGGTCGCTAGGGTACAAGTTTCGTGTTGAGTCGACTCGGGTTAATGACATGTGAATCAGGGTCGCGCGCTAATGCTGGTTAAGGGTCGAGGTTGCTGGGATTCGATCGGGAAGACCGCAGAAGTCTACGGAACGATATGATCTATGATACGGGTCTTACACTACATTCCACCCCCCCTTAAATAAAATCTCGACCCCGAGATTTGATAATTTGAATTTGTCCCCTTACACCTTTCTTGATTATAGTTCTATTACTGGTATTCGAACCTTAGTCTTCTGGGTGAAAGCTAGATATCCTAACCAGACTAGACGACAATGAAATTGAAATTTTTTTAGAGGAAGGTCGATAGGGACCTAGATTCACAGTCTCTAGATCCCGTGTCTAACTTAATATTTCCTCCCTAATTTATGTGAGAATTCAACTGAGCGTATATAGCTGGTTCCTCGTATGTCCTAATCGTTTTAAGTTTATGGTGGTCCACTCCCCTCAGGCCCAGTTAATCTCATTCTTGTGCTCTGACACTAACTGTAACAGCCTGAATTTTCACATCCAGAGTTTGTACTCGTGCCCTAGGAAATCGGGTATTAATGATGTATAAACTGGGATGCTTTAGTAAAATTGCACTCTATTTTTTTCGATTGGTTTACATCCAGATACATTCATGAATGTAACATCCACAAGAATAAAATTAACTATAATGATTATATAAAAAGGAATAATTAAGGCATCATAATAGGAGGTTCATTATAACATCAGACTTCACATCGGAAGTGTAAAACTAAATAGTAAAATTATCTTCTTAGTCTTTCGAGATAATCTTCTATAGGGAATTAGTTATGTAAGTCTTCAATCTGTACTTCACCTGCACCATCTGTATGGTTGGGAGACAGTCAATGCCCTACTCATAGTAAATGTTATCCTTTAAGATTATTAATAATTCAAGAGTTCCATAATAGGTAAAGTAAAGGAGCCTCCAAGGACGACCTTCGAGGCTCGTCCACTTGTGGGCATTTCAGTACCCTCGGCAGTAGTAGTCCGGGGGGCTTGGGCAACCTTCTTCTTTTCAGCTCGTTGAGTCCGAGCCCCTGCCTCCTTCTATCTTTGAGGTAAAGGGTATAAGAGTATAGCTTCAAAGGGACCTTTAGATGCCCCTCTCCCACTATCTGAGCTCCTCGACTCGGAGTCATCACCATACTCCCGAACAGTCTCGAGATCAGATGACATTATAAAGAGAAGAAAAAAGGAACAATGCAAGAGACTCACCAGGCGCTCACCAAAAATCGCCTCTACCGAAAAAGCTTAGTCAGTCGAAATCGCCTACCAGAAACTTCTAGTCGACCGGAATCGCCTTCACCGAAAATCACTTTCTTCGGCACACGCTTAAACTCGAAATGCAAGTGAAAAGAGCAAGTTCGAAAGGAGATTATATAAGCCACAAAGAATCTCTACATTAATGATGACGAGTGATGGCCGTAGCCGAATCGTCGTTAGATGATTCCCGAGCACACGTGGCTGTCTGTTGTTGGTTGAGCCTCTACCAAGTTGTACGGTTCTGACATTGAATGACGTGCTCCGATATGTGAAACGACACCCGAGCAGATGGAACCATCACCTGGACTCTTCCTCGAGCATACGTGGTGACTCATCATAGGCTGCGCGATTATTTAGAATCATAACCGTCACCACGCGTTCGTAAGAGAACAGCCCGCAGACACGAAATCCTGGGTATATGAAGCTTCAAATTCAAAAATCATAATTATACCAACATGGACAGGAGATCTTCTATGTGATTACTCTCCGAGTCTATAGTTGAACTCGAAGAGTAGGGGCCTTCTGTTATGGGAAGATCTAAGCCCCTAATAAACCCCAAGGGTGAGCCTCAAACTAATTAAACTAAGTGCATGAACAACTAAGGCGATGCGCGTCCGACTTAATGTGAGCATCCCTGAAGAAGTCGTGCGCTATGAAGGTGCTATTACTTCGAGGCTGTGGATCGGAGCGACTTCCTCACTCCGATCAAAAATGATAAGTTGTCTACCTAATGCCCGATGAAAGACGAACGATCCAACCACTGACATCGATTGCAGGAAGTCTAACCCGATAAGATGAATCCGACACCTTGCATTAGACCTCAAAGAGAAGGTTTCTAGAGCACTTGATAAGTAAGAAGCTGGGTCCACTAGCTTAGTTTGAAGTTCGGCTCGGGCCAAGAAAGTGTTCCTCTTTAGCAAGCTAAATGGTCAAGGCTGGGTGACGTCTTGTCAAGACGAGATGAGCCGAGTTGAGCCGAGGCAATATGTTAAGGCGGGCAATTCGTCTGCTAAATTCGGAAACTAGCATAAGCAAATGTGACCGATTACTTCGCTTCCAGATACGTATTATCTGCATAATGCGCTACATGATCTACGGATTGTATATAATATCCCCACGATCTTAGTATCCCACTGATTGAGTAAATCATGCCGACAATAGCGGACCTAGACCATCAATAGTCAGGTATAAATACATTGGGACCTCATTGCTATAGGTACGCAATATTTTAAAATCTTTTTCTACTCTCCACTTAGACCCAAACTCTCTTGACCTGACTTAGGCATCGGAGGGTCCCCCAGCTTAAACCAGGATTAGCTTTGTCTGTTCTCACTGTGCAGGATCAAGATGTTGAAGTGATCCAAGGTTCAGGAGACTGAAGTGAAAGCCGTCTAGATTTTGACCTCAACAACATTAATAATAATAATAATAATAGTAAAGTTATGTTTTGATTAGAACCCCTATCTATATTTTTATTATTTTAATACTCATTTATTTATTTATTTATTATGAGTACAACATTCCTATACGTGGAGATGAAACTGATTCAGGTAAAAAGATCCGCTGGGTTGATTGCCTCCCTGGAGACGTGCCCACCCGACCAACCTGTTCTTTATAATACTACAAGCGCTAAAGACATGTCTGCTAATAAAGTCTTCCGGTGCATATGGGACTATGGGATGCAGGAATGCTCTAGGACACCGTCTACTGGGACTTGGGATCATCCGATCTGACTTCATATCACGGAACGGTTCAAGTCACCCGTGACTCAGGCTAGTGGGCTAGTAAACCCTCCAACTCAGGTGAGTGATGACTCAACAAAATGAAATGATTCCGAGTAACTAAGCCTAAAAACCATCCAGTCTAGCAACTCTTCTGTGCAACATAACTCTGTAGGAGCCCACCGTGTTGTGTGCATGACATCGGACTCGTCCATGAGGTTGAGTCCCCTCATTTTCACTATACAGCTCAAAAATCAGCTCCAGCCTAAAACTTGAGTGGGCGACACTGAGGCCGACAATGAAATATTACACCTAAAACGTCTCTCTCCATCGTTTATTTATTTATTTATTTTTATTCTTTTATTCTTTTCAACGAACGCACCAGCCTACCACCACAAAGGCATGAGTAAAGACCCAACACCACGTCTCATGCTTGCACAGGTGTCGCTTGTTTAGAGTTTTGGGTCATGAAGCTTATTTCTGGAGTGTCAATTGATTCCTGTTGATGGAAGTGCACAACACCGTGGGCACCACACAGCAACGTATGGTTGTCTTTTCCTCTCCATTTTCCGCGGTGGTGTGGCCCACCGAAGTTGTGGATCAGTCTGGGTTTTGGCTCAAGGGCCTAACACCGAAGGGCACACCTGATTAACAGAGTGGATGTCACACATACAATGATACAAAAGGATGAGCCACACATATAGGGGTAGTTCCCTACACTATCCTTGCCTTTGGTTGCATGTACACTCAAATCAAGCGATTTGGAATGTCCATCTAGTCTGTCCAAACTTCAACGGCCTCGTTTTTGTATATGCATCAATTTGTTTTTGAGGCCACGAATTGAATAGTCTGAATCGTCCGAACTAAATGATTCTTGAGGACCACAAGAAATCCAATGGAATAAAAATGAATGGTTGGTTCAGATTGATGATTGGCGTTTATCGTTATAACAAAACCTAACCTTCTATTCTGCTAGAGAAACTGATTGGACGGATAGGATCAGTCAATCAGTATGATATTCTACGTGAGCGCCATGAAAAGTCCGATGAACTGGATAAACGGTGCGGATACACTACTAGAGTGTCCACGTCCCAAAATCAGTGAATGTAATACAAAGAGCTTCCCTATGCTACAGTACGGAGAACACAACGTCCTTTTATTTAGTTTTGAGAAATTTAGGACTGTGGACCCCACCTTTTAACGCGCTGTTTTTATGGAAGAATACAAACTTTGTTTTGCAACTTAGACCCGCACGTGCCGATTTCGAATTTCAGGATGAAAATACCCCTCCTTTTAAGGAAACAGATTGGGCACTCCGCCTGCCACTAGCCAATGGTGGATAGTCGGTGGTATGTGGGCCCCACCTTGATGTGTGCTTTTCATCCATGCCGTCCATATATTTTTCCAGATCATTTTATGGTATGAGACCAAAATTGAGATATATCCAAATCTCAAGTGTACCACATTACAGGAAACAGTGTTGAATGAGCGTCAACCATTAGAAACCTTTAGGGGGCCCATTGTGATGTTTGTGGGAAATCCTCCCCATCTAAGTTCATTCATAGGGTCAAAAAGACATGGATGAAAAGGAAAAATAAATTTCATAATGATCCAAAACTTCTATAACCCCTAAAAGGGTTTCAATGGTAGACGTTCAATTCCTCACTACCTTTTACAGTGTGGTCCGCTTGATAGTTAGATCTATCTTATTTTTCGTCTCAAGCCTTAATATGAGCTCGTAAAATATATGGATGGTTTGGATATAACACATACATCATAATGGGACCCACAAAAGCAACATAGCGAAAAAAAAAAAAATTCAATTTGAGCGGGGCAAACTAGAAATTGAGCGAGGCAAACATGAAATTGACCCCACTATCAAAATCTAGTTTGCCCACCTTTTATCCAGCTGTTTTTATGAAAGAATAAAAACTTACTTTTGCAACTTAGACTTCCACGTGCGGAGACCCAATTCCAGGACGAAAATACCCCTCTTTTTCACTACTATCCACTTTTCCTCTCCCTTTTCACTGTTTAATTTTCATCTCCCTTTCCACTGCTGCTTTCACGTTGCTTTCACCTTCCTTTCTATCCTCCGGTTCCACGAGAAAGATGAAAAACTCATTTTGTCGGCCTCCCTTATCACCATTTTGTCTTCTTCCGAAAATGGTCAGTCCAGGGAAGAAATCAAGCATCAGTTGGGCCCACATTGAATGTATGTAGTATAGAAAACGGTTTGGCTACTCCCCCTAACACCAGCCCCGTGGCTAGTGGCTAGTGCTCTGTGGGCCCCACCATGATGTATGTGTGTTCATCCATTCCGTTCATCCATTTGTAAAGATCATTTCAGGGCTTCATCCTAAAAATAAGAGGGATATAAATCTTAGATGTACCACGCTATAGGAAAACAATAGTGATTGGATATCTATCATTTAATCCATCATTTCAAGTTCCCCACTCAAAATTTAAATTTTCCCCACTCATTTTCTAGTCTGCCCAGCTCAATATCATGTTTGCCCTGCTCAATTTCATACTTAACCCGCTCATTTTCTAGTTTGCCCCGCTTAATTTCATGCTTACCCCGCTCATTTCCTAGTTTTCCCAACTCAATTTCATGCTTACCCTGCTCGTTTCCTAGTTTGCCCCGCTCAATTTCATGTTACTCCTGCTGAATTTCTTGTTTGCCCCACTGAATTTCTATTTTGACCTGCTCAATTTTCAGGTTGTCCTGTTGAATTTCATGTGTGCCCTGCTCAAACTGATAATGCTCCCCTCGCTCAATGGGATGATAGATAGCGTCACAAAATTAAACAAGCACCACTCATTTTTCATGTTTTTCCCGCTTAATTTCTAGTTTGCCCCACTCAATTTCATGTTTCCCCCTCTCAATTTCATGTGTGCCCTGCTCAAACTGATAATGCTCCCCTCGCTCAATGGCATGATAGATAGCGTCACAAAATTAAACAAGCACCACTCATTTTTCATGTTTTCCCCGCTTAATTTCTAGTTTGCCCCACTCAATTTCATGTTTCCCCCTCTCAATTTCATGTTCGCCCCGCTGATTTTCTAGTTTACCCCCACTCAATTTAATGTTTGCCACCCCTCAAAACTTAAACCTAAACCTAAACTTAAAACCTAAATGTATTCTCAAATCCCTAAGCCTAAACCTCAACTTATTCTCAATTCCCTAAACCTTAACAAATAATCTAACTTAAACCAAAACCTATATCGTACACTTGTAACCTAAAACATAAATGTATTCTCAAATCCCTGAACCTAAACCTTAACCTAATCTCAATTCCCTAAACCTTAACCTATAATCTAAATTAAATCTAAACCTATAACCTACACTTATAACCTAAAACCTAAATGTATTCTCAAATTCTTAAACCTAAACCTACACCTAATCCTTATATCAATTCCTTAACCTAAACCTAAACTTGGAAACCCAGACCTAAACCCGATCAAGACTAAAATAGAGTATATGGAGTGCAATTTTAATAATAATAAGAATGAGAATGAGGAATTAGTCAAGATTGCTTACTTGGATTGACAATTCATGAGAGTGGATAGATTGAGAAGGATGATGCGCATAGAATTCGGGCGAAGTGGAAGAAATGGAGATGTGCCTCTAAAGTTTTATGAGATCGTCGTGTGCTCACTTAAATTGTCCTGATCTCATCAATTAAGGATCGAGGCAAGCAGGAGCCCTGTAGCAAGGGGATAGATTGAAGAGACACATAATCCCCCCTCCCCTCTTTCATTACCATCATCATCAAATGAAAGTAGAGTTGTGGCTGCTCTCTACTTCTGCTTGTAGACTTCTTCTCCTTCGTGCTTCAAGTGACAAAATGTAAAGTAGAGGTAGGCGAAGAACATGTGGTCCCTATCAAAAATGGTTATGAAATAAATGTTGAACAATGAAGTTTGATTTTAGAAAAGCATCATCATTATGGGAATGTACACACGGTAAAAAAAGTTACGTCAATCCGTTGAGATATGGTATACTACAAGTGAATATTTGAAACAAAAAATGCATCCTAATTTAGGATGACTGATCCTTCTAATCTAGTCCACATAATGTCCTTTTCGGGAGTGTACTGTGAATAAATGATCAAAAGGGTCGTATTTGTTAGGAAATTGGGAGTTCTTATCATAATGCATAACGATTTAATGGGGGGATACACCGCAAATACTAGCTTGGCTCATTATTGCCAAAACAATGATCTACTTCTTCACATCCATTCAATTGGATTGGTTTGTCTATTCCTCTCTATTGAAAAGGAGTCAGTTGTCTGCGTGAGTCACCTTCTTCTAGGCTTCGCGAAAATTTTTATAAGATAGCTCTAAGATCAACCATGCTTTATGGGATAAAATTTTGGGCAGTTAAAAACAAAATGGCCATTGGATGAGTGTAGCTAAAATGAGGATGTTAAGATAGATGAGTGACAATATAAGAAATGATTAGATTATAAATGAATGCATTTGAGGGAATTTTGTAGTAGTGCCAATAGGTAACAAGATAAAGGAAAGTAGAGTTAGATGATTTGGTTATGTGCAATGGAGACTAAGAATTATGCCGGCTAAAAGGAGTGAGTTAGTACAAGTTGAAGACTCTGAAAGGGCGAGGGGAAGGCCCAAAAGGACGTGGGTGGATGTAGTAATAAAGGACTTAATGAGCTATGGTCTAATTAAAGTTATGGTCTCTAAAAGAGTAGAATGGTAGAAGATGATTCATGTAGACGAACCAAAAAGATAGTGAATGGATTACTTCATTACTTAAAAAAGAACCAAACAGAAAAATTCAGAGTTTAGCCAAACAAATGCAAAATCAAGACCCTACCAACAACAATATAATTTTTTTTGTTGTTTCAACCATCACATACAATCCTTTCCCTACATCACTGCCTTTCACTTTCCCATAGAATCTCTTCCCAATATGCAAAAAATATGACAATGCACAAATCCCCTTGCCTGACTATTTAATGAAGTCCAGTCCATGACTAACTCTCTCAAGGCTATCGTGATTATAGAAAAAACTCAAACTGAAATGCACATACTTGAAATATTTTTTCATAATTGCACGAAGTGCAAGTTTCACTATATAGCATACTTTGTAATTTTAGTAGATGATGAAATGAAATTTATACTTTGTCTCACAGTATTTTCAGTTTGTCTCGATGATGAAGTGAATATTTGAGACAAAAAATGCATCCTCAATTTCATGTTTGCCCTACTCATTTCCAGGTTACCCCGCACAATTTCATGTTTGCCCCGCTCAATTTCATGTTTACCCCACTCAATTTTCATTTTGCCTCGATGGCTTATATTGCTGCACTTTACTCTTCAAATAAACTTGTTCTCATTGTTTGCTTTCTTGGAAGTAATGCAACATATCAAGCAACAACAGTCTGTGATCAATATCAAAATAAAGCAAAATCGTGTAGCATTTCTCAAAAAGCTAGATATGTTACTTAATAAACTAATAGGGAATGGTTACGAACCCCTGGATTTCTTGACACCTCCCTTATATTAATCCTCAAACATTGATCCATTCTAGGGTCGTCAGTCCTAGGAAATCTCATATGATGTTACGGTTCTAGGTCGCTGCAAGGGCTGCCAGGACTGTTACACGAAATCGTTACACCACTCCTCCATTACCAAATCAATACAGGCCTAGTTATATCCTCAATACTGCAACAGGACTCGTCGTCCTTATGCAGTGTCAGGATATAGTCGAGGTCACTACAGAGGGCTTGTCACCAATCAATGTAGGCAATCCCATACCACCATAATCTGCTCACGAGAGAAGGTTGCTCACTGGTCACTACGGGGAGGCTCGTCGCCCCAGCGTAGGTCGACAGCTCGGCCACGGTGTCCCATACCACCATATCTGGCTCATGAAACTTAGGGGATCATGGTACCAAGATTAACAGAAGTTTCACTAGTAAGTTCAGTGTCTTAGATTCAAATAGTAGCGACCAAACATGGTGAACATACATCGGTTAATCGGGTTAGTTGATAAGCTCAACTAGGCCAAGCGCACGTTGAGTTGAACGACATGGAATGCATAAGCACTCTGTGTGGCCTAACTAGTACCGAACATCCCAATTATGACTCGGGTTCGTTGAACACATCCTGCATGGCGAAAACAATCTCAACCACCAGTTTAAAGACTGTTACCGATTACCTAGACTATACAATAGCCCCAATCACATTCAATTATGACATGTTATCCAATGATCTAGTCAAAGCAGTAAATGGATCATATTTCAAATTATACAATCAAAGGTTCGATATTGTCCGCTTTAGGGCTTCCAAGGCTGTTGCACGGAATCGTTACACCACCCCCCATCACCCTTACGGCATTATTTCTGCATGTTATGGAATACGACCTAAACATGAATCCACACATATGTAATATAAAATATATGGAGAAAATCATACACATCATTGATGCAGTTGAGAATCAAAGCTCAACCCACATACAGATACATCTTGCTAACTACTAACTCATTCAAACACTTTTACATACACTTAGTCTACACATTACATCATGCATATTATGTATTCATTAGCATACGTATTAGGAAAAATCCTTTCGTCAAAGGGTTATCACCTATATAACAATCATATATCCATGAAAATTAGTCATGGAAAGTATGAAAGTAAATTCTATACACATTCAGTCATTTTTATGAACACTTACACTCACAATATAACATACGCAACGTACGTTGATAAAACATGTATTAGGCTAATCTGTTCATCCAGAAGTTGATACACATGCATCTAGTATACATAGACAAAAATTAATCATGGCAAGCACAAATTTGAATTTCATACGTAGACGGTATTTTCTACAAATACGAGGAATACGGTATATTCAACATAGTTAACGTATAACAGAAAAATGAAACGGACAACACTTTATACATGTGAAATAGCATCCACATCAGTAATATATCATTAATCGACATTGAGAGTCTTAAAATCCATAACCTAAACGTATATAGTCCGCACCTTAAACCAGAAAATGCGTAACGGATATGATTTAGATGACAAGTCTTCGTCAACAGCGGATAGACAACCTAAGGTATGAATATAAGTTAGCTACAACAACACTTAACTATTCTAAGCTCCAAAACAGGTTAGGGTTAGGATTTCTTACCCAAGAATGGAATCAGAAACATTGTAATAGCGATACGGTAGTAGTGTTGAAGCACGTGGAGTGACAGGGTAATATCCCCGGGTGAATCTCCAACTCTTTCTTTCTCTTTCTCTTTCTTTCTTAGCTACGGTTTAAAATTCACATGGGATTTGAGAGAGAGGATTTAAGGCCTTTTTATAAGCCCCAAAGCGACGGAAATAGCCCTAGGGCCAAGGTATACTTACGTTATAACTAAATTGGGTCTGTTCCGATCCAACGGAGGACTTCTGGAGGTCCTATTACTAAATGCGGTCGGACTTAAGCTCTCTAATATCGAATCTAGGTCAAGTTAAGTTTTAGTCCGGTCGGGTTTCTAGATCGACCGTGGCGGACCAGTTTCAGTTCAACGGTTACGGGAACTCGATTAGAGCTACAAGTACTATGATATGTAAGGGCCACCTATCCTGATCCGAGGGTGAATTTGGGTCAAAATCTAATGGTCAGAATGCTTAGAAATAACGCGCAAGCGACACGTCTCAGATTATTTAAAATCATATTTAATTTTTTAAAAATCTTCGCTTTCTCACTCTCTTTACTCCAGACTCAAGGAAATAGTCTCAGGACATTGTTTGGTCTTAATTTTTGAGGTGATAGTCAAGTCCAACTAAGTGGTCATAATGATTTAAGTTCATTACTAATGGACTTTCGATGTGCGGTGCAGGTTCAATACGAAGTTTCACGATGCTCCCAAGAGTAACTAGGTTAAGAGATTGATCCTAAGTTTCTATGTAACATAGAATTAGTGGTCCTACTCATTTTGGGTCTTTTATTTTGTATTAGAAGTAGTTCAAGTTAATTCTACTGAGTATTCAGTTTGGTACTTAACCAAATTCTACCCTAATTATGGCAGAATACGGTCTTAGGACCATTCTACGCCCCATTTTGGGAAATTTTAGTTATATTATTAATTTAATTATTTTTAAAGTGGTTCATCATCAAGTTTACCCTATCTCCACAAAATTTCATGAGATTTCGTGTAGTATAAAACTTCTAAAAATTCCCGAAGTAGCAGCTGTCCAACAAGTGATTTTTGGATAGTTGCCACAACGACCTACTTTAAACTATATTAAATATTTTATTATATTTTTAAAATATTTGTATACAAAATTAGACTCATTTATATTCAATCTAATTTTTGAATCACCTAAATCAGAGTTATAACGAAGGAGATATGAGTTTTCAAAGTTGGATGAAATGTGCAGAAAAAATGTAGAAAATGGGCTACCTGACCACTGTACGGACGAGGCCTCGCCAAACCAGCGAGGACCTCACCGGTCACTGAACAATTTGGTGAGGCAAGCGAGGTCCTCCCCCCCCCCCCCTGCGGGGATGCAGGAAACATGTGGGACCCACCTCGGGTCCCCCCGAATTGAGTCGTTTAGGCCCGTGAGTCTGTCGAGACATTTATCGAGTCTCATTTGCAAACCGGAAAGAGTTACGTGACATAAAATATATGATTTTGGGGTAGAAGAAGATAATACATCCAAATAACCTATCTGAATTATAAAATTTTAAAAAATAAATAGTCAAAATCCCATTTTATTCATGTACGTGCCATTTATAGTAAGTTTTAGTTTAAGTCTAGTTCTTTACCATTTAAACTTTAAGATTTGTGTTTAATATGAAATTACTTGGAGAAATTTGAAGAATGAGGTGGTAAAAGGTGAGATTTTGAAGGAAATGGGTTAAAAAGTGATTTCTAGACTTTAGGATTGAGCTTTCAGAGTGATATGGTTGACCGATTGCCTAAGGACGTCTAACTCCAGGTTGGCAAAAATTCGAGGTGTTACAATCTACCCCCCTTAAAAATAATTTCATCCCCAAAATTGGCTAAGGGTAATGAATTATGATTCTATTATTCCTTTTTCCTAAACTTTATTGATTCAAGTTTATATACGTGCTGGGGTATATACATCTATACTAGTCTGGCGCATTTTTGTCTATCCTCAAAAATTTTCTCTTTATCGCTTGCTTATACCCTAATGGTTGGCTATAATTGATTTCTTTATCTATTTGAAGTCTTGACGACGATTCCCATTTATTTAGAGTAAGATATATGTTTTTAGTGGTTGACCAGTACGGAGAGACGGTTGTAGTGGGCCTGATCTCGATATATTGATCATCTACTGGACCAGGGCAGAAGGCTCATCGTATCCCTTCCTAGTCTTGGTAGATCCTGGTCTTCTGCTCGATCAAAGAAGTTAGTCCATTGGTAGTCTCCCAGGATTGAGAAATGGGTCAAGCCGCGAATGCTTCGCCGTTGTATATTTCAGTAACTCCATATAATCTTATTATTCCAAACCTTAGGGAATGCCCATGACTGAAAGGTTTCAATCCTATTTATAAGGTTGCTCTTTGGGTCTTGGTCTAAGGGAGTCCTCGTTTGAATCTATGTCTAAGGTAGGGGTTAATATACACCTTAATAGATCATCCTAAAAGGATTTCTAATCGTATAGAGTTGGCCAAGGCTTCTATTATGTTCATATTTAACGAGTAGGTTTATGGATACACTGACCTTCGCTCGCTCCCACTGTGATTCCTATGATTTAATATGAATGGGTTTAACACTTAAGCCCTAATTATTTCCTTATAAAGACTTCAGTATTGACATTTTAAGGAAGGTTCAAATCCTATTTACTGACCTAACCTTACGTATAACCTGAATCAATTTATTTGATCCTAGGCCAGTGGGGAAGGGGCCAACCATGCTTTTTCTACGCTATTCTAATCCAATGGTTGTATTAGCTGACCTAACTAGATTGGGCTCATAAAATTCTACCCCCCTTAAAAACTTATGTCTACTCTCAAGGCTCAAGAATCTGTCCTGATCCGTATGTTGGAATGAGGTATAATTTAGGACCTATCCTTGACATGGAATGGGATACGGTCTCCCAATACATAGGTCTTCCTTTCATTGACGATGTATATTATGGCATTGACACCTATGGTTATAGAAATGAGCCCAGTCTCTATTGTGGTTGATTTCAGGGGCAGGTGTGAGTTGGTGGCAAGATGTCTAATTCTCTACTGGTTATATGTCCTTAACATTTTCCAAAGGCAAAGCAATAACTTTTGGTTATAGGTAGTCGTGCCAACATGAAAGGAAAGTTTTGTAGTAGGTCTGAGCCAGATACATAGACTTTCTGCCTAGCTAGGACAGAAAATTTATTGTATCAGTTCTTAATCCTAGTCGATCCCGATCTTCTGCTTGATCAGAGCATTGGATTTATTGGTAACTACTAGGATTGAGAATTCGATTCAAACCGCGAATACTTCACTTATATACAGTTCTTTTAGTCCGTGTTCACGATTGCAATAAGTCCTTGGGAAGGCAATTCTAAGGGGCGTGCTGATTTATCCTAGCGTTCATCTGAGGGTTATATATAAGTTTTCCCTAAACGTGACTAGTTTTGAGTCAAGCAAGCTTCCTAAGAGTTACTAAAGGAGCCTATAAGTATCAAAGGAATCTAACAAAGGAATAAGGTCTCATTCTAACTAAAGTAAGACAATTAACTACGTCTATATTCCAATTACCTTAGCAACATCAGTCTTTTACATTCCTTAGTATAACTAGTAGCTTAGTCTTATCTTATACGTAGTGGCAATTCACTAGTTGTAATCCAAAGTCTATGTTTATACGCTAGATGCTTTCATATAATTTCTAATACAAAGAATTGTTTTATTACTTAGGGTCAAAGGTCGTCTAATTAGAATTGAGTTGCCCGAACCTAAATTTAATTGCACTCGAGCTCTACACATAAGTTCATACCAGCTAAGGATAGTCTAGGATTTACGTTATGAATTTATTAGATGTTCTATACTGTGCGATCTTTCAAAATTTAGGAATACCAACTCTAAATCCAAAACTCTAGATGTCCCAGCTCTAGATGGTCACTGTTTCTACACTAAGCTACAGTGTTAGGTCTCGCTCGTCGGTAGAAGCATAAAGATTGAGAAGATGGCTAAAACTACTTCAAAAGAGCCATGGAAAAGGAGGGAAATAAAAAGAATGGGATGGAAAATTTGGGTCTCCACAAATTTGAGCCTGATATGGGAGTGTAAAGGCTCAAATGAAAGGGAAAAAAGAGGAAGGGCAGCAAAATAGGATGGGTTAGAGGACTTACATGAATGTGAGACTCAAATGGGAGATATGAGAGCTCAAATCAAAGAAAATGAGAGGGTTATGTGATGGATATGGCTGATCACGGTGGAAGGATATAGGATTTAACGAAAAATGAAAGAAAGAGTGATTGGAAGGATGATTTGAAGGAGAATGGAGCAGTTTTGAAGAAAAGGGAAAGCTTGGAGGTGGATTTTGTGAAAGAAGTACTCGATTGGGGATGAATTAAGCATTGAACCATGGACCAGTGGGTCCCACTAGGCCCCACGTGCGATCGGCCCGAAGGGCCGGCCCGGACGAGCCTGTCGGTCGACGAGGACCTCGCCGGTCACCAGTCGCTGACCCATAGCTTTTTGGACCCCACTCCCTGGGTCCAAAAAGTTATGGATCCCACCCAGGGTCCCTCTAAAACAGTCCCGATTGGGCCCTTACTCTGGTTTGACTCGGTTCGGGTCGATTCGGAACAAAACTGATACATGTGCAAAGTTACCAATTTTTAATGGCTGAAATGGATTGAAACATGATCTAAACCCGTCAATTGAAGGTCTAGAAGTGATCTAGGGTCGTTGTGTGTGATCAAGAGTGTGCACGGACTCGATCTCGGTGATCATTTTCAGTAAACTTTCACCAACAAACAAAACTAGGGGTCCTAAACATATTTCTAGATTTTTCTCACACCCTCGTACATTAAATTGGTGTCAGCGTGCTGTGTGTGACCATAACCCAGGTCCAGTTTAATCCAGATCATGCTCTGATACCATCTTGTAACGCCCTAAAAATTAGGGGTCGATCATAAACTCCACTCCAAAGTTCCAGAACATAACTTATGCAACATTTTCAATGATGGATGAATGTCGGCTGTATTAGTACATAAAACATGAAGTGGATTAAGCCAAAACAGCATATCACATTCCAGAGATAGTTAAATTTCACAAGCGAAAGACTGTAACAAATATATAAAATGTATAATTTATTATAAGTCTCCGGAGTGTGAACATGTTACCAGGTTTACTATATACATGTATACTCCAAAAATGAACAAAAATAATATACATGAACTTTTTAAAAGTACAAGATAACAAGTGTAATGGCATCTAATCAGTAACCCTGTAACCCCATAGATCAGAACCTGCATATAAGAGAAATCCTCCTTATCATCATAAAGTCCGGCTCTGCTTCGCAAGCAATGTCATCATCTGAAACTAAAACAGGGACTGCTTAGTATTGCAAACACCGTCCCATAATGTGAGAGTGAGTGATTAACTCAGTGAAAACTATACAGCAGAGGTTAACATGTTATCAATTCAATCAAGAAGTAATGATAAAGCAGTACAATCAAACATGTCCTAGATACTCTTATTAATGCAAGAATGATATGAGAGAATGATGCATGCCCTCACCACAAAGTCTGTAACACCCCGAATTTTGGCCAACCTGGGATTAGACGTCCTTAGGCAATGGGTCGACTAAAACACCTGGGAAATCGCTCAGAACCCAATTCCATAGCCAAAGAAATCACTTAGGATTAATTCCTTTAGAAACTAAGTATAAGTTAGCTAGCGCTACGCTAGAGTAGCTGGGAAATAGTCCCTGATCACTTTAAATATGTTCTACAAGACCCAAATCGAGTAGAACCAATGACGCTATAATACTCTAAAACCTCGGATCAAACTCTAAACCGGTTTGTTCTCTAGACCTCTTTGAAACTTTGTATTGGATCTAGACCGCTCGTCGAAAGTCCGATACCTATAATCTTAGACCGTCAGAACCACCTAGCTGGACTTGACAATCAATTTGAAAATTAAGTCCAACCGACATTCGCGGGCTATTTCATTGAGCTTGGATTGAAGAGAGTGAGAATAGGGTTAGATTTGGAATTTGAAATTCAAATTTGGCACACGACTTGACGCATCGGTATTAAGCATTCTGACCGTCAGAATTTAGCCAAATTACACCCTCGGATCAGGAAAAATTTCTATTTCATATCATGAGACTTGCAGACCTGATCTACGTGCGGTGACCGCTGAACTGAAACTGGACCGCCACGTGCGATCTACGAACACTGATGGTCTGAAAATGGGATGTGAGCGACATCCGACATGTATGAACTTAAGTCCGATCGCGTTCGGCCAGAGGACCACCAGAAATGTCCTTTTGGACCGAAACAGCCCCAATTTGGTTAGGCATCAAGTAAACTTTGTTCCCAAGCCTGTTTTGGGCATGTTTGGGCGTATAAAAGGGCTTGAAACCCTCTCATATCTCTCCCATCCAAATTTGAAAAAAGCCCTAGGTTGAGAGAGAGAAAAGGTGAGAGATTGTGAGAGAGAGTGGGAGAGAATTTCCTGCTGCTGGTGCTACCTGTTGCATGTGCCTAAGCAACACGCTCCAATCGCTTGGCCGGTGATTTCTCCGCATTTCTAGGTAAGAAAATACCCTAAACTCTTGTTGATTTGCTGATCCTTAGTTTTCATAGCATGGTAGCTGATGGATCTTGTGTATTAGGTTCCCGATTCACCGTAGACGAAGCATATACGCTCCGCTCGAATTAATACACCTGTAGGAGATAAGGTGCGGATTTTAGACGCTTTGATTGACTGTTTCCAACGCTTTCAATGTTGTTTAATAGTAGATTATCGACGACAACGCCGTTTGACATGTACAACATCCATAATTTGCTGATGTGATTGACATGGCTTCTTGTCGCATTAGAATACTAGGAATGCGTGCATAATTAGTTTGGCGAAGAGATTAGCCTAAATGCGCACTTTGAGTCGACATACTATATGTAGACTTAAGTGTGTAGTTTAAGTGTTTGTATAAATGCTTGTATTAGTATGTATTGAATTAAATGGTGTTATGAATTAGTTTGAGATTGATTTCTCAATTAATATGCTGATGTAAATGATTTCCTACATGTTAGCTATATGCATGATTTCATTATATGTATGAAATGCATGTGCATGATGATTCACTTAAGTTGTATGTTATAACATGTGTTAACATGCTCACATTGTTGTATTTCATTTCCAATACTCTCATATGATTGCTGATGTGAATTCATATATGTTTGGGACTATACCTAGTCCAGGCAGTCGGCAACCGAGCAAATTAGTGGTTGGTTTATGAACGACGCGTCGATGAACGCGAGCCGTGTTCTGGAGTTGATGGAAGTGGTTAGGCCACACGAAGTGTTTTACGCACTTCATGTCATTCGACTTGAGATGCGATCATACTAGTTGAGCCCGTCAAGTAACCCGACTGGCCGTTGTATGTTCACCCTGTATGAGTCATAACTGCTTGAACCTAGGGTACTAAACTTACCATTGTAAACCCTGTCAACCATGGTACCTTGATCCACGAAGACTCATGAGCCGGGCATGGTGGTATGGGACACCGTGGTCGAGCTGTCGGCCTACGCTAGGGCCACAAACCTCCCCGTAGTGACCAGTGAGCACCTATGTCTTGTGAGCAGATTATGGTGGTATGGGACATTATATTCTTGCTGTCGGCCTACACTGATCAGGCGACGAGTCCTTTGTAGTGATCGTGAGCGTATTCTGACTCTACGGGAGGCGACGACCCTTCCGTAGCAGTGAGAGTACAGTAGGCCTGTATTGATAAGGTGATGGGGGAGCGGTGCAACAAGTGCGAGCAACAGCCCTGACAGCCCTTGCATCGACCTACAAAATATACATTGTATGAGATTACTAGGAGTGACGACCTTAGACAGGATCTGTGTTGGGATTGATATAAGGGAAGTACCTTAGTTTTCCAATCCTGCTGTTTGAATGGACTAATAACAACTCGAAAATCATATCACCATTACATTGCATGTGCCTGGAAGATGTGGAGCACTGTGGGATGATTGCATGCCATGGTCGTAAGATGGTGCCGTATGAGGGAGATCGTCGGTGAGGGCATCCACCACGTCATGTCATATTGCATTAACAACAATATTAGGATTGTTTGATTTACTGCTTTACTATTATCGCATGATTAATTTGAGAACATGTTAATCCTTGCTCTATTATTCCATTGAGTTAGCTACTCACTCCCACATTACGGGATGGTGTTTCCGGACACCCACCAGTCCCTATTGTGATTGCCGATGATGGCGCGGCCTGCGAGGTAGAGCTGGACTTGATGATGATGAGGAGGATCCCTCCTTTATGCATGTTCTGATTGACGGGATTACAGGGAGGTTGATTAGATGCCTTGACATTTATCATTTTATATTTTTAGAGCACTCATGTATATTCTTTTTGTTTAATTTTTAGAGTATACATGTATGTATATAACCTGGTCACATGTTCACACTCGGGAGACATACAACAGTTTATATATGTTATACATATTACCACAGTCTTCCCCTTGTTAATTTAACTGTCTCTGGAGTATGATATGTTATTTTGGCTTAATCCCACTCATGTCTCATGTTTAATACATTAACACAGAAAACATTCAATCATACACATTTATGTTGTATAAGTGATGTTCTGGAACTCGGGAGTAGAGTTTTTACTCGACCCCCGATTTTCGGGATGTTACAAAGTCCCTCATGCGACATCATTTAACGATCACGGCATGAATCACTACCACTATGCTCTCACACCAACGCTAATGGCACATGCAGTGCAATGTCATGAGTATGATTACCAAGTTCTTATTAGTCCCTTTCATACAGCAGGATTGGGAAGCTAAGACACCTCCCTTATATCAATCCTCAAACATTGATCCATTATAGGGTCGTCAGTCCTAGGAAATCTCATACGATGTTACGGTTCTAGGTCGCTGCAAGGGCTGACAGGGCTATTACATGGAATCGTTACACCACTCCCTCATCACCAAATCAATACAGGCCTAGTTATATCCTCAATACTACAACTGGACTCGTGCCCTTATGTAGTGTCAGGATTTACTCGAGGTCACTACAGAGGGCTCATCACCAATCAATATAAGCAGTCCCATACCACCATAGTCTGCTCACAAGAGAAGGTTACTCACTGGTCACTACGGGGAGACTCGTCACCCCAGTGTAGGCCGACAGCTCGGCCACGGTGTCCCATACCACCATGTCTGGCTCATGAGTCTTAGGGGATCATAATACCAAGGTTAACGGGAGTTTCACTAGTTAGTTCAGTGTCTTAGATTCAAACAGTAACGACCAAACATGGTGAGAATACATCGGTCAATCGGGTTAATTGATAAGCTCAACTAGGCCAAGCGCACATTGAGTTGAATGACATAGAATGCATAAGCACTCCATGTGGCCTAACCACTGCCGAACATCCCAAGTGCGACTCGGGTTCATCGAACACATCCTGCATGGCAAAAATAATCTCAACCACCAGTTTAAAGACTATTATCGATTACCTGGATTATACAATAGTCTCAATCACATTCAATTATGACATGTTATCTAATGATATAGTCAAGAGAGTAAATGGATCATATTTTAAATTATACAATCAAAGGTCCGATATTGTTCGCTTTAGGGCTGTCAGGGCTGTTATACAGAATTGTTACACCACTCCCCCATCACCTTTCACGGCATTGTTTCTGCATGTTATGGAATATGACCTAAACATGAATCCACACATATGCAATATAAAATACATGGAGAAAATCATACACATCATTGATGTAGTTGAGAATCATATCTCAACCCGCATACGGATACATCTTACTAACTACTAACTCATTCAGACACTTTTACATACACTTAGTTTACACATTACATCATACATATTATGTATTCATTAGCATACGTATTAGGAAAAATCCTTTCGTCAAAGGGTTATCGCCTATACAACAATAATATATCCATGACAATTAGCCATGGTGAGCATGAAAGCAAATTCTATACTCATTCAGTCATTTTCGCAAACACTTATACTACACAATATAACATACGCCACGTACGTTGATAAAACATGTATTAGGCTAATCCGTTCACCCAGAAGTTAATGCACATGCATCTAGCATACATAGACAACAATTAATCATGACAAGCATAAATCCGAATTTCATATGTATACGGTATTTTCTACAAATACGAGGAATACAGTATATTCAACATGGTTAATTTATAACTGAATAACGAAATGGAAAACACTTTATACATGTGAAAGAGCATCCACGTCAGTAATATATCATTAATCGACATTGAAAGTCTTGAAAACCATAACCTAAACGTATATAATCCGCACCTTAAACCAGAAAATGCGTAATGCATATGATTTAGATGACAAGTCTTCGTCAACGGCGGATAGGCAACCTAAATTGAAAACGCGTAATGTTTTTTTTTTTTTTAGTATTAGAAGTAGTTCAAGTTAATTCTACTGAGTATTCGTTTTGGTACTTAACCAAATTCTACCCTAATTATGGCAGAATACGGTCCTAAGGCCATTCTACGCCCCATTTTGGGCACTTCTAGTTACCATATTAATTTAATTATTTTTCTAGTGTTTCATAATCAAGTTTAAACTATCTCCACAAAATTTTATGAGGTTTCACGTGGTATAAAAATTTTAAAAATTCTTGAAGTTACAACTGTCCAACAAGTGATTTTCGGACAGTTTTCACAACAACCTACTTTAAAATATATTAAATATTTTATTATATTTTTTACCATATTTTTATATAAAACTAGACTCATTTATATTCAATATAGTTTTTGAATCACCTAAATCAGTGTTATAACGAAGGATATATGAGTTTTCAAAGTTGGATGAAATATGCAGAAAAAATGTAGAAAATGGGCTACCTGACCGCTGTACGGACGAGGCCTCGCCAAACCGGCGAGGACCTTGCCGGTCACTGACCAATTTGGTGAGGGATCACCTCAGGGGCAAGATCATCCTCCCCCCGGGGATGTCGGAAACATGTGGGACCCACCTCGGTTCCCCCCGAATTGATCCGTTTAGGCCCACGAGTCTGTCGAGACATTTATCGAGTCTCATTTGCAAACTAAAAAGAGTTACGCGACTTACAATATATGATTTTGGGGTAGAAGAAGTTAATACATCTAAATAACCTTTCTACATTATGAAATTTTAAAAAATAAATAGTCAAAATTCCATTTTATTCATGTACATGCAATTTATAGTAAGTTTTAGTTTAAGTATAGTTCTTTACCATTTAAACTTTAAGATTTATGTTTTATATGAAAGTACTTAGAGAAATTTGAAGAATGAGGTGGTGAAAGGTGAGATTTTGAAGGAAATAGGTTAAAAAGCAATTTCTAGACTTTAGGATTGAGCTTTGAGAGTGATATGGTTAACCCATTGCCTAAGGACGTCTAACTCCAAGTTAAAAAAAATCTGGGGTGTTACAACCCATAGGCCCTAGTACATCTCAATCGGCCTTAACCTATTGGCCCCTTACACATCAAATGGGCCTCAACCCATGGGCCCTTATACATCTCAATGGGCCTTAACCCATTGGCCCCTAACACATCAAATGGGCCTCAACCCGTGGGCCTTACAAATAACAAGGTGGGTGTAACACCCTAAAAATCAAGGGTCGTGTAGAAACCCGACTCCCGAGTTCCAGACCATCACTTATGCAACAAATATTATTATGATTCAATGTTGTCTGAGTTAAAGCATTCACATGAGTAAGATTATACTAAAACTGCAATTCTTACTCCAGATCCAGTGATAAAACGCAAGTGGAAGACTGAAGAATATATATATATATCACTATATGGAAAACAAAATAATTCCGAACTGTCTCCAAAGTATGAATACATCTCTGAGTCACAAATACATAAATCAAACCAAAAATAAAATTTCATATAACTGTCCAACTAGTAAATCCCGCCGATCCAGGCTACCTACCCAAAGCCGTCAGCGAACTGCATATACGAGAACTCGTCCTGGTCCTCGTAGAAGTTCGGCTCTACATCTTGAATCACCTCGTCACCTGCAACTAAGACAGAGTCTGGTAGGTGTTGCAAATACCGTCCCGTAACGTGGGAGTGAGTGATCAACTCAGTGGAATCATAGAGCAAAGATTAGCATGTTATCAAATCAATCAAGCGATAATAATAATGCAAGCAATCAAACGTTCCTAGATACTGTTGTTAATGCAAGCATGAAATGACATGATGGATGCCCTCATCGACATACTCCCTCATGCGGCACCATCTGTGTCCGCGGCATGCTTTCTTTCCTCAGTGCTCCACATCTTACAGGCACATGCAGTGCGATATGGATAATGATCGTTGAGTTGTTATTAGTCCATTCATACAGCAGTATTGGGAAACTAAGGTACCTTCCTTATATCAATCCCAACACAGATCCTGTCTAGGGTCGTCACTCCTAGTAATCTCATACGATGTTATATTTATAGGTCACTGCAAGGGCTACTGGGGCTATTTCTCACACTCGTTGCACCGCTCCCCTATCATCTTATCAATACAGGCCTAATGTACTCTTGTCACTACAGAAGGGTCGTCGCCTCCCGTAGACTCAGAATACACTCGAGGTCAATATAAAGGGCTCGTCACCAATTAGTGTAGGTCGACAGCTCGAATGTAGTGTCCCATACCACCACAATCGGCTCACGAGTCAAATGTACTCAATGGTCCCTACGGAGAGGTTTGTGGCCCCAGCGTAGGCCGACAGCTCGACCACAGTGTCTCATACCACCATGCCCGGCTCATGAGTCTTTATGGATCAAGGTACCATGGTTAACAGGGTTTGCAATGGTAAGTTCAGTACCCTAGGTTCAAGCAGTTATGACTCATGCAAGGTGAACATACAATGGCCAGTCGGGTTACTTGACAGGCTCGACTAGTACGAGCGCATCTCAGGCTGAGCGACATGAAGTGCATAAAACACTTCAGGTGGCCTAACCACTACCGCCTGCCCAAGGCACGACTCGCGTTCATCAATGCGTCCTTCGTGGCAAATAGAAGCCAACCACAAATTTAATCCGTTACCGACTGCCTGGACTAGGTTATAGCCCCAAGCATTTGTAAACAACATCAATGATCATATGAGAGTAATAGGAATGAATATAAACAATACAAGCATGTTGATACATGTTATAACACACAACTTAAGCAAATCAACCAACACATGCATTCCATATATATAATGAAATCAATTCATATAGCCAACATGGTGGAAATCATATACATCAGCATGTTAATTGAGAATTCAATCTCAAAACTAATTCACAACACCATTTACTCAATACATACTAATACAAACATTTATACAAACACTTAGTCTACACACTTTAGTCTACATAGCGTATGTCGACCCAAAGTGCACATTAGGGTGAATCTCTTTGCCAAACAGATCATGCACGCATTTTTAATATCCTAACATGACAAATACCCATGGCAATCATTTCAAAAAAATACGGACGTATTCTGTATTTTCTACGAATACTTAAAATACCTTAAATCTCATATTTTTCGTACGCAGTCGAAAAGGAAAACGGACAGTATGTTCTACATGTCAAACGGCGTTCTTGTCGATAATCTACTATTAAACGACATTGAAAGCTTTGAAATCAGTCAATCTAAACGTCTAAAATCCTCACCTTTTGCCTTAGACATGTATCGATTCGAATAGAACGTCTACGCTTCGTCAACGGCGTTATGGCGACCTAATGCACAAGATACATAAGCTACTTCGCTATTTGAATCGAAAGAATCCTTAAAACAGCTATAGGTTAAGGTTTTCTTACCTAGAAGTGAGTTGGAATCACCGGGAAAGTGATTTGAAGGCGGTGCTTTGGTACGTGCAAAAGCTGGAACAAACGGCAGGAAATCTCTCCCACAACTCACTCACGATCTCTCTCTTTCTCTCTCTCTTTTCCTAGGGTTTATAGCAAATTCGGATGGGAGAGATATGAGAGGGTTTAAAGCCCTTATATAGGCTAAAACCTAACCTAAATCGACTTGGGACAAAAGTATACTTGAGTTATGACTAAATCGGAACTTTTTTGATCCAAAAGAGAGTTTTGGGAGGTTCCCTGGCCGAACGCGGTTGGACTTAAGCTCATGTACATTGGATCATGCTCACATCAAGTTTTCAGACCGGTAGAGTTCTCAAATCGCACGTGGCGGACCAGTTTCAGTTCAGCTGTCACGGAGACTCGATCGAGGATTCCAAGTACACTGACCTGAGTGAGAAATGTTCCCTGATCCGAGGGTGTATTTGGGTCCAATTTCGACGGTCTGAATGCTTATACTGATCCCGCAAACGAAACGTGCCAGATTCATTTAAATCCCATTTAAATTTTAATGAATGTCACTCTTTCTCACACTCCCTGCTCCAGGCTCAATGAAATAGCCCCAAAACATCTGTTGGGCTTGATTTTCGAAATGATTGTCAAGTCCAGCTAAGCGGTCACAACGGTCTAAGATTGTAGATATCGGACTTTCGACGCGCGGTCTAAATCCAATACAAAGTTTCAAAGGGTTCCTAAGAGCAAACGGGTTTAGAGTTTGATCCTAGGTTTCAGGGTATTGTAGCGTCATTGGTTCTACAAGTTTTGGGTCTTGTAGAACGTATTTAAAGCGATAAGGGACAATTTCACAGCTAATCTAACGTAGCACTAGTTAACTTACGCTTATTTTCTAAAGGAATTAATCCTAAGTGATTTCTGATCGAGATGGTACTCGAGTCTCTATACGAATTTTTTGGAGGCATTACAGTGGGGTCCACTTTAACAATGGATCTGGCTCATTCTATGGCTTATGCCAGGAAATGTGCTTTTAAAATGGATAGATGGTTTGGATGCAACACATGCATCCCGATGGGATCCACATGAGCTAAGGATCTGACCCATTCTTTTAGCTCAAGCCATAAAATGAGTTTTCCATGTGGATGGATGGTTTGGATGTAGCACACGCATCATGGTGGGTCCCACTGTCATTGGACAGTGAATGAACACATGCATTTCAGTGGGCTCCACCATCCACTAGACGGTGCGAGTAAGACACATATATCTGGTGGGTTCCACCGTCCACAGCCGTGGACGGTGTGGCAAACACATGCATTACAGTGGGTCCCATGTGTGTGGCCAACCATAATGTTTTCCTGCCATCCAACCCGTTGACAAGATCACACGAACCTGAGTGATAGGAAAAACACAAATTTCATCTTGATCCAAAACTTTTGTGGACCCAAAAGGAATTTCAAGGGCAACCACTTAATCACCACTATTTCCTGTGTTGTGGGCCACCTGAGCTTTGGATTAGGCTGATTTTTGGAGGGCAGCCTACTGCCCTAAGGGCCCACAAAATGGACGGTGCGGATATACAAAACAAACATCAGGGTGGGGGCCACGCCTGGGCCTTGGGGCTGCTCGTCCGCCCGCCCGTGCAGAAGGCACTGCCTGCACTGTCTGACACCAGCAGCGTCAGCTACATGGATCCTCTTTTTTTTGTTTCCTATGGTTTTTCATAGGTGGGGCCCACATTCAGGAAATCCTTCCCAACCATGGGATTCTATAGCTCATAACAGGCAAAATGAGTCCAAAGTTCGAGATTTTTGGGTGTATAGAAACATCGGGCGATTTTTCAACGATAACCACTGAAGTTTCCTATGTTATGGCCCACCAGATGCTTAGATCAGCCTCATGCTTCGGCTCAATGCCTAAAATGATCCAGGGAATGAGGTGAACGGCGTGGATTAAACACATACATCAAGGTGGGGCCTATATGAGTGGGTCGCCCCTAAGCTTGGAAACGAGCTAATATTTGTGTTTTTATCCAACCCACGTCCAGCGTCCCTGGACGCTGGACGTTGCACATAAATACATTAGAGGTGGGCCCTGCTTATGGTGGGCCACCTCATGGAGGATAGTGTGGGTACGATACATATAAGGTGGGCCCCACTTGAGGATAGCTTGGATAAAATAAATACCTCATGGTGGGGTCCATCCGAGCGGGCCACACAAACACATCATCATCTCCTAAAAAAAAGAAAAAGAGAGGGAGAGAGAGAGAAAGAGAGTGGAACACGTATGTGATGGAGGGACCCCAACATTATGGGCCCTCCTTTACAATAAATCATACATCAAGCGGGCCCTAAAGCATGTGGGCCCATCAAAATCGAAACTCAACGATGGAGATTCTTTCCCCACCAATATGGACGGTCTAGATGACCTATCTAAATCAAGGAAATAAAGATCATGATGATCAAAGTGGGCCATCGGCCACGTCTTAGGGTCCCAAGTGAGATCCAAACCATTGATCGGTTGACCTCACTTGGCCCATCTCAAAAACATAAAAACTACTCTAACAAAGCACCCACCATTTGATCTTCTTGCTCCCTTGGGTTCCTTAGCTCCTTAGCTTCGATTCCAACGAAGGAGATGAGGTTTGAATGGTTGAGATGGGAGATCTTGAGATGGAAAGGTGGGCCACGCTTGTGGTTCTCTTGGAGAGATGGGAGAGGCTTGGACGTATGGAGTTTGGTTGCTTGAGAAAGTGGCTTGAAAATGAAGGAGAGAGAGACTTGTAAAGAGAGAGGAGTAATGGGTGATGGATGTGGTGAGTGATGGGTGTAAGAGACCTTTTTGACTTTTGTGGCAAATGTGTAAGAAAGGTATGGGCTCTTGTAAGAACTTTTTAACTTTTGTGGCTTGTTTGGGAAAGGGTGAAATGTTATGTGTACTTGACATGTACTTGACATGTTGAGATTGATGGATTGATGGATTGATGTGACAAGTCGTAGAGATTCTCTTGGGTTTTGTAACGCACGACATTTTTTTCACACAGAACGCTGGCCCACATCTCTTGACCAGTGCATTTCATGGTAATGCCAGTGCTCATAACCAATCCACATATCAAGTATATTTCCGATCGTAAGGAAATCACTGGGGTCCATTACACTATTAGAGAATTGCTGCTCTATAGACCCCGCACAGTCAAACGAGTATAAGAGACCTCACTACCCGCCTGTGGACAGACAATCACCAGCAACGCCTGATGGTAGCGAACCCATTTACGAGCTGGTCAGACTCATCCTAGCAATGCCTCCTTACGTTAGGCGAGTAAGGCCACACCTCTACCCCACCAACTACACGACACTGGGAGTCGTGGCCTAACGGTATAAGGCCCTTGTGCGCTCATAGTTTCCACTCGGTCACTGCATTGGGACAGATCCTTGGTACAATGGAAGCTTTGGGAATTTCACCAATGGGCATCCTAAGCACCTGGTATGCTCAAGTAATATTTCCAGTGTCCATATATACAGTGATCCACGAATGTCCTTGCGGAGGCAAGGCCATAATGAAGCAAGGGCGGTATCATCATGAAATGCGATTTCAATGCATGAGTCATACATACAGATCATGCACAAGCTTCAGGCACTCAATGTGCACAAGGGGAGAAAATCCATCCCTTTATAACCACCACACAATGTGAAATCGTAGGACTGCTTTAGCTGAAGTAGGAATATGCCAATATGTCATAGAGGGGGGTGAATAGGACTTTTCAATATTTTTATAATAATTTAAAATCCTATCACTCTAATCCTAACAACAAGCATATATTAGGATTACTGAAGAGTAATTTTACTAGTTTCCAAGCTCGGTAGAGGATCCAAACATAAACTTAGAAAGATCAATGAGATGCGAATTAAAGGTTATGATGGATGTGACTGTGTGAAATGTGATTTCAGATAATCAAATATGAATGCCTATAATCACATGAGGAATGAATAGCAATCACAAACAATAACAATCACAAACATAGTTATTTTTATAGTGGTTTGACTACTTGTCTACTCCACTCCCGGCAAACGCACTTAACACTTGAGTGTATTAGATTTCACTAATGAGGTTTCACAACAGGTTCACCTCAAACCGGAGGTTTTAAATCAGGTTCTCCTCTAACCAGTACAACCTACACCTAGGATGAAAGTTTATGCTCCCACGAGCAAGGGTCAACACATAACACCCAGTTTTAGGCATATTGTTTAAGGATCCATATAAGGAACCTCTCAAGTTTATGCTCCCACGAGTAAGGGTCAACACAAAGCACCCACTTTTAGGCACACTGGCCAAGGATCTACTACAAGGACCTAACTGTTTATGCTCTCCATAGATCAAGGGTAAACACGACGCACCCACCCCGTACGCTCCCACCAGAGGCCTCCTACAAGGGCTTGCAATGGGTGAGAAACACCTTAGACCCAATCCTACAAAGGAATGATCACAAGAAAGTGTCCTGGTTTGTCAATTGGCATGAGTGTTGAGTCAACTAGATAGAAAAGCTCCATAGGAAGATTAATTAGTTGTCTGCCTCAACCGGATGTGTGCCCGAACTCACCATAGGTAAATCTAAGCCTCACATCCCATGTCTCAAAACACCTGGTAAATAAAACACTTAAAATTTATTAGAATATCATAGAGTTTTTGGGTTAGAAAACTTTTTTTTTCAAAATAAGAAATCTCCAAGTTTTCTACCTCTGTCGATTTATAGATATTAGATTCGATAAAATCGATGTGTACTGTCGATGTCCTTGAAAGCTCAATCGATAAAATCAAATGAGGACATAAAGTATCCAGCAATTGCATATACATCTCGATGGAATTATCAATGTATTGATACCCCTATCGATATCATCAATATTTGAATCTCGAGTTTATAAAAGTAGACTCGATATAATTGACACTAGGGTATTTGTGTCCCTATTTTTTATAAGAAAATCATATAGACCTTCGATATATCGATGTACCCCTCGATATCTTTAGAATTTAAAAACCAATGTTATCGGAAGGCCATCGATCATATCGGTCTTAGACACAATCTTTCCAACAATATATTTTCAGGTGGTTTTTTATTTCAAATCAAGGGTCACTCTATAGAATCGATATTTAAATATTGATGATATTGAGGCCGGATCGATTGCATTGAGAAAAGACATAAACTGTCCAGCAAGCTCACTGATAAAATCTATGGATTTATCGATGCATTGACATGACCTTCGATATCGTCGACATTTAAATTCCGATGATATCAAGTGTATCTCGATCATATCTTTTGACTTAAAAATTTTCAAGGAAAGTTTCTCTCATTTTTCAAATGTCGAGGAATCAATCCGCGTATCGATAATATTAGAGTTTAAAATCTGATGACATCGACGCGTGTTTCGATGCCCTCGACCAGCTGGCAAAGAGTTTCAAAAGCGTATGACATTTGAGTTTGTGTCATCGAGCGGCCAGTCGATGGAATCGAGAGTATACGCTCGATGATATCGACCTTGCTCGATGATATCAAACTATCATAAATACGACCGTTTTATATCTGTTGAAACTTTTTTCCTATATATAGAGAGCTTGTCTTTAGTTGATGTGAGGGAAAGAAGAGAGTGCTTTTGAGTGTTTAACCTCAGATCATTTACCCAAAGCGCTTTCACTCAAGGAAGTTCATCCTCCAATCCACCCTCATCATTGATATTCAATAGAGTGGATTGGAGAATGAACTTCCACATTCATGGATCCTCCAGCTACTACCTTAATGTCAAATCATTAAGATAGGATGCCTTGAATACATAGATGATTGGAATCACTCAATCTCCTTTGTAAGAAAATATTTGAGAGTAGGATTCCATCATAACCTTGACCTAACCTGTCGTCATGCATTGGTATATCTTCTGAGTTAGGGTTCAAGGAAGTAGAAGACTCTTCATCAACAAAGGAGGAGATATTCAAAGATGAGCTAAAAGGGAGTCATCTGCTCATGTGTAAGTTATTAGATTCCAGAGGATCCTTGTGATCATTCCTTTGTAGGATTGGGTCTAAGGTGTTTCTCACCCTTACAAGTCCTCTATGAGGCCTTCGACGAGAGTGTACGTAGTGGGTACGTAGTTTTGACCCTTGCTTTGTAGAGAGAATAAACTTTCGGTTAAAGGTGAACCTGTTTTAAAACCTTGGGTTAGAGGTGAACCGTGTGAAACCTCCATTACGGTCTTGTGAAAGATCCTTGGCCAGTGTGCCTAAAATTAGGTACGATGTGTTGACCTTTACTTGTGAGAGCATAAACAGTCAGCCTAGGTGTAGGTTATCAAGGTTAAAGGTGAACTTGATTTAAAACCTTGGGTTTAGGGTGAACCATGGGAAACCTCTTTATTGAAATCAGGTACACTTAAGGGTTTAGTGCAGTTACCGGGAGTGGAGTAGACAAGTAGTCGAAGCACTATAAAAATGATTGTATTTGATATTGTTATTCACTTGTTTGTGTGATTTACTTTAATATTTTCATATCTGATCATCTGAGATCACACCTCATACACATACAGAGTCATATCCATCATAAACTAGTTTGCATATTGTTCATCTCTCAAATAGTTTGTGATGGGATCCTCTACCGAGCTTGGAATCCAGTAGAGTTACTCTTGAAGTAATCTTAATATAGGCTTATTTTTAGGATTAGTGTGATAGGATTTAAAATTATTAAAAATTCCTATTCACCCCCCTCTAGGAAATATTGGCATATTCCTACTTCAACTAAAGCGGTCTTTACCGCAATTTCAATTGGTATCAGAGTGGGTCTCTCTTTAAGGGCTTCACTACCTAGAGAGTGATCTTGACTGAAGTTGTAAATATGGCCAAAGGAGAGGGCTCATCGGTCTCTAGACCTCTAGTATTTAATGGATCAAACTATGCATACTGGAAGGCTAGAATGCACTACTTTTTGAGATCCTTGAATCATGATGTTTGGGATATAGTTGAAAGAGGATATGTGCCATCATTTGAGCAAATAGTACTTGATAATGACACAACTATCACCAAACCAAAATGTAAAGAGAAGTGAACAACATTCGATAAAGAAAACCAAACTGCTGAGGCCAAAGCTATGAATACTATCTATTATGCTGTGTCCCAAGATATTTTCAATCAAATCAGTATGTGTGGGACATCTAAGGAAGTATGGGATTTGTTGGAAACAACCCATAAAGGAACAAGCACTGTGAAGAGATTTAAGCTGCAACTCCTAACTTCACAGTTCGAAAGTCTCAGAATGGAAGAGCATGAGACCTTTATGGATTTTTTCACAAAGTTGAATATCATTTGCAACTCCATGGGTGGATTAGGAGTGAAAGTTCCAGTACTAAAATCTATAAGAAAATTCTAAGATCCCTACCGGAACGGTTTAATCCTAAAGTAACAACCATTGAAGAATGTAGGAATATAGACGAAATGAAAGTAGAAGAACGGTAGGTTCACTACAAACCTTTAAACTACACTTCAAACAAACCCAAAAATCTAAAAATACTGTCCTCAAAACTTCAAAGAGAACAAAAAATGAGGACATTGAAAGTGAAAAAGAAGATGAAAATGAGGAAGTGGCTTTGTTGGCTCAGCGATTCAAGAAGTTCAAAAGAAAAATCATAGCCGCCCAGTTAAAGGAAGAAAGGTGAACAATAGACTTTCTACAAGTAAATTTGGTAAAAAGACCAAAGAACCACAATGTTATGTCTGTCAGAAGTATGGACCCTTATCTACTGAATGCCCAAATAGAAAAACTAAGGGCAAGGCAATTACTGCCACATGAGATGATACAGAAGAGTCAAACTCAGAATCTAGTGACTCAGAGAGCGGTGGTGACCAGAAATCCTTGAAAATTCTTATGGTCTCCACTGCTCCAATCATTCCCATTAAGACTGAGAATGAGGAACTACAAGTCACTGAATCATTTCCATCTGATAATGAGAAAACAGAGGAGGAAGAAGAGAAATAGGATAAACTACATGATGCCTACAATCAACTCTATATTCATAGCATCCACATCCTGAAAAGACTTGGAATGTCTGAAAATAAAAAGGAATTGCTACAAAGAGATCTAGACAAAACCTTGGAAATTAATACACATCTAATCAATGATTTACAACAATATCATTCAGATAATAATAAGTTAGAAAGAATCAATCTATCCCTAAAAATGGAATCATCAAAACTTACTAAATAAGTTGAATTATTAAAAGATGAAAATGAGCATCTCTAAAATGAGAATCACACACTCCATTTTAACTTAGAGAAATTCAAAAAAATTGCTGAAATAAACTATAAATTTTCTCAGAGTGGTGAAGAGCTAGAAAAATTGTTAGGGATGGGTAGACGAGGAAAAGACAAGAGTGGCCTAGGGTATGATAAAACTAAAATGAAAACTGAAAATGCAGCACCATTACCTGAAAAATTTGCTGCTTCAGGTAGTAATATGAGAACTACTCCAGTTTGTCATTTATGTGGTGATTTGGACCATTATGAATTTGAATGCTTGACACTTAGGACTCCACGTAACTCTGGTCAAAATCATATTGTTAAATTCAAACCAACAAGAGAAATACAGAATGTCAAAAGTCCACTTAAGAGATTGATTAATAGATATACTCATCCATCACTACCTAGAATGAATGACAAAATGAAGGAGTCCGTGGATCAAGTGGGTAAGATAAACATGAAAACTAAATCTACCACAGTTAAGAATTTCGTCTCAAAATGGATAGTGAAAGAAAAGATGAATTGTCTGATAACTCACTTAATGATATATCTGAGGTTCCTCACCTCAATCTTTTTATATATAAACATCCTAATGTTTATAATTTTGATTTGTACAATGCTTGTACAAAATTTTACTGTGTATACTGATACAAAGATATTCTATTCTATACATGAGTTTGTGAAAGTGTGGAAAAATAAAAATTATTCATCCTCGATATGTCTGTCGATAAGTCATTCTCGATTAATCAATCAAGGGTCGATATCATCGACGCCTCTTTAGAATGTGAAGAGCCATATGATCGAGAATGATATCGAAGAAGGTCTCGATAACATCGGGAGAGTTACATCGATGTCATCAAAACACTGGTTGATGATACCGAAGACTGCAACCCGATAAAAGGCGGTCGAGCGAAAAAAAGGGGAAATTTTCATTTTCTTTTCAAAAAGGAATTTTCATTTCGCTCATCCCCTCAGCTGAAAGTTCATTAGTGAGCCCAAGAAGCACCTCAAAAGTGGTATTACCCTTCCATTGCTTCCATTCAAGATTCTATCTTGCTTTTTGGTTGGGTATTTTCAGTTTCTTCAAAAGAGGAATTTTGTTCGTTTTTCCCAAATCTGACTTTATAGGTAAGGACAAAGAAAAGGGGTCGGGACCTGTGGAGTCCTCCAGAGCCTCTCGATGAAAAAGTCTTACTTCCAAAGAGAGAGCAAGAGCGCCTGAACGGGGGACCCCCACTCGTCAAAGGTCATGACAAACCTCACGTGGTGGGTCCCAGTCTGAAACACCGACACCTCCTCCGACTAGAGAAAATTCACTTCCAGTTAAATACACTGGTAGGAAGCTTATTCATGAGAGGAAGGTAGATAGGGATTGTTTAAAACCATACAATCTAGAATCCTTGTTTGCTACAATCGATTGATTGCTCGTTATTAACTTCGGTGGGTCGTGTCATCTTGAGCGCACAAGCAACTTTCTCGCTGCTTGTCACTCACCCGTGTCTAATCCTCCTTCAATCATGGTCTCTCTTGATGGTGATGATGTCCTAATCACTCCTGCCATAATGGCAAACATCCTAGGGCTGCAAATGTCACCTGATTGTCTCCCTAAAATGGACATCGAAAGTGTTGAAACCCGGTCCATAGTTACTAAGTATCTCTGTCATGGTAGGGACATTCCTTGGTTCCAAAGAAATGCATTGAAATCTAAGTACATGGAACCTCGATTACGGGTCAAGCACGGTATCTTCACCACAAACATCTATCCCAGAAGTACCAACCGATCCGAGCTTACGGGTTTCATGACCATGATAGTGTATTCAATTGCCAACGGGATAAAAATCTGCCTTTCAACTCTGCTTGTCCACCAATTGGTCTATGCCATTTACACATCCCGAGATCTTCATCTTCCATATCCCTAGATCATAGACAGGGTGTGCAACGCCATCGGCTTCCTAACTACCAGTGATCCGGAACTTCCCCTCCAAATCTTCAACAAAAATAATATTCGGAGGATGGACCTGAAGTTCCATAAATATCTCAAGGATCCAGAGGAAGGAATTTAAGAAGAAGCAGCTAGAGGTGAAAGTGATGCTCCCACTATAGAGACTGAAATGGTTGGGGAAGAACCACATGTGCCCCATCAAGCACCATTCACATCAGCGGGCGGGCATGTAAAGAGGTTCAAGATGCATCAAGACAGAATTGTGGCGATACAGCGCAATGTCACTTAACTGAAAGAGTCTGTGAATACATGACTCTCTGTCTTAGAACGCATGGTCAACAGAGTGCAGCAAATTGTGCAACAATTGGTTGATCTACTCACTTGCCAATGCGACGACACGACACCATCTTCCTCGGCTCCATAATGCTGGTCTCTGGATGCTATCATGTACACCTCACTCTCATTTTTTCATATGAACATTAGTATCTTTTTGGATATTTTGCGTTCTCATGAGTGTATGTGCTTACTCACTAACCTACATAATCTAAATAGTTTCTTTTATGTGTTGCTGATGGTTGAGTTTGGATGCCCATGAATGAGCTTGGTAATTTGGTTTGGATGACTGTCATACTACTACCAATCTTGGGCAATTTGTGTTTGTGGATATTTTGAATATGGCCGATTATAATTCACTTCTATTTTCTTCCATGATTATGAGTTAAGATCCCCTGGTTTATCTAGTTTCTGATATGCAATGCATGTGATGCTTTTGATGATTATGCTCTCGGCTTCTATCACTACTCTGCTTGATCTACTATGCATGCATAGTTTTTAAAAATGATGTTTGCTTAAACTGATTTTATCATTATACATCTATACTTTATATATGTAAGCTATCTGAATGTTGGTTCTCCTAAGTTTCTTTAACCTCAGTCAATATCAATTACTATACCTTTGCCAATGACTGACAAAAAATGGGAAGAACAATTCAAACACCCTGCAAGGAAAATTGCATATCTACTTGAATTATGATATAGGTGTTAGGGGGAGAAGTTGCATCAAGATAGGGGGAGAACGCTATTAGGGGGAGCAGCTACTGACTTGTGTGTATGGTTTCACTAGACACTGTAAAATTGTGTAAAATTCATGTACACACAATTTAGGATGTGTTTGTCTAGATGTTGTTCCAGAGTGTTTTGGTATTTTGTCACGTAATTGACAAAGGGGGAGATTAAAAGCGCCCTGGTTTGTCAATTAATGTGAGTGTTGAGTCAACTAGACAGAAAAGCTTCATAAGAAGATGAATCAGATATTTACCTCAACTGGATGCGTGCCCGAACTTGCCACAGGAAAATCTAAACCTCACATCCCATGTCCCAAAACACCTGTTAAATAAAGCCCCTTAAAATCGATTAGAATATCATAAAGTTTTTTGGTTAGAAAACTTTTTTACAAAATCAGAAAATCTCCAAGTTTTCTACCTCTGTCGATTTATCAATATCAGGTTCAATAAAATTGATGTGTGCTATCGATGTCCTCGAAAGCTCAATCGATAAAATCGAATGAGGACATAAAGTGTCCAACAACTGCATATACATCTAGACGGAATTATCGATGTATCGATACCCCTATCGATATCATCGATATTTAAATCTCGAGTTTATCAAAGTAGACTCGACAACAGGATATTTATGTCACTGTTTTTAAAAGAAAATCATATAGACCTTTGATATATCGATTTACCCCGCGATATCCTCGAAATTTAAAAACCGATGATATAGGAAGGCCATCGATGATATCTGTCTTGGACACAATCTTTCCAGCAACATTTTTTAGGTGGTTTTTTATTTCAGATCGAGGGTCACTCGATAGAATCAATATTCAAATATTGATGATATCGAGGTCGGATCGATTACATTGAGAAAGGACATAAACTGTCCAGTAAGCTTGTAACACCCCAAATTTTTGCCTACCTGGGGTTAGACGTCCTTAGGCAATGGGTCAACCATAACATCTTGGTAATTTCTCAAAACTCAATTCCAAAGCCAAAGAAATCATTTAGAACCAAATTCTTTAGAAATTTAATGTGTTTTAGCTAACGCAAAATTAGATTACTTGTGAAAGAAGCACCAATCACTTTAAATACGATTTGTAAGACCCAAAACCTTTAGAATCGTTGACGTTACGTTACCCTAAAACCTAGGATCAAACTCTAAACCTGTTTGATCTCAAGAACCCTTTGAAACTTTGTATTGGATCTACACCGCATGTCGAAATTTTGATATCTATAATCTTAGACCATTATGGCCGCTTAGTTAGACTTGACAATCATTTCAAAAATCAAGCCCAACTGATGTCCTGACACTATTTTACTGAGTTCGGAGTGAAGAGAGTGAGAAAAGAAAAATATTTAGAAATTTAATTCAATTTTTAATAAATCTGGCACGTGTCGCTTGCCCGACATTTTTAAGCATTCTGACCGTTAGAATTCGACCAAATTTCACCCTCGGATCAGGAAAGTTGGCCCTTACATGTCATAGGACTTATGGCCCTGATCGAGTTTTGGTGACCGGTGAACTGAAACTGGTCCACCACGGACGGTCTGGAAATTCGATTGGACTGAAAACTTAGCTTGACCTAGATCCGATGTTAGTGAGCTTAAGTCTGACCGCATTTGATAACAAGACCTTCAGAAATGCTCCGTTGGATTGGAACAGACCCGATTTGGTTATAACTTAAGCATACCTTGACTTCAAGTCTATTTTCATCATGTTTAGGCTTAGAAAAGGGCTTAAACCCTCCCTCATTCAGCCCATACGAATTTGAGAGAAACCCTAGGAGAGAGAAGAGAGAAAGAGAGAGAAAGTGTGAGAGAAGTGGGAGAACCTTCCTGCTATTCTTCCCTGCCGATCTACGTGCTTAACCATCACTTTACAATCGCTTCTCCGGCGATTCCGGCTTCGTTCTTGGGTAAGTTAAACCAACTCTAACCTGTTTTGAAGCCTAAAATAGTTCCAATGATGTTATAGCTAACCTGTTTCATGCCATAGGTAGCGTATTCTCCGTTGACGAAGACTTATCGTCTGAATCATATTCGATATGCATTTTCTGGTTTAAGGTGCGGATTTTAGACGCTTAGGTTACCATTTTTCAAAGCTTTCAATGTCGTTTAATGGTAGATTATTGACAAGAATGCTATTTCACATGTAGAACATGCTATCTATTTTTCTTTCGAATACGTACGAAGAATATGAGATTTAAGGTATTTTAAGTATTTGTAGAAAATACTGTATACGTACGTATTTTGCTGATATGATTTCCATGAGTATTTGCTGCGTACCTATACTAGTTATGCGTGTATGATCTGTTTGGTAAAGAGATTCACCTTAATGTACATTTTGGCCGACATATGTTTTGTAGACTAATGTGTGTAGACTAAGTGTTTGTATAAATGTTTATATAAGTATTGAGTAAATGAGGTTGTAGATTGGCATTGAGATTGGATTCTCAACTAATTTGATGATGTACGTGATTACCTCCATGCTTGTTGTATTTGAATTGATTACCTTATGTTTAAAATACTCATGTATGGTTAACTGCTAATGATGTATGTTACAACATGCTGGTAACATGTTAGAATTACTTGTATTTCAATTGTCTCTCTCATATGATTATTGATCTAAATTACAAGTGATTGGGGCTATACTCTAGTCCAGGTAGTCGGTAACAGATTTGAATTCGTGGTTGAATTCTATTCGCCATGAAGGATGTGTTTGACGAACCCGAGTCGTACTAGAGTTGTCGGCAGTGGTTAGGCCACGTGAAGTTCTTGTGCACTTCATGTCGGTCGATTCAACGTGCGCTCATACTAGTCGGACTCATCAAGTAACCCGATTGACCATTGTATGTTCACCTTGTATTTGTTATAACTGCTTGAACCTAGGATACTGAACTTACTAGTGATAACCCTGATAACCGTGGTACCTTGATCCACTAAGACTCATGAGCCGGGCATGGTGGTATGGGACACCGTGGTCGAGCTGTCGGCCTACGCCAGGGCCACAAACCTCCTCGTAGTGACCAGTGAGCAACTCAGACTCGTGAGCCGATTATGGTGGTATGGGACATTATATTCGAGCTGTCAGCCTACACTGATAAGGTGATAGAGGAGCGGGGCAACGAGTGCGAGCAACAGCCCTGACAGCCCTTTGTAGTGACCTCGAGCATACTCTGAGTCTACGTGAGGTGACGACCCTTCCGTAGCAACAAGAGTGCAATGTAACACCTCATATTTTTTCCAACCTCGGGTTAAACGTCCTTAGGCAATGGGTCAACCATAACACCTTGGTAACCTCTCAGAACCCAATTCCAAAGCCAAATAAATCATTTAGGACCTAATTCTTTAGAAATTTAACGTGAATTAGCCAGCGCTACACTGGATTTCCTACAAAATTATCACCAATGGCTTTAAATGCGATCTGTAAGACCCAAAACCTATAGAATCATTGACGCTACCTTACCCTGAAACCTAGGATCAAACTCTAAACCTGTTTGTTCTCAAGAACCCTTTGAAACTTTGTATTGGATCTAGACCGCACGTCGAAAGTCTGATAGCAATAATCTTAGACCGTTATGACCACGTAGTTGGACTTGACTACCACCCCGGAAATCAAGCCTAATTGATGTTCTGATGCTATTTCATTGAGCCTGGAGCAAGGAGTGTGAGAAAGAGTGAAATCCTTTATAAATTAAATGTGATTTAAATAAATCTGGCATGTGTCTCTTGCGGGTTAATTATAAGCATTCAGACCGTTGGAATCTGACCCAAATACACCCTCGGATCAGGGAACATTTCCCACTCATGTCAGTGTGATTGGAATTCCAGATCGAGTCTCAGTGACCGTTGAACTGAAACTGATCCGCAACGTGCGATCTGGAAACCCTATCGAACTGAAAACTTAATGTGATCAGGATCCAAGATCCATGAGCTTAATTCCGATAGCATTTATTCAGGGGACCTCCAAAAATATTCTTTTGGATCAGGAAAGACCCAATTTGGTCATAACTTAAGTATACCTTAACTTAAAGTCTGTTTTGGTCATGTTTGGGCTTATAAAAAGGCCTTAAACTCTCTCTCACAAATCCCATACGAATTTGAGAGAAACCCTAGGAGAGAGAAGAGAGAAAAGAGAGAGAAAGTGTGAGAGAAGTGGGAGAACCCTCCTTTTATTCTTCCCTGTTGCTCCACGTGCCAAAGCCGTCCATCTGCATCACTTTTTCGGTGATTCCTGCGTCGTTCTTAGGTAAGAAACATTTACCCTAACCTATTTTGAAGCTTAGAATAGTTGTAGTGATGTTGTAGCTAACCTGTTTCATGCCTTAGGTAATCTATTCGCCATTGACGAAGACTTATCGTCTGAATCAACTCCGTTTCACAATTTCTGGTTTAAGGTGCAGACTATATACGTTTAGTTTATGGTTTTCAAGACTTTCAATATTAGGTAATGATTTATTTTTGTTTAGGATGCTATTTCACTTGTACAAAGTGTTGTCCGTTTCGTTTTTCAGTTATACGTTAACTATGTTGAATATACTATATTCCTCGTATTTATAGAAAATACCGTATACGTATAAAATTTAGATTTGTGCTTGCCATGATTAACTGTCGTCTATGTATGCTAGATGTATGTGTAACAACTTCTAGGCCAAGGGTTTAGCCCAAATACATGATATATCAACATACGTTTCGTATGTTATATTGTGTAGTCTAAGTGTTTGTGAAAATGATTGAATGAGTATGGAGTTCACTTTCGTACTCACCATGACTAACTGTCATGGATATATGGTTATTGTATAGGCGGTAACCCTTTGATGAAAGGATTCGCCCTAGTACGTATTCTATTGAATACATAAGATGTATGATATAATGTGTAATCTAAGGGTTTGTATAAATTCCTAAGTGAGTTAGTAATTAGTACAAATGTGATTGCTAAGGTTGTTGAGATATGAATCTCAATCACAATACTTGAGTATATGATTTCCACCATGCATTGTGTAACTTAGATTATTTATATTAACTGTGTATATGATTCCTCCATAGATTATGTACTTAGTTGAAACATGTTAAATGTGTGTATCAATTCCTGCATGTACTGTTTATATTCAAGTTATACTTCATGATTGTTCATATGGATGCAGGATATGAATCATATGCTAGTTATTAGATTTGTATGTGATTGGGGCTGTGTTACAGTCCACGTAATCGGTAATCGTTCTATAAATAGTGATTGAGGTTGTTTCATGACATAGGATGAGTTTAACGAATCTGAATCGTTCTTGGGGTGTTCGGCAGTGGTTAGGCCACACGGAGTGCTTATGCATTCCATGTCGTTCAACTCAACGTGTGCTTGGCCTAGTTAAGCTTGTCAAGTAACCCGATTGGCCCGATATTTGTTCACCATGTTTGGACGCTACTGTTTGAACATAAGGTACCAAACTTACCATTGGAAAGCCCCTCTAACCTTGGTACCTCGATTCCCTAAGACTCATGAGCCGGGCATGGTGGTATGGGACACCGTGGTCGAGCTGTCAGCCTACGCTGGGGCCACAAACCTCTCCGTAGTGACCAGTGAGCACCCTACTCTGAGCAGATTATGGTGGTATGGGACACTATATTCTTGCTGTCGGCCTACATTGATAAGGTGATGGGGGAGTGGAGCAACGAGTGCGAGCAACAGCCCTGACAGCCCTTTATAGTGACCTTGAGTTTATCCTGACACCGCATGGGGGCGACGAGTCCTGATGCAGTCTTAAGGATATAAACTAGTCCTGTATTGATAAGGTGAAGGGGGAGCGGTGCAACGAGTGCGTGAAATAACCCTGACAGCCCTTGCAGTGACCTAGAACTGTACTTCATATGAGATATGCTAGGACTGACGACCCTAGAATGGATCATTATTTGGGTATTGATATAAGGGAGGTACCTTAGCTTCCCAAAGCTACTGTATGAAAAGGACTAATAACAACTCAGTAATCATATTCATATCACACTGCATGTGCCTGAAAGATGTGGAGCACTAAGGGAAGAAAGCATGCCGCGGACGTAAGATGGTGTCGCATGAGGGAGTATGTCAGCGACGGCATCCATCATGTCATTTCATTCTTGCATTAATCACAGTATTTAGGAATGTTTGAATTGCTTGCTTTATCATTACTTCTTGATTGAATTGATAACATGTTAACCTTTACTGTATAGTTTCCACTGAGTTAGCTACTCACTCCCACGTTACGGGACGGTGTTGTTCACACCTACCAGTCCCTATTTTAGTTTCAGATGATGATGATGCTTGCGAAGCAGAGCCGGACTTGATGATGATGAGGAGGATCCCTCCTATATGCAGGTTCTGATCGATGGGTTTATAGGGTTACTGATTAGATGCCAATACACTTGGTATTTTATCTTTTATTTTCACACCCATGTATATTCTTTTATTTCTATTTTAGAGTATACATGTATTTAGTTAACCTGATAACATATTCACACTCTGGAGACTTACAATCATTTATATATTTTATATATCTATCACATTCTTTCGCTTGCTAATTTAACTGTCTCTGGAGTATTATATGTTGTTTTGGCTTAGTCCCAATCTTGTTTAATGCCATTATACAGACAACATGTATTCATCATTATCTATGTTGCATAAGTAATGTTTTGGAACTCGAGAGTTGAGTTTTTACTCGACCCCTGATTTTTGGGATGTTAAATACAACTAGGCCTGTATTAATAAGGTAATGGGGGAGCAGAGCAATGAGTGCGTGCAACAGTCCTTGTAGCGACCTAGAAATATATCATCATATGAGACTACTAGGAGTGACGACCCTAGACAGGATCCTTGTTGGGAATGATATAAGGGAAGTACCCTAATTTCCCAATCCTACTGTATGAAAAGGACTAATAATAACTCGGTAATCATATTCATATCGCACTGCATGTGCCTGGAAGATATGGAGCACTGAGGGAAGAAAGTATGCCATGGATGTAAGATGGTGTCGCATGAGGGAGTATGTTGGTGAGGGCATCCATCATGTCATTTCATTCTTTCATTAATTACAGTATTTAGGAATGTTTGATTTGATTGCTTTATCATTATCGCTTGATTGATTTGATAACATGTTAACCTTTGCTCTATGATTCCACTGAGTTGGCCACTCACTCCCATGTTACGGGACGGTGTTGTACACACCAACCAGTCCCTGTTTTAGTTTCAGATGATGACGCTGCTTGTGAAGCAGAGCCGGACTTGTTTGATGATGAGGAGGATTTCTCCTCCGTGTTCTGATTGACGGGATTACAGGGAGGTTGATTAGAAGCCCTGACACTTATTATTTTATATTTTTAGAGCACTCATGTATATTCTTTTTTATCATTTTTGGATTATACATGTATATGTTAAACTGGTAACATGTTCATACTCTGGAGACCTACAACAGTTCATATATTTTATATATCTATCACATTCTTCCACTTGCTAATTTAACTGTCTCTGGAGTATGATATGTTATTTTGTCTTAATCCACTTCATGTTTTATGCACTATTACAGCCGACATTCATTCATCATTGAAAATGTTGTATAAGTGATGTTCTGGAACTCGGGAATGGAGTTTATCCTCGACCCCCGATTTTCGGGATGTTACAGATGTTATCAGATCATGATTTGGATTAAACTGGACCTGGGTTATGGTAACACGACGCACACTAACTCATTCTAACTTAGGAAGGGGGCGATGGAAACTTAGAAACCACATTAGAATCCCAAGTTTCGCCGACAGGTGAGACTATACGGTAATTTAGTCCATAGCATATCTTCGGTCGCGTGAAGCGACCTAAGTCGCCTTTAGGTCATCAGTCGACTGGTTTGAGTCGTTCCCTGAAGAATTCCAAACCTATAAATGAATGTCCTTAGGTTGTGGGTCAACCACAACCCTTACACTCAATCTCAAGGCGTAAAACCCTTTTTTATCCAATTCCTTCAAAACCTCTCCTTTCACCACCTCATTTTTTAACTTTTTCTAAGTCCTTTCATACTAGACATAAATACTAACATATAAATGATGGAAAATGTTACTTAAACAAAAATTTACTATAAATAGTAAGTATAGGTATAAATTAGACTTTTTACCATTCAAAATATGGAATCTCGTGGAATAAATAGGTTAGTTGGATAGATTAGCATCTCCTACCCCAAAATCATATGTTACATGTTGTATAAACTCATTTCGGTTTACAAGTTTGCCCCAAAAATGCCTCAAATGGAGTCGGGGGCTAAATGGAACACTTACAGGGGGACCCAGGGTGGGACCCACATCATTTTGGACCCAAGGGGGGGGGGGGGGGGGGGGGGGGAGGACCTCGCCGGAATGGCGAGCCCTCACCGAACAGGTCAGAGACTGGCTAGGACCTCGTCGATCAGCGGGCCAGGCCGGGCTGACCGCTCGGGCCGATCTACTTTGGGGTGTTGTATGACCCCCTGATGTGTGGGTCGTCCCTTAAAACCCCCCAAAACATGCCCCTCCTTCAAAAACTACCCCTCTAAGCTCTCCTTTTCCTACAAAGTTGTTGTTTTCTCTCTCCAACCTCTCTTTCAATCGTTCTTTCCTTCACTTTCTGTTATTTCTCTCATCCCTCTACTGTTCTCACCCCTACCCAGCATTTACACTCTCCATTTTCTACGGTTGGAGCTCCTAAGCTCTCCTTTGAGGCTCAAAATCATGTGAGCTTTCAACCTATCACATTTCTTCTTTGTCCCTTCTTCAATCCCTACCTCTTGGACCTATTTCACTCCTCTCTCAGACCTAGATTCGTGGCAACCCATTAGGTCAGCCCTTTTTCTTCATTTCCTTCACCTTTCATGGCTCTTTTGAGCTAGTTATAACCGTCTTCTCGACCCCTACGCTTTTACCATTGGGTGAGACCTAACGCAGTAGCAACAGTGACCATCTAGTGCTAGGACATCTAGAGTTTTGGACCTAGTGTTAGTACTCCTAGATTTGAAAGATCTAACGATATAGGAAATCCAATTATAATTAGATAATCTTAACTCTAAGCGATAGAACAATCCCCTGTAGTAGAAATGGTATGAAACCATTTAACGTATAAGCTTAGGCTTTGGATTATAGCTAGTGAGTTACAGACTAGGCTACTAGTTATATTAAGTAGTGTAAAGCCTGTATATGCTAAGGAATAGTAGGTTAGATTTGGTTGGAGTAGAACCTCATTCCTTCGATAGATCCCCTTAATACTTATAGACTTCTGTTATAACCCTTAGGAAAGTTGTTTTAACTTAGAACCATTCACTCTCAGGGAAAACTTATAAATCCCTCAGATTGAACTTAGAATAAACCAGCACGCTCCTTAGAATTCCCCTTAGAATTACCTTCCCAAGGGCCTATTGCATTCGAGAACACAGCGTAAAGGAACTGTATATATAAGCGAAGTATTCGCGATTTGAATCAAATTCCTAATCCTAGTGGTTACCAATGAATCCAATGCTCTGATCAAGAAGAAGATCGGCATCTACTCGGATTAAGAACCGATATGACAAATTTTCTGTCCTAGCTAGAAAGAAAGTCTATGTATCCGGCTCAGACCCACTACACAACCTTTCTTCCGTGTTGGCCCGACCACCTATGTAATGCCTCAAAAAAATTCGTACGGAGACTCGAGTACCAACTCGACCAGAAATCGCGTAGGATTAATTCCTTTAGAAAATAAATGTAAGTTAACCAGCGCTACGCTAGATTAGCTGTGAAATTAGCATCGATCTCTTTAAATACGTTCTGCAAGACCCAAAACTTGTAGAATTAATGACGCTATAATACCCTGAAACCTAGGATTAAAATCTAAACCCGTTTGCTCTCAGGAACCCTTTGAAACTTCATATTGGATTTAGACCGCGCGTCGAAAGTTCGATATCTACAATCTTAGACCGTTATGACCGCTTAGCTGGACTTGACAATCATTTTGAGAATCAAGCCCAACCAATGTTCTGAGGCTATTTCATTGAGCCTGGACTGAAGAGAGTGAGAATAGGGTAAAGGTTTAGGAAATTAATTCCAAATCTGGCTCGTATCATTGCGCGTTATTATTAAGCGTTCTGACCGTCAGAATTCAGCCAAATTTCACCCTCGGATCAGAAAAATTTCTCTTTCATATCATGAGACTTGTAGACCTGATTTAGGTACGATGATTGCTGAACTGAAACTGGATCGCCACGTGCGATCTGGAAACTCTACCAGTCTGAAAACTTCGTGTGAGCAAGATCCAGTAGGAATGAGCTTAAGTCCGACCATGTTCGGCCAGGGGACCTCCCGAAACACTCTTTTGGATCGAAAAAGTTCCGATTTGGTTATAACTCAAGTATACTTTGTTCCCAAGTCTATTTAGGTTAGTTTTTAGCCTGTATAAGGGCTTTAAACCCTCTCATATCTCTCTCATCCGAATTTGCTTGAAACCCTAGATTGAGAGAGAGAGAAAGTAAGAGATTGTGAGAGACTTTGTGAGAGAACTTCCTGCCGTTTGCTCTATCCTCTGCACATACTAAAGTAACGCATTCAAATCACTTTTCCAGTGATTTCCAATGCACTTTTAGGTAAGAAAACCCTAACCACTTTCTAATTTAGGGATTCCTTTGATTCAATAGCGAAGTAGCTTACGTATCTTGTGCATTAGGTCACCGTTACGCCATTGACGAAGCGTATACGTTCTATTCGAATCGATACACGTCTAAGGCGAAAGGTGCAGATTTTAGACGCTTTGATTGACTGATTTCAAAGATTTCAATGTCGTTTAATAGTAGATTATCGATGAGCACGCCGTTTGACATGTTGAACATGCTGTCCGTTTTTCATTTCGACTGCGTATGAAAAATATGAGATTTAGGGTATTTTAGTCATTTGTAGGAAATATTGTTTACGTCCATATTTTGCTGAAATGTTTGTCATGGTTATTTGTCAGGTTAGGATACTAGGAATGCGTGCATGATCTGTTTGGCGAAGAGATTTTCCCTAATGCGCACTTTGAGTCGACATACGCTATGTAGACTAAAGTGTGTAGACTAAGTGTATGTATAAATATTTGTATTAGTATGTATTGAGTAAATGGTGTTGTGAATTAGTTTTGAGATTCAATTCTCAATTAATATGTGGATGTATATGATTTCCATCATGTTTGCCATATGAATTGATTTCCTTATATGTATGGAATATATGTGTTGGATTGATTTTTCTTACTTTGTATGCTATAACATGTGTTAACATGCTTGTATTGTAGTATTTCATTTCTATTACTCTCATATGATTATGACCTAGTCCAGGCAGTCGGTAATAGATTGAATTCGTGGTTGGCTTCTATTTGCCACGAAGGATGCGTCGATGAACGTGAGTCATGTTTTGAGTTGGCGGCAGTGGTTAGGCCACACGAAATGTTTTATACACTTCATGTCGCTCATCTTGAGATACGCTCGTACTAGTCGAGCCCGTCAAGTAACCCGACTGGCCACTGTATGTTCACCCTGTATGAGTCATAACTGTTTGAACCTAGGGTACTGAACTTACCATTTTAAACCCTGTTAACCATGGTATCTTGATCCATAAAGACTCATGACCCGGGCATGGTGGTATGGGACACCGTGGTTGAGCTGTCGGCCTACGCTGGGGCCACAAACCTCCCCGTAGTGACCAGTGAGCACATTTGACTCGTGAGCCGATTGTGGTGGTATGGGACACTACATTCGAACTGTCGGCCTGCTCTGATTGGTGACAAGCCCTTTGTAGTGACCGCGAGCGTATTTTGAGTCTACGGGAGGCGACGACCCTTCCGTAGCGATGAGAGTACATTAGGCCTGTATTGATAAGATGATGGGGGAGCGGTTCAACGAGTGCGAGCAACAGCCCTGACAGCCCTTGCAGCGACCTACAAATATAACATCGTATGTGATTACTAGGAGTGACGACCCTAGACAGGATCTGTGTTGGGATTGATATAAGGAAGGTACCTTAGTTTCCCAATCCTACTATATGAAAAGGACTAATAACAACCCGGTAATCATTATCCATATCGCACTGCATGTGTCTGGAAGATGTGGAGCACTGCGAGAAGAAAGCATGCCGTAGACAGATGGTGCCGCATGAGGGAGTATGTCGGTCAGGGCATCCATCATGTCATTTCATGCTTGCATTAACAACAGTACCTAGGGATGACTGATTGTTTGCTTTACTATTAACGCGTGATTGATTTGATAACATGTTAATCTTTGCTCTATTATTCCACTGAGTTGATCACTCACTCCCACGTTACGGGACGGTGTTTGCAACACCACCAGACCCTGTCTTAGATGCAGGTGATGAGGCGATTCAGGACGCTGAGCTGGATTACTACGAGGATCAGGATGAGTTCTCGTATATGCAGTTCTCTGACGGCTTTGTGTAGGTGGCCTGGATCGGCGGGACATGTTAGTTGGACTATCACCTGACATTTATTTCTTACTTTATGACATGTATATGAGACTCAGTGATGTATTCATACTTTGGAGACAGTTTGAGATTATTTTGTTTTCGTACAGTGATATATATATTTTTCAGTCTTCCGCTTACATTTTATCACTGGATCTGGAGTATGAATTACATTTTTGGTATAATCTTACTCATGTGAATGCTTTAACTCAGACAACATTGAATCATAATCATATTTGTTGCATAAGTGATGGTCTGGAACTCGGGAGTCGGGTTTCTACACGACCCCCGATTTTTAGGGTATTACAAGTTGATATTAGAGCATGATTTGGATTAAACCAGACCTGGGTTATGGTAACATAATGCATACTGACGCACTCTGACTTAGGAAGGGGGCGATAAAAATTTAGAAACCATATTAGAATCCTAAGTTTCGCCGACAGGTGAGACTATACGGTGATTGAGTCCATAACATATCTTCGGTTGCGCGAAGCGACCTAAGTCGCTTCTAGGTCGTTAGTCGACGGGTTTGAGACGTTCCCTGAAAAATTCCAAACTCGAAAATGCATGTCCTTGGGTTGTGGGGCAACCACAACCCTTATAAGCTAATCTTAAAACCCCTTTACATCCAATTCTTTCAGAATCTTTCCTTTCACCACCCCATTCTTTGACTTTTTCTAAGACCTTTCTTACTACACATAGATCTTAATGTGTGAAGGATAGTGAATCAGACTTAAACAAAAAATTTACTATAAATAGTAAATATATGTAAGAATTAGACTTTTGGCCATTCTAATTATGGAATCTCTTGTAATAAATGGGTTAGTTCGATGGATTAGCCTCTCCTACCCCAAAATCATATGCTACATGATGTATAAATTCATTCTGGTTTACAAAGTTGCCCCAAAACACCATAAATGGAGTCATGGGCCTATCCAAACTAAAATATAATGAACCAGAGTGGGACTGTAACATCCCGAAAATCGGGGGTTGAGTAAAAACTCCACTCCCGAGTTCCAAAACATCACTTATGTAATATAAATGTGTATGATTGAATGTTGTCTGTGTTAATATATTAAACATGAGTGGAATTAATCCAAAACATCATATCATACTCTAGAGACCGTTAAATTAGCAAGCGGAAGACTGTGATAGTATGTATAACATATATAAACTGTTGTATGTCTCCAGAGTGTGAACATGTTACCAGTTATATACATACATGTATACTCCAAAAGTAAACAAAAAGAATATACATGAGTGCTCTAAAAATATAAAATGACAAGTGTCAAGGCATCTAATCAACCTGCCTGTAATCCCGTCAATCAGAACACGTATAAAGGAGAGATCCTCCTTATCATCATCAAGTACAGCTCTGCTTCTCAAGCAGCGCCATCATCTGTAACCAAAATAGGGACTGGTGGGTGTCCGAAAACACCATCCTGTAATGTGGGAGTGAGTGATCAACTCAGTGGAATAATAGAGCAGAGATTAACATGTTATCAAATCAATCATACGATAATAGTAAAGCAATAAATCAAATATTCCTAATACTTTTGTTAATGCAACATGACATGACATGATGGATGCCCTCACCGACGATCTTCCACATACGGCACCATCTTACGCCCGTGGCATGCTTTCTTCCCACAGTGCTCCACATCTTCTAGGCACATGCAATGTGATGGTGATATGATTACAGAGTTATTATTAGTCCTTTTCATACAGCAGGATTGGGAAACTAAGGTACCTTTCTTATATCATTCCCAAAACAGATCCTATCTAGGGTCATCACTCCTAGTAATCACATACGAGGTTATATTTTGTAGGTCGCTGCAAGGGCTGCCAGGGCTGTTGCTCGCACTCGTTGCACCGCTTCCCCATCACCTTATCAATACAGGCCTACTGTACTCTCATTGCTACGGACGGGTCGTCGCCTCTCATAGACTCAGAATACGCTCGCGGTCACTACAAAGGGCTCGTCGCCTGATCAGTGTAGGCCGACAGCTAGAATATAGTGTCCCATACCACCATAATCTGCTCACGAATCAATGTGCTCACTGGTCACTACGGGGAGGTTTGTGGCCCCAGCGTAGGCCGACAGCTCGACCGCGGTGTCCCATACCACCATGCCAGGCTCATGAGTCTTTGTGGATCAAGGTACCATGGTTGACAGGGTTTCCAATGGTAAGTTCAGTACCCTAGGTTCAAGCAGTTATGACACATATATGGTGAACATACAATGGTCAGTCGGGTTACTTGACGGGCTCGACTAGTACGAGCGCATCTCAAGCTGAACGACATGAAGTGCATGAAACACTTCGTGTGGCCTAACCACTACCGTCAACCCAAAACACGACTCGCGGTCATCGACGCGTCCTTCGTGGCAAAGATAAGCCAACCACGAATTTACTCGGTTACCGACTGGCTGGACTAGGTATAGTCCCAAGCATTTATGAATCCACTTCTTCAATCATATAAAAGTAATGGAAATGCATTACAACAATGTGAGCATGTTAACACATATTATAACATACAACTTAAGTAAATCATCTACCACATTCATCTCATACATATAATGAAATCATACATATAGCCACCATGAAGGAAATCATTTACATCAGCATATTATTTGAGAATTCAATCTCAAACAAATTCACAACACCATTTACTTCAATACATACTAATAAAAACATTTATACAAACACTTAGTCTACACACTTAAGTCTACATAGTGTATGTCGATTCAAAGTACGCATTTGGACGAATCTCTTCGCCAAACTAATTATACACGCATTCCTAATATCCTAAGGCGATAAAAAGTCATGTCAACCATTTCAGCAAAATATGGATGTATACAGTATTTCCTACAAATGACTAAAATGCCCTAAATCTCATATTTTTCGTCTGCTTACGAAACAGGAAACGGACAGCATGTTGTACATGTCAAACGGCGTTGCCGTCGATAATCTACTATTAAACGACATTGAAAGCGTTGAAAAAATCCAATCAAAGCGTCTAAAATCCACACCTTTCACTTTAGACGTGTATCGTTCCGACCGGAGCATATACGCTTCGTCTACGACGATCAGGCGACCTAATACACAAGCTACATAAGCTACACCGCTAATGGAATTGACGGAATGCTAAATTAGCAAATGGTTAGGGTTTTCCTTACATAGAAATGCGGTGGAATCACCAGGAAAGTGATTGGAATACGCCGCTTAAGCACGTGCAGCAGCAGCAGCAGGTGGCAGGAAGATCCCTCCTACACTCTCTCATAATCTCTCACTTTTTCTCTCACTCTGCTAGGGTTTCTAGCAAATTCGGATGCGTGAGAGAAGTGAGGGTTTAAACCCCTTTTATAAATTTAAAACTTCTCAAATTAGGCTTGGGAACAATGTTTACTTGAGGTCTAACCAAATCGGGGCTGTTCTGGTCCAAAAGAGCATTTCTGGAGGTTCCCTAGCCGAACGCGGTCGGACTTAAGCTCATGCATACTGGATCTAGCACACATCAAGTTTTCAGACCGGTAGAGTTCCCAGATCGCACATGGCGGTCCAGTTTCAGTTCAACGGTCATCGCACCTAGATCAGGTCTACAAGTCTCATGATATGAAAGAGAAATTTTTCCTGATCCGAGGGTGTAATTTGGCTGAATTCTGACGGTCAGAACACTTAATAATAACGCATCAAGTCACGTGCCAGATTTGAATTAAAATTTTTAAATCTAACCCTATTCTCACTCTCTTCACTCTAGGCTCAATGAAATAGCCTCTAAACGTCGGTTGGCCTTGATTTTTGAAACCATTGTCAAGTCCAGCCAAGCGGTCATAACGGTCTAAGATTGTAGGTATCGGACTTTCGACGCACAGTCTAGATCCAATACAAAGTTTTAATGAGTTCCTGAGAGCGAACGGGTTTAGAGTTTGATCCAAGGTTTTAGGAATTATAGTATCATTGCTTCTACAAGTTTTGGGTCTTGTAGAACATATTTAAAGCGATCAGGGACTATTTCACAGCTACTCCAACGTAGCGCTAGCTAACTTATGCTTAGTTTCTAAAGGAATTAATCCTAAGTGATTTCTTTGGCTATGGAATTGGGTTCTGAACAGTTACCAATGTGTTTTGGTTGAACCATTGCCTAAGGACGTCTAACCCCAGGTTGGCAAAAATCCGGGGTGTTACAATCTACCCCCCTTAAAACACAATTTCGTCCCCGAAATTGGCGAAGGGTAAGGAGTACTTTTTCTAAGGAATGTTGAAATCCCATTTAATAACCTAACCTTACGTAGAACCCAACTCAGCTGTTTCAATCCTGGGCCAGTGGGGAAGAGGCTAACCACGCTTCCGCTGCGCCACTCTGATCGAACGGTTGCATGGGCTGACCTAACTGGATTGGACTCAATATGTTCTACCCCCCTTAAAACTTGGTTCTACTTAAAGTTCAAGAATCTATGCATCGCTCCGTATATCGGAACGAGATGCAACTTAGGGGCTATCCTTGACATGAATTGGGAAACAACCTCTCATTACAGTGGTTTTCCCCTGCCAATGATGCGTTCTCTGGCATTGGTACCTATGATTATAGAGATGAGCCTACTCTCTATTGTGGTTAAGTTCAGGGGCAGGTATGAGTTGGTGGCAAGATATCTAAGTCTCTACTGGCTACTCTACTGACTATATGTCCTTAACATTTACCAAGGGCAAAGCAATAACTTTTGGTTGTAGGTGGTCGGGCCAACACGGAAGAATAGTTGTGTAATGGGTCTGAGCCGGATACATAAACCTTCTGCCTCGCGATGACAGAAAATTTGTTGTATCAGTCCTCAATCCTAGTCGATGTCGATCTTCTACTTGATCAGAGCATTGGATTCATTGGAAACTATTAGGATTAAGAAGTCGATTCAAACCGCGAATAGTTCGCTGATAATTGCATTTCCTTTATTCCGCGTTCCTGTTCACTCCCCAAGTGCAGGGTTATGATGTAGTAATAACTCGGTAAGACCGAGGTCGAATCCCAAGGGACTGATACTTGTACGTTATCTAAAACTAACTAGAACTAGGCTAAGATGAATTCTAAATCAATTAGCAATGGTGGAAATTTGTAGAATAATTAATCTAAAACTTAGAAAAAATCAAAAATAGGAAACTAGGGATTCAGAAAATCCACTTATAGAGATCAGGGAGAACTTATGCTTGCATCAAAAATCATGGAAATTACTAAACTGCCGTTGATCTAGTTTTCAAAGAGATGAAAGGTGTATGAATTAGAATGGATTCCATCACCAAACCATGCCCAGGGAACTATGGCAAACAATAGAATTAAACTAATTACCAACCCATCACATGTATGAAGGTTAGGAAGGGTACCGACATCCGACCATGCCCAGGAGACTATGGTGAACAACAGTGCTTCCTGACGTCATAAACATGGAAAGAAAAAAGACATAATTAAAGCCATTGCAGATCCATTGTAATTTTAGTCACAACAGACCATTAAAGACTAAAAACATTTCCAATATTAATCAACTAAAATCAACGTCAATTCATATATTAGAATTAAATTAAAATCATAAAATCTCCCATCTCACCACAAGCTTCACCTCTTAGCCCTAGCTAAGAGGTTTAGCCAGACATGATGTGACTAATATCCTCAGGATTTATAAAATAAACAGAAAAAGAAAAGAAATAAGGAATAAAAAAAAAAAAACTTCAACTTCTCCTCTCTCTTTCTCTGTTGCACCTCCTGTCCAAGCTTGGATCTTCCACCCAAGGTCTGAATGAATTCTCCCCACGTCCAAAACCTCCTTATATAGCTGCTGGAGTGGTGAAAATCGAATTTGAATCAGATTTGGAAAGCTATGCAAGCCCATTGAAAGCTTTTTTGCAGCCAAGTTCGGTGCCTCGAAACACGCCACTTTCCTCACTCAAATTCCAAAGAAACACCGTCCCTTAGGATTTTATTGGGTCCTCTACATGATAGATGGTTCAGATCTACCATATGATCAAAGATGGTGGGCCAAAACCGCCTGAAAAAGTCAGTTTTCGCGGATGTGAGAAACCTTTCGCACCATTTCGCTGTTGTGATCGGTGGGCCCCACAGAAGCATTTTTTGGAAAATCCACCCTATCCATTGGATTCAAGATGAAATTTCAGTCAAGAATGGGTAGTTTTGAACGTCCATTGACGAAGCCCAGAGAAGAAATCACTAAAAGATCAATTTTGAATATCCCATGGTAGCCCTTTTGTGGCCTCTGTAATGCACACGTGTGTACGCATGGATGCAAAAGGTCAGCATGGTTTTATAGTATTCATAGCCGTCTACAAGATGGACCGTTTGGATTGAGCTTACGGGGCACGTGTGGGGCCCACAATCGTTTGTAAAATGGCCAGCGGCCGTGCATTACGCGACACGTAAACGAAAACTTCTTCCGCTGTGGCACTTGTGGGGCCCATTTCGTTAGACACTTGAGAAATTCAATCCATCCACCGAATTCCTCTCGGAATTTCAGTAAGAAATGACTGGTTTCAGATTGATTTTGGCTTGGCCCACGGAATATTCTGTTTCGCCGTCCATCTGACGTTTAACGGCTGAGAACGCACAGGCGATTGCATGGTGGAAGAAGGACACCTAGGCATTGGTCTTGTCCATCTCCTGAGACAAGTGAACGGCTCAGATCATCGAAATGAATGACAAGTGGGGCCCACAATGATTAACCGGCGGTCGGATGATAGACGCTATTGCGTCTTCATGAAATTTTTAGAAATTCGTCGGTCAGCGCTTGCTGACCGACTTAACTTCATTTGGTGCACGGCGCTCATGCGTGGGTTGTGCACACGCACAAGCAAGGTGGTCCCCAATTTGATGTACATGCAAGATCCAGTCGTCCATCCACTTTTTCACATCCTTTTTGACGTTGAGACCAAAATTGAAGAATATCCAGAAATCAGGTGGGCCCCAAATCATGATTCTGAGGGCTGATCTGTCTGTTAGGCTACTTCTAGAGGGATCCAATGGATGAAATTCGATATGTATGGTTAATTTATGGTCCCTTGGCCATGTATGAAGTTTCGAACCGATCAGATGTCGTGAACCATGTGATCTTTCATTCTGGATGCGTTTCAAGCCACTTGAGCTTCAGTTTCTTAGTTTTTTCGGATTTCTGACCGTGTATATCTGTCAATCTTGGTCCTCTAAAGTCCGTCCCTTGCCCTAGTGATCATCAGAATGTTAAATCCAAGCTTTTGGCATCCTTTTTCAGTCAACTCTCCTAATCACATCCTGCAACAAAACACGATTAAAACTGGGCATTAAACAATATTATGCTCGTAAATTCAAGTATTAAATGGGGTCTAATATGCATTATTTGACCCTCAACACAACCCTTAACCAGCATTTTGCTAGTCCCGAGCAAATTATGCGAAAAATAAGTTGAGAATTATAGGAGAACTTTCTATGAAATCGAGTGAGATTTTGAACAAGACATGAGAAATTTAATATTCATGAATGTTAGAAATTGTTTTCTCCTGAGCTCAAGCGCACGGTAGACTTCATAATCAAGTGTAAAGTATTAATCCATCAATTAGAAAAATTTTAAACATTGAGATCCATGGATGTATAGTCTAATCTCGGCTTATCATCATTAAGAGATCCAATCGTCAATTTCATGATATCATTGGTAACCAACAAGAAAATTCATGACAACCAAAAGCTAATCCAAAACTTGCCTTATAGATTAACCTATTAACTTGTGATTTTTCTATTCAAAGTAATGCCAAGGAAGGGGAATCAAATCCTCACCTATAGGGAGCAAACCTATGGTGAAGATCGTACACTTGACTCTTTTTCACATATCATTCATGGGGAATTAACTCTACACCTATAGGGAGCAAACCTATGGTGAAGATTAATTATCCAACCTTTTCAATTTTTATACCATGATGGCAAGATATTTCAGTCTGGTTCCTTTCGTGCTTAGTGATTACCAAGTTAATCCTTCGATATGGAACTGAAATCTTAATGTGTAAGTAAGACGCGTCCTGAAATCATGATTCAATCAATGTTTAAAATCTCTAATCATGGATTGATAATTCAAACTCAACTGTGGAATCTATCAAGTAGCTAAATCCAAGAGTCATAAATTACCAACATCACGTATCTCGTAATTCTAAATCAAAGATAGATGTCAAAATCACATTGAATTTACAAGAAATGTCAGAAAAATTTTAAAAATTTTTACAATTTTTGCTCAAGACCAAGAAAATACTGATTAGGAAGCCTAATCTCCCACCCCCAACCTAAAATCTACATTGTCCTCAATGTAAAAGATATGGGCATGCAGTGCATATGGAACAACGAAAGTAAAGTGATGGGAAGATAGTACCTGGATAACGAATCAAGAGAGATTTTTCACGAGATCACAGTATGGAAGCTGGTTAGCACGAGAGAAAAAGAAAAATAAAAATAACGAAAATAAAATCCTACCTATACCACTTTCACAGGTGCTCTCGGTTGCATTTAGCGTATGCAACAAGCCTTTAAACCCCTAGGTTACCCCTAGCGGACGAGTTGTAGTCTCGTGAGGGTTTGCATTAATGTTACCCATAAACATTGAATCATCTAACTAGAAAAATGAAATGAAAAGCTGGGTTGCCTCCCAGGAGCGCTAAATTTAACGTCTTCAGCCAGACAAATAAAGCAACAATCCTAGTCCTATGAAAGCGATAAACCTACCTATACCTCCAACAGACTAGGAGATCAGTCCTGGTAAATAGGAGCAATCAGAGGCATGGACATGTCCTCTGAATCAAATGTCTCGACAAATGGCTTTAATCGATGTCCATTTACTTTAAACTCCTTACCATTGTCGGGATCTCTTATCTCGACGGCCCCATGAGGATAAGCGGTAACAATAATGTAAGGGCCGGTCCAACGAGATCGAAGCTTATCCGGAAAGAGATGTAGTCGAGAGTCATACAAGAGGACTTTCTGACCTGGCGTGAATGATTTCCGTAGAATATGTTGATCATGAAACGCCTTCATCCTATCCTTGTAAATTCTCGAGTTTTCGTACGCATCGTTCCGAATTTCTTCAAGTTCATTTAATTGAAGTTTGTGTAGCGAGCCAGCGTTGTCCAGATTGAAATTCAGATTTTTGATCGCCCAGTATGCTTTATGTTCCAATTCCACAGGCAAATGACAAGCCTTTCCGTAGACAAGTCTAAAGGGAGAAGTTCCAATAGGAGTTTTAAAAGCAGTACAATCGAATTGACCAGTCCTTACGATCAGGGTTAACCGTTTTCTCTAGGATATGTTTGATCTCTCTATTGAAAATCTCAGCTTGTCCACTTGTTTGTGGATGGTATGGGGTGCTCACCTTATGCGAGATACCGTATTTCTTCATTAAACTCTCGAATGGTCTATTGCAGAAGTGTGAGCCCCCGTCACTAATGATGGCTCGAGGCGTTCCGAATCATGACAGGATATTTTCTTTCAAAAATTTAATGACCATGTGATGGTCATTTTTACGGCACGGAATTGCTTCGACCCATTTAGTGACATAGTCTACGGCGAGCAAAATATACAGATTTCCAAATGATTGGGGGAATGGTCCCATGAAATCAACCCAGCAATTAAATGCTTCAGGATGGGATTCAAAGGCATCATATTTCGACGGGACAATGCTCCCAATTTTTGACAACACTCACAAGCTTTGCAAAACTCATGAGTGTCCCTGAACATAGAGGGCCAGTAAAAGCCACACTGTAGAATCTTGGCCATGGTCTTTTTAGCAGAAAAGTGACCACCATAGGCCTGTGAGTGATAGAAGGAGATGACACTCTGATGCTCATCGTCTGAAACACATCTCCTTAAGATTTGGTCTGGGCAATATTTAAACAAATATGGATCATTTCAGAAAAAGTTACGCACCTTGGTAAAGAATTTCTTCTTATCTTGTGACGTCCAGTGTGTCGGTATGACACCTGTAGCAAGATAATTAGCAATATCAGTGAACCAAGGTGAATGGGAGACTCTAAACAGTTGTTCATCAGGGAACATATCATTAATATGAGTCGCCTCAAGGGAATCGGATGTATTAAGGCGAGAAAGGTGATCGGCCACTATGTTCTTTACTCCCTTTTTGTCTTTAATTTTTAAATCGAATTCTTGGAGTAGAAGGATCCATCGTATTAGGCGGGGCTTAGAATCATTCTTAGAAAGAAGATACTTAAGTGCCGTGTGATCTGTGTAGATGATGATCTTAGATCCGATCAAGTAGGATCTAAATTTATCCAAAGCAAACACTACGGCTAAGAGTTCCTTTTCCGTAGTCGAGTAGTTCACTTGGGCAGGATTTAGAGTCCTACTTGCGTAGTGAATAATGTAAGGCCGCTTATCTTTTCTCTGGCCTAGAACCGCTCCAAGAGCATAATCAGAGGCGTCGTACATAAGTTCAAAAGGAAGACTCCAGTCGGGTGGCTGCATGATAGGTGCAGTGGTTAACATGCCCTTAAGCTTAGTGAAAGCTTCTTGGCACTGCTCAGTCCACTCGTATGGTGTATCCTTTTGAAGAAGATTACATAGAGGATGAGAGAGAAGACTGAAGTCTTTTATGAATCGCCTGTAGAATCCTGCATGTCCCAAGAAGGATCGCACATCTCTGATGTTCTTGGGTGGAGGTAAGTTAGAGATAAGATCAAATTTTGCCTTATCTACCTCGATTCCTTTGGACGAGATGATATGCCCAGGGATAATTCCCTTTTGAACCATAAAATGACACTTCTCCCAGTTAAGTACCAAATTTTTTTCTTCACATCTTTTCAGCACACATTTAAGACTTGCTAAGCACTCGCTGAAAGATGAACCGAAAACAGAGAAATCGTCCATGAAGACCTCTAAATATTTTCCCACCATGTCAGAAAAGATACTCATCATACATCGCTGAAAGGTGGCAGGGGCATTACATAACCCGAATGGCATCCTTCTGTAAGCAAAGGTGCCATAGGGACATGTAAATGTGGTCTTTTCCTGATCTTCAGGGGCGATTTCAATCTGATTATACCCTGAATACCCGTCAAGGAAATAGTAATAGGAATGACCAGCTAACCTTTCCAAGATCTGATCTATAAAGGGCAAAGGAGAGTGGTCCTTCCTAGTGACGGTATTCAGCTTCCTGTAGTCAATGCACATTCTCCAACCAGTAGTAACTCTGGTCGGCACGAGTTCATTATTGGCATTGGCCACGATGGTGATCCCGGACTTCTTAGGAACCACCTGAGTTGGACTCACCCATTGACTATCGGATATGGGGTATATGATCCCCACTTTCAATAGTTTGAGAACCTCAGCCTTAACCACTTCCTTCATATTTGGATTCAGTCTCCGTTGTGATTGCCGAACAGCCTTTGCATTGTCCTCAAGATATATGCAGTGAGTACAAATCGATGGGTTAATTCCTTTGAGGTCCGCTATTGTTCATCCAAGAGCTCCCTTATGCTCAATGAGAGTAGATATCAGCATACTCTCCTGTTCTTTCTCCAGGTGGGAAGAGATCACCACCGGGTATGTCTTATCTTGACCTAAATAGACATATTTTAAATCAGAGGGCAAAGGTTTTAGGTCAAGCTTCGGTGGCTTGAGGTTAGATGGTAGAGGCACTACATCAGTTTGGGGTAGCTCTTCAATTTGTGGCCTCCACTGGTTAACTTCAAGTACCGGTGCAGTATCCAGAATGGCACATGTCTCCCTAATTATATCAACATTAAGATCATGGGAGTGGGCCAGGCACATCTCTAGAGGATCAGAGGATAAGGTGAGAGGTGTTCTATCTTCCACAAAAGAATCAATCATGTTAACATCGTGAAAATCGTCATCATCCTCTGAGTTGTTGCCGTTATTGAAAAAGATATTTGATTCCAATGTCAAATTTCCAAAGGACATAGTCATGACACCATTCCTACAATTGATAATTGCATTTGAAGTGGACGGGAATGGGCGACCAAAAATGACGGGAATCTGAGTGCTTGTGTCATTGATGGGTTCGGTGTCCAAGATGATAAAATCAACAGGGTAGTAGAATCTATCGACCTGGACCAACACATCCTCGATGATCCCTCTTGGTATATGAACAGAACGATCAGCAAGTTGTAGTGTGGTTCGGGTGGGTTTTAATTCACCCAAACCTAACTGTTGGTATACCGAATAGGGAATCAGATTGACGCTTGCTCCTAAGTCAAGAAGTGCATGATCAATTCGATAGTTTCCGATTACACATGATATGGTTGGGCAATCAGAATCTTTAAATTTTTGTGGCACGTCTTGTTTCAGGATGGCACTCACTTTCTCAGTCAAGGAGATCTTCTTTTGAACACTTTTTTATCGTTTGGTAGTGCATAAGTCCTTTAGAAATTTAGCATATAAAGGAATCTGTTTTACAACATCAAGCAGAGGAATGTTGACTTTCACTTATTTCAACACCTCTAGGATATCCTGAGAGTTAGAGAGACGTTTTGGTTCAACCAACCGTTGGGAAAACGGAGCAACTGGCTTTTCTAGAGGTTCCGGTTCAAATTTTTGTGGGGCGCCACTAGATCCATCATTGTTGTCCTTTTCTGGTTCTTGAGGCTTTTCGGGCCTAACCGGAAGGGTTTTATCAATAACCTTCCCACTCCTAAGAGTGGTGATGGATTTAGGGTGCCCCATTTGATTTGAAGAGCTGGGATTACCTGTCTCGTATTGCGGTTTAGGATTGGGGATTGGTTGTGCAGGAAGCATCCCCTTTTTTATAGTCGTCATACGTGAATCTATCTTTTGTATGAAATCACGAATTATCTGCGTCAGCTCTTGCACAGAATTTTGAGCGGGTTCTTCTTGAGGTCTCCCCTGATTTGGATTTTGATTGAAGAAACCTTGAGGGGTAGCAGTTTGTCCGTTCCTCCAACTAAAATTCGGATGATTTTTCCAGCCAGGATTGTATGTATTAGAGGGTGGTCCATTGAAAGGTCTTTGATAGTTATTTACGGCATTAGATTGTTCATTCAATACTTCTCGAAAGGCAGGTATTGAAGGATAATTTTCAGTAGTATGAATGGTGCAATCACAGATGCCGCAAACACTTTCATTAACCTTTTCCTTCCTTCCATGGCCTCAAATTTTCTGGTGAGATTGGCCACCTTAGCGTTAAGATCATCATCCTCTTTCAGTAGATATATTCCTCCTTTTTTCCTTAAATGAGTCAGCCTAGACGTAGTGTTCGTCCTTGGGTAATAGTCCCATGATTGTATTTTTTCAGCGAGACTATCGAGGTAATCCCATACCTCGTTGACACTTTTATTAATGAAATCTCCGTTACACATTGTCTCGACTATTTGGCACATGGAAGATGTTAGCCCATCATAGAAAAAATTCGTAATGCGCCATATTTCAAAGCCATGTTGTGGGCATGCATTAACCAGATCCTTAAACCTTTCCCAACATTGGAAGAATGTTTCATCTTCCTTTTGGGCAAAGTTCATGATTGCTCTCCTGAGGGTAATTGTCTTATGAAGTGGAAAAATTTTCTTTATAAATTTCCTCTGCAAATCATTCCATGTGCCAATGGACCTAGGACGCAGTGAATGTAACCACGTCTTGGCTTTTTCTTTCAAGGAAAATGGAAAGAGTTTCAGCCTAATAGTATCCTCAGATACATTAGGAAAGTATAAGGTGCCTATGATTTCATCGAATTCTTTCAGATGCAAGTATGGTTCTTCAGACTCAAGCCCATGGAACTTAGGAAGGAGTTGGATAACCCTTGGCTTGATGTCCATATGTCCTATATTCGCAGGAAAAATCATGCACGAGGGTGTACTCACCCCCGCCGATTGTAAATAATCTCATAAAGTACGAAGCGGGGGTGCGTGGTGCACCACATTCTCATCATGTACTTCTTCAACCCTAGGTTGGGGTAGTGCTTGAGGTTGATTTTAAGCCATAACGTCCTCTAACTCAGGAGAATTCAAGTGGTGTCTAGTCCTGCGATGGACAGTCAACCCCTCAACTAATCCTCTTTCAGTCACGAGACGTCAAGTGTTGTCGCGTGCCCACTGTGGCATAAAACACACTCAGCCCTCAAATTCTAACTTAAACCTAAGAGAAAGGAAGAAGTAGAAATCTAGAAAATAAAAGGGAAAGATGGAAAGAAGTTACCAAATTTGAAGTCTTAGGTTAAGAACCTACAGAATAAACAAAATAAGTTAGTTTTTAAACAAAAAGTCTATAAAATAGAGAAATTCTAAAAATAGAATAAGAACCAAAGTTAGGATTTTTAAAAAGAATTAGAATTAGCAACTACTAAAAAGAAGAAATAAATCCTAATCTAGAATAGAGAGTAAGAATTTAAGAAAGAATTTACCAATTTTGAAACTATCTTAGAAGCCTACAAAACAGGGAAGAAAAGTTAGTTTCTAAAAATCGAGAAAATCTAAACCTAATCTTAAACTAATCCTAAAACTAATTAATTTCAGAAAAACGTAACCGACAGTCCCCGGCAACGGTGCCAAAAACTTGTTCACTCCCCAAGTGCAGGGTTGTGATGTAGTAATAACTCGGTAGGACCGAGGTCGAATCCCAAGGGACTGATACTTGTACGTTATCTAAAACTAACTAGAACTAGGCTAAGATGAATTCTAAATCAATTAGCAATGGTGGAATATTTGTAGAATAATTAATCTAAAACTTAGAAAAAATCAGAAATAGGAAACTAGGGATTCAGAGGATCCACTTATAGAGATCAGGGAGAACTTATGCTTGCATAAAAAATCATGGAAATTACTGAACTGTCGTTGATCTAGTTTTCAAAGAGATGAAAGGTGTATGAATTAGAATGGATTCCATCACCAAACCATGCCCAGGGAACTATGGCAAACAATAGAATTAAACTAATTACCAACCCATCACATGTATGAAGGTTAGGAAGGGTACCGACATCCGACCATGTCCAGGAGACTACGGTGAACAACAGTGCTTCCTGACGTCATAAACATGGAAAGAAAAAGGACATAATTAAAGCCATTGCAGATCCATTGTAATTTTAGTCACAACAGACCATTAAAGACTAAAAACATTCCCAATATTAATCAACTAAAATCAACATCAATTCATATATTAGAATTAAATTAAAATCATAAAATCTCCCATCTCACTACAAGCTTCACCTCTTAGCCCTAGCTAAGAGGTTTAGCCAGACATGATGTGACTAATATCCTCAGGATTTATAAAATAAACAGAAAAAGAAAAGAAATAAGGAATAAAAAAAAAAAACTTCAACTTCTCCTCTCTCTCTCTCTCTTGCACCTCCTGTCCAAGCTTGGATCTTCCTCCCAAGATCTGAATGAATGCTCCCCACGTCCAAAACCTCCTCATATAACTACTGGAGTGGTGAAAATCAGATTTGAATCGGATTTGAAAAGCTATGCAAGCCCATTGAAAGCTTTTTCGCAGCCAAGTTCGGTGCCTCGAAACACTCCACTTTCCTCGCTCAAATTTTAAAGAAACACCGTCCCTTAGGATTTTATTGGGTCCTCTACAAGATAGACGGTTCAGATCTGCATATGATCAAAGATGGTGGGCCAAAACCGCCTGAAAAAGTCAATTTTCACGGATGTGCGGAACCTTTCGCACCATTTCACTGTTGTGATCGGTGGGCCCCACAGAAGCATTTTTTAGAAAATCCACCCCATCCATTGCATTCAGGATGAAATTTCAGTCAAGAATGGGTAGTTTTGAACGTCCATTGACGTAGCCCAGAGAAGAAATCACTAAAAGATCAATTTTGAATGTCCCATGGTAGCCCTTTTGTGGCCTCTGTAACGCACACATGTGTACGCATGGATGCAAAAGGTCAGCATGGTTTTGTAGTATTCACAGCTGTCTACAAGATGGACGATTTGGATTGAGCTTACGGGGCACGTGTGGGGCCCACAACCATTCGCAAAACGGCCAGCGACCATGCATTACGCGACACGTAAACGAAAACCTCTTCCGCTGTGGAACTTGTGGGGCCCATTTTGTTAGACACTTGAGAAATCCAATCTGTCCACCGAATTCTGCCCTAATTATGACAGAATAAGGTCCTAGGGTAGTTCTATGCCCCTTTTTTATACTTTTAGTAAGTATATTATTTTAATTATTTTTTAGTAGTTTGTCATCAAGTCTACTTTATCTCTACCAAAGTTCATTAGTTTTTGTATTGTAGAAAAATTCTAAAAATTCTGGAAGTAGTGGCTATCCAAACTAATAATTTTTGAATAGTTGTCACATCAACCTAGATTTAAATATATTATAATTTTTATTATATGCTTCACTTATTTTTATATAAAACTAGACTTATCAAGCTTCAATTTATCTTTTGAATAACCTAAATTAGAATTATAACGAGGGAGATATGATTTTTTGAAGTCGGTCGAAAACTGCAGCAAGGGTCCATCGAATTTTTAGTGCATTAGCGATGCATCGCGGTCGGCGTCGCGGTCTGCTAGTGGTGGTTTTACCGCGCAGAGTTTAAAATGAGCATATCTTTCAATCCAGAACGAGTTATGCGACTTGCAAAATATGAATTTAGGATAGGAGAAGCTGATCTATCAAAATAACCTATTTATTTTATTATATTTTATAAGGTTTATGGTCCAAAGCCTATTTTATTTATATATTTACTAGTTATAGTAAATTTTAGTTTAAGTATTGTTCTTAATCATTTAAACTTTAAGATTAGTGTCTAATGTGAATGTACTTAGAAAAATTTAAAGAATAAGGTGGTGAAAAGTGAGATTTTGAAGGAAATGGGTTGAAAAGAGGATTTAAGACATTAGGATTGAGTTTTGAGAAGTCGATAAGGTGTTATGATAGACCCATTGCCCAAGGACGTCTAACTCCAAGTTGGAAAAAAATCTGGGACATTACTTAAGTGCGCTACCTATAGAATACATACATACACACACACACACACACACACACACACACACACACACACACACATATATATATATATATATATATATATATATTTCTCCTTCTTAAGGAGGGACAAGGTCTAAACACATAGACAGGTACTCTCAGAAGAAGTGAAGTCCTCCAATGGGGGTCCAATACTTTAGGGTGACCCACAAGCTAAGTGAGTCATAAACCCAAGGAAGAAGCGATCTTAATTAAGGGCCCAAGGTGGACCTTCAAACCACCTATAAGAACCCTCTGAGCCTACCTTAAGGCCACCAAGGAGGACATCCAACCTCAACTAGGTCCTAAAAGGTATCCTGCTATACATATAAAGTCTAGGCCCAAGCAATCCATGGTCTGGTAGGCCATACACTAAGCCCAATGCATAAGCAACATGGTGAGCCCTCAAGCAAGGTTGGAGCCCAACCATAAAGGTCATGGGTCTACTCATTGTGGTGGGCCTAATGGGCAGCCCATTATTCCAACATATGGGTAATCCTTATGGCTAACACAAGTAAGTTGGGCCTCACATCTCAGCTCAAGTATGGATTTATTTTAGTGGGCAAGCAAGGGCCCAACACTTGAGTATTTGGTCCATAAAATCCATCACAATGGAATGATAAATATAGGTCCAAAATGTCCAATGGGCCTATCAGAAGTTCCAGCCCAACCAAGGCTATAAGGCCCAACAATTAACTAGGAGACTAGTCCAATAAGAATCCAATTGGAATGAGCCTTTAAATATGCACTAACTAAGTCTAAAAAATATAATTAAAATGGGGCAATATATGTGTAACAATATCCACAAATTTGGTGGACCATGCTGCCCCAAAACATCTATTTATGGGTAGTAACCATGGGCCTATTGCTAAAATTTTAGCCCACCCACAATCTGACATTGCTGGAAAATCAAAATTTAATTAAATTTTATGTTTATTTTAGTTCCTGGTGACCCATACATGTCGCAGGGGGGTCCACCAGATAAGGGGAGTGGATTAAACACATAAATTAGATGGGACATGCTGCTAGACTGGACGTCCAGCAGCAACCTAATGGGCTAGGCATCACATGTGCAGGCAGCCTTATGGGCCTGGGTATTTGGCCCAAAAACTCATCCAATGGGCCCCCAAAAATAGAAAACTAAAGAGGGAGGATGATCACTACCCCTATGGACCCCACATGGATGAATGATGGGATATAAAATACATTAATGTGGGCCAACAAATTAGCCTGGATGGCTAGCTAAGGCTAGACGCCCCAGCCTAGGCGTCCCAGCCCAGTGGGCCACTTTAGGCTGCACCGCAGTAGGTTCAGGGACCTAATGGCCTTGAAATTTTATAGGATGGTCCTTTAATGGGTGAGACACACCTCCACAAAATTTCATGATTTTATTATGATCAAAAGTATTTTAATTAATTTAAATAAAATAGACTATCAAAAAAATCTTGTTAATCTGAACATCCCAATGTGGTGGGATGGTCCAGCCCTTTCCACAGTGTGCACAGGGATTTGTTGACCCTAATATTTTTTAGTTGGGTCCTAACATAAGTGGACCACCTCTCTATAAATTTTTATAATTTTTGGATACTCATAAGTATTTTAATTAATTTCAAAATTACAATCTGTCCAAGGTGAAATGTTGTTATCCATGCATTTTTTTCCAATAAGGTGAGCCCAAACTTCTTCTAGGAGGGGGAAAATGGATGTTTAATATTTTTTCATAAAATACAGTAAGGTAGGGTCGATAAAAGTGGCCCACCCCTCAGAGAAACCAAGATGAAGTTTGTGTTTTCCCTCTATACGTGTGGGTTGGACAGCCCAACAAGGTGGACCGCCCACCCCTATGGGCCTCACTTTTTGTGTACCATTTCATGGGCCATCCGAGGTGTGACCCACTACACTTAAAGGTGGGGTCCATGCCTTATCATTACACCTCATCATCATAAAGAAAATGGTGGAAATCGTGATCTAAAATTCATGCCAAACATTGAACATGACAGTTCATGCAACAGTCTAGATTTTTTGGACAACAATACATGGCTGGACATATTAGCCTATATCTTAATAATCTCAACAATAAAAATGGTGTGTGACCTTCCTTAGTGGGCTCCACATGTATCAATATCATGGACTAAGACTAGGACACTTACATGCATTGATTAAGGTGTTTAAGGATCATGGAGTTGGGTGGTAGGGGCATCCCACCTTCCTGGATTTTTTTTTTCTTTGGGACTTCCTAGGCCCACCAAGTGAGACACACACACATCATCATCCACACATTAGAGAAAAAAGAAGAAGAAAAGGGAAATCTGGCCATGTGGTAGGGCCCTGCCACTAATGGGCCCTCCCAAGAATCAATCTCAACCATACAACTTTGTTAATTGAACATGAAACTTTAAAGTAATGCATGCATGATCTATGACTAGAATGGGTGGTTGGGATGCATTCTAGAATCTATATGCCCTTGAAATGAAGTAGATGATACAACACATCATGATGAGATTTATGGAGAATGGCCCCATCACGTATCATGCTATGCATATAGGATAGGCCAAATGGCCACATCCATGTGGTCAAATGGGATCCCCACCATGGATTGGTGAGTCCCATATGATCCACACAAGAAAAAATAAGAAGATTTAAAGGCAGAAAATTAAATTAGCAAGATCATAGTTACTCTCTTGCGATCTCACTCCCAAGCTTCTACTCCATGAAACTTTTAGAGCAAGGAATGGATTTCAATGGTGGAGATCTAGTTTTAATGGAGGGATTGGGAGTATAATGGGAGGTTAGGGAGCTGGAGAAGAGAGAATAAAAATAGACTTTAGAGAGGGAGGAGTTGCTAACTATGGGAAGAAAATGAGAGGGAAGGAAAGATAAGGAGAGAGAAAAAAACCATCATGAGTTTGTAAGAAAGTTATGATGCCTATGGGAGGAGATTACTATGTTGTAGGTTTTAAACTAGGTTTGGGTAGTGATTTGAGTAGGTGGTGTTATTCTGAGAATTGTGTAGTGTGTGTGTGTGGTGTGCATGGGAAAATGTGTCATAGAGGTGGTACACATGCATTTGCACAAAAGTAGGCCACATGATCAAGGGCCATACTATGTAATGCTCATAACTTTTAATCCATAAGTCGGATGGACAAACAAGACATGTCATTAGAACCGTAGCGATGATGCGAACAAGATGGCATAGGTCTTGGGTCAATCCGAGTCAGGTCTACATGATCGGAGTCAAGGATGAATGCAAACATAATTCAAGAGTCGTGGGTCACCGAAATTCGACCGGTAGGACTACGAGACTACAAGAAATGAAATGCATACTCACACACACACATGCACATGCAGAAACTTGGGTTGGGTCTTACAAGAATTATTTGAACAGAGTGGATTCATCACAAACATCACTATGGACCCCACAATCACCTTGAGAGTGCATGGTGCATGTGCACAAGCGATGCACCGGACTAAAGAAAGCCAGTCAAACTAGGCTTGACTGAGATTTTCAAAGAAGGAAAAATCCTTCTTCCTTTGCTTTTCCACCAACATCCATTTCAAACAGACGGATGACTTTACCCGATCAGTGGCCCACCATATGGCCTCTTTAACATGATCTGGACTATCCATCACGGAGTCCACAAAAATCAGATCAAAAACAAGTGTTTTACATGCTAGTAGGCCTGCACATACACACACCATTGACCACAAGGAAGCTGGCGTGCGATAGGTTTGTGTTTCTAGCCAGTTTAAAACTAACCCGTTGTGATTAATGTGGGCCACTTAAATTCAATCTAGACCGTCCAAATAATTCGGATAGTGGACCTGACCAAAACCCCATCGGTCTCACGATTTTTCTCATACATTTAGGCACTTAAACTGAGCCCAAACAAAGCTGCATACATCATTTCCAAAAATAGAAATTTCTGTTGTGCCTTCTGTTACCAACCTAACAATCCGATTGAGGAGGATTCCTCTGATCTCAATCGTCCATTTGAAAAAATCTCAGACGTCCAGCAACTCTCCACGTGTGAGAGGGTTTCTGCCCATGGAAAAACTAAAATTGTGGCCGGTTTCTGTCCTACAAGCTGTATTTGGAAATGACTTCAATCAAATGCGATCTGAGCCACCCATTCTTCATCCAATGACCCTAGTGAACTAAGGTTCTCTATAAAAAAAGGAGGATCGAGTAGCCGCAGCTGCTCTCCACCTCTTACAGCAGCTCCAGAGGAAATCGACTGTCACCTTCAAACATCGAACCCACCATGAAAACTGCAATAGAGCTTCATTTTTCTTCTCCCTTAAGCTTCATGAGATACATTCAGGTCGTCCAGAAGCTTCGCCTTGAAGAAACAAGCACCATGTTGACATTTTTCATTAACGCCCAAGATATCTTCCTTGTTGGAGACAAGCCTCACCACACCGATTCTACCAGATCTAGGCTCATCCGGCCATGAAGGAATTGGAAAAGAGAGAATGGGAATGATGAAGAAGAAGATGGTGCAAGAGGAGAGAGAGAGAGCGGAGAGGGGGTGCTGTTGTTGTACCGCACCAACCTGACCAAGTTCAGGGTGAGCTGTTCGAGTTGGGGCCATGGTCAGACGAGTTTGGTCCATTCCAGGCCTTGTGAAAGTCTAGGAAGAAAGGAGGCAGAGAAAGAGAGAACGTGAGGGAGAGAGAGGAATGAATCGAAGAAGAAGAAAGAAAGAGAAGGAGAGGAGCATTGTCCCCTTTGTGGAACTCCTGTCGAGTTAACCTACTAACTCGGTTGACTCCACTGAGTTGGATCATCCCTGAGCCAAGTCCAGCCACCTCTGGGCTCCCCAGAAGCAGAAAAAAGAAAGAGAGAAAGGGAAGATAGGATGGAGAGAAGAAGAAAAATAAAAGAGAAAGAGAAGAAGATGGGTTTGGTGGCTACAAAGTCGACCCGACTGAAAGCGAGTTTGACTCAGTTGAGTTAGGTTTGGGCCTGGTCCAAACATTGATGGATTTCCAACATGTGGAAAACAGAGAGAAGAAAGATGGGAGAAAGAAAAGAGAAAGGAGGAAGAAGAGTGGTTGGTTGAGCAATGTCAACTCGACTCAAACCGAGTCAGCTAAGATGAGTCTACCTTCTCCTTCTAGTTTCAATTACAATTATCATCATTAAATATTAGTGTTTTATTTTATCATTATTAAGTATTATCATTGTTAGGATCATTAATAGTATATATTATTAACCATTAGTAAAATACTTATACTAATATCGGTTAATATATACAGATTACCATGATTAAATAAGAGTTTCTTATTCTTCATTCTTAATTATTATCATCAATAGTAGAACGTAGTACTCCCATTATAATGACTAATAGTGTCACATTAATTAATATTAATTATATTATTAAGGTTGATAATCATGCTATGGTTACTAAATTAGCATGGTAATTAATTTTACCTTAATTAGCATACAAATCCTAACCTTAAGTTAAATATGTGTCAAAGTCCACTATATAACCTAGTTAGTGTAAACAAAATCATAATTATCAAATAATAGTATTTTGTTTAATGATAGATCATAGTATCATGACTAGATTCATTTTTGATAGTTAAGATTAGTATCATTAGGAAAGATTATCATCTTCTTTATGGGATTAGTGAAATTCTTGTAATATGGGTATTACCATTAGTCATTATCAATTTATTGTTAAGAAATATTCTATTTTTAATACCTCTATTATTTAATAGATTACTGATCATTATAAGAACATTAGCTATTACATATATATTTAAAAAAAAACTTGTGAATTATCATTTAATGGACTTATACTCCTATTGCGAGTATTATTCGATCCATTGTACAATAATAATATTAATAATAACTTAGGATTCAAATCCTAGAACCTAAGCATCAAACTAAACTTTGATATAAAACCCTAACCCTACATCAAAACCCTAAAGATAAATAACTAAAGCCCTAAAGATAAATAACTAAAACCCTAGGTAGTGTGTGGAACTTGGATCTAATTGTATAAGTTCCTGTTTTATGGTAGGATTCGATTTTAAGGGAACACGCATTCCATAGCGATGCTAATAAGTGATGCGAACTATGAAATGATGATTCTTCCCCTTGAGCTTTACATTTTTCCATTATCTTAATCGATAGTTTTCATTTTAATTTTGATTGAAAATTGATACTTCATGTTACAATCACATGCATTAATTGTTAGAATTGAATTGCTATATTACATGCGTATTATTGATCATGCATATTTATTTCATGTTTGTGGATTATTGGTGGATTTCTTATGGAACTTAAACTGATGCATCCATGGGAAACCCCCACCTATAAATGTACACCCACACTTGAGATGTAACTTGACTGATAGTGTTTATAATGGACTTTCAATCTAGTGGTTACTTGAATGATGGGTTAAACTAGATATTGATATGGGCCTACCATCCATGGATTGTTGGGTCTATGTGGTTTTTAAGGATGGTCTTTTATCACATATTTTTTATATTCATTCTATACGGCTTAGTTTTGATATTCGCCCTATGCGGCTTTGTTTCTGTATTTTCCCTATATGGGCTCGACGTGTTATTTTGTATAACCATGCGATGGTAAGCCCCACATACTGAAATATGATTGGCCACTAGTTGACAGGTTTCCATTAAACATCATAAGGTGGTGGTATCATGAGTCGAGAATGGTGGTATGAGACCTAAGCCTGAGATGTGGGCCTATGCTGGTGATGAATCCCCATAGTGACCTTGAGCTTATTTAAATTGGCTGATTATAATTGGACTAATAATGGTTTGGCTAATCATACATAGATGGAATAGACCAACATCTATTGCTATCATATGTGATATAGGTATTTTTTTCGACTAGATAAGTATTCCCAGGTCGATGATTGCATGGGTGACGAGCCCACTGTTCGCACGAATGAGCATCCCCAGAGCGATGATTGCATTCACGCATCCATGAAACTAATAAGACTACATCATGTATTGTTTTGTATGCCTTGTTATGTTTTTGTAACTATACTTACCTAATACGGTGGTTTGTAATCTTGAGGAGAATTCACACTGAGTTGGCCACTCATCCATCAAATATATAAGCATACAGGTAGCACAGGTGGCCTAGATGATATTCACATTCTTATTAATGATGAGAAGACTATAATTGATAAGGTCACATGATTGTATTTGCTAAGCATTGCACCCGAATTATACATCCCAAGATTATTGTAATTTATTCAGTTTCACATATAATATTATTTTATTTCAAAATTATTAATTTCAGAGACATTGGTTGTATAAGTCATTATGGGCAACTTCTTGTATATTTAAATGATCATGCAACTTTCCTGTACATTTGATTTGTCCATACTTCGCTAACTGCTAACTCTGAATGAAAAAGAATATATATATATATATATATATATATATATGAAATTTGGCTCTTTATAGGTTAACACTCGAGTTTTGGGAAAACGGGTCATATACTCGGGTCCTAAAAACACGGGACATTATAGTTGGTATCAAAGCATAGTTTGGACAAATTAAGCCTTGGGAGATGATCTTATACAAACCTTAAATGTCTCAAATTAGGATGTTTGGAATTAGATACTTTAAACTTAGGTGAATCTCCCTTAGACATAGAAGAATGATTAAGAATGTAGAAACTCAAACTTAGGTTTCCTCGCAAATTATTAAGATAGTTATTTCAATTGATGTGGAATCCTTTAAAAGTAGGAGATATTGAGAATATAGAGACCCAAAATTTTTGGCCCCCTAAAAAGTTATTTGGACAATTATAGTACTTAAAAATTAACTTTAGGCTCCCTTGAAATTTTTAGGTTAGACTTTTGGACTCTAACTTATCTAGAAATCCCTGAGAATTGGGAGAAAATGAGAGTATGGAAACTCAAATGTTAGGCTTCCTAAAAAATTGAACTTAGAAATGATCTTAGGTTCCTTTGAAAATTTCAGGCTTAGTCATGGAACTTGGGAACTAAACCTAGGCATCGTTGAAAAATAGATATCTACTATGATGTACGTAAGGCTAAACAAGGACATTCCTTATACTTAACTTCCAAATGAAAATTTTCTAGAAAATTAAGATATGAATTTTCCTAAGATTTCATGGTTAGAGATAACATTATCACAACACTTAGTGAGTGGAATGAACTTACCCTTCGTAGAATTTCCTTGGTCACCATATTGTACATCTAATTTGACATAAGTGCTCTCTAAACTTAAGGATCGCACTGGAAGTTTTAGTTCGAATCCCCTAATACATCTCCTTACTTAGATATATCATTTCCCACAAGTTTTAGCATGTAAAGATTAATTAGAGATACACTTATAAAATCTTAGGCAAATGTTCAACCATAGTCTGAGCATGCCGAGACTAGATTTGAAATCCTAGGTGAATTCGACAAATTTTAAACTTAGATTTCAAGTAGAAAATTTGGTCTTGAAATTTCTTTTAGTAGTGCATTAGGTGATCAGAGTGCGCACTGGAAGCATGATGGTCATTCACGTCTATTCACATAAATTTCGGGTGCCCTCATTGAAAACTAGAATGATTATAGGATGTTCCCCATGAGTCTGGAATAATCGGGATCATGAAGTGATGAAACCATGTTTACGTGATGTGTATGCGGTTTGGCTCAAATTCTAAGTCCTAGAAAATCTCAGCGATCTCAATGCCCTAATTAAGCAAAGGATCAAGATTTAACAGGATTAAGAATTGATACTAGTGGATCCTCTATTCTGCGTAGACAGATGATTGATGTATCGAGCTCAAACCTAATACAGTCAACTATTTAGTTAGCCTGAACCCTTAAAAGTAGAAATTGTGTTGTACTTTGGACAACAGGGAACTATCAGTAAAGAAAAAATCATGAGAAAGGTATGAGACGTTATAGAAAATTTTAATGTTGATGAGCATTCGAACGGTTCATTAGATTTATAATGGTTTCTAACCTTTAGTAGGGCTTAGACACCTTAGCTGACTTGTCAGACAAGAAACTTAAGAGTTGTGAGAAATTTAAATAAGCTCATTGGGATTTCATGTGTAAAGATAGGGTACATCTTTAGGAAAACTGGACAACTTGTAATATTAATAATAAGTACGCATATCACTAAATATTGAAGTAAGACTGTATTTATTTTTCTTTAAGGGGGGTAGAGGGTAATGACCCTTGGCCGAGTAAGTCATGAGCGCTTGCTGAGTATAAAGAACTAGCGAGTGCATACGGACACCATAAGATAGATTGTTGTCCATATTCATAGGGAGAGTGCTGAATTTCGGGGGCGAAATTCTCTTTAACGAGGGTAGTTTGTAACGCCCCGTACTTTCCAGTACTCGAGCATTACCATTAAAATCGAGTTAGTGAATGGAAGTAACCTTTAGCCACAGATGAAGCCATTCGTTATTTTCAGGATAGACAAATCTAACATGACCATCGTAAATTTAAGATTATGGATCACGAAATCCACCATTCATCACATCCACTAGACCCTATTCACCTGGACATTGAGATTACTGCTGATTTCCACCCAAGCAAGCCCCTAAGACCCCCAGGGTTACTGATAACTGGTTATGAATCAATCCAACCATTGAGATTAGTTGAATGGTCAAGACGTCAAATGTTAGTAACTTGACATCCATGCAGTGTGTCCCACTTAACATATAAAGTTAGTTAGGGATTAGGTACATGAATCATAACGGTTGATCTACCATGGGGACAATTCTGCCTGGAAGTAGGTCCTGCAATTTAATCTGAAATAATAACAATAATAATATTATTATTAATAACAATAGTACTAATAATAATAATAATAATATGAGACAGATAGTCCTAATAACCTACAGAGCGGGACCCACAACGTGATAAAAGAAGACATGCATATGTGGAATAAAAATAATGATAATAAAATGGAATAAACAATTACAGTAATAACTAGTTTATGAAAAAGTAATGATAATGAAAGAATTAATATTAATATTAGTATTTAAATTGGTAAACTATTATGAAAGTCATAAAAAATGACCCATTAAGATCTATTAACCATTGACGTTCAAATTCAAGATGATCCGACCAGCAGATCAGCAAGAATCCATAATTAAGGTCGAGAATCACTTTGGCCCACCTAGGCTTTGGATCCACCTCATCTTTAGCTAGGTGACCTAATATGACCTATAAAATCATTTGAACAGAGTGGATTCATCGCAAACATCACTGTGGACCCCACAATCACCTCTCGAGTGCACGGTGCGTGTGCACAAGCGATGTGTCGGACTAAAGAAAGCTAGTCAAACTAGGCTTGATTGAGATTTCCAAAGAAGGAAATAATCCTTCTTCCTTTGCTTTTCCAGCAACATCCGTTTCAAACAGACGGATGACTTTGCCCGATCAATGGCCCACCATATGGCCTCTTTAACATGATCTGGACCATCCATCATGGAGTCCTGGAAAATTTGATAAAAACCCAAGTGTTTTACATGATGGTGGGCCCGCATGTACACCCGCCATTGACCGTAAGGAAGCTAGAGTGCGACAGGTTTGTGTTTCTAGCCACTTCAAAACCAACCAGTAACGATTAATGTGGGCCACTTAAATTTAATCCAAACCATCCAAATAATTCAGACAGTGGGCCTGGACAAAACCCCATCGGTCTCATGATTTTCCCCATATGTTTGGGCACTCAAACTGAGCCCAAACAGAGCTGCATGTTGCATTTCCAAAAATAGAAATTTCTGTTGTGTCTTTTGTAGCCAGCTTGGTGATCAGAGTGAGGAGGATTCCTCTGATCTTTGTCATCCATTTGACAAAATCTCAGCCGTCCAGCAGCTCTCCATGTGGGAGAGGGTTTTCGCCTACAAAAAAATCAAAATTGTGGCCGGTTTCGGTGCTACAAGATGTATCTGGAAACGGCTTCAAGCTAATGTGATTTGGGCCACCCGTTCTTCATCCAATGGTCCTAGAGAACTAGGGTTCTCTATAAAGAAAGGAGGATCGAGTCGCCACAACCGCTCTCCACCTCTTACAATAGCTCGAGAGGAAACCGACCATCACCTTCAAACTTCAAACCTGTAAGTGCTATGGTCTCACGCTCATTTGATTGTCAAATTTTACAGTGGCAAAACGACGATCCGTGTTTTGTGTAGAACATTGTTATATATGTTCAAGGAAATGCATCACATGTACAAGGACAATGCTTCAAGGCAAGAACAAGATCTACTTCAAAGAAATACAAGATCAAGTATATAGTTCACTCCTTTAAGCTTCAAAGTTCAATGTTTTAAAGCAACATCGAAATACAAGTGAACTGTTCATACTCAAGAGTTAAGATGAAGTTGTAACACCCCGAATTTTTGCCAACTTGGAATTGGACATCTTTGGGCATTGGGTCAACCTTATCACTTTCAAAACTCAATTCCAAAGCCAAAGAAATCACTTTTCAACCCATTTCCTTCAAACTCTCACCTTTCACCACCTCATTCTTCAAAATTCTCCAAGTACTTTTATATTAGACATGAATCCTCAAGCTTAAATAGTGAAGAACTATACTTAAGCTAAAACTTACTGTGAATAGTAAATAAATGGATAAAATGGGTCTTGAACCTTAACCTTTTGGAATCTAACAAAATAAATAGGTTAGTTGGATAGATTAGCATCTCCTACCCCAAAATCATATGCTATACGTTGCATAAACTCATTCTGGTTTGCAAATTGACCTCAAAAATGCCTCAAATGGAGTCGGGGGCCAAACGATCAACTTTCAAGGGGACCCAGGGTGGGCCCCACACTTTTTTGGGACTTGGGGGACAGGAGAACCTCACCCAAATGGTGAGGCCTCGCCAAATCTACCAGTGGTCGGCGAGGACCTCGCCGTACAATGGGCCCCATTCGGCTGGGCCTTCGGGTTGATCGTGTTTGGGGGCTAGGGAAACCCCCTGAGGTATGGGCCGTTGATCAAAACCCCTCCAATCTACTACTTTCTTCATAAATCACCCCTCCAAGCTTTCTGTTTCTTGAAAAACCTCTCAAATCTCTCCAAAAGTCCCTCTCCAAACTCTTCCTTCTTCCGTTTCCAAACACCCTCACTCCACCCTTCAAATCTCATCTCAAACGGAAATCATTAAAGGCTACTTCCTTTAGAAATCTAACGAGAATTAACTAGCGCTGCACTAGATGACCTATGAAATTCTCACCAATCACTTTCAATACGATCTGCTAGAGCCAAAACGTATAGAATAGGTGATGCTACAATACCTTAAAACTTAGGATCAAACTCTAAACCCGGTTTCTCACGGGAGCATTCGAAAACTTTATATCGGATCTGGACTGCACATCGGACAAACTTAGATAATCCTGACCGCCTAGTTGGACTTGACAATCACCTCGAAAATTAAGACCAAATGATGTCCCACGACAATTTTCTTGAGCCCAGAGTGAAGAGTGTGAGAAATGTTAGAAATTAAATATAATTTATGAAATCTGGCACGTGTTGCTTGCGCACCTTTTTCTAAGTATTCTGACCATCAGAATTCGATCAAATTTTACCATTGGATCAGGATAGGTGGCCCTTACATGTCATAGTACTTGTAGCTCCGATCGAGTACCACTAGCCATTGAACTGAAACTGGTCCGCCACGGTCGATCTGGATTTCCAATTAGACTGAAAACTCTGCCTGACCTAGATCCAATGTAAGGAAACTTAAGTCCGACCGCATTTGATAAGAGGACCTCCAGAAGCGCTCCGTTGAGATGGAACAGTCCGTATTTGGATATAACATAAGTATACTTTGGCCCCAAGTCTATTTTCATCACTTTTGGACTTATACAAAGGGCTTAAACCCTTACTCTCTCATTCCATACGAATTTTCTAAGCCCTAGGAGAGAGAAGAGAGAAAAGAGAGAGAGAAAGAGGGAGAGAGTGGGGGAGAAGATGGGATTTTTCTTCCATGGATTCTTCCCTGCTACTCCTTGTGCTTCAACGCCGCTTCTGCACCGCCATTCTGGTGCTTCCAACTCTGCTCTTAGGTAAGAAATCATAACCCTAACCTGTTCTAGAGTTCCAAATAGCATAAGTGATGATGTAGCTAACCTATTTCGTGGTATAGGTTGCCGTTGTTCCGTTGACGAAGACTTATCGTCTGAATCAACTCCATTTCACAATTTCTGATTTAAGGTGCGGATTTTAGACGCTTTGGTTACCATTTTTCAAAGCTTTCAATGCCGTTTAATGGTAGATTGCTGATAAGGATGCTGTTTGACATGTAGAATTTTTCATTTCGAATACATACGAAGGATATGAGATTTAGGGTATTTAGGGTATTTGTAGGAAATATGGTATACGTACGTATTTTTTCGGTATGATTGCCATGAGTATTTACCATGTACCTATACTAGTTATACGTGTATGATCTGTTTGGCGAAGAGATTCTCCCTAATGCACATATTGGTCGACATATGCTATGTAGACTAATGTGTGTAGGCTAACTGTTTGTTGAAATGCCTAAATCAATATGATTTATGCCTGCCATATGTTTTGAATGTAAGAACATGATTGTTGTGTATTAGACAACTCCTTGATATAAGGATCTATCATATTATATGTTGGAATCAACATACGTCAAGTACGTTGGAGTTGAGTAGTCTAAGTGTTTGTATAAATGTATATAATAGTAAGTATTGAGTAAATGGTGTTGTAGATTAGCGTTGAGACTGGATTCTCAACTACTTTGATGATGCACATGATTTCCTCCATGCTTGTTGTATTTAAATTGATTACCTTGGGCGTGAAATACTCGTGTATGGCTAACTGCTTATGATATACGTTATAACATGCTGATAACATGCTGGAATTACTTGTATTTCAATTCTGTCTCTCTCATATGATTACTGATTCACATTACATGTGCTTGGGGCTATACTTTAGTCCAGGCAGTCGGTAACAATTTAGAATTTGTGGTTGGATTTTATTCGCCACGAAGGATGTGTATGACGAACTTGAGTTGTACTAGAGTCGTCGACAGTGGTTAGGCCACACGAAGTTCTTGTGCACTTCATGTCGGTCGATTCAACGTGCTCTCGTGCTAGTCAGACTCATTAAGTAACCCGACTGACCATTGTATGTTCACCTTATATTCGTCATAACTGCTTGAACCTAGGGTACTAAACTTATCATTGGAAAGCCCCTCTAACCTTGGTACCTCGATCCCCTAAGACTCATGAGTCGGGCATGGTGGTATGAGACACCGTGGTCGAGCTGTCGGCCTACGCTGGGGCCACAAACCTCCCCGTAGTGACCAGTGAGCACCCTACTTTGAGAAGATTATGGTGGTATGAGACACTATATTCTTCCTGTCGGCCTACATTGATAAGGTGATGGGGGAGTGGAGCAACGAGTGTGAGCAATAGCCCTGGCAGCCCTTTGTAGTGACCTTGAGTTTATCCTGACACCGCATGGGGGCGACGAGTCCTGATGCAGTCTTAAGGATATAAACTACGCCTGTATTGATAAGGTGATGGGGGAGCGGTGCAACGAGTGCGTGCAACAGTCCTGACAGCCCTTGCAGCGACCTAGAACCGTACTTCGTATGAGATATGCTAGGACTGATGACCCTAGAATGGATCATTGTTTGGGTATTGATATAAGGGAGGTACCCTAGTTACCCAATCCTGCTGTATGAAAAGGACTAATAACAACTCGGTAATCATATTCATATCGCACTGCATGTACCTGGAAGATGTGGAGCACTGAGGGAAGAAAGCATGTCGCGGACGTAAGATGGTGTCGCATGAGGGAGTATGTCGGTGAGGGCATCCATCATGTCATTTCATTCTTGCATTAATCACAGTATTTACAAATGTTTGAATTGCTTGCTTTATCATTATCGCTTGATTGATTTGATAACATGTTAACCTTTGCTCTATGATTCCACTGAGTTAGCTACTCACTCCCACGTTATGGGATGGTGTTGCGCACACCAACCAGTCCCTATTTTAGTTTCAGGTGATGGTGCTGCTTGTGAAGTAGAGCCGAACTTGTTTGATGATGAGGAGGATTTCTCCTATATGTTGGTTCTGATCGATGGGTTTACAGGGTTACTGATTAGATGCCAATACACTTGGCGGTTTGCCTTTTATTTACACACCCATGTATATTCTTTTCTTTTTATTTTAGAGTATACATGTAATTAGTTAACTTGGTAACATGTTCACACTCTGGAGACTTACAATCATTTATATATTTTATATATTTATCACAGTCTTCCGCTTGCTAATTTAACTGTCTCTGGAGTATGATATGTTGTTTTGGCTTAGTCCCAATCTTGTTTAATGTCATTCTACAGACAACATGTATTCATCATTATTTATGTTGCATAAGTGACGTTTTGAAACTCGGGAGTTGGTTTCTACCTGACCCCCAATTTTTGGGATGTTACAGAAGTACAACTCAAGTACTACAAAATCAAGCTTCAAAAGATCACAAGTTCAAGCTTCATTATGTGTCACAATATCAAGCTTCATGAACCTCAAAGATTGTCTATCATCTGAAGAAAAGAAGGTTCAATGTTCATATATCATATTCAAGGTATGAAAGACCTTAGATTAACCTTAGGGTAGGTCATTTTGAATACATAATTCAAATTGAATCATTTTATAAGTATTTAGTCTGTTCTTAAGCTAGTCCTGGACTCTGTTCGACTAGTCCTAGCTCTAGCTCGACCAGTCAAAGAAATTCCAAGACCAGTCCTAAGTTTGTTGTAAATTTTTAGAATTTTTTGTTGAGCCACAACCAGTCCTGGAGACTGCTCGACCGCTCGTGTGAACAGTGTACGACTCAGCCTCGACTAGTCCTGCAGCCACGATTCGAACTCCAGCGACTATTTCAGCATTGCATGACCAGTCGTGGACAGGTAACGACCAGTCATGGAGGTCCCTCGACTGGTCGTGAATGGCCTACGACCAGTCGTGGAATAGTTTTATCTAATCGCGCTCAAAATTTCAAAAGTCTATTGGTCCTACGACAAGTTGTGGTGTCCATAGGACTAGTCGTGAACGTGACTTCTGCACTTAAAGCACGATTTTCAGAGTTTGAAGTCCAATTCATGTAAAATCAAGGCATCACTCTGAGAGATAATTTTGTAAACTTCTTAAGTTATATCGTGCATATTTAATATTCTCTTTTATTAGATTTTTTTATATTCGATTTTATATTTTGTATTCCAATCTAATTTGAAAGAGGGATTGATCTATTCCTACTTATTGGAATCAAAATCAAATAGAGCTAGCCCAACTTGATTTAATTTAAAATCAATTTAGAATCTAGAACCATTTCATATGTGAGTGTGGACATTGAACTTCTATATTCAAATTTCTACTACGACTTGGTTCTTCTGGGCTGCAATAAAAGGAGATATCCAAGTATTTTACATTTGTGTAAATCTTCTATTTTTGGTTTCATTGCGATTGAACTAGAAAAATCTCTCAGTTTTGGTTATCTAAGGTGATACAGAAAACTTAGAGTGTGGGGTTTTTGAATTGTATAAGCCCCATTTGAAAGACACAACTATGAGGGTTTTAGGTTAACATGGAAAAAACCTATTTTCATAGTGAACGCTAATATCCACTGTGTGAAGATATTAAGAGTGTAGTTGTGTGGCTGTTATTTAACAGTTGGTGTACATAAGCGAACCACTATAATTTCTTGTCTTATGCCTTGAATGTTTATTCATTTTTGTGGATGATTGTCATTTCCCTTTTTACATTTGTGGAGAATGTTGTAATCTATATGTGGATGTATGGGAATGTTGTAATAGCTTAGATTTCTTTTCATTTCTATTTATTTATTCTTATATATCAAGTTTGAGTTTTTGATACAAAGAACTTTCTAGGAATCAAGTTGTCCTACCATAAACCTTGGTTTTTGGTGTAAGGTTGTCCTTAGAACAACATTTGTATCAACCTCTCAATACTCATACATTTGAGGTTGTTTTTAAATTCAACATTGTGATCTTATCTTTGCTATTTGCATTTAATTTATTTAAATTCTGTTGTTATAGTTTTAATTTGGTATAGCCTTATTCACCCCTTCCCCACACAACCCCCGCCCCGCCCCTTAATAGCTCATTTTTATTTATTTTATTTGGATTTATTTCCTAAGTTAATCGATCAATGCTATTTAAGATGTCAATTTTTGATAGTCTATCAGTCACTAGGCCTTCACCATTTAATGGCTCCAATTATGCCTATTAGAAAGCTAGGATGAGAATTTTCTTAAAATTTATGGATGAGAGCATGTGGCAAGCCACAATGACTGAATGGACCCCTACTACCACTGAAGTGACTGGTATCAATAGATCAAAATCTATAAGGGTAACACCTTATTTCTCATGGACCACTCTTTCAAAAAATGAGAGTAGTGCCAATGCAAAAGCACTAAATGCAATCACTTGCACACTATCACTGGATGAATTCAAAAGAATTATATCCTGTGATACTGCAAAACAAGCATGGGATATTTTAGAAATGACACATGAGGGAACATCAATTGTCAAGAAATCTAAAGTCCAAATCCTCACAACCAAATTTAAGAAAATACATATGGAAGAAAATGAAATGTTTATGGACTTTTATATAAGATTAAATGACATTGTGAACTCTATATGGGGTCTTAACAATAAAATCCCAGAAAGTAAAGTTTGTGCAAAGATACTACGCTCACTACCTGAATGGTTTAACTCAAAGGTAACTACGATCCAGGAACTTCGTGATACGGACAATATAAGGGTAGAAGAATTAGTTTTCTCTTTACAAACTTATGAGTTAACTTTTAAAGCTCCTAAAGGTAAATCTGTCATCCTTAAATCTTCTAAATATTTTTCTCAAGAAAATTGTAGTAATTCTGAAAATTCTGAAGATAATATGGCCCTTTTAGCTAAAAATTTTTACAAAATCTTCAAAAGTAAAACGAGGGTTAATTTTTTAAAATCTAATGATAAGAAAAGATCTAAATCTAAAACTTGAAAATCTTTAAAAGATAGTCAATGTTACAACTGCCAAGAATATGGGCATTTAGCAAAAAAGTATCTTAAAAAGGACAAACCTAAAGGAAAGGTATGTTGGCTACTTGGGATGAATCTTCTGGCTTTAAAGCCTCTTCTAAATCAGAAGATTTTGAAATCGAGTCGGGTATTGAAGTCAAAGCCCTTATGACTCTAGCCAAGTTCACTTTTATAGAACATGATGATTCAACTAGTGAAGAAAATCTGAATAATGATCATGAAAATGAAGAAGATTTTAAGATGCTTACAATGCCCTATACAAGGAATGTTATAAAATTACCGTAAAACTAAAACTTTAGAAAGAAAAGTTTTTAAAACTTAAAGAAAATTTTGATTCTCTTGTTTTAGAAAAATCTGACATTTCAGATTGTTTTGAAAAATCTAAAGTTGATTTAGATTTCAAAACCTCCTTTATTGAAAATCTTAAATCTAAAAATGAAAAACTTAAACTTGAAGTCTCTTCACTTTTGAGCTTAAAGGATACATGGATGTATGCCCAAGGTGATCCAAAGTTAAAAAAGCTTTTGTCTGGATCAAGAAAATGTGGTAACTGATCCAATTTGGGCTACGATAAAAATATTCCTCTTAAACAGAAGAATACACCTCCTAAGTTTGTGAAAGGAGAGTCTTCAAACTCAAAAGGGAATAGTTCAAATAAAATTTTTTCTAAAAATACTAAAACTTTTCAATCTTTAAAACCAAATGCAACCATATCAACTATAAAAATCAGAACTGAAATCCTTTAGCTGAGAAAATAGTTGATTTACTTAAGGAGCTCTTAAAATCTAACTCAGTAGGTCGTACTTACAATAAATACAACCATAAGAACACCAACTATACTCCTAAACCCAAAACAGTTATGAAATGGGTTCCTAAGGTTACTCGATTGGTTGCCCACACTGCTTTCAAAGCATCAAGCCATTCAAAGTAGTACCTTGATAGTGAATGCTCCATGTACATGACTGGTGACAAGGGTCTGCTCACCACTCTTAATTAATGACATAACTGATGGTTCAGTCACATTTGGTGATGGTAGTGACTGCAAGATTATTGGCCAAAGTACGGTTCAACTTTCGAACCTCTCTTTATTTGAGAATGTCTTATATGTAGAAGGTTTAAAGCATAACTTATTAAGCATTTCTCAAATATGTGATAAAAATCATAGGGTAAAATTTTCTAACCTAGGATGTGAAATTTTAAATAAAAACAGTTCTGTAATATTAACTGGTTGCAGAACTTCTGAAAACTATTACATCGTAAGTGATTCTAGCTCATCTAATCAATCGTGTTACATGGTCCATACCGATGAGGCTGAGTTATGGTATAAACACCTTGGACATGTACACTACCGCAATTTGTATAAATTGAGCAAAAGAGAACTAATAAGAGGTCTACCTAAACTACAAAATGTTGACAAAATATGTGGTGAATGCCAAATTGGCAAGCAAAATAGGAGCTCTCACAAAAAAGTGGACTCCAATGCCACATCCAAACCACTTGAACTTCTCCACATGGATCTTATAGAACCAACCAAGACAGAGAGTCGAGGTGGCAAACATACTGATAATCGTGGATGATTATACCAGATTTACTTGGGGATTCTTCTTAAGGGATAAATTAGAAACCCTTGATGAAGTAAAAAGTATTATCAAACAGATCCAAACAGAAAAAGGTTCTCAAGTTAGTAAGATTCATAGTGATCATGGATCAGAATTTGATATAGCAGTTTTGATAAATTTTATTGCGATCAAGGAATACTACATGAATTCTCTGCACACAAAACACTACAACAAAATGGAATTGTTGAAAAAAATAAATTAGAGTACTTTAAGAAATGAAAAATGTAATTTTGAATAGTTTGAAGCTCCCTAAAAATCTATGGGCTGAAGCCATAAATACTGCCTGCTATATAATTAACTGTGTTTAAACTAGAAAATACAACAGTAAAATGGCTTATGAAATGTGGTTTGATAATAAGCCTACTGTAAAAAACTTTTGAGTTTTTGGCAACAAGTGCTATATTTTACATGACCGTGAAAATCTGGGTAAGTTTGACACCAAAAGTGATGAAGGAATCTTTTTAGGATATGCCTTGAATAGTCGAGTGTATTGAGTACTGAATAAGAGAATCGGTGTAATTCAAGAGTCCATCAATGTGGTCATTGACGATCACTTGAATACACCTGCCTCAAGTTTAGATAATGATGTTCTTCTAATAGACAAACTAGATACTTCATCCAGTCAAAATAACTTTGAACTAAGGATGGTCAAAGATCATCCAACCACTCAGATTCTTGGATACCCTCTTACTGGCGTGCGCACTCGTAGACAACTAGAAGATATATGTAATTACATGTGCTCTACATCTCAGATCGAATAGGCAAATGTAAAAGAAGTTCTTACTGACGAAAACAGGATAGTTGCGATGCAAGATGAGCTTAATCAATTTATTAGAAATGATGTTTGGTATCTTGTTCCTAGACCTAAAGATAAACATATTATCGAAACTAAGTGGATTTACAAAAATAAGTTTGATGAACTTGGTAATATAAGTCGAAACAAGGCTAGACTGGTTGTACAAAGGTACACTCAAATTGAAGGCATCGATTTGGATGAAACCTTTGCCACAGTAGCTTCTCTTGAATCAATCAGACTATTTATATTCGTTGTGTGCTTTAGAAAGATCAAAATATATCAAATGGATGCAAAGAGTGCTTTTTTAAATGGCGATCTGCATGAAGAAGTATATGTTGAACAACTAACGGGTTTTGAAGACCCTAAGAATGTTGATCATGTCTATTGTATAAAAAAGGCTCTCTACGATTTGAAACAAGCTTCCAGGGCATGGTATAAAAAATTGACTAAGTTTCTATTAAGTCATAATTTTCTAATGGAAAGTGTTGATAAGACTCTTTTTGTTAAGAAACATAATGATCATATCTTAATAGTACAGATCTATGTTGATGATATTATTTATGGATGTACCTTTACTAACATGACTGGTGAATTTGCAGATCTTATGAAATCTAATTCGAAATGAGCATAGTTGGGGAATTGAATTATTTCCTAAGGTTACAAGTAAAATAACAACCCGATGGTATCTTTATTTCTCATACCAAATATGCTCTGAACTTAATTAAAAAGTTCAGATTTGAGAATGGGAAAATTTTTGATACTCCTATGAGTACAACATTAAGACTCTCAAAAGTCTCTATAGGTAAAAGTGTGGATCCTATTTTATATCGTAGTATGATTGGCAGTTTACTTTATTTAACTACAAGGAGACCTGATATTACTTTTACCGTTGAAATTTGTGCTGGATATCAGTCTGACCCTAAAGAGTCACGTTTAACTGTTGTTAAGAAAATTATATGATATGTCGTAAGTTCAGCTAATCTGAGTCTTTGGTGTCCACATGATACTAGTGTTTAATTGGCTAGTTATACAAATGTTGATTGGGCTAGTAATATTGATGATAGAAAATCAACTAGTGGTGGTTGTTTCTATATTGAAAACTGTTTAGTATCTTGGTTTAGCAAGAAATAAAGTTCCGTATCGCTCTCAACTGTTGAGGCTGAATACATCATAGCTGAAAATGCATGTACTCAGCTTGTATGGATGAATAGAATGTTAAGCGATTACAGAATTGCACAAGATTCAATAATTTTATATTGTGATAATTTTAGTGCAATTAATATATCTAAAAATCCAATCTAACATTCACGAACCAAGCACATTGACATTAGATATCACTACATTCATGAATTAGTGGAAGAAAAGATAATTTCATTGGAATACATTTCGACTGAGACTAACTTGCTGACATTTTCACTAAACCGCTCAACAAAAGTAGGTTTACTAAACTGCCTTATTCTTTAACCAGGCAGTAATTGGTTTCTTTTGATAACTAGTGCATGATTCTTTGTGCATGATAACTGGTGCACGATTCTTTGTGTGTATATTTGTAAGACCCGTATCCTAAACCGTATCGTTCGGTAGACTTCCGCGGTCTTTCCTGTCGAATCTCAGCAACCTCGACCCTTAACTGGCATTTACGCGCGACCCGGATTCACATGCCGTTAACCCGAGTCGACTCAACCCGAGACTTGTACCCTAGCGACCGCATCGTCGCCGCGGTTCCGATGGCGCGTCTCACGCCCCGTGGCGATACCCAGGCCAGGAGTTGTGGGCCCGCGTTCAGTTTGAGAAAACACCGTGCGTTGCAAGTATCAAGGAAGTCTCTACGAAATATCCCATCAATCCTATCAATCAAAGTACAAATCACCAATTAATGTCAAGTACAACCACCCTCCCCAAAAGTCAACTTTTCTTACAACAAAAGTACTCCCTTACATCACTCACCATCCCTCTCATCCCATCACTCCACCTCACCCTTCTCTCTCTCATTTTCTCTCTTATCATTCCAATAAAAACTCCCATGGAAGCAAGCCACGTCCAAGCTCCCCATGAGAGAGCTAGTGTGGCCCACCTTCCTACCATAAAATCCAACCCTTGGACCATCATCTCAACCGTTGAAAATGTCCTCTTAGAGCTCTAGAGTGCATAGGTGGAAGAAGGAATAGGCGATCAATGTGGGTGCTCCTCTCTTTCCCTCTCTTTTTTTATTTCCTCTCCCTATAATGTAGTGGGTCCCACTAAATTATGTAAAATCCACTCCATCCATCACTGTGAAGCCCACCATGATCCACTTAATGTATGTCTTATCCAAACCATCCAAGGCATGTGGACCTTACCTTATGGTGGTGGAGAAACATAAGTATCTACTGGATGAAATGTGGGCCCCACCTTAATGAAATGTGGGCCAAGTCCATGTGGGACCACTGTGATGTCGTGTATATCCAGGCCGTCCAGCGTCCCTGGACGCTGGACGTGTAGCAGAGGGCGGCTAACACGGAGTGCGTGTACTGACATGGACGGGTACTAACAACTAAAAAATAAAAATAAAAAAAATAAAAAATAATAATAATAATAATAATAATAAATAAGGAAAGCAGCCACTGCTACTGCTGCTGCTGAGGACGCGGCTGTGTCCTCCGCTGGCGGGCGGACTGAAGGACGGGCAGGACCCACGGTCCAGCCGAAGGCCCCACCATGATGTGTGTTTTGTATATCCACACCGTCCATTTTGTAGGGCCTCAAGGAATTAGTCTGCCCTCCAAAAACCAGTCGTATATGCGTCTCAGGTGGCCCACATCATAAAGAACAGTTTTGATTGAACAGCTGCCGTTGAAACTCTTTTTAGGGTTAGAGGTTTTGAATCAAGATGATATTTGTTTTTCCACTTCACCCAGGTCCATGCGACCTTATCAGTAGTTGGGTGGTGGACCCCACGTCCCACGTGACTTCATCAACAGATTGGACGTTAAATAAACATTATGGTGGACCCTTGGTCCACGTGATCTTATGCATAGATTGGATGCAAATAAACAGTATAGTGGGCCCTGGTGGCCTTATGAACAGTTGGGATGTCATATAATAGTGCAGTAGGCCCTAGGTCTGGATGACCTTATGAAAAGTTCGGATGTCATATAAACATTACAGTGGCCCCCTAGACATGTGACCTTATCAATAGGTTTGGATGGAAAATAAATATTATGGTGGGCCCTGGTCCGTATGACCTCATTAACAGGTTTGGATGGAAAGAAAACATTATGGTGGGCCCCAAGTACGACCCACTGGTGTATGTGAGGCAATCCACCATAATACATGTGTTTCATCCAAACAGTCCCAACCATTTTGAAATAAGACTTTAAGGCTTGAGACAAAAAAATAAGGCAGATCTAGAGTCATGTAGACCACAATATAGAAACAGTGTTGGACTAACTGCCCACCATCAAAACCCTTGGGTCAAAAGGTTGGACAAGTATGATATTGCTTTCCTTTAATTCAGGTCTTTGTGACCTTATGTATAGATTGGACGGGAAATAAACGCTATGGTGGGCCTTGAGAATTTAATGGTGGAAACCATTCTTGCCACTGTTATTTAGGTGCAGTCCAGTTGATCTTTGATATGATTCATTCGTGTATATTATATGTACATTTTTATTTATTTGTAGTCATCCATTGAGACCCACCTTGTTATATGTATAAGGCCCATCTTGTCATATTTATGGCCCATTGTTGAGGCCCACCTTAATGTGTATGGGGCCGTTGTTGAGGCCCACCTTGATATGAACGTAAGACCCATGTTATTGGGCCCATTTTGATGTATTCTAAGGCCCATGGGTTATGGCCCATTGCAATGTACATAAGGCTTATTAGTGAGGCCCAATAACACGACCCATTGATGAATGTAAGGCCTATGTGATACGACCTATTATGATGTATGCAAGGCTCATGGGTTATGGTTCATCGCAATGTATGTAAGGCCCAATTGGGTGACCCATTCGATGTATATATGAGGCCCATGTTATTAGGCCGACCTTTGATATGTTTATGGCCTATCCATGAGGCTTACCTTTGATGTGTCTTTGGCCCATCCGCCAGACCCATTTGATATACTTGTGGCCCATTAGTGTGCCCATTAATGCAGCCCACTTGTTGTATATGAGGCCCATTGGTGTGGCCTAATGATACAACCCATCGTGATGTGTGTGTTATCCAAACTGTTCTTCAGCTGGACCTCTGGTAAGCCCAGCTATGATGTGTAGACCACTTGCTATAGGTACAAGGCCCACCTCTGATGAATATTTAAGGCCCACTTGTTAGATATTGGAGGCCCACCTGTTATGTATTCTCGGCCCATATGGCATGGCTATTGTGATGTTTTGCAATCCATTTAACGAGGCCTATTATGATGTGCATTGGGCCCATAGGTTGTGGTCATGCGATGCATCTGAGGCCTATGTGTAGGGCCCACTTGTTGTATATGTATCCTTTGTATGAGGCCCAATGTGATGTACATTAGGCCTTTACATGAGTCTATAGGCCCACCTTATGTTAGACACTATATGGGTCACTGCTTGGGAGCAATGTTGGTTGAATGTCCACATTGATGGGCAATGACGGTTAAATGTCCACATTGTGACCTTTCCTTAGGCCTGATTATGTCCATTCTCATAATTCTCTAGTGGGATAACCCAAACGAATGGGTCCCATTGATATTATTTGGTTTATCATCGGTCATCCATCTATAGACCCCACCTTGCGTCGAGACTGATTACCGATCGTGACTGATTATCGATTGATGTGGCCGATTGTCGACTCTGAGTGTCGTGGCCGATTGACCGATTACTGATCGAGGTCGATTATCGAGACTGATTACCGATCATTGCCGATTGTCGATTCTGATTGTCGTAGCTGATTGACTGATTAGCGATCGAGGTCGTTTATCATGACCGATTGTCGATTTCGATTGACTTGACCGATTATCGATTAGCGATCAAGGCCGTTTATCAGGATCAATTTTTGATTAGCAATCGAGGTCGTTTATCATGATCGATTTCTGATTAGCGATCGAGGCCGTTTATCATGACCGATTTGTCGATTCTAATTATCGATCGATTCCGATTGTCATGACCGATTACCGATTCTGATTTGTCATGGCCGATTGTCGATTATCGATCGAGGCTGATTACCGATTCTGATTTGTCGTGGCCAATTGCCGATTATTGATCGAGGCTGATTGCCGATTATCGATCGAGGTTGATTATCGATCAATGGCCGATTGCCGATTATCGATCGAGGCTGATTCTCGATCAATGGCTGATTGCCATTATCGATCGAGGCTGATTGTCGATCAAGGCCGATTACCTATTTTGATTTTTCGTGGCTGATTGTCGATTATCGATTGAGGCCGATTACCGATTTTGAATTGTCATGACTGATTGCCGATTTTGATTGTCGAGGCCCAATGTGATGAACATGCGACCCGTATTTGAGGCCCGACGTGATGTGTATTCAGCCCGTGTCTAAGGCCCAATGTGATGTATATTGAGGCCTAGGTGATGAGGCCTATTGTGATTCATTTGAGGGTCGGGCAAAGGAACCCATTGTGATGTATGTTAGGCCCATGAGCACGGCTCACCTATTGTGTACATGTAACCCTTGAGCAAGGCCCATTGTGTTGTATATTCGGCCCTTGTGTGAGGCCGTGGGCCCATTGTATGTTTGGATCTGTGAGGGTCACTCCTTGGGGCAATGTTAGTTAGATGTTCACATTGTCGAGGCCGATTGTTGATGCCGGTTATTGATACTGATTATGAGTATGTGACTGCATAGCATCATGATCCATGCCCATACGCATCATCTGCATGTCTGTTATGAGATATGATTGACCATTGCATATGTCATAGTGCTGGTTGTTATGAGACTCCCTGATAGGCGGAGATTGTCTCACATGAGCGCACGGTTTGCGTAGGATTGATGCATGACTGGATTGTATGACTCATGCATCTTGCATTGTGTGCTGTGATTACTGTATGCCCTAGCGACATCAGGGTCGTAGCCTCCACAGGCATATCGTGGATGGCCAGATGGGATACCGAAAATCTGTTCTACATGGAGTGCTATAGATATCCCTAGGTGAAAGTCCCTAAACCCTCTTGGTTCCAGAGGTTGCTCCAACGTCTAGACCGAGTGGGTAGATGAACGCCGAGTGCCGATTACCAGATGGCTGCGCTCTCCATTGTGTCGTGGTCGGTTGGAAGGGGGTGCGTCCTTACCTGCCCGAGAGGAGGGGGCAAAGCTAGGCCGAGTTTGACCAGCTCGAGGAATGGGTCCGCTATCGATGAGCTGGGCCCGATATTGGCAGGCGGATAGTGAGGTCTCTTTCACTCACCTTGTTGCACGCGATGGGGCGGCAATCTGGTTTGGAGTGTAATAGACCCCGGTGATTTTTCAGGGAGGAACCGTACTGATATGTGGACTTATTGAGTAGGAGATGCATGCTCATTCATTCATCCATTCACTATCCACTCGGGCTGGTGGTACGCAACTAATTGTTGTGTACCTTCATTATGGCATGAATTTCGGTTAGGCGCGTGACTAACCTGAGATGAGGAGTTTACCACATTGAGTCTGACTATCCAAATTTAGGTATGGGACTGGTTTGGATAGGAGTCCCTTGTGGTGGACCTCATAGCCTGCGATACTACATACTATCATCCTGACTTCACACTCCGGCATGGTTATTTCATTCGCATTGCATGTTGCATTACATCCGCAAGCATATGACATCTTGGGTTGCTATTTCTACACTTACATGGCCTAGATAGATTTAGCAGGATTTATATATTGCATTGCATCCTCATCATCTGATATTTGGCTCTTTATGACCGTTCATCGCATAGCTGTTCTATATCACGTATTCTGATATTGATTGACTTATAGACTTGTCCATACTTTCTCTTACTCTGTTATCGTATGATTTATATCTTGTCAGTATTCCTGCTTACTCTGATAATTCCTGCTCTTGTCAGTATTTCTGCTTATTCAGACATTGTATGGTTTATAGATTACCAATTTTCTGGTATTGTATGATTATAGCATTGTATTGAATTCTTGGCACTTATCTTGTGCACACACTTACACCACCCTCTAAGCTTTCCATAAGTTTATGCACGATAAATGCGTGCAGGTGATGTTAGGTTGCAGCAGTGTTGAGCTTAGAGCGTGCAGTGGTCTTCTAGAAGCTTAATTTTTATTTATGTATTTCCCTTTCAGTATTGTACTCAAACGATTATATTAGTGGATATGTGATGATGATGTTGCCTTTGTGAATTACGTAATCTTATGGTTATGCTTATTACTAATTATATGTATATAAAAAAATCCTCCTTGTAGGATCCCAGGATCGGAAATCTGGCATATGAATGCTAGGAGCCGAGAATGGGGTACTACGGAGGCTGTTGGCACCAGATTCGGTAATCGAAATTCTTATGAATTCGATTTCTGGGTTTGGGGCGTGACAGAAGTTAGTATCAGAGCATAACTTGAGAATACCTGAAGATAACATCACATATCTGTTGATAGTTACCATGCACTTTGTGATTATTGAGAACTTAGAATGATTAGATCCCTAAGTTCAGATAACGTAGAGAATTTTTTTTTTGTTATAGCTCCCTATCGTTGAGATTGTGAGGCTGCATAGTTTCGATCGTTTCTAATCTAGGATCTGAGGTTCAGTAGGATCATTATAATGCTGACAACGCGTCTTGGGAAGGCGAGGTTGATATTAAAGAGCGCTCTATCTTCATCCTTTTGTAGAATGATTTACCCTTGATTTACCCACGGTCCAGCCGAAGGCCCCACCATGATGTGTGTTTTGTATATCCACGCCGTCCATTTTGTAGGGCCTCAAGGAATTAGTTTGCCCTCCAAAAACCAGTCGTATATGCGTCTCAGGTGGCCCACATCATAAAGAACAGTTTTGATTGAACAGCTGCCGTTGAAACTCTTTTTGGGGTTAGAAGTTTTGAATCAAGATGATATTTATTTTTCCACTTCACCCAGGTCCACGCGACCTTATCAGTAGTTGGGTGGTGGACCCCACGTCCCACGTGACTTCATCAACAGATTGGACGTTAAATAAACATTATGGTGGACCCTTGGTCCACGTGATCTTATGCATAGATTGGATGTAAATAAACAGTATAGTGGGCCCTGGTGGCCTTATGAACAGTTGAGATGTCATATAACAGTGCAGTGGGCCCTAGGTCTGGATGACCTTATGAACAGTTCGGATGTCATATAAACATTACAGTGGCCCCCTGGACATGTGACCTTATCAATAGGTTTGGATGGAAAATAAATATTATGGTGGGCCCTGGTCCATATGACCTCATTAACAGGTTTGGATGGAAAGAAAACATTATGGTGGGCCCCAAGTGCGACACACTAGTGTATGTGTAATGCCCGTGAAAAATCCATACTTGGGCTCGAGTACCAACTCGACCCGAAATTGCATAGAATTAATTCCTATGGAAATTAAGCGTAAGTTAACTAGCGCAACGCTGGAGTAGCTGGGAAATAGTCCCTGATCACTTTAAATACGTTCTACAAGACCCAAATCGAGTAGAACCAACGACTCTATAATACTCTATAACCTCGGACCAAACCTTAAGCAGGTTTGTTCTCTGGACCACTTTGAATCTTTATTTTGGATCTAGACCGCGCGTCGAAAGTCCGATACCTCCTATCTTAGACCGTTAGAACCGCCTAGCTGGACTTGACAATCATTTCGAAAATCAAGTCAAACCGATAATCACAGGCTATTTCATTAAGCCCGGACCGAAGAGAGTGCGAATAGGGACAGGATTGGAATTTTAAATTCAAATCTGGCACACGACTTGACGCGTCAGTATTAAGCGTTCTGACCATCAGAATTCAGCCAGATTACACCCTCGGATCAGGAAAAATTTCTATTTCATATCATGTGACTTTCAGCCCTGATCCACGTGCGATGACCGCTGAACTGAAACTGGTCCACCACGTGCGATCTGCGAACCCTGCCGGACTGAAAACTTAATACATGCTAGATCTGGTACGCAAGAGCTTAAGTCCGATCGCATTCGGCCAGGGGCCCACCAGAAAGCGTCTTTTGGACCGAAACAGCCCCGAATTGGATATGCACTAAGTGAACTTTATACCGGAGCTTATTTTCGGCATTTTTAGGCATATAAAAGGGGTTAAAACCCTCACTCCTCTCTCCCATCCGAATTTGAGAGAAACCCTAGATTTGGAGGGAGAAAAGGTGAGAGTTTGAGAGAGAGTGTAGAAGAGATTTTTCCCGTCTTCGTGCAACCTGTTGCTAGTGCCTAAGCAACACCTCCTAATCACCAAGCCAGTGATTCTTCTGCGTTTTCAGGTATGAAACAACCCTAGAAGTTGCTAATTTAAGGTTCACTAGGATCCATAGCTTTTTAACCAATAGGTCTTGTAAAACAGGTTCTCTTATCGCCGTAGACGAAGCGTATACGCTCCGTTCAAATTTACGCATCCATAAGAGACAAGGTGAGGATTTTAGACGCTTTGATTGACGGTTTCCAATGCTTTCAATATCGTTTAATAGTAGATTATTGACGGCATCGCCGTTTGACACGTACAACATGCTATCCGTTTCCTGTTTCGTAAATCAACGAAGAATATGAGATTAAGGGCATTTTAGTCATTTGTAGGAAGTACAGATTACATTCATATTTTGCTGATGTGATTGACATGGTTTGTTGTCGCATTAGGAAGTTAGGAATACGTGCATAATTAGTTTGGCGAAGAGATTCGCCTAATTACGCACTTCGGGTCGACATACTATATGTAGACCTAAGTGTGTAGTGTATGTGTTTGTATAAATGCTTGTATTAGTATGTATTGAATTAAATGATGTTATGAAATAGTTTGAGATTGATTTCTCAATTAATATGTTGACCTAAATGATTTCCTACATGTTGACTATATGCATGATTTCATTACATGCATGAAATATATGTGCTTGAAGATTTACTTAAGTTGTATGTTATAACATGTGTTAACATGCTCACATGATTGTATTTCAATTCCAATACTCCTACATAAATTGCAGATGTGATTCCATAATTTTTTGGGACTAGACTTAGTCCAGGCAGTCGGTAACCGATTGAATTCGTGGCTGGTTGGTCTTAACCACGAAAGACGCGTCGATGAACGCGAGTCGTGTTTGGAGTTAGCGGAAGTGGTTAGGCCACGCGAAGTGTTTTACGCACTTCATGTCGTTCGACTTGAGATGCGATCGCGCTAGTCGAGCCCGTCAAGTAACTCGACTGGCCGATGTATGTTCACCCTATATGAGTCATAACTGCTTGAACCTAGGGTACTGAATTTACCATTGTAAATCCTGTTAACCATGGTACCATGATCCACGAAGACTCATGAGCCGGGCATGGTGGTATGGGACACCGTGGTCGAGCTGTCGGCCTATGCTGGGGCCACAAACCTCCCCGTAGTGACCAGTGAGCACCTAGTCTCATGAGCAGATTATGGTGGTATGGGACACTATATTCTAGCTGTCGGCCTACACTGATCAGGCGACGAGTCCTTTGTAGTGACCGCGAGCGTATTCTGAGTCTACGGGAGGCGATGACCCTCCAGTAGCAGTAGAGTACAGTAGGCCTGTATTGATAAGGTGATGGGGGAGCGGTGCAACGAGTGCGAGCAACAGCCCTAGCAGCCCTTGCAGCGACCTACAAAATATACATCGTATGAGATTACTAGGAGTGACGACCCTAGACAGGATCTGTGTTGGGATTGATACAAGGGAAGTACCTTAGTTTCCCAATCCTGTTGTTTAAATGGACTAATAATAACTCAGAAATCATATCACCATACCATTATATGTGCCTGGAAGATGTGGAGCACTTGAGGGTTGATTGCATGCCGCGGTCATAAGATGGTGCCGTATGAGGGAGATCGTCGGTGAGGGCATACATCACGTCATGTCATCTTGCATTAACAACAGTATTAGGATTGTCTGATTTACTGCTTTACTATTATCGCACGATTGATTTGTGAACATGCTAATCTTTGCTCTATGATTCCACTAAGTTGATCACTCACTCCCACGTTACGGGATGGTGTTTTCAATACCCACCAGACCCTGTTGTAGATGCAGGTGATGCTAAGATCCAGGAGGCAGAGCCAGACTTCGACGAGGACCAGGACGAGTTCTCGTACATGCAGTATCATGATGGCTTTGCGTAGGCGACCTGGGTTGATGGGACTTCAGTGGGACTATTTTGAACATTTGATTTTGTTCATGTATATGTATATGAGACTCAGAGATGTATTCATACTTTAGAGACAGATGGGATCTACTTTATTTTTCCTTACAGCGATATATATATTGTTTAGTCTTCCGCTTGCTTTTATCACTAGATCTAAAGTATGAATTGCAATTTTGGTATGCTTTTACTCATGTGAATGCTTTAAATCAGACAACATTAAATCATAATCATTTTGTTGCATAAGTGATGGTCTGGAACTCGGGAGTTGAGTTTATACACGACCTCCGATTTTCAGGGTGTTATAAGTTAGTATCAGAGTATGAATAAGAGTATACTGGGCCTGGGTTATGGTCTCGCGATGTACGCTGTCACTTCTTTTGACTTAGGTGGGTGCGAGAAGGGTCTAGAAACATTTCTAGGATTGCAGATTCACTAATAGGCGAAGTCTATTCGAATCAATCGCACGATCGAATCTGTAACGCATCTCAGGTCGCGTGAAGCAACCCGAATAGCTCCTAGGTCGTAGGAAGTCGGGTTGAGACGTTATTTGAATGTTTTTAAACCCGTAAAAGTGAATCCTTGGACCGTGGGATGACCACGACCCCTGTTTTCAATCGCCAGGGCTTAAAAACCCCGTTTCACAAAAAATCCTCAAAATTCTACCTCCCACCACTCCAATATTCAATTTTTTCTTATCCTTTTCATGTTAGGCATCAAACTTAATGTGAAAATAACATAAAATAATACTTTCATAAAATTTTACAGTGAATAGTAAAATTTCATGAAAAATGGCTATAAGGCCATTCTAACTTTACTTTCTTTAGCAAATAATAGTCTAGATGGTTGTACTAGATCCTTCTACCCTAAAATAATATGCTGCATGATAGGGTTTTCTATTCGGGATTACGGATTGGTCCCGGGAAGCCCCGAACACATGTTTGGACTAATATAGGTCAAAATGCAATGAACCAAGGTTGGGACCGTACATATCTAGGGTCCTTAGACCATGGGGGACCAAATCCATGTGGTCCCACCACCCGACCAGAGGTCTGGTCGGCGATGCCATCGTCGATCCGGCGATGCATCGCCGGCCAATGTGGTCGGTTGGATGTGTGGTCCGAGATCTGAGGGTGTTTTGGGTATTTCACACCCCCCATGTATGGTTCGTGGGTAGAAAACCCCTAAAACTTGCACTTCCTTCACAAACAGCCCTCCCCATAGCTCCATTTTCATTTTCCAGCAACTATCTCCAAAATTCGTGATTCCAAACCACCCCTAGATCCATCCTTGGCCAAAAACGACCACCCTCCATTGTTCCTTTGAAGTTGGCAGCCCTCCCTCTTGAAGATTTCAACTTTTGGAGCTCCAAAAACCCCTAAATCGAGCTGAAATCGTGAGGTGCTCCATTCTACTTTTTCATTTTTATTTCTCCTTGAAAATACATCCTTGGGAAGCTTGAAGCATCCCTCTACGACACCTAGATCTCCCTTTTCCAGTTTGGATAGCCACTTCTCCGCATTTTATTCATTTTTCATGGCTTTCGTGGAAGCCATTTTAGGCCTTTTATCACTCTCCTCCATCTTATCTTTGATGGGTAAAAGGAAGACTGCAGTAGACGAGGCTGGGCCAAGTCACCCTGCTCAATCGAGAAGACCGCAGGGTGGTGCCGCAAGTTCAAGCGCCGCCACAGGTCCAGCTACAGCCCTAGAGTTTCGTACAAAGCGGGATTTGGATCCCCATACTCACCTTGGGCGAGTGATTCTAGCTGAGATGCCTCACGGCCAATACACTGATCATAAAGTGTTGTTTGAGGCGGACGTGGAAGGGTGACTGTTCGGTGAATTTTTGTTGTTCGAGCGCATTGAAGCTGCGCATTGGGGTCCGATCTTTGAAGCTCACGCTCGTGCTAATGTGAGAACCGTTCGTGCCTTCTATGCTTGTATCCAGAATCCTACCTTGGAGCCATTGCAGTTTAAAATCTCTTTTGGTAGAGATCGGATGGCTACGATTGATGTGCGACTGATTGCACGACTTTTGAACGTGCCTCTTGGTGATGTTCATCCTAGTGAGAAGAATCTGAGGAGTAGGCATGAACGAGATCGTCGCACCAGGTTTCTGTGCGGTAAGTTGGTTCCATGGCAGCCTAATAATAGCCTCAAGGCGACGTATATGTCTGATGATTTGTGCCTGCTGCACCATATCTGCACGTTCAATGTGTATCCCAGGTCGATGAATCGTATTGAATGTACACGCCTTATGGTCGATTTCTTGTATCTGGTGGCCCAGGGAGAGAATGTATGTATGGCCACTTTCATCTTGCGACAGATAATCCTCATAGCCAAGTCAAGAAGAACATCCAAATCGCTTCCTTTTGGCCGACTGATATGCAAGATCGCGCTTGAGTTTGCTTACATACTTGGGCCGGAATTGCCAGTTTCGATTCATAGCATTGATGAGTCGACTATGGTCAAGATGAAGATTGGGTCTCAGTACCGTGAAAATCAGCTTGAGGAGGATAGCGAGGATGACTTTGATGATGAGGAGGATCCAAGTGAGGGAGAACCTGGAGCAGAAGTTCAGAAAGAAGTCCAGGAAGAGGCAGAAGAGGAGGCTCAGGATACAGATGAGAGCCCTCCTCCTTCTGTGCAGGCTACTAGCGATGATCGCATTGCTCGGATTGAGGAGAGTCAGATCGCCTTGCGAAGGGAAGTTCAAGAACTTCACACTGAAGTCGAGGATGCCAAGGCCGTTACGAAGAGGAAATTTGGCAAGGTAACTCGCACCTTGAAGGCGATCCTGTGTTGCTTGCAGGATAAGGGTACTCCTCCTCCTTCACCCGACTCAAATTAGCAATGCGACCTTTGATGTTGTTGTTAGTAGTTAGTCATTTCCTGCTTTTTTTGTGTAAGCTTGTTAGGGCTAGTGCCTTGCTTATGTTGCTGTTGTAATTTTAACTGTCTCAGTTCCCATGTATTTCTCGTCATGATGCTTGTAAGGATATATCCCTTGTATTGTGACAATTTTGATTAAATGAAATGCATGGAATGCCTTTGACTCCTTGTGTGAATGATTGCGGTGCATTTGTGCTATTGAGACTGACAAGGTTGCGCCCTATTTTGAATATAGGGAATGCCGCCTAAGGCTACGCGGAGCACGGCTCGGCTTGCATTGACTAAGCCTATGGATCAGGCTCCTTCACAGTCTGACACACATGCGGACCCTGCTGTGGGCCCGATTCCTGAGACAGTTCGTGCGTCTCAGCCTACTGCTGGTCCTACAGTTGGACCACCGCCGTTCACACCGCCAGTCAGAGAGCCTTATCGTGTATCTACTTCGACGCAGCACATGCCACAGCCTGCTCCACCTCCTGATAGATTTGAGCAGATGATGGCTATGATGCAGCAGCAACAGCAGCTTCTAACTACCATTGTGGGGACATTAGCCCAGGGTGGGGGCGTGACTCCACCTACACCACCTGCGCATCCAGCTGAGGATGCTTATACATACGCCCAGGATGAGGGCATGGCTCATCCTGTACCGCCTGCTTACCCTACGGGGAATGCCGCAGATACACGGGGCCTATTAGAGCGATTCCAGTGCTTACGGCCTCCCACTTTTACGGGTTCTCACAGACCCGAGGAGGCCGAGTACTGGCTCGACCGTGTGTCAAAGATATTGTGGATGCTTCATTGCACAGAGGCCGAGCAGGTAGAGCTGGCTACATTCCTGTTTGAGCGAGAGGCCATCCTGTGGTGGGATAGCGTATTGCGGACCGTTGCCACCGACTTTATATGGACATGGGCAGCGTTTGAGTTCCGCTTTCACGAGAAGTATTACCCCCAGACGTACAGGCATGACCGGGAGAATGAGTTTCTCCGCCTCCGACAGGGAGCCATGACAGTCACGGAGTATGAGCATCGGTTTACGGAGTTGGGCAGATACGTCCTGACTATTTTGGCTAATGAGCAGATGCGCATACGATGATTTTTAGAGGGTTTGCGACTGGATATTCGGTCGAAGATGTGCTGTGTGAGCATTCCCTCTTATGCAGGTTGATTCACATGTCTATGCGGGCAGAGCAGGATGTGTATCGACTTGCGCGATCTCGTGGCCCTGTTGCTTCTAGGCCACGACTAGACATGCAGGACAGGCTCTTCGTGGGCAAGAGGCCTCGCGTCGACCCTCCTACTCGGGCTCTAGCGCCAGCATCATCGTTTCGGCGCCCCAAGTTATCGTGCACATACTGTGGGAGGTCAGGGCATTTGGCGCAGAGCTATTTTTCTCGGATGCGGGACAGTGAGTTCTCGCCACCGCAGAAGATTGACCGTGCACGTTCACAGGCGATATCAGCACCGCCTATACGATTAGCTCCTGCGCACCCTTCTTTCAGACCTCCGGTATCGCAAATCAGACAGCCTCCACGGCCCATGACACAATGGCCAAACCGGCCACAGCAGGCACGGGTTCACGCATTAACAGCTGAGGTAGCTGCGACACCGACTTCTCAGCATTCGACCTTCGAGGTCACAGCCCATATTGGAGGTACTCCTATTCTCGTGATGGTGGACACTGGTTCCATGATTTCTTTGATATCACGTGCTATAGTCAAGCGTCTTAGACTACAGACCATTATTATGGACGCGGTGCAAGTTTATACAGATCATGGGTCCTTTACAGATGCCACCCAGAGGTGTGAGGGTTGTTTGGTGGATCTGGGAGGCAAGACGATGGCTCTAGATCTCGTCATCGACCCCGCTCTGGTTTATCTCTATGTCATTCTTAGCATGGACTGGTTGACTGCAGCGAGGGCCGAGATTGACTGCGAGACTCGTATAGTGACAGCCTACGAGCCAGAGGGTGCATCTTTCACATTTCCAGTGTGGGTAAATCTCCCTTTCCGCATACTTAGTTACGTCACTTTATTGCGAGACGCTGGTGCCCAGGTACTTGATCATACGCCAGTCGTTTCCGAGTTCAGGGATCTGTTCAGGAAGATCTCTGGTTTGCCGCCCCGACGAGAGATTGATTTCACTATCGATCTGGTTCCTGGTTCTACGCCCGTCTCACTGCCGACGTATCGCATGGCACCGTGTGAGATGGAGGAGTTGAGGACACAGATTGATGGTCTGCTAGAGCTTGGCCTTATACGGCCTAGTGTGTCTCCTTGGGGAGCACCGGTCCTATTCATGAGGAAGAAGGACGGTTCGATGCGATTGTGTATTGATTATCGCAGGCTGAACCAGATCACGGTGAAGAACAAGTACCCTTTACCCAGGATCGATGACTTGTTTGATCAGTTGAGAGGATCGCAGTACTTCTCGAAGATTGATCTTCAGTCAGGATATCATCAGTTGCGCGTCAGGGATGAGGACGTGCAGAAGACGGCATTCAGGACCAGTTTTGGCCACTACGAGTTTCTCGTGATGTTGTTCGGTCTCATGAACGCACCAGCCGTGTTCATGGATCTGATGAACCGGGTATTTCGGCCTTTCCCCTATCGATTCGTCGTTGTATTCATTGACGACATTTTGGTGTACTCTAGGAGTCGAGAGGAGCATGAGGAGCACTTATGTTTGGTCCTAGATACGCTCAGACAGCATCAATTGTTCGGACAGTACAAGAAGTGCGACTTCTGGAAGCAGGAGGTGAAGTTCCTGGGACACGTGGTGTCCAAGGATGGCATGGCAGTTGACCTGTCTAAGGTAGCTACGGTGCAGGACTGGGAGCAGCCTGGTTCTGTTACTGAGGTGAGGAGTTTCTTGGGTCTCGCTGGCTACTATCGGCGCTTCATACAGGACTTCTCGAAGATCGAGAGACCCTTATCTCAGTTGACACGGAAGGACGTGAAGTTCGCCTGGAGTGACGAGGCGGAGTCAACTTTTCAGGAGCTGAAGGACAGACTTACGTCCGCCCCTGTGCTAGTATTGTCAGAGCAAGGGGTTAGATGCACTACATACACTGACGCGTCTAGCGTTGGTTTGGGTTGTGTCCTTATGCAGAGGGACAGGGTAATTTCGTATGCCTCGAGACAATTAAGGAAGCACGAGGAGAATTACCCTACACACGACCTAGAGTTGGCAGCCGTTATATTCGCACTGAGACTTTGGAGACATTACCTCTACGGAGAGGAGTTCGAGCTCTTTTGCGACAACAAGAGCCTCAAGTACATATTCACACAGCGAGACTTGAATATGAGGCAGCGGCGATGGATGGAGACGTTGAAGGACTTCAAGTTTGAAGTCTCTTACCATCCTGGGAAGGCGAACCTTGTGGCTGATGCGTTGAGCCGCAAGAAGGCGATAGAGTTTGCGGCTCCGCTGATGGTTGCCAAGTGGGATATGGTTGAGTTTTTGCGAGACTTTGAGCAGAAACTCACCGTAGAGGAGCCGTTTGAGTTCATCGCACATGTACAGGTGCGATCTCAGATCGATGACCGAGTCATCGAGGCACAGAGGGACGATGCGCATCTTAGTGAGCTTCGAGAGCAGGCCAGTGATGATGCTGACGCCGACTGGCGAGTTGGTATGGATGGGGGCTTACGTTATCGTGGCCACCTATGCGTCCCAGATGTCCCTGACTTGAGACGAGAGATTCTCGAGGCTGCGCATTCTACTAGACTTGCGATGCATCCAGGCAGCACAAAGATGTATCGTGACGTGAAGAGGACGTATTGGTGGGAAGGTATGAAGACCCACGTAGCTGAGTTCGTGTCCCGTTGTCTCACTTGTCAGCAGGTGAAGGCAGAGCATCGCCGACCACTTGGACATTTGCAGCCTATGCCGATTGCAGAGTGGAAGTGGGATTTCATTTCTATGGACTTCATTTCTGGGTTGTCGAAGACGAGGAAGGGACATGATTCCATTTGGGTGATCGTCGACCGTCTGACGAAGTTGGCTCACTTCCTACCGATCAGAGTTACGAACTCTACAGACGAGCTGGCTAGACTGTACATCAGAAAGATTGTGCATCTGCATGGAGTTCCGCTGGAGATCGTGTCGGATAGAGACACGCGGTTCACTTCTATTTTCTGGACTCGCATTCAGGAGGCTATAGGTGTGAAGTTGAAGTTCAGTACTGCCTTCCACCCACAGACAGACGGACAGACAGAGCGGGTGAACCAGATCTTAGAGGATATGTTGCGAGCTTGCGCATTGGATTTCAAGGACAGTTGGGATGATTGTCTTGCTTATGCGGAGTTTACGTACAACAACAGCTTTCAGACGAGTATCGGTATGGCACCTTACGAGGCGCTGTATGGGCGACCTTGTCGCGCACTGCATTGCTAGGCAGAGGTCGGTGAGCGTAGCTTGATTGGCCCAAAGTTAGTGCAGGCGACGTCAGAGAAGATTGATATTATTCGACGTCGGCTTCTTACAGCACAGAGCAGACAGAAGAGTTATGCCGATACGAGACGGAGGCCACTGGAGTTCACAGTTGGGGATCATGTGTTTTTGTGAGTTTCCCCTATGAAGGGAGTCCTTCAGTTCGGGAAGAAGGGGAAGCTAGCACCGCGATTCATTGGTCCATTCCAGATCCTCGATCGTGTGGGAGCGGTGGCTTACCGATTGGCTTTACCCACGCCTCTCGCGAGCGTTCACAACGTATTTCATGTTTCTATGCTGAAGAAGTACGTTGCTGATCCTTCCCATATCATCAGATGGGAGCAGGTGCAGTTAGGAGAGGATGTTACTTATATCCTGCGACCGACACGTATCTTAGACAGGAAGGAGCAGGTACTACGTAGCAAGGTTATTCCCCTTGTGAAGATATTGTGGACGATCACTCTGAGGAGGAGGCTACCTGGGAGACAGAAGCCGAGATCAGAAAGAACTACCCACAGCTTCTCGAGGAGTACGAAAAGGTACAAATTTCAAGGATGAAATTATTTGTTAAGGGGGGTAGATTGTAACGCCCGTGAAAAATCCATACTTGGGCTCGAGTACCAACTTGACCCGAAATTGCATAGAATTAATTCCTATAGAAATTAAGCGTAAGTTAGCTAGCGCAACGCTGGAGTAGATGGGAAATAGTCCCTGATCACTTTAAATACGTTCTACAAGACCCAAATCGAGTAGAACCAACGACTCTATAATACTCTATAACCTCGGACCAAACCCTAAGCAGGTTTGTTCTCTGGACTACTTTGAATATTTGTATTGGATCTAGACTGCGCGTCAAAAGTCTGATACCTCCTATCTTAGACCGTTAGAACCGCCTAGCGGGACTTGACAATCATTTCGAAAATCAAGTCAAACCGATAATCACAGGCTATTTCATTGAGCCCGGACCGAAGAGAATGCGAATAGGGACAGGATTGGAATTTTAAATTCAAATCTGACACACGACTTGACGCGTCAGTATTAAGCGTTCTGACCGTCAGAATTCAGCCAGATTACACCCTCGGATCAGGAAAAATTTCTATTTCATATCATGTGACTTTCAGCCCTGATCCACGTGCGGTGACCGCTGAACTGAAACTGGTCCGCCACGTACGATCTGCGAACCTTGCCAGACTGAAAACTTAATACATGCTAGATCTGGTACGCAAGATCTTAAGTCCGATCGCATTCGGCCAGGGGACCACCAGAAAGCATCTTTTGGACTGAAACAGCCCCGAATTGGATATGCACTAAGTGAACTTTGTACCAGAGCCTATTTTTGACATTTTTGGGCTTATAAAAGGGGTTGAAACCCTCACTCCTCTCTCCCATCCGAATTTGAGAGAAACCCTATATTTAGAGGGAGAAAAGGTGAGAGTTTGAGAGAGAGTGTAGAAGAGATTTTTCCCGTCTTCGTGCAACCTGTTGCTAGTGCCTAAGTAACACCTCCTAATCACCAAGCCAGTGATTCTTCCATGTTTTCAGGTATGAAACAACCCTAGAAGTTGCTGATTTAAGGTTCACTAGGATCCATAGCTTTTTAACCAATAGGTCTTGTAAAACAGGTTCTCTTATCGCCGTAGACGAAGCGTATACGCTCCGTTCAAATTTACGCATCCATAAGAGACAAGGTGAGGATTTTAGACGCTTTGATTGACGGTTTCCAACGCTTTCAATGTCGTTTAATAGTAGATTATTGACGGCATCGCCGTTTGACATGTACAACATTCTATCCGTTTCCTGTTTCGTAAATCAACGAAGAATATGAGATTTAGGGCATTTTAGTCATTTGTAGGAAGTACAGATTACATTCATATTTTGCTGATGTGATTGACATGGTTTGTTGTCGCATTAGGAAGTTAGGAGTACGTGCATAATTAGTTTGGCAAAGAGATTCACCTAATTGCGCACTTCGGTCTTCATATATGTAGACCTAAGTGTGTAGTGTATGTGTTTGTATAAATGCTTGTATTAGTATGTATTGAATTAAATGATGTTATGAAATAGTTTGAGATTGATTTCTCAATTAATATGCTGACCTAAATGATTTCCTACATGTTGACTATATGCATGATTTCATTACATGCATGAAATATATGTGCTTGAAGATTTACTTAAGTTGTATGTTATAACATGTGTTAACATGCTCACATGATTGTATTTCAATTCCAATACTCCTACATAAATTGCTGATGTGATTCCATAATTGTTTGGGACTAGACTTAGTCCAGGCAGTCGGTAACCGAACGAATTCGTGGCTGGTTGGTCTTGGCCACGAAAGACGCGTCGATGAACGCGAGTCATGTTTGGAGTTGGCGGCAGTGGTTAGGCCACGCGAAGTGTTTTACCCACTTCATGTCGTTCGACTTGAGATGCGATCGCGCTAGTCAAGCCCGTCAAGTAACCCGACTGGCCGATGTATGTTCACTCTGTATGAGTCATAACTGCTTAAACCTAGGGTACTGAACTTGCCATTGTAAACCCTGTCAACCATGGTACCTTGATCCACGAAGACTCATGAGCCGGGCATGGTGGTATGGGACACCATGGTCGAGCTGTCGGCGTACGCTGGGGCTACAAACCTCCCCATAGTGACCAGTGAGCACCTATGACTCGTGACCAGATTATGGTGGTATGGGACACTATATTCTTGTTGTCGGCCTACACTGATTAGGCGACGAGTCCTTTGTAGTGACCGCGAGCGTATTCTGAGTTTACGGGAGGCGACGACCCTCCAGTAGCAGTAGAGTACAGTAGGCCTGTATTGATAAGGTGATGGGGGAGCGGTGCAACGAGTGCGAGCAACAACCCTGGCAGCCCTTGCAGCGACCTATAAAATATACATCGTATGAGATTACTAGGAGTGACGACCCTAAACAGGATCTGTGTTGGGATTGATACAAGGGAAGTACCTTAGTTTCTCAATCCTACTCTTTGAATGGACTAATAACAACTCGAAAATCATATCACCATACCATTGCATGTGCCTGGAAGATGTGGAGCACTTGAGGGTCGATTGCATGCCGTGGTCGTAAGATGGTGCCGTATGAGGGAGATTGCCGGTGAGGGCATACATCACGTCATGTCATCTTGCATTAACAACAGTATTAGGATTGTCTGATTTACTGCTTTACTATTATCGCATGATTGATTTGTGAACATGCTAATCTTTGCTCTATGATTCCACTGAGTTGATCACTCACTCCCACGTTACGGGATGATGTTTGTAACACCCACGAGACCCTGTTGTAGATGTAGGTGGTGCTGAGATCCAGGAGGCAGAGCCAGACTTCGATGAGGACTAGGACGAGTTCTCGTACATGCAGTATCATAATGGCTTTGCGTAGGCGACCTGGGTTGATGGGACTTCAGTGGGACTATTTTGAACATTTGATTTTGTTCATGTATATGTATATGAGATTCAGAGATGTATTCATACTTTAGAGACAGATGGGATCTACTTTGTTTTTCCTTACAGTGATATATATATCGTTTAGTCTTCCACTTGCTTTTATCACTGGATCTGAAGTATGAATTGCAGTTTTGGTATACTTTTACTCATGTGAATGCTTTAAATCAGACAACATTGAATCATAATCATTTTTGTTGCATAAGTGACGGTTTGGAACTCGGGAGTTGAGTTTATACACGACCCCTGATTTTCAGGGTGTTACAGTATGTGATGCAATCCACCATAATACATGTGTTTCATCTAAACAGTCCCAACCATTTTGAAATAAGACTTTAAGGCTTGAGACAAAAAAATAAGGCAGATCTAGAGTCATGTGGACCACAATATAGAAACAGTGTTGGACTAACTGTCCACCATCAAAACCCTTGGGTCAAAAGGTTGGACAAGTATGATATTGCTTTCCTTTAATTCAGGTCTTTGTGACCTTTTGTATAGATTGGACGGGAAATAAACGCTATGGTGGGCCTTGAGAATTTAATGGTGGAAACCATTCTTTCCACTATTATTTGGGTGTGGTCCAGTTGATCTTTGATATGATTCATTTGTGTATATTATATGTACATTTTTATTTATTTGTAGTCATCCGTTGAGACCCACCTTGTTATATGTATAAGGCCCATCTTGTCATATTTATGGCCCATTGTTGAGGCCCACCTTAATGTGTATGGGGCCGTTGTTGAGGCCCACCTTGATATGAACGTGAGACCCATGTTATTGGGCCCATTTTGATGTATTCTAAGGCCCATGGGTTATGGCCAATTGCAATGTACATAAGGCCTATTAGCGAGGCCCAATAACACTGCCCATTGATGAATGTAAGGCCTATGTGATACGACCTATTATGATGTATGCAAGGCTCATGGGTTATGGTCCATCGCAATGTAAGGCCCAATTGGGTGACCCATTCGATGTATATATGAGGCCCATGTTATTAGGCTCACCTTTGATATGTTTATGGCCTATCCATGAGGCCCACCTTTGATGTGTCTGTGGCCCATCCGTCAGACCCACTTTGATATACTTGTGGCCCATTAGTGTGCCCATTAATGCGGCCTACTTGTTGTATATGAGGCCCATTGGTGTGGCCTAATGATACAACCCATCGTGATGTGTGTGTTATCCAAGCTGTTCTTCAGCTGGACCTCTGGTAAGCCCAGCTATGATGTGTAGACCACTTGCTATAGGTATAAGGCCCACCTCTGATGAATATTCAAGGCCCACTTGTTGGATATTGGAGGCCCACCTGTTATGTATTCTCGGCCCATATGGCATGGCTATTGTGATGTTTTGCAATCCATTTAACGAGGTCTATTATGATGTGCATTGGGCCCATGGGTTGTGGTCATGCGATGTATCTGAGGCCTATGTACAGGGCCCACTTCTTGTATATGTATCCTTTGTATGAGGCCCAATGTGATGTACATTAGGCCTTTACATGAGTCTATGGGCCCACCTTATGTTAGACACTATATGGGTCACTGCTTGGGAGTAATGTTGGTTGAATGTCCACATTGATGGGCAATGACAGTTAAATGTTTACATTGTGACCTTTTCTTAGGCCTGATTATGTCCATTCTCATAATTCTCTAGCGGGATAACCCAAACGAATAGGCCCCATTGATATTATTTGGTCCATCATCGGTCATCCATCTATGGACCCCACCTTGCGTCGAGACTGATTACCGATCGTGACCGATTGTCGATTGACGTGGCCGATTGCCGACTCTGCATGTCATGGCCGATTGACCGATTACCGTTCGAGGCCGATTATCGAGACTGATTACCGATCGTTGCCGATTGTCGATTCTGATTGTCGTAGCTGATTGACCGATTAGCGATCGAGGTCGTTTATCATGACCGATTGTCGATTTTGATTGACTTGACCGATTATCGATTAACGATCAAGGCCGTTTATCATGACCAATTTTCGATTAGTAATCGAGGCCATTTATCATGACCGATTTTTGATTAGCGATCGAGGCCGTTTATCGTGACCGATCTGCCGATTCCAATTATCGATCGATTCCGATTGTCATGACCAATTACCGATTCTGATTTGTCATGGCCGATTGCCGATTATCGATCGAGGCTGATTACCGATTCTGATTTGTCGTGGCCAATTACCGATTATTGATCGAGGCTGATTGCCGATTATCGATCGAGGTTGATTATCGATCAATGGCCGATTGTCGATTATCGATCGAGGCTGATTCTCGATCAATGGCCGATTGCCGATTATCGATCGAGGCTGATTGTCGATCAAGGCCGATTACCTATTTTGATTTGTCGTGGCTGATTGCCGATTATCGATTGAGGCCGATTACCGATTTTAAATTTTCATGGCCGATTGCCGATTCTGATTGTCGAGGCCCAGTGTGATGAACATGCGACCCGTATTTGAGGCCCGACGTGATGTGTATTCAGCCCGTGTCTAAGGGCCAATGTGATGTATTGTAACACCCTAAAAATCGGGGGTCGTGTATAAACTCAACTCCCGAGTTCCACACCGTCACATATGCAACAAAAATGATTATGATTCAATGTTGTCTGAGTTAAAGCATTCACATGAGTAAAAGTATACCAAAACTGCAATTCATACTCCAGATCCAGTGATAAAAGCAAGCGGAAGACTAAAGAATATATATATCACTGTATGGAAAAATAAAGTAGATCTCGACTATCTATAAAGTATGAATACATCTTTGAGTCTCATATACATGTAAATAAACAAAATTAAATGTCCAAAAAGAGTCCCACTGAGAAGTCCCGTCAACCCGGTCCACCTAAGCAAAGCCGTCGTCGTACTGCATATATGAGAACTCATCCTGGTCCTCATCATAGTCCGGCTCTGCCTCCTGGATCACCGCCTCACCTGCATCTAAGATAGGGTGTGGTGGGTGTTGCAAACACCATCTCGAAATGTGGAAGTGAGTAGCTAACTCAGTGAAATAATAGAGCAAGGATTAACATGTTCTCAAATCAATCATGCGATAATAGTAAAGCAGTAAATCAAACAATCCTAATACTGTTGTTAATGTAATATGACATGACATGATGGATGCCCTCACCGACGTTCTCCCTCATACGCCACCATCTTACGCCCGCGACATGCTTGCGTACCGCTCAGTGCTCCACATCTTCTAGGCACATGCAATGTAATGGTGATATGATTTCTGAGTTATTATTAGTCCATTCAAACAGCAGGATTGAGAAACTAAGGTACTTCCCTTATATTAATCCCAACACAGATCCTGTCTAGGGTCGTCACTCCTAGTAATCTCATACGAAGTATATTTTCTAGGTTGCTGCAAGGGCTGCCAAGGCTGTTGCTCGCACTCGTTGCACCGCTCCCCCATCACCTTATCAATACAGGCCTACTGTACTCTCACTGATACGGAAGGGTCATCGCCTCCCGTAGACTCAGAATACGCTCGCGGTCACTACAAAGGACTCGTCGCCTAATCAGTGTAGGCCGACAACAAGAATATAGTGTCTCATACCACCATAATCTGCTCACGAGTCATAGGTGCTCACTGGTCACTACGGGGAGGTTTGTAGCCCCAGCGTACACCGACAGCTCGACCATGGTGTCCCATACCACCATGCCCGGCTCATGAGTCTTCGTGGATCAAGGTACCATGGTTGACAGGGTTTATAATGGCAAGTTCAGTACCCTAGGTTCAAGTAGTTATGACTCATACAGGGTGAACATACAACGGCCAGTTAGGTTACTTGAAGGGCTCGACTAGCACGAGCGCATCTCAAGTTGAACGACATGAAGTGCGTAAAATACCTCGTGTGGCCTAACCACTGCCGCCAACTCCAGAACACGGCTCGCGTTCATCGACGCATCGTTCGTGGCAAAGATAAGCCAACCACGAATTTGCTCGGTTGCCGACTGCCTGGACTAGGTATAGTCCCAAACATATATGAATTCACATCAGCAATCATATGAGAGTATTGGAAATGAAATACAACAATGTGAGCATGTTAACACATGTTATAACATACAACTTAAGTGAATCATCAAGCACATGCATTTCATACATATAATGAAATCATGCATATAGCTAACATGTAGGAAATCATTTACATTAGCATATTAATTGAGAAATCAATCCCAAACTAATTCATAACACCATTTAATTCAATACATACTAATACAAGCATTTATCCAAACACTTAAACTGCACACTTAAGTCTACATATAGTATGTCGACTCAAAGTGCGCATTTAGGCGAATCTCTTCGTCAAACTAATTATGCACGCATTCCTAGTATTCTAATGCGACAAGAATCCATGTCAATCACATCAGCAAATTATGGATGAAAACATTATTTCCTACAAATAACTAAAATGCCCTAAATCTCATATTCTTCGTCTGCTTACGAAACAGGAAACGGACAGTATGTTGTACATGTCAAACGGCATTGCCGTCGATAATCTACTATTAAACGACATTGAAAGCGTTGGAAACAGTCAATCAAAGCGTCTAAAATCTGCACCTTTTCTCCTAGAAGCGTATTAATTCGAATGGAGCGTATACGCTTCGTCTACGGCGAACTGTGAACCTAATACACAAGATCTATCAGCTACTTCGCTATGGAACCAAGGAACCTCAAATCAGCAACTATTTAGGATATTTTCTTACCTAGAAACGAGGCGAAATCACCGGCAAAGTGATTGGAGCGTGTTGCTTAGGCACGTGCAACAGGTAGCACAAGCAGAAGGAAAAACTCTCCCACTCTCTCTCACAATCTCTCACCTTTTCTCTCTCTCAACCTAGGGCTTTTTTCAAATTCGTATGGGAGAGATATGAGAGGGTTTCAAGCCCTTTTATAAGCCCAAACATGCCCAAAACAGGCTTAGGAACAAAGTTTACTTGATGCCTAACCAAATCGGGGCTGTTTCGGTCCAAAAGGACATTTCTGGCGGTCCCCTGGCTGAACGCGATCGGACTTAAGTTCATACATGTCGGATGTCGTTCACATCCCATTTTCAGATCATCAGTGTTCTTAGATCGCACGTGGCGGTCCAGTTTCTGTTCAGCGGTCACCGCGCGTAGATCAGGTCTGCAAGTCTCATGATATGAAATAGAAATTTTTCCTGATCTGAGGGTGTAATTTGGCTGAATTCTGATGGTCAAAACGCTTAATACTGACGCGTCAAGTCGTGTGCCAGATTTGAATTTTAAATTCCAAATCTAACCCTATTCTCACACTCTTCAATCCAGGCTCAATGAAATAGCCTGCGAATGTCGGTTGGACTTGATTTTCGAAATGATTGTCAAGTCCAACAAGGTGGTTCTAACGGTCTAAGATTGTAGGTATCAGACTTTCAACGCGCGGTCTAGATCCAATATAAAGTTTTAAAGAGGTCCAGAGAACAAACCGGTTTAGAGTTTGATCCGAGGTTTTAGAGTATTATAGCATCATTGGTTTTACTCGCTTTGGGCCTTGTAGAACGTATTTAAAGTGATCAGGGACTATTTTCCAGCTACTCTAGCGTTGCGCTAGCTAACTTACACTTATTTTCTAAAGGAATTAATCCTACGCGATTTCTGGTTGAGTTGGTACTTGAGTCCAAGTACGGATTTTTTCGGGCGTTACAATCTACCCCCCTTAACAAATAATTTCGTCCTCGAAATTTATACCTTTTCGTACTCCTCGAGAAGCCGTGGGTAGTTCTTTCTGATCTCGGCTTCTTTCTCCTAGGTAGCCTCTTCCTCAGAGTGATGCGTCCACAATACCTTCAAAAGGGGAATCACCTTGCTATGCAGTACCTGATCCTTCCTGTCTAAGATACGTGTCGGTCGCAGGATATATGTAACATCCTCTCCTAACTGCACCTGCTCCCATCTGATGATATGGGAAGGATTAGAAACGTATTTCTTCAGCATAGAAACATGAAATACGTTGTGAACGCTCGCGAGAGGCGTAGGTAAAGCCAAATGGTATACCACTGTTCCCACACGATCGAGGATCTGGAATGGACCAATGAATCGCGGTGCTAGCTTCCCCTTCTTCCCGAACCGAAGGACTCCCTTCATAGGGGAAACTCGCAAAAATACATGATCCCCAACTGTGAACTCTAGCGGCCTCCGTCTCGTATCCGCATAACTCTTCTGTCTGCTCTGCGCTGTGTGAAGCCGACGTCTAATAATATCAATCTTCTCTGACGTCGCCTGCACTAACTCTGGGCCAATCAAGCTATGTGTAACATCACGAAAATCGGGAGGTCGAGTAAAAACCTAACTCTCGAGATTCAAAATGTTATTTATTCAACATAGATATGTATGATTGAATGTTGTCTGTATTAATGTATTAAACATGAGTGGGATTACGCCAGAACAGCATATCATACTCCAGAGACAGTTAAATTAACAAGCGAAAGACTGTGATAGTATGTATAACATATATAAACTGTCGTATGTCTACAGAGTGTGAACATGTTACTAGGTTATATACATACATGTATACTCCAAAAATAAACAAAATGAATATACATGAGTGCGCTAAAAATATAAAATGACAAGTGTCAAGGCATCTAATCAACCTCCCTGTAATCCCGTCAATCAGATCACGTATAAAGGAGGAATCCTCCTCATCATCATCAAGTCCAGCTCTGCCTCGCAGGCCGCGCCATCATCTACAATCACAATAGGGACTGGTGGTGTCCGGAAACACCATCCCGTAACGTGGGAGTGAGTGATCAACTCAGTGGGATAAGAGAGAAGAGATTAGCATGTTATCAAATCAATCATGCGCTAATAGTAAGCAGTAAATCAAACAATCCTAATACTGTTGTTAATGCAATATGACATGATGTGATGTATGCCCTCACCGACGATCTCCCTCATACGGCACCATCTTACGACCGCGGCATGCAATCGTCCCTCAAGTGCTCCACATCTTCCAGGCACATACAATGTAATGGTGATATGATTTCCGAGTTGTTATTAATCCATTCAAACAGCAGGATTGGGAAACTAAGGTACTTCCCTTATATCAATCCCAACACAGATCCTGTCTATAGTCGTCACTCATAGTAATCTCATATGATATATATTTTGTAGGTCGCTGCAAGGGCTGTCAGGGCTATTGCACGCACTCGTTGCTCTGATCCCCATCACCTTATCAATACAGGCCTACTGTACTCTACTGCTACGGAAGGGTCATCGCCTCTCGTAGACTCAGAATACGCTCGCGGACACTACAAAGGACTCGTCGCCTGATAAGTGTAGGCCGACAACAAGAATATAATGTCCCATACCACCATAATCTGCTCACGAGACTAGGTGCTCACTGGTCATTACGGGGAGGTTTGTGGCCCCAACGTAGGCCGACAGCTCGACCATGGTGTCCCATCCACCATGCCCGGCTCATGAGTCTTCGTGGATCAAGGTACCATGGTTAACAGGGTTTGCAATGGTAAGTTTAGTACCCTAGGTTCAAGTAATTATGACTCATGCAGGGTGAACATACAACAGCTAGTCGGGTTACTTGACGGGCTCGACTAGCACGAGCACATCGCAAGTCGAACGACATGAAGTGCGTGAAACACTTCGCGTGGCCGAACCACTGCCGCCAACTCCAAACATGACTCACGTTCATCGACGCGTCCTTCGTGGCAAATACCAGCTAGCCACGAATTTTCTCTGTTACCGACTGCCTGGACTAAGTATAGTCCCAAACAATTATGAATCCACATCAGCAATTAGGTAAGAGTATTTGAAATGGAATACAAACATGTGAGCATGTTAACACATGTTATAACGTACAACTTAAGTAAATCATCTTGCACATGTCTTTCACACATATAATGAAATTATGCATATCGCCAACATATAGGAAATCATCTCCATCAGCATATTAATTGAGAATTCAATCTCAAACTAAATCATAAGGAAATCATCAAGCACATGTCATAACATACAACTTGAGTGAATCATCTAACACATGCATTTCATACATATAATGAAATCATGCATATAGCTAACATGTAGGAAATCATTTACATCAGCATATTAATTGAGAAATCAATCTCAAACTAAATCATAACACCATTTAATTCAATACATACTAATACAAGCATTTATACAAACACTTGAACTACACACTTAAGTCTACATATAGTATGTCGACTCAAAGTGCGCATTTTAGCGAATCTCTTCGCCAAACTAATTATGCATGCATTCCTAGTATTCTAATGCGACAAGAAGCCATGTCAATCACGTCAGCAAATTATGAATGAAAACAGTACTTCCTACAAATGACTAAAATGCCCTAAATCTCATATTCTTCGTCGGTTTATGAAATAGGAAATGGACAGCATGTTGTACATGTCAAACGGCGTTGCCATCAATAATCTACTATTAAACGACATTGAAAGCATTGGAAACAGTCAATCAAAGCGTCTAAAATCTGCACCTTTCACTTTATATATGTATCGCTTCGAACGGAGCGTATATGCTTCGTCTACGGCGATCAGGCGACCTAATACACAAGCTACAAAAGCTACATTGCTAATGAGATTGACGGAAGCTTAAATCAGCAAGTGGTTAGGGTTTTCCTTACCTAGAAGTGCGTTGGAATCACCGGGAAAGTGATTGGAGTACGTCGCCTAAGCACGTACAGCAGCAGCAGCAGGTGGCAGAAAATCCCTCCCACCTTCTCTCACAAACTCTCACCTTTTCTCTCTCCCAATCTAGGGTTTTTCTCAAATTCGGATGGGAGAGAGGAGTGAGGGTTTCAACCCCTTTTATAAGCATAAAAATGCCTGAAATAGGCTCGGGAACAAAGTTCACTTGAGGTTTATCCAAATCAGGGCTGTTTCGATCCAAAAGAGCATTTCTGGAGGTCCCCTGGCCGAACGCAATCGGACTTAAGTTCGTACTTGTCGGATGTCGCTCACATCCCGTTTTCAGACCATCAGTGTTCGTAGATCGCACGTGGCGGTCCAGTTTCAGTTCAGCGGTCACCGCACGTAGATCAGGTCTACAAGTCTCATGATATGAAATAGAAAATTTTCCTGATCCGAGGGTGTAATTTTGCTGAATTCTGACGGTCAGAACGCTTAATACTGACGCGTCAAGTCGTGTGCCAGATTTGAATTTCAAATTCCAAATCTAACCCTATTCTCACTCTCTTCAGTCCAGGCTCAATGAAATAGCCTGCGAATGTCGGTTGGACTTGATTTTCGAAATGATTGTCAAGTCTAGCTAGGCAGTTCTAACGGTCTAAGATAGTAGGTATCGGACTTTCGACGCGCGGTCTAGATCTAATACAAAGTTTCAAAGAGGTCCAGAGAACAAACCGGCTTAGAGTTTGATCCAAGGTTATAGAGTATTATAGAGTCATTGGTTCTACTCGATTTGGGTCTTGTAGAACGTATTTAAAGTGATCAGGGACTGTTTCCCAGCTACTCTAGCGTTGCACTAGCTAACTTATGCTTAGTTTCTAAAGGAATTAATCCTAAGCGGTTTCTTTGGCTATGAAATTGGGTTCTGAATGATTCTCCAGGTATTTTAGTTGACCCATTGCCTAAGGACGTCTAATCCCAGGTTGGCCAAAATCTGGGGTGTTACACTAAGTATGCGAAAGGGGAGATTTACCCGTACTGGGAACGTGAAGGATGCACCTTCTGGCTCATAGGCAGTCACTATACGAGTCTCGCAGTCAATCTTGGCCCTCGCTACAATCAACCAGTCCATGCCAAGAATGACATCGAGATAAATAAGAGAGGGGTCGACGACAAGATCAAGAGCAATCGTCTTGCCCTCCAGATGCACCAAACAGGTGGCATCTGTAAAGGACCCGTGAGCTGTATAAACTCGCACCCCGTCCATCCTAATAGTCGGTAGCCCAATGCGCCTGACTATGGCACGTGATATCAATGAAATCGTGGACCCTGTATCCACCATCACAAAAATAGGAATACCTCCGATGTGGGAAGTAACCTCAAAGGCCGAATGCTGAGAAGTCTCTGTCGCAGCTACCTCAACTATCAAGGCATGCACCCGTGCCTGCTGTGGCCAGTTCGGCCGCTGTGCCGTGGGCCGTAGAGGCGGCCTGAACTGAGATACCGGAGGTCTGAAGGAAGGGTGCGCAGGAGCCAACCGTAAAGGTGGTGCTGATATAGCATGTGAGCGTGTACGGTCGATCTTCTGCGGCGGCGAGAACCCAGTGTCCCGCATCCGAGCAAAACAACTCTGTGCCAAATGGCCCGATCTCCCACAATATGTACATGATAACTCGGGGTGCCGAAACAGTGGTACTGGCGCTGTAGCCCTAGTAGGAGGGTCGGCGCGAGGCCTCCTGCCAGAAAAGGGCCTGTCCTGCAACTCTGGTCGTGGCCTAGGAGAAATAGGGCCACGAGATCGGGTAAGTCGATCCACATCCTGCTCTGCCCGCATGGACATGTGAATCAGCTCTGCATAGGAGGGAATGCTCATGCAACACATCTTCGACCGAATATCTTGTCGCAGACCCTCAGAAAAGCGCCGTATGCGCATCTGCTCATCTGACAATATAGTCGGGACGTATCTACCCAACTCAGTGAACCTATGCTCATACTCAGTGACTGTCATGCCTCCCTGTTTGAGGCGTAGAAACTCATTCTCCAGCTCATGCCTGTACGTCTGGGGATAGTATTTCTCGTGGAAGTGGAACTCAAACGCTGCCCAAGTCCATATGTAATCCGCGTCAACGGTCCGCAACACACTATCCCACTATAAGCTGGCCTCCCGCTCAAACAAGAACGTAGCCAACTCGACCTGCTCAGCCTCTGAACAATGCAGCATCTGTAGTATCTTCGACACATGGTCGAGCCAATACTCGGCCTCCTCGGGTCTATGAGAACCCGTAAAAGTGGGAGGCCGTAAGCGCTGGAATCGCTCTAACAAGCCTCGTGTGTCTGCGGCATTCCCCGCAGGGTAAGCAGGTGGTACAGGATGAACCATGCCCTCATCCTGAGCATATGTATCGGCATCCTCAGCTGGATGCGCAGGTGGTACAGGTGGAGGCACACTCCCACCGTGGGCTAGAGTCCCCACAATCGTAGTCAGGAGCTGCTGCTGCTGCTGCATCATGGCCATCATCTGCTCAATTCTATCTAGAGGTGGAGCAGGCGGTGGCATGTACTGCGTCGAAGAAGACGCACGGTACTGCTCTCTGACGGGTGGTGTGAAAGGCGGTGGTCCAACTGCAGGACCAGTAGTAGGCTGAGACGCACATGCTGTCTCAGGAATCGGGCACACAGCAGGGTTCGCATGTGCATCAGACTGCGAAGGAGCCTGATCCATAGGCTCACCCAATGTAAGCCGAGCTGTGCTCCGTGTAGTCTTCGGCGACATTCCCTATATTCAAAATAGGGCCCAACCTTGTCAGTCTCAATAGCACAACCACACCGCAATCATTCACACAAAGAGTCAAAAGCATTCCATGTATTTCATTTAATCAAAATTGTCACAATACAAGGGATATCTCCTTACAAGCATCATGATAAGAAGTACATGGGAACTAAGACAATTTAAGTTACAACAACAACATAAGTAAACTACTAGCCTTAACATGCTCACATAACTTAAAGCAGGAGACTACTAACTACTAACAACAACATCAAAGATCATCGCTAGTCTGTGTCGGGTGACGGAGGAGGAGCACCCTTATCCTACAAGCAGCACAGGATCGCCTTCAAGGTGTGAGTCACCTTGCCGAATTTTCTCTTCATAACGTGTAACATCCCGAAAATCAGGAGTCGAGTAAAAACTCTACTCCCGAGTTCCAGAACATCACTAATGCAACATAAATGTGTATGATTGAATGTTGTCGGTGTTAATGTATTAAACATGAGTGAGATTAAGCCAGAACAACATATCATACGCCAGAGACAGTTAAATTTACAAGCGGAAGACTGTGATAGTATGCATATCATATATAAACTGTTGTATGTCTCCAGAGTGTGAACATGTTACCAAGTTATATACATACATGTATACTCCAAACATAAATAAAAATAATATACATGAGTGCTCTAAAAATATAAAATGACAAATGTCAAGGTATCTAATCAACCTCCCCGTAATCCAGTCAATCAGAACACGCATAAAGGAGGGATCCTCCTCATCATCATCAAGTCCAGCTCCGCCTCACATGCAGCGCCATCATCTGCAATCACAATAGGGACTGGTGGGTGTCCAGAAACACCATCCGGTAACGTGGGAGTGAGTGATCAACTCAGTGGGATAAGAAAGCAGAGATTAGCATGTTATCAAATCAATCATGCGCTAATAGTAAAGCAGTAAATCAAACAATCCTAATACTGTTGTTAATGCAATATGACATGACGTGATGGATGCCCTCACCGACGGTCTCCCTCATACGGCACCATCTTACGACCGCGGCATGCAATCGTTCCTCAAGTGCTCCACATCTTCTGGGCACATGCAATGTAATGGTGATATGATTGCTGAGTTGTTATTAGTCCATTCAAACAGTAGGATTGAGAAACTAAGGTACTTCCCTTATATCAATCCCAACACAGATCCTGTCTAGGGTCGTCACTCCTAGTAATCTCATACGATGTATATTTTGTAGGTCGTTGCAAGGGCTGCCAGGGCTGTTGCTCGCACTCGTTGCACCACTCCCCCATCACCTTATTAATACAGGCCTACTTTACTCTCACTACTACGGAAGGGTCGTCGCCTCCCGTAGACTCAGAATACGCTCGCGGTCACTACAAAGGACTCGTCGCCTAATTAGTGTAGGCCGACAGTAAGAATATAGTGTCTCATACTACCATAATCTGCTCACGAGTCATATGTGCTAACTGGTCACTACAGGGAAGTTTGTGGCCCCAGCGTAGGCCGACAGCTCGATCACGGTGTCCCATACCACCATGCCCGGCTCATGAGTCTTCGTGGATCAAGGTACCATGGTTGACAGGGTTTACAATGGCAAGTTCAGTACCCTAGGTTCAAACAGTTATGACTTATACAGGGTGAACATACAACGGCCAGTCGGGTTACTTGACGGGCTCGACTAACACGAGCGCATCTCAAGTCGAATGACATGAAGTGCGTAAAATACCTCGTGTGACCTAACCACTGCCGCCAACTCCAAAACACGGCTTGCGTTCATCGACGCGTCGTTCGTGGCAAAGATAAGCCAACCATGAATTTGCTCAGTTGGCGACTGCCTGGACTAGGTATAGTCCCAAATAATTATGAATCCACATCAGCAATCATGTAAGAGTATTGAAAATGAAATACAACCATGTGAGCATGTTAACACATGTTATAACATACAACTTAAGTAAATCTTCAAGCACATGCATTTCATACATATAATGAAATCATGCATATAGTTAACAGGTAGGAAATCATTTACATCAGCATATCAATTGAGAAATCAATCTAAAACTAATTCATAACACCATTTAATTCAATACATACTAATACAAGCATTTATACAAATACTTACACTACACACTTAAGTCTACATATAGTATGTCGACTCAAAGTGGGCATTTAGGCGAATCTCTTCGCCAAACTAATTATTTACGCATTCCTAGTATTTTAATGCTACAAGAAGCCATGTCAATCATATCAGCAAATTATGAATGAAAACAGTATTTCCTACAAATGACTAAAATGCCCTAAATCTCATATTCTTCGTCTATCTACGAAACAGGAAACAGACAGCATGTTGTGCATGTCAAACGGCGTTGCCGCTGATAATCTACTATTAAACGACATTGAAAGCGTTGGAAACAGTCAATCAAAGCGTCTAAAATCTGCACCTTTTCTTCTATAAGGGTTTTAGTCGACCCATTGCCTAAGGACGTCTAATCCTAGGTTGGGCAAAATCCGGGGTGTTACATAACGGCTTTAGTATCCTCGACCTCAGTCCAAAGTTCCTGAACTTTCCTTCACAAGGCGACCTGACTCTCCTCAATTTGGGCAATGCGATCATCACTAGTAGCCTGAGCAGAAGGAGGAGGGATCTCATCTGTATCCTGTGCCTCCTCTTCTACCTCTTCCTGGACTTCTTCCTGAACTTCTGCTCCAGGTTCTCCCTCACTTGGATCCTCTTCATCATCAAAATCGTCCTCGCTATCCTCCTCAAGCTGAGTCTGATGGTTCTGAGACTCGATCTTCATGTTGACCATGGTAGACTCATCAATGCAGTGAATCGGAACTGACAACTCCGGCCCAAGTCTATAAGCAAATTCAAGCATGATCTTGCATATAAGTCGGCCAAAAGGAAGCGACTCAGACATTCTTCTTGATTTCGCTATGAGGATAATCTTTCGCAAGATGAAAGTGGCTATACACACATTTTCTCCCTAGACCACCAGATACAAGAAATCAACCATAAGGCGCGTACATTCAATGAGATTTGTCGACATGGGATACACGTTGAACGTGCAAATGTGGTGCAGCAGGCGCAAATCATCATACATATGAGACGCCTTGAGGCTATTATTAAGCTGCCATGGAACCAGTTTACCGCATAGAAACCTGGTACGGTGATCTCGCTCACTCCTACTCCTCAAATTCTTCGCACTGGGATGAACATCACCAACGGGCACGTTCAGAAGTCGTGCTATCAACCGAACATCGATCGTAGCCATCCGGTCTCTACCAAAAGGAATCTTGAATAGCAATGGCTCTAATGTAGGACTTTGGATATGTGCATAGAAGGCACGAACGGTGCTCACATTAGCACGTGCACGAGCTTCAAAGAGTGGACCTCAATGGCAGCTTCAATGCGCTCGAATAACAGGAATTCACCGAAGAGTAGTCCTTCCACGTCCGCCTCAAATAAACCTTACGGTCAGTGTATTCGCCGTGAGGCATCTCTGCTAATATCACTCGCCCAAGTTGAGTATGGGGATCCAAATCCCGCTTTGTATGGAACTCTCGGGCTGTGCTTGGACTTGCGGCGCTGCTTGAGCTTGCGGTGCCACCCCTCGGTCTTCTTGATTGAGCTGGGCGACTAGGCCCAGCCTCATCAGTTACGGTCTTTCTCTTTCCCATCAAAGAGAGGATGGAGGAGAGAGACAAAAGACCCAAAATGGGTTTAACAAAAGTCATAAAAAATGGGAGAAATGCAGAGAAATGGCTGCCCAAACTGAAAAAGGGAGATCTAGGCGTTGTAGAGGGATGCTTCAAACTCCCTTAGGATGGATTTTTAAAAAGAAAAGAGAATGGAAAAGGGGAATGGAGCTCCTCACAATTTCAGCTCATTTTGGGGGTTGTAGGAGCTCCAACGGATGAGATTTGCAAGAGGGAGAGTTGTAAACTGCAATGGAGTGATCGAGTGGGGTCGTTTTCAGCAAAGAATGAGTTTGGGAAGGATTTGGAGCAAGGATTTGAGAGAGGGCAGCAAGAAAATGAGAGAAAGGGCTTTGGAAGGGGGCTGTTGTGAAGGAAGTACCCCATTTAGGGGTTTTCTACGGTCGGACCACATGTGGGAGGGGTGTATTACCCAAAATACCCACACGTGCCGAATTTCACCTCAAGTGAGCCCCAACGGACCGCGATGCATCACTGATCATCTCACACTGTGGTCGGTGGGAGCACATGGGTCGGGTCCCCCCCTGCCCAGGGACACCAAAAATATGTGGGCCCCACCCTAGTTTATTCTAGATTGCCCTAGGGAGGCCCAAACATGCATTTGGGGCTTTTCGGGGCCAATCTAAAAACCTAAATGCAATCCCCTATCATTCAGCATATGATTTTGGGGTATAAGGAGCTAATACATCCATCTAGCCCATTAGTTTCTAAATATTACAAACTTAGAATGGCCTAATGGCCATTTTTCATGAAATTTGACTATTCACTATAAAATTTTATCAAAGTATGATTTTATATCATTTTCACATTAATATCAATGCCTAACATGAAAATAATAAGAAATAATTGAAGAATAGAGTGGTGAGAGGAAGAATTTTTAAGAATTTAGGTGAAACGGGGTTTTTAAGCCCTAGCAATTAAATGTAAGGGTTGTGGTTGTCCTACAGCTCAAGGATTTACATTTATGGGTTTATAATTGTTCAAAGAACGTCTCAACCCACCTACCTAGAACCTAGGAGCTACTTAAGTCGCTTCACGCGACCCTAGATGAGTTACGGACTCGATCGTGCGATCGATACGAATAGACTTCACCTATTGGCGAATCTGTGATCCTATAAGTGTTTCTAGACCTTTCTCACACCCACCTAAGTCAAAGGAAGCAATAATGTATGTCGCGTGACCATAACCCAGGCCCGGTATAATCTCATTCATGCTCTGATACCAACTTGTAACACCCTGAAAATCGGGGGTCGTGTATAAACTCAACTCTCGAGTTCCAGACCGTCACTTATGCAAAAAAAATGATTATGATTCAATGTTGTCTGAGTTAAAGCATTCACATGAGTAAAAGTATACCAAAACTGCAATTCATACTCCAGATCCAGTGATAAAAGCAAGCGGAAGACTAAACAATATATATATCACTGTATGGAAAAACAAAGTAGATCTCAATTATCTCTAAAGTATGAATACATCTCTGAATCTCATATACATGTAAATAAACAAAATCAAATGTCCAAAAAGAGTCCCACTGAGAAGTCCCGTCAACCCAGGCCACCTAAGCAAAGCCGTCGTGGTACTGCATATATGAGAACTCGTCCTAGTCCTCATCATAGTCTGGCTCTGCCTCCTGAATCACCACCTCACTTGCATCTAAGATAGGGTCTGGTAGGTGTTGTAAACACCATCCCGAAACGTGGGAGTGAGTAGCTAACTCATTGGAATAATAGAGCAAGGATTAACATGTTCTCAAATCAATCATGCAATAATAGTAAAGCAGTAAATCAAACAATTGTAATACTGTTGTTAATGCAATATGACATGACATGATGGATGCCCTCACCGACATTCTCCCTCATACGACACCATCTTACCGCGACATGCTTGCGTACCGTTAAGTGCTCCACATCTTTCAGGCACATGCAATGTAATGGTGATATGATTTCTGAGTTATTATTAGTCCATTTAAACAGTAGGATTGGAAAACTAAGGTAATTCCCTTATATTAATCCCAACACAAATCCTGTCTAGGGTCGTCACTCCTAGTAATCTCATACGAAGTATATTTTGTAGGTCGCTGCAAGGGCTGTCAGGGCTGTTGCTTGCACTCGTTGCACCGCTTCCCCATCACCTTATCAATACAGGCCTACTGTACTCTCACTGCTACGGAAGGGTTGTCGCCTCCCGTAGACTTAGAATACGCTCGCGGTCACTACAAAGGACTCGTCGCCTGATCAGTGTAGGCCGACAATAAGAATATAGTGTCCCATACCACCATAATCTGCTCACGAGTCATAGGTGCTCACTGGTCACTACGGGGAGGTTTGTGGCCCCAGCGTAGGCCGACAGCTCGACCATGGTGTCTCATACCACCATGCCTGGCTCATGAGTCTTCGTGGATCAAGGTACCATGGTTGACAGGGTTTACAATGGAAAGTTCAGTACCCTAGGTTCAAGCAGTTATGACTCATACAGGGTGAACATACAACGGCCAGTCCGGTTACTTGAAGGGCTCGACTAGCATGAACGCATCTCAAGTTGAATGACATGAAGTGCGTAAAATACCTCGTGTGGCCTAACCACTGCCGCCAACTCCAAAACACGGCTCGCGTTCATCGACGGGTCGTTCGTGGCAAAGATAAGCCAACCACGAATTTGCTCGGTTGTCGACTGCCTGGACTAGGTATAGTCCCAAACATATATGAATTCACATCAGCAATCATATGAGAGTATTGGAAATGAAATACAACAATGTGAGCATGTTAACACATGTTATAACATACAACTTAAGTGAATCATCAAGCACATGCATTTCATACATATAGTGAAATCATGAATATAGCTAACATGTAGGAAATCATTTACATCAGCATATTAATTGAGAAATCAATATCAAACTAATTCATAACACCATTTAATTCAATACATACTAATACAAGCATTTATACAAACACTTAAACTACACACTTAAGTCTACATATAGTATGTCAACTCAAAGTGCGCATTTAGGCGAATCTCTTCGCCAAAGTAATTATGCACGCATTCCTAGTATTCTAATGCGACAAGAAGCCATGTCAATCACATCAGAAAATTATGGATGAAAACAGTATTTCCTACAAATGACTAAAATGCCCTAAATCTCATATTCTTCGTCTGCTTACGAAACAGGAAACGGACAGCATGTTGTACATGTCAAACGGCATTGCTGTCGATAATCTACTATTGAACGACATTGAAAGCGTTAGAAACAGTCAATCAAAGTGTCTAAAATCTGCACCTTTTCTCCTATAAGCATATTAATTCGAACGGAGCGTATATGCTTCGTCTATGGCGAACTGTGAACCTAATACACAAGATCTATCAGCTACTTCGCTACAAAACCAAGGAACCTCAAATCAGCAACTATTTAGGGTATTTTCTTACCTAGAAACGTGGTGAAATCACTGGCAAAGTGATTGAAGCATGTTTCTTAGGAATGTGCAACAGGTAGCACAAGTAGCAGGAAAAAATCTCCCACTCTCTCTCACAATCTCTCACCTTTTCTCTCTCTCAACCTAGGGCTTTTTCCAAATTCGTATGGGAGAGATATGAGAGGGTTTCAAGCCCTTTTATAAGCCCAAACATGCCTAAAACAGGCTTGGGAACAAAGTTTACTTGATGCCTAACCAAATCGGGACTGTTTCGGTCCAAAAGGACATTTCTGATGGTCCCCGGGCCGAACGCTATCGAACTTAAGTTCATACATGTCGGATGTCGCTCACATCCCATTTTCAGACCATCAGTGTTCGTAGATCGCACGTGGCGGTCCGGTTTCTATTCAGCGATCATCGCGCGTAGATCAGGTCTGTAAGTCTCATGATATGAAATAAAAAATTTTCTTGATCCGAGGGTATAATTTGGCTGAATTCTGACGGTCAGAATGCTTAATACTGACGGGTCAAGTCATGTGCCAGATTTGAATTCCAAATTCCAAATCTAACCCTATTCTCACTCTCTTCAGTCCAGGCTCAATGAAATAGCCTGCGAATGTCGGTTGGACTTAATTTTTGAAATGATTGTCAAGTCCAACAAGGCAGTTCTAACGGTCTAAGATTGTAGGTATCGGACTTTCGACGCGCTGTCGAGATCCAATACAAAGTTTCAAAGAGGTCCAGAGAACAAATCGGTTTAGAGTTTGATCCGAGGTTTTAGAATATTATAGCATCATTGGTTCTACTCGCTTTGGGCCTTGTAGAACGTATTTAAAGTGATCAGGGACTATTTTCCAGCTACTCTAGCATTGCGCTAGCTAACTTACACTTATTTTCTAAAGGAATTAATCTTACGCGATTTCTGGTCGAGTTGGTATTCGAGTCCAAGTACAGATTTTTTCCGGGCGTTACATGTATATTGAGGCCTAGGTGATGAGGCTTATTGTGATTCATTTGAGGGTCGGGCAAAGGAGCCCATTGTGATGTATGTTAGGCCCATGAGCAGGGCCCACCTGTTGTGTACATGTAACCCTTGAGTAAGGCCCATTGTGTTGTATATTAGGCCCTTGTATGAGGCCGTAGGCCCATTGTATGTTTAGATCTGTGAGGGTCACTCCTTGGGGCAATGTTGGTTAGATGTTCACATTGTCGAGGCCGATTGTTGATGCCGGTTATTGATACTGATTATGAGTATGTGACTGCATAGGATCATGATCCATGCCCATATGCATCATCTGCATGTCTGTTATGAGATATGATTGACCATTGCATATGTCATAGTGCTGGTTTTATGAGACTCCCTGATAGGTGGAGATTGTCTCACATGATCGCACGGTTTGCGTAGGATTGATGCATGACTGGATTGTATGACTCATGCATCTTGCATTGTGTGCTGTGATTACTGTATGCCCTAGCGACATCAGGGTCGTAGCCTCCACAGGCATATCGTGGATGGCCAGATGGGATACTAGAAATCTGTTCTACATGGGGTGCTATAGATATCCCTAGGTGAAAGTCTCTAAACCCTCTTGGTTCCAGAGGTTGCTCCAACGTCTAGACCGAGTGGGTAGATGAGCGCCGAGTGCCGATTACCAGATGACTGCACTTCCACTGTGTCGTGGTCAGTTAGAACGGGGTGCGGCCTTACCTACTCGAGAGGAGGGGGCAAAGCTAGGCTGAGTTTGACCAGCTCGAGGAATGGGTCCGCTATCGACCAGCCGGGCCCGATATTGGCAGGCGGATAGTGAGGTCTCTTCCACTCACCTTGTTGCGCACGATGGGGTGGCAATCTGGTTTGGAGTGTAATAGACCCCGGTGATTTTCCAGGGAGGAACCGTACTGATATGTGGACTTATTGAGTAGGAGATGCATGCTCATTTATTCATCCATTCACTATCCACTCGGGCTGGTGGTGCGTAACTAATTATTATGTACCTTCGTTATGGCATGAATTTCGGTTAGGCGCGTGACTAACTTGAGATTAGGAGTTTACAACATTGAGTCTGACTATCCAAATTTAGGTATGAGACTGGTTTGGATAGGAGTCCCTTGTGGTGGACCCCATAGCCTGTGATACTACGTACTATCATCCCGACTTCACACTCCAGCATGGTTATTTCATTCGCATTGCATGTTGCATTACATCCGCAAGCATATGACATCTTGGGTTGCTATTTCTACACTTACATGGCCTAGAAAGATTTAGCAGGATTTGTATATTGCATTGCATCCTCAGCATCTGATATTTGGCTCTTTATGACCCCTCATCGCATAGCTGTTCTATATCACGTATTCTGATATTGATTGACTTATAGACTTGTCCATACTTTCGCTTACTCTGTTATCGTATGATTTATATCTTGTCAGTATTCTTGCTTACTTTGATAATTCCTGCTCTTGTCAGTATTTCTGCTTATTCAGACATTGTATGGTTTATAGATTACCAATTTTTTGAAATTGTATGATTATAGCATTGTATTGAATACTTGGCACTTACCTTGTGCACACACTTACACCATCCTCTAAGCTTTCCATAAGCTTATGCACGATAGATGCGTGCAGGTGATGTTAGGTGCAGCAGTGTTGAGCTTGGAGCGTGCAGTGGTCTTGTAGAAGCTTGATTTTTATTTATGTATTTCCCTTTCAGTATTGTACTCAAACAATTATATTAGTGGATATGTGATGATGATGTTGCCTTTGTGAATTGCGTAATCTTGTGATTATACTTATTACTAGTTATATGTACAAAAAAAAATCCTCCTTGTAGGATCCCAGGATCAAAAATCTGGCATATGAATGCTAGGAGCCGAGAATGGGGTACTACGGAGGCTGTCGGCACCAGATTCGGTAATCGGGATTCTTATGAATCCGATTTTTGAGTTTAGGGCGTGACAATATTGGTTATGTTATTATGGAGTGTGTTTTTTCACAAATTTGACAAAGGGCGAGATTGTAAGTGTTATGGTCTCTTGCTCCTTTGATTGTCAAAATTTGTAGTGCCAAAACCGCAATATGTGTCTTCTATAGCACATTGTTATATATGTTCAAGGCAATGCATCACATGTATAAGGACAGTGCTTTAAGGTAAGAACATGATTTACTTCAAAGAAATGCAAGATCAAGTACATTGTTCACTCCTTAAAACTTCAAAGTTCAATGTTTTAAAGCAACATCGAAAGACAAGTGAACTGTTCATACTCAAGACTCAAGATGAAGTACAACTCAAGTACTACAAAATCAAGCTTCAAAAGATCACAAGTTCAAGCTTCATTATGTGTCACAATATCAAGCTTCATGAACTTCAAAGATCGTCTATCATCTGAAGAAAAGAAGGTTCAATGTTCATACATCATATTCAAGGTATGAAAGACCTTAGATTGACCTTAGGGTAGGTCATTTTGAATACTTAATTCAAATTGAATCATTTTATAAGTGTTTGGTCTGTTCTTAGACTAGTCTTGGACTCTATTCAACTAGTCCTAGCACTGGCTCGACTAGTCCAAGAAATTCCAAGACTAGTCCTAAGTTTGCTGTAAAATTTTGAAATTTTTTATTAAGCCACGACCAGTCTTGAAGACTGCTCAACCGGTAGTATGAACAGTGCACGACTCGTCCTTGACCAATCGTGCAGCCACGACTCGAACTTCAGCGGCTATTTCAGCACCGCACGACCAGTCATGGACAGGTCACAACTAGTCGTGGAGGTCCCTCACTGGTCATGGATGGCTTACGACCAGTCATGGAATAGTTTTATCAGATCGTGCTCAAAATTTTAAATGTCTGTTGGTCCTACGACCAGTCATGAATGTGACTTCTGCACTTATAAATAGAGCATGATTTTCAGAGTTTGATATCCAATTCATGTAGAATCAAGGCATCACTCCGAGTGATAAGTTTGTAAACTTCTTAAGCTATATCATGCATATTTAATATTCTCTTCTATTAGTTTTTATATATATATATATTGATTTTGTATTCTGTTTTCCAATCTGATTTAAAAGTGGGATTGATCTATTCTTACTTCTTGGAATCAAAATCAAATGGAGCTAGCCCAACTTAATTTAATTTAAAATCAATTTAGAATCTAGAAACATTCATATGTGAGTGTGGACATTGAACTTCTACATTCAAATTTCTACTCCAACTTGATTCTTCCGGGCTACAACAAAAGGAGAATATCCAGGTATTTTACATTATTTAAATCTTCTATTTTTGGTTTCTTTGAGATTGAGCCAGAAAAATCTCTCAGTTTTGGTTATCTGAGGTGATCCAGAAAACTCAGAGTGTGGGGTTTTTGAATTGTGTAAGCCCATTTGAAAGACACAATTTGAGGGTTCTAGGTGAAGCTGGAAAAACCTCTTTTCATAGTGAATGCTAATATTCATTGTGTGAGGATATTAAAATAGCGATGAAGACCGCTTAAGTCAAAGTAGGAATATCCCAATATGTCCTAGAGGGGGTGAATATGAATTTTTTAAAGTTTTTATGAATTATTAGAAATCCTATCACACTGATCCTATCTCAGGGTATAGATAAGGATTACTCAAAATTAACTCTACTGGCTTTCAAGCCTGGTAGAGGATCCAATCACAGAACTATTTAGATGATAAGCATGAAGTAGTTATAGTCTATGATAGATGTGACTGTGTGTGAAGTGTGAGCAGATATGAATGTAATGAACATAATCACACAAATAATCAAGCACAAGAATCAAACACAAACACAGTCATTTTTATAGTGGTTCTACTACTTGTCTACTCCACTCCTGGCTTCCACACTCAACCCTTGTGTAAGACCCATATCTTAGTCCATACCATTCCATAGACTTCCGCGGTCTTACCGGTCGAATTTCAACAACCTTTGACCATTAACCGATATTGACGCGCGACACTGATTCGTATACCGTTAACCCATATCGACTCAACCTAAGATCATTACCCTAGCGACCGCACCGTCACTGCGGTTCCAATGCCGCGACTCGCGCGCCGAGGCGATACCCTACTCAAGAGTTGTAGGCCGACGTTAGGTGCGAGGAAACACCACGCGTTGCGAAACCCTAGGGAATCTCTACAAGGTGTCTCATCAATCCCATCAATCCATCAATCAATCAATCCATCACATGTCAAGTACATGTCAAGTACACATCACCTTTCACCCATTCCCAAGCAACCACAAAAGTCAAGAATTTCTTACAAGACCTATACCTCTCTTACACAAAAAGCCTTTAAAGTCAAAAAGTTCTTACACCTCCCATGCCTTTCTTACACAAAAGGCCACAAAAGTCAAGGTTTTCTTACACAACCATCATTCACCACATCTATCCATCACCCATCTCTCTCTACAACACTCTCTCTCTTTCTCATTTTCTCATCTCATTCTCCAAGCTCCATACGTATGAGCTCTCCCTCCCTTTCAAAAAAAAAAAAAAGCTCCAAGGTGGCCCACTTTCCTACACCATCATCTCCCATCCTAGCCCTCCATTTCTCATCTCCTCCATTGAAATCCAAGCTAAGGTTCTAAGGAACCCCTAGGAGCAAGAAGATCGGACGGTGGGTTCTTAATACTATTAGATTTTCATGTTTTTGAGATGGGCCAAGTGAGGCCAACCGATCAATGGTTTGGATCTCACTTGGGACCCTAAGATGTGGCCGATGGCCCACTAGGATCATCATGATCATTCCATGATGGGGCCATTATCCATGGAACCCATCATGATGTTTATTTCTTAAAAAGGTCATCTAGACCGTCCATATTGGTGGGGAAAGGATCCCCACCATTGATTTTAAATCTTAATGGTCCCATGTGTTAAATGACCCACTTGATTGTATGATTCATTACAAGAGAGGGTCCATAGTATCGGGGTCCCTCCATCACAAGCGTGTCCCACCCTCCATCTCTATCTCTCTCTCTCTCTCTCTCTCTCTCTCTCTCTCTTGATGATATGGTTGTGTGGCCACTTGGATGGACCCCACCTTATATATGTGTTAAATCTATACCATCCAATCATTTGGTGGCCCACCTTGATAACATGTATGAGGGTGGGGCCCACCTTAAATATGTGCTATATACAACCGTCCAGCGTCCAGGGACGCTTGACGTTGCAAATACGTGAGGTGTGCACTGCCAGTGGGTGTACTGACGCAGCAGGTAAAGAAAAAAAATTTAATTTTGGAAGGGGTGTACATGTAGGTCCCACCTTGATGTATAATTCTAATCCAAGCCATCTATCCCTTTCACCAACTCATTTTAAGCGTTGAGCCAAGAGTTGGGGTAGATTGGAAGATCTGGTGGGCCATAGCGTCGAAGATTGCATCATCACCATTCAAATATCATTCTCTTATTTTATTTCATTTTCTAAACACAAAAAAATTTGAACCTTAGACTCATTGGGACGACCTCGAGTCACTGAACACAATGCCCGGGGTGAATTTTTATAAAGCGGGCCCCACGTGCGAAAAACCCCAGAAAAATGAGTTTTCTCATTTTTTTTAAAAGAGGCGCTGCCTCCTGTCTGACATGCAGCAGCAGCTGCACGCTGTTGCATGCAGCGTTGGGTGGGCAGACAGCCACCCACGGCCCCTGCCATGGGCCCCACCATGATGTATATCTTTTATCCACGCCGTTCATGTGGTGGGCCCCCTCCAAATTTCATCCCTATCCAACGCTCAAGTGGCCCACACCGCAGGAAATAGTAGGATTAAACTTTTACCGTTGGAAATCAATTTGGGCCCACATAAGTTTTGGATCAAAATGAAATTTATTTTTCTTCCTCATCCAGGTCTATGTGACCTTATCAGCCGGTTGGATGGAAAATATACACGGTGGTGGGCCCCACGTGGGACCCACAGGGATATATGTGTTTTATTACCACCGTCTAGCGGACGGTGAAACCCACTGCGATGTTTTTTTTTACTCCACCGTCCACAACGTTGGACGGTGGGGGCCACCATGATTTATGTGTTATACACACTGTCCACTGGACAGTGGGACCCACGATGATGCATGTGTTTTCTTCACGCTGCCCCGCACGCTGGATGAGAAATAAATATCATGGTGGGCCTTCCCCTGGCCCACATGTTGGATGACAAATAAACATTTGCAGTGGGCCCCTCTCCAATTTAGGTGGCTAATAAACAATACAGTGGGCCTCTATGCCCATGGGACTAGGCCCACTTGTTGTATTTCAAGGCCCATTGGACTAGGCCCACTTGTTGTATTTTAAAGCCTATGGGACTAGGCTCACTTGACGTATTCTAAGGCCTATGGGTTAGGCCCATTTGATTTATAAAAGGCCCATTGGTTAGGCCCATTTGATTTACAAAGGGCCTATGGGTTTAGGCCCATTTGAATTATATTAGGCCCATGAGTTAGGCCCATTTAAATTGTAAAAGGCCTATAGGTTTAGGCCCATTTGATTTTATTTAAGGTTCATGGGATTGGACCCATTTGATGTATGATAAAGCCCATGGGAGTAGGCTCATTTGATATGTATAAGGCCCTTGGGTCGAGAATCATTGATGCATTCTAAGGCCCACGGGTTATGACCCATTACAATGCACTTAAGGCCCATTGGTGCAGCCCATGGATGTGGCCCACTTAATGAAAATAAGGCCCATAGGATATGACCCATTTGATATATTTAAGGCCCAATGAGATGTACCTAAGGTCCATTGCAATGTGTGATCCCAACCTGATTTATATAAGGATATTCTCTACGAATTATGCCTTGGGAGCAATGTTGGTTGAACGTCCACATTGTGAGTGTAATGCTGGTTAGATGCCCACATTACGACTCTCCTTATGGCCCATTATTAGGCCCGTACTTATTATGTATAGGCAGTCCAAGCCCAGCTGCATTGTAAGGATAGTTCATTTCATTATAACATGTTTAGTATAGTTTCATGACTCATGATCATATGCATCATATGTATGCTTGATATGAGGAGTGACTGATCATAGCATATGCCTTCGGGCAGACTGTTTATGGGACCTCGATTAGGCAGTTTTGCCCTACATGAGCGCACAATACGCGCAGGAGTTGTCGTATGATTTGATAGTATGATTCATGCATTTCGCATTGTATGACATGATTATTATACGCCCTAGCGACATCAGGGCCGTAGCCTCCACAGACGTATCGTGGTTGACAGGATTGGATACCGAAAATCTTGTTCTACATGGGGTGTTATAGATATCCGTGGGTGAAAGTCCCTAAACCCTTATGGTACCAAGAGGTTGCTCCAACGTCTAGACCGAGTGGGTAGATGAGTGTTGAGTGCCGATTACCAGACGGTTGTGCTCTCCACTGTATCGTGGTCGGTTGGAAGGGGGTGCAGCCTTATCCGCCCGAGTGTAGGGGGCAATGCTAGGCTGAGTTTAACCAGCTCGAGGAATGGGTCCGCTATGGACTAGTCACACCCGATATTGGCAGACGGATAGTGAGGTCTCTTTCACTTACCTTATTGCGCGCGATGTGGCGGTAATTTAGTTTAGAGTGTACTAGACCCCGGTGATATCCCAGATTTGAGCTGTATTGATATGCGGACTTAGATGAGGATTGTATGCTTGACTTGCATCTTGCATCGCATAGCCTTGGTACAACTCATGATGTTTAAGGACTCATCTGCATATTCTGCATTACTCTGACATTGCATGTTCATATTACTACCTTGTGCACACACTTTCACCACCCTCTAAGCTTTCTATAAGCTTATGCACGACCGTTACATGTAGGTGACGTTGGGGCGGAGCAGCGTTGGGGTAGGAGCGCTTTGCAGATCATTTTGAGAGTTTTTGTTCTTCATCATTGTATTTCCCTTTCTGCTCATTGTACTTGTAAAGTTTTTAATTATAGTGAAAATGTAATGGAGTTCTTGGTTATTGTTTGTGGGTTATACCTTTGTTTATGCTTATTACGAATCAAACTGACGTTGAAAATCCTCCTCGTAACATCCCAGGATCGGAACCTGGCGAATGGGCGCTAGGAGCTGAGAATGCGGTTCTACAGAGGCTGTCGGTACTGGATTCGGCGATCAAAAATTTTGTGAGCCCGATTTTCAAGTTTGGGGCGTGACACCTTAAGTGACTGGATTTCACTAAGGAGGTTTCCCATGGTTCACCTCAAACCTAAGGTTTTAAATCAGGTTCACCTTCAACCTTTACAGAGGTTTCTACTCGGTTCACCTCAAACCCTGGAGTTTTGTTGGCGTACTCCTAATCAGATGTTTATGCCCACACAGGGCAAGGGTCCACACAATGCACTCGGAGGTTTCTACTCGGTTCACCTCTAACCCTGGAGTTTTTTTGGCGTACTCCTAACCAGATGTTTCTACTCTCCACATAGCAAGGGTCCACACAACGCACCCCGCACGTACACTCCCGTCGGAGGCCTCCTTCGAGGACTTCAAAGGGTAAGCAACACGTATGACACAATCCTAAAAAGGAATGATCACAAATGTCCTCTGAACTCTTAATACTTACAGATAAGTTGAAGAGTCCCTTTTGGTGCAATGATGAAGATCTCCTTCTTGTTGATGAAGAGTCTTCAGCTCCCTTGATCTGTAATACAAAGGTGTATCTATACTAGGCTTTAGGTTGGGTCAAGGTTATGATAGAATACCACGCTCTAAAGATTTTCTTATAAGGAATATAGAGTGGTTCCAATCATCTATGCATTCAAGGCATCCCAGCTTAATGTTTTGCCATTAAGATAGTAGCTGGAGGATCCTTGAATGCGAAAGTTCATTCCCCAATCTACTCTATGTGATATCAATGATGAGGGTGGATTGGAGGATAAGCTTCTTGAGAGAAAGGGCTTAGGTAAATGATAGGAAGGTTAAAACTCTCAAAAGCACTCTCTTCTTTCTTTACCAGCAATAAAGACTAATCTCTCTATATATAAGCAAAAGGTTCCAACGGATATAAACGGTCATATTTATGACAGAGTTCGATATCATCAAGCAGTCGTCGATATGATTGAGCGTATACTCTCGATTGTATCGGCAGACCTCTCGATGATACAAACTCAATTGTCATTTCGCTTTTGAAAACCTTTTCGCCAACTGGTCGATGGGATTAAGACACACATCGATGTTATCAGATTTTGAACTCTGATTCCATCGAGAAATGGATCGATCTATCAACAGGTGAAATTAAGAGAGAATTCTTGAAGAATTTCAGGTTCTACAAATATGATCGGGGAACAGTCGATGTCATTGGAATTTGTATATCGATCATATCGGAGACCTTGTCGATGAGATCGATAAATCGTATAGATTTACCTATAGGCTTGCTGGACGATTTATGTCTGGACTCGATCCAATCGACCAGGTCTCGATATGATCGATATATGAATATCAATTTATCGACTGGCATCCCGATCAACATTAAAAAAAAATCTGAAATTCATGCTGGTGAAAACATGCGCTCACAATCGATATAATCGACTGACGTCCGATATGATCGATATTTGAGTTCAGATTGAATCGGACAGTCATCGATATATCGAAGCTTATGTTAGTTTTCTTTAGAAAAATAGGGGTGCCAAAAAACAGTCTGTCGATATTATCGATCTTCTTCCGATAGGATCGATATTCGAATATCGATGATACCGACTCACCAGTCGATATATCGATAAATCGTCTAAATGATTGTTGGATTGCTGGACGCTTTTTGTCCTCACTCGATTGTATCGATTTGAGATGCCGAGGATATCGACAGAGCTGGTCGATCATATAGAAAGGGAAATCGATATAATCGGCAATGTAAGAAAAACTTTAAAGATTTTTCTTTTTGATAAAAAGTTTTCTTACACGAAAACCCTAAGATGTTCTAGTTCTTTTTAAGGGTTTTGATCACCTGGTGTTTTGGGACATGGGATGTGAGGCTATGATTTACCTATGGTGAGCTTCCACACATCCAGTTGAGGTAGACGCTTGACTTGATCTTCCTATTAAGCGCTGTTGTTCGACTGACTCAACTTACAACGTAATTGAAAAACCAGAGCACGTAGTAGGTGCACTTTCAATCTCTCCCTTTGTCAATTACGTGACAAAATACTCAAAACACCCTAAGAACATATCTAGATAGATACATCCTAAATTGTGTGTACATTTATTAACACAATTTTATAATTTCTAAACACTCATATACACACCCAGTAAGTTTTTCCCTTTACTTCAAAAACTCCCCCTTTCTTGTTGCGGCTGCTCCCCCTAACACCTGCAACACAGATATACAATTTTCGCTAAGGGTGTTTGAATTGTTCTCCCCCTTTTTGTCAGTCATTGGCAAAGGCATAAGACATGATATTGACTGAAGATTGAAGCTTATGGGAGAACGAGATAGAGATGGATGTATATAAATGAGAACAGTGTAAAGCATACATCAATGAAGACACGGTATGGAGTTAATAGAGCACTTAAGGCATAAGATAAACATGCAGAGCATAACACCAAAACTTCAATAAACCAGGGAGACAGAAATTCAAATGACAGGAATAAAAGAACTAGATTCAGCCATATGTAAAGTAAACTGGCCAAGATTGGCAGAAATATCCAATGCTGCCCCAGACAGCAGCAATTTAAACCAACCAAAAATAAAGCCCATTGGAGGGCACACAAAAATAAACCAGTATTTTAGCCCAACCGTGGGCATATTCATCCAAAGAGAAAACAGTTAAAAAAAAACTGTCATACACACCACTGAGAGCGTAGAACATCCAAAACGATACTGATGTTCATATGCAAAAATAAGAGTAAGGTGTGCATAATAGTATGCATGAATCCGGCATCAAGGATCAGAATGAGATGACATCGTGTCGTCCCGTCAGCACGTCAGTAGATCCACCAATTATTGGACCGTTCTCTGAACTCCTTGAACTATTCTTTCCAGAATAGTGAGTCGTTCCTTTACTGAGTGCATGTCTTTCTGAATGGCTCTAATCCTATCCAGTTTGAGCCTTTTACCATACCCAACAGTTGATGTGGACGGAGCAACATCTGGTCCATGAGGTCATCGTCAGCCATTGCATCTCCTTCCATGGGATCACCACCTTCTCCTCCTTCCCCTTCTACATGAATGTCTTCCTCGGTTTCCTCCTTGTACTCATGAAATATTAGATCCATTTTCTGAATATTCTTCTTATTGAAAACTTTGAGCAAGAAAACGGAATCAACTGTGGATGAAAAGCCAATGCTTTGATAGATTCTACTGATAATCCAGGGATATGGCAAATGCAAATCTCTAGAAGTATGTATAGCATTGAAAAAATGATTGACAATCAAAGTTGGAAGGCAGATATCTGTCCCAGTTGCAACAGAGTAGACTATCATCACCATCAGACTTGTTAGATCTGATTAGTTCGTGCTTCTTGGGTACAAGTTAGTGGTAAAAATCCCATGCATGACTCTGAACCTGGGCTCCATATAACTAGCTTTCAGGGCATTCCCTTTATGCCATGGGATATCTCGGTTATGACATAGGTATTTGGTCATTTTGGAGCGCACATCTGGAAGGTCCAGATCCTAGTTTGGAAGGCCTTCTGGAGCCATTTGTAAATTGAGATCTGTGCTATGATTGTAGGGGTGATAAATACATCATCACCATCCATGGATACCATGAAGGAAGGAGGGTCAGCCACAGGAGAATGACATGCAACAAAGAAGTTGCGTGCTCTTTCCAGTTGGCATGGTCCACCAAAATCCAGGATGGGCAGCCAACCAATTGTAGCAAATAGGGGTTCTAATTTGTAGGGTGTTAAACACTCCCCGTCTACTTTTCTCTCAAAGATCAACTTCCTATTGGCATATTTTGGTGGCCGTTGGACAGTAAGAGGAGGAGGCACTAGTTGAGACGGTTCAGGGATTTCAGTTTGGGACCCACCGCGTCGTGATCTTTTCTATGTGGGGGTCCCATTGTCCGGGATTCTTGCTCTTTTCCTTGAGGCAAGGACCTTTTGTCGAGTACCTCTTGAAGATTCCCTTGGACCGGATGCCACATTTTTGTCTTTTCCTATGTGAAAGAAAAGGCTATTTGAAATATTGGGAAAAATGACAAAAACACCGACAAACCATTTGGCTAGTCCTACTTGGCTTAGGATGATTGGTCGAGAGGATCGGACAGGGAAGACAACCGAATCGCCTTTTGAAAAACCCCCCTTTTTTTCATCCTACTGACTTTTATCGGGTGCCATTTGTTGATCATATCGTCCAACCTATCGATTGTATTGAGAAGTTATCGATCGATGCTATCGAGACTTCCCTTGATGTTATCCATGGTCACACAACTTTTCACATTTTGAAGATCCGTCGATTGTATCGACCTTTAGTCGATGAGATCGAAAAAGAGGCCAACACTCGTATCAAAAGTAGATAATATTCAGAATTTTCACAATTTCGACACACTATCGGGTATTTATTGGCTTGATCAGTATATTTCACAAAAAAAATGTACCAGCTCTATAACTATAAACATGATAATGTTTATATACAAAAAAAACAAGGTCTCCAACCTTAGATGTATCATTGAAGGCTCAACAAAATTGCATCATTTCAGCAAATATCCAGATCTAGATGCATAGTCTGGATTTGTTCCTTTTTCTGTTTAATATATTAGGGTATATGAGATTTAATTATTACACATTTCAGTTTTTCTTTAATTACCCATTGTGATACAGATTTCTTTATTTTGTTCTTTTCTTTAGGTGGTGATGGATGAGAGCTTCTCCTAGATGAATTCTGAGTTTCTATGATTGGTTTGAATTTTTCAATGTGATTTTGGTCAGAGTTATATAGAGTCTTTATAGGTGCTAAACATTCAAATTTATAATGACCAGCATCACCACACAAATGACAAACTGGAGAAAATCTCATATTGCTACTTGAAGCAGTGAGTTTTGTTTGGGCTTTATTTCTAGTTTTCTTTTTACTTTTCTCATATCCTAGTCCACTCTTGTCTCTTCCTAGTCTTCCTATTCCTAACAATTTTTCCAATTTCTCACCACTCTGAGAAAATTTGTAGTTTATTTCTGCAAATTTCTTAGATTTTTCTAAATCAATACAAAGTGAGTGGTTTTTATTTTGGAGTTGTGCATTATCATCTTTTAGCAATTCAGCCTGGTTTATGAGTTTTGATAATTCTTCTTTTAGGGATAGGATTTCTTTTTCTAATTGATCATTATCTGTGAGATATTGTTGCAAATCATTGGATACATGTATATTTATTTCTAAGGTTCTGTCCAAGTCTTTCTGCAATAATTTCTTTTTGTTTTCAATCATGCCGATTTTTTTAAGGATGTGGATGCTATGAATGTATAGTTAATTATAAGCATCTTGCAATTTATTTTGCTCTTTATCTTCTTCTTCTTCAATTTCCTCATTGTCAGATGAAAATGATTCAGTGGCTTATTGTTCTTTCTCAGATTCATTTGGAATGATCGAAGTAGTGGAGACCATAAGTATTTTTAAGAATTTTTTTATCTCCATCACTAACTGAGTTACTATTTTCTAAATTTGACTCCTCCGTATCATCCCATATGGCAGCCATCGCCTTGCCCTTAATTTTTCTGTTTGTGCATTCAGTAGATAGGTATTCATACTCATGACAGGCATAACATCGTAGTTCTTTGGTCTGTTTACCAAATTTGCCTGCAGAAGGTTTGTAGTTCACCTTTCTTCCTCTAAAAGGATGACCGCGATTCTTTTGAAGGAATCTTCTGAATCTTTGTGCTAGCAAGGCCACTTCCTCATCTTCATCTTCTTTTTCGCTCTCATTGTCCTCATGTTTTAATTTCTTAGAAGTTTTTAGGACAGTGTTTTTGGATTTTTGGAGTTATGTGAAGTGTAGTTCAAAAGTTTGTAGGGAACCTACTAGTTCTTCTACTTTCATCTCATCAATATTCCTACACTCCTCAATTGTTGTTACCTTGGGATTGAAGTGTTCTGGTAAAGATCTTAAGATTTTTCTACATATTTTAGGTGCCGAAACCTTCTCTCCCAAACCACCCATGGAGTTACAAATGATGTTCAATTTGGTGAAAAACTCCATAAATGTCTCATGCTCTTCCATCCTGAGATTTTCAAACTGTGAAGTTAAGAGTTGTAGTTTAGACCTCTTCACAGTGCTTGTGGCTTCATCGGTCGTTTCCAGTAAATCCCATACTTCCTTGGATGTCCCACACATACTTATTTGATTGAATATATCTTGGGACATGGCACAGTAGATGGCGTTCATTGCTTTTGCTTCAGCATTTCACTGTTCTTTGTCAAACGCCGTCCACTTCTCATTAGGTTTGGGTTTAGTGATTGTGGTTTCATTTTCAAGTATAATTTGTTCAGATGGTACCACGTATCCTTTTCCAACTGCATCCCAAACTTCATGATCCAAAGATCTCAGGAAGTAGTGCATTCTAGCCTTCTAGTAAGCATAATTTGATCCATCAAATACTGGAGGTCTAGTGAAAGATGAGCCCTCTCCTTTGGCCATATTTCTACTTCAGTCAAGATCACTCTCTAGGCGGTGAAACCCTCAAAGAGAGACCTGCGCTAATACCAATTGAAATACCGGTGAAGACCGCTTAAGTCGAAGTATGAATATCCCAATATGTCCTAGAGGGGGGTGAATATGACTTTTTTAAAGTTTTTATGAATTATTAAAAATCCTATCATACTAATCCAATCTCAGGGTATAGATAAGGATTACTCAAAATTAACTCTACTGGCTTTCAAGCCTAGTAGAGGATCCAATCATAGAACTATTTAGATGATAAGCATGAAGTAGTTATAGTCTATGATAGATGTGACTGTGTGTAAAGTGTGAGCAGATATGAATGTAATTAACATAATCACAAAAATAATCAAGCACAAGAATCAAACACAAACACAGTCATTTTTATAGTGGTTCGACTACTTGTCTACTCCACTCCCGGCTTCCACACTCAACCCTTGAGTGACCGGATTTCACCAAGGAGGTTTTCCATGGTTCACCTCAAACCTAAGGTTTTAAATCAGGTTCACCTTCAACCTTTACAGAGGTTTCTACTCAGTTCACCTCAAACCCTGGAGTTTTGTTGGCGTACTCCTAACCAGATGTTTATGCCCACACAAGGCAAGGGTCCACACAACGCACCCGGAGGTTTCTACTCGGTTCACCTCTAACCCTGGAGTTTTATTGGCCTACTCCTAACCAGATGTTTATGCTCTCCACAGAGTAAGGGTCCACACAACGTACCCCGCACGTACACTCCCGTCGGAGGCCTCCTTCGAGGACTTCAAAGGGTGAGCAACACCTACGACCCAATCCTAAAAAAGAATGATCATAAATGTCCTCTGGACTCTTAGTACTTACAGATAAGTTGATGAGTCCCTTTTGACGTAATGATGAAGATCTCCTTCTTGTTGATGAAGAGTCTTTAGCTCCCTTGATCTGCAACACAAAGGTGTATCTGTACTAGGCTTTAGGTTGGGTCAAGGTTATGATGGAATACCACTCTCCAAAGATTTTTTTATAAGGAATATAGAGTGGTTCCAATCATCTATGCATTCAAGGTATCCCATCTTAATGATTTTCCATTAAGATAGTAGCTGGAGGATCCTTGAATGCGGAAGTTCATTCCCCAATCCACTCTATGTGATATCAATGATGAGGGTGGATTGGAGGATGAACTTCCTGAGAGAAAGGGCTTAGGTAAATGATAGGAAGGTTAAAACTCTCAAAAGTACTCTCTTCTTTCTCTACCAGCAATAAAGACTAATCTCTCTCAATATATAGGCAAAAGGTTCCAATGAATATAAACGGTCATATTTATGACAGAGTTCGATATCATCGAGCAGTCGTCGATAGGTGAAAATAAGAGAGAAGCCTTTAAGAATTTCAGGTTCTACAGATATGATCGGGGAACAGTCGATGTCATCGGAATTTGTATATCGATCATATCGGAGACCTTGTTGATGGGATCGATAAGATTTACCTATAGGCTTGCTGGACGATTTATGTCCGGACTCGATCCAATCAACTAGGTCTCGATATGATCGATATATGAATATCGATTTATCGACAGACACCCTGATCAACATTAAAAACAACCTGAAATTCATGCTGGTGAAAACATGCGCCCACAATCGATATGATCGACTGACATCCAATATGATCGATATTTGAGTTCAGATTGAATCGGACAGTCATCGATATATCGAAGCTTATGTTAGTTTTCTTTAGAAAAATAGGAGCACCGAAAAACAGTCTGTCGATATTATCGATCTTCTTTCGATAGGATCGATATTCGAATATCGATGATATCGACTCACCAGTCGATATATCGATAAATCGTCCAGATGATTGTTTGATTATTGGACGCTTTTTGTCCTCACTCGATTGTATCGATTTGAGATGCCGAGGACATCGACAGAGCTAGTCGATTATATTGAAAGAGGAACCGATATAATCGACAGTGTAAGAAAAACTTTAAAGATTTTCCTTTTTGATAAAAAGTTTTCTTACACGGAAACCCTAAGATGTTCTAGTTCTTTTTAAGGGTTTTAATCACCTAGTGTATTGGGACATGGGATGTGAGGCTATGATTTACCTATGGCGAGTTTCCATACGTCCGGTTGAGGCAGACGCTTGACTTGATCTTCCTGTTAGGTGCTGTTGTCCGACTGACTCAACTTACAACGTAATTGACAAACCAGGGCACGTAGTAGGTGAACTTTCAGATATTAGGAGTGGAGTAGTTGTGAGGCTGTTGTTTAACAATTGGTGTACATACAAGAGAACCACTATAATTTCTTGTCTTATGGTTTGAATGTTTATTCATTTTTGTGGATGATTGTTATTTCCCTTTTTACATTTGTGGAGGATATTGTAATCCTTATGTGGATGTATGGGAATGTTGTAATAGCTTAGATTTCCTTTAATTGCTATTTACTTATTTATTTATTCTGTCGTATCAAGTTTGAGTTTTTGATATAAAGAGCCTTTTAGGAATCAGGTTGTCCTACCATAAATCTTGGTTTTTGGTGAAAGGTTATCCTTAGAATAACATTTATTTCAACCTCTCAATACCCATACATTTGAGGTTGTTTTTAAATTCAGCTTTGTTGTCTTCTCTTTTCTATTTGCATTTAATTTATTTAAATTCTGTTGTTATAGTTTTAATTTGGCATAGTCCTATTCACCCCCCTCCCCCTTTAGGACATATATCTCAACCTTTTCAGAACCCACCATGAAAACTATAGTAGAGCTTGGTTTTTCTTCTCCCTCAAGCTTCGTGAGATACATTCAGGTCATCCAGAAGCTTCGCCTTGAAGAAACAAGCACCATGTCGACATTTACCATAAACCCTCGAGATATCTTCCTAGTTGGAGTTGAGCCTCACCCCACCGAGTCTATCGGATGTAGGCTCATCCGACCACGCAGGGATTGGAAAGGAGAGGATGGGAATGATGAAGAAGAAGATAGTGGAAGAAGAGAGAGAGAGAGAGAGAGAGAGAGAGAGAGAGAGAGAGAGAGAGAGGAGAGGAGAGGAGAGGGGGTGCTGTTATTGCACCGCACCAACTTGACCGACTTCAGGGTGAGCTGTCCGAGTTGGGGCATGGTTAGATGAGTCTAGTCCATTCCAGGCCTTGTGAAAGTCAAGGAAGAAAGGAGGTAGAGAAAGAGAGAACGTGAGGGAGAGAGGAATGAATCAGAGAAGAAGAAAGAAAAGAGAAGGAGAGGAGCATTATCCCCTTCGTGGAACTCCTGTCGAGTCAACTCACTAACTTAGTTGAGTCCATTGAGTTGGCTCATCCCTGAGTCGAGTCTAGCCACCTCTGGGCTCCCCAGAAGCAGAAAAATAAAAGAGAGAGAAAGGGAAGATAAGATGGAGAGAAGAAGAAAAATAAAAGAGAAAGAGAATAAGACGGGTTTGGTGGCTACCGAGTCGACTCGGCTGAAAGTGAGTTTGAGTCGATCGTGTCAGGTTTGGGCTTGGTCTAGACATTGCTGGATTTCTAGCATGTGGAAAACAGAGAGAAGAAAGAAGGGAGAAAGAAAAGAGAAAGGAGGAAGAAGAGTGGTTGGTTGAGCCGATTCAACTCTACTTAAACCGAGTCAGCAAAGATGAGTCCACCTTCTCCTTCCAGTTTCAATTACAATTATCATCAATAAATATTAGTTTTATTTTATCAGTATTAAGTATTATCATTGTTAGGATCATTAATAGTATATATTATTAACCATTAGTAAATTACCTATACTAATATCGGTTAATATATACAGATTACCATGATTAAATAAGAGTGTCTTATTCTTCATCTTAATTATTATCATCAATAGTAGAACATAGTACTCCCATTACAATGACTAATAATGTCACATTAATTAATATTAATTTTATCATTAATGTTGATAGTCATGCTATGGTTACTAGATTAGCATGGTAATTAATTTTACCTTAATTAGCATATAAATCCTAACCTTAAGTTAAATATGGGTCAAAGTCCACTATATAACCTAGTTAGTGTAAAAAAAATTATAATTATTAAAAAATAGTATTTTGTTTAATGATAGATCATAGTATCATGACTAGATTCATTTTTTAGAGTTAGGATTAGTATCATTAGGAAAGATTATCATCTTCTTTACGGGATTAGTGAAATTCTTGTAATATGGTTATTACCATTAGTTATTATCGTTTTACTGTTAGTAAATATTTTATTTCTATTACCTTTATTATTTAATAGATTATTGGTCATTATAAGAACATTAGATATTACATATATATTTAAATATAAAACTTATGAATTATCAGTTGATGGATTAATACTCCTATTACGAGTATTATTCGATCAATTGTACGATAATAATATTAATAATAACTTAGGATTCAAATCCTAGAACCTAAGCATCAAACTAAACTTTGAGATAAGACCCTAACCCAACTTCAAAACCCTAGGCTATGATCTTAAACCCTAGGTAGTGTGTAGAACTTGGATCTAATTGTACAAGTTCCTGATTTATGGTAGGATTCGATTTAAAAGGAATGTGCATTCCCTAGCGATGTTGGTAGGCGATGTGAACTATGAGGTGATGATTCTTCCCCTTGAGCTTTCGATTTTTCCATTAGTTTAAGCAATAGATTTCATTTTAATTTCGATTGGCAATCAATATCTTCATGTTACAATCACATGTGTTAATTATTGGAATTGAATTGCTATATTACATGCGTATTATTGATCATGCATATTTATTTCATGTTTATGGATTATTTTTGGATTGCTTATGGAACTTAAACTGGTACATCTGTGGGAAACCCTCGCCTATAAATGTACACACACACACTTGGGATTTAACTTGACTGATAGTGTTTGTAATGGGCTTTCGATCTAGTGGTTACTTGAATGATGGGTTAAACTGGATATTGATATGGGCCTACAATCCATAGGTTCCTGTGTCTATGTGGTTTTTAAGGATGGTCTTTTATTGCATATTTTTTATATTTACTCTATACGGCTTAGTTTTGATATTCATCATATGTTGCTTTGTTTCTGTATTTGCCCTATATGGGTTTCCATTAAACATCATAAGGTGGTAGTCTCAAGAGCCGAGGATGGTGGTATTAGACCTATGCGTGAGCTGTCGGCTTACGCTGGTGACAAGCCCTCATAGTGATCTTGAGCTTATTTAAATTGGTAGATTGTAACTAGACTAATAATGGTTTGGCTAATCATACATAATGGCACAGACCAACATCTATCGTTATCGTACATGATGTAGGTATTATGTCTGACTGGATAAGCATTCCTCGGTCGATGATTGCATGGATGACGAACCCACTGTCCACATGGATAAGCATCCCCGGGCAATGATTGCATTCACACATCCATGCATTTAATATGACTGCATTATGTATTATTTTATATGCCTTGTTATGTTTTTGTAACCATGCTTACCTAATGCGGTGATTTGTAATCTTGATGGAAATTCACACTGAGTTGGCCACTCATCCATCAAATATATAACCGTACAGGCAGCACAGGTGACTTAGATGATATTAATATTCTTATTGATGAGGAGCAGGCTATAATTGATAAGGGTACATGATTATATTTGCTAAGGATTTCTCCAGGATTTTACATCCCAAGATTGTTGTAATTTATTCTGTTTCACATGTAATATTATTTCATTTCAAAATTGTTAATTTCAGAGAAATTGTTGTATAAGTCATTATGGGTAGCTTCTTATATATATGAATGATCATGCAACTTTCCTTTATATTTGATTTGTCCGTACTACGTTAACTACTAACTTAGAATGATAAATAATATATATATATATATATATATATATATATATATATATATATATATATATATATATATATGGAATTTGGCTCTTTATAGGTTAACACTCGAGTTTTTGGGAAACGGATCATATACTCGGATCCTGAAAACACAGGGCGTTACACTAAACCTCTTAGCTAGGGCTAAAAGGTGAAGCTTGCAGTGTGTTTGAATGATTATCCTGCTTTGATTCTTGTTCTTATTGGACGTTATTGATTTCTATTTTGATATTAAAGGAATATTTTCGATTTTCTACGATTTTTTGTGACTCAAATTACAATTGATGTTGTTATAGCTTTGGTTATCTTCTTTTCCTGTTTTGAGATTGTGAGATAGGTAAATTTTATTGTTCACCATCGTCTCCTGGGCATGGTAGGGTGATGGAATCCCTTCCAATTATCACAATTCTCCTTCATTAAGAATTAGGTCAATAAAAATTTCATATTTGATTTAAATTGCTTTATCTTCCAATTGGATAGGATAGAACTCCAATTCCAATTGTGTTCCTTGAATCAAGTAAGGTAATATCTTAGTAGCTATAAGTGGATCCTTGGCACCCTAGTTCTTACCTTTAAATTTATAAGTTTTAATCAACATTATTCAACATTACTCTCAATTATTCAGATTTTAATTTAGATCTTTTTCTACTTCTAGTTCTAGTTATTTTCAGAATACATATAAGTTTAGTCCTTGTGGATTCGACCTTGGTTTTACCGAGTTATTACTACATCACGACCCTACACTTGGGGTAATGAATAGTACTCATGTTGTGTATAATGTCGTATTTCTTCATTAAGCTTCCGAATGGCCTATTATAAAAGTGCGACCCATTATCATTAATAATGACCCAAGGCATACTAAACCGATAAAGAATGTTTTCTTTTAGAAATTTAATGACCGTGTAATGGTCATTATTTCGGCACAGGATCACTTCCACCCATTTGGTAACATAGTCTACTGCTAGCAAGATATAGATGTTTCTAAATGATTGGCGAAATGGTCCCATGAAATCAATGCCCCAACAATTAAATGCTTTAATGGTCAGAACAAGGCTCAGTGGCATCATATTTCGATGGGACAATCCACCCAAATTTCTGTAGTGGTCACATGCTTTGCAAAATCTACTTGTGTCCTTGAATAAAGTGGGCCAGTAAAAGCTACACCGAAGAATTTTTGATGTGCTTTTCTTGGCCGAAAAGTGACAACCGACGATATGAGAGTGATAGAAGGAGATGACACTTTGCTGTTCATTGTTAGGAACATATCTCCTTATGATATGATCTAGGCAATATTTAAATAGGTATAGATCATCCTAGATGTACTTGCGCACTTCAGAGAAGAATTTCTTTTTATCTTACTTGGTCCAATATGTTGGCATGATACTTGCAGTATGATAATTGGCAATATTAGAGAACCAGGCTAATTGAGAGACTTTAAAAAGCTGTTCATCAGGGAACATGCCATTGATATGAGCTGTCTCAATGGAATTAGAGATAACAAGCTTCGATAGGTGATCGCCTGTTACATTTTCTACTCATTTCTTATCTCTGATTTGTATATCAAATTCCCGGAGTATGAGGACCCATCTCAATAATCAGGGCTTAACATCCGTCTTAAAAAGAAGATACTTAACTCCGAATGGTCCGTGAATACTATAATCTTGGATTTGATCAAGTACGACATAAACTTGTCCAGTGTAAAGACTACAGTTAGGAGTTCCTTCTCCATAGTAGAATAGTTCATCTGGGCAGAGTTTAAAGTTCTACTTGTGTAGTAGATGACATATGTTTTTTAATCTTTTCTCTGGCCTAATACCACCCCAATAGCATAGTTGCTCGCGTCACACATGATATCAAAAGAAAGCCTCCAAGTCGGGCGATTGCATGATCAGAGTGCTAGTCAACTTGCCCTTAAGCTTGGAAAAAAACCTTTGTGGCATTCTTCAGACCACTCAAACGGGATATCCTTTTGAAGAAGATTACACAAAGGATGAGATATGTGGCTGAAGTACTTTATGAATCTTCTATAGTACCTAGCGTATCCTAAGAAGGCATGCACATCGCATATGGTTTTGGATAGAGGTAGGTTAGAAATAAGATTAATTTTGTCTTTATTAAAATGGCCGATCTAAGAGTCCTAAAGGGGGGGGGGGGGGGTTGAATAGGACTATGCTAATTTTTTTTTTTAAAAAAAAAACTATGAAATTAAATAAATATAAATAAAGATAGCACTTAAACAATCCCACAATATAGAAATGTAAAATAACCTCAAGTGTACAAGTATTAAGAGGTCGATATAAATGTTGTTATAAGGACAACCTTACACTAAAAACCAATGGCTTATAGCAGGACAACCTGATTCCTAGAATGGTCTGTGTATCAAAATCTCAAACCAATACAGAGGAATAAAGAAATAAATAGCAAAGGAAATAACTAAGCTATTACAACATTCCCACACTTGCATAAAAGAAATTATAACATTCTCTACAAATGCATAAAGGGAAATTTCAATATCCATAAAATGAAATAATCAATCAATCACCACAATACCAGAAATTATAGTGGTTCGCTTGTGTGTACACAAATTGTTCAGAAAAATAGCCACACAACTACTCCACTCCTAATATCCTTCACAATGGATATTAGCGTTCACTATGAAAATAGGTTTTTCAAGGTTCACCTAAAACCCTCACAATTGTGTCTTTCAAGTGGGCTTACAAAATTCAAAAACTCCGCACTCTGAGTTTTCTAGATCACCTCAGATAAACCAAAATAAAGAGATTTTTCTGGCACAATATTAATGAAACTAAAAGAATGAATTTATAAAACAATAAAATACTTATCTGGATATTCTCTTTTTGATGCAACCCGAAAGAACCAATTCAGAGTAGAAGTTTTATGTTCGCACTCACTTGTGAAAAGGTTCTAAGTTCTAAATTGATTTTAGATCAAATCACCTTGGGCTAGCTTAATTTGATTTTGATTACTAGAAATGGGATTCTTTAATCCCTCTTTCAAATAAAATTGGAATGCAGAATTCAAAATCAAATACAAAAAGCTAATTAAAGAGAATATGAAATGAGCACTAAATATCTTAAGAATATCACTAACTTATCTCTTAGAGCAACCTATTGATTTTACTTCAATTGGATTCAAACTCTGAAATTTGTGCTCTATTTATAAGTGCAGAAATCGCATCTATGACTAGTCTTGAGGTCGGTTCGACTGGTCGAAGGATTAACAAACTTTTAAAAATTTGGTCATAATAAGACCAGAGCATTCCATGACTGGTCGAAGGACATGCTCGACTGGTCGAGTGGCCTCCACGACCGGTTGAGTCCTATCCACAACTAGTCGTGTGGAAATCAAATTAGTTGTTGGACTTTAAGTCATGCCTGTAGGACTGGTCGAGCACTGTTCACACGACCGGTCGAGCAGTCTCCAGGACTGGTTAAGGCTTTAACAAAAAATTTTAAAAATAAGTAACAACCTTAGGGCTGGTGGAGGATTTCTTGGACTGGTCGAGCCAGTGTTAGGACTAGTCGAACTTAGTCTAAGACTAGTTAAAAAATAGACTTTGCACTTATAAAATGACCTAATTAAATTATGTATTCAAAATGACCTATCCTATGGTCAATCTAGGGTCATTCATACCTTGTAAACAATATATGAACATTAAATCTTCTTTTAATTCAGTTGATAGTCGTCCTTTGAAGTTCACGAAGCTTGATATCTTGATATATGATGAAGCTCGAACTTGAGACCTTTTGAAGCTTGAATTTGTAATACATTGAAGCTTGAGCTTGGGGTACTTGAATTGTACTTCACCTTAAGCTTTAAGTACCAAAGTAAAGACTATTGTCTTGCCTTTAGATAAAGTTTTGAAACCTTGAACTTTGAAGCTTGAAGGAGTGAACTATGTACTTGAATTTGTATATCTCTAGATCTTGCATTTGAAGTTCTTAAGATAATGACCTTTGATCTTGTACATGAGATGCATAGTTTTGAATATGTAGATGCGCTATACAAGACAAATTCCAAGAGGTTTTGGCACTGTAAATTTTGACAATCATAGGAGCTAGAAAACATAGCACTTACAATCTCCCCCTTTGTGACAAATTTGGGATAAAACACACTTCATTAAAATAACATAAGCATTACACGCACAATAAAGAATCATGCACCAATTATCAATATAAACCAGTTACAACCTGGTTAAAAAATCATGCACCCATTATTAGCAGGTCACAATAATTAGCATCTACTCCCCCAATAATACTCCCCCTTACTTACTCCCCCATACAAAAAAAAAAAAATGGAGGCTACCTGTCTACAATTCACACATATCATAAGCATAATAAAATTCTCCCCCTTTTTGTCTCAACATGACAAAGGAAGGAACCAATAAATGATAGTGGAAGTAGCTAAATAAGGAAGAATAAAAAGAGTAACGAGGAATAAATGAACAAGATATTCAAGATTGTAAATCTCTAAACAAGCATTGTTCAAATATGATCAACCATATTCAACCCAAAAAATAAAAGAAATCCAAGTATCTTAAAAATTATTACAAATCAGATATTCAAATACTAATCAGAACCTGAAAAAAGAGCAGGTATGGTAGGATCAAGTTTATAAAGTCCCTTGTTAAGGCACCTAAGATATTTGCACATATATTTGAATTACAAATCATGGGACACATCCACGTTTTCTACCTTCTCCTCAAGCAAGCGCAAAAGCGCATCAAAATCCGATGGTTGATAATCAGGATCATCTGCTGAATCGAATTCGATCTCATAAAAAATATCATTCATATTGATGTCATCTGGAGGCAAATCACCTTCTTCTTCATTTGTGGCATCAGCTCCACTAGCACCCACATTGACTTGGCCTGGGGCCAACTTTAAATTCATCTTATTAATATTAGAGTTGTTGAATGGTAGGTGATGAGTGTCTAACATAGTCATACGATACGCGAAGGGAATGTCACTGGGTTATGGATGGAGACGAAACTGAATGATGCAATGAAAAATTAAGGAAGACATACACATGTACCAGAGGTGATGGAATGAAGAATATGGACCATGAACGTAGTGAGTTTAGTTTTGTTATTAGAATGAGGATAAACATTCGAAATGAATATCCTGTGAAAGAATCTGTATCTAGGTAACAAATACTTTGAGGCAAGCACATTTCCATTAGTATTCCATTCCGCATCTATATTGCATAAATCTCTAGTAAGCATATGTTTCTTAGTTTCAGATGGTTTTGCCACTAGAGTGCTAATGGGAATAACTTCATCATTGACAGGTAAATCCATTAAGCCAGAGATAAGATGTCGATCCACATCAATTGGACCTTCTCTGGTTGAGATAGTGAATGTTAGATTTTCAGTAGAAAAATCAGTGATGCAAGCGTACATAACCTGCGTAATGGAGGGGTATGGCGACCCACCCCAATGTGGTATGTTATCCCATCATGCATACTGAAGGAGAGGAAGGATATCAAACGGAGCTAGATGATCAACATTAACAGGTAATTCAACTATAACATTGTGTAACCTAATATCCTGTACATAAGAGGGATCATCTTCGGGTGACCAAAGGTGGCGCACTGTTATAGGAGTTGATTGAGAAGTAGAAGGACCATGAGATCCTTTATTCATGGTTCTACCATCCATTTGTACCAAAGATAACAAAAAACAAAGAGATTACAATAGAGGTGGAGTGGGTTTTCATTAGATCATATTTTTGAGAAGAAAACCCTAAAAATAACTATGAATCAAGAAATAAACCACACCAATAATGAAAAGGGAGTGCAATGAACTTGATTCTATAAGGAAAATGAAAACCATGCACTAAACTTGAAGAAATAGGAGATGGGTTCAACCGGTCAACCTAGGAGCTGTTGGAGAAGACACCCAAAATGAGGAAAAAGTGATTTTTTCCCCCAAATAAAGCAACAAACCTGTGCTAAACGGCTAGTCGAGTACATGCTCGACCGGTCGTGCCACGACTGGTCAAGTATGTACTCGATTGGTCATGCACAACCCAAAACATGCAATTTTTATAAAATTTAAAATTTTAAACATTTAAAATAATAAATATATACATTATGATAAAAAAATGCATGAATAATCAATTCATATTGCACATACCAAGATCAAATTTCGATTTACGAAACTTGATTTTGTTGAGCGATTTTGTGAATATGTCAACAAGTTGAGTTTCGGAATATATTCCAAAGAAATTGTTTTTTCTTCCACTAATTCATGAATGTAGTAATATCTAATGTCAATATGCTTGGTTTGTGAATGTTGGATTGGTTTTTTGGAGATATTAATTGCACTAAAATTATCATAATAAAAAACCATAGTATCTTGTGCAATTTCGTAATCACTTAGCATTCTTTTCATACATACAAGTTGAGTACATGCATTACTTGCTACAATGTATTCAGCCACAGTAGTTGAGAGCGATACGAAACTTTGTTTCTTACTTTTTCAAGAAACTAAACAGTTTCCTACATAAAAACAACCACCACTGGTTGATCTTTAGTCATCAATGTTACTAGCCCAATCATCATCCGTGTAACCAGTTAATTGCACACTAGTATCATGTGGATACCAGAGACCAAGATTAGTTGAACTAGTGACATATCGTAAAATGCACTTAACAACAATTAAATGTGACTCTTTGGGGTCAGATTGATATCTAGCGCAAATTCCTACCCTAAATGCAATATCATGTTGGCTTGTAGTTAAATAAAGTAAACTTCTTATCATACTGTGATATAGTTTAGGATCCACACTCTTACTCATAGAGTCTTTTGAGAGTTTTAAAGTAGTACTCATAGGAGTATCAAAATTTTTCTCATTCTCAAATCTGAACTTTTTAACTAAGTTCATAGCATATTTGGTTTGAGAGATAAAGAAACCATCAGGTTGTTGTTTTACTTGCAACCCTAAGAAATAATTCAATTCCCCAACCATACTCATTTTGAACTTAGATTTCATAAGATCTGCAAACTCAACAGTCATGTTAGCATAGGTAGATCCATAAATAATATCATCAACATAAATTTGTACTATTAAAATGTGATCATTATGTTTCTTTACAAATAATGTCTTATCAACACTTCCCATTATAAAGTTATGACTTAGTAGAAACTTAGTCAACTTTTCGTACCATGCCCTTGGAGCTTATTTCAAACCATAAAGGGTCTTTTTTAAGCGGTATACATGATCAGCATTCTTAGGATCTTCAAAACCCATTGGTTGTTCAACATACACTTTTTTATATAAATCACCATTTAAAAAAGCACTCCTTACATCAATTTGGTATATTTTAAACTTTTTAAAGTATGCAATGATATAAATAGTCTGATTGATTCAAGACGAGCTATTGGGGCAAAGGTTTCATCATAATCAATGCCTTCAATTTGAGTGTACCTCTGTACAACCATCCTAGCCTTGTTTTCAATAATACTACCAAGTTCATCAGACTTATTTTTGAAAATCCATTTTGTTCCGATTATTTGTTTATTTTTAGGTCTAGGAACTAAGTACCAAACATCATTTTTGACAAATTGATTGAGCTCTTCTTGCATCGCTACAATTAATTTTTTATCAGTAAGAGCTTCTTTTACGTTAGCCGGTTCTATCTGAGATGTAAAGTACACATTTACACATATCTTCTAACTGTTTATGAGTGCACACACCAGTGAGAGGGTTTTCAAGAATCAGATTAGTTGGATGGTCTTTAACACTCCTCAGTTCAGTGTTATTTTGACTTAATGAAGTATCTAGTTTATTAATTAAGAGAACTTCATTATTTTCTAAACTTAAGATAGGTGTATTTAAATGATCGTCAATAACCACATTAATAGACTTTTGAATTATACCAGTCCTCTTGTTAAGAACCTGATACGCTCAACTATTCAGGGCATACCCTAAAAATATCCCTTCATCACTTTTGGTGTCAAACTTATCCAGATTTTCATGGTCACATAAAATGTAGCACTTACTGCCAAAAACTTGAAAGTATTTGACAACAAGCTTCTTATCAAACCATATTTCATAAGTCATTTTCTCATTTGATTTTCTAGTATAAACATGATTAATTATATAACAAGTTGTGTTTACGGCTTTGGCCCAAAGATTTTTAGGTAGCTTCATACTATTTAACATTACATTTGCCATTTCTTGAAGCACTCTATTTTTTCTTTCTACTATACCATTTTATTATGGTATTTTGGGCGCAGAGAATTCATGTGATATTCCCTTATCACTGCAAAACTTCTCAAAACTGCTATTCTCATATTCTGATCCATGATCACTAGGGATCTTACAGACTTAAGATCATTTTTCTGTTTGGATACATTTAAGTTCCCTTTTTACTTCATGAGTTTCTGTTTTGTCCCTTAAGAAGACTACCCAAGTATATTTGGTAAAGTCATCAACAATTACTAGTATGTACTTCTTGCCACCTTAACTCTCCGTTCTGGTTGGTCTAATAAGATCCATGTGGAGAAGTTCGAGTGGTTTAGATGTAGTATTGGAGTTCACCTTTCTGTGAGTAGTCCTGGTTTGTTTGCCAATCTGGCATTCGTCACATATCTTATCTATTTTCTATATTTTTGGTAAGCATCTTACCAACTCTCTTTTACTCAATCTATACAAGTTGCAGTAGCGTACATATCCAAGGCATTTATGCTATAACTCGGTCTTATCGGTATGAACCATGTAGCACGATAGATTAGATGAGCTTGAATCATTCACAATGTAGCAGTTTTCAGACGTTCTATGACCAATTAATATTACATAACCTTTTTTATTTAGAATTTCACATCCTTAGTTAGTAAATTTTACACTATGCTTATTATCACATATTTGAGTGATGCTTAATAAGTTATGTTTTTACCCTTCTACATATAAAATATTCTCAAATAGAGGGAGGTTAAAGAGTTGAACCATACCTTATCCACCTATTCTTCAATTACTACCACCACCGAATGTGACTGAACCATCAGTCATATCTTTAAGATTAGTGAATAGACCTTTATCGCCAGTCATGTGTCTAGAGCATTCACTGTCTAGGTACCACTTTGAATGACTTGTAGCTTTGAAAGCAGTGTAGGCAACCAAGCAAGTAACCTTAGGAACCAATTTCATTACAGTCTTGGGTTTAGGAGTATAGTTTGTCTTCTTATGTTTGTAGTTGATATATGACCGACCTATTAAGTTAGATTTTAAGAGCTCCTTAAGTAAATCAATAATTTTTTCAGCTAAATGATTATGATTCTGATTTATATAGTTGATATGGTTGCTTTGAGGTTTTAAGGTTTGAAAAGTCTTAGCCTTTTAGAATAGTTTTGATTTAGACTTTTTCTTTTTGAGTTTGAAGACTCCCCTTTTATAAATTTAGGTGGAGTATTCTTACGTTTTGGAGGAATACTTATATCGTAGCCCAATCCAGATCGATTGCCACATTTTCTGGATTTGGATAAAAGTTTTTCTAACTTAGGATCACCTTGGGCATACCTCCATATGTCTTTTAAACTCAAAAGTGAAGAGACTTCAAGTTTTAGGTTTTCATTTTCAGATTTTAAGTTTTCAACTTACGAGTTTTTGAAATCTAAATCGCACTTCATTTTTTCAAAACAATTAGAAATGTGAAATTTTTCTAAAACAAGATTATCAAAATTTTCTTTAAGTTTTACAAACTTTTCTTTCTGAAGTTTTAGTTTTACAACAATTTTACAACTTTCCTTGTATAAGCCATTATAAGCATCTTGAAGATCTTCATCACTTTCATGATCACTATTTAGATTTTCTTCACTAGTTGAATCATCATTATCTAAAAAAGTGAACTTGGCTAGAGTCATAAGGGCTTTAACTTCATTACTCGACTCGGTTTCAGTGTCTTCTAACTCAGAAGAGGCTTCAGAGCTGGAAGATTCATCCCAAATAGCCAACATTCATTTCCTTTTAGGTTTATCCTTTTTAGGACATTTGTTTACTAACATGTATATATTCAAGACAGTTGTAACATTGACTATCATTTAAAGATTTTCATGTTTTAAATTTAGATCTTTTCTTTTCATTAGGTTTTTAAAAATCAACCCTCTTTTTACTTTTGAAAATCTTATAAAATTTTTTAGCTAAAAGGGCCATATCATCTTCAGAATTTTCTACATCAGAATTACTACTATTTTCTTAAGAAATAATTTTAGAAGATTTAAGAGCGGTGGATTTACCTTTAAGAGCTTTAAAGTTTAACTCATAGGTCTGTAATGAGTCAATTATCTGTATCACAAAGTTCCTGGATTGCAGTCACCTCTGAATTGAACCATTCGGGTAGTGAGCCTAGTATCTTTGCACATACTTTACTTTCTAGGATTCTATCATCGAGACCCCACATAGAGTTGACAATGTCATTGAATCTTGTATAGAAGTTCATGAAAGTTTCACTTTCTTCCATAAATATTTCCTCAAATTTAGTTGTGAGGATTTGGACTTTAGATTTCTTGACAAATGTTGTTCCCTCGTGCGTCATTTCCAAAACATCCCAGGCTTGCTTTGTAGTATCATAGGATATAATTCTTTTGAATTCATGCAGTGATAGTATGTAAGTAATTACATTTAGAGCCTTTGCATTGGAATTATTCTCACTTTTTTGAAAAGTGGTCCAAGAGAAATAAGGTGTGACTTTCATAGTTTTGGATCCATCGATACAAGTTACTTCATTGGTAGGAGGGGTCCAATTAGTCACTGTGGCTTGCCACACGCTCTCATGCATGGATTTTAAGAAAATTCTCATCCTAGCTTTCCAATAGGCATAATTGGAGCCATCAAATGGTGGAGGCCTAGTGAGTGAAAGGCTATCAAAATTTGACATCTTACAAAGCTCAGGAAATTAATCCAAAAGAAATAATAATTAAAATGAGCTATTAGGCTCGGATTCCAATTGAAAAGGCTGAGCTAAGAGTCCTAGAAGGGGAGGAGGGGCGGGGGGGTGTGAATAGGACTATATCAAATTAAATAAAAAAATAAACTGAGGAATTAAATAATCCCGCAATGCATAAATGTAAAACAACCTCAAGTGTACAAGTATTGAGAGGTTGATATAGATGTTGTTCAAAAACCAATGGCTTATGGTAGGACAACCTGACTCCTAAAACGGTTTGTGTATCAAAATCTCAAACCGATATAGAGGAATAAATAAATAAATAGTAAAGAAAATAACTAAGCTATTACAACATTCCCACACTTGCATAAAAAGTAATTACAACATTCTTCACAAATGCATAAAGGGAAATTTCAACATCCACAAAATGAAATAATCAATCGATCACCACAAGACCATAAATTATAGTGGTTCGCTTGTGTATATACCAACTGTTTAGAAAAACAGCCACACAACTACTCGACTCCTAATATCCTCACACGGTGGATATTAGTGTTCACTATGAAAATAAGTTTTTCAAGATTCACCTAAAACCCTCACAATTGTGTCTTTCAAGTGGGCTTACACAATTCAAAAACCCCACACTCTGATTTTTCTTGATCACCTCAGACAAATCAAAATAAAGAGATTTTTTTAGCACAATCTCAATGAAACCAAAAGAATAAATTTACAAAATAGTGAAATACTTATCTGGATATTCTCCTTTTGATGTAGCCTAGAAGAACTAGTTTGGACTAGAAGTTCAACGTAGAAGTTCAATGTTTACACTCACTTGTGAAAAAGTTCTAAGTTCTAAATTGGTTTTAGATTAAATCATCTTGGGCTAGCTTGATCTGATTTTGATTCTAAGAAATGGGAATACTTCAATCCCTCTTTCAAATAAAATGGGAATGCAGAATACAAAATCAAATGCAAAAAGTTAATTAAAGAGAATATGAAATGAGCACTAAATATCTTAAGAATATCAGTAACTTAACTCTCAGAGCGACGTATTGATTTTACTTGAATTGGATATTAAACTTTGAAATTCGTGCTCTATTTATAAGTGTATAAATCGCATCTACGACTGGTCTTGAGGTCAGTTCGACTGCTCGAATGACCAACAAACTTTTGAAAATTTGGGCGCGATAAGACCAGACCGTTCCATGAATGGTTGAAGGAATTGCTCAAACAGTCGAGTGGCCTCCTCGACCGGTCGAGTCCTGTCCACGACTAGTCGTGTGGAACTCAAATTTGTTGCTGGACTTTGAGTTGAGCTTGCAGGACTGGTCGAGTACTGTTCACACAACCAGTCGAGTAGTCTCTAAGACTGGTCGAGGCTTTAACAAAAAATCTGAAAAATTAGTAACAAACTTAGGGCTGGTCGAGGATTTCTTAGATTGGTCGAGCCAGTGTTAGGACTAGTCGAACTTAGTCTATGACTAGTCAAAAAACAGACTATGCACTTATAAAGTGACCTGATTAAATTATGCATTCAAAATGACTTATCCTATGGTCAATCTAGGATCATTCATACCTTGTAAGAAATATATGAACATTGAATCTTCTTTTGCTTTAGTTGATAGTCATTCTTTGAAGTTCACAAAGCTCAAGATCTTGGCATATGATGAAACTTGAACTTGAGACCTTTTGAAGCTTGAATTTGTAATACATTGAAGCTTGAGCTTGAGGTACTTGAATTGTACTTCACCTTGAGCTTTGAGTACCAAAGTAAAGACTGTTGTCTTGCCTTTAGATAAAGCTATGGAACCTTGAACTTTGAAGCTTGAAGGAGTGAACTATGTACTTAAACTTGTATATCTCTTAATCTTGCATTTGAAGTTCTTGAGATAAAGACCTTTGATCTTGTACATGAAATGCATAGTCTTGAATATGTAGATGCTCTACACAAGACAGATTTCCAAAGGTTTTGTCACTAAAAAATTTAACAATCATAGGAGCTAGAAAAGATAACACTTACATTTATCCACCTCGATTCCATTGAACGATATAATATGTCTAAGTATAATTCCCTTGTGAACCATGAAATGACATTTCTCCCAATTGAGCACAAGGTTCTTTTCCTTGCATATTTTCAGCATATGTTTTAAATTTTCAATGAAAATGTAGAAAGATGAACCAAATACATAAAATTCATCCATGAAGACCTCTAAATATTGCCCCACCATGTCTGAGAAGATACTTAACATGCAACACTAGAATGTAGCAGGGGCGATACATTGTCTGAATGATATCCTTTGGTATGCGAAAGTGCCAAAGGGACATGTAATGTTGTCTTTTCTTGGTCTTTAGGAGCTATCTCTATTTGGTTACAACCCGAATAATCATCTAAAAAATAGTAGTAGGAATAAACAGCTAACCTTTCTAAAATTTGATTAATGAAGGCAAAGGAAAGTGGTCTTTGCTAGTGAGGATATTAAATTTTTAGTAGTCAATGAACATTCTCCAACCAATTGTGACTCTAGTTGGTATGAGTTCATTATCGGCATTGGCTATGATGGTGATCCCAGACTTCTTGGGAACCACTTGAGTTGGAATCACACATTGGCTATCGGATATTGGGTATATGATACCTGCATCCAAAAACTTAAGTACCCTAGCTTTAACAAACTCTCTCATGTTTGGATTTAATTGGCATTATGGCTATCTAGATGTTTTCACATCATTATCAAGGTGAATATGGTTGATGCAAATTAAAAGATTTATTTACTTAAGGTCCACGATGGTCCATCCAAGGGCTCCTTTGTGTTCTCTCAGAGTAGCTAGTAACATGCTCTCTTATTTTTCATCCAGGTGGGCAAAAACTACCACTGTATATGTCTTATCTTAACCTACGTAAACATATTTAAGATCAACCGATAATGATTTTAGGTCAAGTTTTGGTGCCTTGATGCTTGATCGTAGAGGCTTTGTCTTATTAATGGGCAAATGTTCAAATTATGGCCTCCACCGGTCAACTTCAAGTACTGGTGTTACATCGAGCAAGGCATCCATCTCCTTAATCATGTCATCATCCAAATCAGGGGAGTATGTTAGGCATGTCTCTAGAGCATCATAGTATAGAGTCAGAAGAGCTCAATCTTCCACGAATGAGTCTAACAAGTTGATTTCGTGGGCATCATCAACTTCCTTGGGTTATTTGCACATATTAAAGATGTTCAACTCTAATTTTATGTTTTCGAAAGTCAATTTCATAATCTCATTTCTACAATTGATGATTGTATTTGATGTGGCTAGGAATGGACAGTCTAAGATAACTAGAATCTCAGTGCTCGCGTCTATGATGGGTTATGTATCAAAAATGATAAAATCTACTGGGTAATAGAATTTGTTGACTTGGACAAGAACATCCTTGATCATTCCTCTTGGTATACAAACTGATTGATTAACAAATTGAAGTGTGGTCTTGGTGGGTTTTAATTCACTAAGGCCAAGCTGTTCGTAGACCAAGTAAGAAATCAGATTCGCGCTCACTCCTAAATTAAGAAGTGTGTGCTCAATTCAGTGGTCCCCAATTACACAAGAGATAGTGGGGCTACCTAGATCTTTGTGCTTTTGTGGCACATCTTTGCTTTAGGATGACACTCAATTTTTCAGTTAAAAAGATTTTATTTTATATACTTTGCCATCTTTTGGTCATTCAAAGGTCTTTCAAGAACTTGACAGATGAGGGTATTTGTTTAATGGCATCCTAGAGAGGAATATTGATCTTCACTTGTAATGCTGTATCCTAGTCCGTACCGTTCCTTAAACTCCTATGATGCTCCTCATCGACTTTTGGCAACCCACGACCTGTAGTCGGTATTTACGCATGACCTAAGTTGCGTCCCGTAGATCTGAGTTGGCTCGACTTAAAACTTGTACCCTAGCGACCGCGTCATCGCCGCGGTTCCAACGCTGCGTCTTGCGCACCGATGTGATACCTAGGATAGGAGTTGAGAGCCTGTATATATTTCGAAGAAACACTGCGTGTTGAGAATTTTGAGAGAATCTCTATAACCCATCACATCAATCAATCAATCACTAGTCAAGTACACAACCCATCACACCCATACCTCACATGTCACCTCTCTTACACAACCCATACCTCTCTTACATAAGCTAACTCCCAAAGTCAACATTTCTCTTATACAACCCATACCTCTCTTACACAAGCATACCTCTCATCTCATCCTTCTTACACATATCACTCCTCTCCCATTTCACTCCATCCCATCTCATTCTCTACCATTTCCAAGCAATTAAGGAGAGAAAATCCTAAGAAGAGAAAATCCTAAGGAGAGAAAGAACCCAAGATCAAGGCCCACTTCCTATCCCTAAATCTCACCATCCAACCCTTCAATCTTCATCATCCTTAATCAAAGAGAGAGCCAAGGAGTTTGGCATTCCATAGAACCAAGAAGATCCAATGGTGGGTGTTTTATAGTCTTAGATTTGTGTTTTGATGATGGGCCAAGTGGGACCTATCAATTAATGGTATGGATCTCACTTTAGACCCTAGGTGTGGCCGATGGCCTACCATGATTCATATGCTCATCCCATGATGAGGCCATTCTCCATGGTCCCCATCATGATGTTTGTTTTCCTAGTGTAAAAAGGTCACCTAGACCTTGCATTTTGGTACAAAAGGGATCTCTACCATTGATTTTGATTGAAGGGCCCACATGTAATGGGACCCACATGATGTATACTTTGTAATGCATGGTAGGGAGAGCCCTCCATCGTACGCTCTCTCTCTCTCTCTCCCCATATTTTGTGGCCCACCTTGATGTTTGATCCATGTCGTCCACTACCGGTGAAACCCACCTTACTACCAGTCTAGCGGACAGGCCTGCTACTCGTCTGTCTGGACAGGCCCAGATGAAGAGAAAATGCAAATATCAGCTTCATTTTGAGCTAAGGTGGGACACATGTGTGGACCCACCTCTGATGCACGAACTGCACCCATGTTATTCATCCATGGGTCCCACGTGGGGACTACCATGATGTATGAGCTTCAGATCCACATCATCCAGACCTCTGGACAGTGGGTTTGATCATAAGGGATGTGTGATATCTGGACCGTCCATCTACTAGACGAGCAGCCCGGGGCTGATGTATTATCATCAGTAAGTTTTGTGGGTTTCTTCCACACCATACACATCGTCCATTTGCATGAATCTAGTGTTGTCTCAAAGTTCAGGCCCCAGCTAGGGTTCGTCCAGCTATCGTTCAAGGGAGGCGCCCTGTCAATCGATCCGCCAAGTGCGAGACGTGCAATATTCTTAGTGTTTTTAGGAGGCATCTCCTATATACAACATAGGGTAGAACGTGTGTTGGGTTTAAAATAATATTACTCACTTTTCCAACCATTCTACACATTGCAACTAAAAAGAGCTTCATGCATTCCATTAAGCCAAAATTTGTTACAATACATGAGGTGTAGTATTATATGAATTATGATAGAAGATACATGTGAGCTAATTTAGCAACAGTTTTAACACTAACTATTCTAGCATCCATCCAAGCCAACTAGGGCTATTATAAAGAAAAAAAAGAAACAGGGAAAAACCAAAGAGCCATTGCAACACAACTAGTCTACTGACTCTGGTGAAGGTGGAGGCACCCCCTTATCCTACATACAGTAAAGGAGGGCCTTCATGGTGCGAGACATTTTCTTGAATTTCTGTTTTAGATGGGTCTGATTCTCCTTAAACTCATGTCTCAGGGCAGCCTGATTTTCCTTAATTCTGGCCATGCGGCCTCTTCATTGCCTTCCTCACTACTTCCTTCTTCACCATCATCGCTTTCTTCCTCACCTTCAGTTCCCTTATCCTCTTCACTTTATTCTATTTTGTCGCTCTGCTCATCGAGTCGGGCTTGGCATTGCTTAGGGCCAATGCCCATGTTGTTGAGCGTGTTCTCACTGACAATGTGGATTGGGGCGATGTTATCCATATGGAGTCTGAAACTAAAGTGGCGGGCAATTTTGCAAATAAGTCGGCCAAAAGGTATCGAGGAGTCTTGCCTAGTAGACCATGCGGTGCTAATTATTTGAGATAGGACAAGAGTAGGCAGGTATACTTTCTCTCTTTCTCCAACTCTATACAAGAAGTCCACCATGAACTTTGTACATTCGGTGCAGTTACTCCACCAAGGATACACGTTATACATGCATATGTTGTGGAGCAAGTGGAAGTCGTTCGTCATCTTAGATGAAGCGAGGCTATTTCCTCGCCTCTAACGTTCAAGTTGGCTGCATAGGAAATGTGTGCGGCGATTTCTCTCTCGTTCACTAATGAGACGAGTTTCATTAGCATGTACGACACCTCTTTCAATTCCCATAATGCAGGTAATCACGTCCACATCTAATATGGCCTCCTGCCTTCTCAAAGGGAGAGTAAACTAGAAAGGTTCCAACAGTGGGTTCCATATCTGGGCATAGAAGGCTCGCATAACACCTTCACTTGCGTGAGTGTTTCCCTCTAATATGGGACCCCACCCATTTTCTAAGAGAAAGTTAATGACTGGATACATTCCAAACATCTTCTCATCGATATGTGCTTCAAAACTACCTTGCGATTATGGAACTTACTGAGATTGATGCCCACCGATAGCTATCTTTCCAATGGGATTTGAGGATCAAGGTCCTGCTTGGATCTTCGCTCTTGCTCGACACTCGACTTCTTCATAGTATGATGTGGTTGACTTAGCCCGGCCTCATCCGGGGCCACTCTCTTCTTTCCCATGAGGGAAAGGAGCATAGAGATCGAGAAGATGGCACTAATTGGCTTAAAGAGAGCCATGTAGTTAGAAAAGCTTCAAAGTGAAGTAGATTTGAGGAGCTTTTGAGTTATGAGACACAAAAATGTGGATTTTGTGCTCAAATGTGGGCAAGTAGGGAAACTGGAGAGTAGCAAGAGGTAGTTTTAAGAGAATGGTGGTAGATAGGTGCAAACTATGGAAGAAGATGGAAGATTGATGTGAAATGTAGAAGAAAATGGAGCTTTGAGTGTATGGAGTGGAGATTTGTGAGAAAAAATGTAATTTTGAAGGGTTTAGAGGGCTGGGAATTGGGTGGAATGGCAAAAGGGGAGAGGAGGGGGTCTAAATGAGGGGTCCCACATGGTGGTTAGCGAGCGGTGTGCCGCCACCCGCACAGTGTCGTCGTGTTCCCGCTGTGAATGTGGCAGTGCGCCACCGACCGGGCGGTGCCGCCACCCCCTCCCTGGACTGCCGGCTATGGCTTCGCAGTGGGGCAGTGACCACCCCCTCCCAGGGTGTTGTACATGTGCGGGAGACACCTTAGGTCACACCAAAAATTGGTATTTAGGTCCTCATGTCCGTTTGATGTGTTTTCTCGGTCCTACAAGTGCGTATTCACATTTTTTGGATCGTTTCGAGTTTGGAACTTACCGAATCTTTGTTCAAACCTGTCAATTGATGACCAAAAAGGTATTAAGATCATTTCACATGATCTTGGACGTGTATGGGCTATATTACAATGGTCAATTTCGCCCGTCGGTAAAACTTGGGATCCTACGGTCATTTCTACATTTCATCGCCTCCTTCCTAAGTCAAAGTGCGTCAGAGTGCATTGTGTTACCATAACCCAGGTCTAGTTTAATCCAAATCATGCTCTGATACCAACTTGTAACGCCCTAATTTTTTAGGGTCGAGCAAAGATCAACTCCCGAGATCCAACGCATCACTTATGCAACATAGATAATGATGTTTAAATGTTGTCCATATTAGTGCATTAAACATGAGAGGGATTACACTAAATCAGCATATCATACTCCATAGTTAATGTGATCATGCAAGCGAAAGACTGAGATAGATATATAAAGTATATGTACATGTTTCACAACCTCCAGAGTATGAGTGCATTACTGGGCTGAATATATACATGTTTTATCTCAAAATATACAAAATGAAAAAAATGTAGATGTCCAACTAATCCATGTATCCCTGAGCACAAGGTCTACATAGACCTGTCAGAGAGCTAACATAAGAGAACTCTGAAAGTGCCCTTACAAGTGCCCTGGTTTGTCAATTAGCGTGTGCGTTGAGCCAATTGACTGCTGAGCCTCGCAGGAAGATCAATTCAAGCGTCTGCCTCAATCGGATGTATGGAAGCTCACCATAGGTAAAACTAAGCCTCACATCCCATGTCCCAAAACACTAGGTGAATAAAACCCTTAAAATAAGCTAGACATTATAGGGTTTTTAAGTGAGAAAACTTTTCATTTTTTAAGTGAGAAAACATTTTCAAAAAATCAGAAAATCTCTAAGTTTTCTTGCTTTATCGATCTTATCGAAACATGTGTCGATATGATCGACTTACGCTATCGATGTCCACGGACGCTCAATCGATAAAATTGAATGAAGACATAATGTGTCCAACAACCACATACACATCTAGACAGAATTATCGATGTATCGATCTAATTATCAATATCATCGATAATTGAATATTAAGTTAATCAAAGGTGACTCGATAATATTGACAGGCAGTTCTAGCACCCCTATTTTTACTTAAGAAAATCATATATGCTTCGATATATCGACGCCGTCCTCGATACCATTAAAGTTCAAATCTTAATGATATCAGAAGGTTCTCGATGGTATCGGTCATGGGAGCGTAGTCTTTCAGCAACATTTTTTAGGTGGTTTTTCAATTCTGATCGGGGGTTACTTGATTGAAACGATATTCGAATAACGATAGAATCAAGGCCGGATCGATTGCATCGAGAATGGACATAAACTGTCTAGCAAGCTCACTGATAAAATCCTTGGATTTATCGATGCATTGACACGACCTTTGATATCATCTGTATTCAAATTCTGATGATATAGAGTATCCCCCGATCATATCTGATGACTTAAAATTTTTTAAGCAAGTCTCTCTCATTTTCAAATGTCAAGGACTCAATCCTTGTATTGATAATATGAGTTTGAAATCTAATGGCATCGACACGAGTCTTGATTCCCTCGACCAGCTGGCAAAAGGTTTTCAATAGCATATAACATTGAGTTTTTGTTATCGAACGGACCATCGATACAATCGAGAGTATACGCTCGATGATATCGAACTTTATATCCGTTGGAACCTTTTACCTATATAAAGGGAGCTTATCTTTAGTTACCGGTAGAGAAAGAAGAGAGTAATTTTGAGTGTTTAAACTTAGATCATTTACCCAAAGCCCTTTCTCTCAAGGGAGTTCATCCTCCAATCCACCCTCATCATTGATATTCAATAGAGTAGATTGGGGAATGAACTTCCACATTCAAGGATCCTCCAGCTACTACCTTAATGGAAAATTATTAAGCTGGGATGCCTTGAATACATAAATGATTGGAATCGCTCTATCTTCCTAATAGGAAAACATTTTGAGAGTAGGATTCCATCATAACCTTGACCCAACCCGCTGTTATATATTAGTACATCATTTGTGTTGCGGATCAAGGGAGCAAAAGATTCTTCATCAATAAGGAGAAGATCTTCATCAACATGTTAAATGAGACTCATCCACTTATCTGTAAGTATCTAGAGTCCAGAGGACCCTTTGATCATTCCTTTGTAGGATTAGGTCTAAGGTGTTTCTCACCCTTGCAAGTCCTCAAAGAGGCCTCTGGCGGGACTGTACGTAATGGGTGTATTATGTGGACCCTTGCTCTATGAGAGCATAAACAGTCAGCCTCAGTGTAGGTTGTAAAGGTTGAAGGTGAACTTGATTTAAAACCTTAGGTTTGAGGTGAACCACTGTGAAACCTCCTTAGCGAAATCCGGTACACTCAAGGGTTAAGTGCGATTACCAGGAGTGGAGTAGACAAGTAGTCAAACCACTATAAAAATGACTGTGTTTGTGATTGTTATTCTTTTGTGTGTGTGATTTACTTCAATACTTTCATATCTATATATCTGAGATCACACCTTGCATACATACATAGTCATATCCATCATAAACTAGGTTACATATTGTTATTTCTTGAATAGCTTATGATTGGATCCTCTACCAGGCTTCAAAGCTAGTAGAGTTATTTTTTAGTAATCCTGATAATTGCATATTGATAGGATTAATGAAATAGGGTTTTTAAATAAACTGTAAAAACTTTAAAAAGTCCTATTCACCCCCTCTAGGACATATTGGAGTATTCTTACTTCAACTCAAGCGGTCTTTATTGCAATTTCAATTGGTATCAGAGCGAGTCTCTCTTTAAGGGCTTCATCACCTAGAGAGTGATCTTGACTGAAGTTGAAATATGGCCAAAAGAGATCGCTCATCAGTCACTAGGCCTCCAGTATTTGATGGCTCAAACTACGCATACTGGAAGGCTAGAATGCACTACTTTCTGAGATCTTTGGATCATAACATCTGGGATATAGTTAAAAGTGGATATGTGTCACCATCTGAACAAATTGTGCTTAATAGTGGCACAACCATCATAAAACCCAAATCTAGAGAAAAGTGGATGACATTCGATAAAGAAAAACAGACTGTTGAAGGAAAAGCTATGAACGCCATCTAATATATCATGTCCCAGGATATATTCAATCAAATAAGTATGTGTGGAACATCCAAAGAAGCATAGGATCTATTGGAAACAACCCATGAAGGCACATGTACTTTGAAGAGGTCCAAACTCCAACTTCTGACTTCACAGTTCGAAAGTCTCAGAATGGAAGAGCATGAGAAGTTTATGGAGTTTTTCACTAAGTTGAATATAATTTGCAACTCCATGGGTAGATTGGGAGAAAAAATTCCGGTGGTGAAAATTTATAGGAAAATTTAAAGATCCCTACCGGAACGATTTAATCCCAAGGTAACAACAATCGAGGAGTGTAGGAATATTGATGAGATGAAAGTAGAAGAACCAGTAGGTTCCCTACAAACTTTCAAACTACACTTCAAACAATCCCAAAAATCTAAAAAAATAGTCTTAAAAACTTTAAAGAAAACAACACATGAGGACAGTGGAAGTGAAAAGGAAGATGAAGATGAGGAAGTGGCTTTGTTGGCACAAAGATTTAAAAAATTCTTTCAGAAAAATCACTGCCGTCCCACTAGAGGAAGAAAGGTGGATAACAAACCTTCTATAGGCAAATATGGTAAAAGGACCAAAGAACTACAATGTTACGCCTATCAGAAGTATGGACACCTGTCTACTGAATGCCTAAACAGAAAAACTAAGGGCAAGGCAATGACCGCCACATGGGATGATACAGATGAGTCAAACTCAGAAAATAGTGACTTAGAGAGTGATGGAGATAAGAAATTATTGAAAATTCTTATGGTCTCCACCATTCCAATCATTCCCATGAAATCTAAAAACAAGGAAGAACAACAAGCCACCGAATCATTTCCATCTGATAATGAGGAGACAGGAGGAGAAGAAGAAGAAATAGAAAAGGATAAACTGTAAGATGCTTATAATCAACTTTATATTCATAGCATCCACATACTTAAAAGACTTGAAATGTCTGAAAATAATAAGGAATTGTTGCAAAAAGACTTGGACAAAACATTGAAAATTAATACACATTTGATCAATGATTTATAATAATATCACTCAGACAATGATAAGTTAGAACAAGCTAATCTATCCTTAAAAACTGAATCATTAAAACTTATGAAACAAATTGAATTATTAAAAGATGAAAATGAGCAACTCAAGAATGAGAATCACACACTCCATTGTGAATTAGAAAAATCCAAAAAATTTGCTGAAATAAATTATAAATTTTCTCAGAGTGGTGAAAAGCTAGAAAACTTGTTAGGGATGGGAAGACAAGGAAGAGACAAGAGTGGCCTAGGGTATGAGAAAACCAAAACAAAAATTCGAAATGTAGCCCTAACAGCTGAAAGATCTATGTAATGCCCTGGAAAAATCCATACTTGGACTCGAGTACCAACTCGACCAGAAATCGCGTAGGATTAATTCCTTTAGAAAATAAGTGTAAGTTAGCTAGCGCAGCGCTAGAGTAGCTGGGAAATAGTCCCTGATCACTTTAAATACGTTCTACAAGGCCCAAAGTGAGTAGAACCAATGATGCTATAATACTCTAAAACCTCGGATCAAACTCTAAACCGGTTTGTTCTCTGGACCTCTTTGAAACTTTGTATTGGATCTAGACCGCACGTCGAAAGTCCGATACCTACAATCTTAGACCGTTAAAACCGCCTAGCTGGACTTGACAATCATTTCAAAAATCAAGTCCAACCAATATTCGCAGGCTATTTCATTGAGCCTGGACTAAAGAGAGTGAGAATAGGGTTAGATTTGGAATTTGAAATTCATATCTGGCACACGACTTGACGCATCAGTATTAAGCATTCTGACTATCAGAATTCAGCCAAATTACACCCTCGGATCAAGAAAAATTTCTATTTCATATCATGAGACTTGCAGGCCTGATCTACGTGCGGTGACCGCTGAACAGAAACTGAACCGCCACGTGCGATCTACGAAGACTGATGGTCTGAAAATGGGATGAGAGCGACATCCGACATGTATGAACTTAAGTGCGATCGCGTTCGGCCAGGGGACCACAAGAAATGTCCTTTTGGACCAAAACAGCCCCGATTTGGTTAGGCATCAAGTAAAATTTGTTCCCAAGCCTGTTTTGGGCATGTTTGGGCTTATAAAAGGGCTTGAAACCCTCACTCCTCTCACCCATACGAATTTTCTAGAAACCCTAGTAAGAGGGAGAGAGAAAGTGAGAGTTTGTGAGAGTGTGTGGAGGAGAATTTTCCTACTGCTGCACTACCTGTTGCACGTGCCTAAGCCACCCAATACAATCACTTTGTCGGTAATTTTTCCGCGTTTCTAGGTAAGAAAACATCCCTAATACTTGCTGATTTGAGGTTCCCTTGGTTCCATAGCAAAGTAGCTGATAGATCTTGTATATTAGGTTCACAGTTTGCCATAGACGAAGCGTATACGCTCCGTTCGAATTAATACGCTTGTAGGAGAAAAGGTGCAGATTTTAGACGCTTTGATTGACTGTTTCCAATTCTTTCAATGTCGTTTAATACTAGATTATCGACGGCAACGCCGTTTGACATGTACAACATGCTGTCCGTTTCCTGTTTCGTAAGCAGACGAAGAATATGAGATTTAGGGCATTTTAGTCATTTGTAGGAAATACTGTTTTCATCCATATTTTGCTGATGTGATTGACATGGCTTCTTGTCGCATTAGAATACTAAGAATGCGTGCATAATTAGTTTGGCGAAGAGATTCGCCTAAATGCGCACTTTGAGTCGACATACTATATGTAGACTTAAGTGTGTAGTTTAAGTGTTTGTATAAATGCTTGTATTAGTACGTATTGAATTAAATAGTGTTATGAATTAGTTTGAGATTGATTTCTCAATTAATATGCTGATGTAAATGATTTCCCACATGTTAGCTATATGCATGATTTCTTTATATGTATGAAATGCATGTGCTTGATGATTTACTTAAGTTGTATGTTATAACATGTGTTAACATGCTCACATTGTTGTATTTCATTTTCAATACTCTCATATGATTGCTGATGTGAATTCATATATGTTTGGGACTATACCTAGTCCAGGCAGTCGGCAACCGAGAAAATTCGTGGTTGACTCATCTTTGCCACGAACGACGCGTCGATGAACGCGAGCCGTGTTTTGGAGTTGGCGGCAGTGGTTAGGCCACGCGAGGTGTTTTACGCACTTCATGTCGTTCGACTTGAGATGCGCTCGTGCTATTCAAGACCGTCAAGCAACCCGACTGACCGTTGTATGTTCACCGTGTATGAGTCATAACTGCTTGAACCTAGGGTACTGAACTTACCATTGTAAACCCTGTCAACCATGGTACCTTGATCCATAAAGACTCATGAGCCGGGCATGGTGGTATGAGACACCGTGGTCGAGCTGTCGGCCTACGCTGGGGCCACAAATCTCCCCGTAGTGACCAGTGAGCACCTATGACTCGTGAGCAGATTATGGTGGTATGGGACACTATATTCTTGCTGTCGACATACACTGATCAGGCGACGAGTCCTTTATAGTGACCGCGAGCGTATTCTGAGTCTACGGGAGGCGACAACCCTTCCGTAGCAGTGAGAGTACAGTAGGCCTGTATTGATAAGGTGATGGGGGAGCGGTGCAATGAGTGTAAGCAATAGCCCTAGCAGCCCTTGCAGTGACCTACAAAATATACTTCGTATGAGATTACTAGGAGTGACGACCCTAGACAGGATCTGTGTTGGGATTAATATAAGGGAAGTACCTTAGTTTCCCAATCCTGCTGTTTGAATAGACTAATAATAACTCAGAATATCACTATTGCATTGCATGTGCCTGGAAGATGTAGAGCACTGAGCGGTACGTAAGCATGCTGTGGGCGTAAGATGGTGCCGTATGAGGGAGAACGTCGGTGAGGGCATCCATCATGTCATGTCATATTGCATTAATAATAGTATTAAGATTGTTTGATTTACTGCTTTACTATTATCGTATGATTGATTTGAGAACATGTTAATCCTTGCTCTATTATTCCACTGAGTTAGCTACTCACTCCCACGTTTCGGGATGGTGTTTGTAACACCCACCAGACCCTGTCTTAGATGCAGGTGAGGCGGTGATCTAGGAGGCAGAGCCGGACTATGATGAGGACCAGGACGAGTTCTCATATATACAGTACCACGACGGCTTTACTTAGGTGGCCTGGGTTGACGGGACTTCTCAGTGGGACTCTTTTTGGACATTTTATTTTGTTTATTTACATGTATATGAGACTTAGAGATGTATTCATACTCTAAAGACAGTCGAGATCTACTTTGTTTTTCCATACAGTGATATATATATTCTTTAGTCTTTCGCTTGCTTTTATCACTGGATCTGGAGTATGACTTGTAGTTTTGGTATACTTTTACTCATGTGAATGCTTTAACTCAGACAACATTGAATCATAATCATTTTTGTTGCATAAGTGACGGTCTGGAATTCGGGAGTTGAGTTTATACACGACCCTCGATTTTCAGGGTGTTACAATTTACTACTTCAGGTAGCAATATGAGAACTTCCCCAGCTTGTCATTTATGTGGTGATTTGGGTCATTAAAAGTTTGAATGCTTAACTCCTAGAAGGACTTCATATAACTCTAGTCAAAATCATATGGGAAAATTCAAATCATTGGAGAAATACAAAAAATTAAAAGTCCATCCAGGAAAAACCCTCATCCATCACCACCTAAAATGAAAGACAGAATGAAGGATTCACTAGATCAAGTGGATAAGACAAACATGAAAATCAAATCTACCATAGTAAAAAATTCTGTCTTAAAATGGGTAGTAAAAGAAAAACTGAATTGTCTGATAGCTTATTTTCATATACCCTGAAATATCGAGTATAGAAGGACAAGTCCAGGTCATGCATCTAGACCTGGATATTTGCAGAAATAATGTAAATTTTACTAAGCTTAAAATGATATATCTGAGGTTCCTGACCTCAATTTTTGTATATAAACATTCAAATGTTTATACTTTTGTTGTGTACAATGACTGTACATAATTTTGCGTAGTATATTATTGATTCACAGAAATACTAAAAGTATACTTAAAAGATTGTCTAAATGCTGAAAACATAAAATCGTTCACCTTTGATATGTCTTGGTATGTCATTTTCGATTAATCGATCAGGGTCGATATAATCGACGACTCTTTAGAATGTGAAAAGCCATATGATCGAGAATGATATCGATAACATGCTCGATGAAATCTAGACCTTATCGATATCATTGGAATTCAAACCTCGATAATATCGATATGAACTATCGATCTAATCAGCGGCTCTCGAAAAGGTAAGGTCGTGTCCATTGGAATTCTCTAGTTACTGTGGGCTCTTCCCAATAGTCATTTACACAGTCTTCAAAGCATTTATGAGTGGTTGTTCGATATCATCGGCACCATATCAATGACATCGACAAACTAGTTATAAAAGTCGACGGACAACAAGGAAGAGATTCACTCAGCTTCTTTCCCTCTAATTTTACTCATTACCCTGTTAACTCCTAAACATCAAATAGAGAAAGGAAGATGGTTAAAGGGAAAGGTAAGAACTCCTTATCCTCAAAAGTTAAGAAGGAGAAAGATATTAGATCACCTCAGAACCAATCTAATTGGAAACAAATCACGATTGTTAATCGTATTATTCTTAACAATGCTATTGAGCCCTATGTGGTAGATCTCCTGGTAGAAACTATTGGTTGGTAGAATGTGCTTAATTTGGGTGGCCCCTACCAGTTTGACATGATTCAACAATTTTTTAATTGTTATCATGTGGTTCGGGATTATCCACCATGTATTCATTTAGAATTTATGCAACATTCCAAAATGATTACACCAATGGTTCTTGGTCATCTTTTGGACATTGGCGTGACTCGGATCCCAGTCACTGGAAGAGGTTTCAATGAATTAGGCAGGTGTGGGGAAATCACTCGAACACTGTGCCAAGGTACAACAATCCCTAGATATAATAACAATATACTTCCTAAAAAATATTTAGGAACCTTGTTCAAAATCCTTCACAGTATTTTTAGTATGAATGTCTACCCATGTGATGTTAATGACATCGGTCTGAGCCCTTTTGCACTCAATGTCCTGTATGATGCATATCAAGAGGTTCTTGTATGTTTGCCAACTCTTATCCTAAAACAACTGATTAAGGTAGTTAGGGCGAACCATCTGAAATTCTTCCATTTCCATCCCTCATCTGCAAACTTGCACACTATGTAGGACTGCTGGTAACATCTGACAAAGTATATCTTGAAGTGTGGTTCGACCATGATGCAGTTCAACAGGTGTATGTCTCCGTCTCTTCTCATGCAAAAAGTCCTCCAACTAGTGGTATGAGCAGCTAGTAGTGAAATAAAGAAACACCTTGAGGATCTAATCAGACACCTCTCCATAGTCCTGCATCATTCACAAATCGTCGACGTCATGTACTTGATTTTCACCTGCTGAACAACCAAGCTAAAATTGACGAGCGACTTAATAACTGTGAATGATGACTGTCATGGATAGAGGACAAGTTAAAGCTCTCCAACTCTCTGTGCAATAGATTCTAAAATTACTAACGACTTGTGGATCTGGTATACTTTAGAAGGGCAGTGTTAGCAAATAATGTGAGGATATTATAATCACTTTTTAAAAATTCCTCACACTCCCTTCACCTGGCATCCTGTTGTTTCCCATTTTTTTTAGAGTTCTTTTTAGTACCTATGGATGGGTTTAGTAATTCTGTTTGGATGACTGGAAATCTACTGCTTTCTAGGGCAGTATGAGTGTTGGCGATTTTGTTAATTATGGTTGAATGTGATTCTCAAATTTCATGCCATATTAATATATGTGATTCCCTTGTTTATCTCTTATGGAATGCATGTGATTTTATTATCTGTTTTACTTACTTTAATATGCATCCATACTGTCTACAAGTGATGTCTGCTTTAAACTAATCTAAACCTTCTACATCTATATCTAATGATTCTCCCACATGTCTTTAAAACTTCAGTCAATATCAAGTGTTATATCTTTGTCAATGACTGACAAAAAGGAGGAGAAAAGTTCAACCACCCCGCACGAGAAAATTGTATATCTGTTGGAATGGTGTTGCAGTTGTTAAGGGGAGCAGCTGCACCAAGAAAGGGGGAGTATTGTAGTTAGGGGGAGCAGATACTGGGTTATGTACATGGTTCACTAGAATTTGTAAAATTATGTAAAATGCATGTACACACAATTTAAGATGTTTCTGTCTAGATATTGACCTAGGGTGTTTTGGGTATTTTTTCATGTAATTGACAAAGGGAGAGATTGAAAGTGCCCCAGTTTGTTAATTAGCATGTGTGTTGAGTTAGTTAGACTGTTGAGCCTCACAGGAAGATCAATTCAAGCGTCTGCCTCAACCGGATGTGTGGAAGCTCATCATGAGTAAAACTCAGCCTCACATCCCATGTCTCAAAACACCAGGTGAATAAAACCCTTAAAACAAGCTAGACATTATAGGGTTTTGAAGTGAGAAAACTTTTTCAATTTTTAAGTGAGAAAACTTTTTCAAAAATTCAGAAAATCTCTAAGTTTTCTTGCTTTATCGATCTTATCAAAACACGTGTCGATATGATTGACTTGCGCTGTTGATGTCCTCGGAGGTTCAATTAATAAAATCGAATGAGGACATAGGTGTCCAACAACCACATACATATCTGGACGGAATTATCGATGTATCGATCTACTTATCTATATCATCGATAATTGAATCTTGAGTCAATCGAAGGTGACTCGATAATATCGACAGGCAGTTCCGGTACGCCTATTTTTACTTAAGAAAATCATATATGCTTCGATATATCGACGCCGTCCTCGATACCATCAAAGTTCAAATCTCGGTGATATTGGAAGGCTCTCGATGATATCGATCACGGGCGCGTAGTCTTCCTGCAACATTTTTCGGGTGGTTTTTTAATTCTGATCGGGGGTTGCTCGATAGAATCAATATTCGAATATCGATGGAATCGAGGCCAGATCAATTGCATCGAGAATGGACATAAACTGTCCAACAAGCTCACTGATAAAATCCTTGGATTTATCAATGCATCGACACGACCTTCGATATCATTGGTATTCAAAATTTGATGATATCAAGTATCCCCCTATCATATCTAATGACCTGAAAAATTTTAAGCAAGTTTTTCTCATTTTCAAATGTAGAGGACTCGATCCTTGTATCAATAATATTGGAGTTTGAAATCTGATGGCATCGATACGAGTCTCAATTCCCTTGACCAGCTGGCAAAAGTTTTTCAATAGCGTATGACATTGAGTTTGTGTTATCAAGCGGACCATCGATACAATCGAGAGTATACGCTCGATGATATCAAGCTCTATCATAAATGTGACCCTTTTATATCCATTGGAACCTTTTACCTATATAAAGAGAGATTATCTTTAGTTGCTAGTAGAGAAAGAAGAGAGTGCTTTTGAGTGTTTAACATTAGATCATTTACCCAAATCCCTTTCTCTCAAGGGAGTTTATTCTCCAATCCACCCTCATCATTGATATTTAATAGAGTGGATTGGAGAATGAAATTCTGAAATGGCCTATCTATATGTCCTAGAGGGGGGGCGGGGGGAGGTGAATAGGACTATGCCAAATTAAGAATATAACAGTGGAATAAAATAAAGAGATAGCCAAATAAAAATAAATCAATTCTTAACGATGAAATAAAAGGAACCTCAATAAACAAGTATTGAGAGGTTGATACGAATTCAGTTCTAAGGACAACCTTATACCATAAAAACTAAGGGTTTATGACAGGACAACCTTATTTCTAGAATGTCCTTTATATCAAAAACTCAAACTAAAGAGGAATAAATAAATAGCAAGGAATTAAAATAAATTACAGGAATTTAAATCTAAATTATTACAACATTCTCCATTTTGCTTGAAATGTAAAAATTACAACATTCAAATCCACACATACATTCCACAGCTTTGAATGATAAAAGATAGAAAGAATAAATCACACATCCACAAAACACAAAGAGTTATAGTGGTTCACTTGTGTGTTCATCAACTGTTAAACAATAGCCACACGGATTACTACTCCACTCCTAATATCCTCACAAAGGGGATATTAGCATTCACTATCAAAATAGGTTTCACAGTTTCACCTAAAACCTTCACATTTGTGTCTTTTCCACTTGGGCTTACACAATTCAAAAACCCCTCTATCTGAGTTTTCTGGCTCTCCTCAGATAACAACACAATGAGATTTTTCTGGCTCAATTTCAAAAGAAACCAAAAAGAAAGTAAATTACATAAGCGTAAAATACCTGGATTTCTCCTTTCGTAGCAACCTAGAAGAACCAATCAGAGTAGAATTTCGAATATGGAAGTTCAATGTCCAATACTCAATGGTTTTAAGTTAAACTAAATAGGCTAGCTATATTTGATTTTTATTCCAAGAAGAAGGAATTACAGAATTTTTCCCTTTTCAAATCAGATTGGAATGTAGATCAAAATTAAATAACAATAAGCTAACAAAAGGAAATATTAATTATGCACAAAGTAACTTAAAATGAACACAAACTTGTTTTAGAGTGGAGCCTTGATTTTACTTGAATTGAATTGAAAAACTATGAAATTCGTGCTCTATTTATAGCTGAAGAAACTCTTCTTCGACTGGTCTTGGGGACACATCGACTGGTCGTAGCACCAACTGTATTTTGAATTTTTAAGCGCGATCTTTGAAAATCATTCTACGACTGGTCGTGGGGTGTCTACGACTGGTCGTGGACTACCTACAACTGGTTGTAGATGACCCAGGACTAGTCATGGACCATATGAGTTAGTCGTTGTAGTTTGAGTTGAAGACCCACGACTGGTCGAAGTTCGAGTCATGAACGCACCTACGACTAGTCGAAGGACTTCCAGGATTGGTCGTGGACTAACCAAAAAATTTTAAAAATCTTCAACAACTTAAGACTGGTCGTGGAATTTCTTGAACTGGTCGAACCAATGCTAAGACTAGTCTTAGAACAGACCAAAATCATATATAAACATACGGTTTGAATTATGTATCCGCAATGACATACCCTAAGGTCAATCTAAGGTCTATCATAACTGGAACATGAACTATGAACATTGAACTTCATTCATTTAGCAAAGGTGGACCTTCGAACCTTATTAAACTTGAGCTCTCGCACTTGATGTAGCTTGATCTTGAGATATTCGAAAGCTTGAACTTAAACTTCATCTTAAGTTGCACTTGAGTCTTGAAGTGTACTTGAGTCTTGTAATGTACTTGAGTCTTGTACTCATTATCGATGTAGCTATGAACATATATGTTTATAGACGTTGGCAAAGTACATGGCTTGACTTGGCTTGAAGTCGATCAATGTATTTAACTTGAAGCAGTGTCTTGAACATATATAAATCAACATACAAACACCAGACACAAATAAAGGTTTAGGCACCACAAAATTTGACAACTAAAGGAGCATGTGACCATAACACTTACAATCTCCCCCTTTGTCAAATTTGTGACAAAACACACTCATATAAAAAAGAAAAAGAAAAAAGAAAAGCACAAGTACAACAGTTACAACAGGCTCAATAAAGAATCATGCACCAGTTATTATAAACAACATCCATCAAGAGGCAAGAGTCCTTGATACATACTCCCCCTGAGTAGCAGCACACATAGATATCAAGAAAAATATAATGCTACTCACTACTTTCATATTCATAAGCAATCAAACCAAAAAATTCTTCCCAAAATCTGTCATAAGGTTCCAAAAAGGCACATTTCTCTCCCTTTTTGTCACAATATGACAAAGGAAGAATCAAAGATAGGATAAATAAGAGAGTAAGAAGGGAGTTAAATACAGAAAAGTTTAAAGTTCATATAACATTAAACATATATCCAAGTCAGAAAAATTCAAACTCACAGACTGAAATAAAATAAAGTATTAAAGTTATTATAACCCAAATAGTAAAACACTTAATCCGATCCAGAGGAAGGAGTAGGTATGGTAGGATCAAGTTTATGAAGGCCCTTGTTTAAGCGCCGAAGATACTTGCGTATATATTTGAATTGCATATCATGAGCAACATTCATATTCTCTACCTTTTTCCTCTAATGCATGAAGACGTGCATTAAAATCTGATGGTACAAAATCATGATCATTTCCAGAGTCAGAATCAATTTCATTAAAAATTTCATCCATATTAATATCGTCTAGAGGAAGATCATCACCCTCTTCTTCATTCACACTCGCTGCTCCACCTTCTCCAACATCTACTTGGCCCTTAGCCAATCGTAACTTCATTTTGTTTAAGTTAGAATTGTTGAAAATGAGGTGTTGGATAGGAGCCTCTCCAACAGGCATAGCGACTAGCATGTGAGTTGCTAACATAGTCATTAAGTAAGCAAAGGGAAGATCACTATGACCTGGATGGAGATTAAACTAAATGAAGGAATGACATATCAAAGAAGGCAGACAAATATTTGCACCAGTAATGATAGAATACAAAATACGAACCATGAATAAAGTCAGTTCTGTCTTATTACTCGAACGAGGATATAGATTAGAAGTAAAGACACGATGCAAAACTCTATATCTGGGTAACAAATATTTGGTTGCGAGGGCATTCCCATTTTGAGTCCATTGAGCATTCATGTTACACAACACTCTAGTATAAATATGTTTTTCAGATTCAGTAACTTTCTCAGCTAGAGTGCTAGGTGGAATACCATCATCATTAACAGGTATATCCATAAGGCCTGAAATTAAATGACGATCAACAGGAAAAGGCCCTTCTCTAGTATCAATAAAGAAATTTAATTGTTTAGTAGAAAAATCACTTATGCATGCAAACATGCTCTGCGTAATGGATTGGTATGCTGACCCGCCCCAATGTAGGATGTTATCCCAACCTACAGATTGAAGGAGAGGAAGGAGACTGAAACGGGCGATGTGATCTAAATCAATAGCTTTTTCAACAATGACATTACGTTGACGTAAATCATGCACATAAGATGGATCATCTTCGGGAGGCCGAAGATGGAGTCTTGTAATAGGAGTTCATCTGGATGAAGAGGGACCTCTAGTATTTTTATTTTTCTCTCTAGAGTCCATATTCTTGCATAAAAATAAGAAATTTCAAAGAAGTAGAGATGAGTTTCTCTAGATCAGCAAAAATCTCAAGAAAAACTTGAAATCAACTACTCTAATGAAGAAATTGAAGAAAATAGACCATGAATATCCAAAAAAGACAAGAAAAATGCTCTAACCTGGTCGAATCGAACAGTAGGGTTCGACTAGTCAAAGCTTGGCTCGTTGGAGAGAAAAATGAAAATGAGGAAGAAGAGAGATTTTTCCAAATTAAAGAGGTCAGCGTGCTCCACGACTGGTCTTAGAGAATACACGACTGGTCGTACCACGACTAGTCGTGTATTACCATGACTAGTCAAGTAAAGGCCAAAAATTGCATTTTTCAACAAATTTTAAAATTTTAACCATAAAAATACATAAATATATATATAATATGTTACAATTATGCAAGAATATTCAATTTAAATTGCACATACCGAGGTCAAACTTTAATTTATTAAACCTACTTTTGTCGAGCCGTTTAGTAAAAATGTCAGCAAGTTGAGTCTCGGTTGGAATGAATTCAAAAGAAATTATTTTTTTCCACTAATTCACGAATGTAATGATACCTAATGTCAATGTGCTTGGTACGTGAATGCTAGATTAGATTTTTAAAAATATTTATTGCACTGGAGTTATCACAAAATAAAACCATTGAGTCCTGAGCAATTTCATAATCGCTTAACATACGTTTCATCCAAACAAGCTGAGTACATGCATTTCTTGTTGTAATGTATTTAGCCTCAACAGTAAAAAGTGATATGGAACTTTGCTTCTTACTAAACCAAGAAACCAAGCAATTTTCAATATAAAAACAACCACCACTAGTTGATTTTCTATCATCGATATTACTTACTCAATCAACATTTGAGTACCCAGCCAATTGAACACTAGTGTCATGTGAATACCAAAGACCCAAATTAGAAGAACTTGCGACATATCGCATAATCCTCTTAACAGCAGTTAAATGAGATTCTTTAGGATTAGACTGATATCTAGCACAAATACCAACGCTAAAAGCAATATCTGGTCTACTAGCAGTTAAATAAAGCAAACTGCCAATCATGCTATGATACAATTTAGGATTCACATCTTTACCTATAGAGTCCTTTGAGAGTCTTAAAGTTGTACTCTTACGAGTATCAAAGTTCTTACCATTTTCAAATTTGAACCTTTTAATCAAGTTCAAGGCATACTTGGTTTGAGAAATAAAAATTCCATCAGGTTGTTATTTTACTTGCAACCCTAAGAAATAATTTAATTCCCCAACCATGCTCATTTCGAACTTAGATTTCATTAACTCTGTAAACTCAATAGTCATGTTAATACAAGTTGATCCATAAATAATATCATCAACATAGATCTAAACCATTAAGATATCATTGTTATGTTTCTTAACAAAGAGTGTCTTATCGACACTTCCCATTTGAAAACTATGACTCGATAAAAACTTAATCAATTTCTCATACCATGCCCCAGGAGCTTGTTTTAGACCATAGAGAGTCTTTTTAAGATGGTATACATGATCAATAAACTTAGGGTCTTGAAACCCTGTAGGTTGTTCAACATATACCTCTTCATGTAAATCACCATTCAAGAAGACACTCTTCAAATCCATTTGATATATTTTAAACTTCTTAAAGCATGCAATGGATATAAAAAGTTTGACTGATTCAAGGTGAGCAACTGGGGCAAAGGTTTCATCATAATCAATGCCTTCAATTTGTGTGTACCCTTGTATAACTAGTCTTGCCTTGTTTCATATTATATTTCTAAGTTCATCAGACTTATTTTTGAAAATCCACTTTTTTTCAATAATGAGTTTATCTTTAGGTCTAGGAATAAGTACCAGACATCATTACAAAAAAACTGATTAAGTTCTTCCTGCATAGCAACTATCCGGTTTCGTCAGAAAGAGCTTCTTTTACGTTTATCGGTTCTATCTGGGTTGTAAAGCACATGTAGTTATAAATGTCTTCTAATTATCTACGAGTGCGCATGCGCACACCAGTGAGAGGGTTTCTAAGAATTTAAGTGTTTGGATGATCCTTAATAGTCCTCAATTCAAAATTAACTTGATTTGATGAAGTATCTGGTATGTCAATCAAAAGAACTTCATCATTATTTGAACTAGGGGCAGGTGTATTCAAATGATCATCAATGACCATATTAATGGACTCTTGAATCACACTGGTCCTGTTGTTCAATACACGATATGCATGACTGTTTAAAGAATATCCTGAAAAGATCCCTTCATCACTCTCAGTGTCAAACTTTTCCAAATTTTCACGGTCACACAAAATATAGCACTTGCTGCCAAAAACTCAAAAGTATTTGACAGTCGACTTCTTATCAAACCATAATTCGTGGGCCATTTTATTATGAGATTTACATGTATAAACCCGGTTACTAATATAGCAGGCAGCAATCACTGCTTCAACCCAAAGATTTCTAGGGAGCTTCTTACTATTTAACATTATGTTTCACATTTCTTGAAGCACTCTATTTTTTCTTTCCACAATTTCAATTTTTTGTGGTGTTTTGGGCATAGAGAATTCATGCGATATTCCCTGATCGCTACAGAATTTCTCAAAACTGCTATTTTCGATCTCAGATCCATGGTCACTACGGATCTTACATACTTGAGAACCTTTCTCAGTTTGGATTCGTTTGATGATCTTTTTCACTTCATCAAGGGTTTCTGATTTGTCCTTTAAGAACGCTACCCAAGTGAATCTGATGTAATCATCCATGATTACCAAGATGTATTTTTTACCACCTCGACTCTCTGTTCTGTTTGGTCCTATAAGATCCATGTGGAGAAGCTCGAGTGGTCTTGATGTGGCATTGGAGTTCACCTTTTTATGAGAGCTCCTAGTTTGTTTACCATACTGGCATTTACCACATATTTTGTCTACTTTTTACAACTTAGGTAAACCTCTAATTAGTTCTCATTTGCTCAATCTGTATAAATTCTGGTAGTGTACATTTCCAAGGCGTTTATGCCGTAATTCTTTCTCATCCGTATGGACCATGTAGCACGCTTGATTAGATGAGCTGCCATCGCTTACTATAAAGTAGTTTTCAGAAGTTCTGCGACTAGTTAATATTACAGAATCCTTTTTGTTTATAATTTCATAACCTTGATTGGAAAATTTCACACTATGGTTGCTATCGTATTTTTGAGATATGCTCAACATGTTGTGTTTTAGTCCCTTAACATATAAAACATTCTTAAATAAAGGGAGGTTATAGAGTTGGACCATACCTTGGCCAATAATCTTGCAATTGCTACCATCACCAAATGTGACTAATCCATCAGTCATATCTTTAAGATCGGTGAATAAAGCCTTGTCGCCTGTCATATGCCTAGAGCATTCACTATCCAGGTATCACTTTGAATAACTTGTTGCTTTAAAAGCAGTGTGGACAACGAAGCAGGCAACTTTAGGAACCCATTTCAGAACTGTTTTGGGTTTAGAAGTATAATTGGTCTTCCTATGTCTGTTGTTGTATGAATGACCTATAGAGTTAGATTTTAAGAGCTCCTTGAGTAAATCAACTATCTTTTCAGCTAGTGGGTTTTAGTTCTGATTAAAGTTGACATAGCTGCTTTTCAATTTTTTAAATTTTTTTCATATTTTTAGAAAAACCTTGATAAGTACTTTTCCCTTTTGAGTTTGAGGACTCTCCTTTCACAAACTTAAGAGTATTCTTCTGTTTAAGAGGTATATTCTTATCATAGCCCAACCTACATCTGTCGCCATATTTTCTTGATCCGAATAATAGTTTCTCTAACTTTGGATCACCTTGAGCATATCTCCATGTGTCCTTTAAACTCAGTAGAGAAGATACTTCATTTTTAAGTTTCTAATTTTCAGATTTTAGATTTTCAATCAGGGAGGTTTTGAATTCTAGATCACATTTTTTCAAAACAATCTGAAATTTGGAAATTTTCTAAAATAAGTGATTCAAAACATTCTTTGAGTTTAAAAAACTTTTCTTTTTGAAGTTTAAGTTAGACAGCAATTTTACAACTTTCCTTGTATAAGACATTGTAAGCATCTTGAAGATCATCTTCATTTTCACATTCATTGCTCAAATTTTCCTCACTAGTTGAATCATCATGATCTGAAAAAGTGAACTTTGCTAGAGTCATAAGGGCTTTAACTTCATTGCCCGACTCGATTTCAAAATCTTCTGATTCAAAAGAGGCTCCAGAATCAGATGATTCATCCCAAGTAGCCAACATACCCTTCTTTTTGGGTTTATCCTTTTTAGGATATTTGTTTGCTAAATGCCCATATTCTTGGCAGTTGTAAGATTGACTATCTTTCAAAGAGTTTCAAGTTTTATATTTAGGTTTAGATATTTTCTTATCATTTGATATTTGAAAATCTACCCTTTTCTTGCTTTTGAAAATTTTATAAAACTTCTTTGCTAAAAGAGCCATATCATCTTCAGAATTAGAGTTTTCTTTAGAAATACATTTAGAAGATTTTAGAGCAATAGATTTACCTTTAGGAGCTTTAAAGTTTAACTCATAGGTTTTTAAAGAACCAACTAGTTCTTCTACCCTCATATTATCCGTATCATTAAGTTCTTGGATCGTGGTTACTTTAGAGTTGAATCATTCAGGAAGAGAGCGTAGTATCTTTGTACACACTTTACTTTCTTGGATTTTATCGCCAAGACCCCACATCGAGTTTACAATGTCATTTAATCTTGTGTAAAAGTCCATAAACATTTCATTTTCCTTCATATGAATTTCTTCAAATTTGGTTGTGAGGAGTTGGACTTTAGATTTTTTTACAATTGTAGTACCCTCATGTGTCATTTCTAATATATCCTAGGCTTGCTTTGCAGTATCACAGGATATGATTCTTTTGAACTCTTTCAGTGATAGTGCGCAAGTGATTGCATTTAGTGCTTTTGCATTTGTACTACTCTCATTTTTCTGAAGGGTGGTCCAAGAGAAATAAGGAGTTACTCTCATTGATTTTGATCCATCGATTCCAGTCACTTCAGTGGTAAGAGGATTCCATTCAGTCACTGTGGCTTGCCACACATTCTCATCCATTGATTTGAGGAAGATCCTCATCCTGGCTTTCCAATAGGCATATTTGGAGCCATTAAAAGGTGGATGCCTAGTGACTAATAGGCTATCAAAATTTGACATCTTTTATATAGCTTAGATCGTTAGCTCAGGAAATAAATCTAAATAAAAAGCAATAAGCACGAGCTATTAGGCTCTGATAGCACTTGAAATGACCTAGTTATATGTCCTTGGGGGGGGGGGGGGGGGGGGGGGGGGGGTTGAATAGGACATTGCCAAATTAAGAATATAACAACGTAATAAAATAAAGAGATAGCCAAATAAAAATAAATCAATTTTTAACGCTGAAATAAAAGCAACCTCAATAAACAAGTATTGAGAGGTTGATACGAATTCAGTTCTAAGGACAACCTTACACCATAAAAACCAAGGGTTTATAGTAGGACAACCTTATTTCTAGAGTGTCTTTTGATTAAAAATTCAAACCAAAGGTGAATAAATAAATAGCAAGGAATTGAAATAAATTGTAGGAATTTAAATCTAAATTATTACAACATTCCCCACTATGCTTGAAATGTAAAAATTACAACATTCAAATCCACACATACATTCCACAGCTTTGAATGATAAAAGATATAAAGAATAAATCACACATCCACAAAATACAAAGATTTATAGTGGTTCACCTATGTGTTCATCAACTGTTAAACAACAGCCACACAGATTGCTACTCCACTCCTAATATCCTCACATAGGGGATATTAGCGTTCACTATCAAAATAGGTTTCATAGGTTCACCTAAAACTTTCACAATTATGTCTTTTTCACTTGGGCTTACACAATTCAAAAACCCCTCTGTCTGAGTTTTCTGGCTCTCCTCAGATAACCACACAATGAGATTTTTCTGGCTCAATCTCAAAAGAAACTAGAAAGAAAGTAAATTATGTAAGCGTAAAATAGCTGAATTTCTCCTTTCGTAGCAGCCTAGAAGAACCAATCGGAGTAGATGTTCGAATATGGAAGTTCAATGTCCAATACTCACTTTAGAACGGTTATAAGTTCTAATTGATTTTAAGTTAAACCAAATGGGCTAGCTGTATTTGATTTTGATTCCATGAAGAAGGAATTACAAAATTTTTCCCTTTTCAAATCAAATTGGAATATAGATCAAAATCAAATGACAATAAGCTAAGAAAAGGAAATATTAATTATGCACAAAGTAGATTAAAATGAACACAAACTTATCTCAGAGTGGAGCCTTGATTTTACTTGAATTGAATTGAAAAACTCTGAAATTCGTGCTCTATTTATAGCTGAAGAAACTCTTCTTCGACTGGTCCTGGGGACAAATCGACTGGTCGTAGCACCAATGGCATTTTGAATTTTTAAGCGCGATCTTTGAAAACCATTCTACGACTAGTCGTGGGGTATCTATGAGTGGACGTAGACTACCTACGATTGGTCGTAGATGACCTAGGACTGCTCGTGGACCATATGATTTGATCGTTGTAGTTTGAGTCGAAGACCCACGACTGGTTAAAGTTCGAGTTGTGAACACACCTACTACTGGTCGAAGGACTTTCAGGACTGGTCGTGGACTAACCAAAATTTTTTAAAAATCTTTAACAACTTAGGACTGGTCATGAAATTTCTTGGACTGGTTGAACCAGTGCTAGGACTAGTCGAACAAGGTCCAAGACTAGTCTTAGAACATATCAAAATCATGTATAAATATACAGTTTAAATTATGTATCCGAAATGACCTACCCTAAGGTTAATCTAAGGTCAATCATACCTGGAACATGAAGTATGAACATTGAACTTTATTCATTTAGTGAAGGTAGACCTTTGAACCTTATCAAGCTTGAGCTCTCACACTTGATGTAGCTTGATCTTGAGATATTCGAAAGCTTGAACTTAAACTTCATCTTGAGTTGCACTTGAGTCTTGAAGTGTACTTGATTCTTATAATGTACTTGAGTCTTGTACTCTTTATCGATGTAGCTCTGAGAATATATGCTTATAAATGTTGACAAAGTAAATGGCTTGACTTGACTTGAAGTCGATCAATGTACTTAACTAGAAGCACTTGTGAAGTAGTGTCTTGAACATATATAAATCAACATACAAACACAAGACAGATAAAGGTTTTAGCACCATAAAATTTGACAACCAAAGGAGCATGTGACCATAGCACTTACAACTTCTGCATTCAAGGATCCTCCAGCTACTACCTTAATGGAAAATCATTAAACTGGGATGCCTTGATTGCATAGATGATTAGAATCGCTCTATCTTCCTAATAGAAAAATATTTAAAGAGTAGGATTTCATCATAACCTTGACCCAACCCGTTGCCATATAATAGTACATTATTTGTATTGAGGATTAAGGGAGTAGAAGATTCTTCATCAATAAGGAGGAGATCTTCGTCAACATACTGAATAGGACTCATCCACTTATCTGTAAGTATCTAGAGTCCAGAGGACCCTTTGATCATTCCTTTGTAAGATTGGGTCTAAGGTGTTTCTCACCCTTGCAAGTCCTCAAGGAGGCCTCCGGTAGGAGTATACGTGGTAGGTGTGTTATGTGGACCCTTGTTCTGTGGAGAGTATAAACATCTGGTTGAAGATAAACTAGTCAAAACCTTAGGTTTGAGATGAATCGTGTGAAACCTTGAGTTAGAGGTAAACCACGTAAAACCTCTGTTAGGGTCTTATTGAAGATCCTTGGCCAGTGTGCCTAAAAGTGGGTCCGATGTGTTGACCCTTGCTCGTGATAGCATAAAAAATTAGCCTCAGTGTAGGTTGTAAAGGTTGAAGGTGAACCTGATTTAAAACCTTAGGTTTGAGGTGAACCGTTGTGAAACCTCCTTAGTGAAATTCGGTACACTCAAGGGTTGAGTGCGGTTACTGGGAGTGGAGTAGACAAGTAGTCGAACCACTATAAAAATAACTGTGTTTATGATTGCTATTCTTTTTTGTGTGTGATTTACTTTAATACTTTCATATTTATATATCTGATATCACACCTTGCACACATACACAGTCATATCCATCATACACTAGGTTATATATTATTATTTCTTAAATAGTTTGTGATTGAATCCTCTACTAGGCTTGGAAGCCAGTAGAGGTATTTTTGAGTAATCCTGATAACCGCATATTGATAGGATTAGTGAAATAGGATATTTAAATAAATTGTGAAAACTTTAAAAAGTCCTATTCACCCCCCTCTAGGACATATTGGCATATTCCTACCTTAACTCAAGCAGTCTTCACCATAATTTCAAACTCTTCCTCCTCATCTGTAAAGTCCAACTCCGCTGCATATACATCCTCATCATCTGCATCTATAATAGAGTCTGGTTGATGTTTTAAAACACCATCCTAGAGTGGAAGTGAGTGATCAACTCAGTGGTACCATAAGGCAAAGGTTAACATGTTATCGATTTAATCAAGCAGTAATGATAAAGCAATATAACAATTATTCCCTGATTACTCTTATTAATGTAGGGATGGTATGCAGTGCATGCCCTCACACGTCACTCCCTTAAGCAACTACATCAAACATTCGTGCATGAAAAACTCCCTAGAGTGCACTTCCTCACCAAAGCACATGCAATATAGGGTATGGTCGTGTTAGCCAAGTACTTAATTAGGTTTATTCATACAGCAAATTCAGAAAGCTAAGGTACCTCCTTTTATATCATTTACCCAACTGAAAGATCCCTCTAGGGTTGTCAATCCTAGTCAGTCATATACGATAGACAAGTTGTAGGGAATCACTCCTAATGAGAAGCAGTGGATAGGTAAGTTTGAGAGTTTTTGCTCGAGGTCACTATGGGGAGGCTCATCACTTTAGTGCAGGCTGACAGCTTGAATATAGTGTCCCATACCATTATATTCAACTCATGAGTTTGGGTTGCTCACTGGTCACTATGGGGAAGCTCGTCACCCCAGCGTAGGCCAACAACTTGACCACGGTATCCCATACCACCATACCCGTCTCATGAGTCTTAGTGAATCATAGTACCATAGTTGAAATGGATCTTTACATTGGTAAGTGGTACCTTAAATTCAAGTAATGATGTCCATGCATGGTAAACACACAATAGGCCAGTCAGTTTATTAGACAAGTTCGATTGGTACGAACACATGCCGAATTAATCGACATGGAGTGTGTAAGCACTTCCCGTGTCATAACTACTGTCGACAATTGTCGTATGACCCAGATTCACTAAGCGTATCAATGTGGCGAGACTAGTTCGGTCATTCAAACAAGAATTGTTTCGACCGCCTAGACTATGTTGTAGTCCCAATCTTACTCAGACATAGCATGTGGATACGTGTGATAATCATATAGGCATTTAATCGAACAACCCAAATACAACACCCATTTGAGTATTTTATCAAATACATGGAACATGTCACACTTGCATTAAATCAAAAAGTCACGGAGCGACGATATGATTTCATAAAAGAAGCCATACATACGATTAAGGAAATTAAGAATCCTATCTTAGTACACTTAATGAATACCAACCATTAACAATTTCTCATTCAGACATTTTATTAAATACCTGAACTACACCTTACTAAATACATAGACTAAATTAGTTACGACATGAATTATAACGATTCATTACACAACATCAGTTATAAAGCACATAACAAACATGAATCTTAGATTAGAAAGAATGGTAAGCACAAATCACAATTTCATATTCATTCATACATATTGACAAACACATGGAATGCATCATATATTCAACATAGTTCACACATGTATAATTTGCCGAAAACGTCATAACTAAGATCATAGGCAGAAATCAAGTTAGACATAAATCATTACTAACATTAAAAACCTTGAAAACCATAACCTAAATGTTTATAGTCTACACCTTTCATCGGAAGGCTTGATTCGGACCCCCTTCAGACTGTACATTTCTGAAAATGAGACAACAAACACCTACACGACGTAATAGGTTAGCTAGGTCGACAAACTACTAACCTGGATTTCTACAACGATATTAAGGTTAGGTTTTCTTACCCAAATCGCAGTTGAAAAATGATGGTGTAGAAAAATGGGAGAGGTGATTCAGCCCATGGAGTAGTGGGAGTGAATCCCAGCAACAATCTCCTTATCTCTCTCTCTCTTCTCCTCACTCCTTTCTCCTCTTTTCGCTCTTCTCTTTCCTAGGGTTAGAGAAATTTGTATGAAATGAGAATGGAGTGGTTACAGCCAAATGGTGCCTTTTTCGAGCAAATGAGATTCATCTGGAGGTCCATTACTTACATACGGCATGGAGTAAGCTCTCTGACCATGGATCTAAGCCAAGTTATGATTTTGGTATGATCGGATTAGTAGATCAACTGTGGAGGACCCGTGTCAGATCAACGGTCATTGTTGCTCGATCAAGGCCATAAGTATACAGATATGTGTAGAGAAATTTTCTTGATCTATGGGTGAAGTTCTGTCAGAAACTAACGGTATGAAATCTTCAATTTCGTCCACAAGTGAATGGCCTAATTCACTTAAGTTTTAATAACTTTTCTAAGGATATTCATGTTTCTCACACACCTTACTTAAGGCTCAAGTTATGTATTTCTGGATACTATTTGGGCTCGATTCCCGCATTGGTCATCAAGCCCAGTAAGGTGGATATAGCCCTATAGTTTCGCAATCATCAGATTTTCGACGTGCAGTCCAGGTCCGATTCGAAGTTTCAATGTGCTCCCAAGAGCAACTGGCTTTTGGCATTTCTCTTAGGTTATTAAGTAGTGTTGAGTTATTACTTTTGATAGTTTTGGGTCTTACCATTTGTATAGATAGTGGTTCAAGATAAATCCACCACCTATTTAGTTTAGTATTTAACTAAATTTTGCCTAAATTTCTACAGGATGCGATCCTTAGGCATTTCTGCCTGAGGTGGTACTCAGGCCTTTGTACGGATTTTTCTGAGACGTTACATCCTTGTATGTGATATATCAGTTAAGATCAGTTATGGACTGGTGGATCTGATAATCATGCTAGTTTGTTTAATCTAGTAGGACACACTAAGAATATACTTAGTATTACATCATGATACATGCTCATACGTATCATTTATATGCTTGTTATGTGGAATGGTTGATCATAGCAAACGGTATTAGGCTAAGACATTTATTGGACTCCTTATAAGATGGAGTGCCCCACATGATCGTGTGGTACACGCAGGGGTGATTTATGACTAGATGGTGTGACTCATGCATTTTGCATTCCGTGTGACATGATTCATTGTACGCCCTAGCGACATTAAGGTTGTGGCCTCCATAGGAATATCATGGATGGTTAGATTGGATACTGAAAATATTGATTCTAACACTATGGGCACATAGGATGTCCTTAGGTGAGAGTCTCAGGACCTTTTGGTACCAGGAGATGCTCCAACGTCTAGACTGAGTGAATACATGAGCTCACGAGTGTCGATTACTAGCAAGCCACGTCTCCCACTATGTCGTATTAGGTTAGAAGGGGGTGTGGCCTTATCTGCCTGAGTGAGGTGGTTGTAAGCTAGGATGAGTTTGACCAACTTGCAAATGGGTCCATTATCGACAAGATGGGTAGGTATTGGTAGACTACTAGTCAGGCGGGTAGTGTGGTCCCTTCCACTCGTTAAGATATGCGGCTAGTGAGGCAACAACAAGTGTGGAGTGTACTAGACCCCGGTGATATCCCAGAGGGGAACTGTACTAATATATGTACTTGATGAGGACTGACATGCTTGCATTGTATCTTGTATATGACATTTGACTACATAGGCCTTGCATTTCATAGCCTTAGTATGGCTGATAACATTCATATACTTATCGGCATTTTTTCTTACTTTGATATTGTATACTTAGTATATGCATTGCACACACATGCACACCACCCTCTAAGATTTTCGTAAACTTATACACGACCGTTGAGTGTAGGTGGCGTTGGATCGCAGCAGCACTGAGGCAGAGCACGTGGCAGATTATTTTAGAGCTTTTTTATCACCTTGTATTTCCTTTTCCGCATTGTACTCAAATGTTTCATTATAATGAATATGTGGTGATGTTATTTTGTGACTTGGTTATACTTGTGGTTATGCTCCATTACAAAAAAAAAAAAATCATATTGAAAATCCTCCTTGTAGGATCCCAGGATCGGAATCTCGCATATGGGTATCGGGGCCAAGAATGAGGCACTACGAAGGCTGCTGGAGCCGAATTCGGTGATCGGGAATTCCGTGAGCCTAATTTTTGAGTTTGGGGTGTGACATCACCTATTTTAGAAGCTCCAAAATATCATAGGAAGATAGAGGTTTTGGTGCATTCAACCGTTGGGGGAGCAATGCTAGCTCCATCATCTCTCTCAGCTTCTTCCATGTCCATAGGCTTTTTAGCCCTTGTCGGGATGATCTTATCAATCTTCTTTCCACTTCTTAGACTGGTGATAGAATTAGCTTGCTCTATGTGGTTGGAAGAGCTCAAGTCACTTATCTTACATTGTGGCTTTAGATTGGGTAGAGGTTGGGCTAGAAAGGTCCCTTTCTCTCCAATCACTAAGTGTGACTCAATCGTTTATATGAACTTTTCAAGGTCCTTGAATACTTGTAAAGTGCTTTGATTGAATAACTCTTGGTTTTGTATGTGCCTAGGAACCACATCCTCTTAGGGTTTTTTATTTGGAAATTGAGGTAGGACCCCTTGAGAATTTTTGTTTGTACTAGCTGTTTGGTCATTCCTCCAACTGAAGTTGGGATGATTCCTCTAGCTAGGACTGTATGAGTTTAATATTGGAGTTCTAAATGGTAGTTAGTAGTTGTTCACAACATTCAATTACTCATATAAAAACTCTTGAAATGAAGGAATTGTAAGACAATCATGTGTCAAGTGTATGTTACTAGCATAAATACAGCAAGCAACTTCGATAGCCTAATTAGGTTTAACAGTTTTTACCTTCCTAAGTTCCATGGCCTTAACTTTTCTTATGAGATTGGCCACCCTTGCACTCATGTCTCTTCTTCATTTAAGACATACATCCTCCCCGTTCTCTTGACTAAATTGGATTATAAGTGGTGGGCCTTAGGGAGGTGTCATATGATTACAAATTTTTTGAGAGTAGATCAAAATAATCCCATGCATCATCAGCATCCTTGTTCATGAATTCGCCATTACACATTATCTCCACAAATCGGCGCATGTGTGAAGTCAATCCATTGTAGAAAAATCTTATTACCCACCATATTTCATAGTCATGATGTGGACACGAATTCATGAGGTCTGTGAACCTCTCCCAACATTGGAAGAAGGTTTCTTCCTCTTATTGGGAAAAATTCATGATTGCTCTCCTTAAAGTATTTGTTTTATGAAATGGAAAAAACTTTTTAAGAAATTCTTAGATCATCTCAACCCATGAGCCAATAAATCGTGGCACTGAGTGCAACCATGACTTAGTCTTCTCCTTCAATGAGAAGGGAAACAACTTCATTCTTACTGTGTCACCAGACACATTTAGAAAGTGAAACGTGGCGACTATCTCATCGAATTCTTTAAAGTAAAATTATGGACTTTTAGAGTCTACTCCATGAAATTTAGGAAGGAGTTATATCACTCCTGATTTAAAATCCACATTTTTAAGTGGAAACACCATGTAAGAAGGTGTACTCACCCTTACCGATTATAAATAATCTCATAGAGTTCGAGGTGAGGGAGCATGATGCACCTCATTCTCATCCTGAACTTCCTCAACTAGATGTCGAGGTTGATTTGTAGTCATCACTTCAATTAACTTAGAGGATCTCAAGTGATGTCTAATCTGGTAATGGATAGACAGCCCTTCGACTAGTCTTTCTTTGCTCAATAAACGTAGAGTGTTGTCATGAACCCACTTGGGCATGCAACACTCACAGCCTCAAAGTTCTAAAAATTACTATAAATAGAAATTCAGAAAATAGGAATTTTAAAAGAGAAAAAGTTTGGAGGATGTTACCGAAGATAGCTTGTTAACTTAGATGCTACAAAACAAAAGAATTACCGAAGATAGCTTATTAAGTTAGGTGCTACAAAATAAAAGACTAAGTGTCTAAAAACAAATTCAGAAAACTTAAGAAAAATAAGCAAAAATTTAGTCCTGATCCTAAATAATTCTAAAATTTAAATAATTCAAAAAAATATAGCGCAGTGCAGTCCTCGACAACAGCGCCAAAAAACTAGTTTGCTTGTACCCCAAGTGCACGGTTCGATGTAGTAATAATCTTGGTGAGACCAAGGTTGAACCCATAGGGGCTGGATATGTGTAAAATTTTGAACTAATTAAGAATTAAAACTATAAGTTAAATACTTGAAATCACCTCGCAGGTCAAAACATGCATAAATAGATCGATTAAACGCTATCATGTTCATAAAGACAAGGTATAAACAAGGGGAAATATATAATATTTCTCACTCAACAATTAGGCCCTAAGTTACTTATGTTTCCACCATCCAATCATAATCAAAATTTAAATACTGGAGGATCTAGTAAGACTACAAGTTTTTGTTAAGAGAATGGATCCGATCAATCTACCAGGACTATCCATTAAGTGATTTTCAAGATCGGCCAATATAGGTTATGGATCACCAAGAATATAGTGCACCCGACTCTATTCTTTAATTTAAGCATAATGAATGGATTAGAATGTGATAAAGATAATCCCATGATCACTTTTTGGAGAATCCCAGTGAGAGTGGGAGGTGGATGCTCACTATATGTACAAATAAGGAACTCACGCCCCCTCTTCCTATTCCCCTCTAAAACTAACATGCCCCACCTATTTTTCTAGCCCCCACATGTCATATAGGAGAGAGAGAGACAGAGAGAGAGAGAGAGAGGACGCCCCACCTTGGATGCCTATCCCTCTACACGCCCAAGTAGATGCTCCACCCTTCTTCCTTGCATGTGTGGTCTCCTCCATCACCTAGCTTGTGTAGACACTTCTTCTTCATTCAAGTTCAACTTAGGCTTTCATCTATGGCTAATATGAGGAATCCACTTAGTCTTATACACAATTCTAGCTAGTTTTCTCTTAAATCTATTCATTATTTTCTATGATTGTTTACTTGTTGATTTGATTTGTATAATTCATGTTAATTTCTATTTTTTTTAATTGCTATAAATTTGATGAGGATTGAATGAATCCATTATTGGATATGATTTGAAGGAGAATTGAATCATGAATAAGCTTGAACCATAACTATATGATGTAAGGTTCATGAACTATGTGCAATTAATGATGAAAATTCCATCTAGGGTGGGCGTATGGACCTATGGTGCCCAGATAGATGTCCTATAATGATGGATTTCATGAGAATATGTAGATCAATGATTTAACCTGTTGTGATGAGCTAGCCTGTCAAGTCTACAAGGTACGCATATTAGGCTAGCGTGTATGGACCCTATATGTTGTAGATTAGGTTTACCTAGTTGTTGTGTTGTTTTTAAGTGGTTTGATGGTATTTAACATTAGAAATATGTGATGGTATGTTTTTGGACTTTTTAATTAATATGAGAATATTACATGTTTGAATGTGTGAAAGTGGATTTGTGGGTAGAATCATGTTTATGATGGAACAATATGGAACCTATAGATGTTTCATGATGGACATGTCACTCCCATGTGTCGGTATGATGAAGAACTTATGTATTTTGAATACCACGTCAGAAGAAAACCACTTGTTCCATGACTTTTGGAAATTTGTTATGGAATTATTGAAACCCAAGAGGTTTATGCCATGAAGTTTGTATGGAATATCCATGTGTATGGATTATGGTGAATTATGAAAAATCCACGTGAATGGATTGATGTGAATTATGGAAGATAGAAGTGGTTGGATTATTATGGATTTTAGATCCATGTGTGGATGATGAATGTTTAGATTCATGTGTAGCATCATGGCTAAGGTATGACTGTTCCTCCATGAATGGTGTCATATGAAGGATAACAACTATCTTAGGGAGTGTTGGACCATGGTATGGGATGAGGTAGTGACTTGGTGAGTGTGAGCATTGTTAAAATGGTTGGATGTTAAATTAGATTAATCTTCTGCATTCATTGTGATACAATAGTTAAATCAACCCCTCTGGTTGTTACTATAGAAAAAATATTGGAAGCTCCCATTTCTCTAGTCGTAAACTATCTAGTGAAAGTGTCAGAAATTTCCATTTCATTAGTTGGGTTATTTATTTATTTTTTATTTTTTTTTATTTTTTTATCTTTATTTTTTTTTATTTTATGCATGTGAGTGTGTAGGAAATTCCCATCTCATAGGTGGCTCGGTAAACTCTAATGACTAGTGACCAATGAGAGTGTACGAAATTCTCATATCATCTAGTTAGGGAACCTTCATCAGAGCATGCATATCTTGCATTGCATTAATCAAAATTTTATATTTTTGTTTTCTTTTGAAAATATATGTGAGATGATTATATTATTGTCATGATAATCATAGGGGATGCCCTCACTGAGTTGAACATAAATTACTAATACCTCTTGTTTGAAAAACAACCATAAACTATGCAAGTGATGATCTCGTGGGAGAACCTGAGGCTCTAGGTGAGGGATATGAAGGTTCGTAGCACGAATGGCGGATGGTGAAGCCAAGACGGCTTGGACAATATTCTTCTTCAATTATTCCTTTTGCTTTCTTAGTAGTAGTTACTTGAACTTTAATTTGTGATAAGTCCTAGGGAAGGATCAAGCATGTATTATTTCAATATAATGTTGATGAATGAAATTTAAAATTTCTATCATTTATACTGCAATTACCATATATATATATATATATATATATATATATATATATATATATATATATATATATATATATATATATATATATATATATATATATATGATTGAAAGAAATACGTGAATTATTTATAGTGTAACATACTCAAATTAATACCATGAAATTCGACTTTTTGTGTTGTCCACAAGAGTCAAAATCTCGAGCCGTTATAATGAAAATTTGTTAATTGAAATTGGATGGAATATACATTACATACACTATTAAATTCATAATATTATGCCGTCATGATGTTGTTCTATTGATATCTTTTTTACTCTTATTTTTTATTGAATCATTCTGTTTAGTACATTTCTTGAAATTTAATTGTGTTGGATATGATCTCATTAGGCTTCTAGCTTGGCCAATTTATTAACATCTTAGATTTTTAGTTTATATTTATTATTTGAAAGCTTATAATGAACTTAAAGTAGAAAGAATGATAAGAGGGATTTCCTAGTAGTACAAATTTAAATTTCATGATTCATTAAGTTTTGGTTTAAAGTTTAAATTACAATTATCATGGTTTAGTTTGGATGAATGATAATTTGAATGTCTATGTGGTGAATGAATGAATGAAAAATTAGTTTACACTCTAGAATTCAGGATTACGGTTATCGTACTTGGGTTCCAAATTTTGGGGCGTGACAGTACATGTGGCAAATTGGACAATACTATGTGGATCACTTGAAGATGATAATAGGATATGTTAAACATGTAGTACCTTGAGCATGCAACATATGTATAAATGGGCTCTAACACATGGATTATGGCAATTGTTGCACATGAGTGGAACATGTGCATGTGACACATTGACACATGGGGCATTCAAAGATGGGTGGTGGCACATATTGTACTTGTGGAAAATTTGCACAAGTACAGTGTTTTAAGATGGATGTTGGCACATTTTGTACATGCGACACATTTGCACAAGTATAATGGTTTAGGATGGATGTTGGTACATGTTTCAAGTAAGATGGATAGTAAAACACGAGGTGCACTCAAAGATGGTCAATAACACGTGGCTACCATGTAGGGCTCAGGCATTGACCATGAAAATATTTTTTAAAATGAATTATAACACCTCATAGAGAAAAATATTGTTTCGCATTAACACCATGAAAATTAGGTTTCTTAAATATGAGCAAGGAAATTAAAATGAATTTTTAAATTTATATTTTACCAAATTATGACTTTACAAAACAAATTTTTAAGGAGATGCTTTTCAAAGGGTAAAAGTTCCAAATATATTCATTTAATTTTTTTCCTTTAAAAGGTAGTGAAGTTGAGAATTGTGGAGGCCCACATGGTATATATATAACATCCAATCCATCTAACATATGAAACCCACATGATATTCATAACACCAAAATATTTGGCCAATCAAATCACCAAATGGGCTTGTTATACATGAATTTAGATGTTTTTGAGAGGTGTATATCATTTTTTTATCATTTGATCTACCTAAGTTTTGGTCTTTTTAGTAATGATGGTATGGTGCATATGATGGATGGTATAGATTTCAAAAATATACCTCATGGGCTCGCAATTCTGGATTCACCACATTTTGAAGAAAAAAAACTAAAAGTGAGGGTGTTTTGGTAATTTCTCTCCCCAATAATCATTGCTCATTAATTTCAGTTGCTGGAGGCATTCCTTGGTAAAATCCAACTTTCTAATAGACTTGGAAATCAAGATGTGGCAAGCTCGACTCAGTTCAGCCAACGGCTTACCTCAGCTCAAATTTGGCTCGAGTCAATGCTTGAGTCGTACTAGCTAGCTCAGCTAAATTTGGTCAACAACTTGAGCAGAGTTTGAGCCGAGTTCGACTTCTAACTAAGATCCTCTCTCTCTCTACTAGATATATATATATATATATATATATATATATATAATAGAGAGAGAGAGGAATGCTCACTTGCGCACCTTCTTATGTGAGCACCTTTGTAAACATGTCATCGGCATAGAATCTGAATGGTCCACGTGATGCAGCACCTCTTAAAAACTCACAAGCCCAACTTTCAACTTGATACATAACTCTAGTGGGCCATGGCAAAAGGAAATAGTTTCCTCCCCTGATTTGCATTTCTCTTTACTATGGCCCACTAGAGTTTTTGAAAAAGAGAGCTTCAAAAGTCCTAGAGGGGGTGAATAGGACTATGGCGAATAATCGAATAAAATGTTGAATAAGTAAATAAATCAGAAATCTCAATTACACTAGTATTGAAATGTTGATTCAAACTGATTCGTAGGACAACCTTCACCCAAACAAGTTCAGGCAGGAAAACCTTATTTCACGAATGTGATAAGAATCAAAATTCTAAACAAAGCAAGAGTAAATAAAACTATCTATTATAAACATTCACCACTTTTGCATAAAAGAAATTACTACTATTCACCACAAAAGTAATAAAAGCATTCACTAAAATACCAAGAATTATAGTGGTTCGGTGTGTCAACAACTATTCTCAAATAGCCACACCTTCTCCACTCCCAAGATTACTAACCACGTAATCTCGGCTTTCATTATGAATAAGGTTTTCATAGGGTCACCTTAAAACCTGATACAGTTGTGATTAGGCTATCACAAATAAATAAACCCTTCACTGAGATTTTCTGGCTTATCTTAAAAAAACCAACTCTGAGATTTTCTGGCTATCTCAGAAAAAACTAAATAAAAATGTAAATGAGTACTTATCTTCATCGTAGAAAAAATCGTAGTCATAGAACCTCTTTCCTTAAATGATGAATGTTCAATGTTCAGTCCCATAGAAAAGTTCCAAGGCTCTATTGATTTTAATTAGATTTAAAAATAATGGCTACTTATATTAATTCCTTTAAATATAAAAAAGAAGAGTATTCTCTCTCTCTCTCTCTCTCTCTCTCTCTCTCTCTCTCTCTCTCTCTCTTTACAATCAAAATGATAGAATAAGAGATTAAGGAATTAAACAAAAAATTTATAAAAAGATTTATAAATACCCCTTGATAGCTTGACAATAAGTGAGGCTTCTTTCTCTCTTAAATAAGGAATTTAATAGGCTTGAATTATATTTTTAGATTGAGAAAGAACCTCAATTTATAGGCACAAAAGTTGTTGCTTCGACTTGTCTAAACACCGGATTCACACTACAAGAAATATGGTTTTTACTGACGAAACTTTTACCAATCGTAGATAAAAGTCCTTTTTACTGATAAAAAAATTTCGTTTGCAAAGGCTGTTTTGAATTTTTGAAAAAAAAAATCAAAAATTTACTTTTATCAACGAAATTATAATTTCATAGGCAAAAGTCCGTTTTACAGACGAAAATTTTCGTCGGTATTCGCTATTTTGAATTTTTAAAAAACAAATTTGAAAATTTTACTTTTACCGATGAAATTACAATTTCGTAAGTAAAAGTCCTTTTACCGATGAAAATTTTCGTCAGTAATGGCTGTTTTTGAATTTTTGAAAAAAGAAATTCGAAAAGTTTACTTTTACCGACGAAATTATAATTTCGTAAGTAAAAGCCATCTTTACCGACGAAAAGTTTAGTTGGTAATGGTTGTTTTGAATTTTTGAAAAAAGAATACGAGAAGTATACTTGCACCAATAAAAAAAAATTTCGTCGGTAATAATATTTTTACTTACGAAAATTTTTGTCGGTAAAACTATTATAAGTTTTAAGACAGAAAATTTTCGCACTATTTTGAAAACTTTCAAGGTAAGAGTTTTATCGACGAACTAAAATCATCGGGAATAATGTTTTTTACAAATGAAATTTTTTCCATTAGCAATAATGTTTTCACTAATGAAAATTTTCACTGGTAAAACTGTTACAATTTTTAAGATAGAAATTGTTCACGCTATTTTAAAAACTTACAAGGTAAGATTTTTCACCGACGAACTAAAACCGTCGGGAATAATGTTTTTCCCGACGAAAAAAAAAATTTGTTGGTAAAACACTACTTTTACTGACAAATTTTTTTTTTGTCGTTAATAATGTTTTCACCAATGAAAATTTTCATCGATTAAATTGTTTGAAGATAGAAAATTTTCGCGTTATTTTGAGAACTTACACCTTGAGAGTTTTATCAACGAACTAAAACCATCGAGAATAATGTTTTTCCTGACGAAAAATTTCGTTGGTAGAACACTATTTTTACCGATGAATTTTTTTCGTCGGTAATAATGTTTTTACTGACAAAAATTTTCGTCGGTAAAACTGTTATAATTTTTAAGAGAAATTTTTTATATATAATTAAAAATTAATATTTAAATGATTTGTTATATCACATGAAAAAGAATATTTAGAAGTTTAAAATTTTTAACATTGTTTGAGAGAAATTTTGAGAACAAAATGATGCTTTTGAAGAAAAAAAAATCGGCATTTTGAAATTTTTGAGGAAAAAAATAAAATATGAGAATTTTTTTGAGATTTTGAAAATAAAAATTTAGAATTTGTATTTTAATTTTTTTTGAAATATTTTATAATAAAAATGATATTTTGTTAAAAGAGTAAAAAAATATACATTTTGAATAAAATAAAATAAAATAAAATGGAAATTGAAATTTATTTGTGAAAAATAAAATTACTAAATTATTAAGCACATCCACTAATTGAACCTTTAATCATTTTTGGACAATATAATCTATTCAAATTGAAAAGTAAATAACTTCAGATGTTTAAATCAGATTTCACTGAAATTGTTGATCAATCTTGGTATGCCCAATATCTTTCTCATATGTAGCCTAATTAAGGCGAGTAACTAGTCAAATTGAGGGTATTAATCAGTAAAATAGAGTGAATGGACCCAACATGTAAAATGGGCCAAATATTCTGGTCAAAATTGTAACCCAACTTACTGACCTCGTGAGAACCTAAGAATTGAAGTTAATAAGTTTTGTGGTAAGTTTTGTGGGCCCCATCATGATGTGTGTCGAACATCAACACCATGGATTTGATGTGTCCCCTTTAGGTTATGAGATATCTCAAAAATCTTCTATATACAAAACTCAAGTGGGCCATACCATCTAAAACTATGTGAAGACATCTTTAAAAATATAAAAGCAATTGGTGGGGCCCACATGAGTTTTGGATGCGGCTGAAAATTGGTCTGACCCCTCATCCAAGTGGGACACACATAATGAGTGGGTTGGATATGTGAATCACTTTTAGGCAGACCCAGTATATGATTATGAATGTTTTAAAGAAACCCCTTGTTGAGGCATAAAAATGAGTGACAAAAAGAAAGCAGGAGCTGTCGTGCAAAATCAGTCGTAGTGCGAGATCAACCGTTGTGCGGAATTCAGTCGTTGTGAGAAAATTCATCATTAAGAAGTATGTATCCGCACAAAGAGGAGTGCACAAAGGAGTCTAAACAAAGAGGAGGGCATAAAGGAGTCCGCACAAAGAGGAGCGCATAACGGAGTTCACACAAAGAGGAGCGCACAACAAAGTCCGCACAAAGAGGGGTGTGTGGTGCTGACATGGCATATTCACACGTGTGAGAGGGATATAAATACCCCTCAACCCCTCTGAAGGGGTCATTAGCAATCAATTGGAGAGGAGTGGACTTAAGAGAGAGGAGGTAGAATTCGATGTCAGTTGTGAGAAATAGCTATTGTGCAGTGCACAACGCTTGCTGCGCACAAACCTTATTTGTGCACAAACCCTATTTGTGCACAAAACCTCTAGCCTCCAGCACATAAAGGCTTCAGTGCACAAGGGATCATTTAATCCATAGTGGCTTTTAGCCTGATATTTAATATAATCAAATATCTACTTTCTATTACAATTTGTGAATATTCTATTTTGGAATCAAGGGAGAATGGGATGTAAAAGAACTTGGAATAAATGAATAAAGTGATTATCTTTCTTATCTTCTTTTGTTAACCATAAAGTGGGTAAATCTCCTTAAAAGAAATCTCTTTGTTTCTTGACGAAACAAAATGGCGACTTTGCTAGGGACTTTATTTTATACTCACTTGAAAATTAATTTAAGAACTATATGGGAGCTAATCACGACTGTTTTGTGCCTTTAAGGCACCAAAATGGCGACTCTCAATGGGAACATCCTACCTTTAATCTCCAAAATAGAATACGATTTAATATAAGAACTAATTTTCCTTTATTTCTTGAATATGAATGACAAGAGAAGAAGAACATTGCAACTAACTGATCAATGACAGTCATTCAAGGAAATACAATTTTCTACTTCACCACGACAGGATTTGTTGTGGAGTATGCTGATAAACGAAATAGACTCAGTGACAGTAAAGAGGTAGCAAACAAGCAAACAGAATCATGAGCAGTTGTTACAGTCATAATTGCTTCACCGGTAGCACCAGAAGAAAGAGATGAATGGACCGTCATCACTCGTAGGAGGATAAGGACCTAAGGTGTAACTGTGACAAGAACAAATTCACTACCGACAAGAGGTAGGGGACCGATAACTTGTATTGTTGCTAGAAAGAATCCTAAACTCACTCCCCCTACGATATATCCCAGGCGAATAGATCTACAGTTAACATTGCGCAATTTCTGCTTTAGTCACCCCAAGAGTTAGATGGACGAGAGAGCAGAAAGGTAAGGCATTATTAGCAAGTTCATCAAAGTTTGTATTGCCTTAATTGAGCAGTGACACTGGGAGCATAGAGAAGTCGAATGACACTCCATCCTCTCCTCTCCTTGTAAGCCCTGTTACGTCAACGTACTCTCGCCCCACTCCAACTACAGCGCCGTCGAAGAGTGGAGAAGCTATTGTACATATGGCAAGGACAAATCAACAAAGTAGGCTAACTACAGAGGATCACATAAATGCAATGACAGAAGCACAAAGAGCACTCATGGAAGAGTGCAGGAATCTTAAAGAGGCTTTAACAACCCTTGCACATAATGCAGCCCAGATGGTGGATCCACCGACGATGGGCACAATGAATGGACAAGAAAACCAGCCTAAAGGCTTTAAACCTCAGGGGGCAGGATCACGAGGGTCTGTCCCAACAACGAGAACCATAACACAAAACGAGGTGAGACAAGTCATCCAAGAAGCCGTAAGAGTAGAAAAATAATGTGAAAATACTGGTCGTTTCAGGTACCGAACGCCGTATCCAAGAGAGGTAGAAGATATCTCATTCCCAGCTAACTTCAAAGATTCAGATTTTCAGAATTTCAATGGGAAGGGATCGTCAGAAGAACATTTAATGCACTTTATTAATAGCATGAGGAATTTTTCTATGATACCGCAGTATTGCTTACGATTGGGTCATCATTGACACACAAGGCATTTTGATGGTATTCCAGTTTGACTCTAGGATTGATACGTACTTGAGAGCAAATGCAGGATGCCTTTATATCAAATTTCTTCTCTTCGAAATGTGATATTAGTATTACAAAATTAGCCTCCATACGGTAGAGAGAAGGAGAACCGGTAGAAAAGTTTATAGACAGATGGAAGACATTGGGAGCCTCATGTAAACAGTTACTAGAAGAAAAAGAACAAGTCAAAATGTTTCTGAATTCTATGGAAACAAGAATCGCATTTGGACTCACCAGTGCCGATATCAGAACTTTCTGTGACCTGGCCACCAAGGCTCATGCTTTGGAATTAATGACCTGTAAAATGCCTCAAAACTCAAGAATCTCTTACACCTCCTATGCCTCTCTTACATAAAAGGCCACCAAAGTCAACGTTTTCTTACACACCCATCATTCATCCATCCATCCATCACCCATCTCTCTCTTTACAATACTCTCTCTCTTTCTCATTTCTCATCTCATATTCTCAAGCAAAAAAATCTCATGTATGAGACATCCTCCAAGCTTTCCAAAGCTCTAAGTGTGACCCACCTCTCCATCCCAAGATCTCTCATCCTAGCTATCCATTTCTCATCTCCTCCATTGAAGTTGAAGCTAAGGTGCTAAGGAACCCATAAGAGCAAGAAGATTGAACGGTGGGTGCTTGTTCATATTAATTTTTCATATTTTTTAAGGTGGGCCAAGTGAGGCCAACCGATCAATGGTTTGGATCTCACTTGGGACCCTGAATTGTGGCTGATGGCCCACTTTGATCATCATGATCATTCCATGATGGGGCCATTCTCCATGGACCCCATCATGAGGTTTATTTCATGACATTATGAAGGTCATCTAGACCGTCCATATTGGTGGAGAAAGGATCTCCACCGTTGGATTTGATTTTGTTAAATCCATGTGTAAAGGGGCCCATTCTATTGTACGATCTCTTCAAGGGAGGGCTCATAGTGGCGGAGCCCTCCATCACAAAACGTGTCCCACTCTATCTCTCTCTCCCTCTCTTTTCTTTTAATTATTTGTTTTAGTGTGATGAAATGGCCTTATGGCCTACTTGAATGGACCCCACCTTGAAGTATTTATTTTGTCCACGCTTTCTTCAAGTGGGGCCCATCTTATATGTTGTACCCACATCATCCATTAGTGATGGCCCACTTTAACAGGGCCCACCACAATGTATTCTTTAATGACCAAACCGTCCAGCGTCTGGGACGCTGGAAGTCCCTATATAAAGAAAGAAAAATTAAAAAAAAAAGGAAAAGGGTGCTTTTGGGGGTGGGCCATTGGTGTAGGCCTCACCTTGATGTATGTATTCAATCTATGCCGTCCACCTCATCCCCGGGAACATTTGAACCATTGAGTCGAAGAATGAGGCTGACTTGATCATCTGATGGGCCATAGTATAGGAATCTGCGGTGGTTACCATTAAAAAGTGTTTAATATTTTCTATCCACCCAAAAATCTCAAACTCTGGACTCATTGGGCTTGTCTTGAGCCAGGGAAGCTGGTGGACGGGATGGATTTACATGATGCGGGCCGCACACATAAGAAATTACAAGAAAACAGTTTTTAAAAAAATAAATAAAATATTATATATGAGGGGCAGCGCCTGCTGCCCCTGACATTTGTAGCAGCATGTGCTGCATCATTGGGCAGACGGCCAGCAGCTGCCCACGGCTGCTGCCGTGGGCCCCACCATGATGATCATTTGTCATCCAACCGGTTCACACTGTGGATCACCTCCTGAAGTGGGCCCCTGCCAAAAATCAGCTCCATCCATGACTTGGGTGGCCCACACTACAGGAAACAGTGAGATTGAACCTCTGCCATTGAAATTCTTTTGGTGGGCCACAGAAGTTTTGAATTGTGATGAAATTTGTGTTTTCCTTTCATTCAGGTCCGTGGGACCTTACCAACCGGCTGGATGGAAAATAAACATTACAGTGGGCCCCACATGGGACCCACATTGATGTATGTGTTTTAAGTCCACCATTTAGGCGGAAGGTGGTACCCACCTTGCTGTATGGTTTTGCCTCCACCGTCCAGCCGACGGTGGAGCCCTCTGTGATGCATGTGTTGTCCGCACTGTCCAGGACAGTGGGACCCACCATGATGCATGTGATGCATCCAGACTGTCCATCCACTTGGTAAGATCATTTTAAGGCATGAGTGAAGATTGGGTAGGCCACCTATGTTTGGGTATGACCCATTTGTTATATAAAGGCCTATGGGTTAGGCCCATTTAATTTATGAAAGGCCTATGGGTTAGGCCCATTTAATTTATGAAAGGCCTATGGGTTAGGCCCATTTAATTTATGAAAGGCCTATGGGTTAGGCCCATTTAATTTATAAAAGGCCTATGGGTTAGGCCCATCTGATTTGTATAAGGCCTATGGGTTAGGCCCATTTGATTTGTATAAGGCGTACGAGTTTAGGCCCACTTGATGCATTCTAAGGGTCAACAGGTTATGACCCATTGCAATGCACATAAGGCCCATTGGTGCGGCCCATCGACGTGGCCCACTTGATAAATAAAAGGTCCATATGATGTAGCCCATTTGATGTATTTAAGGCCTAATGGGATGTACCTACGGTCCATTGCAATGTGTGAGCCTAACACGGTTTATGTAACGATGTTTGTGAGGACCGTTGCGTGCAGGTGATGTTGGGGCGTAGCAGCGCTGAGGCAGGAGTGCTTTGCAGATCATTTTGGAGTTTTTATTCTTCATCATTGTATTTTCCTTTATACTCATTGTACTTGTAAAGTTTTTGATCATAGTGGAACTGTAATGGAGTTTTTGGTTGTTGTTTGTGGGTTATGCCTTTGGTTATGCTTAGTACGAATCAAACTGACGTTGAAAATCCACCTCGTAGCATCCCAGGATCGGAACCTGGCGAATGGGAGTTAGGAGCCGAGAATGGGGTTCTATGGAGGCTGTCGGCTCTGAATTCGACGATCGAGAATTTTGTGAGCCCAGTTTTTGAGTTTGGGGTGTGACAGAAGTTGGTATCAGATCATAACTTGGGAATAACTGAGAATAACATTACATATTTACTATGAGTGTAGAATGGTTAAGTCCCGAAGTTTGGATAGCTTAGCGATTTCCCATTACAGACCCTTAACGTGCGTGCCTTCGAGAGTTTTGAAGTTGATAGGCACCTTCGTTCTTTCCTGTAGGACATGGTGCGTGGGAGAGTGACCCGTTCGACTCCCGCACCACCACCTAAGGATCCCGCTCCACCACCTGCGGCTCCTGCATTACCACCTGCGATGCCCGTTCCACCACCAGAGATTCCTACTGCCCATCATGAGTATGCTCCTCCTCCACTAGAGACCTATGAGAACCCGACCATATCCGTGAGTGCCTCATAATTGTAGCAGATGTTATAGGCTGTGACGGATGCACTTCAGGGATAGGGCAGGCAGCCAGTTGTTTCACCGGCACAGGTAGAGCAAGATCGTGCGAGTGCCCTCCTTCGAGAGTTTCGACAGCTCGATCCCTCGCGATTCCAGGGTGAGCCGGACTCGATGGTTGCTGAGAGATGGCGTGCTGATGTGGAGAAGATATTTGAGACGATGGGATGTACGACAGAGCGGCGAGTCAGATTAGCCGTATTTCTTTTCCACGGTGAGGCGGAGCATTGGTGGACATCAGTCTCTCGAGCAACAGGCACCGATTTTGTATGGACATGGGAGTATTTTGTGGATCGGTTTGACCGACAGTACTTCCCTGATCACATCCGACGACAGCGAGCGTTGGAGTTTGAGGCCCTGGTGCAGGGCGATATGACAATGGCCCAGTATGCAGCTCATTTTGTAGCACTGTCCAGATTTACACCATATTTAGTCAATGATGAGGAGCGGAGAGCCCGTCGCTTCGAGGACGGCTTGCATTACGGTCTTCGTAGCCATGTTATTGGGCATGAGCTTCCGACTTTTGAGGAGGTGGTACCGAAGGCGCAGATCTTTGAGACAGAGTGGGCCAGTTCTCAGTCTGATCGCTGTCAGAGGAGAGACCGGAAGAGGTAGGCTCCTTCTAGTGATTCTCAGCAGCGCCGACCACAGCAGCAGAGGCGTACAGGTCGCACAGCCTTTCAAACACCAGCAGCACCTCCACCACCACCTTAGAGACAGTTCATCGGCACTTGTTTTAGGTAAGGTGCTACGGGACACCGTTCGTGGGAGTGTCCCAGCCCCCAGCAGTAGTAGAGAGGTCCACAGCAGTAGAGGGCTCCACAACAGCCTCCACCGCAGCAGCAGAGACCCTCATAGCAGCAATGACAGCAGCCCCCACCACCGAGGCCACCTCAGCATCAACATTAGCCTCTGAGGCTGCAGCAGCAGAGGCAGCAATTTCAACCACCTCAGCGACCTCAGCAGCAGCAGCGGCACGTTCAGAGGGGACAGGCACCTCCCCAGCCAGCTCAGGCTAGATTCTATGTGGCTCAGCAGGATCCGCAGTCATCCGGGGGAGTTGTTGAGGGTATACTTCCAGTCTCTACATATGTTGCACGTGTGCTGTTTAATTTCGGTGCATCGCACTCTTTTGTGGTCAAGGGCTTCTGTCGATCGACTGGCTTACCATTAGAGTTTGCTTGTGAGAACTTATCGGTATCGACTCCCTTAGGGAGGACTGCAGTGTTGGGCCGATTTAGGCTCTTCTTACCTCGTTCTAGTTGGGGATATCTTTTTGCCTGTCGATCTATTTGCATTACCAATGTCTGAGTTTGATGTCATCCTGGGCATGGATTGGCTCGCCGAGTACTATGCCATATTGGACTGCGTCGCGAGGACAGTCACGTTTTGTATGCCCGGCGTGCAGCGGTTCCAGTTCGTTGTAGAGCCTAGAGGAGAGTAGTTGTCTTGTTTGATGTCCTGCGCCATAGAGGAGCCTGTTACCGCTTGTATCGACCAGTTGTCCTTGGTTTGTGATTTTTCGGATGTGTTTCAGGAGATTCCGGGATTACCGCCTCGTCGACTCACCGAGTTTCAGATTGATCTCGTACCCGGTACCGCGCCTATTTCGAAGGCCCCGTATCGCATGACACCATTAGAGTTACAAAAACTGCAGAAGCAGTTGGACGAGTTACGAGAGTTGGGTTTTATCCATCCGAGAAGTTCATCGTGAGGAGCGCCGGTACTCTTCGTGAAAAAGAAGGATGGTTCGTTGAAGCTGTGCGTTGACTACCGCGAGCTCAACAAAGTCACAATCAAGAACAGATACCCGCTTCCTAGGATTGATGATTTATTCGATCAGCTGCAGGGTGCACAGTTCTTTTCAAAGATCGACCTACGTTCAGGTTATCATCAGATTCAGGTCCGAGATGAGGACATTTCGAAGATGGCATTCAGGACGCGTATGGTCATTTTGAGTTTTAGGTCATGTCCTTCGGACTGACCAATGCAGCTTCGGTCTTCATGCAGCTGATGAACGAGGTCTTCCGCCCATATCTCGATCAGTTTGTTGTAGTCTTCATCAACGACATTCTGATCTATTCGAGGACCCGTGAGGAGCACGAGCAGCACTTGGAGATCACTTTGCAGACCCTCCGTCCACACCAGCTGTATGCGAAGCTGGAGAAGTGCGAGTTCTGGCAGGAGGAGGTGAAGTTCCTCGGTCACGTGGTGACGAGGGAGGGTGTCGCAGTGGACCCCTCGAAGGTCGAGGCAGTGAGTTAGTGGGGCCAGCCCACGACTGCGACAGAGATCCGTAGTTTTCTTAGTTTGGCGGGCTACTACCTACGTTTTATTGAGGGCTTTTCTCGTATTACAGCCCCGCTGACCAGGTTGACTCGGAAGGGTGTAGAGTTTATTTGGAGTGATGCCTGCGAGCGAGCATTTACGGAGTTGAAGGACCGTCTGACGTCTGCTCCTGTCCTCACTCTTCCCTCTGGGAGTGACGGATTTATTGTATTCACCGATGCCTCGCATATTGGTTTGGGTGCTATCCTGATGCAGCACGGGAGAGCAGTGGCCTTTGCGTCTCGTCAGCTTAAGGTCCATGAGCTGAACTATCCTACGCATGATCTGGAGCTGGCTGTAGTTGTCTTCGCACTGAAGGTGTGGAGGCACTATCTTTATGGGGTCAGGTTTGAGCTCTTCTCCGATCATAAGAGATTGAAGTACCTCTTCTCGCAGTCTGAGTTGAATATGAGACAGAGGCGCTGGATGGAGCTCCTGAAAGACTATGATTTTGACCTCCAGTACCACCCGGGCAAGGCGAACGTGGTGACAGATGCCCTCAGCCGTCAGCCACGAGGCCTAGTGGCGCATATGATGATTCAGGAGTGGCGGATGCTTGAGGATATCGCAGCGTATGATTTTGAGTTCGGCTTGCAGTTTTCCATCGTGCAGTTTTCGAGCCTGTCGATTTAACTCTCTCTTGTCACTAGGGTGATCGAGGCTCAGCAAGCTGATGAGTCGTTGCAGAGTTATATGTTTGAGGCTACATCTGAGAGTTAGGCTGATTGGCAGATTGGTACATATAGTGGACTTCGTTTTAGAGGCCAATTATGTGTCCCGGATATTCAAGAGTTACGCAGAGATCTTATGACCGAGGCACATCGATCGCGGTTTTCTATCCACCCGGGCTCTACGAAGATGTACCGTGACATGAGACGACAGTATTTTTGGGCGGGGATGAAGCGCCAGATCGCCAGTTTTGTGGCCGAGTGTGACACGTGCCAACACGTCAAGGCCGATCATCAGAGACCTCCTGGTCTATTGCAGCCGTTGAGCATCCCGATGTGGAAGTGGGAGCACGTGTCGACTGATTTCATTATGGGCTTGTCAGGACTCAGCGCGGTCATGACGCCATTTGGGTTGTCGTGGATCGTCTAACGAAGTCGGCACATTTCCTTACGATGCATGCGACTTGGTTTACGGACCGGCTTGCGAGGTTATTTATTGAGGAGGTTGTGAGGCTGCATGGCGTTGTAGTCTCGATCATTTCTGACCGAGATTCGAGGTTCACGTCTTAGTTTTGGAGAAGCTTCCAGAGAGCGATGGGTATTGATTTGCAGCTCAGCACCGCGTACCATCCACAGACCGATGACCAGACCGAGAGGGTCAATCAGATACTTGAGGATATACTTCGGGCTTGCGCTATTGATTTCGGAGGTAGCTGGGATGAGCATCTGCGATTAGCTGAGTTCGCGTACAATAACAGTTATAAGGCGACCATCGGCATGGCTCCTTTCGAGGCACTATATGGCAGACCATGCAGATCACCAAGTTGCTGGACCGAGGTTGGAGAGTGCAGTCTCCTAGGTCCCGAGCTTGTGCAGGAGACGTCAGAGGCTATTGATATCATCAGGTAGAGGATGCGCACAGCTCAGAGCCGACAGATGAGTTTTGCTGATAGTCGGCATTGTCCCTTGGAGTTTGATGTAGGGGACCATGTGTATCTCAAGGTCTCGCCCATGAAGGGCGTAGTTCTATTCGGTGCGAAGGGTAAGCTTGTCTTGAGATTCATAGGACATTTTGAGATCACTGGGTGCGTTAGGCCGTGGCCTATCGGCTTGCCTTGCCATCGCAGTTGTCTGGCATCCACAACTTTTTCCACGTCTCCATGTTGAGGAAGTATGGGTCAGACATATTTCTCATTATTGATTAGCAGCCGTTGGAGGTTCGTGAGGATGCTTCTTACATTAAGCAGTCAGTCCGTATCCTTGATCGGAAGGAGCAGGTCCTCAGAACTAAGGTCATTCCGTTGGTGAAGGTGCAATGGGGTCACCATTCCGTAGAGGAGGCTTCTTGGGAGCGTGAGGCCGAGATTCGAGAGCGTTATCCTCATCTCTTTGATGGTTGATCATGTGATGTATTTTGTATGTTATCTCTGGTTTTATATAGTGATGTTATGTCTCTTCTTCTTCATGAATTATGCCTAGTTGCGATGATTGTATAAATTTCGAGGATGAAATTTTTATTAGGAGGGGAGAGCTGTAAGACCCGTATCTTAGTCCGTACCATTTTGTAGACTTCCGCGGTCTTACCGGTCGAATTTCGATAACCTTCGACCCTTAACCGATATTTACATGTGACTCTGATTCGAATGCCGTCAACCCGTATCGACTTAACCCAAGACCATTACCATAGCGACCGCGCCATCGCTGCAGTTCCGATGCCGCGACTTGTGCGACGAGGCGATACCCTGGTCAAGAGATGTGAGCCAGTGTTTGGTGCGAGAAAAACATCGCGTGTTGCGAAACCCAAGAGAATCTCTACGATCTGTAACATCAATCCCATCAATCAATCAATCCATCAATCCATCACATGTCAAGTACACATTACCTTTCACCTATTCTCAAGCAACCACAAAAGTTACGATTTCCTTACAAAGCCCATACTTCTCTTACACAAAATGCCTCAAAAGTCAAGAATCTCTTACACCTCCCATGCCTCTCTTATACAAAAGGCCACCAAAGTCAAGGTTTTCTTACACACCCATCATTCATCCATCCATCCATCACCCATCTCTCTCTTTACAACACTCTCTCTCTTTCTCATTTCTCATCTCATATTCTCAAGAAAAAAAATCCCATGTATGAGGCATCCTCCAAGCTTTGGAAAGCTCTAAGTGTGGCCCACCTCTCCATCCCCAGATCTCCCATCCTAGCCATCCATTTCTCATCTCCTCCATTGAAGTTGAAGCTAAGGTGCTAAGGAACCCATAGGAGTAAGAAGATCGAACGGTGGGTGCTTGATCATATTAATTTTTCATATTTTTTTTAAGGTGGTCCAAGTGAGGCCAACCGATCAATGGTTTAGATCTCACTTGGGACCCTAAATTGTAGCTGATGGCCCACTTTGATCATCATGATCATTCCATGATGGGGCCATTCTCCATGGACCCCATCATGAGGTTTATTTCATGACATTATGAAGGTCATCTAGACCGTCCATATTGGTGGAGAAAGGATCTCCACCGTTGGATTTGATTTTGTTAGATCCATGTGTAAAGGGACCCATTCTATTGTACGATCTCTTCAAGGGAGGGCTCATAGTGGCGGAGCCCTCCATCACAAAGCGTGTCCCACTCTATCTCTCTCTCCCTCTCTTTTCTTTTAATTATTTGTTTTGGTGTGATGAAATGGCCTTATGGCCTACTTGAATGGACCCCACCTTGAAGTATTTATTTTGTCCACGCTTTCTTCAAGTGGGGCCCACCTTATATGTTGTACCCACATCATCCATCAGTGATGGCCCACTTTAACAAGCCCCACCACAATGTATTCTTTAAGGACCGAACCGTCCAGCGTCTAGGACGCTGGACGTCCCTGTATAAAGAAAGAAAAAAAAATAAAATAAGGAAAAGGGTGCTTTTGGGGGTGGGCCATTGGTATAGGCCTCACCTTGATGTATGTATTCAATCCATGCCGTCCACCTCATCCCCGGGAACATTTGAACCGTTGAGTTGAAGAATGAGGCTGACTTGATCATCTGGTGGGCCATAGTATAGGAATCTGCGGTGGTTACCGTTGAAAAGTCGTTTAGTGTTTTCTATCCACCAAAAAATCTCAAACTCTGGACTCATTGGGCTTGTCTTGAGCCAGGGAAGCTGGTGGATGGGATGGATTTATATGATGCGGGCCGCACACATAAGAAACTACAAGAAAACAGTTTTTAAAAAAATAAATAAAATATTATATATGAGGGGCAGCAGCACGTGCTGCGTCATCGGGCGGACAGCTAGCAGCTGCCCATGGCTGCTACCGTGGGCCCCACCATGATGATCATTTGTCATCCAACCGGTTCACACTGTGGACCACCTCCTGAAGTGAGCCCCTGCCAAAAATCAGCTCCATCCATGACTTGGGTGGCCCACACTACAGGAAACAGTGGGATTGAACCTCTGCCATTGAAATTCTTTTGGTGGGCCACAGAAGTTTTGGATTGTGATGAAATTTGTGTTTTCCTTTCATTCAGGTCCGTGGGACCTTACCAACCAGTTGGATGGAAAATAAACATTACAGTGGGCCCCACATGGGACCCACAATGACGTATGTGTTTTAAGTCCACCGTCCAGGCGGACGGTGGTACCCACCTTGCTGTATGGTTTTACCTCCACCGTCCAGCGGATGGTGAAGCCCTCTGTGATGCATGTGTTGTCTGCACTGTCCAATGACAGTGGGACCCGCCATGATGCCTGTGATACATCCAGACCGTCCATCCACTTGGTAAGATCATTTTAAGGCATGAGTGAAGATTGGGTGGGCCACCTATGTTTGAGTATGGCCCATTTGTTATATAAAGGCATATGGGTTAGGCCCATTTAATTTATGAAAGGCCTATGGGTTAGGCCCATTAATTTATGAAAGGCCTATGGGTTAGGCCCATTTAATTTATAAACGGCCTATGGGTTAGGCCCATTTGATTTGTATAAGGCCTATGGGTTAGGCCCATTTGATTTGTATAAGGCCTACGGGTTTAGGCCCACTTGATGCATTCTAATGGTCAACGGGTTATGACCCATTGCAATGCACATAAGGCCCATTGGTGCGGCCCATCGACGTAGCCCACTTGATAAATAAAAGGCCCATATGATGTAGCCCATTTGATGTATTTAAGGCCCAATGGGATGTACCTAAGGTCCATTGCAATGTGTGAGCCCAACACGGTTTATGTAACGATGTTTATGATGATCGTACCTTGGGAGCAATGTTGGTTTGACGTCCACATTGCGAATGTAATGCTAGTTGGATGTGTACATTACGACTCTCCTTAAGGCCCAATGTTAGGCCCGTACTTATTGTGTATAGGCCATCCAGGCTCATCTGCATTGTAAGGATAGTCCATCTCATTATAACATATTTAGTATAGTTCCTTGACTCATGATCATACGCATCATATGTGTGCTTGATATAAGAAGTGACTGATCATAGCATATGCCTTCGGACAGATTATTTATGGAACCTCGATTAGGCGGTGTTACCCTGCATGAGCGCACAGTATACGCAGGATTTACTGCATGATTGGATAGTGTGATTCATGCATTTTCGCATTGTGTGATATGGTTACTATACGCCCTGGCGACATAAGGGCCATAGCCTCCATAAGCGTATCGTGGTTGGCAGGATTGGATACTGAAAATTTTATTCTACATGGGGTGCTATAGATATCCCTGGGTGAAAGTCCCTAAACCCTTATGGTACCAAGAGGTTGCTCCAACGTCTAGACCGAGTGGATAGATGAGCGTCGAGTCCCGATTATCAGATGGATGCGCTCTCCACTGTGTCGTGGTCAGTTGGAAGGGGGTGTAGCCTTACCTGCCCGAGTGTAGGGGGCAATGCTAGGCTGAGTCTGATCAGCTCGAGGAATGGGTCCGCTATCGATGAGTCGAGCTCGACATTGGCAGACGGATAGTGAGGTCTCTTCCACTTACCTTATTGATCGTGATGAGGCGGTGATCTGGTTTAGAGTATACTAGACCCCGGTGATGTCCCAGATTTGAGCTGTATTGATGTGTGGACATAAATGAGGATCTATATGCTCGAGTTGCATTTCACATCGTATGGCCTTGGGATGGCCGATGTTATTCATGTCTTACATCGCATAGCCTTGGTACGACTCATGATATTATGGATCCATCTGCATATTCCGCATTACTCTGATATTGCATGATCATATTACTACCTTGCGCACACACTTTCACCACCCTCTAAGCTTTCTATAAGCTTATGCACGACAGTTGCATTCAGGTGACGTTGGGGCGCAGCAGCACTGAGGCAGGAGCGCTTTACAGATCATTTTGGAGTTTTTATTCTTCATCATTGTATTTCCCTTCATCACTCTTCGTATCAAACTTTCCCAAATTTTCACGATCATGTAAAATATAACACTTGCTGCCAAAAATCCGAAAGTATTTGACAGTAGGTTTCTTTTCAAACCATAATTCATAAGCAGTCTTATTATCAGATTTACTGGTATAAACCCGATTAATAATATAACATGCGGTATTAACTGCTTCAGCCTAAAGATTTCTAGAGAGCTTCATGCTATTCAACATAACATTAGCCATATCCTGAAGCACTCTATTTTTTCTTTCAACTATACCATTTTGTCGCGGTGTTTTGGGCGCGGAGAATTCATGTGATATTCTCAGATCGCTACAGAATTTCTCAAAACTACTGTTTTCAAATTCGGATACATGATCACTACGGATCTTACTAACATGAGAACCTTTTGCGTTTTGGATTCGTTTGATGACCTTTTTCACTTCATCAAGGGTTTCAGTTTTGTCTGTTAAGAACGATACCCAAGTGAATCTGGTATAGTCATCTACGATAATCAAGATGTAATTTTTTCTTCCTCGACTCTCCGATCTAGTTGGTCCAATAAGATCCATATGGAGAAGCTCGAGTGGTCTAGATGTGGTATTGGAGTTCACTTTCTTGTGAGAGCTCCTAGTCTGTTTGCCCAACTGGCATTCATCACATATTTTGTCTGCTTTTTACAATTTGGGTAGACCTCTAATTAGTTCTCTGTTGCTCAATCTAAATAAGTTCCGATAGTGTACATGTCCAAGGCCCATAATTTAGTCTCATCAGTATGGACCATGTAACATGATTGAGTAGATGAGCTTGCATCACTAACGATGTAGCAGTTTTCAGAAGTTCTGCGACCAGTTAATATAACAGAACCCTTTTTATTAAGAATCTCACAACCTTGATTAGAAAACTTTACACTATGGTTGTTATCACATATCTGAGAAATGCTAAGAAGGTTGTGTTTCAAGCCCTCAACATACAAAACATTTTTAAATAAGGGAAGGTCATAAAGTTGAACCGTACCTTGGCCAATGATCTTACAATTACTTCCATCACCAAATGTGACTGACCCGTCAGTCATATATTTTAGATCGGTGAATAAAGCCTTGTCACCTGTCATATGCCTGGAGCAACCACTATCTAGGTACCACTTTGAATGGCTTGTTGCTTTGAAAGCAGTATGGGCAACCAAGCTGGCAACTTTAGGAACCCATTTCAGAACTGTTTTGGGTTTAGGAGTATAGATGGTCTTTTTCTGTCTGTTGTTATAGGAGTGACCTATAGAGTTAGAATTTAATAGCTCCTTGAGTAGATCAATTATTTTTTCAGCTAAAGGATTTTGGTTTTGAAAATTAAAGTTGACATGGCAACCTTTAGGTTTTTGAAAAGACTATGAATTTTTGGAAAAACCTTGATAGGTATTCTTTTCTTTTGAAGTTAAAGACTCTCCTTTTACAAATTTAGGAGCATTTTTCTTTTATTTAGGAAATGTATTCTTATCATAGCCCAACCCGGATCGATCGCCACATTTTCTTGATCCGGACAATAATTTTTCTAATTTTGGATCACCTTGGGCATATCTCCATATGTCTTTCAAACGCAGAAGAGAAGCTAACTCATTTTTGAGTTTCTCTTTTTCAGATTTCAAATCTTCAATTTGGGAGGTTTTGAAATCTAAATCACATTTGGTCTTTTCAAAAGAATCGGAAATATGAGACTTTTTTAAAATAAGAGACTCATAATCTTCCTTAAGCTTAGAAAATTTTTCTTTTTGTAATTTAAGCTTAACAACAATTTTACAATTCTCTTTATAAAGGGCATTATAAGCATCCTGAAGATCATCTTCATTATCGCAATCACTATTCAGATTTTCTTCACTAGATATATCATTATTATCTGAATAGATGATCTTGGCTAGAGTCATAAGGGCTTTAACATCATCGCCCGACTCGGTTTCAGAATTTTCTGATTTAGAAGAGGATTCAGATTCAGACGATTCATCCCAAGTAGCCATCATGCTTTTTTTTTATTTGTCCTTTTTAAGACATTTGTTAGCTAAGTGCTCATACTCTTGACAGTTGTAACATTGACTATCTTTCAAAGATTTTCGAGTTCTAGGTTTTGATCGTCTCTTATCATTTGACTTTTGAAAATCAACTTTTTTCTTGGTTTTGAAAATTTTGTAAAACTTTTTTGCTAAAAAGCGCCATATCATCTTTGGAATTTTCTGAATCCGAAGTACTCTCTTGTGAAACATTTTTAGATGATTTGAGAGCAATTGATTTTTCTTTAGGAGCCTTAAAGGACAACTCATAGGTTTGAAGTGAACCAACTAATTCCTCAACCTTCATGGTATCCATATCACGAAATTCCTAAATCGCGGTTACTTTATAATTGAACCATTCAGGAAGTGAGCGTAGTATCCTTGCGCACACTTTACTTTCGGGGATTCTATCACCAAGACCCCACACAGAGTTCACAATGTCATTCAATCTAGTGTAGAAGTCCATAAACATCTCATTCTCCTCCATATGAATTTCTTCAAATTTAGTTGTGAGGAGTTGAACTTTAGATTTCTTGACAATTGATGTACCCTCGTGTGTCATTTCTAATACATCCCATGCTTGTTTTGCATTTTCACAAGAGATGATTCTTTTGAATTCATCTGGTGATAATGCACAAGTAATTGCATTTAGTGCTTTTGCATTTGCACTACTCTCACTTTTCTGAAGTGTGGTCCAAAGAGAGTAAGCCGTTACTTTCATTGATTTTGAACCATCGCCATTAGTTACTTCAGTGATAGGAGGGTTCCATTCATTCACTGTGGCCAGCCACACACTTTCATGTAAGGATTTGAGGAAGATCCTCATCCTGGCTTTCCAATAGGCATAGTTTGTGCCATTAAAAGGTGGTGGCCTAGTGACTGATAGGCTATCAAAATTTGACATCTTAATATAGCTTAGATCGTTAGCTCAGGAAATAAATCCAAAAAATAAACAATAAGCACGAGCTATTATGCTCTGATACCACTTGAAAGGGTCTAGCTATATGCCCTAGAGGGGGGGGGGGGGGGGGTGAATAGGGCAATACCAAATAAAACTAATAACAGCGGAATAATAAAAGAAATAAATTATAATGCTAAATTTAAAGTAATCTCAATAGCTTAAAATAAAGAGAATGATACTTTATCAGTTCTAAGGACAACCTTACACCAAAAACCAAAGGTTTAAGGTAGGACAACCTTATTTCTAGAACGTCCTTTGTATCACAAACCAATGATGAATAAAAAGCAAGGAAATCAAAATAACTTGCAGAAATAAATCCTAAGTTATTACAACATTCATCCACACTTGCTTGAAATAAAATGATTACAACATTCATCCACAAACACAAACCACAAAACTGAATGAATAAAGGAATGAAAGAATAAAGCACATCCACAACACAACGATATATAGTGGTTCGCCTGTGTGTACACCAACTGTTATCCAATAGACACACAGAATGCTACTCCACTCCTAATATCCTCACACAGGGGATATTAGCATGCACTATCAAAATAGGTTTCACAGGTTCACCTAAAACCTTCACAATTGTGTCTTTGATCTCGGGCTTACACAATCCAAAAACCTCCACAATCTGAGTTTTCTGGCTCTCCTCAGATAACCAATACAATGAGATTTTTCTGGCAAATCTCAAACTAAACCAGAGAAAGTAAATTATAAAAATGTAAAATACCTGAATCACCTTTTGAAGTAGCCCGGTAGAACCAATCGGAGTAGAAGTTCGATTCAACGTTCAAAGTCCAATACTCACTTTAAGAATGGTTCTAAGTCTAATTGATTTTAAATCAAAAGGGCTAGCTCTATTTGATTTTGAATCCAAGAAGAAAGAATATCAGAAATTTTCCTTTTCAAATAAGATTAAAATGTAGATGAAAATCAAATAAAAAATAAGCTAGCAAAAGGAATATTAAATAAGCACAAATTAGCTTAAAACAAACACAAACTTATCTCAGAGTATATCCTAAAGAATGCTTGAATAGAGTTGAATTGAATTACTAAAACTCTGAAGTTCGTGCTCTATTTATAGCCTGAAAAATCCCGTCTACGACTGGTCTTCGGATCCTAGGATTGGTTGTAGCTTCAAAGATTTTCAAAGATTTCCGTGGGATAAGAATTTGCTGTTCCACGACCGGTCTTGGGTAGCCTACGACCGGTCGTACGACCCCCAGTTTAGTTGCAGGAGTTTGAGTCGTAAGGCTAAGACTGGTCGAAGGATGAGTCGTAGAACTCACAAGACTAGTCGTAGGATGTCCAGGACCGGTCGTAGGACAACTAGAAAGATCCGAAAATCTTCAACAACGTAGGACTGGTCCTGAAAAACTTAAGACTGGTCGTAGCAGAGCTATGACTGGTCTTAGAACAGCCCAAACAAGCATATTAAAATATATGAATTATGTATCCAGAATGACCTACCGTAAAGCCCATCCTAAGGTCAATTTAAGGTCAAACAAACCTTAAAAGTGAGATGGACATTGAAAGTCTGTACACTCAGATGACCTTTAAGAGAAGCTTGAGAATATACGAATCTTATAGTAAGCCTTCTTGAGCTTGATCTTGACTTGAACAAAGTCTTCTTGAGCTTGATTGTATCTTGAACATGCATACTTGAAGACTTCTATTCTTGAATTCTTCATCCATGACTTGAAACTTTCTTCATTTAAGATCTTGTCTTGAAGTCCGATGTCTTGAAGCAATGAATAGTCTCAAACATGAAACAAGATATACAAGACATAGATATAGGTTTTGGCACAACAAATTTTGACAACCAAAGGGATATGAAATCATAGCACTTACAACAGGGAACAAGCGTTGGGATGAAAGTTTACAAGAAGCATTATGGGCATACAAAACTACTCACCAGATAGCAACAAGAGCAACACTGTATTTGCTAGTCGATGGTGTAGAAGCAGTAAACCCGATTGAAATAAAAGTAGCGTCACTCAGAGTGGTTGTACATCAGTCTATTACAGATGATGAAAATGCAAAAATAAGGCTGAAAGAGCTAGATTTTCTGGTTGAGAAATGCTTGGCAGACTAACAATTATTGCAATCGTATTAGGCAAGGATATTGGACGCCTTTGATAAACAAGTTAAATATTGCTCTTTTAAAAAGGGGGATCAGGTGTTGATGTTGAAAAGACTTATAGTGGTCACCCGCCGAACAGGGGACAAATTTGAGCCTAAATGGGATGGGTCGTACATAATAAAACAAGTGTACTCTAATGGTGCATACAGAGTTGTGGATCGAGATGGACAAGGTATTAACATATCGGTCAACGCTTGCATCATCAAAAGATATCATCCTTAAAGATACTACTGATTTTGATTCAGAATATTATCAGCATAATGATTCTACATCAAAAGGGGGCATGATAAGTAGAAGGGCAAAGGAATTGTAAAAGATAAAGACATGTACTCTCCCTCATAAGAATGAATAAAAAGGGCACAAATCTTCAAGAGAAGCTTCTTAAACGTATTGAAAGCATTGATAATGACTCGTAGCCAAAGTATTGACGAACAAAGGCCAAACATCGACGATCATCTCCAAAATTAGTAACTATCGCTGTTGTCATCAATCATCAATCACTAAATTGACGCCCTATGTTAAAAAAAATATGGATGTTCTCGGAACATCATCAGCAATGGCAAAATATCAATTATTGATTCATCAATTTTGGCGGTAAAATGAACTATACAGCCGACCACATATGAAGTCGATGACAACGATAATTATCTTACTCTTTAAGGCAGCCTAGCTAATCCTTATATGGACAACTACGCATAAGACCTATCATTTTCACCATTCGGGCAGCGGCGAGAAGATAGTGGCCCTAAAATGTCCATGAAGGCCATTATACGCATACCTATGCGGGCAGCTGATGAAGTCAGTGACTATAAACCTAAAAGGCCAAAAAGTCCTCAACGGCCAATCATGCGTGAGACTAATTCCATCTGTATAGCTTTCCTGTAGCGTCATGGGGAATGGAGAAAAATGACCTCCCATGAATGGGCTCGACCTTGTAGATGAAGGAAAAGTGGGTCACGGTGTGAGCTCTTTGGCCATGTCCATAGATAGGCCAACCATGCGTAAGACCCTCCAGATCTTTGGCGTGATTTCAGTACTAACTCATGAGGAAGGGCTTAAACCTACTCATTGATGGATTATCGGCCTTAGATTTGGTACCTCAAAGGTCACCTTGTAAGCCCCGTTAACTCTAGAGAGTTACTATGATCAATCCTATGCGTAATTCTAACGAGTTCATGGCCCCGATAGCTTCACTGGGCCCCTCTGATGGATTGTAATTTGTGAACTCACCAAGCTGTGAGAAGTCCAGTGAACTCCTAAGAGTTACAGAGGCCATCACATGAGACCCGACTCCCACATGAGTCTAAAAAAACTGCTTGCTCCACTACTCAAGAGCTTAAACTATGTTACTCCACTACTTAAGAGCTTAAACTGTGTGAGAACTAACTCTACTAACTTTAAAACAAAATAGTTCAACCCATTAAAATAAAATGCCACATAAGGTCACCATTTAATATATGAAAAGAAGAAAAAGATGTAAATTCATTAAAATATTATAGTTTATTCATGTATTACATCACTAAAAGAAATAAAGAAACGCATACATCACAATATAATATGCAATTTCTTTACAAATCTTCAGTTATTTTCAATGCTATTATATAGTGTTGTAACTCCTGTTTTAGCCGAAGTTGTACTGTAAAAGTTATTTGTTCAGCCTCTAGAATGATCTTAGCCTAATCAGGAATGTCGACCAATTCTGATTCTAAAAGAGCGGTAGTTTTCTAATTTTTCATTCGTTTAGCCTTTACAAGATCAATGGCCTGGATATTGGCTTCAAGTTCTTCTCTAACTTGATGAATAATCACATCTTCAGCTTCCTTCTTACCTTTGAGTAGTAATATCTCTTTCTCAAGAAGGGTAATTTGATCACCGATAACTGCTTTATTTCTATCAGAAATCTTTAGCTTCTTAGGGAGAGACCGGCTGGTAATCTCATGGGTAACAAGAATGTCATCCGAACAAGAAAGTTGCTCCTTAAGTGCTGGCAAGTCTTTCTGATGATTGAGGATTTTTGGAGCAACAACGACACCTCGAGCGGCTTCTAAATTTTTAGTTGAATTATAGAATTCTAATCAACAGTCATGGAGGGATTGAACGTTGACATGCGCAAGGCGAGCAAAGTGAGAAAGAACAACCAAAGAACTATCCAAGAAAGGCCATTGAGTCGGGTCTTTGAAAGCATTAATGATGACTAGGAGTGCATTCTTGAATAATCCTAACATAAGAGGTGATACCTTCTCCAATGAAAGTCCATCAAAGAGTGTAGCCACTGAGTTAGAGCCCTTGGAGCCACTTGGGGTTGGCATGATTGTGGCTGAATAAGAAGGAAAAGAAGACTATGAGTTAAAAAAAAAGGAGAGGATACATAAAATAAGAACGTATATACATATATATATACCTCGTTCAGGAACAACGACAAGAGTAGTTTGAGCAGAGCAGGATGAAGGAACTACGGAGCCTGGTATATCTGTAGTTCCAACAACATTGAAGGAGAGTTCCTGAGCCCCTCTTGTACTAGAATCAACAGTTGTTGGGGTCGGCATGTCAACAGGTTCTGAAAAGAATTCCAAACTACAAGCCACTAGTTGAATAAAGGAAGGACGCACCGTGAGAGATTTATCTACACAAGGAGGAAAATCAAGTAGTGCAGCTGTGGCCGGTAAAATTTCCTCCATGTTATGAAGAAGAGGAGCATCTTCTGTTTTTATTGGAGGTCTTGACGATTGAGCCTCTATCTCTGTTAACATTGGTGCTCCATGAGCAGTCGTGCCAGTGGTTTCTACAATCTGTGGAGAATATGCTGCATCAAAGGAGAAGAAAATATTCGCTCAGGGGAACATTCGTATTCTCCATAGTCAAGTTGCTCCTCTTCTAAAGAATCTATTATGGTTGGAAGAGGAACATTTGGATCAGTTGGAATATCATGAAGCGGAGATTTAGCCCTGACATCACCTTCTTCCCCAATATCTACTTCAACATCAGTATTTGCATCCAGCAAAGCATCTCCTTCATCAGTTAAACTTGTAGAAGAAGAAAGATCATCAGCGTCAATGTTAGTCGAGTATTTCGAAGAACTGTCTTCCATCAATATCGTCTGTTTTTCTTTATAAACATTTTCATAGGAAGAAGGCGTGTATTTCGAACCGGAGAAGGAGCTGGTTGGGCCAAAGCAGCAGGAGATAATGATTTAGTATGAGTTCGGGTCATAGGAGACGTAACAGCTTGATTTGCAGTAGAAGAAGTTGAGGTTATAGTATGATGAGCTACTAGAGAGATTGTAACTATTATGGGGCCCGTGGTAGTGTAAACAATATTGGAAGGAGCAGTAACGATCTCAGGTTCTGTGATAGCAGGGGTGACAGAAGTACCATGAATAGGTTAATCTCCTCTCTCAAGAGTTGGAGAAGGTAGAGTACTACCTATAGTCTCAAACTCTTCACGAGGACCAGGGGGCTGTATTCCTCGCTTTATCAAATCTAAAGGAGAGCGAAATGCAAACCAGCCTTCCAAGGTGTTTAATAGTTTTACTTCTCTGATAGGCTCCTCTAAAGAAATCTTGCGGTAAAGATCTCCGGAAACATCAACTTGATCTTTTTCATAAAAATAACTTATTCCTTGTTCCAACCTATAGGTCCTCAAGCATGGAGGAGGAATCCAAATGGGATGGTCCACTAGAAAATAGTTACGTATCAAATAGTAATGGTACGCCCACCATCGCATCCAAGCATATGAGGCTGTCACTTGATGGTTATATCCTGAAAGAACGAATCGAGAACCAAAGTTCCTTGTCAAAAGTTGCTTCCATATTAATGCCTAGATATAGGGGCCAACTCCATAGCTTCACATAACCCCGGTAACATCTTCTCCTATTTGTGGCACAATCTGGTCGCATCCAAATTGCCTGGCAAATCGATTAGGGTAATACGACTCTCTCCAAAATTCTACCCATTTTTGTAAAGGAAGACTACAAGAACGGATACATATGAAAAAGACTCGCTCGATAGGGTCCAGATTCTTGTTGTCCTCGACATCCCTATCTTCGGCCTGATGATCTAAGTAGAAAGGAAAGAAGTCACTGGATTCCAGATTGTCAATCATGTCTACTATCAACTCATATGTTTTCTTTATCATTTTTTACCTCTGGAAATGTCGTAAAGGCAGATGATTAGGATGAACATAGGCTTTTTCTGGATCATTGTATGTCAAAGGAAAGTAGATGCTTAACCATCTAGAGAAATAATGCTAAGGAGTGAAAGAAGATAAGACTCGTAGTGCTGGGCTTGAGTAATGTGCAGCAACATATCCAAAAGCTCGGTACAACGAGCATAATACAAGAGGAGCTAAAGAATATCTTTTTCTATCCTCTCCCATTGCATTGGCTGCAACAAACAAGGTGGGTTGAATGGAATTTAAGCTGTTTGAACTTGAAAGCAAGATCAAGCTCAACCAGTATGCTAGGAAAGTAGCTAATTCAATTTTGACAGTAAATTCAGGCCCTTTATCTTTTTCCGATTAGCCTCTAATTCCGGGCCTTGACTACCAGGAAATCTGGAAAGGGGAAGAAAGAAGGATTAACAGTTTATACAAATAAATAGGTAGTATGTGAGAGATGAAGAGAATGATAGGGATACTAACACTAAATATCATGAAAAATGTGCGAGCCATGAAAGGGGAGATATCTTATGAGTGTCTGGAAAATAAGACATTTCTTGAAAAGGTGCGATTGTTGAAGAAGTAATCTTAGGGATCCTGTTTGGGGCCATATAAGAAAATTCTTTGTTCGTGGGAATGTATTCGTCCAAGAAAGATCCAGTAATGGGTAAACCAGCCATTCTAAATAAATCCCATAAATTGATGCTTACCTCCCCAACAGGGAGGTGGAAGGAATTTGTGGTAGAAGACCAATATTTTAGAAAACCCTTATAGATCATTGTATCCTTGTGAAAAAACTCAAAGGTAACTTTTATGGCATACTAGACCTTGGCTGCAAGAAGGAAATCTTCACATTTATTTAAAATTACCTTTTCCCACACACTATAGTATGAACGATCTGTCCAGAGACCCTGGGTTCTGAACTCTTCCTTACCCCACAGAGGGTCATGGTGATGGAAGCATTGTTGGATTGCTTCAAAAAAGTGGGTGGGGTATAAATCGTGAGGATTGAAACATGGAATGAGGAAGCACATGTATGCTATCTGCCCGGTTTCCTGGACCAACCCTTTCATTGTTAGGTAGCCTTTAATAAGTTTTAGCTCATTTATTACCCAGTTTAACACGTACAGAAGCCTGTTTTGTGTCATGAAGTCAGTTGGTTCACTCTGAATTATGGAGCGATGACGGTGAAGGAGCAAAGGAATGTTAATGGTTTCATCCTTATAAGGATTACGGAATTTGATTGCATCCAAATATGATTTGATAGAATCCCAAGCATTTTGGAAGCGCCTTTGATTATGTTCTAAGATCTTCTCTTGGAAGATTTCATCTTTGCTTTTTCCCTTTTTCTTTTTGGAGAAGGCTGTAGCAAGGGAAGTCTTGATAACAAATAATTGGGTGACATTTGTTCGAAGGTTGGCTGTGGATTTCAACTAATTCTCCTAGTTTGATTCTTGTCCCTCCATTCGGGGTCCTTCTATTTCTCGTATTAGAACAGTCGTTTGAATATGGTTAGATGAACACTGTATGCGATCAGTGAAATTGATGATGACAGGGGCCGGTTCTTTCAAAAAAGTTGAACAATCTTTAAACCGAGGCCTTTTTTGAATATGGGACTCGGTTGGCAGAATCTTAGGGTCCTGTAGTGTTTACAAAAGTGTGAGGTCTCTTTGATGAGCTAGCCATTAGAACCTGCACGAAGAGTTAGTAGAAAAATCAAAATTAAAGAGAAAGATTCATCAAAGTTAAAAGTTGGAGACAAAGCATAGAGTGTTGTGTGCCCATCTTTGTGCGGAGAAAGATAGAGTTGTTGTGTGCCCATGTTTGTGCATAAATAGATAAAGTTGTGGTGCTCCCATGTTTATGCGCAATGAATGACAAATTGTTGTGTGCACGACTTAGTATGCATACTGATTAGGTCCTTGTTCGACGGAAGTTGTGCGCAAGAAATTACCTATCCTTGCACGGAAGGTTGTTGTGTGCAGAGAGGTGTTGTGCAAAAAAGATATTGTGTAGTGCACAATGAGGTTAGCGCATAACGACCGAGTTGGGAAGAATAACTTGATACGGTGTGCAGTAGAGGTGAATGGATTGAAAAATGTAAGTCTCGTATTTATAGGTGAAGAATGGTCTGTAGTGCGCTAACTATTGTGCACTAACCATTGTGCACGCACAACGTCAAAAGTGATTGTATTCCTAGGGTTATGCACAACAACGGAAATGAAAATAAGAGTGGTGAAATTAATCTTATTATTGTTGATCCTATATTATTTTACAGGTATAAAAAGAAAGCAGGATCAAGGGGACATCTGTTGAGGCATAAAATGGGTGAGAGAAAAAGAAAGCAGGAGTTGATGTGCAAAATCAACCATTGTGTGAAATCATCCGTTGTGTGGAAATCAACCGTTGCGCAGAATTCAGCCGTTGTATGGAAATTCATCATTAAGAAGTAGGTTTCTGCACAAAGAGGAGCACACAACAAAGTTTGCACAAATGGGGGGTGTGCGGTGCTGACATGGCATATTCACACGTGTGAGAGGGCTATAAATACCCCTCAACCCCTCTAAAGGGGTCATTAACAATCAATTGGAGAGGAGTGGACCTAAGACGGAGGAGGTAGAATTCGTTGTCCGTTGTGCGGAACAGCCATTGTGTGGCACACAATGCTTGCTATGCATAAACCTTATTTGCACACAAACCCTATTTGTGCACAAAGCCCACCAGTGCACAAACCCTCCAGCTGTAACGCCCTGAAAATTGGGAGTCGAGCAGAAGCTCAGCTCCCGAGTTCCAGAACATTACTTATGTAGCATTTTTATGATGAATGAATGTTATTGGCATTAGGGCATAAAACATGAGGTAGATTAAACCAAATCAGCAAACATAGTTAAGGGACAGTCTGAAAGCATGAGCGGAAGACTGAATTACATATATAAATCAACATAAGTCCCCAAGCTATGTATGCTCTGCCAAGTCATAATTACAAGTCGTGTCTCATAATACCTATATCAAAAGTGATAAATCACTACCAACATAGCCTTGAATCCCCGTCAATCAGACCATTGTTCACATGAACCCGCCTGAGATCTGCATACAGGAGAAATCCTCCTCATTTCCATAAAAGACCAACTCTGATTCACAAGCATCGCCACCATCTGAAACTAAAACAAGGACTGGTTGGTGTTGCCAACACCATCCCATAACGTGGGAGTGAGTGATCGAATCAGTGATAACTATACAGTAGAGGCTAACATGTTATCAATTCAATCAAGCAGTAATGATAAGGCAATAAAATCAAACATGTCCTAGATACTCTTGTTAATGCACGAATGTTATGAAGAATGATGCATGCCCTCACCACAATTCCCTCTGCGACATTATCTAACGATCGCGGCATGAATCACTTCCTCAGTGCTCTATCACCAACCCTGTTAGCACATGCAATGCGATGATATGAGTATGATTACCAAGTTCTTATTAGTCCTTTTCATACAATAAGATTGAGAAGCTAAGGTACCTCCCTTATATCATTACCTAAAGGGTGATCCATTCTCGGGTCGTCAGTTCGAGATAATCTCATACGATGTTATGGTTCTAGGTCATTACAAGGGCTGTCAGGGCTGTTATACGCAATCGTTACACCACTCTCCCATCACCAAATCAATACAGGCCTAGCTTGTACTCTTGTTGCTACGGAAGGGTCGTCGCCCCCACGTAGACTCAGAGTACGCTCGAGGTCACTACAAGGAATGTTAGGGCTGTTGCACGCAATCGTTACACCACTCCCCCATCACCAAATCATGTAGGCCGATAGCTCGAATATAGTGTCCCATACCACCATAATCGGCTCACGAGTCTGGGTTGCTCACTGGTCACTGCGGGGAGGCTCGTAGCCCCAGCATAGGCCGACAGCTCGAATATAGTGTCCCATACCACCATAATCGGCTCATGAGTCTTAGCGGATCGAGGTACCATGGTTAGAGGGGCTTTTTATTGGTAAGTTTGGTACCTTAGGTTCAAGCAGCAGTACCAAACATGGTGAACAAACATCAGTCAATCGGGTTAGTTGATAAGCTTAACTAGGCCAAGCGTACGTTGAGTTGAATGACATGGAATGCATAAGCACTCCGTGTGGCCTAACTACTGCCGAACATCCCAAGCACAGCTTAGATTCGTTAAACTCATCCTGCGTGGTGAAAACAACCTCAACCACCATTTGGAGTACGATTACCGATTACTTGGACTGTAGTACACCTCCAATCATGTACAAGCTCAATAACAGGCATATGATTCATATCTTACATTTATATGAACAATCACGAAATATGACTTGAACGTAAATACAATACATGGAGGAAATCATACACGTAGTTAACATGAATAATCTAAGTTACATAATTCATGGAGAAAATCATAAACGTCATTGATGTGGTTGAGAATCATATCTCAACCCGCATACAGGTACATCTTACTAACTACTAACTCATTCAGACACTTTACATTCACTTAGTTGTAACGACTCAGAAAATTCCATACCAAGCCCCGAGTACCACCTCGATCAGAAATCACTTAGGATTAATTCTCTTAGAAATTAAACATAAGTTAACCAGTGCTAAGTTAGATTAGCTGTGAAATTAGTACTGTTTGCTTTAAATATATTCTGCAAGACTTAAAACTTGTGAAATCATTGACGCTATAATACCCTGAAATCTAGGATCCAACTTTAAACCCAGTTGTTCCCGATAATGCTTTGTAACTTTGTATTGATTCTAGACCGCGCATCGAGAGTTTGATAGCTATGAACTTAGACTATTTTGACCACCTAGTTGGACTTGACAATCGCCTAGAAAATCAAGCCCAAACGATGTCCTGAGACCATTCTATTGAGTCCGGAGTGAAAAGAGTGAGAAAAGGAAAATATTTAGAAAATTAAATACATTTTAAAGTAATCTGGCACGTGCCACTTGCATGACATTTTTAAGCATTCTGACTATTAGATTTCGACCAAATTTCACCCTCGGATCAGGAAAGTTGGCCCTTACATATCCAAGTACTTGTGGCCTTGATCAAAGTTCGGTGACCGTTGAATTGAAACTAGTCCACCACGGATGATCTGGAAATCTGATCGGACTAAAAACTTAACTTACTAAAGATCCGATGCTAGTGAGCTTAAGTCCGACCACATTTGATAAGAGGACCTCCAGAAGTGCTCCGTTGGATAAAAAAAACTCGATTTGGTTATAACCTAAGTATACCTTGACTTAAAGTCCGTTTCGGTCATGTTTAGGCTTATAAAAAGGCCTTAAACCCTTAGCTTTCTAACCCATACGAATTTTCCAAACCCTAGAGTTTTAAGAGAAAGAAAAGAGATAGAAAGTGGGGAGAATCAGTTGACACTCCGCAAGATTCTTCCTAACCCATCTATACATTGCACCAGCTTTTCTGAATCATTTTTTCGGCGAATCCGATTCCGTTTTTGTGTAAGTTAAGCTAACCCTAACCTGATTTAAGACCTAGAAGAGTTTAAGTGACATTATAGCTGACTTGTTTCATGCCATAGGTAGCATATCCACCGTTGACGAAGACACATCGTCTGAATCATCTTGAATACGTCTTTTCTAGTTTAAGGTGTGGACTATATGCACTTAGGTTATGGTTTTCAACACTTTCAATGTTAGATAATGATTTATTCATGTTGTGATTACCGTTACACACGCTAAATGTGCTATCTATTTTGCTTTCCGCATACGTATACTTTATATTTTAAATACCGTATTTCATGTATATGTTAGAATACACGTATGCATATGAAATCTGTTAATTTTCTTGCCATTATAAATTGTCATTATTATATGCTTGATATGTATGCAGCAACTCCTTAGTGAGAGGACTTGCCCTAATATGCGAAGGTGTCGACATACGTGATGTATATTGAATAGTGTAAGCTAAGTGTTTGTTTAAATGTCTAAATGAGATAGTAGTTAGTAGAATGTGCTTGCTAAGATGGTTGAGATATGGATTTTAACCATAATGTTTGTGTGTATGATTTCCTCCATGAATCATGTAACTTAGGTTATCCATGCTAAATGAGTGTATGATTTCCTCCATGGATTATGTACCTAGTTGAATCATGTTAAATGAGTGTATGATTTTCTGCATGTACTGTGTTTACATTCAAGTTGCATTTCATGATTGTTCATATGAATGCAGGATATGAATCATATGCTAGTTATTAGATTTGTATGTGAATGGGGCTATACTACAGTCCAGGTAATCGGAAACCGTTCTGTAAATAGTGGTTGAGGTTGTCTTCGCCACACAAGATGAGTTTAGCGAATCTGAGTCGTGCTTGGGGTGTTCGACAGTGGTTAGGCCACACGGAGTGCTTATGTATTCCATGTCATTCAACTCAACGTGCGCTTGGCCTAGTTGAGCTTATCAACTAACCCGATTGACCGATTCTTATTCACCATGTTTGGTCGCTACTGTTTGAATCTAAGGCACTAAGCTTACCAGTGAAACTCCCGTTAACCATGGTACCAAGATCCCCTAAGACTCATGAGCCGGGCATGGTAGTATGGGACACCGTGGTCGAGCTGTCGGCCTACGCTGGGGCCACAAACCTCCCCGTAGTGACCAGTGAGCACCCTAATCTAAGCAGATTATGGTGGTATGGGACACTATATTCTTGTTGTCGGCCTACACTGATTGGTGATGAGCCCTCTGTAGTGACCTTGAGTTTATCCTGAAACTGCATAAGGGCGACGAGTTCTGTTGTAGTCTTAAGGATATAAATAGGCCTGTATTGATAAGGTGATGGGGGAGTGGTGTAACGATTACGCGCAACAACCCTGACAACCCTTGCAGCGATCTAGAACCATAATATCGTATGAGATTCCCTAGGACTGACGACCCTAGAATGGATCAATGTTGGGAAATGATACAAGGGAGGTGTCTAAGCTTCCCAATCCTGCTATATGAAAAGGACTAATAAGAACTTGGTAAGCATATTCATAACACCGCATTGCATGTGCTAACGGAGTTGGTGATAGAGCACTGAGGAAGTGAGTCATGTCGCGATCATTAGATGATGTCATAGAGGGGATTGTGGTGAGGGCACGCATCATTCTTCATGTCATCCTTGCATTAACAAGAGATCTAGGACTTCTTTGATTGTACTGCCTTATTATTACTGCTTAATTGGATTGATAACATGTTAACTTTTATTATATAGTACCACTGAGTTGATCACTCACTCCCATGTTCTGGGACGGTGTTTAAAAACCAACCAGACTCTGACTTAACTACAGGAGATGGCAATGCTAGCGAGGCTGTAACGCCCGTGAAAAAAATCCATACTTGGGCTCGAGTACCAACTCGACCCGAAATTGCGTAGAATTAATTCCTATGGAAATTAAGCGTAAGTTAGCTAGCGCAACGCTGGAGTAGCTGGGAAATAGTCCCTGATCACTTTAAATACGTTCTACAAGACCCAAATCGAGTAGAACTAATGACTCTATAATACTCTATAACCTCGGACCAAACTCTAAGCAGGTTTGTTCTCTGGACCACTTTGAATCTTTGTATTGGATCTAGACCGCGCGTCGAAAGTCCGATACCTCCTATCTTAGACCGTTAGAACCGCCTAGCTGGACTTGACAATCATTTCGAAAATCAAGTCAAACCGATAATCACAGGCTATTTCATTGAGCCTGGACTAAAGAGAGTGCGAATAGGGACAGAATTAGAATTTTAAATTCAAATCTGGCACACGATTTGACGCATCGGTATTAAGCGTTCTGACCATCAGAATTCAGCCAGATTACACCCTCGGATCAGGAAAAATTTCTATTTTATATCATGAGACTTTCAGCCGTGATCTACGTGCGGTAACCGTTGAATTGAAACTGGTCTGCCACGTGCGATCTGCAAACCCTGCCAGACAGAAAACTTAATACGTGCTAGATCTGGTACGCATGAGCTTAAGTTCGATCGCATTCGGCCAGGGAACCACCAGAAAGCATCTTTTGGACCGAAACAACCCCGAATTTGAGAGAAACCCTAGATTTGGAGGGAGAAAAGGTGAGAGTTTGTGAGAGAGAGTAGGATAGATTTTTTCAGCCTTCGTGCCACCTGTTGCTATTGCCTTAGCAACACCTCCTGATCACCAAGCCAGTGATTCTTTCGCATTTTCAGGTATGAAACAACCCTAGAAGTTGCTGATTTAAGGTTCACTAGGATCCATAGCTTTTTAACCAATAGGTCTTGTAAAACAGGTTCTCTTATCGCCGTAGACGAAGCGTATACGCTCCGTTCAAATTTACGCATCCATAAGAGACAAGGTGAGGATTTTAGACGCTTTGATTGACGGTTTCCAACACTTTCAATGTTGTTTAATAGTAGATTATCGACGGCATCGCCGTTGGACATGTACAACATGCTATCCATTTCCTGTTTCGTAAATCAACGAAGAATATGAGATTTAGGGCATTTTAGTCATTTTTAGGAAGTACTGATTACATACATATTTTGCTGATGTGATTGACATGGTTTGTTGCCACATTAGAAAGTTAGGAATACGTGCATAATTAGTTTGGCGAAGAGATTCGCCTAATTGCGCCCTTCGGGTCGACATACTATATGTAGACTTAAGTGTGTAGTGTATGTGTTTGTATAAATGCTTGTATTAGTATGTATTGAATTAAATGATGTTATGAAATAGTTTGAGATTGATTTCTCAATTAATATGCTGACCTAAATGATTTCCTACATGTTGACTATATGCATGATTTCATTACATGCATGAAATATATGTGCTTGAAGATTTACTTAAGTTGTATGTTATAACATGTGTTAACATGCTCACATGATTGTATTTCAATTCCAATACTCCTACATAAATTGTTGATGTGATTCCATAATTTTTTGGGACTAGACTTAGTCCAGGCAGTCGGTAACCGAACGAATTCGTGACTGGCTGGTCTTGGCCACGAATGACGCGTCGATGAACGTGAGTCGTGTTTGGAGTTGACGGCAGTGGTTAGGCCACGCGAAGTGTTTTACGCACTTCATGTCGTTCGACTTGAGATACGATCGCTCTAGTCGAGCCCGTCAAGTAACCCGACTGGCCGATGTATGTTCACCCTGTATAAGTCATAACTGCTTGAACCTAGGGTACTGAACTTACCATTGTAAACCCTGTTAACCATGGTACCTTGATCCACGAAGACTCATGAGCCGGGCATGGTGGTATGGGACACCGTGGTCGACATGTCGGCCTACGCTGGGGCCACAAACCTCCCCGTAGTGACCAGTGAGCACCTAGTCTCGTGAGCAGATTATGGTGGTATGGGACACTATATTCTAGCTGTCGACCTACACTGATCAGGAGAAGAGTCCTTTGTCGTGACCGCGAGCGTATTCTGAGTCTACGGGAGGCGACGACCCTTCAGTAGCAGTAGAGTACAGTAGGCTTGTATTGATAAGGTGATGGGGGATCGGTGCAACGAGTGTGAGCAACAGCCCTGGCAGCCCTTGCAGCGACCTACGAAATATACATCGTATGAGATTACTAGGAGTGACGACCCTAGACAGGATCTGTGTTGGGATTGATACAAGGGAAGTACCATAGTTTCTCAATCCTGCTGTTTGAATGGACTAATAACAACTCGAAAATCATATCACCATACCATTGCATGTGCCTGGAAGATGTGGACCACTTGAGGGTCGATTGCATGCCGCGGTCGTAAGATGGTGCCGTATGAGGGAGATCGTCGGTGAGGGCATACATCACGTCATGTCATCTTGCATTAACAACAGTATTAGGATTGTCTGATTTACTGCTTTACTATTATCGCATGATTGATTTGTAAACATGCTAATCTTTGCTCTATGATTCCACTGAGTTGATCACTCACTCCCACTTTACGGGATGGTGTTTGCAACACCCACAAGACCCTGTTCTAGATGCAGGTGATGCTGAAATCCAGGAGGTAGAGCCAGACTTCGACGAGGACCAGGACGAGTTCTCGTACATGCAATATCATGATGGCTTTTCGTAGGTGACCTGGGTTGACGGGACTTCAGTGGGACTATTTTGAACATTTGATTTCGTTCATGTATATGTATATGAGACTCAGAGATGTATTCATACTTTAGAGACAGATGAGATCTACTTTGTTTTTCCTTACAGTGATATATATATTGTTTAGTCTTCCGCTTGCTTTTATCACTGGATCTGAAGTATGAATTGCAGTTTTGGTATACTTTTACTCATGTGAATGCTTTAAATCAGACAACATTGAATCATAATCATTTTTGTTGCATAAGTGACGGTCTGGAACTCGGGAGTTGAGTTTATACACGACCCCCGATTTTCAGGGTGTTACAGAGGCGGAGCCAGACTTCGACGAGGACGAGGAGGCTTTCTCATACATGCAGTTCTCAGGCGGGTTCTTGTGAGCCTTGTCCTGACCAGCGTGGATTTTTTGGGATACATATTGGATCATTTTGAACAGTTCGTGTATGTATTTTCAGACACAGATGTATGTATATTGCCCTGGGCAGAGCACACATCACTTGGGAATTTATTTTGAATTATATATGTATTTAAGTCTTTCACTTGCATTTCCTCAATATCCCTAAATTATGTCTGCTAATCTGGCTTGATCTATTTTATGTTTTATACATTAATACAGACAACATACAATCATCATCAAATATGTTGCATAAGTGATGATTTGGAACTTGGGAGCTGAGTTATGCTCGACCCCGAATTTCAGGGCGTTACATTAGTCTACTCATTGCATCATACATATTGTGTAGTTATTAACATAAGTATTTGGGCAAATCCTTTCATTAAAGGATAGTCGCCCATACAACAATCATATATCCACGACAGTTATCCATGGAGAGCACGAAAGTGAATTCCATACTCATTCAGTCATTTTCACAAACACTTAGACTACACAATTTAATATACACAATGTATGTTGATAAAACATGTATTAGGCTAATCCATTCACGTAGAAAATGGTACACATACATCTAACATACATAGACAGCAATTATTCATGGCAAGCACAAATCTAAATTTCATACGTATACGGTATTTTCTACAAATACGAGGAATACAGTATGTTTAACATAGTTAATGTATAACTGAAAAATGAAATGGACAACACTTTATACATGTGAAATAGCATCCTAGGCAAGAATAAATCATTACTTAACATTGAAAGTTTTGAAAACCATAACCTAAACGTATATAGTCCGCACCTTAAACTAGAAAATGCGTAACGGATATGATTTAGACGATGAGTCTTCGTCAACGATGGATAGGCAACCTAAGGCATGAATATAGGTTAGCTACAATAACACTTAGCTATTCTAAGCTCCTAAATAGGTTAGGGTTAGGATTTCTTACCCAAGAATGGAACTAGAAATGTTGGAATAGCGATACGGGTTGGTGGATTAGACATGTAGTAAAGCTGGGAAGAATCCCAGGAAGAATCACCAACTTCTCTCTCACTCTCTCTCTCTTGATTTGGCTAGGGTTTGAAATTCGTATGAGATTTGTGAGAGAGAGTTTAAGGCCTTTTTATAAGCCCAAAAACGATGAAAATAAACTTAGGGCCAAGGTATGCTTAGGTTATAACCAAATCGGGTCTATTCCGATCCAACGGAACACTTCTGGAGGTCCTGTTACTAAATGCGGTCAGACATAAGCTCTCTAATATTGGATCTAGGTCAAGCTATGTTTTCAGTCCGGTTGGGTTTCCAGATTGACCGTGGTGGACCAGCTTCAATTCAACGGTTACTGAACTTAAATCAGGGCTACAAGTTCTATGATATGAAAGAGCCACTTATCCTAATCTGAGGGTGAATTTGGGTTGAATTCTAATGGTCAATGCTTAAAAATAACACGCAAGTGAAACGTTCCAGATTACTTAAAAATGTAATTAATTTTCTAAAAATCTTCATTTTCCTACTCTCTTTACTCCGGGCTCAATAAAATGGTCTCAGGACATCGTTTGGGCTTGATTTTCTAGGTGATTGTCAAGTCCAACTAGGCGGTCGTAATGGTCTAAGTTCATAGCTATCAGGCTTTCGATGCGCGGTCTAGAACTAATACAAAGTTTCTGAATGCTCCCGAGAGCAACTGGGTTTAAAGATTGATCCTAGATTTCTAGGTAAAATAGATTTACTAGCCCTACTCATTTTGGGTCTTGTAGTTCGTATTTAAAGTGGTTCAAGTTAATCTACTAAGTATTCAGTTTGGTACTTAACCAAATTCTATCCTAATTATGACAAAATACGGTCCTAGGGCCATTCTATGCCCCATTTTTGGCACTTCTAGTTATCATATTATTTTAAATATTTTTCTAATGGTTCATTATCAATTTTAACCTATCTTCACCAAATTTTATAAGATTTCTAGTTGTATAAAATTTTTAAAAATTTCCGAAGCAGTTGCTGTCCAACAAGTAATTTTTGGACAGTTGTCACAACATCCTACTTTAAACTATATTAAATATTTTAATATATTTTTTACATATTTTTATATAAAACTAGACTCATTTATCTTCAATCTGATTTTTGAATTACCTAAATCGGAGTTATAACGAAGGATATATGAGTTTTCAAAGTTGGGCGAAAGGCGTAGAAAATGGGCTGCCTGACTGTTGAACGGGAGAGGCCTCGCCGGTCACTGACCTATTTGGCGAGGGATCGCCCCAGGGGCGATGTCCTCACACCCCAAGGATACGGGAAACATGTGGGACCCAACTTGGGTCTCCCCAAATTGAGTTATTTGGGCCCACGAGTCCGTCGAGGCGTTTATCGAGTCTCATTTGCAAACCAGAATGAGTTACGTGATGTACAATATATGATTTTGGGGTAGAAGAAGCTAATACATTCAAATAAACTATCTAAATCATGAGATTCCAAGAATTCTATAGTCAAAATCCTATTTATGCATGTATGAACCATTTATAGTAAGTTTTAGTTTAAGTATAGTTCTTTACCATTTAAACTCTAAGATTTGTGTCTAATATGAAAGTACTTGGAGAAATTTGAAGAATGAGGTGGTGAAAGGTGAGATTTTGAAGGAAATGGGTTGAAAAGTGATTTATAGACTTTAGAATTGATCTTTGAGAGTGATATGGTTGACCCATTGCTTAAGGACATCTAACTCCATGTTGGCAAAAATTCGAGGTGTTACACCAGCCCACAAAGGCTTTAGCCTCCAGTGCATAAAGGCTTCAGTGCACAATGTATCCTTTAATCTATAGTGGCTTTCAGCCTAATATTTGATATAATCAAATATTTACTATCTATTACAATTTGTGAATATTTTATTTTGGAATCAAGGGAGAATGGGATGTAAAAGAACTTGGAATAAATGAATAAAGTGATTATCTTTCCTGTCTTCTTCTGTTAATCATAAAATGAGTAAATCTCCTTAAAAGAAATCCTTTTATTTCTTGTCGAAACACCCCTCTCCATTATATTATGTGGTGTGGCCCACCCAAGTCATGGATTGACTTTATTTTTAAGCTCTTGGCCCACCTAAGTCATGGATTGACTTTCTCCATACCATTCAACAATTTTCTTAGATCATTTTATGATATTAACCAAAAAATGGGGCGGGTCTAAAGCTTAAGTGGACTACAAAGTAGGGACTGAACGTCCACCATTAAAAATTACATTCATAGAAGTTTTGGATCAAGCTGATGTTTGTGTTTTCTCTTCATTTATGTCTTTTTGATATTATGAACATGTTGGATGTCAAATAAACATTACTGTGGGCCCAAGAAAGGTATCAACGGTGGAAATCATTATTTCACACTATTTCGTATGTCATGGTACACTCGAGTTTTAGATTTACCGAAAATTTAGGATCAACCCACACCGTTCATCCATTTTTTGAGATAATTTTAGAGAATTATCCAAAAAATGAATCATATCCAAAGATTAAATGGACCACACAAAAAATAAGGGGAACGGATTGGCTACTCCCCGAGACCATCCAATGGCTGGTGTTTAGTGCTTTATGAGCTCTACCATGATGTATTTGTTTAATCCATGTCGTCTATCTATTTTTAAAGATCGTCTTATGGTTCAAGACTAAAAATGAGATATATCCAAATCTTAAGTGGACCACATTCCAGGAAACAGTGCTGAATGAGCGTCAACCATTTAAAAACATTTTGGGCCATAAAAGTTTTGGATCAAGCTGATTTTTGATTTTCACCTTCATTTGTCCCTGTATGATCTAATCAACATATTAGATGTCAAATAAACAATACAATGGGCCTTAGGAGGATTTTAATAATGGATATTCAATCACTATTGATTTCATGTGGTGTGGTCCACTTGATATTTATATACCTCTCATTTTTGGGCCTCACCATGATGTATGATTTATATCCACACCTTCTATCCATTTGGAGAGATCATTTTAGGGCAATGTCCAAAGAACGAGTTAAATTGAAAGCTCATTTTAATGATGTATGATTTATATCCACACCTTTTTGTACATGTGATAACATAATCCTACAACATTTGATAACCAATATAAACATGGGTAACATTTGAAAGTACAATGAAACACATATAGCATGCCATCCAACACATATGTATTCTACACAAACTACGCCATACAAGTTACAGTTACTTTGAAGGAATTCATGTATATGGTTAAGGTAGTCGAGAATCTTATCTCGACAACCTTATTAAATTTAGTCTGTCACCTAATTTCTCACACAGGCATTTTTATCTAACACTTAGACTATACAACTCCAACATACATGACGTATGTTGATTTCAACAATAATATGACAGATCCTTATATCAAGGAGATGTCTAATATACAACAATCATGTTCTTACATTCAATACATATGACAGGCATAAATCATAAATTCATATTTATTTAGTCATTTAAAAAAACACTTAGACTACACTTAATAACATATATAGCGTATGTTGGTCGAAACATGTATTAGGGTAAATCCTTTCACCGAGACGTTGTTACATTCATAACTAGCATAAACACACAATAATAAATCATGAAAAATATACTTTCAAATTTCATACTTATACGGTATTTTCTATGAATATATAGAATACAAAAAATCCATATTCTTCGTATTTAACCGAAACGAAAAATGGATAGCATGTTCTACATGTGAAATAGCATCCACGTCAGTAATCTACCATTAGCTGACATTAAAAGCTTTGAGAAATGATAACCTAAACATCTATAGTCCACACCTTATGCCGTAAAATCATAACGAACTCGACAGAGACTCTAAGTCTTCGTCAACGATGAAATATCAACCTATAGCATGTGTGGAGTTAACTATTTTACTACTTGAAACATTTAAAACCCTAGAACAGATTAGGGTTAGGTCTTTTTACCTAAGAACGAAGTCAGAATCACCATAGTAGCGACATGGTTGTGATGAATAAACATGTAGAAAAGCAGAAGTGATTCTCAAGAATAACTCCCACACCTTCACTCACCTTCTCTCTCTCTTTCCTTCTCTTTCTTTCTTCTCTCTCCCTTAGGTTTAGGAAATTTGTATGGGATATGAGAGAGGGGGTTTAAACCTTTTATATAGGCTCTAAATTGATGAAAATGGCCCCAGGACCATGACATACTTAGGTTATAACCAAATCGGTCTTGTTCCGATCCAACGGAGCACTTCTGGAGGTCCTATTACTAAATGTAGTCGAACTTAAGCTCTCTAATATCGGATCTAGGTCAAGATAAGTTTTCAGTTCGGTTGGGTTTCCAAATCGATCGTGGCGGACCAGTTTCAGTTCAACAGTCACCGAAAGTCGATCAGAGCCACAAGTGCTATGACATGTATGGGCCACCTATCTTAATCCGAGGGTGAATTTGGGTCGAAATCTAACGGTCAAAATGCTTAGAAATAACGCACAAGTGAAATGATCTAGATTACTTAAAATTATATTTAATTTCTAAAAATCTTCGCTTTCTCACTCTCTTCACTCTAGACTCAAGGAAACAGTCCCAGGACATCGTATGACCTTGATTTTCGAGGTGATAGTTAAGTCCAACTAGGCAGTCATAATGGTCTAAGTTCGTCGCTATCGGACATTCAACGTGCGGTCCAGGTCCGATACGAAGTTTCCAAATGATCTCGAGGGCAACTGGGTTTAGAGATTGATCCTAGATTTCTAGGTAACATAGTGTTAGCGGTCCTACTCATTTTGGGTCTGTAGTTCATATTTAAAGTAGTTCAAGCTAATTCTACTGAGTATTCAGTTTAGTACTTAACTAAATTCTACCCTAATTATAGTAGAATATTTTCCTAGGGCCATCCTATGCCCCATTTTGGGCACTTCTAGGTATCATATTATTTTAATTATTTTTTTGGTGGTTCGTCATCAAGTTTACCCTATATCCATCAAATTTCATGAGATTTCAAGTTGTATAAAAATTCTAAAAATTCCAGAAGCAGCAGATGTCCAACAAGTGATTTTCGAACAGTTTTCACAACGTCCTACTTTAAACTATATTAAATATTTTATTATATTTTTATATAACATCAGACTCATTTATCTTCAATCTGGTTTTTAAATCACCTAAATCAGATTTATAACGAAGCAGATATGATTTTTCAAAGTTGAACAAAATGTGTAGAAAAAATGCAGAAACCGGGCTGCCTGACCGCTGTACGGACGAGGCCTCGCCGGTCACTGACTTATTTGAAAAACATGTGAGACCCACCTCAGGTCCCCCCGAATTGAGCCGTTTGGGCCCATGAGTCCGTCGAGGAGTTTATCGAGTCTCATTTGTAAACCGGAATGTAACACCCCAGATTTTGGCCAATCTGGGATTTGACGTCCTTAGACAGTGGGTCAATTAAAACACCTGAAAAATTGCTTAGAACCCAATTCCATAGCCAAAGAAATCACTTAGGGTTAATTCCTTTAGAAACTAAGCATAAGTTAGCTAGCGCAACGCTGGAGTAGCTGGGAAATAGTCCCTGATCACTTTAAATACGTTCTACAAGACCCAAATCGAGTAGAACGTATGACTCCATAATACTCTATAACCTTGGATTAAACTCTAAGCCGGTTTGTTCTCTGGACCACTTTGAATTTTGTATTGGATCTAGACCACGCGTCGAAAGTCCGATACCTCCTATCTTAGACCGTTAGAACCGCCTAGCTGGACTTGACAATCATTTCGAAAATCAAGTCAAACCGATAATCACAGACTATTTCATTGAGCCCGGACCGAAGAGAGTGCGAATAGGGACAGATTTGGAATTTCAAATTCAAATCTGGCACACGACTTGACGCGTCAGTATTAAGCGTTCTGACCGTCAGAATTCATCCAGATTACACCCTCGGATCAGGAAAAATTTCTATTTTATATCATGAGACTTCCAGCCCTGATCTACGTGCAGTGACCGCTGAACTGAAACTGGTCCACCACACGCGATCTGCGAACCCTGCTGGACTGAAAACTTAATGCGCGCTAGATCTGGTACGCATGAGCTTAAGTCCGATCGCATTCGACCAGGGGACCACCAGAAATCATCTTTTGGACCGAAACAGCCCCGCTTTGGTTAAGCATCAAGTGAACTTTGTTCCCGAGCCTATTCCGGGCATTTTTAAGCTTATAAAAGGGGTTGAAACCCTCTCATATCTCTCCCATCCGAATTTGGGAAAAGCCATAGATTGAGGGAGAGAAAAGGTGAGAGATTGTGAGAGAGGTGGGAGAGATCTTCCTGCCACCTGTTGCTGCTGCTGTACGTGCTTAGGCAACGCACTCCGATCGCTTTCCCGGCGATTCCTCCACGTTTTCAGGTAAGAAAAACCCTAGAAAGTTGCTGATTTAATGTTTCTTCCGTTCCATAGCTTGATAGTTAGTAAATCTCGTAAAACAGGTTCTCTTATCGCCGTAGACGAAGCGTATACGCTCCGTTCGAATTTCAACATCCATAAGAGACAAGGTGCGGATTTTAAACGCTTTGATTGACTGTTTCCAAAGCTTTCAATGACGTTTAATAGTAGATTATCGACGGCAACGCCATTTGACATGTACAACATGCTCTCCGTTTCCTGTTTCGTAAATTAACGAAGAATATGAGATTTAGGGCATTTTAGTCATTTGTAGGAAGTACGGTCTACATGCATATTTTGCTGACGTGATTGTCATGGTTTGTTGCCGCATTAGGGAGTTAGGAATGCTTGCATAATCAGTTTGGCGAAGAGATTCGCCTAGATGCGCACTTTGGGTCGACATACTATATGTAGACTTAAGTGTGTAGTGTATGTGTTTGTATAAATGCTTGTATTAGTATGTATTGAATTAAATGATGTTATGTAGTAGTTGAGATTGATTTCTTGATTAATATGCTGACCTAAATGATTTCCTACATGTTGACCTTATGCATGATTGCATTACATGCATGGAAAGTATGCCTTGAAGATTTGCTTAAGTTGAATGTTATAACATGCATTAACATGCTCACATGATTGTATTTCAATTCCAATACCTTTGCATATATTGCTAATGTGACTTCCATAGATGTGTGGGACTAGACTTAGTCCAGGCAGTCGGTAACCGAGTGAATTCGTGGCTGACTGGTCATAGCCACGAATGACGCGTCGATGAACGTGATTCGTGTTTAGAGTTGGCGGCAGTGGTTAGGCCACGCGAATTGTTTTACGCACTTCATGTCGTTCGACTTGAGATGCGATCGCGCTAGTCGAGCCCGTCAAGTAACCCGACTGGCCGATGTATGTTCACCTTGTATGTGTCATAACTGCTTGAACCTAGGGTACTGAACTTACCACTGAAAACCCTGTTAACCATGGTACCTTGATCCACGAAGACTCATGAGCCGGGCATGGTGGTATGGGACACCGTGGTCGAGCTGTCGGCCTACGCTGGGGCCACAAACCTCCCCGTAGTGACCAGTGAGCACCTAGACTCGTGAGCAGATTATGGTGGTATGGGACACTATATTCTAGCTATCGGCCTACACTGATCAGGCGACGAGCCCTTTGTAGTGACCGCGAATGTACTCTGAGTCCACGGGAGGCGACGACCCTTCCGTTGCAGTAGAGTACGGTAGGCCTGTATTGATAAGGTGATGGGGGAGCGGTGCAACGAGTGCGTGCAACAGCCCTGGCAGCCCTTGCAGCGACCTACAAAATGCACATCGTATGAGATTACTAGGAGTGACGACCCTAGACAGGATCTGTGTTGGGATTGATACAAGGGAAGTACCTTAGTTTCCCAATCCTGCTGTTTGAATGGACTAATAACAACTTGGAATTCATATCACCATAGCATTGCATGTGCCTGGAAGATGTGGAGCACTCTAGGGAGTGTGGCATGCCGCGGTCGTAAGATGTTGCCGCATGAGGGTGATCGTCGGTGAGGGCATACATCACGTCATGTCATAAATGCATTAACAACAGTATTAGGATTGTTTGATTTACTGCTTTACTATTATCGCATGATTAATTTGATAACATGTTAATCTTTGCTCTATTATTCCACTGAGTTAGCTACTCACTCCCACGTTACGGGACGGTGTTCCTAGACACCCACCAGACCTTTTGTGATTGCAGATGATGGCGCGGCCTGTGAGGCGGAGCTGGACTTGATGATGATGAGGAGAATTCCTCCTTTATGCGTGTTCTGATCGACGGGATTACAGGGAGGTTGATTAGATGTCTTGACACTTGTCATTTTATATTTTTAGCGCACTCATGTATATTCGTTTTGTCTACTTTTGGAGTATACATGTATGTATATAACCTGGTAACATGTTCACACTCTGGAGACATACAACAGTTTATATATGTTATACATACTATTACAGACTTCCGCTGGTTAATTTAACTGTCTCTGGAGTATGATATACTGTTCTGGCTTAATTTCACTCATGTTTAATACATTATCACAGACAACATTCAATCATACATATCTATGTTGCATAAATAACATTTTGGAACTCGGGAGTTGGGTTTTTGCTCGACCCCCCGATTTTTGGGATGTTACAGATGGTATCAGAGCATGATTTGGATTAAACAGGGCCTGGGTTATGGTCACGCGACGTATGGTGTCGCTTCCTTTGACTTAGGTGGGTGCGAGAAGGGTCTAGAAACACTTCTAGGATCCCAGGTTCGCCAATAGGCGAAGTCTATTCATTTCAATCGCGTGATCGAGTCCGTATCGCATCTCGGGTCGCGTAGAACAACCCGAATAGCTCTTAGGTTGTAGGTAAGTGGGTTGAGCTATTCTTTGAATAATTCCAAACCGTTAATGTGAATCCTTGGGCCGTGGGACAACCACGACCCCTGTATTCGATCGTCAGGGCTTAAAAATCCCGTTTCACCGAAAATCTTCGAAATTCTTCCTCTCACCACTCCAATCTTCATTTATTTCTTATTCATTTCATGTTAGGCATCAATCCTAATGTGAAAATAACCTAAAATCATACTCTCACGAAATTTTATAGTGAATAGTAAAATTTTATGAAAAATGGCCATAAGGCCATTCTAACTTTTCTTTCTTTAGCAACTAATAGGCTAGATGGATGTACTAGCTCCTTCTATCCCAAAATCATATGCTGCATGATAGGGTTTTGTATTCGAGATTGCAGATTAACCCCAAAAAGCCCCGAATGCATGTTTTGGCCTGCATAGGGCAATCTACAATGAACCAAGGTGGGGGCCAAACATTTTTGAGGTCCCTGGACCATGGGGGACCAGACCCATGTGGTCCCACCGGCCACCGTGTAAGATGGCCGGCGGTGAGCTGTCGGCCTACGCTGGGGCCACAAACCTCCCCGTAGTGACCAGTGAGCACCTAGACTCGTGAGCAGATTATGGTGGTATGGGACACTATATTCTAGTTGTCGGCCTACACTGATCAGGCGACGAGCCCTTTGTAGTGACCGCGAGCGTACTCTGAGTCCACGGGAGGCGACGACCCTTCCGTTGCAGTAGAGTACGGTAGGCCTGTATTGATAAGGTGATGGGGGAGCGGTGCAATGAGTGCGTGCAACAGCCCTGGCAGCCCTTGTAGCGACCTACAAAATGCACATCGTATGAGATTACTAGGAGTGACGACCCTAGACAGGATCTGTGTTGGGATTGATACAAGGGAAGTACCTTAGTTTCCCAATCCTGTTGTTTGAATGGACTAATAACAACTTGGAATTTATATCACCATAGCATTGCATGTGCCTGGAAGATGTGGAGCACTCTAGGGAGTGTGGGATGCCGCGGTCGTAAGATGTTGCCGCATGAGGGTGATCGTCGGTGAGGGCATACATCACGTCATGTCATAAATGCATTAACAACAGTATTAGGATTGTTTGATTTACTGCTTTACTATTATCGCATGATTGATTTGATAACATGTTAATCTTTGCTCTATTATTCCACTGAGTTAGCTACTCACTCCCACGTTACGGGACGGTGTTCCTAGACACCCACCAGACCTTTTGTGATTGCAGATGATGGCGCGGCCTGTGAGGCGGAGCTGGACTTGATGATGATGAGGAGAATTCCTCCTTTATGCGTGTTCTGATTGACGGGATTACAGGGAGGTTGATTAGATGTCTTGACACTTGTCATTTTATATTTTTAGCGCACTCATGTATATTCGTTTTGTCTACTTTTGGAGTATACATGTATGTATATAACCTGGTAACATGTTCACACTCTGGAGACATACAACAGTTTATATATGTTATATATACTATTACAGACTCCGCTGGTTAATTTAACTGTCTCTGGAGTATGATATACTGTTCTGGCTTAATTTCACTCATGTTTAATACATTATCACAGACAACATTCAATCATACATATCTATGTTGCATAAATAACATTTTGGAACTCGGGAGTTGGGTTTTTGCTCGACCCCCCAATTTTCGAGATGTTACAGATGGTATCAGAGCATGATTTGGATTAAACCGGGCCTGGGTTATGGTCACGCGACGTACGCTGTCGCTTCCTTTGACTTAGGTGGGTGCGAGAAGGGTCTAGAAACACTTCTAGGATCCCAGGTTCGCCAATAGGCGAAGTCTATTCATTTCAATCGCGTGATCGAGTCCGTATCGCATCTAGGGTCGCGTAGAGCAACCCGAATAGCTCCTAGGTTGTAGGTAAGTGGGTTGAGCTGTTCTTTGAACAATTCCAAACCGTTAATGTGAATCCTTGGGCCGTGGGACAACCACGACCCCTGTATTCGATCGTCAGGGCTTAAAAATCCTGTTTCACCGAAAATCTTCGAAATTCTTCCTCTCACCACTCCAATCTTCATTTCTTTCTTATCCATTTCATGTTAGGCATCAATCCTAATGTGAAAATAACCTAAAATCATACTCTCACGAAATTTTATAGTGAATAGTAAAATTTCATGAAAAATGGCCATAAGGCCATTTTAACTTTGCTGTCTTTAGCAACTAATAGGCTAGATGGATGTACTAGCTCCTTCTATCCCAAAATCATATTCTGCATGATAGGGTTTTATATTCGAGATTACAGATTAACCCCGGAAAGCCCCGAATGCATGTTTTGGCCTGCATAGGGCAATCTACAATGAACCAATGTGGGGGTCAAACATTTTTGGGGTCCCTGGACCATGGGGGACCAGACCCATGTGGTCCCACCGGCCACCGTGTAAGATGGTCGGCGATGCCATCGCCGGTTCGGCGATGCATCGCCGATCAGTGGGCCCCATTTAGGCCGTACTTCGGGCGGTCACCCTAAAATGGGTAGTACACCCCTCCCATGTGTGGTCCACCTGCTGAAAACCCCTAAATTAGGTACTTCCTTCACAAAAGTCCCCTCCCCTAGCCCTATTTTCATTTTCTAGATGCCCTCTCTCAAAACCGTGGTTCCAAACCACTCCTAAACCCATTCTTTGCTGAAAACGACCACACCCCATTACTCCATTGAAGTTTGCAGCCTTCCCTATTACAAATCTCACCGTTTGGAGCTCTTACAACCCCCAAAACGAGCTGAAATCGTAAGGTGCTCCATTCTCCTTTTTCATTTTCATTTCTTTCTGAAAATACATCTTGGGGGAGCTTGAAGCATCCCTTTATAATGCCTAGATTTCATTCTGTACATTTGGGCAACCATTTCTCCGCATTTCCTCCGTTTTCCATGGTTATTGTTAAGCTGTTTTAGCCTTTTTCTCTCTTTTCACCATCCTCCCTCTCAATCCTATTTCTCCATTTTCTTTGCTTAAGGGATACTGAAAATATATGGCTGAGAGAGCTCTAGTGAGCAACAGACAGTATTAGACTCGACAGGGATAAAGAAGGTAAGTCGGGACTGTGGTAAAGTCCTTTGGTAGAGTTAGGCATCTATGCCTTTGCCCTGTAGATTATTTGATTTTTGTTTTAAGGATTTCTGTGTTTTGTTGTTGTTAGGTTTAGTGAAGTTACAGGTAGAAACTGTGTTTGTGTTGTGGTTTGGCCTTATCATAGCCGAATTTTGTTGAATGAAATGCATGCCGATTCATTTTGTTGTGAGGTATTGTCCCTAGATTGGGAGTATTATAACTCCCGGGATTCAGCCTACAAATTAGATTTTTATCCCACCCCACCCTCCAACCAAGCATGCCACTCCCTATCCCGCTATGGGACTAGGATTGCGGTTCCATTTAATACAACTAAGCGCTACTGGCTACATAGGCCCTAGGCGTTTTTGGATCTAGTGTTGGCACTCCTAGATTTGAAGGATCTGACGACATAAGAAATCCAATTCCAGTTAGACAAATCTTGACCCTAAGCAATAGAAGAATTCCCTGTAGTAGAAATGGAATGGAAAGCCATTTACCGTATAATCTTAGGCTTTGGATTATAGCTACAGAGTTACAGACTAGGCTACTAGTTATCTTAGGCAGTGTAAGGCCTATATATGCTAAGGGACAGTAGGTTAGATTTGGTTGGAATGGGACTCCCTTCCTTCGGTAGATTCCTTTATGGCTTATAGACTTCTGTTGTTTCCCATAGGAAGGAACCATACACTCTCAGGGAACATTTATAACTCCCTCAGATTGAACTTAGAATGTACTAGCACGCCCCTTAGAATTGCCTTCCCCAAGGGCTTATTGCATTCGGGAATGCGGAATAAAGGAACTACACGTAAGCGATGTATTCACGGTTTGAATCGACTTCCTAATCCTAGTGGTTACCAATAAATCCAATGCTCTGATCAAGCAGAAGATCGGCATCGACTCGGATTAAGAATTGATACAATAAATCTTCTGTTCTAGCTAGACAGAAAGTCTATATATCCGGCTCAGACCTACTACACAACCTTTCTTCTGAGATGACCCAACCACCTATAACCAAACAGGATCACATTGCCTTTGGGAAATGGCGAGGACTTAAAGCCAGTAGAGAATTCGACATCTTGCCACCAATTCATGCCTGACCCTGAACTTAACCACAATGGAGATTAGGCTCATCTCTATGATAATACGTACCAATGCCATAGAACGCATCATTAGCAAGGAAAACCATGTAGAGAAAGATTGTTTCCATTTTAGGTCAAGGATAGCCCCTAAGTTGCGCCTCGTTCCGATATACGGATCGATGCAAATATTCTTCAACCTTAAGTAAAACCAAGTTTTAAGGGGGGTAGAACGTATTGAGTCCAATCCAGTTAGGTTAGTCAACGCTACCGTTTGATCAGAGTGGCGCAGCGGAAGAGTGGTTGGCCTCTTTCCCACTGGCCCAAGATCGAAACCTTTGAGTTCGGATATACATACGATTAGGTTATTAAATAGGATTTGAACCTTCCTTAGTGAAAGTACTCCTTGCCCTTTGCCAATGTCGGGGACGACATTGTGTTTTAAGGGGGGTAGATTGTAACACCCCGGATTTTGGCCAATCTGGGATTTGACGTCCTTAGACAGTGGGTCAATTAAAACACTTGAAAAATCGCTTAGAACCCAATTCCATAGCCAAAGAAATCACTTAGGGTTAATTCCTTTAGAAACTAAGCATAAGTTAGCTAGCGCAACGCTGGAGTAGCTGGGAAATAGTCCCTGATCACTTTAAATACGTTCTACAAGACCCAAATCGAGTAGAACGTATGACTCCATAATACTCTATAACCTTGGATTAAACTCTAAGCCGGTTTGTTCTCTGGACTACTTTGAAATTTTGTATTGGATCTAGACCACGCGTCGAAAGTCCGATACCTCCTATCTTAGACCGTTAGAACCACCTAGCTGGACTTGACAATCATTTCGAAAATCAAGTCAAACCGATAATCACAGACTATTTCATTGAGCCCGGACCGAAGAGAGTGCGAATAGGGACAGATTTGGAATTTCAAATTCAAATCTGGCACACGACTTGACGCGTCAGTATTAAGCGTTCTGACCGTCAGAATTCATCCAGATTACACCCTCGGATCAGGAAAAATTTCTATTTTATATCATGAGACTTCCAGCCCTGATCTACGTGCGGTGACCGCTGAACTGAAACTGGTCCACCACACGCGATCTGCGAACCCTGCTGGACTGAAAACTTAATGCGCGCTAGATCTGGTACGCATGAGCTTAAGTCCGATCGCATTCGACCAGGGGACCACCAGAAATCATCTTTTGGACCGAAACAGCCCCGCTTTGGTTAAGCATCAAGTGAACTTTGTTCCCGAGCCTATTCCGGGCATTTTTAAGCTTATAAAAGGGGTTGAAACCCTCTCATATCTCTCCCATCCGAATTTGGGAAAAGCCATAGATTGAGGGAGAGAAAAGGTGAGAGATTGTGAGAGAGGTGGGAGAGATCTTCCTGCCACCTGTTGCTGCTGCTGTACGTGCTTAGGCAACGCACTCCGATCGCTTTTCCGGCGATTCCTCCACGTTTTCAGGTAAGAAAAACCCTAGAAAGTTGCTGATTTAATGTTTCTTCCGTTCCATAGCTTGATAGTTAGTAAATCTCGTAAAACAGGTTCTCTTATCGCCGTAGACGAAGCGTATACGCTCCGTTCGAATTTCAACATCCATAAGAGACAAGGTGCGGATTTTAGACACTTTGATTGACTGTTTCCAAAGCTTTCAATGACGTTTAATAGTAGATTATCGACGGCAACGCCGTTTGATATGTACAACATGCTCTCCGTTTCCTGTTTCGTAAATTAACGAAGAATATGAGATTTAGGGCATTTTAGTCATTTGTAGGAAGTACGGTCTACATGCATATTTTGCTGACGTGATTGTCATGGTTTGTTGCCGCATTAGGGAGTTAGGAATGCTTGCATAATCAGTTTGGCGAAGAGATTCGCCTAGTTGCGCACTTTGGGTCGACATACTATATGTAGACTTAAGTGTGTAGTGTATGTGTTTGTATAAATGCTTGTATTAGTATGTATTGAATTAAATGATGTTATGTAGTAGTTGAGATTGATTTCTTGATTAATATGCTGACCTAAATGATTTCCTACATGTTGACCTTATGCATGATTGCATTACATGCATGGAAAGTATGCCTTGAAGATTTGCTTAAGTTGAATGTTATAACATGCATTAACATGCTCACATGATTGTATTTCAATTCCAATACCTTTGCATATATTGCTAATGTGACTTCCATAGATGTATGGGACTAGACTTAGTCCAGGCAGTTGGTAACCGAGCGAATTCGTGGCTGACTGGTCATAGCCACGAATGACGCGTCGATGAACGTGATTCGTGTTTAGAGTTGGCGGCAGTGGTTAGGCCACGCGAATTGTTTTACGCACTTCATGTCGTTCGACTTGAGATGCGATCGCGCTAGTCGAGCCCGTCAAGTAACCCGAATGGCCGATGTATGTTCACCTTGTATGTGTCATAACTGCTTGAACCTAGGGTACTGAACTTACCACTGAAAACCCTGTTAACCATGGTACCTTGATCCACGAAGACTCATGAGCCGGGCATGGTGGTATGGGACACCGTGGTCGAGCTGTCGGCCTACGCTGGGGCCACAAACCTCCCCGTAGTGACCAGTGAGCACCTAGACTCGTGAGCAGATTATGGTGGTATGGGACACTATATTCTAGCTATCGGCCTACACTGATCAGGCGACGAGCCCTTTGTAGTGACCGCGAACGTACTCTGAGTCCACGGGAGGCGACGACCCTTCCGTTGCAGTAGAGTACGGTAGGCCTGTATTGATAAGGTGATGGGGGAGCGGTGCAACGAGTGCGTGCAACAGCCCTGGCAGCCCTTGCAGCGACCTACAAAATGCACATCGTATGAGATTACTAGGAGTGACTACCCTAGACAGGATCTGTGTTGGGATTGATACAAGGGAAGTACCTTAGTTTCCCAATCCTGCTGTTTGAATGGACTAATAACAACTTGAAATTTATATCACCATAGCATTGCATGTGCCTGGAAGATGTGGAGCACTCTAGGGAGTGTGGCATGCCGCGGTCGTAAGATGTTGCCGCATGAGGGTGATCGTCGGTGAGGGCATACATCACGTCATGTCATAAATGCATTAACAACAGTATTAGGATTGGTTGATTTACTGCTTTACTATTATCGCATGATTGATTTGATAACATGTTAATCTTTGCTCTATTATTCCACTGAGTTAGCTACTCACTCCCACGTTACGGGACGGTGTTCCTAGACACCCACCAGACCTTTTGTGATTGCAGATGATGGCGCGGCCTGTGAGGCGGAGCTGGACTTGATGATGATGAGGAGAATTCCTCCTTTATGCGTGTTCTGATCGACGGGATTACAGGGAGGTTGATTAGATGTCTTGACACTTGTCATTTTATATTTTTAGCGCACTCATGTATATTCGTTTTGTCTACTTTTGGAGTATACATGTATGTATATAACCTGGTAACATGTTCACACTCTGGAGACATACAACAGTTTACATATGTTATACATACTATTACAGACTCCGCTGGTTAATTTAACTGTCTCTGGAGTATGATATACTGTTCTGGCTTAATTTCACTCATGTTTAATACATTATCACAGACAACATTCAATCATACATATCTATGTTGCATAAATAACATTTTGGAACTCGGGAGTTGGGTTTTTGCTCGACCCCCCAATTTTCGGGATGTTACACGGAATGAGTTACATGACGTACAATATATGATTTTAGGGTAGAAGAAGCTAATCCATCCAAATAACCTAGTTACATCATGAAATTATAAATATTAAATAGTAAAAATTCCATTTTACGTATGTATTTACCATTTACAGTAAGTTTTAGTTTAAGTATAGTTCTTCACCATTTAAACTTTAGGATTTATGTCTACAATGAAAGTACTTGGAGAAATATGAAAAATGGGGTGGTGAAAGGTGAGATTTTGAAGGAAATGGGTTGAAAAGTGATTTTTAGACTTTGAAATTGATCTTTGAGAGTGATATGGTTAACCCATTGCCTATGAATGTCTAACTCCAGGTGGAAAAAAATCTGAGGTATTATAAATGCCTACTCCACAAATCTGCATTGTACATCTCTGGGATCATCACCGATGTTTAGTACACTCTACATGTAAATCGTCTCTCACTGACTCAAGACCATGCAAGTGAAAGAGACCTCAATATCCACCTGACCAGTAGTCAGTCAATATCTACCCACCACGTCGATAGTGGACCGATTCATGAGCTACTCAAACTCAGCCTAGCTATGCTCCCTACTCTCGGACGGGTAAGGTTACACCCTCTCTCAATTGACCACGGTACAGTGGGAGACACGGCCTCCTTGTATTTGGTACTCGGGCGCTCATGTATCCACTCGGTCTCGACGTTCGGGCGTCTCCTGGCTATGAAGGTTTAGGGATATTCACCCACGGACATCTAAAGTGCCCAGATGCTCAAACCAAACATTTTCGGTGTCCCATCTAACTATTCACGACATGCATGTGGAGGCTACGGCCCTAATGTCACTAGGGCGTATAGTAATCATAACACATAATACAAGATACATGAGTTATACAATCCAATCATGTATCAATCCTGCGCATACCGTGTGCTCATATGAGATAGCCTCCGCCTATTTGGGAGTCTCATAACAACTTACCCAAGGACATATGTAATGGTTAACAGCATCTCATAACAAACATGCAGATGATGTGTATGAGTATGTATCATGATGCTATGTTGTCACATGCTCATAAATTGGTTTCAATAACCGGCATTGACAACTAACCTCGACAATGTGGACATTTAACCAACATTGCCTCGAAGGAATGACCCATATAGAGCCTAATCATATATTGGACCCATGGCCTCACTCAAGGGCCAAATATACAACATCATGGGCTTCACTCAAGAGCTTAATACACATCATGATGGGCCTTTCACATGGGCCTCATATACATCACAATGGACTCCATCACCTGACCCTCAAATGCATCACAATGGGCCTCATCACATAGGCCTTGTATTCATCATATTAGGCCTTAAACATGGGTACATCACATAGCCCGAATACACTTCACAATGGGCCTCAACTATGGGTCGTATATACATCATATAGGTCTCGACAATCGGCCTCGGCAATCAAAATCAGTCTCAACAATCAAATCAGCCTTTACAATTGAAATCAGTAATCAGTCACGTTGATTCGGAATCGGCAATCAGTCATGATAATCAGCCTTGACAATTGGCAGCGATGAAAATGGGCCTAACAAGGCCTAAGGGAAGGTCACAATGTGGACATTCAACCATCAGTGTCCATCAATGTGGACATTTAACCAACATTATTCCCAAGGAGTGGGCCACATAGACATCATTACATACATCATGACAAAATTGCACATCACATCAGGCCTTAAATACACAACAAGTGGGCCCCGCGCCTCGGCTTTAAATACATCACATGGACCTCATCACATGGGCCTTAAATACGAGGCCTCATATATCAAGTGGGCCTTATTACACAATCCAAATAATATAAATGGGTGGGCCCTGCCCACGGGCCAAAATACATCACGATGGGCCATATCGATGGGCCTCATGTTTTTAAAATAGGACGCACCGATGAGCCTCATGTATATCAAATTGGGGCGCGCCAATGGGCCTCATGTATATCAAATCGGGCTGCACCAATGGGCCTTATGTATATCAAATCGAGTCGCTCCAATGGGCCGAAACAATGAGCCGAATCAAATGGGCAAAGTCGAATGGGACGAGTTGAATGGGCCGAGCCCAACTCATATATATTTTTTTAAATCAATGTATTGTATAAAAATGAATCATATCAAAAGATCAACTGGACCGAACCAAATTTAACTATGGTGATAATAATTTTCAAGATTAAATTCTAGTGGGCCCCATCATCGAGTTTATTTCCCATCCAGTCTATTCATAAGGTCACAAAAGGCCTGGATCTAGAGGAAACACAAATATCATATTGGTCCAAACCCTTTAGCCTAAGGGTTTTAATGGTGGACGTTCAAACCCACTATTTCCAATAATGTGGTCCACCTGATCCTAGGTCTGTCTTATTTTTAGCCTCAAGACCTAAGACGAGCTTGCCAAATGGTTGGACGGTTTGGGTACAACACATGCATCATGGTAGGTCCCATAGGGATGGATGACATAGATAAAGTACATGCCTCATGGTGGGGTCCACATTATTGGAAGGAGTGGATACAATACATACATCAGTCGGTCCCACATGGGGCCCACCATAATGTTTATTCTCCACCCAATCTATTGGTAAGGTCATGCAAACCCGGCTGAAGAGGAAAATAAATTTCAAAATGATCCAAACTTTTGGGAAACCTAAAGGGTTTCAATGATAGACGTTCAAATCGCCACTGTTCCATCAGATGTGGGCCACCTGAGCACCACATATGACTGATCTTTATAGTGGGGCTTACAACAAAAAGGGGCCCCACCAAATGCATAGTGTGATGTTCAACACACATCATAGTGGGGCTCATGCATGAGACCCCTACCCACCGCCTAACGCAATAAGAAGTTGTTGCAGCATCCTCTGGATGAGCAGCAGCACCTACTACATATATATTATTTTTTATTATTTTGAGTTTTTCTTTACATTTTTCTAGTTGGGGCCCACTTCAGAAGAATCCACCCCACCCATTAGATTCTACAGCCCATAACAGATCCAACGAGCCCAATATTGAGCATGTTTCGGTGTTTAGAAACATCATGGTGGATTTCAACGGTAAAAATACTATTTTCAATGCTATGGCCCGCCAGATAGTCGGATTGGCTTCATTTTTTGGCTCAATGCCTAAAATAATCTGGAAAATAGGGTGGACGGTGTAGATTGAATTCATACATCAATGTGGGGCTTGCATGAGCAGCCCATCCAAATGTAATATTATTTTTTATTTTACAAAGCACGTCCAAACGTTGGAGTACATCCGAATGCCTATCACACTTCACTACACGTCCAGCGTCCAGAGACGCTGGACAATGTGAACATACATTTCATCACAATGGGTCCCACCTAGACGTGGCCAACGGGATTTGGTCAAGTTGCTATTTGTATTTCCACATCATCCGTCCAGAGGGTAGGGCCCACATAGCTTGGACGGCTGTGGGGTCCAATTGACGGATGGTCTGGACATCACATACACTCATTAAGTGGGCCACAAAATAGAGGATGGAGAGAGAGAGAGACATGTGGTGATGGAGGGACCTCGACACTATGGGCCCTCCCTTGCATGATTTACAACATACATTAAGTGGGTCCCATTTCATATGGGCCCACCAATCAAAATCAACGGTGGAGATCCTTTCCCCATCAAAATGCAAGGTTTAGATGACCCTATTTATGTAAGAAAAATAAACATCATGATGGGGTCCATGGAGAATGGCCCCATCATGGAATGATCATGAAAATTAAAGTGGGCCATCAGCCACATCTAAGGTCCAAAGTGAGATCCATACCATCAATCAGTAGTCTTCACTTGGTTCATCATAAAAACATGAAATCAAGGCCTATAGAAACACCCACCTTTGGTCTGCATGGAATTCTTCTTCCATCAATGCATCCTAGAGCTCAAAAGGATGCATTTTAACGATGGAGATGATCTTTAAATGGTGGGATTCGGTGGTAGGGAGGTGGACCACACCTAGTTCTCTCCTCTCCCTTGGACATTGGATTTTCATGGGGTTAGCTTGAAATGAATGAGTGAGAGAGAGATGAGAGAGGATGATGTAGAGAGAGAGAGAGAGGGATGGGGTGTGAGGTATGGTGGTGTAAGGAAGGGATGGGTGGAGAGAGGGAGAGTTGACTTTGGGGAAAGGGAGAGAGATGAGTTTCTTGCACTTAACTTGTACACGTGATAAAATGTGTACTTTAATTGTTTGATAGGACATGTTGTAGAGATTTCTTTGGAATTCGCAACGCACGGCGTTTCTTCAGAATGAATGGGGGCTGACATCTCTTGACCTAGGTATCGGATCTGTGCACGAGTTGTAGCATTGGAACTGCGGCGATGACACAATCACTAGGGTACAAGTTTTTGGTCGAGTCGACTTTGGTATGTAGGACTTGGCTTAGGATCGCTTGTAAACATCGAATATAAGTCGAGGGTTGTCGAAATTTGACCTGGAGGGCCACGGAAGTCTAAGGAATGGTACGGACTAGGATACGTGCCTTACAACTCTTCCCTCCAAATAAAAATTTCATCCTCAAAATTTATAAAACAGACAAGGGAAGAGGAAACATCATATATAAGTCAAGGCACAATCAGTTTACATTAAGATGGGGATAACACTCTCTAATCTCAACCTTGCGCTCCCAAGACGGCTCACCAACACTATGGTGACCCCTACTAAACCTCAGATCTTGGATCAGAAATGATCGAAACTAGGATACCTTGTAACCTCACCATCTCACTAATGACTAATCTAAAAAGGTGGTCCTAATGCCTGGTTGCACGAATCGTTGGTGACTCCTGATGACTTAGGGTCCTACAAAGCTGTATAAAACCTGCCCTAGGTCTAATGGGGAGGTCTATGTCCCCCCCAAAGAGGTCGTTACTGATGAAAATAGGGGCACTCACACTTACGATGCCCCGTCTCACCACATTTGAAGCAAACGCCCGTAAACGGTCTCTTTAGTGGTGCTGAAGGAGTTGTTGGCACTCGAAAAGATGGAACAGTTCCTATGCCTCCACGGCCGTCGATGCTACTACTGCTGGAAACTACCAGAGGGGATCTTCCTCTTCCGGTCTCCTCTGTGGTCACGAACCCTCTGTGAATCATTCCATTCTACCTCAAAAATCTGGTCCCTCTAAACTACCTGCTCAAAGGTCGGGAGCATGTGTCTGACGACATGGCTCCTGAGGCAAAAACGTAAGTCGTTCTCAAAATGGTGGGCCTTTCGCTCCCATCATTAACCAAATATGACGCGACCTTGATAGCGCAACGAAACGAGCCGCATACTACGCCATAGACATGTCTCCCTATACTAAGGTCTCGAACTCTAACGCTCACTACCGACGAATGTGGTTGTGGAAGTACTGCTGCTCGAATTGATCAATAAAATCCTCTCATGTCTAGACAAAATCAAGCCCTGCAACACGGGTAATGGAGGTCCACCAGTGCTCAGCCTCACCTTGGAGAAGGAATCTACCAACCGGTCTCGCTGCTAAGTCATACACGCCATAGTGTTAAAAATCTTCTCTACATCAGAGCGCCATCTCTCGACTATAGTTGGATTTGGCTCACCCTGGAAACGTGGAGGATCAAGCTGTTTAAAATCTCGAAGAAGGGCACCAGCTCGCTCCTACTCTACTTGGGTTGACAAAATAACAGAATGCCTGCCCTGTTCCTAAATCACAGCCGCATAACCTACAACACTACTGTAACTGGAAGGCACTCATAGGTATGGTCGGATCCGCACCAGTCTCAGGTGGAGAAACAACATCCTTAGTTAGGGGAGTAGGGATTTTTGGGGGTGGGGCAGGGGTCGCAGGTGGTAAAGATGGAGCCTCGTTTGGTGAAGCGGGATTCGCTTAAGTCACACTTCTAGGCGGCATGTCCTATAGGAAAGAATAAAGACACCTATAAACCTTGAGAACTCTCAAAGGCACGCACGTTAAAATTCTATAACAGAAGATCGCTAAGTTATTCAAACTCAGGACCTAATCATTCTAAGTTCTCGACAATCATAGAGTGTAGGGTAGCTATCGGAAAATATGTGATGTTATCCTCAGGTATTCTCAAGTTATGTTTTAATACTAACTTCTGTCATGCCCCAAACCCAGATATCGGATTCACTGGAATCCTAATCGCCGAATTCGGTGCCCACAGCATCTGTAGTATCCCATTTTCAGCTCCCAGAGCTCACATGCCAGGTTTCAATCCTGGGATCTTACGAGGAAGATTTTTCAACGTGCATTTATCTAATAAGAAACATTACCATAAGTTTAACTAAATCACAAAGGCAACATCATCATCACATATCCACTAATATAAACATTTGAGTACAATGTTGAAAGGGAAATACATATGTCAAAATCTAAGCTCCAGAAGTCTACTACATGCTTCAAGCTCCATGCGACTGCAACCTAACATCACCTGAACGCATCTATCGTGCATAAGATTATAAAAAGCTTAGAGGGGGTGTACGTGTGTGTACAAGGTAAGTGTCAAATATTCAATACAATACCATAATCATATAATATTAGAAATATTGGTAAGATCATGAATCATACGATATCAGAATAAGCAAAAATACTGATAAATCCATAAGTCATACAATTTCAGAGTATGCAATACAGATCAGCTATACAAATGAAGATCCATAAAGAGCCAAATATCAAATGTCGAGGATGCAATGCAATATATAATTCCTGATGTGTTCATTAATACCGTCAGTCGTATCTAGACCATATAAATGTAGAAACACAGTAACCCAAAATGTCATATACCGCGGATGTAATGCATTATGCGGTGTGAATGGGATAACCATGCTAGAGTGTGAAGTCGTGATGATAGTACATAGTATCATACGCTACGAGATCCACCATAAGGGACTTCTATCCAAACCAGTCTCATACCTAATTTGGATCATCAGACTCAATATGGTAAACTCCTAATCTCAGGTTAGTCGTGCGCTTCAAATGAAATCTTGGTCATTGCGAAGGCACACATAACAAATAGTTGCGCACCACTAGCCCGAGTGGATAGTGAATTAATGAATATGCAATGCTTACTCCACAAATCTATATTGTACATATCTAGGATCATCACTAGGATCTAGTACACTCTACATGCAAATCGCCGCCCATTGACGCGCGACCATGTAAGTTGAAAAGCCTCACTATCCGCCTGACTAGTAGTCAACCAATATCTACCCTGCATATCGATAGCAGACCCATTCATGATCTAGTCAAACTCAGCCTACCTATGTCCCCTACTCTCAGGCGAGTAAGGCCACACCCCCTCCCAACTGACCACGACACAGTGGGAGATGCAGACTGCTTGTATTTGGCACTCGGGCGCTCATGTATCCACTCAGTATCGACATTCGAGCATCTCCTGACTATGAAGGTTTAGGGACATTCACTCACGGACATCCAAAGTGCCCAGATGCTCGAACTAAACATTTATGGTGTCCCATCTAACTATCCACGACATGCATGTGGAGGCTATGGCCCTGATGTCACTAGGGCATATAGTAATCACAACATATAATACAAGATGTATGAGTTATACAATCTAGTCATGCATCAATCCTACGCATACCGTGTGCTCATGTGAGATAGCATCCGCCTATTAGGGAGTCTCATAACAACCTGCCCAAGGATATATGCAATGGTTAACAACATCTTATAACAAACATGCAGATGATGTGTACGAGCATGTATCATGATGCTATGTTGCCACATGCTCATAAATTGGTATCAATAATCGGCATTGACAACTAACCTCGATAATGTGGACATTTAACCAACATTTCTCCTAAGGAATGACCCATATAGAACCTAATCATATATTGGACCCATGGCCTCACTCAAGGACCAAATATACAACATCATGGGCTTCACTCAAGAGCTTAATACACATCACGATGGGCCTTTCACACGGGCCTCATATACATCACAATGGACTCCATCGTCTGACCCTCAAATGTATCACAATGGGCCTCATCACATAGACCTTGTATTCATCATATTAGGCCTTAAACACGAGCTGGATATACATCACACAACTTGAATACACACCACAATGGGCCTCAACTATAGGTCACATATACATCATTTAGGGCTCAATAATCGGCCTCAGCAATCAAAATCGGCCTCGATAATCGAAATTGACCTCAACAATTAGAATCAACACTCAGAATCGACCTTGATAATCAGAATCGTAATCAGTCACGCTGATTCAGAATTGGCAATCGGTCACTATAATCAACCTCCACAATCGGCAGTGATGATAATGGGCCTAACAAAGCACAAGGGAAGGTCAAAATGTGGACATTCAACTATCAATGTCCATCAATGTGGACATTTAACCAACATTGCTCCCAAGGAATGGTCCACATAGACATCATTGCATACGTTATGGCAAAATCACACAACATCACATCAGTCCTTGAATACACAACAGGTGGGCCATGCACATGGGCCTCAAATACATCACATAGGCCTCAAATACATCACATAGGCCTCATATATTAAGTAGGCCTCATTACAGGGGCCTAACAATACAAACTGGTGGGCCCCGCCCATGGACCAAAATACATCATGATGGGCCGCACCATTAGCTTCATGTATATTAAATAGGCTACACCGATGGGCCTCATATATATCAAAATGGGTCATGCTAATGGGCCTCATGTATATAAAATTGGCCCGCACTAATGGGCCTCATGTATATCAAATTAGGTCATGCCAATGGGCCTCATGTATATCAATTCGGGTCACGCCAATGGGCCTAATCAAATGGGTCGAAACAATGGGCCGAATCAAATGGGTGAAGTTGAATGGACCGAGTCGAATGGGCCGAGTTGAATGGGTTGAGTCCAACTCATCTTTTCTTTTAAAAAAATCAATGTAGGGTATTATATAAAAAGATCTACTAGACCGAACCATATTTAACCATGGTGATAATAATTTCCACAGTTAAATTCTAGTGGGCCCCATCATCGAGTTTATTTCCCATCCAACCAATTCATAAGGTCAAAAAGGCCTGGATCTAGAGGAAAAATAAATATCATATTAGTCTAAACCCTTTAGCCCAAGGGTTTTAATGGTGGACGTTCAAACCCACTGTTTCCTATAATGTGGTCTACCTGATCCTAGATCTGTCTTACTTTTAGCCTCAAGCCCTAAGACGAGCTTACCAAATGGTTGGACGGTTTGGGTGTAACACATGCATCATGGTAGGTCCCATAGGGATGGATGACATAGATAAAGAACATGCCTCATGGTGGGGGTCCGCACTATTGGAAGCAGTGGATACAATACATACATCAGTGGGTCCCACGTGGTGCCCACCATAATGTTTATTCTCCACCCAATCTATTGGTAAGGTCACGCAGACCCAGTTGAAGAGGACAACAAATTTCATAATGATCCAAACTTCTGTGAAACCCAAAGGGTTTCAATCGCAGACTTTCAATCCTCCACTGTTCCTTGTGATGTGGGCCACCTAAGCACCAGATACGGCTAATCTTTGGAGTGGAGCTCATAACGAAAAGGGGCCCACCAAATGCACAGTGTGATGTTCAACACATATTATAGTGGGGCCCACGTATGACACCCATACCCACTATCTAATGCAGCAGGACACTGCTGAAGCATCCTCAGGACGAGCAACAACACCTGCTGCATATATATTAGTTTTTTTATTTTGAGTTTTTTTAGGTTTTTCCTAGGTTGGGCTTGCATCAAAAGAATTCACCCCACCATTAGATTCTACAGCACATAATAGATCAAAAAAGCCCAATATTGAGCATGTTTTAGTGTATAGAAACATCAGGGTGGATTTCAACGGTAAAAACATTATTTTCTGTGCTATGCCCCGCCAGATAGTCAAATTGGCTTCATTTTATGGCTCCATGCCTAAAATAATTTGGAAAATAGGATGGACGGTGTGGATTGAATTCATACATCAAGGTGGGGCCTACATGAGCAGCCCACATGAAATTCTAATATTAGACGCTGGAGTGCCTCCCAATGCCTGTCACACTTCACTACACATCCAGCGTCCAGGGACGCTGGACGGTGTGAACATACATTTCATCGTAGTGGGCCCCACCTGAATGTGGCCCATGTGATTTGGATCAAGCTACTATTCATGTTTTCCCATCATTCGTCCAGAGGGTAGGGCCCACATAGCTTGGACAGTTATGGGGTCCAATTAATGGATGGTCTGTACATCACATACACTCATTAAGTGGGCCACAAAATAGAGGAAGGGGAGAGAGAGAGAGAGAGAGAGACGTGATGATGGAGGGACCCCACACTACAGGCCCTCCCTTGCAAGATTTATAACATACATTAAGTGGGTCCCATTTCATATGGGTCCACCGATCAAAATCAACGGTGGAGATCCTTTCCCCACCAAAATGTAAGGTTTAGATGACCCTATTTATGTAAGAAAAATAAACATCATGATGGGGTCCATGGAGAATTGCCCCATCATGGAATGATCATGAAAATTAAAGTGAGTCATCGGCCACATCTAGGGTCCAAAGTGAGATCCATACCATCAATCGATAGTCCTCACTTGGCCCATCATAAAAACATGAAATCTAGGCCTATAGAAACACCTACCTTTGATCTTCTTGGACTTCTTCTTTCATCAAAGCATCCTAAAGCTCTGGGGAATGCACTTCAATGGTGATCTTTGGATGGTGGGATTCAGTGGTAGGGAGGTAGGCCACACCTAGTTCTCTCTTCTCCCTTGGACGTTGGATTTTCATGGGGTTAGCTTGAAATGAAAGATTGAGAGAGAGATGAGAGAGGGTGATGTAGAGAGAGAGAGAGGGATGGGGTGTGAGGTATGGTGGTGTAAGGAAGGGATGGGTGGAGAGAGGGAGAGTTGACTTTAGGGAAAGGGAGAGAGATGTATTGCTTATACTTGACTTGTACTTGTGATAAAATCTGTACTTTGATTGATTGATGGGACATGTTGTAGAGATTCCCTCAGAATTCGCAATGTGTGGTGTTTCTTTGAAATGAATGCGGGCCCACATCACCTGACCTAGGCATCAAATCGGTGCATGAGTCGCAGCGTTGGAACCGCGACGACGGCGCGGTCGCTAGGGTACAAGTTTCAGGTCGAGCTGACATTGGTATGTAGAACTAGGCTTTGGATCGCACACTAACGTTGGATACAAGTCGAGGGTTGCCAGAATTTGACCGGGAGGGTCGTGGAAGATATGGAACGGTATGTACTAGGATACGTACCTTACAATATTAAGGCTTCATACAAAAAATGAGAGGGATATAAATCTTTGGTGGATGACACCACATGAAAACAATAGTGATTGGATATCCACCATTAAAACCCTCTTAAGGCCCCCTGTACTTTTTATTTGACATCCAATCTATTGCTTAGGTCATACAGATCCAGATGAAGGGTAAAAGCAAATATCATCTTGATCCATAATTTTCATGGCCGCCAAAAAAATTTTAATGGTCGAAATTCATTCAACACTATTTCTTGTAATGTGGTCCACTTGATATTGGGATATAACTCATTTTTGGTCTAATACCATAAAATGATATATAAAAATTTGTGGAAGGAATGGATGAAATACAAACATCATGGTGGGGCCCACAGAGCACCGACCAGCTAATTCATTCTCATACATATAGAGAGAAACTATTTCTCTCTCTCTCTCTTAGGCCTCTCTCACTCTCGCGCCCTCTCTCTCACCCTCTCTCTATCTCTCTGTCTCTCTCGGTACTCTCTCTCTCTGTCTCTTTATCTCTCTCGGTCCTCTCTCTCTCTCTCTCTTGTGCATCCTCTCTCTCTGTCTCTCTTAGTCCTCTCTCTCTCTCTCTCTCTCTCTCTCTCTCTCTCTCTCTCTCTCTCTCTCTCTCTCTCTCTCTCTCTCTCTCTCCCTCCCTCCCTCCCTCCCTCCTCAGAGTTCGGGAACCCTATTTTTTGCGTGGACTCGTGATTGAGGCTCCAACTCAAATAGGAAATTATTCTCTTCCTCAAATCTTGAAAGGTAAAGACCTTAACTCATTTTGAAGGTGGTCCCTAATCCTATTTTGAATTTGGGAATTTTGGAACCATAATCCCAAATCGAATTTGGTGGTTTTGAAATTGGGGATTTGGGTACCCAAATCCCACTTCGAATTTGGGGATTATGGTACCCTAATCACATTTTTATTTTGGGGGTTTTGAAATTAGGGATTGTGGTACCCTAATCACACGAGAGTCACACTGATGGATGGAATGGTTAGGATTTCTTAACAGAGAGAGTGTAAGATAATGTTAACCTTGATACTGTGTCATTTTATGTGACCCACATAAATTATTTTTGCATGTGATTTTTAATATCTATACTTAATTTTTAGTGATATATGGATTTGTTGAATCAAATTATCTATAATCATCATAATATGCAAGGTAAAAATGAAAGGCCATAGGGTGTTTTTAATGGTTGGGATGGAATCAACATTTTCTTTTAGTGTGGTCCTCCTCAAATTTGAATAGGCTTTTTTTTTTCATGCCCTAAACTAATAATTTAAAATGGATGGATGGCATGGATAAACATATACTTCATGGTGGGGTCTACCAAGCATGATGGGATGCAAGAAAATGCATGTGCTAATTGTCATTTGAAAGCACTTCATGAAGAGCATTTAAAAACTACAATAAGGACAATCAAAGTGTTAGCCCACCTTGATGTACGTGTAAAATCCACCATGTGAGTCACCCTACCTAATAACTAGGGCTAAAATTTTGGTTAATTTAGTGATTTTAGTGGACCATAATAACAGAGAGATTATAAGACATTGTTTGCCATTAAAACTGTATGAAGTAATGTGGTGCACATGAATCAAATTTGGGTGTGCTTTTTGTTTAATATGCTTAATTTTAAGTTGTCCATGTAACTTTTACTGATTTTTAAATCAAGATGGACGGCGTTGATATACAAAACATTCATGAAGTTAGGCCCCATTCAGAAAAGGTAATAGCCAATAAATTGTCACTCGATAACACTTAAGTGGCTAGTACCTTTCCAACGAAGAAACCCTAGCCTTCACAGTTGGGCCCACCTTGATGATTTGTTGTATATCCACTAACAGGTGCATATATTAAGATTTTGGCACAACTAATATATATATCTATGTTATGTTTGAACACGCAGTTGTCGGTCCTTAGTCATGAAGTCATGTCCCAGCTGTAGACTCACAAAAGTTTTATCATGAGGTCATGGATTTAAGTACCTGTTGCAGTGAAATTCAACGGGGGTGTCGTGTGGGTTAAAAAACTAAAAAATTAAAAAATTAAAAAAAGAAGAAGAAGAAGAAGAGAAACTGAGGATTCATTTGGCATCATGGACTTGGGAGATTTGAGGGAATTTAATTTCATGCATATGTATGGTTAAAAATCATTGGTTAGTTACACGGACATGATCTTATGCTTGTGGCATATCAGAGACCTGGAATTTCATCATTTTCGACCAAAATATATATTTGAGAGGGTTTATTATAACCATTGTGTCAAATATTACAGAATTTCATTAGTTAGATATATTAAATTGATCTAGCAATTAAATTCAAACCCCTATAAATATACTATGTATAACTACTTTTGGTTTAAAGTTGATTCCGAATTTAGGGTGCTAAATGTAGGAGGATTTCAAATTGAGGGTTTCGAATCCAAGGGGTTTCAAATCCATGCTCCCAAACAGAGCCTAAGAGTTCTCTCTTTGTGGCCCACTTTGATATATTTATTAAATATTCATGTTGTCCATCCATTTTTATAGATTATTTTACTGCATGAGATAAAAAAGAAACAGATCTAATTCAACAATTCCATAGCTATGAAATAGCATCTTCCATTAACAGCCAACAAAAGTAATGTATTCAATTACTAATGCTCTACGTAATATGTCTTACTTGAGATTAATTTGGATCCTCTTTATAATATAGTCTAACTGATAAGTAACTTATCTACTGATGTGTAACTTATTTGGTGGTATCGAAATGGACCCTTATTGACAATAGGTGATAGTATTCTGCATCTGATAAATAATAGAATACTAAGGGCCTATTTATTAAATATGAAGTTGGAAGTCTGAATCTGAAATCAAAATCAGAAGTTTGAATGTGAAGTTGAAAACCTAGTATTGAATGTAGAGCAACCTGTTTGTTAACTAACATCTGGAATGTTTGGAATTTGTTAATTTTACACATTTGCCTGTTTGACCCTTTCATTTTATACAACCTGTTTGACACTTTCATTTCATACTTTGTGTTTTTCACATTTCACTTTATTATTGTGATTAGTTAGTTTATAGTTATGACTTGTAATTGTGCTTTGTAAGTTAGATAATTAGTTATCCATTTGAGGATTTTTATGCAGCCATACATAGATATAGTGTGTTTTTGGTGGCATAGAAATTGCTCAAATTGTCCCATTTTGGACAGTTCAAGGTTTGATGGATAGTATGCTTTCATATAATCTATTTAAATGTTCATGCCTGATCCCACGGTCCATCTCCTCGTTTCTCTCTTGATATGTTTCTTCTATTCCGTATCCAATGTCAAATATCTTTACATTGCTTCGGATATTTGGCATCGGAATGTAATGTAAGATCAACTTATTTGGAGAGGCATGGGGGGATGCTGACGAATTTTCAACGTGGACGTTTAAATGGGAATATAAAAGTATTACAATCTATCCAACCTTAGATAGATAACTAATTTAGGATTTAATTGTATTAACGTAGAATTAATGAAGCAGACCTGGATGTGTGTCGGAGCTATTCGGATGTTGAGCGGGGCTCCCTGGAAGGTAAGAACCACTATTATGACCATGATAAAGCTTTTTATTTCCTATAGATAGCATTGGAATGACCTAGCCATTTGGACAAGCCCATGTTTATGTATTAGCTCATAATTGATGGAGCAGACCTGGATGTGCATCGAAGCTATCCAGATGTTGAGCGGGGGTCCCTAGAAGGTGAGAACCACTGTTATGACCATGATGAAGTTATCCATTTTCTATGGACAATATTGGAGTGGCTTGGCCATTTGGACAGGCTCGTGTTTATGTATTAGCTCATAATTGATGGAGGAGACCCGGATATGGTCGGTGCTATCCGGATGTTGAGTGCGGTCCCTGGAAGGTGAGAACCGCTATTATGATCATGATGAAGCTGTCCATTTTCTATGAACAACATTGGAGTGGCCTGGTCATTTGGACAGGCCCCTGTTTATGTATTAACTCATAATTGATGGAGCAAGCCCTAATATAACCCTAAACCTAAACCTACACCTAAAAATAAAACCTAAAACTAAACATCATGGTGGGGACACTGCCCCCGACCGTTGATTCCTTCCTGAGACCCACCATGATGGTTATTTAAGATCCAACCTATTGGTAAGTTCACACAGACCTAGACCGAAAGAAGGGATAGCATAAATATTAGCTCGATCGAAAACTTTTGTGGCCCCAATTAGTTTCAAGGTTCACTTGAGTTTTGGATCTATCTCATTCTTCAGCTCATGTCCTAAGATGATCTCTCCAAATGGAATGGCATGATGATCCGGGGATATGTTTATCCAGGTTGGATGCATCTTATGAATGGATTAGATGACATATAAAAATCTTCAATATAACCTATAACCTATAACCTAAACCTAAACCTATAACCTAAACCTATAACCTATAACCTAAACTTAAACCTAAAACCTAAACCTAAACCTATAACCTAAACCTATAACCTTAACCTAAACCTCCACCTATAACCTTAACCTAAACCTAAACCTATAATCTATAACATTAACCTATAACCTAAACTTAAACCAATAACCTTAAACTCATAACCTAAACCTAAACTTATTACCTAAACACAAACCTAAACCTATAATCTATAACATTAACCTATAACCTAAACTTAAATCTATAACCTTAAACCTATAACCTAAACCTAAACCTATTACCTAAACATAAACCTAAACCTATAACCTATAACCTATAACCTTAACCTAAACCTAAACATATAACATAAACCTATAACCTTAACCTAAACCTAACCTATAACCTAAACCTAAACCTATAACCTTAACCTTAACCTAAACCTATAACCTAAACCTAGACATATTCTCAAATCCCTAAACCTAAACCTACACCTAATCCTAATCTTAACTCCCTAACCAAAACCTAAACCTAAACTTGAAAACCCAAACGTAAACCCGATCCTGAACCCAAACCCAAACCCGATTTCCTAAACCTAAACCTTAACCTATTCTCAATTTCCTAAGCCTATAACCTTAACCTAAACCTATAGCCTATAACCTAAACTTAAACCTATAACCTAAACCTATAACCTATAATCTAAACCTAAACCTAAACCTAAACCTAAACCTAAACCTAAAACCTAAACCTAAACCTAAACCTAAACCTAAACCTAAACGTTAACCTAAACCTATAACCTAAACCTAAACCTAAACCTATAACCTATAACCTAAACCTAAACCTAAACCTATAACCTATAACTTATAACCTTAACCTAAACCTAACCATATAACCTAAATCTATAACCTTAATCTAAACCTAAACCTATAACTTATAACCTAAAATATTAATTGTAACACCCTGAAAATCGGGGGTCATGTCTAAACCCGACTCCCGAGTTCCAGACCATCACTTATGCAACAAATATGATTATAATTTAATGTTGGAAGAGTTAGTGCATCCACATGAGTAAGATTATACAAAAACTGCAATTCATACTCCAGATCCAGTGATAAAATGCAAGCCGAAGACTGAAAGATATATATATCACTGTGTGAAAACAAAATACTCTCAAACTGTCTCTAAAGTATGAATACATCTCTGAGTCTCATATACATGTCATAAATAAAAAGGAAATGTCAAAAATAGTCCAACTAAGAAGTCCCGCCGATCCAGGTCACCTATGCAAAGCCGTCGTAAAACTGCATATACGAAAACTCATCCTGGTACTCGTCGTAGTCTGGCTCTGCATCCTGAATCGCCACATCACCTGCATCTAAGAAAGGGTCTGGTGGGTGTTGCAAACACCATCTCGTAACGTGGGAGTGAGTGATCAACTCAGTGGGATAATAGAGCAAAGATTAGCATGTTCTCAAATCAATCATGTGATAATAGTAAAGAAATAAATCAAACATTCCTAGATACTGTTATTAATGTATGCATGAAATGACATGATGGATACCCTCACCGACATACTCCCTCATGCGGCACCATCTGCATCCATGGCATGATTTCTTCCCACAGTGCTTCACATCTTCCGGCACATGCAGTGCGATGTGGATATGATTACCAAGTTGTTATTAGTCCATTCATACAGCAGTATTGGGAAACCAAGGTACTTTCCTTATATCAATCCCAACACAGATCCTGTCTAGGGTCGTCACTCCTAGAAATCACATACGATATTATATTTGTAGGTCGCTGCAAGGGCTGTCAGGGTTGTTGCTCGCACTCATTGCACCGCTCCCCCATCACCTTATCAATACAGGCATAATGTACTCTCATCGCTATGGAAGGGTCGTCGCCTCCCGTAGACTCAGAATACGCTCGCGGTCACTACAAAGGGCTTGTCACCAATCAGAGTAGGCCGACAGCTCGAATGTAGTGTCCCATACCACCACAATTGGCTCACGAGTCATAAGTGCTCACTGGTCACTACGGGGAGGTTTGTGGCGCCAGCGTAGGCCGACAGCTCGACCACGGTGTCCCATACCACCATGCCCGGCTCATGAGTCTTTATGGATCAAGATACCATGATTAACAGAATTTTCAATGATAAGTTCAGTACCCTAGGTTCAAGCAATTATGACTCATACAGGGTGAACATACAACGGCCAGTCGGGTTACTTGACGGGCTCGACTAGTATAAGCGCATCGCAAGTCAAACGACATGAAGTGCGTGAAACACTTCGTGTGGCCTAACCACTGCCGCCAACTCAAAACACGACTCGCGTTCATTGACGCGTGCTTCGTGGCAAATATAAGCCAACCACAAATTTACTCTGTTACCGACTGCCTGGACTAAGTATAGCCCCAAACATTTGAAAGTCAACATCAGTAATCATATGAGAGTGATGGAAATGAAATACAACAATATAAGCATGTTGAAACATGTTATAACATACAACTTAAGCAAATCATCCAACACATGCATTTCATATATATAATGAAATCAATACATATAGCCAACATGATGGAAATCATTTACATCAGTATATTACTTGAGAATTCAATCTCAACACTCATTCACAACTCCATTTACTCAATACATACTAGTACAAACATTTATACAAACACTTAGTCTACACACTTTAGTCTACATAGTGTATGTCGACCCAAAGTGCGTATTAGGGCGAATCTCTTCGCCAAACTGATCATGCACGCATTCCTAATATCCTAACATGACAAAAATCCATGGCAAACATTTCAGCAAAATATGGATGTAAACAGTATTTCCTACGAATGACTAAAATGCCCTAAATCTCATCTTTTCCATACGTTTACGAAACAGAAAACGGACAACATGTTGTACATGTCAAACGGTGTTGCCGTCGATAATCTACTATTAAACGAAATTGAAAGCTTTGAAATCAGTCAATCAAAGCGTCTAAAATCCGCACCTTTTTCCCTAGACGTGTATCATTTCGAACGAAATGTATACGCTTCGTCAACAGCGTAGCGGTGACCTAATGCACAAGATGTATAAGCTACTTTACTATTTGAATCGACGAAATCCTAAATCAGCAAGTAGTTAGGGTTTTCCTTACCTAGAAGTGTGTTGAAAATCACCGGGAAAGTGATTCAAACGCGTTGCTTCGGTATGTGCAAAAGGTGGAGCAATCGGCAGGAAGATCTCTCACAAGGTCTCCCACAATCTCTCACTTTCTCTCTCTAGCTAGGGTTTCTAGTAAATTCGGATGGGTGAGATATGTGAGGGTTTAAAGCCCTTTTATAGGCTAAAACCTCACCTATTTAGACTTAGGAACAATGTATACTTAGGTTATAACCAAATCGGGACTGTTTCGATCCAAAAGAGCATTTCGGGAGGTCCCCTAGTCGAACGCGATCGGACTTAAGCTCATCGTCACTGGATGTTGCTCACACCCAGTTTTCAGTCCGGCAGAGTTCATAGATCGCACGTGGCGGTCCAATTTCAATTCAGCGGTCATCGTACCTAAATCAGGTCTACAAGTCTCATGATATGAAAGAGAAGTTTTTCCTGATCTGAGGGTGTAATTTGGCTGAATTCTGATGGTCAGAATGCTTAATAATAACGCGCCAAGTCACATGCCAGATTTAGATTAAAATTTCCAAATCTAACCCATTTCTCACTCTCTTCACTCCAAGCTCAATGAAATAGCCTTTGAACGTCGGTTGGGCTTGATTTTTGAAATGATTGTCAAGTCCAGCTAAGTGGTCGAAATGGTCTAAGATTGTAGGTATCGGACTTTCGACGCACGGTCTAAATCCAATACGAAGTTTCAGAAGGTTCCTGAGACCAAACGGGTTTAGAGTTTGATCCTAGGTTTTAGAGTATTACAGCGTCATTGGTTCTACAAGTTTTGGGTCTTATAGAAGGTATTTAAAGTGTTCAGAGATAATTTCACAGCTACTCTAGCGTTGCGCTAGCTAACTTATGCTTATTTTCTAAAGGAATTAATCCTAAGCGATTTCCGATCGAGTTGGTACTCGAGTCTCAGTACGGATTTTTTCAAGGCGTTACATTAACCTATAACCTAAACCTATAACCTATAACCTAAACCTAAACCTATAACCTATAACCTATAACCTAAACCTAAACCTAAACCTAAAACCTAAATATATTCTCAAATCCCTAAACCTAAACCTACACCTAATCCTAATCTTAACTCCCTAACCTAAACCTAAACCTAAACTTAAAAACCCAAACGTAAACCCGATCCCGAACCCGAACACGATTTCCTAAACCTAAACCTTGACCTATTCTCCATTCCCTAAACCTAAACATATAACCTAAACCTATAACCTAGCCTAATCTTAAATCCATTTCCATAAACTAACTCTAGTCTTTTCATTGTAGAGATGGATAAGAGTTAGATGCGAGCTAAAAATAAGTTTAGCACATAGTATAAACAAGGGGTTCAAGATTTCATGGAATTTGTGCAAAATTGGAAAGATTCAGGGAATAGGATTAGGTGTCCATGTCGAAAATGTAGGAACATGATTTATAAGACTTTAGACAAAGTAGAAGATGATTTATTCATAGTTGGGATCGACCAAGGTTACACTTGGTGGATCCATCATAATGAAGATATCCACCAAAGAGTTGAGGCCACTGAAGTATTTGCTGACCCAATTATGCCGGATGACGAGGATAAAGACGTTGTTGAAATGCAAGATATCATAGGGGATGTGTTTAGGGGAACAATTATGGATACTGATTTTGTAACGACGAGTAGTAGACACGATATTCCTCTGATGGGTGATGTCAAATCAGAAAAGTTTAGTAGGTTGTTGAGAAATGCGCAACGTCCACTTTATCCGAGGTATGATAACTTCTCCAAGTTGAATTTCCTTATAAGGTAACTTCATTTGAAGACAATAAATTATTGGAGTAACAAATAGTTTGACATGTTGCTTGCGTTGTTGAAAGAAGCATTACCAGACGGTGAGACATTGCCTAAGTCTCATTACGAAGTAAAATCCTTGATGTGAGACTTGGGCCTTGGTTACATCCCCATTCATGCATATATAAATGATTGTATATTGTATTGGAAAGAGCATGAAAATGTTGAAGAGTGTCCAGAATGTGGAGAATTTGTGTGGAAGTATGACGAAACCAAGTGTAAGAAAATCCCACAAAAGGTGTTAAGGTACTTTCCATTGAAACCTAGATTATAAAGATTTTTTATGTCTCGCAAGATGGTTGAAGATATGAGATGACATAAGGAGATACGCGTTCATGATGATAGTACACTAAGGAACCCTATGGACTCTAAAGCCTAGTAAAATTTTGACAAGCAATATGACTAGTTTGCAGAGGATTCTTATAATGTTTGACTAGGTCTTACAAGTGATGGTTTTAATCCATTTGGTAATATGAGTAGATCATACAGTATGTGGCCAGTGATACTTATGCTCTACAATTTACCTCATTGGTTGTGTATGAAGGAGTCATTTTTTTTCATGATATCATTGCTTATTCCTAAACACAGGTCACTTAGAAATGACATTGATGTGTATTTACAACCACTAGTAGATGAGTTGAACGAGTTGTGGAGTTAAGGTGTACCAAACGTATGACACATTTGCAAGACAGACATTTCGATTGCATGCAATGGTCTTGTGGATAATAAATGACTTCCCCACGTATGGGAATTTTTCTAGGTAGTGCACGAAGGGAAAGTTGGCTTGTCCTACATGTAATATTAAGACTTATTCATTGTCATTGAAGTATGGTAGAAAAACATGTTATATGGGTCATCCTCGCTTCCTTCCGAATGATCATAGTTGGCGCAATAAGACAATGATCTTTAATGGCAAACAAGATCATAGGCCACTCCAAAAGAGCTATTTAGAAAAGATATGAAACAACAACTGAATAATATTGGAGAAGTTAGATTTGGTAAGGCATCGCACTTGAAGAAGAGGAAACATACAGTATTGAATTATAATTGGAGGAAGAAGAGCATTTTTTTATTTTCCGTATTGAAGTTTTCTGTTTTGAAGTGATTCGAAATTGTTACATAACTTGGATGTCATGCATATTGAGAAAAATATGTGTGACAATGTCTTTGAAACATTGATAAACATGGAGAAGAAAATAAAAGACAGTTTCAATACTCGATTGGATCTATAAGCAATGGGTTTAAGGAAAGAGTTGCACTTGCAACCACTTAGAAATTCATATACTATACCAGCAGTCTGCTACACATTGACAAAACTAGAAAAAAAAAGTATTTATGTGAATGGTTGAGATCGAAGAAGTTTTCCGATAGGTATGCGTCAAATATATCTCGCCACATAAACGTTACGGACTGTAAGGTAATATGAATGAAAAGTCATGATTGTCACATCCTTCTGCAACGCCTATTATCGGTGGCGATTCATGGATTCCCGATCAAGGATATCAGTGCGGCGCTGATTGAGTTGGGGATACTTTTTAAGGATCTGTGTTTGAAATCGTTGAATGTAAATGTTATTAAACGATTGGAGAGGGACATTGTCATAATCCTTTGTAAACTTGAAAGAATATTTTCACCTACATTTTTTGATGTCATGATACACCTAGCGATTCATTTATTGCACAAGGCAAAGCTTGAAAGCCTAGTACAATATCGTTGGATATATCCGATCGAAAGGTGGTAGAACCTATTAAATTTTTTATTAATTTCATAAACTACATATATCCATATTTTCATACGTATAACATAGTGGTTTTTTCTATAGATACCTTCACACACTAAAATGATTTATGAGAAATAAGGAACAACTGGAGGGATCCATTGCTGAGGTGTACATTGATAATGAGTGACTGACATTTTGCTCCATGTATCTTCATGGCATAGTAACTAGATTCAACCGAGAAGATCGGAATACCGATAAAGGGTAGGAGTAAGAACAAGGACTCATATCTGTATTTGTGCATAATGATCATCCTTTAAGATCCTCGATGTTTTAGGATATGGACCTTAGGGATCTAGCAAAGGCGCAGTAGTATGTGTTGCATAATTGTGAAGAAATAGAGTTTTACTTAGAGTAAGTCTTCCCTCAATTAATTTTTTTCCACATATGATGATCTTAATGTTTCTTGGTGATGATGTGTCATTTATGTGTAACGAACACATCGACGAGATGAAGTCCAAATTCCCAACAAATTATGATCAAATGCATCAGGATCAGTTTTCAGAATAGTTCGTAAAATGTGTAAGACATCACATTGTATCTCACCACACTTAGAATTTTCGTTGTATGGCACATTATTTAAACCTAAGAAAATTCTTAAATAATTACGTTTTGTATATAAAAATACGTGCACTAGAAAATTTGCAAATGCGTGTAACGACTTAGAAAAATTCGTACTTAGACCCGAGTACCATTTTTAGCAGAAATCATTTAGAACCAAATCCTTTAGAAATTTAATGTGTTTTAGCTAGCGTTAAACTAGATTACTTATAGAATTAGCACCAATAACTTTCAATATGATCTATAAGACCCAAAACCTATAGAATCATTGATGCTATATTACCCTGAAATCTAGGATCCAACTCTACACTCAGTTGCTCCTGGGAATGCTTTGTAATTTTGTATTGGATTTAGACCACACGTTGAAAGTCTGATAGCTATGAACTTAGAACATTACGACCGCTTAGTTGGACTTGATAATCATCTCAAAAATCAAGCCCAAACGATATCCTGAGACCATTTTATTGAGTCCGGAGTGAAGAGAGTGAGAACAAAATTTTTTTAAAAATTAAATATATTTTTAAGTAATCTTGACCATTTCGCATGCGCATTATTTTTAAGCATTCTAACTATTAGATTTCGACCCAAATTCACACTCGGATCAGGAATGGTGGCCCTTGCATGTCAAAGTGCTTGTAGCCCTGATCAAATTTTGGTAACCGTTGAATTCAAGCTGGTCCACCACGGACGATCTGGAAATCCGATCGGATTAAAAACTTAACTTACTAAGGATCCAATAATAGTGAGCTTAAGTCCGACCGCATTTGATAAGAGGACCTCCAGAAGTACTTCGTTGGATCAGAAAGAGCCCGATTTGGTTATAACCTAAGTATACCTTAGCCTTAAGACTTTTCATCGAGTTTAGGCTTATAAAAAGGCCTTAAACCCTTATTCCTAAATTCCATACGAATTTCCTAAACCTTAGTTTCTCAAGAGAGAGAAAAGAGAGAAAGTGTGGGAGAACCTGTTGATTCTCTGTAGGATTCTTCCCAATTCATCTATACATCGAACTTGCATATCTGAATCGTTCTTCTGGCGATTCTGACTCCATTTTTGGGTAAGTTAATCTAACCCTAACCTGTTTTGAAGCCTAGAATTGTTTAAATGAAGTTATAGCTAATTTGTTTCATGCCATAGATAGGTAGCGTATCCGCCGTTGACGAAGACATATCGTCTAAATCATATTGAATACATATTTTTTGGTTTAAGGTGCGGACTATATACGCTTAGGTTATGGTTTCCAAGGCTTTCAATGATAGATAATGATTTATTCATGTTATGATTGCTATTACACATGCCAAATACGCTAGCCGTTTCAATTTACGTATGTGTATACTTTATGTGATAAATAGCATATTTCATATATGTGTTAGAATACTTGTATATGTATAGAATATACTGTTTTGATTGCCATGATTTATTGTCGTTATTATATGCTCGATATGTATGCGGCATCTCCTTGGCGAAAGGACTTGCCTTAGTATGTAATGGAATCGACATATGTGATGTATGTTAAATAGTGTAATCTAAGTGTTTGTGTAAATGCCTAAATGAGTTAGTAGTTTGTAAAGTGTGACTGCTAAGGTTGTTGAGACATGAATCTCAAACACAATATTTGAGTGTATGATTTCCTCCATGAATTATGTAACTTAGATTATTCATGTTAATGTGTGTATGATTTCCTCCATGTACTGTATTTAAATTCCATCCATGTTGAAGAAATATGTTCCTGATCCTTCGCACATTATCAGATGGGAGCAGGTGCAGTTGAGCGAGGATGTCACTTATGAACTACGCTCGACACGTATTTTGGATAGGAAGGAACAGGTATTGCATAGCAAGGTTATCCCACTTGTGAAGGTATTGTGGACGCATCATAACGAAGAAGAAGCTACCTGGGAGACGGAAGCTGAGGTCAGAAAGAATTATCCCTAGATCCTCGAGGAGTACAAGAAGGTATGAATTTTGAGGATGAAATTTTTTCTTTAGGGGGGTAGATTGTAATGACTTAGAAAAATTCATACTTTGACCCAAGTACCATTTTTAGCAGAAATCATTTAGAACCAAATCCTTTAGAAATTTAATGTGTTTTAGCTAGCGTTAAACTAGATTACTTATGAAATTAGCACCAATAACTTTCAATACGATTTGTAAGACCCAAAACCTATACAATCATTGACGCTATATTACCCTGAAATCTAGGATCCAACTCTAAACCCAGTTGCTCTCGGGAATACTTTGTAATTTTATATTGGATTTAGACCGCACGTTGAAAGTCTGATAGCTATGAACTTAGACCATTACGACCGCTTAGTTGGACTTGACAATCATCTCGAAAATTAAGCCCAAACGATATCCTGAGACCATTTTATTGAGTCCGAAGTGAAGAGAGTGAGAAAATGAAGATTTTTAGAAAATTAAATATATTTTTAAGTAATCTGGACCATTTCGCTTGCGTGTTATTTTTAAGCGTTCTGACTGTTAGATTTCGATCCAAATTCACCCTCGGATCAGGAATGGTGGCCCTTGCATGTCAAAGTGCTTGTAGCCCTGATCGAATTTCGGTAACCGTTGAATTCAAGCTGGTCCACCGCGGATGATCTGGAAACTCAATCGGACTGAAAACTTAACTTACTAAGGATCCAATACTAGTGAGCTTAAGTCCGACCGCATTTGATAAGAGGATCTCCAGAAGTGCTCTGTTGGATTAGAAAGAGTCCGATTTGGTTATAACCTAAGTATACCTTAACCTTAAGACTGTTTTCATCGAGTTTAGGCTTATAAAAAGGCCTTAAACCCTTATTCCCAAATTCCATACAAATTTCCTAAACCCTAGTTTCCCAAGAGAGAGAAAGGAGAGAGAAAGTGTGGGAGAACATGTTGATTCTCCATAAGATTCTTCCCAGTTCATCTATACATCGAACTTGAGTATCTGAATCATTCTTCCGACGATTCTGACTCCGTTTTTGGGTAAGTTAAGCCAACCCTAACTTATTTTGAAGCCTAAAATAGTTTAAATGAAGTTATAGCTAACCTATTTCATACCATGGGTAGCGTATCCGCCGTTGACGAAGACATATCGTCTAAATCATATCGAATACATATTTTTTGGCTTAAGGTGCGGACTATATACGCTTAGGTTATGGTTTTCAAGGCTTTCAATGATAGATAATGATTTATTCATGTTATGATTGCTATTACACATGCCAAATACGCTAGCCGTTTCGATTTACGTATGTGTATACTTTATGTGATAAATAGCATATTTCATATATGTGTTAGAATAGCTGTATACGTATAGAATATACTGTTTTAATTTCCATGATTTATTGTCGTTGTTATATGCTCGATATGTATGCGGCATCTCCTTGGTGAAAGGACTTGCCCTAATATGTAATGGAATCGACATATGTGATGCATGTTAAATAGTGTAATCTAAGTGTTTGTGTAAATGCCTAAATAAGTTAGTAGTTTGTAAAGTGTGACTGCTAAGGTTGTTGAGACATGAATCTTAAACACAATATTCATGTTATATGTGTGTATGATTTCCTCCATGTACTGTATTTAAATTTCAGTTATATGATATGAATGTTCATTTGAAGGTAGGATATGATATGAATGTTCATTTAAACACAATATTCATGTTATCATATGCCTGTTATTGAGTTTGTACGTGCTTGGGGCTGTACTATAGTCCAGGTAATCGATAACAGTTCTGTAAATAGTGGTTGAGGCCATTTTCACCACGCAGGATCAACGAATCTGAGTCGTGCTTGGGATGTTCGACATTGGTCAGGCCAAACGGAGTGCTTATGCATTCCATGTCGTTCAACTCAACGTGCGCTTGGCCTAGTTGAGCTTATCAACTAACCCAATTGACCGATGTTTGTTCATCATATTTGGTCACTACTATTTGAATCTAAGACCGCGAGCTTACCGGTGAAACTCTCGTTAACCTTGGTACCGTGATCCCCTATGACTCATGAGCTGGACATGGTGGTATGAGACACCGTGGTCAAGTTGTCGGCCTATGCTGGGGCGGCTAGCCTCCCTGTAGTGACCAGTGAGCACCCTACTCGTGAGCATATTATGGTGGTTTGGGACACTATATTCTTGCTGTCCGCCTACATTGATTGGTGATGAGCCCTCTGTAGTGACCTCGAGTATATCCTGACACTGCATAAGGGCGACGAGTCCTATTGTAGTATTAAGGATATAACTAGGCCTGTATTGATTTGGTGATGGGGGAGTGGTGTAACGATTCTGTGCAACAGCCCTGGCAGCCCTTGCAGCGACCTAGAAACATAACATCGTATGAGAATTCCTAGGACTGACGACCCTAGAATGGATCAATGTTTGAGGATTGATATAAGGGAGGTGTCTTAGCTTCCCAATCCTACTGTACGAAAAGGACTAATAAGAACTGAGTAATCATATTCATGACATCGCACTGTATGTGCCATTGGCTTTGGTGTGAGAGCACAGTGGTAGTGATTCATTCCGCGATCGTTAGATGATGTCGCATGACGGAGTTTGTGGTGAGGGCATGCATCATTATCTCATTCATTCTCACATTAACAAGAGTATCCAGGACATGTTTGATTGTACTGCTTTATCATTACTGCTTGATTGAATTGATAACATGGTAACCTTTACGGTATAGTACCACTGAGTTGATCACTCACTCCCACATTCTGGGATGGTGCTTAAACACTAACCAGACTCTGATTTAGTTACAGGAGACGGCGATGCTGGTGAGGCGGAGCCAGACTTTGATGAGGACAAGGAGGCGTTCCCATTTATGTAGTTCTCAGGCGGGTTCACGTGAGCCTTGTCCTGATGAGCGGGGATTTTTGGGATATGTATATGACAATTTTGCACAGTTAATCCATGTATTTTGAGACATAGTTGTATATATTTCCCTGGACAGAGCACGCATATTTTGGGGATTCTTTTTTATTTATATATGTATTTGAGTCTTTCTCTTGCATTTCCTCAATATCCCTGAATTATGTTTGTTGATCTGGCTTGATCCATGTCATGTTTCATGCACTAACACCGATAACATACATTCATTATTGTTTATGTTGCATAAGTAATGTTTTGGAACTCGAGAGTTGAGTTATGCTCAACCCTCGAATTACAGGGCGTTACAATGTATCTGATGCACTCTACTCACTGACTTGTGGCCCTGATAGACATGTATCTAGATATATAGGTTATATTGTAAATGGGATTCGGTTCTACATTGAAGAACGTGAAAAGTATAGGACCACATGAAATAGTGGGGTGGTTGTGAAGGGAACGCATAGGAGGTAGAAATTGACTTTTATGGTATTTTGATGGATATTATTGAGCTGAGTTATTGTATGAGAAAGTAGGTGTACTTGTTTAAATGTGATTGGTGAGACATTAGAAATAAGAAGTTGGGAATACAGAATGATAACTACTTTACGAGCGTAAATTTATCTCCGAAGTTGTTTAAGGACAACCCATTTGTCCTCGCCGGGCAAGCCGATCAAGTATTTTACCTCACTGACACCAAGTTAGGCGGCTCTTGGCACGTGGTGCAGACAATAAAGCCTAGGAACGTATTTGATGTTCCCATACCAGAAGTTGAAGATAACGAGGAGGGAGGAAATGAAATGTTTAGGGTTGAACAAGCATATCAAGAAGACATGTCATCTGGGGATACAGGGACTGATCCAAATGTTGATATTTATGTGGTGCAATTGAACAGAGATAATGTACTACTTGATCATCAATAATATATGACATTGTTTTAGATGATAGCGGTTTCATTGATGACGACATTGCAGACGATAAAGAGGAAATACTGATCAGCGATAGTGATGGTGAAGAAGAAATAGTCCCAAGCGATAGTGATACAGACAATGATTATTAAATGTACACATGATTTACATGTCATTTTTCAATTTGAATAATTTATGTATTCCATGTGTATCTGAAAATTACAATTCATGATTTATTCCTTTAATTAAATTGTTTATAATCCACATTTGTAATTGAGTCAATTTTTTATCATGTTCTCCTCAAACCGGAGCATAGCAGAAGCATGCAACATACTTCATCAGCTCTTACAGATGGACTTTCCAGTCCTATCTTCTTCTGGTAGGGCCAAAGAGATACCCGGTTTGGTCGATGAGTGTACCACGTAATATATCGATGATGCCTCATATGGAAGATTATACAATCTCAAAGAAATTCTGGAGCTGATGAAAATATATAACCCAGGGAAATTTCATATGGAAGATGCGGTTTTATCACTTGCACATCTAAATGGAGTCCCGAGAGACCATATTTCTCCTATTGTGACTGACATGTTGGCTGTAATAATGTCGAGTGCTTCACACAGCATGACATATGCTTCTAAAACATACGATAACTTACGCAGGGAGTATTACGGATAGTTTACCTCAAAGTTGTTTCGCATTACAATAAAATACGTGTATTTAATACAGAATGATAATGTGTAATGGAATTTTCAAAGGTTATAGATTAAAGTTTATATTTTTATTATATTCTGCTTGCATTATAATGTAATGGTCTAATCATATTTTAATCATCTCTTTAAGCATAAACACAAATGCATTCTACCATCAACACTACTTATATAATATTTTAGTATATTCCACTTGTACTGACATTATTTAAATTTATAAGTTCGTATCTCATACATATTTAGTGATGGCACCAAATGTGAGCTCACGTCGTTCGTGCACTGGATCTACCCCTTCTACCCATGATGCGACGGAGACAACATCTCCGTCACATGTTGCATCACAGGCGTTTGATCCATCAGTCACGCATACACCAGGTACTGCATGTAAGTTTAGATATATATTTCTTTTAATGACTTCTGTTTATGTTTACACTTACATATTTCTTTTGCAACAGCATCGTCAACCAGCCGACGAAGACGTGGACCCATGTGTGGGTTACTTTTAGAGCGACTTATACGTGAGGGTAGGGTGATGTTAGAGCTCACACAGGACTGTATTAGACCTATTAGGGACAATGCCAGGTTGTTTATGTCAGAAGTTGGTGTCTTATGTCAATCTCTGATCCCCCTACCACCCCCCATTGGGCAGACGTGACAGATGATGTGTTGTAGCTCAGCAGTTAGTGCCTTCAGGTAAATTTTATTAAATTAAAATTTATTTTAGAAAAGTTCGTTTACACTTTAGTTATTTTCTTAATAAGTTTATTGCCTTAATCTATTATTTATGAAAATGCAGGATAAATTTGACTTGGATTTGGGTGTTCCACACATTTTTCATGTCGTCGACGACATGATCAAGGTGCAGTTCAAGGAGTACCGTGGTGACTTAAACCAACGGTACAAGCGGTGCATGAGCCACGAGGAGGGTGTACTATCCGCACCGCTGCACGTGACCCATAATGACTAGTGGATACTGTAAGTGCTATGCTTATGAATCCTCTTTGGTTGTCAAATTTTATGTGTCAAAACCTCTATATGTGTCTTGTATTTGTATCTTGTTAAATATGTTCGAGACACCACGTCAACACTTCAGTTCAAGTTGAAGAAGTTGAAGACTCTAGCTCGAGTTTAAGTTCAAGACTCAAAGTTCACATATATTCAAGATCAAGACTCAAGCACAGTTAAGGAACTGAGCGCAACTCAAATTGACATTGACGTCAAAGCTTGTGAAGTGTTTAAGCTACATCAAGAAGAACTCAAGCTTCATAAAGTTCAAATTCTAAGCAAATGAAGGTTCAATGTCCTTACTTATTGAGGTTTGATTGACCTTAAGTTGACCTTTAGAGTAGGTCACTTTGGATATATAATTCATATATCTTTTACAAGTGATTCTGGTCTATCCTAAGACTAGTCCTGGACCTGGTTCGACTAGTCCTAGCACTGGTTCGACCAGTCCAAGATATTCTAAGACCAGTCGTAGTTTTGTTGCAAATTATCAAATTTTTTCTGTTCAGCTACGACCAGTCCTGGAGTCTGCTCGACCGGTCGTGGGATGGTCTCGACTCGACCTTCGACCAGTCGTGGAGCTACGACTCAAACTCCAGCAATTAAATCAAGTGTCGCACGACTAGTCGTGTAAGGGTCTCGACCGGTTGTGGACTGACATCGACCAGTCGTGGACTGCCTACGACCGGTCGGGTAACGATTTTATCCGATCGCGCTCAAAAATTAAAAAAACTATTTCTTCTTCGACCAGTCGTGGTGACCCTAGGACCAATCGAAGATGAATTTTTGTAGCTATAAATAGCATACGAATTTTAGAGTTATTCAATGAAAATTAAGTAAATTCGAAGCTCCATTCTGAGATAAGTTTGTGTTTGTTCTTTAGCTATATTGTGCATAATTCTATTTCCTTTTGTTATCTTTTTACTATTTGATTTTATTCCACATTCCAATCTGATTTGAAAAGAGAAAATATTGTTTTCCTTCTTCTTGGAATTAAAATCAAATAGAGCTAACCAAGTCTGATTTAAATTAAAATTAATTAGAACTTAGAACCATTATAAAGTGAGTATTGGACATGAAACTTTCATATTCGAACATGTACTCCAATTGGTTCTTTCGAGCTGCTACAAGAGGAGAAATCCAGGTATTTTACAATTCTGTAACATTTCTATTCTTTTAGTTTTTGTTTGGGATTCGCCAGAAAAATTCCATTTGTATGGTTATCTGATGAGAGCCAGAAAACTCAGAATAGTGTGGGTTTTTGGATTCTGTAAGCCCAAGTTAAAAAGACACAATTGTGAAGGTTTTAGGTGAACCTGTGAAACTTATTTTGATAGTGAATGCTAATATCCCTGTGTGAGGATATTAGGAGTGGAGTAGTGTTTTGTGTGGATGTTGTTTAACAGTTGGTGAACACACAGGCGAACCACTATAACACTTTGTCTTGTGGATTGAATGCTTGCTTATTTTTTTTTATCTTTTATCATTCAGTTTTGTGGAATGTACATGTGGATGTGAATGCTGTAACAATTTACATTTCAAGCAAGTGTGGAGAATGGTGTAATAGTTTAGAGTTTTATTTCAGCAATTTATCTCTTGCTATTCCTTTATCAATCTGAGCTTCAATTTTTGTAATTATTATAGTAAGGTTTCCCTGCCATTTTTATGGTGCATGGCTGTCCTTAGGATAATCAATTCTTAAGATTGCAATTTATTTCAATTCCTTGCTATTTATTTATTTCTATTCAGATTGAGTTCTTGATTCAAAAGACATTCTAAAAATAAGGTTGTCCTACCATAAGCCCTTGTTTATTATGGTGTAAGGTTGTCCTTAGAACTGAATTTGTATCAACCTCTCAATGCCTGTTTATTGAGATTGATTTAATTTTAGCATCGTGAATTGATTTATTATTGTAAGGCTATTTCTTTATTTTATTCCGCTGTATTTAATTTTAATTTGGCATAGTCCTATTCACACACCCCCCCCCCCCCCCCCCCCTTTTAGGACATATAGCTTGGCCATTTCAAGTGATATCAGAGCCTAATAGCTCGTTCTTATTGCTTTTTATTTGGATTTATTTCTTGAGTTAATGATTTAAGCAATATAAAAAGATGTCAAATTTTGATAGCCTTTCAGTCACTAGGCCTCCACCATTTGATGGCTCCAACTATGCCTATTGGAAAGCCAGAATGAGGATCTTCCTTAAATCAATGGATGAAAGTGTGTGGCAAGACATAGTGACCAAATGGAAACCCCCTACCACTGAAGTGACTAGAACCGACGGTTCAAAAATAATGAGAGTGTCTCCTTATTTCTCGTGGACTGCACTTCAGAAAAGTGAGAGTAGTGCCAATGCTAAAGCACTAAATGCAATCACTTGTGCACTATCACCGTATGAGTTCAAAAGAATCATATCTTGTGATACTACAAAGCAAGCTTGGGATATATTAGAAATGACACATGAGGGTACTTCAATCGTCAATAAATCTAAAGTTCAACTCCTCACAACTAAATTTGAAGAAATTCATATGGAGGAAAATGAAATATTTATGGACTTTTACACTAGATTGAATAACATTATAAACTCAATGTGGGGTCTTGGCAATAAAATCCCATAAAGTAAAGTGTGTTCAAAGATACTACGCTCACGTCCTGAATGGTTCAACTTAAAAGTAACCGCGATTCAGGAACTTCGTGATACAGATAATATGAGGGTAGAAGAACTAGTTGGTGCTCTACAAACCTATGAATTAAATTTTAAAGCTCCTAAAGGAAAATCTATTACTTTAACATCTTTTAAAGGTATTTCTCAAGAAAACTTGGATTTAGAAATTCAGAAGATGATATGACGCTTTTAGAAAAAAAATTTTACAAGATTTTCAAAAGTAAGAAAATGGTCGATTTTCAAAAGACAAACGAAAAGAAATGATTTAAAACAAAGTCTAGAACTTAGAAGTCTTTGAAAGATAGTTAATGTTACAACTGCCAAGAATATGGGCATTTAGCAAACAAATGTTCTAAAAAGGACAAACCTAAGAAGAAGGGTATGTTGGCTACATGGGACGAATCATTTGATTCTGAAGCCTCTTTTGAATCAGAAGATTCTGAAATCGAGTCGGGCAATGATGTAAAAGCCCTTATGACTCTATCCAAGTTCACATTCTCAGATCACGATGATTCAACTAGTGAAGGAAATTTGTATAGTGATCATGAAAATGAAGAAGATCTTCAAGATGCTTATAATGCCTTATATAAGGAAAGTTATAAAATTGTTGTCAAACTTAAACTTCAAAAAGAAAAGTATTCTAAACTCAAAGAATGTTTTGAGACTCTTGTTTTAGAAAAATCACAAATTTCAAATTGTTCTGAAAAATCAAAATGTGATTTGGAATTCAAAACCTCCCTAATTGAATATTTGAAATCTGAAAATGAGAAACTTAAAAGTGAAGTATCTTCTCTTCTGAGTTTGAAGGACACATGGAGATATGCCCAAGGTGATCCAAAGTTTGAAAAATTATTATTCGGATCAAGAAAATGTGGCGATCGATTCGGGTTGGGATATGATAAGAATATACCTCCTAAGCAGAAGGATACTCCTCTCAAATTTGTGAAAGGAGAAGCCTCAAACTCAAAAGAGAAAAGTACTTATCGAGGTTTTTCTTAAAATATAAAAACTTTTCAAAAACCTAAAAATAGCTATGTGAATTTCAAAAATCAAATCAGAAATCCACTAGCTGAAAAGATAGTTGATTTACTTAGGGAGCTCTTAAAATCTAACTCAATATGTCATTCTTACAACTACAATCAAAAGAAGACCAACTATACTCTTAAACCCAAAACTGTTCTGAAATGGGTTCCTAAGGGTGCCTGCTTGGTTGCCCACACTGTTTTTAAAGCAACAAGCCATTCAAAGTGATACCTAGATAGTGGATGCTCGAGGCATATGATAGGAGATAAAGTTTTATTCACCGATCTTAAAGATATGACTGATGGGTCAGTCACATTTGGTGATGGAAGCAATTGCAAGATTATTGGCAAAGGTACGATTCAACTTTACAACCTTTCTTTATTTAAAGATGTTTTATATGTTAAGGGACTAAAACACAACCTGTTAAGCATATCTCAAATATGCGATAACAACCATAGTGTGAAAATTTTCAATCAAGGTTGTGAGATCATAAACAGAAAGGGTTCTGTAATATTAACTAGTCGCAAAACTTTTGAAAGTTGCTATATAGTAAGTGATGGTAGCACATCTAACCAAAAGTGCTACATGGTCCATACCAATGAGACAAAACTTTGTTATAAACGACTTGGACATGTACACTATCAGACTTTATACAGATTGAGCAAAGGAGAACTAATTAAAGGTCTACCTAAATTACAAAAAGTAGACAAAATATGTGGTGAATGCCAGTACGGTAAATAAACTAAGAGCTCTCACAAAAAGGTGAACTCCAATGCCACATCAAGACCACTCGAGCTTCTCCACATGGATCTTATAGGACCAACTAGAATGAAAAGTCGAGGTGGTAAAAAATATATCTTGGTTATCATAGATGATTATACAAGATACACTTAGGTTTCATTCTTAAGAGACAAATTAGAAACCCTTGATGAAGTGAAAAAGATCAATAAACGGATCCAAACTGAAAAATGTTCTCAAGTCAGTAAGATCCGTAGTGATCATGGATCCAAATTTGAAAATAGTAGTTTTGAAAAATTTTGTAGCGATCAGGGAATATCACATGAATTCTCTATGCCCAAAACACCACAACAAAATGGTATTGTGGAAAAGAAAAATAGAGTGCTTCAAGAAATGGGAAATGTTATGTTGAATAGCATGAAGCTCCCTAGAAATCTATGGGCTAAAGCAGTGAATACTGCCTGCTACATTATTAACCGTGTTTATACTTGTAAATCTAATAATAAAATGGCTTTATATAATGTGGTTTGACAAAAAACCTACTGTCAAATACTTTTGTGTTTTTGGCAGCAAGTGCTACATTTTGCGTGACCGTGAAAACTTGAAAAAGTTCGACACTAAAAGTGAGGAAGGGACCATTTTAGGGTATTCTTTAAACAGTCGTGCTTATCGTGTATTGAACAACAAGACTGGTGTGATTCAAGAGTCAATTAATGTGGTCATTGATGATCACTTGAATACACCTGCCTCTAGTTCAGACAATGATGAAGTTCATGTAATTGAAAAATCAGATACTTCATCAAGTAAAATTAATTCTGAATTAAGGACTGTTAAGGATTATCCAACTGCTCAAATTCTTGGAAACCCTCTCACTGGTGTGCGCACTCGTAGACAATTAGAAGACATATGTAATTACGTATGTTTTACATCACAGATTGAACCGGTAAACATAAAAGAAGTACTTTCTGATGAAAAATGGATAGTTGCGTTGTAGAAAGAACTTAATCAATTTGTTCGTAATGATATCTGGTATCTTGTTCCTAGACCTAAAGATAAACACATTATTAGAACAAAGTGGATTTTCAAAAATAAGTCTGATGAACTGGGAAATATAATTCGAAACAAGGCAAGACTGGCTGTACAAGGGTACACTCAAATTAAAGGCATTGATTACGATGAAACGTTTACCCCAGTTACTCGCCTTAAATCAATTAGACTTTTTATATCCATCACATATTTTAGGAAGTTTAAAATTTTCAAATGGATGTAAAGAGTGCCTTTTTAAATGAAAATTTACATGAAGAGGTATATGTTGAACAACCTACAGGGTTTGAAGATCCTAAGCTTACTAATCTTGTATACCGCCTTAAAAAAGCTCTCTATGGTTTGAAACAAGCTCCCAGGGCATGGTATGAAAAATTGACAAAGTTTTTATTAAGTCACAATTTTCAAATGGGTAGTGTCGATAAGACGCTCTTTGTTAAGAAGCATAACGATGATATTCTATTGGATCAGATTTATATAGACGATATTATTTGTGGATCAACGTGTACTAACATGACTGTTGAGTTTGTAGAATTAATGAAATCTAAATTCAAAATGAGCATGGTTGGAGAATTAAATTTTTCCTAGTGTTACAAGTAAAACAACAACCTGATGGAATTTTTATTTCTCAAACCAAGTATGCTTTGTACTTGATTAAGATATTTGGATTTAAGAATGGTAAGAATTTTGATACACCTATGAGTACAACTCTAAGACTGTCAAAAGACTCTACAGGTAAAGATGTAAATCCAAAATTGTATTGTAGCATGATAGGTAGTTTGCTTTACTTAACTGCTAGTAGACCTGATATTTCTTTAAGTGTTGGAATTTGCGCTAGATATCAGTCTAATCTTAAAGAATCTCACTTAACTGCCATCAACCAGATTATTAGATATGTCGCAAGTTTAGTTAATTTGGGTCTTTGGTATCCTTATGATACTAGTGTTCAATTGGCTGGGTATTCAGATGCTAATTGGGCTGGTAATATCGATGACAGAAAATCAACCAGTGGTGGTTGTATTTACATTGGAAACTGCTTGGTTTCTTGGTTTAGCAAGAAGCAAAGTTCTATATCACTCTCAACTGCTGAGGCTGAATACATTACAGCTGAAAATGCATGTACTCAGCTGGTTTGGATGAAACGTATGTTGAGTGATTATGGTATCGCACAGGATTCAATGGTTTTATACTATGATAATTTCAGTGCGATAAATATTTTGAAAAACCCAATCCAGCATTCATTAACTAAGCACATTAACATTAGATTTCATTATATTCATGAATTAGTGGAAGAAAAAGTAATATCCTTAGAATATATTCCTATTGAGACTCAACTTGTTGACATATTCACTAACCCGCTTAACAAAAGTAGGTTTAATAAATTGAAATTTGATCTTGGTATGTGCAATTTAAAATGATTGATTATTCATCTCTGTAGCATAGTGTGTATATATTAATATATTAATGATTTATATTTTAAAATTTGATGAAAAATGGTACACGACCAGTTGAGGACGTGCTTGACCAGTCGTGACACGACTAGTCGAGGACGTCCGCCGACCAGTCGTGTAGCGCGTGATTTCCTTTATTTTGAAAAAAACTTCTTCCTCTTCATTCTAACCCTCCTCACCAACGAGCCGAGCTACGACTAGTCAAACCCTTGTGTTCGATTCCTTCAAGTTAGAGTATTTTTCCTTGCTTTCTTGAAGAATCATAGTCTTTTCTCTTTAAATTCTTGATTGTTGTTGTCTATTTCAACTCTTTCTTCAAGTTTTTTGGGTTTTCTTCCTCATATGCTGATTCTAGAGAAACTCATCTATATTTTCTTAAAATTTCTTGTATTTCTTCAAGAAAATGGGCCTTGGAGCTAAAAAGAAAAATCCTAAAGGTGCTTCTTCTTCTACATCAAATGTTATCACTAGACGCCATCTTAAGGCTCCCGAAGATGATCCATCGTATGTTTATGATTTGCGTATGTGCAATGTGATTGTAGAAAAGGCCGTTGATTTAAACCATATCGCTCCTTTCAATCTTTTTTCTCTCTTTCAGTCTGTAGGTTGGGAAAACATTTTATGTTGGGGCGGGCCGGCATACCAGTCCATAGCGCAGGCCATGGTAGCATGCATAACTGAATTTTTTACTGAGCAACTGACTTTTACTATTGCTACTAGAGAATGGCCTTTTCCTATTGATCGACATTTAATCTCAGGCCTTATGGACATATCAGTAAATGATGAAGGTATTCATCCTAGCATATTGGCTGAAAAAGTAACTGAATCAGAAAAACGTGTTTTTACCAGAGCATTGTGTAACATGGATGCACATGGAATCAAACTGGGAATGCCCTCGCATCCAGATACTTATTACCCAGATACAAAGTTTTACATCGTATCTTTACCTCTAATCTGTATCCCCGCTTTGGAGAAAAAACTGAGTTGACTTTGCTTATGGTTCGTATTTTGTACTCAATCATTACTGGTGCTAATATCTATTTGCGCTCTTTGATTTGTTCCTCTATTATTCAATTCCGTATCCATCCTGGTCATAGTGATATCCCATTTGGGTATCTGATGAATGTGTTAGCCACTCACATGTTAGTAGTTATTCCCGTTGGAGAGGCTCCTATCCAACACCTTATATTCAACAACTCCAACATAAACAAAATGAAGTTGGAATTAGCTTGAGGACAAGTTGATGTTGGTGCGGGTAGAGCTACTGCTGAAGCTAGAATTGGTGTCGAAGGTGATGATTTGCCACCAGATGATATAGACATGGATCATATCTTTAATGAACTTGATTCGGACTTTGGAAATGATCCAGACTTTGAACCATCTGATTTCAATGCACATCTGAGTGCATTAGAGGAGAAGGTAGGACAGATGAATGTTGGCCACAATGCTCAATTTAAAAATATGCGCAAGTATTTTAGGTGCTTATAAAAAGGTTTTTATCAAATTGATCCTACCATACCTGCTCCATCTTCGGGATCAGATTGAGGATTTTACTCTTTAGTTTATAATAACTATAAGACTTTACTTTATCTCTATTTGTGTGACTGAGTTTCTTTAACTTGACTTGATAACGTTTCATGATATAATATTCTGACTCCTTTATTAATTATCCTGTTTTTTATTCTTCCTTTGTCATATTTTTGACAAAAAGGGGGAGAATTGTGGGATTGATTATGATTGGTACACATATTATGATTGATACAGATATGATGATTGGTAGGTGTACTACTCAGGGGGAGTTGGTAAACTTACAGGATGTATTATGCTTGGTTATCTCATGACGACTAATGCATGATTCTTTATTGATGCTTGTGCTCTGCTCTGCTTCTCTTATTATATTTTGTGCATTGAACTATAGTAGTGTGTTTTGTCACAAATTTGATGCTTGGTTATCTCATGACAACTAGTGCATGATTCTTTATTGATGCTTGTGCTCTGCTCTGCTTCTCTTATTGTATTTTGTGCATTGAACTATAGGAGTGTGTTTTGTCACAAATTTGACAAAGAGGGAGATTGTAAGTGCAATGGTTATGAATCCTCTTTGGTTGTTAAATTTTGTGTCAAAACCTCTATATGTGTCTTGTATTTGTATCTTATTAAATATATTCGAGACACCACGTCAACACTTCAGTTCAAGTTGAAGAAGTTGAAGACTCTAGCTTGAGTTCAAGTTCAAGACTCAAAGTTCACATATATTCAAGATCAAGACTCAAGCATAGTTAGGGAACTGAGCGCAACTCAAATTGACATTGACTTTAAAGCTTGTGAAGTGTTCAAGCTACATCAAGAAGAACTCAAGCTTCGTAAAGTTCAAAGTCTAAGCAAATGAAGGTTCAATGTCCTTACTTATTGAGGTTTGATTGACCTTAGGTTGACCTTTAGAGTAGGTCACTTTGGATACATAATTCAAATATTTTTACAAGTGATTCTGGTTTGTCCTAAGACTAGTCCTGGACCTGGTTCGACTAGTCCTAGCACTGGTTCGACCAGTCCAATATATTCCAAGACCAGTCGTAGTTTTGTTACAAATTATTAAATTTTTTCTGTTCGACTATGACCAGTCCTGGAGTCTGCTCGACCGGTCGTGGGATGGTCTCGACTCAACCTTCGACCAGTCGTGGAGCTACGACTCAAACTCCAGCGACTAAATCAAGTGTCGCACGACCAGTCGTGTAAGGGTCTCGACCGGTCGTGGACTGCCTACGACCAGTCGTGTAACAGTTTTATCCGATCGTGCTCGAAAATTCAAAAATCTATTTCTTCTTCGACCATTCGTGGTGACCCTAGGACCAGTCGAAAATGAATTTCTATAGCTATAAATAACACATGAATTTCAGAGTTATTCATTAAAAATTAAGTAAATTCGAAGCTCCACTCTGAGATAAGTTTGTGTTTGTTCTTAAGCTATATTGTGCATAATTCTATTTCCTTTTATTATCTTTTTACTATTTGATTTTATTCCATATTCCAATCTGATTTGAAAAGAGAAAATATTGTTTTCCTTCTTCTTAGAATTAAAATCAAATAGAGCTAGCCAAGTCTGATTTAATTTAAAATTAATTAGAACTTAGAACCATTATAAAGTGAGTATTGGACATTGAACTTTCATATTCGAACATCTACTCCAATTGATTCTTTCGGGCTGCTACAAGAGGAGAAATCCAGGGTTTTTATAATTTCGTAAAATTTCCATTCTTTTTCTTTTTGTTTGGGATTCGCCAGAAAAATTCCATTTGTATGGTCATCTGAGGAGAGCCAGAAAACTCAGAATAGTGTGGGTTTTTGGATTGTGTAAGCCCAAGTTAAAAATACACAATTGTGAAGCTTTTAGGTGAACCTGTGAAACTTATTTTTATAGTGAACGCTAATATCCTTGTGTGAGGATATTAGGAGTGGAGTAGCATTCTGTATGGCTTTTGTTTAACAGTTGGTGAACACACAGGCGAACCACTATAACTCTTTGTCTTGTGGATTGAATGCTTGCTTATTTTTTTATCTTTCATCATCCAGTTTTGTGGAATGTACATGTGGATGTGAATACTGTAACAATTTACATTTCAAGCAAGTGTGGAGAATGGTGTAATAGTTTATTTCAGCAATTTATCTCTTGCTATTCCTTTATCAATCTGAGCTTCAATTTTTGTAATTATTCTAGTAAGGTTGTCCTGCCATTTTTATGGTGCATGGTTGTCCTTAGAATAATCAATTCTTAAGATTGCAATTTATTTCAATTCCTTGCTATTTATTTATTTCTATTCAGATTTAGTTCTTGATTCAAAAGACGTTCTAGAAATAAGGTTGTCCTACCATAAGCCCTTGTTTATTATGGTATAAGGTTGTCCTTAGAACTGAATTTGTATCAACCTCTCAATGCTTGTTTATTGAGATTGATTTAATTTCAGCATTTTAAATTGATTTATTATTGTAAGGCTATTTCTTTATTTTATTCCGCTGTATTTAATTTTAATTTGGCATAGTCCTATTCACCCCCCCTCTAGGACATATAGCTTGGCCATTCAGATACTCTACGAGAGATTTTCTTCTGAGTCTTTTCAGGTAATATTTACATATTTACGATATCTTAATATAACAATTAAATTCATAATTAATAATAATATATTATGAATAATGTGTTCAAAAAAGGAGCAAAATAAATTCTAGCAACAAGGAAAAGTTAGAAGTGAACGATGTAGCTGGTTCAAAGTCATTTATACAACTTTGTCATGACATGGTAAGAAATTACTAGTAATTACTAAGTTGATATATTCTTTTCGTGTATTTATATCAACTCTATTATCCTTTCAATTGGGCAACGAGTTCCATCATTGGCCAGGAGCCTAGACCAATAGACCTCTACAAAGGGACTCACTGTCGGTAGGCGACAGAATCTTGGGTTCATCCTAGAGCAAGAGAGAATTGGGTAAAAATCCTTACATTATAAAATTTAATTGCATTGAATTATAATAATGTCATTTGTTATGAAAATTCATATGTTTTCATTACAGGCGGCGATAAACACCTTACGCAGTCAGCCACTCTTGATGGTACTCAATGGAGTGAGCCAGAGATCTTGAGTGAGGTGCTTGGCACCCGTTCTGGATATGTGCATGGGCTTGGCCATGGTGTCAAGCTCATGGTACCCGCTAGAGCTGCCTTCAGCTGGTCTATTATCATTGATGAGAGCGCTGTACACCAAACTGATATTGTAGGGAGAGAGAGAGAGAGAGAGAGAGAGAGAGAGAGTTGAGCAGCTACGGGGTCATCGTCCATGACATCAGAGAGCAGCTGGAGAGGTAGAGGAAGGAGTAAGAGAGGCAGAGGGAGGAGCAGGCAAGGCAGATGGAGAAGCAAGAGAAGAGGATCAAGGAGATGTGGGTGGAGCATGAGCGGCAGATGGTGGAGATGTTTCAGGGTCTCGCTGTATGCTTACCCACCGATGCCCAACCACCTCCCCCTTCATCTGATGCCCCACCACCTCCGCCTTCATCTTTATAATTTTTTATATTTTATTTATGAAGTTAAACTTATATGTATTTATGAGTAGATGAATGTGATGTGGATAAGATTGTTTGTGCTTGGATGGATGTATTTTATGTTTAGATGGATTTACATAGTTTGTGTTTAGATAGGTGCGAATGTGAATATGATAAAATATTGTAACACCCCAAATTTTTACCAACCTGGAGTTAGGCGTCCTTAGGCAATGGGTCAACCATAACACCTTGGTAAGCTCTTAGAACTCAATTACAAAGCCTGAGAAATCATTTAGAACCAAATTCTTTAGAAATTTAACGTGAATTAACTAGCGCTACACTAGATTTCCTGCCAAATTAGCACCAACCACTTTAAATACGATCTGTAAGACCCAAAACCTCTAGAATTGTTAAGGCTACGTTACCCTGAAATTCAGGATCCAACTCTAAACCCAGTTTCTCCCAGGAATGCTTTGTAACTTTGTATTGGTTCTAAACCGTGCATCGAGAGTCTGATAGCTATGAACTTAGACCATTACGACCGCCTAGTTGGACTTGTCAATCACCTAGAAGATCAAGCTCAAACGATGTCCTAAGACCATTTTATTGAGCCCGGAGTAAAGAGGGTAGGAAAATGAAGATTTTTTAGAAAATTAATTATATTTTTATGAAATTTGGAATGTTTCACTTACGCGTTATTTTTAAGCATTCTGACCGTTAGAATTCGACCTAAATTTACCCTCGGATCAGGATAGGTGGCCCTTACATGTCATAGTACTTGTAGCTCTGATCGAGTTCCCGTAACCGTTGAACTGAAACCGGTCCGCCACGGTCGATCTATAAACCCGACCGGACTAAAAGCTTAGCTTGACCTAGATTCAGTATTAGAGAGCTTAAGTCCGACCGCATTTAGTAATAGGACCTCCAGAAGTGCTCCGTTGGATCGGAACAGACCCGATTTGGTTATAACCTAAGTATACCTTGGCCTTAAGTCTATTTTTGTCAAGTTTAGGCTTATAAATAGGGCTTAAAACCCTTATTCCAAATCCCATACGAATTTTCAAACCCTAGCTTTCCAAGAGAGAGAAAAGAGAGAGAAAGTGAAAGAGAAGTTGGTGCTGCTTCCTGGGATTCTTTCCAGTCTCTCTACGTGCCTCATCCACCCTTCTGTATCGTTATTTAGGCGATTCTGATTTCGTTCTAGATAAGAAAAACCTAACCCTAACCTTTTTTAAGGTTCTTATAGGTATAAGTAGCTAAGTAGCTGACTTACCTTGTATTATAAATCGTCGTATCGACGTTGACGAAGACTTAGAGTCTCTATTGAATTCGTTACACTTATTTGGCGTAAGGTGCGGATTTTAAACGCTTAGGTTACCATTTTTCAAAGCTTTCAATGTCGTTTAATGGTAGATTGTTGACAAGAATGTTGTTTCACATGTAGAACATGCCGACCGATTTTTATTTCGAATACATACGAAGAATATGAGATTTATGGTATTTTAGGCATTTGTAGGAAATACTGTATACATATAAATTTTGCTGATATGATTGCCATGAGTATTTACCGTGCATATATGCTAGTTATGGATGTATGATCTATTTGGCGAAAGGATTTGCCCTAATACATGTTTCGGCCAATGTACGCTATGTATGTTATTAAGTGTAGTCTAAGTGTTTGTTGAAATGCCTAAATCAATATGATTTATGCCTGCCATATGTATTGACTGTAAGAACATGATTGTTGTGTATTAGACACCTCCTTGATATAAGGATCTATCATATTATATGTTGAAATCAACATACGTCAAGTACGTTAGAGTTGTGCAGTCTAAGTGTTTGTATAAATGCTGGCATGAGAAAGTACATAGTAAATGGTGTTGTAGACTAGTGTTGACATAGGATTCTCAACTACGTTGACGATGTGTATGATTTCCTCCATGTACGTTGTTGAATTGAATTCCTTATATATGAAATTCTTATGTATGCTTAACTGCCTATGTTGTACCCTATAATATGTTAATAACATGCTTGGATTACGTGTTATTTCAATTTCGTCTCTCTCATATGCTTACTGATTCAGATTACAAGTGTTTGGGACTATGCTATAGTCCAGGCAGTCGGTAACAGACTTGAACTCGTGGTTGAATTCTATTCTCCATGTAGGACATGTTTGACGAACTCAAGCTGTGCGTTGCTTGTCGACAGTGGTTAGGCCACATGAGGTGCTTATGCACTTCATGTCGATCAACTCAATGGGCGCTTGTACTAGTCGAACTCATCCAGTAACCTGATTAGTCCAATGTATGTTAACCATGTATGGACGCTACTGCTTGAATCTAAAGTACCAAACTTACCAGTGAAAATCCCGCTAACCATGGTACCTCTATCCACTAAGACTCATGAACCGGGCATGGTACTATGGGACACCGTGGTCAAGCTGTCGGCCTACGCTGGGGCCACGAGCCTCCCCATAGTGACCAGTGAGAAACCCAGACTCGTGAGCCGATTATGGTGGTATGGGATACTATATTCGAGTTGTCGGCCTACACTGATAATTTGATGGGGGAGCGGTGCAACGAGTGCGTGCAACAGCCCTGACAGCCCTTTGTAGTGACCTCAAGGGTACTCTGAGTCTATATAGAGGCGACGACCCTTCCGTAGCAACAAGAGTACAAACTAGGCCTATATTGATAAGGTGATGGGGGAGCAGTGCAACGAGTGCGTGCAATAGCCCTGACAGTCCTTGCAGCGACCTAGAACCATATCATCGTATGAGAATACTCGGAGTGACGACCCTAGACTGGATCATTGTCGGGTATTGATATAAGGGAGGTACCTTAGCTTCCCAATCATGCTGTATGAAAGGACTAATAACAACTCGGTAATCATATTCATATCGCACTGCATGTGCCTGGAAGATGTGGAGCACTGAGGGAAGAAAACATGTCGTAGACGTAAGATGGTGTCGCATGAGGGAGTATGTTGACGAGGGCATACATCATGTCATTTCATTCTTGCATTAATTACAGTATTTAGGAATGTTTGATTTGCTTGCTTTATCATTATCGCTTGATTGATTTGATAACATGTTAACTTTTGCTCTATGATTCCACTGAGTTGGCCACTCACTCCCACGTTACGGGACAGTGTTGTATACACCAACCAGTCCCTGTTTTAGTTTCAGATGATGGCGCTGCTTGTGAAGTGGAGCCGGACTTGTATGATGATGAGGAGGATTTCTCCTATAGGCGGTTATCAGGCGGGTCTATGTAGACCATGTTCTGATCGACGGGATTACAGGGAGGTTGATTAGACACCATGACACTTGCCATTTTGTATTTTTGGAGTACTCATGTATATTCTTTTGTTCATTTTTTATTGGAGTATACATGTAGATATTTAACCTAGTAACATGTTCACACTCTGGAGACTTACAACAGTTTATATATGTTATATATCTAACACAGTCTTCCACTTGCATAATTTAACTATCTCTGGAGTATGTTATGTTATTTTGGTATTACCTCACTCATGTTTAATGCACTCATACATCGGACATTCATCCATCATTGAAAATGTTGCGTAAGTGATGTTCTGGAACTCGGGAGTGGAGTTTATGCTTGACCCCCGATTTTCGGGGTGTTACAAATATATTATATAACAAGTGTATATCGGGAAGAATATGATGAAATATATTGTAACAGGTGAATATTAGGAATTTTGTCCTTGAATATTGAAAAGAAAAAAGAGACTTTTACCTATGAATTATTTCGTAGGTAAAAGTTTCATTCATGTTTTTAACCTACGAAACATTTCGTAGGTAAAACTTTCATCCACGGTTTTTACCTACGAAAAATTTCATAGGTAAAAGTTTCATCCACATTTTTTACCTATGACATTTTTCGTAGGTACAGATCTAACACATTTTTACCTATGAAAAATTTCGTAGGCAAACGTTTGTACCTACGCACGATTTCGTAGGTAAAAGTCATAGCAATGCTAACAAACACAAGTTGCACAGTTTTGTAAAATTTTTACCTACGAAACATTTTGTAGGGAAAAGTCTTACTATTGTCGATGAAAATAATACACAGTTTTTACCTACGAAAATTTTCATAGGTAAAAGTATCGTGAAATATTTTTACCTACGAACAAAATCATTGGTAAAAGTTTTTTACTTATTTTTTACCGATGAAAAAATTCATCGATAAAAGTCTTACAATTGTCGATGATACAAATTTTCGTCGATATTCGTCGGTAAAAGCCTTTACCCTCGGTCTTTTACCGATGAAAAATACATCGGTAAAACTTTTTACCTACGAAAAATGTTCATTTAGTGAAGAATATTTTTGTCGGTAAAAGTGAGTTTTCTTGTAGTGTCAATTCCAACAAATTTTTAATTTTGAGTGGGATAAGATCTAATAGATCTTCGACTCGTCAAAGCCAATTCTCGACTAGTCGAAGGCCCTACTCAACTAGTCGAGGGTCCTACTCGACTGGTCAAAGGAATCAAATTCGAACTAATTTTTCATTACTGGACTTCGAGTCGAGGAACACTTGACTGGTCGAAGGAGGTCCTTCAATTAGTCGAAGAGACCATTCAAATGGTCGAAGGAGTAACAAAAATTCTATTACACTTTGGCTGGTGCTAGGACTAAGAAATTCTTAGACTGGTCGAGCCAAAACTTAGGCTAGTCGAAACTCAGTTGATTATAAGTATAAAAACCCAATTTTAAATATGTTTTGAAAACAAATAAACCTAAGGTCTTTTTAGGGTTTATAATACCTGTATGGACTAAACTTCATTGCCTTGAAGTATGTTAAAAACTTGAACTTCTCAAAGGAGGTTGATCTTCTACTAGAACTTTAGTAGATCGAGCTTAGTCTTCAAGTAGAGCTTCAGCTTAATTTTCAACTTGAGCTTGACTTGAACTTCAACTTGAGGTTGTCTTGAACTTCAACATGAGCTTGACATGAACTTTAATCTTAAACCAACTTGAAAATCACTTGCTAAGACGAGTTAATCGAGTTAGCTTAGTTCATGTCCAGCTTTACTTTCTAAGGAAATTTTTTGTAAATTTACCAAATTAAAATGATTCATTTTCAAAAAAAAAAAAATGAGGAAAATGAAAATGATGTTTTTAATTTATGAAAAAAAAATAATGGAAATGCTATTTTCATTGAAATGGCTTTTCTCTGGTTTCCATTTCAGCCAATCCAAACAGACATAGGTTTATTTAGAACCTTTCGCAGAAAGTAAAATTAAAAGTAAAAAATAAAAATTAAAATAGATTCAATGAGTTTCCACCTAAGAGAAATAAAATGAATGGATGATTAGGAAAAGTTTGAACCAATAGATACGAGATTCCTCAATTTGAGTTGATAGAGATGTCCAATGGATGTCATTTTTGGGTTACAACCCATCTATCGCATAGTTCAAAATGTAAGTGATACAGACACAAGTAAAAGAACTTATCCATATTGGTCAAGTTAAGGAGAGCATGCGTACATGTATTGTGTCAACTAAAGAGCCTAATGCAAAGTACAAGGAAAAGGTTAAAAAACATTGGCATTAGAAATTATTTGAGTAAAATAACCAAAGTCCCTTGAGTAAATCGATGATGAGTTTTTTTTCCCAAGTGGAGGGGTCTAATGTAGAACGTGGCACAAAAACATTCCTAGCATGGTTGGACCAAAAGAAGGTGAATCATAAATTGGCCATAACTTTTGATTTGGTATCGTTACGGGGAGCATAATCTATCAATCTTTATTGAAAATGGGTCATCCGAGGTGAACCGACTCACAAAGTGGGTTACATCTATCTGTTTCGTCAGAAAACAGGCGCTTTCAGCTTAAAAATGATTTTTTAAAAAAATATTATTTTTAATAATTCTGAATTTTTAATATTTTCTTTTTTTTTAGAGTTTTAGATTTTTCTTCTTTTTTAGAGACAATTTGTAATCATGTTAAGACTCTTCTAGCAAAAGTCTATTTGGAATTTTATTTTTAGAAATTAGGCTTTAGAAGAGTTTTATTAGAATTAGGATTTTTATTAGAGTTAGAATTTTTCTATTTATGGTAATTATGATTTTTGGTTTAGTTTTTTTTTTTTCTCTTTATAAATGGTGTAACAGGGACACATACACATTAGACACTATCAATCAATTTATTATGAATTTTTAAAAATTATTCTATTTTCTTATTTTCCTCGTAGATTCAAGGTATCTCTATGAGGAGTATAGAGAAGTTTCGTGAATTCGGAATAATTATCCCTTGAGGAAGATGGTGCTCGACCTCAACACATCCTCCCTTATGTTAGTGTGTGTGTGTGTGTGTGTGTGTGTGTGTGTGTGTGTGTGTATGTGTAACGATAATTTATGCACACACACAAATCAAGTCCAATTGGGGTCGAGCTTTAAGCTAAATCGAGCTCAACTCTAAATTTTTTCGAGCTCAATTAAATAACTTAGCTTGACCTAAACCCAAATTTCATGCTGACCTAAATCGAACAAGTTAATCAAGCTAGCTTAGTTCGGGTCTGGCTCAACTTTCTAAGTTATTTTGTTGTAAACTTACTGTCAGGCCTCTGTCCTAGTGACCATTCCATTCTGTAGGATCTCGCGGTTCTCCCGGTCAAATTTTGATGACTTGCAACACGCAGATGGCATTTGCACACGCTCTTGAGTCATATCCTATAAATCTGAGCTGACTCAACCCGAGACCCACATCATCTCCGCAGTTCCGAAGCCGTGTCTTGTGTATCAATGTGTAACACCCTGAAAATCGGGGGTCGTGTAGAAACCCGACTCCCGAGTTCCAGACCATCACTTATGCAACCAAATGAATATGATTCAATGTTGTCTGAGTTAGAGCATTCACATGAGTAATATTATACCAAAACTGCAATTCATACTCCAGATCCAGTGATAAAACGCAAGCGGAAGACTATCATATATATATCACTGTATGAAAAAAAAATAATCTCAAACTGTCTCCAAAGTATGAATACATCTCTGAGTCTCATATACATGTCATAAAGCAAAAATAAATGTCAGGTGATAGTCCAACTAGCATGTCCCGCCGATATAGGTCACCTACGCAAAGCCGTCAGCGAACTGCATATACGAGAACTTGTCCTGGTCCTCGTCGTAATCTGGCTCCGCGTCCTGAATCACATTGTCACCTGCATCTAAGACAGGGTCTGGTGGGTGTTACAAACACCATCCCGTAACGTGGGAGTGAGTGATCAACTCAGTGGAATAATAGAGCAAAGATTAACATGTTATTAAATCAATCACACGATAATAGCAAAGCAATCAATCAAACATTCCTAGATATTGTTGTTAATGTATGCATGAAATGACATGATGGATGTCCTCACCGACATACTCCCTCATACAGCACCATCTACGTCCGCGGCATGCTTGTGTTCCTCAGTGCTCCACATCTTCCAGGCACATGCAATGCGATATGGATAATGATTACCAAGTTATTATTAGTCCGTTCATACAACAGTATTGGAAAACTAAGGTACCTTCCTTATATCAATCCCAACACAGATTCTGTCTAAGGTCATCACTCTTAGTAATCTCATACGATGCTATATTTATAGGTCGCTGCAAGGGCTGTCAGGGCTGTTGCTCGCACTTATTGCACTGCTCCCCCATCACCTTATCAATACAGGCCTATTGTACTCTTGTTGCTACGGAAGGGTTGTCGCCTCCCATAGACTCAGAATATGCTCGAGGTCACTATAAAGGGCTCGTCACCAATCAGTGTAGGCCGACAGCTCGAATGTAGTGTCCCATACCACCATAATCAGCTCACGAGTCAAATGTGCTCACTGGTCACTACGAGGAGGTTTGTGGCCCCAGCGTTGGCCGACAGCTCGACCACGGTGTCCCATACCACCATGCCTAGCTCATGAGTCTTTATGGATCAAGGTACCATGGTTATCAGGGTTTCCAATGGTAAGTTCAGTACCCTAGGTTCAAATAGTTATGACTCGTACACGGTAAACATACAATGACCAGTCGGGTTACTTGACGGGCTCGACTAGTACGAGCACATCTCAAGCTGAACGACATGAAGTGCATGAAACACTTCGTATGGCCTAACCACTGCCGCCTGCCCAAAACACAACTCGCATTCATCGACGCGTCCTTCGTGGCAAATTGAAGCCAACCATGAATTTGATCCATTACTGACTTCCTGGACTGGAACATAGCCCCAAGCATTTATAAATCAACATCAGTGTCATATGAGAGTCATAGAAATGAAATACAACAATACAAGCATGTTGACACATGTTATAACATACAACTTAAGAAAATCATTCAACACACGCATTTCATATATATAATGAAATTAATACGTATAACCAACACGATGGAATTCATATACATCCACATATTAATTGAGAATTCATTCTCAAAACTAATTCATGACACCATCACTCAATATATACTAATACAATATTTATACAAACACTTAGTCTACACACTTTAGTCTACATAGTGTATGTCGACTCAAAGTGTGCATTAGGGAGAATCTCTTTGCCAAACAGATCATGCACGCATTCCTAATGTCCTAACATGACAAATAACCATGGTAAATATTTCAGAAAAATATGGACGCAAACAGTATTTCCTACAAATGACTAAAATACCCTAAATCTCATATTTTCCATACGCAGTTGAAATGGAAAATGGATAGCATGTTCTACATGTCAAACAGCGTTCTCTTCGATAATCTACTATTAAACGACATTGAAAGCTTTGAAATCAGGCAATCAAAGCGTCTAAAATCCTCACCTTTCACCTTAGACGTGTATCGATTTGAATAGAACGTATACGCTTCGTCAACGACGTAAATGAGACTTAATGCACAAGATACATAAGCTACTTCGCTATTGTATCAAAGAAATTCCTAAAACAGCAAGTGGTTAGGGTTTTCTTACCTAGAAGTGCGTTGAAAATCACCGAAAAAGTGATTTGAATGCGATGCTTCGATACGTGCAATAGCCGGTGCAAGTGGCGGGAAATCTCTCCCACAACTCTCTCACAATCTCTCACTTTTCCTCTCTCTTTCTAGGGTTTCAAGGAAATTCGGATGGGAGAGATATGAGAGGGTTTAAGGCCCTTATATAGGCTAAAATCTAACCTAATTAGACTTGGGAACAAGGTATACTTGAGTTGTAACCAAATCGGGACTTTTCCAATCCAAAAGGGTGTTTCGGGAGGTCCCCTGGCCGAACGCAGTCGGACTTAAGCTCATGCATACTGGATCTTACTCACACGAAGTTTTCAAACTGGTAGAGTTCCCAGATCGTACGTGGTGGTCCAGTTTCAGTTCAGCGGTCATCGTACCTAAATCAGGTCTACAAGTCTCATGATACGAAAGAGAAATTTTTCCTGATCCGAGGGTGAAATTTGGCTGAATTCTGATGGTCAGAACGCTTAACAATAACGCGTAACGACACGTGCCAGATTTGGAATTAATTTCCTAAACCTTTACCCTATTCTCACTCTCTTCAGTCCAAGCTCAATGAAATAGCCTCAGAACATCGGTTGGGCTTGATTTTCGAAATGATTGTCAAGTCCAGCTAAGCGGTCATAACGGTTTAAGATTGTAGATATCGGACTTTTGACGCGTGGTCTAAATCCAATACGGAGTTTCAGAGGGTTCCTGAGAGCAAACGGGTTTAGAGTTTGATCCAAGGTTTCACGGTATTATAGCGTCATCAATTCTACAAGTTTTGGGTCTTGCAGAACGTATTTAAAGAAATCAGGGAAAATTTCACAGCTACTCTAACGTAACGCTAGTTAACTTACGCTTATTTTCTAAAGGAATTAATCCTAAGTGATTTCTGATCGAGTTGGTACTCGAGACTCTGTACGGATTTTTTCGAGGCGTTACACAATGTGATGCTCAGATTATGAGATCCGGCCTGTGCATTATCGTAGTCGCTGATCGCTTAATCGTGGGACCCACCTATCCCTATTGTTGTATTTTCCTAAAAAACCATAATTACGTTGATGTCACCTTAGGAGTGACATCACTCTACCCTAACCCTATCCATAATTCCTTTCAAGCAATCACCCATTCCCTTTTCCCCATAAGTCAAACTCATGATTTGGTTAGAAACCATCACCTCTCTCTCTCTCTCCCTCCTATTTCTTCATTTTTCCTCCATCCATGCAAAACTTGGAATGTCTAAGCAACCTAAAATCCAGCCATCTCTCACCAATTCTCCCTACTAATCCAGCTAACCAAACCCATCTCGACCGTTAAATCAACCTCCTTGGAGCTCTAAGACTTATTGGAGGAAGGAGGAGTTCAAGAGCTAGAGGTGGGTGCATCTTTAGGGTAGATTTCTCTTTTTATTTTTTATGATGTGTGGCCCACCTGACGATGTGTGACAGATCCAAACCATCCACCCGCAAGGACGCCCCTGCAGTCCATGTTGCTAGAAGTACGACGTCCTCTTAGGCCTGTTTGAAAGGAAAGCACAAATATCAGCTTGATTTTATGGTGGCCCACTCACGTGGACCCCACCTGTATGTGTTGTATTTGTACCATAACCCACGCGCTAGTAGGGCTGACCATCTATGGATGCAGGGCCCACTGTGATGCATTTTATCCACGCTATCCAATAGCCATGGGACCCATCTGATGTGTGTGTGACATCGACACTGCCCAGCATCTCAGACGGTGGGACCCACCCGATGTATATGTTTTATCCCCACCGACCACCTATTATATGCAGGGTCACTGCGATGTGTTTCATCCAGACCCTCTAGGTCACGAAGCTGGTGGGCCACCACATGGAACCACCATGATTTATGTACTTTATTCATGTCTAGTCCCTGGACATGGGCCTGCTTGATGTATCTGTTATATCCACACTGTCTGGCAAGGGGCAGTGCTGGACGCACCTGTTGTAAGGGGGACGTGGACCCCATCTGATATATATGTTATATCTCCACACCATCTAAATCCTTGGATGCTGAGACCAGTTGTGATGTATGTGTTAAATACACACCATCCATCCTACACGTGTGGGCCCCACATGATGTATCTATTTTATCCACGCCGTTCAAATGGTGGGCCCTAGCGTGATGCATGTGTTGTGTTAGCAGCATCCACACCTCTCACTACAAGAAAATGGCCCTTAGCCGACTGATGGGCCAACCCTTTGCTAGTGGCTAGTTTGAACGGTTGCCGGCAGGGTCCCTATATATAAAAGAAAAAAAAAACCCTAACCTAATTCCCTCTCTCAAGTGGCGCCGCACGACCCTCTCTCTCTTACTCTCTCTCCCTCTCTCTGTCACTCCTCTCCCTCTCATGTGCTCTCCCTCTCTCTACCCCTCCCTCTCCCTCTCTCTGACCCTCTCTCTCTTACTCTCCCTCCCTCCCTCTGCCGCTTCTCTCCCTCTCGTGCGCTCTCTCTTTCTCTGCCACTCCCTCTTCGACCCTCTCTCTCTCTCTCTCTCTCTCTCTCTCTCTCTCTCTCTCTCCTCTCTCTCTCTCGTTATCTATTCATATTAATTTGGGCATTTTTTGACATTTTTTAATCCTTCAAGTAACATTGTGCAATGATTTGTGTATTGAGAATTTTTGAGTTTCGAATCCCTAATTAGAGATTTGTAGTGTCGATTCCTTAATTAGGGATTTTCTGATATTACAAATTAGGGATTCGGGGATTTTAAAATTTTAGGGATCTTGAGGATTTTTGAAATTGGGAATTTCATGTCGTTTTAATAGCTGATTTGGTAGATTTGATGTTTATTTGTTCATATTTTATTTATTTATAGGGTTTGGATGGCTGATTGGGAGGATTTGATGGTTATTTATTCATGTTTTCTTTATTTTTAGGGTTTTGACGACCGATTTGGAGGTTTTGGTTTTAACTACAATATTCCCTTGTGGCCCTTTGATGATGGACTAGCCAGTGTTTCTAGTAGAGATAGGTTTTGGTATATACTTTCCTTTTCATGGAGTATTAGGTCCTTTATCTTATTCTTTAATGGACATTCCTCGCTTTTCACCAACAATAATTTGGTGGATAGCTTTCCATATACAGAAAAAGATCGGTGAGCTTACGCATCCTTCTAATTTGCATTTTGTATTTTTGGGAATGCCAATTACTTTGCTAAGAAATGATATAAATACATGAATCTAAAATTTCATGCCTTTTTTTTTTGTAAGGTTGTAGAATGCTTTAGAGTGAACTACCCCTATTATGGGAAAGCAAAGAGTAAGTATAAAGATCAGGAATTGTGACTTTTGTCTGTCAAAATTATATAGCCATGTAATTTTTACTCATGGTATCTGAGGAAATTTCTTTATGTTTTGACTCTACATGCAAATAAATTTGAATTCCATGCATTTGCAGAATATGAATAATTCATAAATTGTGGTAGTGAGGTACTACATTGATCAGATCAAACAATGCTAACCATCTGACAAATACAACTAGTGTTTAAAAGTGAATGATAAAAAAACAGAGAAACAATAAGTTTTTCTACAATTTGATTTTCATTTATTGAAGCGTGACACAGAGTCTTTCAATTTGTTTTATGCTTGTAAGTGGGTTTAATCATGCATCGGTTTCTTTTTCATCTCTTCTAGAACACCCATCGTTAGAAACCTTAATAGGAACTGCTATCAATGGTAGAATTCATTTCCTTACAGGATCTTGAGATGGTTGAGTAATGAAGATGAGAAACTATAAGCAACCAATAAGAAAAATATACATCTTTTAACATTTCATTATCGAAGCTGAAAGGAGATTACCTTTCTGGTAGTTGCCATGTGACCTTGGTAATATTTTCTAGAGAAATTCCCCCCCCCCCCCCCCCCGCACCCATTTTTTTTCTTTTTATGCAGATCTAGTTTAATTTGGGAATGGATTGAGAAAATACCATCATAGAACAAGGAAAAAAAATGACGGGTTCTGTTATGTGCACACTCAATTTAGCATTTCAAACTCTTTCTATTTGATTTGGAACTTGCTGTCAAAGGAGAGATCCATTTTCCTTTTGTCATGTTTTGTTGTTTCAGTTGTATTTAGAAATTGTTTGGGAGGAAAATGGCATTTGTAAGTATTGGGCATTAAAGTTATTGCTATTTGATTTGGGTAATGGTTTCTGGAGAAGAAAATAACACCACATCTACCATTGATACGTAGTGATTTGGGCATTACAGTTGATTTCCTATTAAATGTTGGCCATTGGTTGGGACCTTTTTAACCATCTGTTTGTAATTATTGAAAGTCTTTTAGTGGTTAGGATCACCTAACGTTGTGGTTTTCTAAGGGTACGGCTAGAAGAATGTCCGGATCTCATGCATGGCATCACATGTTTGGAGAAGTATTGCTAGACAACTAACTATGATGCAAGTGTCGAAACTGGCTCCTTTCTCAACTTGTTCAATGTGAAATCTTGTAAAGTCTGAAATGAGCCTTGTTTTTTTGTTGTGTTTGGTACTTCGGTATAGTCATATGCATTATTTTTTAATTTCTCTATAATCCATTTGGTATAGCTATATGCATTTAATTTTTTTTTTTCAATGGACATTGCTCTTGTCATGTGGCGCATGTATTAACATATACTCACAGAGATAGGAATTTCTTGAATAATTGGCCATTCAATATACATTGTGATATGTAGTCATATGATTTACTGACTTCCAATTGCAGGGAAAAAAAAACCCACCTGAATTGACTGAATTAGTTATCTTGTTTATCTTATTATCTACGTTTTTATTGTAACCTGATGTTGTAGATGTGTGTGTGTATGATTGTAAGTGTCGTTGATTTGATAGGGATTTTGGTGTCTTTCTTTGCAACCATTATTTATTAATGTTTTCACCTACTAATACCTATTTGATTTGTGATTAGTGTATTTGTGTTTGGATGTATTATGCTTAATTAAACTAAAACCAATAGTTTAGAGTAGAGGCTTACAACAAACTGATTCTCCTTGTTTATTTTGCTCCTAGTCTGTTGACTCTTCATCTAGAGAGGAACTGCACTTGTAGCATTTACAATTATAAAATGAGTTTCAGCTGTCCTTGTACAATTTACTTTAATTTTAGCTATATCCATGGGATGTTAACTATAAAAGGAAAGACTGAAGATTCAGTGACTTGGATTTTCCAAATTTGGGATTTTTGTGTTAACTATAGGAAACACAACTTGATACTCATCATCAACACATTGAAACAAATTCGGTGACAAAGAGTTGCTATACATGTTGTCTTCTTATATATCTTTTTGATGATGCTTTTCTTCTTCTTCATGTGTAATTTATTAAATTTCATTTGTGCTTTTGTTAGACTTGCACTCTTGTTCACTTAGCTATCAGATGTCGACATTTATCTTGATGATACAATCACTATAATATCTTATCAATGAAATTTTTTTGTAATTAATGCTTCATCCAAAGTTGGGTCAGTAATTAGGATGGTTTGGATTGCCATATAACTATGCCATGTGTACGGTTGTAGTGTCACCACCAAGCTTTATATGGTGAAAAACTAATATAATGCCTAGCCCATAAGTGGGTCTAGTCTAAAGATTCGGTCTGCACACGTTTGGCTTCTGGGAAATTCTTGAAAATGGATCCTATTTCATGTTTTGGGGCCATTTTCTTTCATAAAAATTAGGGAGCAAATTTTTGGAGATATCATTGGTCCTATTCTTGAAATGTTTATGTAGCTAGCCTTGAAATCTCGTCAATGATGCTAGATAGTCGTGGTTCATTTTCACTGTTTTTAGCTCAACCACCAACTTGTTATGAGATATGATAATGCTGAATAAAAAGACAAGATTTTCAAACTATGAAAATGTAGAAGGAAATTGAAAAGTAAAACTACAACATAGAAGGAAAAAACAAAAAAAAAACAAAAAAAAAAAAGAAAAAGAAAAAAAAAGAAAAAAAGAAAAGAAAAGATAATGAAAAAGGAACAACTGTAGGGAGGAAAAGGGGGTATTAGCTTTGAAAATTCAGATTAACTCCAGTAAAGAAAATAGATCCAATCATCATCTTGAAAGTTGAAACATCTAGTAGATAGATCCCACTTTGTATTACTTAGGATTCCAATGAAGCACTTTGGTTTGATGATTATGACCATGTGATCTATATCTTGTGAACAATGGACAGTTGTAACAAATTTGCCCCATTCATAGGGTGAGGATCATTTGATTAGCGTGATTCTTGCACCATGGCTTGCCCCCTATGGTACTATTGAATGAACTGTCCTGATTGATGATTGCATGTCCCACATGTCATTTAAAAGGCTTGGGAATGTTGTTAATGTCCTCAGAAAGGAGGGGACGTTTGTAAAACCCTTATCAATAATATCATTGATATGATGTAAATTTAATTTTTCATTTGATATCTATATTGCTGACCCTGTGATGATATTGGCAATACCAGGAACACTAACCAGCACTTCAACTTTAGAGAAATAGGTCCAATTTGATGAAATAAAATTTATGTATTTTTCTAAATATTGTCATGTGTAGAATGTTTATATTGATCCAGGGTTCAATCCCTGGTAGTGTTACCTTTCAAAAAAATAGAAGTATTATGGAACCTTTATTTCATCTTGCTTTTGCAGCCTAGACTAGGCACTGAAGTCTTATTTTTTTTTTCTACATTCACTTCTTACTAGAATGATGAGAAAGGAGATGCCACTTTGTGCGATTCTGTCAATATATCAGTTGTAGTGGCTACTGAAAAGGTACTTTTGCTGGTAACTTGTCCAAACACTGATATGAAAACATGGGAAACCTATGGTTTTATCACCTATATTTGATGACTTATCAAGCATACGTATCCATAGATTTCATACATGTGCAACACATATGGGACTGCTACTCTGTCTGTTGGGACCTACCATGAATGGGGCATATCCCAAAATTAGACCATTTGCGTGATCATAACCACTTCCTGGAGGATGTTTAAGGTTACAATTGGATGGTTAGAAAATGTTCGGCTAATCTCCAACATTCAATAGGATAAAGCTCTCCAACCAAGAGCCATATATACAGACAGCTAACTTGTTTTACTTGATTAAAATACATAAACCAAGGTCAACTGACCTAACAGAAATTTCTGAGGGCTTGATGACTCCGATTGTAAGGAATGCAGTTCAAAAGACTTTGTCAGCAATCTCCTAGGTAAAAATACAAATTTGGGCAGTATGTTTTATATGTAAGTTCTTGAAACCTTAAATTAATCTGTGACATTCATAAATTTGTGCCTATATCTTCTATTTTTAATTGCCTGATGTAGCTTGTATAAATTTGGGCATGATAGCCACATTTTTGAAACTACATATGTGCCATTTTTCTCTTTAAACTCCCCCCCCCCCCCCCCCCCCCCCCCGCTTTTTTTTTTGGGGGGGGGGGGGGGGGTTGGATTACGTAATTAGTTCAAGAAAACCGAAGCCAGTACATCAGTGTGACTCAAGTCTTTTGTAGGGTTCTTGCGCTAACCAATTTATTGTACATTATTGTTTTTCTATTGTTTTAAGTTCTAAGCATGTAATCATGTCTCTTTTGGATTTCCAATCCAGGCACACATGCACTCTTTGATCATATTTGCAGTTCTACATTTTCTATGATGTGGCCCACATGGTGAGTGGACTGACCATATTTTGCATCTTGTTCTTCATTGTGGGACTAATCTTTTAGACCACTTGCATTTCATACATATGTCATCTTGCTAATTTTGTGCTAGTCAGTTGATACTTAAGCATTTCTATTTACAGAATTGTGTTATAATATAAACTTCACATAGAAATGTTAGAATCATCCATAGATTTGGCACTGCCATTAGAACTGAAGACTTGATAACACCACCTATTCAAGTAGAGCACACCCAACTGCTAATCAATGGGCAATTTGTGGATTCGGTCTGTCCTTCAAATCATGGAATTACTTGAGCTCAATTTTGTGTTATAATATAAACATTTCATACATATGTTTTTTTTTTTCCCCTTTCTTTCTTGTTTCCTTTAAGATTTTTGCTTGCTTATTGAATTTTCTATAATCCATGTGTATGTATTAAATGCCTCAATGTTGGATTTGAATCACAGAAATTCCATCTAACCAGACCATGATCAAAATATACCCTTGTGTTCAGTTTCTATGCAGGTAAGCAGATATTTACAAGAAAAAGCTTGTGTGGTTTTGTTAACATCTGTTCAACTTTAGGTTGCTTGCATTTATGAGTAGGTTTTTCTTGATGTTTCATGTGTCGACTATTACAAAATGATTTAATCGTGGGATGAGCTTAGCTTCACCTGGATGAACTTAAATCCACTTTGTAAGTTAAGTTTAACATACAAACAAAGCTTTTTATTTGATCTAGTTCCATCTATCTTTACTAATTCAAATATCCTTCCCTTGTACAGGGACGTCAGTAACAATAACATTCATGGCGTAATTCCTTTATTTTTACCCCCCAGTGCAACCTATATGTAAGATGTCTATAACTTTTTATGGCTTCCTTTTCCTATATAGGATTTAATCTTATTTTATTTTATTTTATTTGAATCTCAATTCCAAGATATATTTTTGTGTTCTTCCCGCAATGCAGAAACTTGGCATTCAATCGGCTAAGACAGAATATTCCATTCTCCTTAGCATCCTTGAAATTTCTCCATTATTTGTAAGTTCTTGTAATGAGTGAAGTTTGTACATACTGGCTTTTTTGGTTGCATTATTTATTACCATATGAGCAGCAGCACCAACTGGTTCCCCATCATTGTCTGTAGCACTTTATGCATACTCCTACAGACTTATGGTCTTTATTTTGTGGAAATGCCACACTGATGAAAAAACTTCCCAAAAAAAATAAATCCATACCGTTGCCATTAAAAAAAAAAGATTAAAAAAAAAAATCATCTTTCATGAAGAAGTTGATGTTGATTTTCTTGAAACAACAAGAAGCAATTTTATTATCTGAATTCCAAAGGGCCTTGTACATGTTGCGTTGTTTACAACAGAGGCATTTTTGTGTTGCAAAGTTATATCGGAGGATTTTATTTATTTTTTTTTGGTGCCGCTCATTGGAAAAATTATCTTTTCTATTTTCAACAACTCAGAAGCCTTTAGGCTGCTCATTCTCAGTGGCGAGGAGTCCTTATTGCTTACTCGAAGTTTTTGTTATTTTGGCAGTTTCAGAGGATTTTTCTTTTTTCATTTGTTTTTGAAGAACAGATACTCCCGCTTCTATTAATTTTCAGTGGAGTCTTTGAAACTTGGGTTGTAATTTCCAAAGCTTTAATCCTTGGAAATAAGTAAGTTTTTGATTGCTTTAATATGTAATTTGATGCAATATTAAGTTGAATTCCAAAACTTTAATGCTGATACCAATTAATTTCTTTTCACTATTTTGTTTTGCAGGTTTTAGGCATGGATGAATGGGAGCTATAGATTGATTGGTTTTATTTATTTATTTATTTATTGAAACTATTCAATTTATTATTGTAATATTATTCGCGGCATTTCGATGCATGTGAAAGGGCTACATAGGCATGTATTTTTTGTTTATAGGAAAACAATCACGGCATAATCAACTTCCTAAGAGGAATGTGAAATCAAGTGGGTCTTGACCAAAAGTCAGATGGGCCTTGACCAAAAGGGTCAATGATAAGGTCCATCATTTTATGAGTTGGAGAGGAAGAACTCATAAAATGGGACTCATTGTGAGTCGGGCATCTATATTGTGTCATTTCCGCTTTTAAAAAAAAAATTATTATTATAAACTGAATGTTTGCAATCTAATGAGCCTGTACATACGAAACTGCAGGCAACATGAAGCTGCCAAACCAAATCACAATTATAGATAGGTTTATAAATGCATATGCATTGTAGAATTAGGAGCCTAAATGCTAATTGAAGTGTTAGTAAAATCAATCCCACATGGATTAAGAGCCAAAAATTCAAATACCTCATCCTACTGTGCAAATCGTCGGTAAATCCCACATGCAGTGGCGGATAGGAAAACCGCCAGTAAATCTCACAAGTAGCAGCAGCTTGCACAACCGCCATTAAAGGGAGCACGACCGCTAGTAAAGCCTTTACCAACCGAGGCTTCACCGGCAGTTAGCAAACTGCGGGCAAAGGCTTTGCCGACGGTTTTCTAGACCTTTGCCGGCAGTTTTGACCACCGGTAAAGTCTAGTTTTCTTGTAGTGTCTCCACACCATCCAATGTGGGGTGGTACTGGACGCTGGAGCTATATAAATCAATAACAATAATAATAATAATAATAATAATAATAATAATAATAATAATAATATATTATATTATATTATATTATATGTGCTTTCCCTACGTGGGACCCACCTGAAATGAAAGTGGGTTGACTGGAGTACCCTCACTAGCTATAAAGCTGTATTGACGTCAGCAAGTCCACGGTGAGGTATGTGTATAACCCACCATCCACTGTCTAGGACGGTGGGACCCACCACATGTGTTTCATCCTCACTGTCCATCTAGAGGGATGGTGGGACTCCCATGTGATATATGTGTTTTATCCCTGCCATCCAGGTGTTTGGGACAGTGGGCTGCTATGATGTATGGGTCTTATTCATACCGTCCAACCCTTTGAATGGTGGGACCCACCTCATAAATGTATTGTATATTCATGTTATCCATCTGTATGGCCCACAATGACGTGGGGCCCACCAAATACTTGTGTTGTATATCCACCGTCCAGATAGGCTAGACAGTGGAGCCTGCAGTGATGTATGTGATTTAATCCACACTGACGTGGACCCACCTGAATTGTGTGGGAGTATGGGGTCGATCCACCTTCTGAGGTAACCAACGTCCTTGTGGGACCCACCATGCATGTGCTTTATCCAAGTCGTTCATTTATGGGAACGCCCAAGTGTTTCCAGTGATCCAGTGTAACACCCTGAAAATCGGGGGTCGTGTATAAACTCAACTCCCGAGTTCCAGACCGTCACTTATGCAACAAAAATGGTTATGATTCAATGTTGTCTGATTTAAAGCATTCACATGAGTAAAAGTATACCAAAACTGCAATTCATACTTCAGATCCAGTGATAAAAGCAAGCGGAAGACTAAACAATATATATATCACTGTATGGAAAAATAAAGTAATCTCAACTGTCTCCAAAGTATGACTACATCTCTGAGTCTCATATACATGTAAATAGACAAAAGAATAAGTTCAAAATAGTCCCACTGAAGTCCCCCTCGATCCAGGTCACCTACGGGAAGCCGTCGTGATACTGCATATACGAGAACTCATCCTGGTCCTCGTCAATCTCCGGCTCCACCTCCTGGATCTCGTCGTCACCTGCAACTACAACAGGGTCTGGTGGGTGTTGCAAACACCATCCCGTAACGTGGGAATGAGTGATCAACTCAGTGGAATCATAGAGCAAAGATTAGCATGTTCACAATTCAATCACGCGATAATAGTAAAGCAGTAAATCAGACAAATCCTAATACTGTTGTTAATGCAAGATGATATGACGTGATGTATGCCCTCACCGACGATCACCCTCATACGGCAACATCTTACGACCGCGGCATGCCACACTCCCTAGAGTGCTCCACATCTTCCAGGCACATGCAATGCTATGGTGATATGATTACCAAGTTGTTATTAGTCCATTCAACCAGCAGGATTGGGAAACTAAGGTACCTCCCTTGTATCAATCCCAACACAGATCCTGTCTAGGGTCGTCACTCCTAGTAATCTCATACGATGTACATTTCGTAGGTCACTGCAAGGGCTGTCAGGGCTGTTGCTCGCACTCGTTGCACCGCTCCCCCATCACCTTATCAATACAGGCCTACTGTACTCTACTGCACGGAAGGGTCGTCGCCTCCCGTGAACTCAGAATACGCTCGCGGTCACTACAAAGGGCTCGTCGCCTGATCAGTGTAGGCCGACAGCTAGAATATAGTGTCCCATACCACCATAATCTGCTCACGAGTCAAGGTGCTCATTGGTCACTACGGGGAGGTTTGTGGCCCCAGCGTAGGCCGACAGCTCGACCACGGTGTCCCATACCACCATGCCCGGCTCATGAGTCTTCGTGGATCAAGGTACCACGGTTAATAGGGTTTACAATGGTAAGTTCAGTACCCTAGGTTCAAGCAGTTATGATACATACAAGGTGAACAAACATCGGCCAGTCGGGTTACTTGACGGGCTCGACTAGCGCGATCGCATCTCGAATTAAACGACATGAAGTGCGTAAAACACTTCGCGTGGCCTAACCACTGCCGCCAACTCTCAACACGATTCACGTTCATCGACGCGTCGTTCGTGGCTATGACCAGTCAGCCACGAATTCGCTCGGTTACCGACTGCCTGGACTAGGTCAAGTCCCACACATCTATGGAATTTCATTAACATTATATACCAAGGTATTGGAATTGAAATACATCATGTGAGCATGTTAGCACATGTTATAACATTCAACTTAAGCAAATCTTCAAGGCATACTTCCCATGCATATTCAACTTAAGCAAATCCTCAAGCACATATATTCCATGCATGTAATGAAATCATGCATTTTGTCAACATGTAGAAAATCATTTAGGTCAGCATAATAATTGAAAAATCAATCACAAACTATCAAATAACATCATTTAATACAATACATACTAATACAAGCATTTATACAAACACATACGCTACACACTTAAGTCTACATATAGTATGTCGACCCAAAATGCGCAACTAGGCGAATCTCTTCGCCAAACTAATTATGCACGCATTCCTAACTTCCTAATGCGACAACAAACCATGTCAATCACATCAGCAAAATATGAATGTAAACAGTACTTCCTACAAATGACTAAAATGCCCTAAATCTCATATTCTTCGTTAGCTTACGAAACGGGAAACGGAGAGCATTTTGTACATGTCAAACGGCGATGCCGTCAAGAATCTACTATTAAACGACATTGAAAGCATTGGGAACCGTCAATCAAAGCGTCTAAAATCCTCACCTAGTGTCTTGTAGACTCGGGAATTGAAGCGGAGCGTATATGGTTCGTCTACGGCGAGTAAGGAGCCTAATACATAAGATCCATAAGCTACATCGCTATGGAAACAAGGAAAACTCAAATCAACAACTATTTAGGGTTTTTACTTACCTAGGATAGCGGTGGAATCGCCGGGAAAGCGGTAGAGGAGTGTTGCTTAAGCACGTGCAACACGTAGCACAAGTGGCTGGAAGAACTCTCCCACTCTCTCACAATCTCTCACTCTTTTTCTCTCTCCCAAGCTAGGGCTTCTCTCAAATTCGGATGGGAGAGAGGAGTGAGGGTTTCAACCCCTTTTATAGCCTAAAACATTCCCAAAATAGGCTTGGGAACAATGTTTACTTGGTGCCTAACCAAATCGGGGCCGTTTCGGTCCAAAAGAGCATTTTTGGAGGTCCCCTGGCCAAATGCGGTCGAACTTAAGCTCGTGTATACTGGATCTAGCACGCATCCAGATTTTAGGCCGGTAGGGTTCCCAGATCGCACGTGGCGGCCCAGTTTCAGTTTAACGGTCACCGCACCAAGATCAGACCTATAAGTCTCGTGATATATAATAGATATTTTTCCTGATCCAAGGGTGTAATTTGGCTGTATTCTGACGGTCAGAATGCTTAATACTGATGCGTCAAATTTGTGTGCCAGATTTGAATTTGAAATTCCAACTATGTCCCTATTCACACTCTCTTCGGTCCGGGCTCAATGAAATAGCCTGTGATCGTCAGTTGGACTTGATATTCGAAACGATTGCCAAGCCCAGCTAAGTGGTCATATCGGTCTAAGATGGTAGGCATCTGACTTACGACGCGCGGTCTAGATCCAATACAAAGTTTCAAGGAGGTCCCGAGAACAAACCGGCTTAGAGTTTGATCCGCGGCTTTAGAGCATTATAGCACCCTTGGTTCCACTCGCTTCGGGCCTTGTAGAACGTATTTAAAGTGATCAGGGACCATTTCCCAGCTACTCCAACGTTGCACTAGCTAACCTAGTCAAATTTTCCAAAGGAATGAATTCTACGCAATTTCGGGTCGAGTTGGTACTCGAGCCCAAGTATGGATTTTTCACGGGCGTTACATCCAGCAACCTACTGGACCTACCATGATGTATATGTTCATCCATGTTTTCCAGCCATTCGGTGGCCCACCAGGGTTCGACCCACATCCCAGTTGGACTGGCCCACTGATGAAGACCACCTTATGCATATGTTTCATCCAGACCGCCCACCCATCTGGACCGGCCAGCAACAGAAAACTGTGTGGTTTTGGCCCCACTCTGATGTATCGATTTAACCAGCAGTCCACCGGATTGAGTGTTTGTTTTTGCGCTGACTGACCTTCCTGGATGGCCCACGTGCTAATGGGACCCACCATGAGGATGTGTTTCATCTAGACAGTCCATCTATAGGCCGTCCACTCAGGCCTAATGCTGGGTCAGGGCTGACCGTCCAACACCTTACTAGAATTACGCTAATGCTCGTGTTTTATCCTTCCCATCCATCCGTTTTGAGGTCCACCTAGACAGGGCCCATCTTTTGATGATCCAGGTCTAGATAGGACCCTATATGTAGTGCTTTTATTCAGGTCATCCAAGTACTGGACATCCAGCAGGCCCAGATAGGCTGGACGTTCAGCCAGTTGAGCGCACGCGATGTATGTGTTGTCCATTTAGTGGGGCCCATCTGTAATGTGTTGGCCCACCAGAGGTATGTGTTTCATTTGGGCCATCCATCAGTGGGCCGCTCAGCTGGCCCAGCCGCTAGTGGGTTGGCCGTCCAGTAGGCAGCCCACCAGACGATGCATGTTGTACACCATGTAGCCCATCACTATGGAGCCCATTGATAACGTGTGGGGCCCCCAACACCATGATGAATGTGAGTTATACACATTGTCCGTTCATTTTCTTAGGGTTATGGGCCCCATTGCCTTGAGTGGCCCACCCTGAATTGTGGATTATATGTCCACTATTGGGGTTATTCTATAAGGCCCACCATGATGTATGTGTTGCACACGCAGCTCACTCATTGTTTCAGGGCCATTAGCCCCTTTGTCATGAGAAGCCCGCCTTGATTTATGTGTTTTACACTAGCCATGGGCTGCCTTATGTAGGCCCACCATGACCCATGCGTTGTGGGTGCATCATCCACCCATTTTATGGACCTCGGGCTGACTTGTAAGACCCACTATGATGTAAGTATGAGATATCCATCCATTTTCTGGGCTATGGACTATCCCATGAAGCCCACCAAGATGAATATGTTATATGTATCCTATCCACACATTCCCTAGGCCATGGGCTACCACATGAGGCCCATTTGGTGATGCATCAGGCCCGCCTTGTTATGTGTATTGGGCACACTATCTACTTGATTTTTTGGACCATAAGGGCTGACCTGTGAGGCCCACCTTGGTATATATATTACACATGTTACCCATCCAATTTTATTAAACCATGGGTTGCCCTATGAGGTCCAATACGATATATATATGAGGCCCTTATATGAGGCCCAATATGATGTACAAGAGGCTATTGTGTGAGGCCATGGTGATGTATGTGAGGCCCTTGAGTGGGGCCCATTGTGATGCCTATGAGATCCTCGTATGAGGTCCATTGTGAAGTATGACCCATTGCATTGTATATATAAGGCCCAATTGGGATATATAGTCCACCATGATGAGTGTGGTAATGTTTATGATGCTCATCCATTTTCTTAGAGACTATGGGCCCCATTATAGGATAGGTTCTAAATGGGCCATGCCTTAAGAGCAATGATGGTTAAATGTCCCCATTGTAAGAGCAATGGTGGTTAAATGTTCACATTGTAATGCTCCCTAGGGTCCGTTAATTAGGCCCATCCTCTTAGTGGGTTAACCCAAGTATTAGGCCCTCACCATTATTAATATGATCTATCTCACCTTAATGGGCTATCCCAAATCATTGGGCCCCTATAATTCTTAGGCCCATTCCCAACTAGCTTTCCTAAACTATTGGGCCCCTATTATAGATTATGCTTCTACCATGCCTTGTGGAACCCACCTCATGCTTATTGGGCCCTTAGGAAGCTCGGTTTACTATATGATGGAGCGGGCGAGGAAACCCACCCCTTGTCCTTAAACCCATTCTTGATATGTGCAGGTCACCTAGGCCCATTCTTGATATGATTAGGCCATATAGGCCCATCCTGGTTATGAGGAGAGTACAACATCACCGCTTGTTGTAGATGTAAGGATTTCATGATATCAGGTTTGATATATCCACCTTTGAGGACCAATCTTCATGTTATGAATTAGGTTTATTGTCCTTCTATGGACCCCGGCGTATATAGGCCGATTATTGACTATGACGGAGTTAGTATATGCACTGTGTATGAATTGACATAGCATTATGATTATATGTGGCGCATTATAATCATGTGAGGTTCATTGTGACCACGTGAGATCCATTGTGACCATGTGAGGCCCATCATGACCATGTGAGGCTCATTGTGATTGTATGAGGCTCATTGTGACCATATGAGACCCATTGTGATTGTACGAGGCTTGTTGTAATTGTATGAGGCCCATTGCAATTATATGAGGCCCATTGTGACTATGTGAGGTCCCCTGTGATGTGTGAGGCTCTTGTGTGAGACCCTTTATAAGGGTGAGGCCCAGTTATGATATGTGAGGTCCACCCTATGTGTGTGATTATATGCACACCACCTACTCATTATTATGGGCCATGGGCTACCTTATACAGGCCCACTATGATGTACGTGATTATAATCATGCATAGTATACTTTATGACACATGTCCATACGTATCATCTGCATGCTTGTTATGAGGAGTAATTGAGCATAGTATGTGCCATTGGGCTGATTGTTCATAGGACTCCCTGAGAGACGAAGTTACCCCACATGAGCGCGTTGTATACGAAGGACTAATGCATGGTTAATTGGTATGATTCATGCATCTTTTATTTTCATAGCAAGGTTATTATTTGCCCTAACATCATCAGGGTCGTAGCCTCCATAGGTACATCGCCAAATTTGGATACCAAAAATGCTCGATTCTAGCACTGTGGGCACATAGGATGTCCTTGGGTGAAAGTCCCAGAACCTCATTGGTACCAAGAGATGCTTCAACATCAAGACTGAGTAGAAAAAATGAGCGTCGGTGCCTTTACCATTAGACCACGTATCCCACTGTATCGTGGTCAGTTGGGAGGGAGTGTGGCCTTAGCCACCTGAGTGAGGGGATAATAGCTAGGCTGAGTCTGACCAGCTCACAAATGGGTCCGCTACCGTCATGCCTTGTTGGTGTTGGCAATTCACAGGTGGGTAGTGAGGTCTCTTACACTCGCTGGGTTTTTCAGCTTAGAGAGCGGTAATCAGCAGGTAGTGTATTTGACCCCGGTGATTTTTCAGAGAGGAATAATACTGATTTGTGGACTTTATATGAGGATTGGCATTATCCCAGAGTTGTTCGGTACCGGTATTATGACACCCTGTCACTATTCCACACGTGGGCAGGCACACGTGGGCAGACATTGATGGGGGGGGGGGGGGGGGGGGGGGGGGGGCTAAGGGCCTGGGTGAGCTACCAGTGGTTGGCAAGCTACTGTGCTGGCAAGTTACTGTGTAGGGGTTTACATACTCAACATTTAACTCATTCATTCATTCATCCACTATCCACTCGAGCTGATGGAGCGCAACTAAATCATTATGCGTACCTTTGCAATGCCCTGGATTTCGGTTGAGGCGCGCGACCAACCTGAGATCAGGAGTTTACCACATTGAGTCTAGCTATCCAAATTTAGGAATGAGACTGTTTTGGATAGAAGTCCCTTGTGATGAACCCCACAGCTTATGATACCACGTACTATCATCTCGACTACACACTCCAGCATAGTTATCCCTTTGCATTGCATATTGCATTGCACCCTCGGTATATGATATTTAAGTTGTTATGATTCTACATTACATGGTGCTTATAGATTGTCAGTATTTCTGCTTACTCTGATATTGTATGTCTTATGGACTTATCAGTATTTTCACTTGCTCTAATATTGTATGTCTTATGGATTTGTCAATATTTCTGTTTACCCTGATATCGTATGATTCATGCACTTGTCAGTATTTCCGACATTGTATAATTTATGAAATTGTATTGTATACTTGGCACTTTCATTACGCACACACGGACACCACCCTCTAAGCTTTCTATAAGCTTATGCACGATAGATGTGTGCACGTGTCGATCGAACGCAGCCGAGCTGAGTAGGAGCGTGCAGTGGAGCTTTCTTTTTAAGTCCTGATTATCAGTCATTATATCTTTCTTTATTTCGAACCACGTATTTTAAAAAGTTTTTATTCTTAGTGGATTTTGTAATGGTGATCCTGTGGTTATTTTCTGTGGTTATGATCTTGGTTATGCTGATTATGAAACAGACTTGTGATCTAGAAATTCTCCTTGTAGGATCCCAGGATTGGAACCTGGTGAATAGGCACCAAGAGCCAAGAATGGGTTACTATGGAGGCCCAAGAATGGGTTACTATGGAGGCTGAATCTTGCAAGCCCGGTTTTCAAGTTTGGTGCGTGACACTTACCAAATTAAAATGATTCATTTTCAGAAAAATTGATGGAAAAATGAAAAAGATGTTTTTAGAAATTTTATGAAAAACAAACAATGGAAATGTTTTTTTCATAGAAATGGCTTTTCTTTGGTTTTCATTTCAGCCAATCCAAACAAACGTAAGTTTATTTAGAATCTTTCTTAGAAAGGAAAAAAAGAATATATACATTCAATGAGTTTTCACTCGAGAGAAATGAAATGAACGGATGATTAGGAAAATTTTGAACCAATAGATGCGGGATTCCTCAATTTGAGCTGATAGAGATGTCCCGTGGATGTCATTTTTAGGTTACAACCCATCCATGGCGTGGTTCAAAATGTAAGCGATCCATACACATGCCCGTTGGAATGATATTTTGCTTGTGATATTAGTCCTCCTCAATCATAATCCTTAGATAATGTTTAGGGCCTTAGAATACGATGGATGATGGATCATCGTTATGAAAGAGGGCCCACCCAACATTCAAAGGGTTGGGTAATAGGTTTTGGACTTTTTTCTGTCGTTTATTTACAAATGCATGGGCCACATGGGCCACATTTGGCTTAGATATGACTTTGTCCCCACTTTGGTTTCGGTCTTAATCAGTTTTGGAATCATCTTGAAATATCTATTTATCCTGAGGTCTGCTAATTCCACACGCATTTACAAGGTATGCCATATTCAAGCTACGACATACGCCAACGTGGCAGACAGCTGAAATATCCAAGACATCCAACAGGTGGGTCCTACCATTAGATGTTCATGCCGAAATATCGTGCTGATTCATTCATCAAGTGGACCTATATGGGTCCTACCATCAAATTTTTTAGCCGAACTTTCGTTTCATAGACTGTAAAGCACATGATCACATGGACAGCTTTAATTCTTGGGACATGACATCAACGTAGTGCGATCATCATGATGAGTGGATTGGATCCTGTAGCTACGTGTGTGCTTAGCCGAGCTCATTGATCATCTATCGTGTTTCCATATATATGGCTCATCTACCGTGGTAGGGCCCACAACTCAGACGTCACGATTAACATGGACATGAATATGCTCGTTATACCTTCACTTTTCATCAAAACTGCATTGAATGGGCCACATCGTAGCTGCACTGGACAGAAAAATAAAAATGAAAATGAATGAATGAATAAATAAACAAACAGGCATGTTCGATTGCTAGAAGGACCACACATGCATGAAGCGAAGGGATGGCTAAAAAAACATTTCTAATTATCGACATCCAATGTATATGGGAAGCGGATTGGCTGGTTTACCACACACCAGCTATTCAACTAGTGTAATGACGTTGGCAAGTTCTGTGGGTCCCATCATGAGGTATGTGTTATCTCCGAAACATCCATCCATTTGGCGAGCTCGTCTTAAGGCTTGATACGAAAAGTAAGATAGATCTAAAGATCAAGTGGACTACACTGCAAAAAACAATGGGGGATTGGTAGGGATTGAACGTCTACCATTGAAACCCTTTTGGGGGGTCACAGAAATTTCAGATCAATATGAAATTTGTTTTTCCTCTTTATCCATGTATTTTTGACCTTATTAACAGATTGGATGGAAAATAAATGTTATTGTAGGCCCTACAATTTTTTTAACAGTTAAAATCATTATCCTCGTTGTTATTTTTGGTGTGGTCCATTTGAGCCTTGGATATGATTCATTTTTTGTCTAATACTCTAAAAGGATCTCAAAAAATGGATGAATGGTATGGATATACACCACACCAAAATATCAATTTTGGAACGAAGTATGATTTTGGTTCTGTTTTAAGCCGTTCAAGAAAAAAATAATAAAATAAAACTCTCTCGTTCCCTCACCCTCTCTCTCTCTCTCTCTCTCTCTGGATCTCTCTCTCTCTCCCGTTCCATCACTCCTGAACTCTCTCCCGCTCCATCACTCCCGATCTCTCTCTTGCTCCCTCACTCCCTCCCTCTCAATCTTTATCCCTCTCTCTCCCACTCCATTTCATCTCAGTTTTATCTCACAACTTTTTCCCCCTCAGTTATATGATCGTCCGTAAAAATTGACTACACGTCTTCTCCCTCATTTCTCACTCTCTATTTAGTTGCGGCAAAGGTTTCCGGATCTCTTTCATCTTAAGAAAAGGTAAAAGGGGGAAAAAGAGAGCTCGTTCTGGACGTGGATCTTGCATCGATGGACCAATCAGTGGGAAAAAAACTAGGGTTTTCTCGATTGCTGCTATATCTTTACTCGTTAGGGTTTTCTTTCAATCAACTAAGGAAATGGCAACTGCAAACCCTTTTGATCTGTTGGGAGATAACAATAGTGACGATCTGTAACAGCTGATAGCTGCTCAGTAGCAACAAAAAGCAGCATCGAAGAAAGCCCTAGCTCAACTGCAAGATGCTTCTCAGAATTTTTTGGATTTTTTAGAGGCGAAGTGATGAATAATGTGGTAGTTGCTTCCATTGAAGATCCAAGTCGGTTCCCAGCCTTAGGTGCTAAGTGGCGAAGTGATGAATAATGTGGTAGCTGCTTCCATTGAAGATCCAAGTCGGTTCCCAGCCTTAGGTGCTAAGTGAGATCATCTCCTCTCTCTCTCTCTCTCTCTCCCCACCCCCTCGTATTTTTCTCCTTATTTGGAAGAGTAGTTAGTGAGTGGCAGGATCCATAGGAATAACAAGGCTTCCTATATCAAAATTATCTTTAAATATTTTAAATGTTTTGAATGTAAATTTAAGAGATTGGAGAGTTTGGGAATTGGTTGTGATAAGATTTTAGGTCGTTTATCCAGAAGGAATACGTATGATGGAGCAAAATGCTTGGATCATTGTTGTGTGTGGTACATTTATACTTCTTTTTTAGATTTCCAAAGGGAAATGAATTTATGATTATCAGAGTATTTCTAAGTTGGAATTTTTTTTTCACAGCCCAAGGATCTACCAATCATAGCTAGAACAGCAAGGAGGTTAGCTGGGAGAGCGATTGGGTACATTTAGATGTCATGGTGGTAGTTGGAAAATGTTCTACAACAGTCTCAAGCTAGCCAGGTATTTCATTTTAGCTCCAATCTTGTCTTCATCCAGGTAAACGAGTCTTTAAAAAATGGGGGATGAAGGTATGAATTATGGCAAGTATAAGGTGATAGTTCATCACAATTTTTAAGTTGATGGTGACTTATCCATTGGACTCATGCTAACATGTATGGCAATCCATCTTATCTAATGCTTCTATTGTGATACAGCATAACTCAAAAGTCACACTAATTGTGCAACTCTAGCTATCCAATTGGCGGAAGTCAAATGGACCATGGTTATTCAGCCATATCATATCCATATCCACCACAGCCAATATGGGATAGGGAGTAAAATTGGTATACTAAAAATTGAATAGTTGTATTGTCTAGTAAGGCATAAAAAGCCCTGTTTTGTGATTTGTTGAGGTCCAACCCATGGTGGGGCCAAATAGACCACTGGCCATGATCACTGAATATGATAGTTCTAATTGCCATTGGTATAATCTTTCCATTCTTAGAGAAGAGAAATGAAAACTATCAGAACAGTGGTCCCTACTGATGGGGTTTTCCTCGGTCAGAGGAGATGTGGTGCTATTCGAATGCCACAAACAATGAATTCACGCACTGTTCGACCATCGATAGCACTGCTCGACCGGTCGAGTGAACAGTGCTCCACCGGTCAAGGGCCTGGCTTGACCAGTCGAGTGAACAGTCTCGACTAGTTGAGGTTACGTAGATTTGAGTCCAGATCATGCACGGACTGTGGAAATCTGAGGCTCTTTTGTGAGGGGTGCGAAAGGGAGTTTCCTAAATTATAAATAGAGGTGCCTATGGCCTTTCTAGGAAATGCAAGAGGCTTTCATAAAGCTTTGCAAGGGTTTGCTAAAGGGTTTAGGGCTATTAAAAGTGTGAGGGAGAGAGAGAGAAAGAGAGAGAGGAATCTTGTGGAAGGGAGGTTATGCTCATAGAGGTGATCTATTATGCACTTGATATCTCAACGCTTCTATGTCCTCGTAATCGGTGCGATCTCTCCATTTTTCTTTTATTCTCTTATTGTTTATCCACTCTTGCGTGAGTGAAGAAGGTTTGATCTAAGCAGTGTATGCTTGTGATCGGTTGTAACGTTCTACTTCATAGTGGATTGTTGATCTGGACGAGGTCCCATAGTTTTTACCTCTTTTAGAGTTTTTCACGTAAAATTATCTTGTATCGTGTCGTTTATGCTTTGATTTATTTCATTGCTTTATTATTCCATAATCTCTGGTGTTTTTGGGAGGCTAGATCTTAAGGTTTTGTGTAATGGCCCCTAACAAAGTGGTATTAGAGAGAAGTTCATTAAACGGAGTGGGATCAGTTTTGAATTACGGAAGGTGGCTCATCATGGATGATCACCCGCAATGGTCTAACTAGATCATATGGAAGGCTAAGATGGAGGACTTGCTTTTTTGTAAGGACTTATATTCTCTAATTTCAGGCATATCACCAAAATCTAAGGATATGTCTGATGATAATTGGAAGAAGTTGGATCGGAAGGTGGTGGGGTTTATTAGACAATGGCTGGATGATTCTATGTTCCACCATGTGTCTACGGAGACCTCAGCCGCTAGCTGTAAACCCCGGATTTTTGCCAACCTGGAGTTAGACGTCCTTAGGCAATGGGTCAACCATAACACTCTCAGAGTTCAATCCCAAAGTCTAAAAATCGCTTTTCAACCCATTTCCTTCAAAATCTCACCTTTCATCACCTCATTCTTCATATTTCTCTAAGTATTTTCATATTAGACACAAATTCTAAAGTTTAAATGGTAAAGAACTATACTTAAACTAAAACTTACTGTAAATAGTACATACATGAATAAAATAGGATTTTTACTATTAAAATTTTAGAATTTCATGATATAGATAGGACATTTGGATATGTTAGCTTCTTCCACCCCAAAATCATATACTATACGTCGAGTAACCCATTTCAGATTGAAAGATACACACATTTCAAATATCAGATCAGCGAATCCACATCAAACGGAGTCGGGGGCCTATCGGAGCATGTCCAGGGGGGCTCACAGTGGGTCCCACATGTTTTTAGGGTCCAGGGGGCAGGAGGACCTCGTCGCACTGGTGACCACTTGTTGAAAAGTCCAGCGATCGGCGAGGACCTCGCCGTATATCGGGCTTGGCGGGTCGGGCGGTCCTTTTTTCCTGCACATTTCGTCCAATTGTGAAAAATCATAACTCCCTCATTATAACTCCAATTTGGTGATTTAAAAACTAATTTTAAGATAAATGAGTCTAGTTTTATATAAAAATAAGTGAAAAATATAATAAAATATTTAATATAGTTTAAAGTATGTCGTTGTGACAAGTATCTGAAAATCATTCGTTGGACAGCTGCTGGTTCGAAAATTTTTAGAATTTTTTTACAACATGAAATCTCATGAAATATGGAGGAGATGGGGTAAAATTAATGATGAACAATTAAAAAAATAATTAAAATAATATACTAACTAGTAGTGTTAAAAATGGGGCATAGAATGGCCCTAGGACCGTATTCTGCAATAATTAGGGTATAATTTGGTTAAGTACTAAACTGAATACTCAGTAGAATTAGCTTGAACCACTTTAAATATGAACTACAAGACCCAAAATGAGTAGGACCACTAATGATACGTTACTTAGAAACCTAGGATCAATCTCTAGACCCAGTTGCTCTTGGGAGCATTGTGAAACTTCGTATCGGACCTGGACTGCACGTTAAAAGTTCGATTACCTCGAAACTATACGGTTATGACCATCTTGTTGGACTTGACGACCACCTCAGAAATCAAGTCCAGATGGTATCCCGAAACTATTTCCTTGAGCCCAGAGCAAAGTAAGTGAGAGACGTGAATTTCTTTAGAATTAAATCCGAATTTAAGTAATCTGAGTCGTGTTGCTTGCGAGCTAAATATAATGATTCAAACCGTCAGAATCTGACCCAATTATACCCTCAGATCAAGGAAAATGTCTCACACATGTCAGTGCACTTGTGGCCATGATCGAGTTCCGGTGACCGTTGAACTGAAACTGGTCCGCCGCGTCTGATCTGTAAATCTGATCGGACTAAAAACTTAGCGTTCCTAGATCCATAGTCAAGGAGTTTAAGTCCGACCGCATTCAGTAAAGGGGCCTTCATAAATGATCTGTTGAGCCGAAACAGATGAGTTTTGGCTATAATCTAAGTATACCTTAGCCCTGGGGCCATTTCAATCAGTCTTCGGCCTATATAAAGGCCTAAACCCACCCCATTTTTATTCCATACGATTTTGCAACCCTATGAGAGAGAAGGGAGCAAAAAGAGAAGGAAAGAGAGAGAAAGTGAGAGAGAAAGCGGGAGAGAGTTCTTGGGATTCGATCCCATCGCTCCACAGGCTAAATTATCACTTCTGCATCACTATTCCAGTGATTCCAATTCTGAAATTGGGTAAGAAAACCTAACCCTAATTTTTTTAGGGTTTCAAATAGTGTAAGTGCTAGAATAGCTAACCTATTCCCTGTTATAGGTGGTTGTTATGCCGTAGATGAAGGAATAGTGTTCGAACCGAGTTCATTACGAGTCTACCGACGAAAGGTGTGGACTATAAATGTTTAGGTTATGGTTTTTAAGGCTTTCAATGTCAGGAATGATTTATGTTTAACTTGATTGCTATCACACATGCTAAATACAATGTCTTCCATATATTACATAAATATACATACTTTGTTGAATTTTAAATGCATTCCGTGTTTATTGAATTTCCTGAATGAATATGGAATTATGGTTTGCACTTGTTATGATTGATGCTTAGAAATACATGATTAGTGTATGCGTGACAACTCCTATGTGGAAGGAATTGTTGTAATATGTGTTTAACTAAGCTATTACATGTATGTGAATATGTATAGCATAAGTGTTTGACAAAATGCCTGAATGAGAAAATGCATGTTGTAGTGTATTTAATGAGGATGTTGAGATGCGATCCTCAATCCCCTCATGCATAGTTATAGTTTCCTCTATGTAACCTATCTTACTATTATGTGATTTATGGGCGAATTACCTATGTATGATAACATGTTTAATACGTGTTTGTTGAAATGTTTGTATGCATTTAGAATATGGATTTGTGATTGCCATGATTAATTATCGTAGGTACATGCTTGTTATATATGCAACAACTCCTTGGTAAGAGGATTTGCCCTAATACGTAATATAACCAATATACGTGATGTGTGTTGGAAGGTGTAGTCTAAATGTTTGTAAAAATGTCTGAATGAGTTAGTAGTTAGTAAATTGTGATTTATAAGGGAGTTGAGATATGAATCCCAACTACCTTAACTGTGTGTATGATTTCATCCATGTACTGTATATGATTCATGTTTAGCTGTGTGTTTGATTTCCTCCATGTACTGTATATTCATGTTTCCATAGTATGCTCAAATGACTATAGGATGGACTTATTTATTCATTATTGCTTTGACAATCTCATATTCTTACTTGTTGTAATTGCACGTGGTTGGGACTATATTATAGTTCAGGCGATCGGTAACAGGCCTCGAAATGGTGACTGAGGTTGTTTTCGCCACACGAGATGTGTTCGATAAATCCGAGCCGTACTTGGGATGTTGGCAGTGTTTAGGCCACACAGAGTGCTTATGCACTTCATGTCGATCAACTCAACGTGCGCTCGTACTAGTCGGACTCGTCTAATAAACCGATTATCCCAATATATGTTCACCATGTATGGACGCTACTACTTGAATCTAAGGTACCAAACTCACCAGTGAAACCCTGTTAACCATGGTACCTCGATCCGCTAAGACTCATGAGCGGGGCATGGTGGTATGGGACACCGTGGTCGAGCTATCGGCCTACGTTGGGGCGACGAGCCTCCCCATAGTGACCAGTGAGCAACCCAGACTCGTGAGCTGAATATGGTGGTATGGGACATTGTATTCGTGTTGTCGGTCTACTCATATTGGTGATGAGCCCTTTGTAGTGACCTTTAGCATAGATTGAAACTACATGGGGGCGACGAGCCTTTTTGTAGTAACTGGGGTATAACTAGGCCTGTATTGATTGGTGACAAGCCCTTTACAGTTATCTAGAACCATAACATCGTATGAGATTTACTAGGATTGACGACCTTAGAATGGATCATTGTTTGGGAATTGATATAAGGGAGGTAACTTGGCTTCCCAATCCTGCTGTATGAAAAAGAATAATAAGAACTTGGTAATCACGTTCATGCACTGCATTGCATGTTCTTTGGCAAGGAAGAGTACTTTCGGTGGTTGTCATGCACGCCGTAAGATGAAGACACTGAGAGAGTGCAGGCGAGGGCATGCATCATTATCGCATATCATTCTTGTATTAACAAGAGTACTTAGGACCTGATTGTTGTATTGCATTATCATTACTGCTTGACTGAATTGATAACATGTTAACCTTTACTTTATTGTTCCACTGAGTTGATCACTCACTCCCACGTTACAAGTCGTTGTTTTAAACACCAACCAGTCCCTGTTTTAGTTTCAGATGACGACGATGCTTACGAAGCGGAGCCGAAATTTTATGATGATGAGGAGGGTTTTTCCTATATGTAGGTATCTGGTGGGTCTATGCAGACCATGTTCTGATCAACAGGGTTACAGGGATGTTGATTAAATGCCATTACACTTGTTAGTTTGTACCTTTGGAACACTCATGTATCTTCATTTTGTTCATTTTTAGAGTATACATGTATATATTTAACCTGATAACATGTTCTCACTTTGGAGACTTACAACAGTTTATATATTTTATATATCTATAATAGTCTTCTGCTTGTGAAATTAAACTGTCTTTGGAGTATGATATGCTATTTTGGTCTAATCCCACTCATGTTTAATGTACTAATATGAACAACATTCAATCATCATTATCTATGTTGCATAAGTGATGCGTTGGAACTCGAGAGTGGAGTTTATGCTCGACTCCCGATTTTTAGGGTGTTACACTAGCCCATGGCTGAAATTGGAAGGGCTGTATGAGAGGACGACAGCCGGTAATAAAATCTTCCTGATAAGACGACTCGTGAATCTCAAGTTCAAAGCTAGTGGTTCTGTGACTGAGCATATGAATGAGGTCAATAATATAGTGAATTAGCTCTCCGCTATGAAGATGGTCCTGGATGATGAATTACAGGCTTTGCTATTACTTAGCTCATTGCTTAATAGTTGGGAGACATCGGTGGTGTCTCTAAGTAATTCCGTGCCAAACAGAAAGGTATCCATGGAACATATAACTAGCTATCTCTTCAATGAGGAGACAAGGAGAAAGTCTCAAGGGTTTACTTAACAAGAGACCCTTGTGTCATAAGAATGGAGGAGAGAAAAGAACAAGAAGAGCGGGAAGGCTAGACATAAATTAAGAGGTAATTCGAGTATCATAAAGGATGTTGAATGCTAGAATTGTAGCAAGAAGGGCCACTATAAGCATGAATGTCGTAAGAATAAGAACGACAAGAAAAGAAAAGGAAAAGAGAAGGAAGATGAATCAGATTTCACTACGGTCGCTTCATATGGTGACGTTGTAGTTATTCTTTTAGTAGATCATGATGTTTGTCTCATGGCTATGAGTCAGGATACCGACTGAGTGATTAACTCGGGGGCTTCTTTTCATGCAACTCCACGTAGGGACTTCTTCACTGGCTACAAGTCCTATGACTATGGGACCGTGAAGATGAAAAATTCTAGCTTAATGAAGATCGTAAGGGTCAATGATATTTGTGTGAAGACCAATGTAGGCTACACATTCGTTCTTAGGGATGTGAGGCATATCTTAGATCTTCGCCTCAACATGATGGCGACGGAAAAGTTAGATAATGATGGCTATGAAAGCCGGTTTGCTGGTGAGCGCTGAAAGCTCATTAAGGGTTCGTTGATCACAGTTAGAGGATGGAAGTGTTGAACCCTTTACGAGGTAAGTGTCAGTGTGTGCAAGGGTGGGTTGAACACATCGAAAGATTCAGTTATTGACATGTGGCACAGGCATCTAGGCCATATGAGTGAAAGGGGCTTCAAGTACTTGCGAGGAAGCGGCTCCTTCCAGACGTGACAGGTATACTTCTCAAAACCTATATTGATTGTTTATCAGGAAAATAACATAGAGTTTAATTTGTTAAAACTGCTCATGTTAATAAAGTGCATGCATTAGATTTGGTTTATTCTGATGTTTGTGGTCGCATTAGGATAAAAACCTTAGGTGAGTCATTGTATTTTATCACTTTTATAGATGTTGCATATAGGGGTTGAGTTTATTCTTTGAAATCCAAAGACGAGGTCTTTGGTGTGTTTAAATTGTTTCATGATATGATCAAGAGAGAGAGGTAGATCATTAAAGTGCATCCGCACTAACAATGGTGGTGAATACATTGGCGACTTTCATGAGTATTGTAAGGCCCTGGGTATACGGCATGAACAGGAGATTCCTAAGACCCCCCCAACATAATGATGTGTCTGAGTAAATGAATCACACCATTATAGAGAGAATCAGATGCATGTTATCCCATGTGAAATTGCTAAAGACGTTTTGGGGAGAAGCAATGCACACAGTAGTGTATCTGATAAATAGGTCTCCATTAACCCTGTTGAATGGAGAAGTGTTTGAGAAGGTGTGTTCTGAAAAGGATCCATTATATAATCAACTTAGGGTATTTGGATGCAGGATATTCGTTCACGTACCAAAGGACGAGAGGTCCAAGATCGATATGAAAATCATGTAGTGTGTGTTCTTGGGGTACGGTGATGAAAAGTTCGGTTATAGATTGTGGGATTCGACCGAGAAGAAGCTCGTCAGGAGCAGAGATGTAGTTTTCTTTGAAGACCAGTATATAGAAGACATTAGAAAGCTAGAGAAGAACCAGCCTAGTTCAGGTCAATTAGAGGACATGGATCTAGTTATTCCTCCCATGGTGCCTGATGAAGGGGGAGTACAACAAGGTGTAGAGGACGAGGGAGTTCCTACAGAAGATGGACTGGGGGAGCAGTCTCCACTTGATCTACCTATTGAGCCACTGGTGAGGAGGTCATCTAGAGACAGACAGCGGTACAAGAGGTACTCATCGCATAAGTACATTATGTTCACTGATGGGGGAGAGCTAGAAGATTATTTTAAGGCCCTACCTGATGAGCATAAGGGGGAGTGGTTGAAATCTATGTAAGAGGAGATGAAATCTTTACATACGAACCACACCTATGATATGGTGAAATTGCATAAGGGCGAGAAAGCTTTGAGAAACAAGTGGGTATTCAGAAAGAAGGTTGAGCAGAAGAATTAACAGACGACGTTTTAAGCCAGACTTGTGGTGAAAGGGTTTGGTCAAAGGAAAGGCATAGACTTCGAGGAGATATTCTCACCAGTGGTGAAGATGACATCCATACGGGTGTTACTTAGGTTGACGACTAGCATGGATCTGCAGATAGAGCAGTTAGATTTTAAAATTTCCTTCCTCCATGATGACTTGGAAGAAGAGATCTACATGCACTAACTAGAGGGGTTTGAAGTCAAGGGAAAAGAGCATATGATGTGTAGGGTGAGGAAGAGCTTATATGGGCTGAAACAAGCTCCATGAAAATGGTAAAAGAAGTTTGACTCGTTTATGTTAAAGCATGGGTAGGACAGAATGGTGTCGGACCACTATGTATTCAGTGCAAGTTCTCAAATGGTGATTTCTTAGTTTTGCTATTATACGCTAATGAGATGCTCATCATAGGAAAAGACATCAAGAAGATTAACAGGCTAAAATATGAGTTGGGAAAGTTATTTACGATGAAAGACTTAGGCTCGGCTAAACAGATCTTAGGAATGAAGATAAACCGTTACAGAAGCAGCAGGAAGCTTTGGCTGTCACAAGAGCGGTATATTGAGAAAGTCCTAGAGCGGTTCAATATGAATGTAGTGAAGCTGGTCAGTACCCCACTGGATGGTAACTTCAGATTGAGCGACAAGCAGTATCCTAAGATGAAGGTAAAGGTGGAAGAGATGCAGAAGATACCTTACATGTCAACTATAGGAAGTTTGATGTATGCTATGGTATGTACACTCCCAAATATAGCATATATGGTAGGTGTTGTCAGCCAGTATCTTGTCAATCTTAGCAAAGACCATTAGGTAACGTGGTTTATTACAATAGTTAAAGTGCAGTCACAGAGGCATATAAAGAGATGCTTTGGATGAAGATTCCTACAAGAACTTAGCCTGAAGCAGGAACAGTACGTGATTTATTGCGATAGTCAAAGTGCTATACACTTGATCAAGAATCCAAGTCAGCACTCTAAGTCAAAGCACATAGAGATTCAGTATCACTGGATCAAGGATACTTTAGAACAGAAGATATTACAGCTTGAGAAGATCCACACGGTTGATAATAGGTTAGACATGATGACCAAGGCTTTGCTTAAGGGTAAGTTTGAGGTTTGTAGAAACTAGGATGCCTTGAAGAAGGTGAATTCCTCCTGAACCAGAAAGGGGGATATTTGATGGGGTTTTCATCCTCAGGTCAGAGGAGATGTGGTGCATTTTGGATGCCACAAATAGTGGAATCACCCGCTGCTCGACCAGTCGAGAGCGCTGCTCGACTAGTCGAGTGAACAGTACTTGACCAATCAAGGGTCACTCGACTCAAAATCCAATGAGCTCAGTGAATAGTGCTCGACCAGTTGAGTGAACAGTCTCGACCAGCCGAGGACTCTGCTTAACCTGTCGAGGTTATGTAGATTTGAGTCCGGATCTTACGCGGACTACAGAAATCTGAGGCCCTTTCTAGGGAGTTTTCTAAAGTATAAATAGGAGTGCCTAGGGCCTTTTTAGGCAATGCAAGAGGGTTTTCTAAATTTTGTAAGGGTTTGATAAAGGGTTTAGGGCTATCAAAGGTGAGAGAGAGAAAAAGAGAGAGAGAGGAAGCTTGTGGAAGGGAGGTTATGCTCATAGAGATGATCTATTGTGCACTTGATATCTCAGCTCTTCTACATCCTCATAATCTGTGAGATCTCTTTAAGTTTCTTTTATTCTCTTATTATTTATCCACTCCTGCGTGAATGAAGAAGGTTTGATCCAAGCGGTATGTGCTTGTGATTGGTTGTAACGTTCTACTTCATAGTGGATTATTGATCTAGACAAGGTCCCGTGGTTTTTACCTTTTTGAGGGTTTTCCATGTAAAATTCCCTTATGCCGTGTGGTTTATGCTTTGATTTATTTCATTGCTTTATTATCGCATAATTTTTATGTTTTTGGGAGGCCAGATCCTAAGGTTTTGTACAACGGCCCCCAACACCTACATCTACATAGTGTAACCCAAATTACTTTATTTTTAGTCTTGAACTGAGCATTGTATGATTGCTTCATTGTTTGGTGTTTGATTGGTGTAATTTTTGTGTTATGATCCATCCAATGTAGAGCCTACCTGATTAATGGCTTTGATCTTCTACATGTTTGCCACGTGTGAAGATTGGGTTATTTAGTAAAGATGGTGACAGACAGTCTGTGATTGGTTTGTTGTGCAAATAGAAAATATGCACTGAGATCAGGTGGGCCATAGTCTGGATGGATCATACTGCAACAAATATTAACCCATCATCATATAAAATGGTAATGATCAAAATACACTAAGGGCCTAGTATACTCAAGTGTTCTAGCCTAATTACAATCCAAATTTTCATTTGGGTTTACTTATTGGATATGAGTTATTTGCATATGGATTGTGATTTTTAGCTGTAATTCTTGCATTTTTTTTTGAGTTATCTCATTTGCGTTATGTCATTTTCTTTCGTTTTGAGTAGTTGTAATTTTAATTTTCTCTTTGATTTTTCATTTTAAATTATTTTTATTTGCATATGGATTGTGAAGTGGGTTTGAAATGGTTTGGCACAAATCACACACACTCGAGTGAAATGATTGAGTTGAATAGGGAGGTAAACGTTCAAACCACCTTGAGAACTAGCAGATGAAACAAGACAGAACTGTGCCCTCAATTGCAAGATGGTTTTCCAAGCAGATATTTCCTACAACACTGCATTTGAAATGTTTCAAGCCAACGATTGAAGCTATATGATACCATGAATGCAGCCAGCAACTTACATAAGCTAAGAGTGCTTTTATGAGGTAAAAAGTACCACATTTGTGAATTTTTAAGATGTAAGAAGAGGCATGTACAAATAGCCGAAGATAGAGCCTTAGATAGGTATGATTGGTGAAAGACCCTAAATAGTTGGGGCAAGGTTATGATGATGATGATATGATGATTGAGATGCATGTGCAAAATATTATTATACAATCTTTTGGGTAAAAGGACACAAAACTATAGGATATTGAGCATCCTTCAGCTATTGAGTATCATTCTCCATCATTCAATTGCAATTAAATTGTTCTTGGCCTTTTCTTCTCCATCATCCTTCAACTATTGAGCACCCTTAAGGGCATATATATTTTGGGTTTTTGGAGGCTGCTGAACAGGATTATGAACAAGAGAAGCCTAATGAAAGAATAGAAAAACTCTCTGGTGGTATTGTTGTCATTTTGGTACTCTTTAGGAGTCTTCTTCTCCCTTAAACAAGATGGTTATGATTGAATTACAAATTGGTATAAATGTGTTCAATTCCCCGACATTCTTGGCACTACTGGATAGGTTGGAGCATAAACAGATTCAAAACTGAAAGAGAAGAAGTTGTTCCCTTTAGTTATATGGAAAGTATATTAGACTTTCTAATAATTACATGACTTTAAACAGGAAAATCTAATACACACACCTTTGAGGTTAAAGGATGTCTTTTAAAAGTGTATTTTCATCTTTATGGAACAACAAACACATGAACTTCAATGTGTCAGTTTCATGAATTTACTTGAGTGCATTCTCATACTACAACTGAAATCTTCAGGACCAATTTCTGTAATTTTTATTTGAAGGTTTTGAGCTTTTTTATGCAACCCAAGTTGTAAACCAATGGTTGTTTTCATGTGTTGGCATCAAGAATATAAAAAAAAACTGTTAATTCAGAACCAATGGATGTCTATAAAACAGGGCATAACTATTTATTTATTTATTTATTTAAATCAACCCTTTTGAGTCAACTACAATGTCATGGAGTGTGTCATATATTCAATTTTACATGACAAACACATTATTATAATATTTATCAATTATATCTGTTTGTGTAGAATCTTTCTTAATAAAAATTTTAAGCCAGTTATGACTAAAGACGTGGAATTATGGATGAGAAATCAGTTGCCCTCAAAGTTGTTAACAAGGAAGTACTTTATATGGTATGTATTTTAGAACCAACATTCTTGCAATTGAAGTAATAGGGATGGGAATTTCACATGCTTTAAGGTGTCTGGAGAGGGGTGCGGTTAGGAATTCATGATATTTTATAGGGCTATGTATGATTTAGTGGTGTGACTGAGGATGAGATAACACATGATTCAGTTAATATTAGTATTTTTAATTACATGACATGATGCAAATGAGTTTAAAAAAGTTAGGGTCTGTTTGGTTTCCAGTAATGAATGAGTTGATTTCACTTCAAATCTTTCATATATTTCCATTTTTTTTTCTCATTTTGGCTATTATTCGCTTCAAATTCTCATAAGCGAGTTAAGTCTTCTTGTTGGTTCATCCACACTTAAATGTTTTCCCTAGTATTTCTTATTATTTTCCAATAATAAGTTTTGTACATGAATGCTAATAGATAGCCTAGCAGCATGGTGGATTGGATATTCATGATATTTTAAACACTCCTTTGTGGAGCCAGAGACATACAAGATCCCATGCCACAACAACTCATGCACAAATATCTCATGTTTTTGACATGGCTGCTTTTTGTGTTGGCAGGCTCAATAGAACTGCACTAGTGATATGAGACAGAATCTTGATTAAGGTACTACGTGAGAATCTTGAGAATGTCTTATGATTGGTGGACCACATTATGAATCATTTCTCCAGTAGATGTATGATTGAGGATATATACTGACTTCTAAGAATGAACGAAATTCCCTTTTATGGTTTACTAACAAGAAGAGATAATAATTCCTTGTTGAGGCTATTAGTTTCATAGCGGCATTTATCCTCAAAAGATCCTTGGGAAGTTCTCCAGAATTCCTTTTCCCCTACTTTTTTTCTTTTCAATTGTTGAGATATGTTATTACTATCAGAAGTACAAAGGAAGATACATGAACTTGTTGACATTTTATGGTATGAGGTTAGCTATAGTTATTTTAGCATTTGTGTATGTAGAGTGCAGATTTTCATCTGCTGGAAAGGAACTTAAGAGATGCTAGATTTGGTTCAAAAATCCTGTTTTGCCAAATATTCCTGTACTACACTCCATCTTCAAAGATACCAAATTAACAAGGTAAAAGTGTCATCCCTTGAGTACTGTTGTTCCATGAATTGGATTTACATGTTTCTAGAAGGATGGAAGACTAAGGGCCTGTTTGTTAAATCTGAAATCCGAAGTCTAAATTTGAAGTCTGAATCTGAAATCTGAACTTGAAGTCAGAAAACTAATCACATATGGATTTCAAAAGTCAACTTCTGCCCTGATTTTGAACTATTCAGGCTGGACCTATTCAGAGTTTTGACTTTACTTTGCCTCATGCAGCCCTTCGACAGTCCTACTTCCATATAATATGATCTAGACTTCCAAAGTCATAACCAACCATTTTAGCTCTCCTACCTGATATGGTTTCCAATTTTGACCCATTGGTTTTAGATTTCAGATAGGCTAAACAACATTGCATTTCAGCCCTTCCAACATTCACTATGAAATGTTTGAATATCTTGCTTCCATATCAAGATTTTTCATTTTTCTGTTCCCTATTTGTTTGTTTTTTTTAAAAAAAAAAAAAAATTTGGCATATGGTTATTAGATGTTGTGAAATATAATGCCAACAATTAGTATTTCATGTCCCATATTGTGTTTTATCTTGTTCTTCCTATGACTTCAGCTTCTTTATTTTTCTAAACATGTACCTATTGCATGCATTTTGTCAATAATTGGCATCCACCCATACATGGTATCTATTTCTTTTTTATGTTGTTCTATGATTGGACTTGTTCCTTCTTTCCTGGAAGGCATTCTGATATCAATCTAGTCGAGTTGGGAAAGGAAGCACTGAATGAAGATGATAGAGTTGTCTTGTTTTCAGCAACAAATATTACTGGGAAGTTTGACATTATGGGTTTAGAACAAGAAGACATCATTCCATCATTCATAAATAGTAACAACAAACAGCAAGTCAATAAACCTTATATGTGGTAAGAATTTCCTGATGTTGATGGATTCTTGCTTGGAAGGCCACTTCTCAAATGATGATGGAACTAAGTTAGTGTAATTGGCTTCTCGTTGCTTGCAATATGAACCTCATGAGAGTCTAAATGCAAAGACACTTGTGACTTCTCTTACTTCTCTTATCATGTAACACTTTCACAGGTACTTGCTCCTGTTTACTTTTATTTTGTTTTGTTTTCTTTTTTTAACGATTTCACTGGTACATGATAGCACAACAACATTACTAGTTTGTGTATGAAGCATTACTTTCCATCTGCTGAATTTTACTTTATTGGCCCCTTGAGTACAAATCTCTCAAGTCTAGGAACTACACCAACCATCTAGTGTTGGAAAGTAATCATGTTGGAAAGTAGGTTCATCCAAATGAACTCTTGCTATTATCAAGTAGGTTCCACCATATTCTCTGATATTTTATTTCATTTGGTAGTGGGATTTCAAACCCCACTCTTACCACTTATGTATCTGTTGGTTTTCTTTGTTAGAAAGGGAAAGATTTATGGAGTGGTCATTAATAGGCTGTAGTATGTCATTATTGTAGAAAGGGGTTTTCTATCATTACGCTTTATTTATGTTTGTGTTGTGTTTTCTTATTTGTTGTATCCATTTGATATGTTTTCTTAGTGGGTATAATTTGGATCTCATGATTAGAACGTTGTTCAATCCGTTAGTGAGTACAAGATTGGCAATGTGGTTTTCTCTCACAGGTCTGGGTTTTTAATATGCTAATATTTTCTGCAGATTCTAGAGCCATGCCAAAGTAATCTTGCTTATTAGCCTTCTAATCCCGGGACTATGGGCATCCTTGGTTTGCTTGCTGAGATCTATGCACTACCAAACCTTAAAATGAACCTGAAGTTTGACATTGAGTTATGCAAATGCATGTAGATAAGTAGAGGAGATTGATACAGTCATGTAGATAGCTTCTATGTGGTTGTATTGAGAACATGAATGGCGTAATAAATCGAATGAAGCAATTTGGGGGTGTAACCCAGCCACCATACCAAATTGTGTTAAAGGAGCGACGATATCAAAACCTTTGTGGGAAATGCTACTTGTGGGAAAATCCAAACCTGTTGTCACCTTTTCCAGGGAAAATTGGAAGTGTTTAACTAACAACAGCCACATTTTTTAGTTTCCAATATACCCTTGACTTCATTTGAAATTTCTTTCAATACCCATTGAGTATTGAAAGTTTTTTGCCCTATGAAGCTAATTATAGGGACAAAAATGTCCAAAAGTTGCTCAAGTTGTATGGTATAGATGATGTTGCAATGAGTCAAATGAAGTATATCAATCAAATTTGTGGTTGATGAGGACTTATTGGTAGAGTTTATCATGAAAGGGGTCTTTTTCTTCTGCTGATTTGTTCTTATTAGTGAAACATACATGGAACTTTACATTTTTTTTTCTTATAGCTATTTAATTTTTTGAAGTGCTTATGTATTTGGAGAGGATGTGAGTTTTGGTGGTGTCTTCCGTTGCACAACAGGATTGGCTGATAAATTTGGAAAATCCAGGGTTTTCAATACACCCCTATGTGAAAAGGTACATGTATTTTCCATGGGATGTAGCATGGGTGAGATTTAAAGATGGGTCTTGCTAATGTCCCCATGAAGGTGAGGTCGTTAGCAATATCCCCAAAGCTTTTGAATGACACATGGGACTCCCAATTATCATTTGGGAAAGTTCATTAAATCATACCATTTAGAGAAAGCCATGGTGTAAGAATCATGCTGATTGGATGATCCTAACCCCATGAATGAGGCCAATTTGTTACAACCATCTAATATTTTCAAGCCATAAATTGCATGGTTTGAATCATCAAACCAGAGTGCTACTTTGGAATCATAAGCAATGTAAAGTGGGATCTTTCTGATAGATTGTTCGAATTTTTTAGTAGATCTATTTCATTCATCCACTCAATCTTAAATGTCTATTTTTCATGCGATTGGAAGCTTATGTTTAATTGGTTGGTGTGATTTCTGTACAATGGCTTGTCTCTAGTTGTATGAAAGAATGGATGTTTCAAATTGATGATTGGTGCAAGAATCATGCTAATTGGATCATCCTAACCCCATGAATGAGGCCAATTTGTTACTACCATCTGATCTTTTCAAGCCATAAATTGCATGGTTTGAATCATCAAACCAGAGTGCTACTTTAGAATCATAAGCAATGCAAAGTGGGATCTGTTAGATAGATCGTTCAAATTTTTTGTTGGATCTATTTCATTTATCCACTTAATCTTAAATGTTTATTTTTCATGCAATTGGAAGCTTATGTTCAATTGGTTGGTGTGATTTCTATACCATGGCTTGTCTCTAGTTGTATGAAAGAATGGATGGTTTAATCAAATGCACTGGTAATAAAGAAAATCATTATGCGATAGCAATGTGGGGCACGCACAATAACCCAAAATATGTATCATGAACTTACTTGTTCGTTATTTTTTTCATAAAAATTCATCTTTTTTTTTTATTTTTCTTTTAGTTCTAAAGATCTTTTTTTTTTTTTTTGGTTCATTTTTTAAGTTTTTTGTGGGTGGTGCATTTAAGGAATGTAATGATTTTGTGTTTCTTAAGTTTCTTTTTTTTTTTTTTTTTTTTTTTTTTGTAATTACTAATGCATCTTCACACACAGAGAATTGTTGGATTTGGCATTGGTTTGGCTACCATGGTGAGAGTTTAAATTTTAATCTTCTCACATCTTATAAATGTTCAATTTCATGTTTGCCTTTTGTGTTCTTGTAATGCAACTCTGACATTTTCTGAATGGTTCAAAGCTTTCAAATGTTTTATTTTTAACTTTGTTTGTTTTTTATTTTTTCACAATAGGGGAATCGAGTTATTGTGGAAATTCAGTTTGCAGATTATAGTTTCCCTACCTTTGACCAAGCAGGTTTCCTATTATGTTTAAAATCCTTTCACAGTTGTGATCCTTTTTTTCCCCTACTTTAATTCAGGAACTTATTCATTCCATGCCTTGTAGTGGTTTCTACTCTTGTTCTTGGTGTTTATTAAATTTCCTTGGGAATCTAAATCTAAATCTTGCTTTGTGTGTATGTACACGCATGTAACTCATTAATTGGATGTGGGAGCAGGAGAGGGTAAAATATCCATGTTTAGAAAAATTAGAAACTGAATGTTGAAAAACCATCACTTCTTAAAGAAGCAACAGTTTATTGTTAGAAGTAATAAAGTTAATTAGATTTATGTTCTGCTACTTTGACTATTTTACAATGCTGATTAGAAAAAATGTTTTTGGCATTTCTAACTCGTATCATCCTTCTTGTCACAATTAGTAAGAAATATAAGCTTGGTCAATCCCTGGACTGAATTTAGATTTTAAAATTCCTTAAATGCAATTTGCTGCAAAATCAGCCACCAACTGCATCATGTTCGTGATTTTAAAGTAGAAATTTAAACACACTATCAATGTAAGCATGATATTGGCATTTCAATATGCCAATGTTGATCTCGACTCACGAAGGATGGGGAAGTGTGTCGTTCTATAAACATCTACAAGACAAGTGAGTTTGGATTTCTTTTTTCATTGATTCGGCATCTCTTAGATTGCTTAATCTGGATTAGACTAGTGTGTGTTTTTTTAAAAAAATTTATTTATTGGATGGCTGCTTGAGTTATATTTTTCTTTTCTTTTTCTTTTTCTATTAGCTATTTGAGCTAACTTTATTATTGGTTGGTTTTTGTCCTTCATGATTAGCTTTTCTTTATTGAGTTTTATATGTTGTATTGAGATCATGTTTCAAATTAATGAGATTTTTCCCACCATTTTATTATGATTTTTTTAACTAATTGATGGCACATGTGGATTGAGAAATTTTCTTTCCATGTACAGAAATTAACAGATCAGTCGAATGCACCTAGCGCTGGATTGATGGATGGCATCTCGCTCACAAAATTTGATACTATTGACAACAAGGTATTTCATTATAGATTTTAATCAATCTCCACCTTTTTTTTTTATTCTCTTCCTTTGTATATTTTCTTGCTGTCATTTTGGGCTTCTGTATTTCAGAAAATTTGGGGGTGTCCTTCACTTGAATTGTACAAGTAGCTGTTCTTCTTGATTTGCAGATGAGGGGTTATGGAGATAAATCATCTTTTATTGAAAGTAATTCTATCCATAGGTGGTGAAAGCCCACTACGGCGTGAGTGTGTGGGGGTTTGTGTGCGTATGTTTTTTTTTTTTTTTTTTAAAAAAAAAAAAGACCTTTCTTCTTTCAAAGTTTGTCTAAGGATGTTCCTGATGTTTACTTATTTCATGACTTTTGAAATGGCTTGTATAGATTAGCTTATTTTTTTCTTTGGATTAATCTCTATTTTGATGGAATGCAATAAACTTCTGTTAATTTATTTCCCTTAATCCTAAATTTTGTTTCTATCAGGGTTTGAAATTGTTCTTAAAATTACGTCTTAAAAAATGACCATTGGCATCATTAAGAACAGTTTAAAATTGTTCCTAAAATGTGACCGTTGGCACTAGAACGGTTCAAAACTGTTCCTAAAAATCTGTCTCTAAAATTTTAAACAATACTCAAAACGGTTCTAAACCATTCCTGTTTTTCTACAATGCCTCATTTAGGAATAGTTTTAAACCATTCCTAAAGCATTTAGAAACTATTTAAAACCGTTCTTAAATGATGATTTTGGTGTAGTGATAATAAATACATCATTGTTAGGCCCATGTAACTTTGATCTCATTTGAACCGTTGGTACAACTTGGAACTCGAGGAGCATCGGCGCTCATCTTCGCACAACATGTATCTACACCCACTATATAGTAGGTGTGTGGTACACCAACCAATTTGCTTCCATGTATATGGACATTGTCCAATCATTAGGTGGCCAGCTTGATGATCAGATCAAGAAAATCTTTGGGCCCATCTGATGGACAACATGGATGTGAACACGTGGACCGTTGGTACTTGTAATTCAGCATTGTCAAGGCTGGTGTGACGGTCTTTCACAATTCTACCCTATATTCACATGCCCATCTGTTTAGGCTTTGTTTTGGAGCTTCAATAAGCTCACAGTGTTTACAAGTCAACTAATGTACCCCCCAACAATATATGCCAGAATGGTACACATGTTAAATATCCAAGTCATCCATCATATGGAAGTCATTATTATTATTATTATTATTATTATTATTTTCCTTCTTATTTATTTATTTTGTGGGAAAAACTCTGTTCATTTCATTCACAAATAAATAAAACCAGATACATAGACTCTTCAGGCTTCTGCCAGAAAAAGCTAGGCGGTGACCTATCATATGGAGACAATCAAAATACAAAGGAAAAGAATAGAGAAAAGACCCAAGATATGTGGAGGGGAGCAGAGGATTAGGTGATTTTTATGAGGGAATGTGCTTAATGTTCCCCATGCCGATTTTGTCGAGCAGAAGAAGGCCTCTAACCGAGGCCGGAAGAAGGGAGGTCTACCTGTACAGAATAGATCATTGATCTTTGTTCCCCAGTCTAGCCGGTTCATCTGTAGGGGTGTTACTTTCCCTGTGGATATAGCTGAAGGAGAACTGCACTTGATTCTTAATGTTGCTCAATCTATGAACCCAGTACCTCCACCGCCAGCCTATTTTAGATTTCCCATTGATTAGGTTTACAACAAAAGAGGAATCAGATTCAACCATAACATTCGTTATCTCGAAACTCAGACACAAAGACAGCCTATCCGAAACTGATCTAAGTTCAGCTCGATTATTAGAGTCAACACCATAACCATTAGAGAAAGCAAAGATCAGATTACCCTTTTCATCTCTGCAGATGCCTCCGTCAATAGAAGGGCCCAAATTTCCTTTAGCTAACCCGTCAATGTTAAGCTTATACCAGCCCGCAGATGGACTCTTCCACTTCACTAGCTCAAATTTCATATTCTTCAATTTTAGGGTCTTAACTCCCAATGCCTTGAAGGTGAGGTCCACATTCATAGAAGAGGGACTGATGACGAACATGCCCTTACTTAAGTCCCTGAGCCATCTATTAATTTTGACAATGCGTCAGCTCACCTAGAAATGCTTATCTTCAAATCTAGCTTCGTTTCTAACTTTTCAAATTTCCTAGCATAAGATGATTGGAGCAATCCCCTGAAGGGGAGCAATAAGGCCTCTAGCTGACGGGGAGAGCCACCAAATGCGAAATCTCTCCTCCAACGTTTGGGAATGTAAGAGAGGAGAGTTGAAAATCTTACTGTAGTGGTGTCAAATGATTGGCGCCAGCTGGTCCGTCATGAAGAGTTGTCTCATCATATGAAAGTCATGTGTAAATTCCGTTGCCAATGGATTAAAGTGTTCCACTCAATATTGACATTAGAAATAAGTAGAAGGGTTAGAAAACTTAGGTCGATCCTTTCACAAACACACATTTTTTCAATTAATTGTGGTCCACCTAATTATTGGGCTGACCTGATTCTTAGGATGAGGAATCTAAATAATGGTAACCCTTCTAATGGATGGCTTGGATTTTACACATCTTCCGCATTGCCATGTCCAATTGCATGTGCATTAGCTGATTTGTATATTCTTGTGGGGTAGCATGTGCATTGGATGACTTTTTTTATTTTTACTAGAGAAATCCTCTCCTATTCTTTTTTAACCAGAAAATTAATTTTAAGTTTCATATTCATTGAACGGTTCTTCCCATTGTTCTCATCTATTCTCAGGAAATTCAGTACAATAGGAGAAGCTATTGCAGCTAGTTTTAGGTTGTCAGCCAACATAAAATTCAAAAGGATTGCCTAATGAAGAACCTAATTAGGGTTAATTAGTGTTAGAATTATTCCCCTACTCCCCTTTCTTATTTATATTAATAAAATATTTTAAAAAGAACATTCCTCGGGACCACTCAATACACAATATCTTTATTCTATCACTCTCCCTCAAGCTCAAGCATAGAGATCATGCATGACCAGTTTGACAATGATATCAAATAGATGAATTCCAATAAAGTGTCTTAGTATATCAGCAAGTTTCTCCTTCAAGGAAATGTGAGGTGTACTAATAATGTCATTTGCCAGTTTCACTCCAACAAAGTGACAATCAACTTATATATGTTTAGTACGCTCATGAAATGTTGAGTTGGATATGTGATATAAATTGCTTCCTGGTTGTCACACACACACACACACACACACACACACACACACACACACACACAAAAAAAAAAAAAGCAAGAAGAGGAAGAAGAGGAATAGATGTAATAATAAGAACACCAAACTCAAATAGAAATGACTGCAACCACATGATTTCACTAGTGGCATGCCTCATAGATTGATACTTAGCCTCTACTGAAGAATAGGAAATGGAACGACTGCTTTTTTTCTTTTTCCAAGAGACTAAGTTACTAACAACAAATGTACACAAACCTATAGTAGAGCACCTATCATTCATAGAGCCCACCAAGTCAGCATCACATTAGGCAAGAACTTAAAAATGACCATGGTTGGTATAGAGAATGCATTTTCCTAAAGCTAACTTCATGTACCGAAGTATGTAATGAATTGTGTTAAGATGATGCGAACATGGTTTCTGCATAAATTAATTAAATACACTAATAGCATGAGTTGTATTCGGGCAAGTGATGGATAAATAAACAAGCTTTCCAACCAATTTATGATATAAGACAAAATCATCAAGAGGACACTATTCTTTTGCAAATAATGGATGATTCACTTGAATAGGTGAATCTATACGACGAGATACAAGCATGCCAATAGTTTTCAAGAGATCAATGGGATATTTTCTCAAAAAAATAAAGATGACATTGAGAAACTTCAATCCCGAGAAAGTAATGTGTTGGTCTAAGTTATTTTATTTCAAAATGGTTGGCTAAGAATATCTTAAGAGAAGAAATCTCACTTTAATTATTATATGTTACCAATATATCATCCACATAAACAAAAAGGTTAGTAAATGAAGCCCCACGTTTCTAAGGGCATGTTTAGATTGCCCTTTTCTATGGTAAAAAAAAAGTAAAATAGTAATTATTAAATGTTAAAAATGTTTGAATATACTGCTCATAAATCAAAAATCAAAGCCTTCTTTATTCTCATCTATAGTGCAAACTAAGATAGGGATATGAATCCCAACTCGAATACATTTTGATTAAGTAGAGTTGCCCATCATATGGGACCTTGGGTGTGGATCATCTATCAAGTTGGCCCACCTTTGATGTGGATCATCCATTAGATGGAGCCCACTTAAAGAGTCATATTCTTTGATATGGTTCGATATTGCAAATATCCAACTATTAGAAAAAGCATGTACTCATATATCATAGATCACCATGCTCTATTCAAATGGGTTCATCATTGTAACGCCCCAAATTTTGGGGGTCGAGTAATGCTCAACTCTCAATGTCTCTGGTGTCACTTATGTCTTGTGGAAGCTAGTTCTATGGTTCATTTTGTGTGGCATGTGAGCATTTAAGGAATTAAAATGGATCATACAACATACATTGAAATGAATGAAACGAGAGCTCCTTCCCCAACACATCAATCCCTGACACATCAAACTCCATATTACCTGCATCTACAGAAGTGTCTGGTTGGTGTTTTAAAACACCGTCCTAGAGTGAGAGTGAGTGATTAACTCAATAGGTTCCATTAGTAATAAGTTACATATGTTATCAATTTCATAGACACAATTAATGAAAAGTATCAAACACAACATTCTTATCTTATATGATGCATGCCCTCACATCCAACACTCCCTCGAGCGACACCATCTAACATTCGCAATACCAAACATTCCTTCAATGCGACCTTGACTGCCAAGTCATTATCCTAACTAATGCGATGTGATGTAAATATGTTAGTCAAGTATTTAATTAAGTCCGTTCATCCAGCAAGATTAGGGAAGCTGAAACACCTCCATTTAACTAATGACCCTGTCCAGATCACTCGACCCAAGGCAGCCGTAGCAATTCTGAGCCTGCGATCCGTGATCCAAATTTAGGTATCGTCCATCTATCTCACAAATTTATAGTTTTAAAAGTAAGGCATGATACCCAAAGGTATGAGGATCAAATCGGTATGGGTTGTCACCCAAATACCAAGTATGATAACTCAGTTTTGAGGTGTGGGCTTGTCACATAACCAAATCACCATAAGGAAAAGGGCTCGTCACCTAATTCCATTCAAGTCTGGGTTGTTCGAACAAAAATCTGGCATGGAACCATCGGCCGAGTAATTTAACAGGGGTCGTTTGAATAAGGACCTTTCACCTCCCGTGCTCACTGGTTACTACGAGGAGGCTCGTCACCCTAGCGTAGGCTGACAACACAGACATAGTATCCCATTCCAACATGCCTGGCTCCCAAAACTTAGTTTCTCACTAGTCACTATGGGGAGGCTCATCACCCCAACGTAGGTTGACAGCTCAGACATGGTGTCCCATTCTACCATGCTCGGCTCATGAGTCTTGGGGATCGTATCATTAACGGTTAATAGTGGCCTCTAAAAGGATGGGGTGGTTCAGATTCAGGAAGGCATGACCAAACATGTTGAACATACATAGTTGGATAGCTAGTGAGTCAATTTGCCCTGTTCAGGCGAGTTGTGGAACACACGACATTGGGAGCGAGCATCTCATGTAATCCAACTACTGCCAGTTATTCGTACTCAAACTAAATGGGTTAGATTGGCTGTTGGACAACCCTATCAATGGGGCTGCCACTATGGACTTCGGTGTTTGCTGGCCAACCTAACAAGAGGATCATGAATTTCTTCTAAATGTAGAAAACTCAGGCATGCCTGTATATAAGGTTCAGCTACTTAATATCATAAGAAATTCATGAACTACTTCTAATTGTAAAAATTTTAGGCATGCATATAAATAAGTTTCAAATTACTTATTTTCCTAGGAGGATCATGTACTACTCCTAATTTATAAAAAATTCAGGCATGCATGCAAACAATCCATAGGCATTTGACTCGATTTAATTGCATATGAGATGCACGGTACAATTTCCCCAAATTTACTTCAGACTTAGGGGTGGACCATGTTCAATTTCATATAATGAGAAGGAAAATAAGTATAAAGGGCAACATTATAATGACTTAGTCTAATTTGACATGGAATTAAGAAACTCTCACTCTAAACATATTTAGGCATATTTATAACGAATTATCTACTAACGAATTCCTTGTAAATCAACATGAAAAGCAATTTTCACACACACACACACACACAATCATTAATTCTAGCCTAGGTTCGATATTGGTCACCTGAGACTAATGGTCCACACCTAAAAATAGTTTGACAGTTGGGAATGTCGCTTATACGGTTCCGGTCCCACAGATTGGCGTATCGAGGCCTTGCGACAGTAGAATTAGCTTATAAGGGTGCATGCACAAGGTTCTATAATGCTGAAATTTAGAGATGGCTGAAGGGTTACATTTCTATCACCAGTGGGCTGCTTCTACGGTGGCGACGTTGTGAGCTCCGACACAGGATTGTGATAGGAGAGGGAAATTTCCCAAATTATAGCTCCTTAGAGCTCCCTCTCTCTACTCCCTCTTCTGTCTCTCCTTCTTACAGTAAAATTCTTATGAGAGTGAAGGAGAGAGATTTTGGGACTTATATAGTCTAAAAATTTATCTAAATGGTCCTAGGAACTCTTGTTTTAACATATATATATACCCCTAATGGGTAGATTTTTTGTCCCTGAGGCTATCCCAGTGGCCCCCTGGCCTATCTGCGCTATGAAATAGGTGTCCCATAGTTAGATGAAGGGTTGTCCAAAGTTTGGTTGAAAATGAATGAGTCAATTGATCGCAGGGGCCTGATTTGCGATCAATGGTCACCAGTGTTTGATCGGCGTCCCAGTTATATGGATATGAGCAGAAAAATATCCCTGGCTCATGGCCCGAGTTAGATTACAATTCAATAGTTGGAATGTCACAACTTCGCTAAAGAGTGAAAGGTCTATTTCACTTAAGTTTTCAAATTTCAGCATAGGGGATTCGCATGTTTTAAGCACTTGGCTTCTGGCCCAATTTGAGCAGTTCTAGGCACTCTCTTTGTTCACCACTCACGATGGACATCAAGCACATTGAGACTGACATTATTCTATAATTTTGGAACTATTGGGCCACTAATGAGTGGTCTGAAGCTCGTTTGGGTAATCGGTGCATTCTTTGAATGAATTGGGTAGGGAGATTTTTTGGAGACAGTTGTTTAGAGTCTAGATTAACTAAGCTCACAATGTGGCCTATTCAAAATTAGTGAAAATGATGAATCGATCATGAATACTCTAAATCATTGGTTCTTAGGCTAAAGAAGTAAATAGGTTGACTTGGTCCATTAGTTAAGATCCAACTAATAGCTGACTCGACTTTGGGTAGATCTTTAATTTAGTTACGGTTGTCTTGATTAGTCAATGATAGGTCAGTTAGATTCTAACTGGGCCCTAGATGAACAATTCATGAGGCTAGGCTTGAGTTTTAAGTGATCGGGCGGATTAGTTGGCTTCATACGGTTGGTTAATCGAATTTGTGTGGTTCTTTATCGATACCACCCATGTACAGGCTCATTTCGAGCATTAAGGGTCAGCAAGTGATGATGTGGATAGTTTTATATATATATATATATATATATATATATATATATATATATATATATATATATATATATATATATAAGGATTTTTGGCAATCTAAAATAATAAAATAATCATGATGTTACAATCTACCTCCCTTAAAAATAATTTGTCCTCGAAATTGCCTAACGTAAATAGGTAAAGATATTCTAATTTTGTATGCCTAAGTTTTGTTGATTTCACGTTCATATACATGGTAGGATGCAACTAAATATGCTAGTATGGCTTATTGAAGTCTACCCCCTATAACGCCCGTGAAAAATCCGTACTTGGGCTCGAGTACCGATTCGACCCGAAATCACGTAGAAATAATTTCCATGGAAATTAAGCGTAAGTTAGCTAGCGCAACGCTAGAGTAGCTGGGAAATAGTCCCTGATCACTTTAAATACGTTCTGCAAGAACCAAATCGAGTAGAACAAACAACTCTACAATACTCTATAACCTCGGATCAAACTCTAAGCGGATTTGTTCTCTGGACCATATTGAAATTTTGTATTGGATTTAGACCGCGCGTCGAAGGTCCGATACCTCCTATCTTAGACCGTTAGAACTGCCCAGCTGGACTTGACAATCATCTCGAAAATCAAGTCAAACCGATAATCACAGATTATTTCGTTGAACCCGGACTGAAGCGACCGCGAATAGGGACAGAATTGGAATTTCAAATTCAAATCTGGCACACGACTTGACGCGTCAGTATTAAACGTTCTGACCGTCAGAATTCATCCAGATTACACCCTCGGATCAGGAAAAATTTCTATTTATTATCATGAGACTTTCAGCCCTGATCTACGTGCGGTGACCGCTGAACTGAAACTGGTCTGCCACGTGCGATCTGCGAACCCTGCCAGACTGAAAACTTAATACAAGCTACATTTGGTACACATGAGCTTAATTCCGATCGCGATCGACCAGGGGACCACCAGAAAGCAGTTTTTGGACCGAAACAGCCCCGAAATGGATAGGCACCAAGTAAACTTCGTCCCGGAGCCTATTTTCGGCATTTTTAAGCTTATAAAAGGGGTTGAAACCCTCATTTCTCCCTTCCATCCGAAAATCACAAACCCTAGAGAAAAGGAGAGAGAATTTGAGAGAAAGAGAAGAAGAGATTTTTCCCGCTTCCGAGTCACCGACTGCTAGTGCTTCAGCACTTCTTTCCAATCACCTGGCTGGTGATTTCTCCCCTTTTTCAGGTATAAAATAACCCCAAAAACTTGCTGATTTAGGGTTTACTTAGATTTATAGCACGTTAGCTAACGTATTCCATAAATCAGGTTCTCCTACTGCCGTAGACGAAGCGTACACGCTCCGTTCAAAATCCCGCAACCGTAAGAGACTAGGTGAGGATTTTAGACGCTTTGATTGACGGTCTACAACGCTTTCAATGTCGTTTAATAGTAGATTATTGACGGCATCACCGTTTGACATGTACAACATGCTCTCCGTTTCCTGTTTCGTAAATTAACGAAGAATATGAGATTTAGGGCATTTTAGTCATTTGTAGGAAGTACGGTCTACATGCATATTTTGCTGATGTGATTGACATGGTTTGTCGCCGCATTAGGGAGTTAGGAATACTTGCATAATCAGTTTGGCGAAGAGATTCCCCAAGTTGCGCACTTTGGGTCGACATACTATATGTGGACTTAAGTGTGTAGTGTATGTGTTTGTATAAATGCTTGTATTAGTATGTATTGAATTAAATGATGCTATGTAGTAGTTTGAGATTGATTTCTTGATTATTATGCTGACCTAAATGATTTCCTACACGTTTACCTTTTGCATGATTGCATTACATGCATAGAAAGTATGCCTTGAAGATTTGCTTAAGTTGAATGTTATAACATGTGTTAACATGCTCATATGATGTATTTCAATTCCAATACCTTTGCATATCGTGCTAATATGATTCCATAGATGTGTGGGACTAGACTTAGTCCAGGCAGTCGGTAATCGAGCGAATTCGTGGCTGACTGGTCATAGCCACGAACGACGCGTCGATGAACGTGATTCGTGTTTAGAGTTGGCGGCAGTGGTTAGGCCACGCGAAGTGTTTTACGCACTTCATGTCGTTCGACTTGAGATGCGATAGCGCTAGTCGAGCCCATCAAGTAACCCGACTGGACGATGTATGTTCACCTTGTATGTGTCATAACTGCTTGAACCTAGGGTACTGAACTTACCATTGGAAACCCTGTTAACCGTGGTACCTTGATCCACGAAGACTCATGAGCCGGGCATGGTGGTATGGGACACCGTGGTCGAGCTGTCGGCCTACGCTGGGGCCACAAACCTCCCCGTATTGACCAGTGAGCACCTTGACTCGTGAGCAGATTATGGTGGTATGGGACACTATATTCTAGCTGTCGGCCTACACTGATCAGGCGACGAGCCCTTTGTAGTGACCGCGAGCGTATTCTGAGTCCACGGGAGGCGACGACCCTTCCGTTGCAGTAGAGTACAGTAGGCCTGTATTGATAAGGTGATGGGGGAGCGGTGCAACGAGTGCGAGCAACAGCCCTGGCAGCCCTTGCAGTGATCAACGAAATATACATCGTATGAGATTACTAGGAGTGACGACCCTAGACAGGATCTGTGTTGGGATTGATACAAGGGAAATACCTTAGTTTCCCAATCCTGCTGTTTGAATGGACTAATAACAACTTGGAAATCATATCACCATAGCATTGCATGTGCCTGGAAGATGTGGAGCACTCTAGGGAGTGTGGCATGCCGCGGTCGTAAGATGTTGCCGCATGAGGGTGATCGTTGGTGAGGGCATACATCATGTCATATCATCTTGCATTAACAACAGTATTAGGATTGTCTGATTTACTGCTTTACTATTATCGCGTGATTGAATTGTGAACATGCTAATCTTTGCTCTATGATTCCACTGAGTTGATCACTCATTCCCACGTTACGGGATGGTGTTTGCAACACCCACCAGACCCTGTTGTAGTTGCAGGTGAGGACGAGATCCAGGAGGTGGAGCCAGAGATTGACGAGGACCAGGATGAGTTCTCGTATATGCAGTATCACGACGACTTCCCGTAGGCGACCTGGATCGAGGGGACATCAGTGGGACTTTCTTTTGAACAATTCTTTTGTTATGTATATGTATATGAGACTCAGAGATGTAGTCATACTTTGGAGACAGATGAGATTACTTTGTTTTTCCATACAGTGATATATACATTGTTTAGTCTTCCGCTTGCTTTTATCACTGGATCTGAAGTATGAATTGCAGTTTTGGTATACTTTTACTCATGTGAATGCTTTAAATCAGACAACATTGAATCATAACCATTTTTGTTGCATAAGTGACGGTCTGGAACTCGGGAGTTGAGTTTATACACGACCCCCGATTTTCAGGGTGTTACACCCCCCTTAGAACTTTTTCACCCTGATGGTTTACTATAGTTTTTCAAAAGATTTGGATTCATGACAATGGTTCCTCTCTATCTAAAGTAAAAATATATGTTTTTAATGTTCAGCCAACACGGAGAGACGATTGTAGTAGGCTTGAACCTGATACATCGATCATCTACTTGACCAGGGTAGAAGGTTCATTGTATCCCTTCTTAGTTTTGGTGGATCCTAGTCTTCTTCTCGGTCAAAGCAGTAAGTCCATTAGTAGTTGCTCAGGATTGAAAATTAGATCAAGCCACGAATGCTTCGTAGGTGTATAGTTCCATAATTCCATAGTCTGATTATTCTAGACAATTGAGGGATATTAAAATTTATTGGGAATTTTAAGTTTTACATTTATAAGATTGTTCATCATGTCTTTTTAAGGAGAGTCCTCATTTAATTTATGTTCAACTTGGTGGGTGATGAGTCTCCCACGGTTCTTATGATCAAACAACTATCCTAAAAAGTTTCTAAGGGACTACGATTTCCTTTTGATGTTATCGTTTCGATCCTATGGCTAGTGAGTTATGAGAAAATCACGCTTCGGTTTCATTAATTTCGAGGGAGAATGAAGAATCAGAAGTTCTAAGATATTTTGGAGTTTTGAATGGGTGGTGATGCAAGAAAAACTATAGAAAGGAAAGAATAGTGTTTCCTCAATGTGCTATGAACCTTAAATCCACAAGAAAATAATAAAACTCAAAATATTTTACTATATTTTGCCTTTAATACGAGCTTACAAAGTCTTAAACGATGAAACTCAATCCTACTCAAGTGTCCTAATTCAATTGTACCGAAAAATACTTAAAATAGAAACTATATACATACATACATACATACATATATATATATATATATATATATATATATATATATATATATATATATAAAATTTATTCACATGGGGTGATTTTTAGTATGATAAAAAAAATTTTTTTAAAAAAATTCTTAAGAGACACTGAATACTAAAACCCTAATATGGAAAGATAAGTCTAGTCCATCGGCAACTCGTAGTTATAAAAATTTTGGTTTCAACATGTCTATCATTAATAATGTATTTGTCAATTTTAGTTACAATTTTATTTTTTTAAAAAATCATTATTAATTTTACTTTTATTTTACAAAATTTCATTTCATTTTAAGTTCGATAAAAATCATAAAAATTCCGCAAGTACCGGTTGTCCAAAACTAATGATTTTCTATATGATTCCATAATGTCTTTATTTCTTGTAACATTTTCTATATTTTTAGTTAGTGAAATAATTTAAAACATTTTATAGTGCTTTATCATTAAGTTTAAAGTCATCCCATAAAATTTTAATTCATTTGGAGTTGTAGAATTGTTTTTAAAATTCTAGAAATAACAGCTATCCAAATTAACAATTTTTGGAAAGTTGTTAAAACATCCTAAAATTAACTATATTTTTATTTTTATTTTTATATTAAACTAGACTTATTAAGCATCAATCTGGCTTTTGAACCATATAAATTGGAGTAATATTGAAGGAGATATGAATTTTTTAAAATTTCCTAAAATCTAAATTTTTCTAAAAAATCTGGCTGTGGCTCCACCACCCCCTATGGTGGTCGGGGGTGGCCCCACCACCCTCTATGGTGTCCGACAATGACACGTTATTTTGGAGGTGGCTTTGCCACTCTTTGATGGAAAATGGCGTATTTCATAAACCATAATGAGTTATTCAACGTACCATATATGAATTTGGGGTAGGAGGAGCCACTTTATCCAAAAAATGAGGTTGTTGTGTGAGATTCAATCAGGTTAATGGTCTAAAATCCATTTTACTTACAATTTTACTATTTATAGTAAGTTTTAGTTTAATTATAGCTCTTCATCCCTTGAGATTTAAGATTTGTGTGCAACATGAAAAGTTCTTAGAAAAATTTAAAGAATAAAGTGGTAGAATGTGAGATGTTGGTGGCTTGTAGGAAGATGGGTTGAGGGAATAAAGGATAAGGTAAGAGGATGGTGTTTGGAAGGGAACTTTTATAGCAAGAGGACCTAGATGTAAAAAGGTTTAAGTATAGGGGTTTGGTGGGGAGGATTTCTTGTGGATAGGGTTTAGAAGTAAGGTTTTTGGGTTTCTTGAGGGTGAAAAATTGGAAGAATTTCAAATTTTTTATGGGAATGGGTAAGTTTAGAGTGTCTGGGGTTTAAAGGGGTTAGCAAAGGGTGGAAAAGGGGGATTTAGGGCACATAGGGCTTAAAAAGGGGTCAAGCAAGGGTAGGAGGGGGCCCACCCATGTTTTGGGGATCTCACTCGAGTTGGTTACTAGCGGTGGCCCCTCCACCTCTGTGGTGCTAGTGGTGGCCCCGCCACCCTCTGTGGGGTCCGGTGGTGGCTCTGCCACCTCTTGTCCTTTTTCCAGTGGGAGCACGCGCAAACAGCAGTGGCCTACCACTTCTTTGACCATTTTACCTTGTTTTGGGCAGGGGTGAGTCATTCGTCGTGGACCTATCTCCCATCGGTGATCGGAGACGCAAGCTACGTTTAAGACGGGCCGAGAACATCGATTCAAAGTTGGCGGTGGCCCATTTGGGCTTAGGGGTGTCGTTATACGATGAACCTATATTTTTTCGGATCTATACTTCCCTTTCTCTCGCAATCCAACTTCGATTTACCTATTCAATGGCCTAGGTGGGCTAAAAAAAGTTTGGATCAAGAGCAGGGATGATCCAATAGTCAGAACTTAAATCGAGGGTATCTCATGAACCGAAATGGGTTATCGGACGTACTATACATGAATTTGGGGTAGGGCAAGCTACTTTGGTTACCTAGCTCAGTGGTGTTGGGTTATGATGTTGAGTTTATGAGCTTTCGCCCGATTGTAAACTGAAACACATTTTAGTGCTCCAAGACCTAGCCTTTACTATCATTGCAACTACTCTCTTTTTTTTAAGACTCTTTTAAGTTCAAATTTCTAAACTAAGACCCGTATACTTAAGATGACCAAGGGTTCGGTCCTAGGGTTTAACGTTGTTAAGTTTCAACGTTCCTTCCTACATTAGCGAATGCATTACAATGAGTCCACAGCTCACAACCTAATTTAATTCATAACCATGCTTTCATACCACCTGTAATGCCCCAGATTTTGGGGGCCAAGTTATGCTCTACTCTTGATGTCCCAGGTGTCACTTATGTCTTACGGAAGCTAGTTCTATGGTTCATATTTCTTAGCATGTAAGCATTTAAGGAATTAAAATGCATTATGCAACATACATTGAAATGAATGAAACAAGAGCTCCTTCCCCGACGCATCAAACTCCATAGTGTTTGCATCTGCAGAAGTGTTTGGTTGGTGTTTTAAAACACTATCCCAGAGTGGGACTGAGTGATCAACTCAGTGGATTCTATTAGCAATAAGTTACACATGTTACCAATTTCATAGACATAATTAATGAAAAACATCAAACACAACATTCCTAGCTACTCTTATTAATGCATATGCATGTTATTATGATATAATGCATGCCCTCACATCCAACACTCCCTTGAGCGACATCATCTAACGTTCGCAGTACCAAACACTCCCTCAATGTGACCTTGACTACCGAGCCGCCATCCTAACTAATGCGATGCGATGTAAATATGTTATTTGAATATTTAATTAATTTCATTCATTCAGTAAGATTAGGGAAGCTGAAATACCTCCATTTAATCAATGACCTTATCAGATCACTCTACCTAAAGCGGCCGTAGTGGCTCTAAGCCTGCGATCCATGATCCAAATTTAGGTATTGTCCATCTATGTCACAAAATTATAATTCCAAAAGTAAGTTATGATACCCAAAGGTACGAGGATCAACTCTGTATGGGTCGTCACCCAAACGCCGAGTATGATCACTTAGTTTCGAGATGTGAGCTTGTCTATAACCAAATCATCATAAGCAAAAGGTCTCATCACCTAATTCCATTCATGCCTGGGTTATTCGAATGTTACTCTGACACGGAACCATAGGCTGGGTAATTTAATGGGGATCGTTCGAACAAGGACCTTTCACCTCTTGTGCTTGCTGCTTACTATGGGGAGGCTCGTCATCCCAATGTAGGCTGATAGCATAGACACAGTCTGTAATGTCCTGAAAAAATTCGTACAAAGATCCGAGTACCACCTCAAGTAGAAATCACTAAGGACTAAATCTTTTTGAAATTAAATGAGAATTAACTAGTGTTAAACTAGATTACCTGTGAAATTAGCACCAATCACTTTAAATACGATCTGCAAGACCCAAAACTTGTAGAATTATTAACGCTACATTACCCTGAAACCTAGGATCCATCTCTAAACCCAGTTGCTCTCGGGAGCACATTGAAACTCCATATCAGACCTGGACCGCACGTCGAAAGTCCGACAACGATGAACTTAGACAAATATGACCGCCTTGTTGGACTTGAAAACCACCTTAGAAATCAAGTCTAAACAGTATCCCTTGACGATTTAGTTGATTTCGGAGTGAAGAGTGTGAGAAAAGTGAATGTTTTTAGAAATTAAATCTAAATTTAAGTAATCTGAGTCGTGTCACTTGTGGGCCAATTATAAGCATTCTGACCGTCAGAATTTGAACCAAATTCAGCCTCGGATCAGAGGAAATGTCCCACACATGCCAATGTGCTTGTGGCCCTGATCGAGTGTCAGTGACTGTTAAACTGAAATTGGACTGTCATGGTCGATTTGTAAATTCGATCAGACTAAAAACTTAGCTTGACCAAGATCCAATATTTGTGAGCTTAAGTTTGACCGCATTCAACAAAGGGACCTCCAGAAATGCTCCATTAGATCGGAACAAGCCCGATTTGGATATAACCTAAGTATACCATGGCCCTGGGGCTGTTTCCATCAGTTCTGGGCCTACATAAGGGTTTTAAACACCCTCTCTCATATTCCATACGAATTCCAAAGCACTAGCTAAGAAAAGAGAGTAACGAGAGAGATAGTGAGAGAGAAGTTGGTGATTCATCCTGGGATTCTTTCCAGCTACACTATGTGCCTAATCCACCTATTCGTATCACTATACAGGAGATACCAATTCCATAATGGGTAAGAAATCCTAACCCTAATCCATTTTAGGGCTTTCAAATAGTATAAGTGATGATGTAGCTAACCTACATCGTGTTCTAGGTTACAAATCTGCCGTTGACGAAGACTAAACGTCTAAATCATATATGTTACGCATTTATCGGTTTAAGGTGCGGACTATATACATTTAGGTTATGGTTTTCAAGACTTTCAATATCAGATAATGATTTATTATTGATGTGGATGCCATTACACATGCCAAATGCGCTATCTATTTCATTTTACGTATATGTATAAACTATATTGTGAATAGAGTATTTTATGTGGTTATTTAAATTTTGTATGCATTTGGAATCTGATGTTGTGATTGCCATGATTAATTGTCATAGGTACATGGTTATTATGTATGCAACAACTCCTTGGCAAAAGAATTTGCCCTAATACGTAATATGACCAACATACGTGATGTATGCTGAAAAGTGTAGTCTAAGTATTTGTGAAAATGTCTGAATGAGTTAGTAGTTTGTAAAGTGTGATTTATAAGGGAATTGGGATATGAATCCCAACTACCTTAGTTATGTGTATGATTTCCTCCATGAACTGTATAATCTGCTTATTCATGTTTAACTATGTGTATGATTTCCTCCATGTACTGTGTATTCGTGTTTAAGTTATATTCCATAACATGCTTACATGATTGTAGGATTTGACTTAAGTATTCATTATTATGATTGCACGTGATTTGGACTATATCACAGTCTAGGTAATCAGTAATAGTTCTCGAACTGGTGGCTGAGGTTATTTTTACCACGCAGGATGTGTTCGATGAATCCAAGCCATACTTGGGATGTCGGCAATGGTTAGGCCACACGGAGTACTTATGCATTTTATGTCGATTAACTCAACATGCGCTCATACTAGTCGAGTTCGTCAATTAACTCGATTGACCCAATGTATGTTCACCATGTTTGGATGCTACTGCTTGAATCTAAGGTACCAAACTCACCAGTAAAACCCTATTAACCTTGGTACCTCAATCCGCTAAGACTCATGAGCCAGACATGGTGGTATAGGACACCGTGGTCAAGCTATCGGCCTACGCTGGGGCGACGAGCCTCCTCATAGTGACCAGTGAGCAACGTAGTCTCGTGAGTCAAATATGGTGGTATGGAAAACTATATTCATGCTATCAGCCTACATTAATTGGTGACGAGCCCTTTGTAGTGACCTTGAGCATACCCTAAAACTGCACTGAGGCGACGAGCCTTATTGTAACATCTAGGGTATAACTAGGCCTGTATAGATTGGTGACGAGCCCTTTATAGCGACCTAGAACCGTAACATCGTATGAGATTTACTAGGACTGACAACCCTAGAATGGATCATTGTTTGGGTATTGACATAAGGGAGGTAGCTTAACTTCTCAATCCTGCTGTATGAAAAGGACTAATAAGAACTTGGTAATCATGTACATGCACCGCACTGCATGTGTCATTTGGCATTGGGTAGAGCACTGAGGAAGTGACTGACATGCGCGACCGTAAGATGAAGATCGAAGAGGGAGTGCAAGCGAGGGCATGCATCATTCCTTCATACATTCTTGCATTAATTAGAGTAATTAGGGATGTTTGATTGTATTGCTTTATCATTACTGCTTGAATGAATTGATAACATGTTAACCTTTACTGTATAGTTCCACTGAGTTGATCACTCACTCCGACGTTCTGGGATGGTGCTTAAACACCAACCAGACTCTGTCTTAGATACAGATGTTGATGTGTCTCGTGAGGCAGAGCCGGAGTTCGAGGATGATGAGGAGGCATTCTCGTATATGCAGTATTCAAGTGGGTTCACTTAGACCATTCTGAATCATCGAGGCTTCAAGGTTTATGTTTTGTAGAGGACTATCACCTTTTGACATTTGTATTTTGAAATAACTATTGACCTGGCAGAGCATACATATTTTGGGGACTTGTACTAGTTTATATATTCATTTCCATCTTTCGCTTGCGTACTACAACTGTCCCTGGATTATGTGTTGCTGATTTGGCTAATCTACTTCATATATTTATGCACTAATACAGACAACATACATCCATCATTGAAAATGTTACATAAGTGATGTTTTGGAACTCGGGAGCTGAGTTATGCTTGACCCCCGATTTTTAGGGTGTTACAGTGTCGCATTTCACTATGCCCGGTTCCCAAGACTTGGTTACTCATGGGTCACTATGGGGAGGCTCGTCACCCCAACGAAGGTTGAAAGCTCGGACACTGTCACGACCCAAATCTGGGGACAGAAAGCTTCCGTAATGCTTAGAATCTGGCACTCGACTTCCATACACTAAGTCTCGAGTTCGGCGCACCACAAGGAAGATTTTTGAGCAATTTTTTAATAATAATACATGAGCATGATGATCCCTAATTACAATACTAAGAAACAGTCTCCATTATAAATCCTAATGGTTACAAGTACAATGCTTTTTCAATAGGTACAAAATGTCAATATTGCCAAATCACAAAATAAATACAATGCATTGAGAAAGTTATGTCCTCCAAGTTACTCCTGCCCTAAAAAAAATAGAAAATATGAAGCTTAGGTAAAACGCCTAGTGAGTACACTTGCGTGTGCGTAGTATACAAGCATATAGTAAGAACCAAATATTAGAGTACACAAGCTGAAGCATAGTGACCAAGTAATGCTACACAAAGCCAAGAGAGCATGATGCAATGCAATAGATGACATGCAAAAGTATGTTGTATGTATGCAGGCATACAAATCCTCCTCTAAAAGTCCACATCACAATATAGTTATCATCATTGGGAAACACCGACGCCTAGTATCCAGAGAAAGTTTGAAACTTGTTAAATAGAGGCCTCGCATACCCGCCTTGTCAGTGGGGGGCCTATAACCATGCCAATACCCACCCTAAACGTCAATAGCTGACCCATTTCAGGAGCTGGTCAAACCCAAACACATTTGCTCCAACTCTTTAGTTTGCATGGCTAAACCTCTTCTCACCAGACCATGTTGACGGGAGTTAGGCCTACTATGGTCTTCGGCATCGGGTGACCCATGACATCCGCCCGATCTTGACGATGAGGCTTGAGGGTACCACTCGAGGTTTAGGAAATTTCACCCAGGGGTTTGGGACCCAGTATAAGAAACCCAAATTTTCGGTGTCCACAAATACCAACTACGATTCCACTGTGTAGGTCTCATCAATATAACCATGATGTTGCTGTAGTGTTCAATCCATCTCATGAGAAGGCTATGCAAAATGCATTGATAATTCACATGCACAATATGCAGTATAATCACACTCAAGAAATCCTATGCATGTAAGCCACATATGCATACAAGGCAACCCTAATACTAATCGGGCTCCTCTGCCAAGCACATCCGATCTACAATCCATGCTCATCATGGAAAGGGTATACATGTAATATCAGCATCTGGATAAACATAAATTACAATGTAGAATCAAGTGAGCTTTAGGGACTTCAACCCAGGGACTGTGCCTAATATATTTGCTTAGGGACTACAACCCAAGGACTAAGCCCGCGGTCTTTCAGACCAGATAACATTTGTGCATACTCCATCATGTGCACCCCACACCAACATCCTCTACCACATACTCCATCAGTGCACCTCACACCAACATCCTCTACCACATACTCATCATGTGCACCCTGCACCAACATCCTCTACCACATGCATTTGATCTCCGCATGATCAAACTATGCACACCATGCATTCATCCATGATGCATGTACATGTATATGTGTGTGCAGATGCAATATGCACAAATATCGTAAGACCAATCAAAATTATCATGGTACCAACATGGAAAAATAGTGGTATAATGTGCACTCTCCCTCATGATCATGGGGCTATACAAGTGTCTACACTTCCATGTAACAAGTGTGCACCAACCATATAATAACACAACTAGGATCAATCCATCACTCGGCACCAATCGCATGGCCGAAACCCCATATAGTGGCACCAGAACAAGTTGTATATCAAACACATGCTGTCACGCCCCAAACTCAGAAACTGGGCTCACGAAATTCCTGATCGTTGAATCCAGCGCCAACAGCCTCTATAGTACACCATTCTTATCTCCCGGCACCCATATGCCAGATTTCGATCTTGAGATCCCATAAGGGAGATTTTTAGTATGATTTTTTTTTTTGTAAAGGAGCATAACCACAAGAATAACCAAGTCACAAAACAACATCACCACATATCCACTATAATAAATCATTGATTACAAAGCTGAAAGGAAATACATGTATATAATAAAATTTCACAAAGCTTGGCCACACACTCCTGCCTCAGTGCTATTATGACCTAATGTCACTTGCACGCAATGGTCGTGTATAAAATTATGGAAAGCTTAGAGGGAGGTGTGTGTGCAAAGCATGTGCCAAGCATATACTATCAGCGTAAGCGGAATACCGGCAAGTCTATAAGTCATATAATATCAAAGTAAGCAATATAGATCGGTTATGCAATGTAGAGTCATAGTGAGTCAAATATCAGATGTCGAGGATGCAATACGATATGCAATTACTAACGAACCGTGAATACCATCAGGCCCATCTAGGCCATATAAATGCAGAAACACATCAACATAAATGCCATATGTCGTGGATGTAATGCAATATGTAGATCCTGGCGAGTTCATAATACCATCAACCTTATTTAAGCTATGTAATACCGAAGCATAAGATACCAAACGTTATGTGCTAAGGATGCAACACAATGTATAGTACGAATGAAATGACAAAGCTCGAGTGTAGAGTCGAGATAATAGTACATAGTATCATAAGGTGTGGGGTCCATCATAAAGGACTTCTATCCAAACCAGTCCCATACCTAAATTTGGATAGCTAGACTTAATGTGGTAAACTCATGACATCAGGTTGGTCGCACCTAACCAAAATCTTGGCCATTGTGAAGGTACACATAATGATTTAGTTGTGCACCACCAACCTGAGTGGATAATGAATGAATGAATGAATAAATGCTGAGTATGCAAATCCTACTCGGTGATTCCACATATTAATACCGTACATCACCGGGATCTAGTACACTCTACGTCACTTGCTGCCCTATCAACTTATAACTGGGTAAGTGGAAGAGACCTCACTATCCGCCTACCAATATCAGCCCAGCTCGTTGATAGAAGACCTTTTTATGAGCTGGTCAGGTTCAGCCTAACATTGCCTGCTCCCTCGGGTGGGTAAGGTTATACCCCTTTCTAACCAACCATGACACAGTGAGAGATGCGGCCTACATGTATACGACCCTTATGCGCTCATGTATTTTCACTTGGTCTAGACGTTGGAGCATCCTCTGGTACTAAGAGGATTTAGAAAATTTCACCTAGGGACATCTATAACACCCCATGTAGAAAAATATTTCAGGTGTCCCATCTGGCCATCCAGAATATACCTGTGGAGGCTACAACCATGATGTCGCTAGGGGGTACGGTGGTCATATCACAAAATGTGAGATGCATGAGTCATACCATCTAGTAATGCATCAAACCTGTGCATGCCGCACGCTTATGTGGGGCAACTCCGTTTCACAAGGAGTCCCATAGTAAACCAACCCATTGGCATATGCTATGATCAATCACTCCTCATAACATGCATATATATGATGCATATGGTCATCTAGCATGATGTAATAAAGTACGTAGGCATGAATATCTCATAGGGCATACAACAATGCTCCACAATCGACCATCACTGGCTTGTCGCATACTACGAGTATAAACTGAACGACGTGCTCCTTCTACAACTATAGGAACCTATGTGGTATGTCTTACATTAGCCTTCCAAGGATCTACATGATCTAAGATGGGGATGAGGGGTCTAGTCCATACGTCGAGATAGGTTCTACATAGTGGATATACCAAACCTGATACTACATATTCTTCTATCTACGGTAAGGGGCGATAATGTATTAAGCAACTGATGGCCTAGATGATACACTAATGTCAAGGATGGACCTCGCATTGTCTCAACAAAGAAATGGACAGTGTAGAAGATATGTACATGACACGAGGTCCTAGCAAAGGTAGGACACACCTCTCGTGGTGAATCAAGTGGGTATATAACAAGGTGAGTTCACAAGGTAAGCTAACAGGGTGAAAAATTGGGATTTCTCAACCTCTTATCATAAATAAATGGGGCTCCCTTATGGGGCTCGATACATACACAAAATGGGCTTGGTGGAGTTCCTACATCTAGGACTATGTGTCCTTCCAAACGGATTAGGTAGCCCACTCAACACCTAAGTGGGCCTTGGGTATGACTACTAAACTTAGGCAAGACATGCATCTAGATGGGCTACATTACTATGGGAGTCCCGATATGAACACAAGGTGGGCTCCAAGGTTTGGGTAGTCATACAGGGTATGGTGGAAAACATCATTATTAATGGGGGCCCAACAGTATGAGATAGCCCAATAAGGATAGATAAGAGATTACTAACATCAATGGGGATAGACCACATGGGGTAAAGCTAATGGGCATACAATAAATGGATTCAAGAAGATGAGCCTAGGTATGATAAGTGAGTTTCCTCATCCACTCTATCATGCCATGGACTGGGCTTCTATATAGAGGGCTGGTATGAACAAGGTAGGCCTCAAGGCTTGGATAATCCTACAAGGCGAGGTGAAAGGCACTAACATCAATGGGGGGTCCAATGGTTTGGGTTAACCCATTGGGTATTACTAACTTAAGTGGGGGCCCAACGGTTAGGGGTAGCCTAATAAGGGAGATCAAGAGTGGGCTTACAATGAGCCTTAGGGAGGTTTACAGCGGTGGACCTTTAACCACTATTGTCTTATGATACGATCCATATGGGATTGGAATCGGAATCTCAACGGGGCCCTCGTCCCTCTAAATATCTAGAAGACGGATGGGCCGCGTATGTATCACACACATCATGGTGGGTGTAAAACCCATATCCTAATTCGTACTGTTCCTTAGACTTTCGCAGTCATTCTGATCGATTTCTGGCGACTCGCGATCTGTAACCGGCGTTGCGCGAAATCCTGAAACAGATTCTGTCAGTCTGAGTCAGTTCGACATGAGACTTGTACCAGTGCGACCGCGCCGTCGCCGCAGTTCCGATACCGCGTCTCACGCGCCGAGGTGATACCTAGGCCAGGAGATGTGGGCCCGCGTTCAGTTCGAGAAAACACCGTGCGTTGCGGATTACGAGGGAATCTCTACGAGATGTCCCATCAATCAATCAATCACTCATGTCAAGTACAAGTCAAGTCACTCCATACCCAAGTACAACAACCCATACCTTTCTCTTACACAAGCAAACCCAAGGTTAACCCTCACATCACTTCACCTCTCTCTCCACCCATCCATTCTTACAACACACCACTCCACCCATCACCCATCACACCACATCACTCCATCACCCTTTTTCACCCATCACTCCCCTCTCTCTCTCATTCATTCTCAAAAAAAAAAATTCCAAGCAAAAGAGCTTCACACGTCCAAGCTCTCTCTCCCTCTCCCAAATGCCAAGTGTGGCCCACCTTCCCTACTCTCTCATCTCTCATCTCAACCGTTGATTCATCATCTACCACTGTTAAAAGTCAAGCAAAGGAGCTAAGGAGGCTAGGGGAGCAAGGAGGAGGCTTAGAGGTGGGTGCTCTACCGTTAAATTCTTTTTAGGGACCACTAGTTGGTGGGACCCATTTTTGATGTATGATTTGTATTATGTGAGGCCCATAGTGGCGGGGCCCCACCATCACCATCTCTTGTTCTCTCTTTCTCTCTCCTTATCCTTCCCCTAAAATGAAGTGGGCCCCACCGATGCATGATAAATCTACTCCATCCATCAAATGGTGTGGCCCACTACATCTTAGATAAATGATATATATATATATATATACATGCAAGGTGGGCTACGATCGTGTGGGACCCACCTTGGTGAACGTCGACCATGTCCCTGTGGGACCCACCGTGTTGTATCTATTTAAAGCACGCCGTCCAGCGTCTCTGGACACTGGACTGGCAGCGTTAACACACTGCACGTTTCAAAAAAAAAAGGGAGAAAAGTATACTTTTACGGTGGGCCACTGATGCAGGCCCTACCTTGAGGTATTTGCTTGATCCAAGCCGTCCATCCTTTTTTCTCAGATTACATTAGACGTTGAGCCAAATTTTGGGACCAATTTGACTCTCAAGTGGGCCATACCATCTAAAAACATGTGGAGACATGCCTGAATATATAAGAGCACTTGGTGGGACCTACTTGAAATTTGGACGCATCTTAAACTTGGACTGAACGGTCCACCACGTGGGACACACATATTAGACGATTTGGATCATCTTATTGTGGACCCCATATTTTAAAAAAAAAAAAGAGAAAAGGAAAGAAAAGGGAACGGAAATGGTGGGCTGCTCCAACATGGCCCCACCTTGATGTATATTTTTAATCCAAGCCATCCATTTTATTCTCGGGATCGTTTTAGGCGTTGAGTTAAAAAATGAGATCGATCCAATTATCTGGCGGGCCGTGGCATTAAGAATACTAGTATCTTCCTTTAAAACTTGAAAAAATGATTTCTGGGGTCCACCAGAAGCTTGGACCTACCTGAAACTTATTTTGGACCCCTATTTTTGTGGAAAACATGCAATGGATGGGGTAGATCTGGTTAATGTGGGTCCCACCTAGGAATATATATATATATATATATATATATATATATATATATATATATATATATATATATATATATATATATATTTTGGCATGACTTTGTGCCATGACGTCCAGAGACGTCCACGTTAAAAAGGGTGGCCGCATTGGTCCACTTGTAGACTCCACCATGATGTATGTTTTACATCTATACCGTTCATTTAATAGGTCCCCTTGAATGGTGCGTTGACTCCAAAAAAATCATCCACTAACTGAACTCAGGTGGGCCATACCATCCAAATCATGTGAAGACATGCCTAAATCATATAAAAACACTTGGTGGGGCCTACCTAAATTTTTAATGTGGCTGAAATTTGGTGTGAACCCTCAAACAGGTGGGACACACGTAATGGACGGGTTGGATTGCAAATAAACACTTTGGTGGGTCCTGCATGGGACCCATTGTGGTATGTGTGGCTTACCACACCGTCAAAACAGTGGGTGGTGACACCCACTGTGATGCAAGTGTTTCACTCACACCGTCCGTCCACGGCAGTGGACGGTGGCCCCCACTCAGATGTATGTATTGTGTCCACGCCGTCCATCACGTGGGCCCCTGGCCACGTGACGTTATGAACAAGTTTGGATGGAAATAAACATTACAGTGGGCCCTAGGCCATGTGATTCTATGAACAGTTTGGATGCAAATAAATAGTACAGTGGACCCAGGTTGGGTAGAAAATATACATTACGGTGGGCCCTGGGTCTATATGACCTTATCAACAGGTTTGAATGGAAAATAAACATTTTGGTGGGCCCCTTGCTACATGGCCTTATCAACAGGTGGGATGTAAAATAAACATTTTGATGGGCCCCTTGCCACACAGCCTTAACAACAGGTTGGGTGGCAAATACGCATTTCAGTGGGCCCAGGATTGGATGGAAAATAAATGTCATAGTGGGCCCACATGGGAGTCTACCATGATGCATGAGTTTCATCCAAACCGTCTAACCATTTTGAGATCATTTTAAGGCCAATGTTGAGGCCCACTTTGTTATATATGGGCCCATGTGTGTAGGCCCATTTGATGTATTTGTGGCCTAATGTTGAGGCCCACTTTGGCATATATAAGGCCTATGTGATTAGGCCCATTTGATGCACATAAAGCTTATGTGATTGGGCTCATTTTAATGCATTTTAAGGCCCATGGGTGATGGCCCATTGCAAAGTACCTAAGGTCCATTGGTGAGGCCCATTGAGGTGGCCCACTTGATGAATATAAGGCCCATGAGATACAGCCCATTTGATGTATTTGAGGCCCAATGGGATGTACCTAAGGTACATTGCAATGTGTGATTCCGCCATGATTTATTTAATGATATTTAAGGCGAACCGAGCCTTGGGAGCAATGATGGTTTGACGTCCACATTGTAAGATTAATGTTGGTTAAATGTTCGCATTGTCACTCTCCCTAGGGCCTACTGATAGGCCTAACTCTTTGTGTATGAGGCCCATGTGCAGGGCTCACCTGTGACGTATATTAGGTTCAGGTGTAGGGCCCACCCATTAAGTATTGGGGCCTGTGGATTGTGATGTATCTTCGTCCCAGATGGCAAGACCTGATGTTATGTATGAGAGACCTAAGGGATGTGGCCCATTACGATGTGTTCGGGGCCTATGGATATGGTCCATTATACTGTACATGCGGCCTGTATATGGGGACCATTATAATGTTACATATGGCCTTATGTGAGGACTAATGTGGTACATGTCAGGCTTAGGTGATAAGGTCCACTTTGATATACTTGTGGCCCATTAGTGCGCCCCATTGATGCGACTCACTTAATGTGTATGAGGCCCATTAGTGCGGCTCGTTGATGTAGCCCACCTGGTGTGTACATGTAACCCTTGAGTAAGGCCCATTGTGTTGTATATTAGGCCCTTGTGTGAGGCCGTGGGCCCATTATATGTTTGGATCTGTGAGGGTCACTTCTTGGGGCAATGTTGGTTAGATGTCCACATTGTCGAGGTCGATTGTTGATGCCGGATATTGATACCAATTATGAGTATGTGACTGCATAGCATCATGATCCATGCCCATACGCATCATCTGCATGTATGTTATGAGATATGATTGACCATTGCATAGACTCCCTGATAGGCAGAGATTGTCTCACATGAGCGTACGGTTTGCCTAGGATTGATGCGTGATTGGATTGTATGACTCATGCATCTTGCATTGTGTGCTGTGATTACTGTATGCCCTAGCGACATCAGGGTCGTAGCCTCCACAGGCATATCGTGGATGGACAGATGGGACACCGAAAATCTATTCTACATGGGGTGCTATAGATATCCCTGGGTGAAAGTCCCTAAACCCTCTTGCTTCCAGAGGATGCTCCAACGTCTAGACTGAGTGGGTAGATGGGTGCCGAGTGCCGATTACCAGATGGCTGCGCTCTCCACTGTATCGCGGTCGGTTGGAAGGGGGTGTATCCTTACCTGCCCGAGAGGAGGGGGCAATGCTAGGCTGAGTCTGACCAGCTTGAGGAATGGGTCCGCTATTGACGAGAAGGGCCCGATATTGGCACGCGGATAGTAAGGTCTCTTCCACTCACCTTGTTGCGCGCGATGGGGCGGCAATCTGGTATGGAGTGTAATAGACCCCGGTGATTTCCCAGAGAGAAACCGTACTAATATGTGGACTTATTGAGTAGGAATTGCATGTTCATTCATTCATTCGTTCATTCACTATCCACTCGGGCTGGTGGTGCGCAATTAATTGTTGTGTACCTTCGTTATGACAAGAATTTCGGTTGGGCGCGCGACTAACCTGAGATCAGTAGTCTACCATATTGAGTCTGACTATCCAAATTTAGGTATGGGACTGGTTTGGATAGAAGTCCTTGTGGTGGACCCCGTAGCCTGCGATACTACGTACTATCATCCCGACTTCACACTCCAGCATGGTCATTTCATTCGCATCGCATATTGCATTACATCCGCAGGCATATGGCATTTTGGGTTGCTATATTTCTGTACTTATATGGCCTAGACAGACTTAGCAGGATTTGTATATTGCATTACATCCTCGGCATCTGATATTTGACTCTTTATGACTCCTTAGTGCATATCTGTTTTATATTACGTTTCTGATAATTGACTGACTTATGAACTTGTCCATACTTTCGCTTACTCTGTCATTGTATGATTTATGATCTTGTCAGTATTTCAGGTTATTCTGATAATGTACGATTTATGAATTACCAGTAATTTCAGTATTGTATGATGATGGTATTATATTGAACATTTGATACTTATCTTGTGCACACACTTACACCACCCTCTAAGCTTTCTATAAGCTTATGCACGATAGATGCATGCAGGTGATGTTAGGTTGCAGCAGTGTTGAGCTTGGAGCGTGCAGTGGTCTTCTGGAGCTTGATTTTTCTTTATTTATGTATTCCCTTTCAGTATTGTACTCAAATGATTATATTAGTGGATATGTGATGATGATGTTTCCTTTATAATTTGGGTAAACTTGTGGTTATGCTTATTACAAGACAAGTGTACGTTCGAAAAATCCTCCTTGTAGGATCCCAGGATCGAAATCTGGTGTATGTTGCGCTGGGAGCCGAGAATGGGGTACTACGGAGGCTGTCGGCACCGGATTTGGCAATCGAAATTCTTGTGAATCTGATTTCTGAGTTTGGGGCGTGACAGTGGGTCTCACACATATAATGGACCTCACATACATCACATTGGGCCTCATCCGCGGGCCACATATACATCACAATGGGCCTCACATGTACATTGGGCCATACCTCGTGGGCCTCAAATACATTACAATGCGCCACATCTATGTGCCTTGAATACATCACAACGGGCCACATCCATGGGCCTCAAATACATTATAATGGGCCATATCCATGGGCCTCAAATACATCACAACGGGCAACATCCATGAGCCTCAAATATATTACAATGGGTCACATCCATAGGCCTCAAATACATCACATCGAGCCACATCCATAGGCCTCAAATACATCACAATGGGCCACATCCATGGGTCTCAAATACATCACAATAGGCCTCATATGTGCGCCTTAAATACATTACATTAGGCCTCACTCATGGGTCTCATATACAATAGGTAGGCCCCGCATGCTGCAGGAGGGTATACATTTAGTTAAAACAGACAGATGACATGGTTATAAAACACATACAGTGTGGTGGTCCCCACCGTCCAGACCACTGGACGGTTTGGATATAAAGAACATATATCATGGCTGGCCCTACACACGTGGTAGATGGGTGCAATACATACATTACAGTGGGCCCCACTGTCTAGGGATCTGGACGATATGAATAAAATATATAAATCATGTGGGGTCCACTGTATGAATGGTGGGGATTTACTGATACATCACATATGGGATCCCCACGTCTAGATGGATGGACGGGATGAAACACATAGCTCATGAACTCAGACCCACAGAACTTGTTGACGTCAATATAGTAACTATATAGTTGGTGTAAGCATACACCAGCCAATCCTCTTCTACAAAGGTGGGTCCCACCAAATATACATACAAAGATACATACATATACATATATATATACATATATATATATATATATATATATATATATATATATATATATATATATATATATATATATATATATATTAATACAGGTCCAGGGGTCCAGCGTCCACGCCCTGGATGGGCAGCCCAGATATGAAATACGTGCATCACATGGTGCCATGCCATCTAAGTAGACGGTGTAGATAAAACACATATATTAAGGAGGGTTGAAAAGGTCTAGCTATATGTCGTAGAGGGGGGGGGGGGGGTGAATAGGAGTATGCCGGATAAAACTTATAACAGCGAAAATTAAATAAACACGATAGCCAACAAATAATATAAACAAACCACAATGCAAGAATGTAAAACAACCTCAAAATTCAGATCTTGAGATGTTGATACAAATGTTGTTCTAAGGACAACCTTACACCAAAAACTAGAGTTTATGGTAGGACAACATTATTTCTAGAAAGGTCTTTGTATTAAATCTCAAATCGAAGAGGAATAATAAAAGATTTAATACAAACTGCATTGAAGAATAAATTGCAATTACAAATATATTTTGTTCTAGAGACAACCATACATCATAGGAATGGCAGGGCAACCTTACTAGAACAAATAAAGAAGCTGATAAAGGAATAGGAAGAAATAAATGCTAAACTATTACAGCATTCCCACAAAACTTGAAATGAATGATTACAACATTCACATCCACATATACATCCCACAAATGAATAATTAAAGATATGAAATATAAACCATTCAACCACCAAACATAAGGGATTATAGTGGTTCTCCTATGTGTTCACCAACTGTTAAACAACAGCCACACAGAATGTTACTCCACTCCTAATATCCTCACACAGGGGATATTAGTGTTCACTATCAAAGTAGGTTTTCACAGGTCACCTTCGACTTGTCGTAGATTGCATACGATTGGTCATAGACAGATTTTTTTCAACGTTGTACTTTGAATTAAAGATATACGACTGGTCGAAGAACCAGTCGACACTGTTCACACGATTGGTCGAACAGCCTCCAAGACAGGTCGTAGAGTAACCAAAAAATTCTAAAAATCTTCAACAACTTAGACTGGTCATGGAATTTCTTGGATTGGTCGAACCAGTGTTAGGACTAGTCGAATAAGGTCTAGGACTAGTCTTAGAACAGACCAGATTCACTTATAAAACATATATGCATTATGTATCTAAAATGGCCTACTCTAAAGGTCAATATAAGGTCATTCATACCTCAATAGTGAAGCAAAGACATTGAAACTTGAAGATAAGTGACCTTTGAGTATAATTAAGCCTGAGATCTTGAACTTGAAAGCTTCTGAGATATTTTGGTCATCACATATACAGCTTCAAAGTAGTGTCTTTGTCAGCACAAATTTGACAATAACAAGCGGCTATAAACTATAGCACTTACAATCTCCCCCTTTGTCAAATTAGTGACAAAATACATTTTCAAGATATGATACATAACACAGAATATCTAATTAAAGAATCACGCATCAGTTGTTATCAACTAGCACACATTCATGAACCTGTAAATAAATATTCAACATACAGTTCACCTCTCCACATACATTCTCATACTCCACATACTCCCCCTGAGTACATATCAAAAAAAATATGCACTATGCACAATGCTACTCATTCCTCATAGGCAATCCAATCCAATCCAACACGCGAAGCATAAGAATCATTATCCATTCTCTCCCCTTTTGTCACAATATGACAAAGGAAGCAAAGAATAGATAACCAAGGAGTAATCAGTAAGGAGGTAAATAAGAGGTAAGACAAGATATGAGAACATAGCATAAGCAACACATATAATTCATAAACTGAGCCAAGTCAACTAAAGCTATAGTAACAAATCCAGTTAAGTGAGCACAATAGTAAGATAATTATTACAGACCAGAAAAAAAACTAATCCGAACCAGATGAAGGAGCAGGGATGGAAGGATCAAGTTGATGCATGCCCTTATTCAAGCGCTTAAGATACTTGCGCATATACTTGAATTGTAAATCATGGGCAACAGACATGTTTTCCATCTTAACATTGATATTCTCAACCTTAGTTTCCAATGCATGCAAACGTACATCAAAAGAAGAAGGCTTAAAATCTGGATCATTTGAAGAGTCAGAATCAAGTTCTTCAAAAATATCATCCATGTTAATATCATCAAGAAGAAGATCACCAGTTTCTTCCTCATGTTCAGCTTCAGCCTCACCATCTCTTTGGCCAGGAAAAAATTTCAGCTTCATCTTATTGATATTAGAGTTGTTAAATATCAGATGATGGATAGGGGCTTCACCAACCGACATAACGACTAACATGTGCGTAGCCAATACAGTCATCAAATAACCAAAAGGAATATCACTATGACCAGGATGGAGTCTAAACTGAATGATAGAGTGACAAATCAAGGATGGTAAGTAAAGATGAGCAACTCTGGCAATATTATGAAGAACATGAACTATGAAAGCTGTTAACTTAGTTTTATTACCCGATTGAGGATACAAGTTCAACACAAAGATCCTATGAAGAACTCTGTATTTGGGTAATAAAAATCTTGAGGGGATCGCATTTCCTTTATGCATCCATTAAAAATTCAGATTTCATAAATCCATAGTTAGCATGCGTTTTTCAGTCTGTGAGGGTTTTTCAGACAATGTATGAATGGGAACTCCCTCATCATTCATAAGAATTTCCATAAGAGCTGAAATCAAGTGACGATCAACGTCAAATAGTCCTTCTCTTGTGTCAATTTTAAACGTTAGATTTTCCAATAGCAATTCACATATGCAAGCAAACATGGATTAGGCAATGAACTGGTATGCTAGCCCACCCCAATGCAATAAGTTATCCCAACCTACAGCTTGGAGCATAGGAAGGATATCAAAAGGATCGGTATGATTAATATCAACAGGATGTTCAACAATAACATTAAGCAATCTGATGTCCCGAATAAAGATGGATCATCCTCGGGAGCCATAAGATGACGCGTAGTGATAGAGGCCGGTTTAGAAGATGAACCACGAGAAGTTATTTTTCTCCCTCTAGAAGCCATTTGCAACAAAGATTTTAAGAAGATAAGGAGTTACAAAGGATTGAGAAGAGGGTTTTCTCAAATTCAATTTTTCAAAAGAAAAACTCCAAATCATAACGAAACTCAAAATAGACAACTTCAAGAGATAAAAAGAAGTAATATAGACACAAATCTACAAGAAAAACATAAATGAAGCACTAACCAGGAAGATTTTGAAGGTTGGCTTCAACTAGTCGGACGTCGGCTCGTTGGTGAGTGAAAATGAAATGAGGAAGATAAAGTGTTTTCCCCAAATTAAAGTGAATTCACGAGTTTCTCGACTGGTCATGGATGTACACGACTAGTCGTACCACAACTGATCGTGTATATTCACGATCGGTCGAGGACAAGCCAAGAATGCAATTTTCCTTTAAGTTTTATAAAATTTTCTGCATGATTTGCAAAAATTGAAATCTAAATTAGCAATAATATATAATATGATACAAAAAGACATAAATTATTATCTTAAAATGCACATTCCAAGATCAAATTTCATTTGGTTAAAATTGCTTTTGTCAAGAGGTTTAGTAAAAATATTAGCATGTTGATTCTTGGTAGGTACATATTCCAAAGATATAACCTTTTCTTCTACTAATTCACGGATATAATGAAATCTAATGTTAATGTACTTAGCACGAGAATGCTGAATAGGATTTTTTAAAATATTTATGACACTGGATTATCATAATATAATAACATAGAATCCTGTTTAATTTCATAATCACTTAGCATTCGATTCATCCAAATAAGCTGCGTACACGCATTACTAGCTGTGATGTATTCAGCTTCAACTGTTGAAAGTGATATACAAGTTTGTTTCTTACTAAACCAAGAAACTAAACAGTTTTCGATATAAAAGCAACCACCACTAGTTAATTTTTTATCATCAAAATTACCAGCCCAATCAGCATCCGAGTACCTAGCTAATTGAACACTAGTCTTATGTGGATACCAAAGACCGAGATTAACAGTACTTGCGACATATTGCATAATCTTCTTAACAACAATCAAGTGTGATTCTTTAGGATTAGACTGATATCTAGCAAAAATACCAACACTTATGCAATATCAGGTCTACTAGTAGTTAAATACAATAGACTACCAATCATTCTTCGATATAATTTCAGATCAATATTTTTACCTGCAGAATCTTTTGAGAATTTCAAGGTAATACTCATAGGAGTATTGAAGTTCTTACCATTCTCAAATCTAAATCTCTTAATTAAATTCAAAGCATGTTTAGATTGAGAAATGAATATTCCATCAGGTTGTTGCTTTACTTGTAACCGTAGGAAATAATTCAATTCCCCAACCATGTTCATTTCAAACTGTGATTTCATCAAATCTGCAAACTCAGTAGTCATGTCAGTACAAGTAAATCCATAAATGATATCATCTACATAAATCTGAACCATTAAAATATGATCATTATGTTTTTTAACAAATAGAGTTTTATCAACAGATCCCATTTGAAAATTATGGCTTAACAAAAACTTTGTTAGTTTCTCATACCATGCCCTAAGAGCTTGTTTTAATCCGTAAAGTTCCTTTTTAAGGCGATACACATGATCAACATTTTTGGGATCTTCAAAACCCATCGGTTGTTCAACAGAAACTTCCTCATGCAAATCACCATTTAAGAAAGTATTTTTCAGATCCATTTGATAAATCTTAATCTTTCTAAAACATGCAATGGATATAAACATTCTGATGGATTCAAAACGTGTTACTGGTGCAAAGGTTTCATCAAAATCAATAACTTCAATTTGAGTGTAACCTTGTACCACTGGCCTAGCCTTATTTCTAATTATATTTCTAAGCTTGTCAGACTTATTTTTAAAAATTTATTTTGTTCCAATTATGTGTTTATCTTTGGGTCTAGGTATGAGATACCAAACATCATTTCTTGTAAATTGGTTAAGTTCTTCTTGCATCGCAACAATCCAGTTTTCATCAGCAAGAGCTTCTTTTACGCTAGATGGTTGTGTTTAGGATGTAAAACATACGTAATTACATATATCCTTAATTTTTCTACGAGTATGAACACTAGTGAGAGGGTTTCTAAGAATTTGAGTAGTTGGATGATCTTTAACAGTCCTTAGTTCAGAATCAGTCTGATTAGATGAAGTATCAGGTTTATCAATTATAAGAACTTCATCATTATCTGAACTTAAGACTGGTGTGTTTAACTGATCATCAATGACCACATTGATGGACTTTTGAATCACACTGGTCCTTTTGTTCAGAACCCTATAAGCATGACTGTTTAAAGAATACCCTAGAAAAATTCCTTCATCACTTTTCGTATCAAATTTTCCAGAAATTCATGATCTCGTAAAATATAGCACTTGTTGCCAAAAACTCAAAAATATTTGACAGTATGCTTCTTATCAAACCATATTTCGTAAGCTTTTTTATTATTACCTTTACTAGTGTAAACTCAGTTAATAATATAGCAAGCTGTCTTGACTACTTAGGCCCAAAGATTCTTAGAGAGCTTCATGCTATTCAACATGACATTAGCCATTTCTTGAAGCACTCTATTTTTCCTTTCCACTATACCATTTCGTTGTAGAGTTGTGGTCGCTGAGAATTCATGTAATATTCTTTGGTCGCTACAGAACTTCTCAAAATCGTTATTCTCAAATTCAGATCCATGATCACTATGAATTTTAATGATTTGAAAACCTTTTTCAGTTTGAATCCTTTTGAGAACTTTTTTTACTTCTTCAAGGGTTTCTGATTTGTCCCTTAAGAAGACTACCCATGTATATCTGGTAAAGTCATCTACTATTACTAAGATATACCTTTTTCCACCTCAACTCTCCGTTCTAGTAGGTCCTGTCAGATCCATGTGGAGAAGTTCGAGTGGTCTTGATGTGGTATTGGAATTCACCTTCTTGTGTGAGTTCCTTATTTATTTGTCAAACTGGCATTCACCACATATCTTATCTAATTTTTAAAGTTTTGGTAGACCTCTTATAAGTTTCCGTTTGCTCAATCTATATAAATTTTGGTAGTGTACATGTCCAAGATGTTTGTGCCATAATTCAGTCTCATCTGTATGGACCATGTGACATGTTTGATTAGATGAGCTGGATTTGCTAACAATATAGCAGTTTTCAGATGTTCTATGTCCAGTTAGTATTACAGAACCCTTGTTGTTTAGAATATCACAGCTTTGATTAGAAAACCGAACACTATGGTTATTATTGCATATTTGAGATATGCTTAGAAAATTATGTTTTAGTCCTTCAACATATAAGATATTCTTAAATAACGAAAGATTATAAAGTTGAACCGTACCTTGGCCCATAATTTTGCAGTTACTGTCATCACCAAATATGACTGAACTATCAGTCATATCTTTTTAGATCGATGAATAAAGCCTTGTCGCCTGTCATATGCCTGGAGCATCCACTATCTAGGTACCACTTTGAATGGCTTGTAACTTTGAAAGCAGTGTGGGTAACTAAGCAAGTGACCTTTGGAATCCATTTCATAACCATTTTGGGTTTAGGTGGATAGTTGGTCTTCTTTCGATTATAAGATTTATAAGTATGACCTATTGAGTTAGACTTTAGAAGCTCCTTAAGTAAATTAACTATCTTTTCAATCAAAGGATTTTGGTTATGCTTCTTATAGTTGAAATAATTTCCTTTAGGTTTTTGAACAGATTTAGGATCTTTAGAAAACACTTGTCCTTTCCCTTTTGAGTTTAAGGTCTCTCCCTTGACAAACTTAGGAGGTGTATTTTTTTGTTTAGGAGAAACATTCTTATCATAACCTAGACCGGAACGATCACCACATTTTCTCGATCCTGATAAGAGTTTTTCTAATTTAGAATCACCTTGGGCATATTTCTAAGTTTCTTTTTAACTCAAGAGAGAAGAGACTACATGTTTTAGTTGGTCGTTTTCAAATTTAAGATTTTCAACTTAGGTAGTTTTAAAATCCAAATCACATTTTATCTTTTCAAAACAGTCTAAAATATGAGACTTTTCTAAAATAAGAGATTCATAAATTTCTTTGAGTTTAGAAAATTTCTCTTTTTGAAGTTTCAGTTTTACCGTAATTTTACAACTCTCCTTGTATAGGGCATTATAGGCATCTTGAAGATCATCTTCATTTTCACATTCACTGTTTAGATTTTCTTCACTTGTTGAATCATTATCTGAAAATGTGAATTTGGATCTTCAGATTCAGAAGAAGCTTCAGAATCAGAGGATTCATCCCAAGTAGCCAACATACCCTTCTTCTTAGGTTCGTCCTTTTTAGGACACTTGTTAGCCAAATGCCCATATTCTTGGCAATTATAACATTGACTATCTTTCAAAGATTTTCAAGTTTTAGATTTAGGTTTAGATCTTTTCTTATAATTTCCTTTTTTAAAATCAACTCTCTTTTTACTTTTCAAGATTTTATAAACTTTTTTGCCAAAAGGGCCATATCATCTTCAGAGTTATCTAAATCAGAATTTTCTTGAAAATTATTTTTAGAAGTTTTAAGAGCAATTAATTTTTCTTTTGGAGCTTTAAAAGTTAACTCGTTGGTTTGTAAAGAACCAACTAATTCCTCAACCCTCATATTGTCCGTATCACGAAGTTCTTGGATCGCGGTTACTTTAGAGTAGAACCGTTCAGGAAGTGAGCATAGTATTTTTGTACACACTTTACTTTCTGAGATTTTATCACCAAGACCCCACATAGAGTTTACAATGTCATTTAATCATGTATAAAAGTCCATAAATGTTTCATTTTCCTCCATATGAATTTCTTTAAATTTGGTTATAAGGAGTTAGACTTTCGATTTCTTGACAATTGATGTACCCTCGTGTGTCATTTCTAATATATCCCAAGATTTCTTTGCAGAATCATAGGATATAATTCTTTTGAATTCATCCGGTGATAGTGAGCAAGTGATTGCATTTAGTGCTTTAGCATTTGCACTACTCTCACTTTTCTGAAGTTGTAGTCTAAGAGAAATAAGGTGTTATTATCATAGATTTTGAACCATCAACTCCAATTACTTCAGTGGTAGGAGGGTTCCAACCATTTATAATGGCTAGCCACACACTTTCACCCATGGATTTGAGGAAGATCCTCATCCTGATTTTCCAATAAGCATAGTTGGAGCCATTAAAGGGTGGTGGCCTAGTGACTGATAGGCTATCAAAATTTGATATCTTAAATAACTTAAATCGTTAGCTTAGGAAATAAATCCAAGAATTAAAAATTAAAAATGAGCTATTAGGGTCTGATACCACTTGAAAAGGCCTAGCTATATGTCCTAGAGGGGGGGTGAATAAGACTATGCCAGATAAAACTTATAGCAGCGAAAATTAAATAAACACGAAAGCCAACAAATAATATAAGCAAACCACAATGCAAGAATGTAAAGAAACCTCAAAATTCAAATCTTGAGAGGTTGATACAAATGTTGTTCTAAGGAAAACCTTACACCAAAAACCAGAGTTTATAGTAGGACAACCTTATTTCTAGAAAGGTCTTTGTATCAAATCTCAAATCAAAGAAGAATAATAAAAAATCAAATACAAATTGCACTGAAGAATAAATTGCAATTATAAATATATTTTGTTCTAGGGACAACCATACACCATAGGAATGGCAGGGCAACATTACTAGAACAAATAAAGAAGCTGATAAAGGTATAGGAAGAAATAAATGCTAAACTATGACAACATTCTCACAATGCTTGAAATAAATGATTACAACATTCAAATTCACATATACATCCCACAAATGAATAATTAAAGATATGAAATATAAACCATTCAACCACCAAACACATGGGATTATAGTAGTTTGCCTATGTGTTCACCAACTGTTAAACAACAACCACACAAAATGCTACTCCACTCCTAATATCCTCACACAAGGGATATTAGCGTTCACTATCAAAGTAGGTTTTCACAGGTTCACCCAAAACCTTCACAATTGTGTCTTTCACTATGGGCTTACACAATTAAAAAACCCCACTTCTAAGTTTTCCTGGCTCTCCTCAGATAACCAATATAATGAGATTTTTTTGGCAAATCCCAAGAGAAACCAAAACAGAAAGGAATTTACAATTAAATGTAAAATACCTAATTTTCTTCTTCGTTGTAGTAGCCCTGAAGAACTAAGTCAGAGTAAATGATTGAATGTCCAAGTTCAATGACCAAAACTCACATTACAATGGTTCTAGTTTTAATTGATTTTAAATTAAACCAAAATGGACTAGCTTTAATTGATTTTGATTCTAAAGAAAGGAAAATACCAATTCCTCTTTTCAGATTAGATTGGAATACAAGAAAAAAAATCAATTAATAAAGCTAAAGAAAGAGAATATTGAATACGCACACTTAGCTTAAAATAGAGCACAAACTTATTTCTTAAAAAGCCAAATTAATTAGTTTTTTTTTTATTATGAGATTCATGCTCTATTTGTAGCTGAGAAAAACACGTCTTCAACTGGTCTTAGGACCTCTATGACTGGTCGAAGAACTAACAGAAATTTAAATTTTCAGGCACGATAAGATCTGACGGTTTCATGACTGGTCGTAGGTCACCTTCGACTGGCCATAGGTTGCATACGACTAGTCGTAGACAAATATTTTTCAACGATATACTTTGAATCAAAGATATATGATTGGTCGAAGAACCAGTCGACACTGTTCACACGACTGGTCGAACAGCCTCTAGAACTAGTCATAAAGTAACCAAAAAATTTTAAAAATCTTCAACAACTTAAGATTATTTATGGAATTTCTTGAACTAGTTGAACTAATGCTAGGGCTAGTCGAACAAAGTCCATGACTAGTCTTAGAATAGACCAAATTCATTTATAAAACATATATGGATTATGTATCCAAAATGACCTACTTTAAAGGTCAACCTAAGGTCATTCATACCTCAATAGTGAAGCAAGGACATTGAAACTTGAAGATAAGTGACCTTTGAGTATAATTAAGCCTGAGATCTTGAACTTGAAAGCTTCTGAGATCTTAAACTTGAAAGCTTCTAAAATGTTGAACTCGAAAGCTTCTGAGATCTTCAACTTGAAAGCTTCTGATATCTTTTGTTCATCACATATACAGCTTCAAAGCAGTGTTTTTGTCACCATAAATTTGACAATAACAAGGGGCTATAAACTATAGAACATACAAGGGTCCCACATGCTGGATGCAGCACGCCATCAAGGTGGGCCCCACATTGCATCAAGCTGCTATTTGTTATCTCCCTCATCCAGGGTCTGCCCAAACGGGTAGCAAGGTGGCTGCAATGTGGGCTCCTGATTTGGTTTACTTGGTTAGGCGGTGTGGATCATACATCAAGGTGGGCCATCATACGATAAAAGGAGAAGAGAGAAAGAGAGGGAAATGTGCGATGGAGGGGAGGGGCTCTGCCACTATGAGCCCTCCATAGGTGGGCCATGCAAATATAATACATACATCAAAATGGGTCCCAAATCATAAAAATCAACGGTGGAGATCCCTTTCCACCAAACAAAAAAGCATGGTTAAGATGACCTTTCACAATGGGAAAATAAACATCATGATGGGGTCCATGGAGAATGGCCCCATCATGGGATGATCGTATGAATCATGGTGGGCCATTGGCCAGACCTAGGGTCCAAAGTGAGATCCATACCATCAATCGGTATGCCCCACTTGGCCCATCATCAACAACACCATCTAATCCTAAAAATCACTCACCGATGGTCCTTTTCTTTAGCTCCTTAGGATCATTAGCTCCTAGGCTTCTTCCTTGATGGTGGATGATGAAGATTGAAGGGTTGGATGGTGAGATGAGAGGGTAAGAAGTTGGCCTCACACTTGGCACTTTTCTCTCCATGGGACTACTCTTTGGTTGCTTGGAAAAATGGTGGAGAAAATGAGAGAGAGAAGATGTGATGGGATGAAAGGGGATGGGTTGTTGTAAGAAAGGATGGGTGAGGGTTGACTTTTGAGTGAGAGAGGGATGGGTGTCATTCCTTGTTGGTAAGAGAGGGATGGGCTAGGTATGGGTTATGATGGGATGTACTTTTGTTGATTGATTGATTGATGTGATAGATTGGGTAGAGATTCTCTTAGGATTCTTAACACGCGGCATTTCTTCAAAATATATGCAGGCTCACAACTCCTAGCATAGGAATCGCATCAGTGCATAAGACGTGGCGTTGGAACCACGACGACTGCACGATCGCAAGGGTACAAGTTTCAAGTCGAGCCGACTCGGATCTTCTAGATGCGACTCAGGGTCACGCGCAAATGCTGCATACAGGTTGTGGGTTGTTGAAATTCGATGGGGAGGATCACAAGAATCTAAGGAACAGTACGGACTAGGATATGGGCCTTCCACATGCAAGTGATGCACACATACTATAACATGTCTCAATTCCGCATGTAAAGAACCATAGCTATTCGAAAGCTAGTTTGTATCACCAACACACTCATTTACGGTTAAGAGCTAAGTGGTTCACCTCATCTGTTCCGTATGAAGTGGGTGCATAAGTGTCACGTCATTATATAGTGCTAGGTGCACTATCTATGACTCAAGGTAATACATACGGTGGTCCACTTAGTCTTTAAATCCAATTGAACACCATCTAAGCATATAAATAGAAAATAGCATTACCATACAATACAATCATCACATCTAACCATACACGCATCATTATCACCACAAGTATCACATTACACAATCACCGCACATGTGCCATCTTCACATAGGCAGCACGATACCAAATGGGAGGTATAATAGTACATATGGCTTTTCAAACTATAATAGGAAGAACATTTATGGGAGGATCTTTAAGATCTACAACTAATGATTTAGACAATTCAGGACAATGAAGCTCAGTAAGTACCTACTCATTTATGGTTATGCCATTTAGAACTGGAAAAGGAAGAGATGAAGTTGAGACCAAAGGTCCAATGTAGGAAACTTCTTGAAAAAATGATGCCTTTAGAAATATATTTACATTGAGTGATAGGACAATAACATGTATACCCCTTCTTAGAGCCAGATTAAAAATAAAAAATTAAAAAAAATAATGGATTAGACGCAATGTGAGTTTAGTTTATGAGGGTTAAATAAGAAGAATGAAGCATACACACCCAAAAATTTTAAGAAGTATGTTGAACAGAGAAGAATTACATTTTAAAATTGAAATGGGTAACTAGTTCCAAGGGATGGAGAGCACATATAGTTTATCATTTATGTTATAGTAAGAACTGCATAATACCAATACATTTTAGGAATAGACATCATAGTTATGATCACTATAGTTACCTCCATGAAATGTTGGTTTTTCTATTGAGTAACTCCATTTTGTTAGGGAGTATACACACATGATGTCTGACACTCAGTCTTTAATTTGTAAAAATGTTGTGTAGTTCCTTATATGTTTATACTTTGGCCTTATATGATTACATTACTTCAATAACTTTATTAACTTAAGTTCAGACACATTTAGTAAACATTGGAAATATGGTAGACACTTTAGATCTATTCTTCATCAAATATAACCATGTAAATCTTGAATTATATATATAATAGAAATATCAATAACCAAAAATAGAAAGTACTAGTATAGAATCCCAAACATCTTAATGAACTAGTTTAAACCCGATGTAGTTTTAGTTTCATTTAGAGGATAAGAAGTACAAACGTGTTTTACAATGTGTATGTTTCACATTAAAGAGTTACATTGTAAAATTTATTTATAAAGAGATGAAAAAGTGCATGAATAGAAATCATCTTAAATGAGTATGCCAAAGCTAAAGAGACTCCATGTTGTTTACTTTGGATGTTGTAGGACATGAAAAGAATGTGCTGTCCACATCAAGAAGGTACAATCCTTGAGACTCATGCCCACCACCAATCCTCTTCCTAGCTTGAAGATCATGCATAATATAAAAGTTAGTTAAAAAGTAATAAAACAATATAGTTGCTTGGTTATAACACTAACTGAGAGAAGATTAGAAGGAAAAGAGGGAACATGGATAATAGATGGTAAGGTGAGCAATGAGCCAAGTTGACATGATACCTCCTGGTAATTATGGATTATGATCTGTTAGCTAGCTAATTCGATCATTAAAGGAGGTATAAGTAAAAAGGTACCTTCCTTACTACTAGTCATGTAATGTGTGGCTCCAAAATCGATGATCCAAGACAATGAGGGTGAGATTTAGGTCGAGATACATGGTGGGTTAAGATACCTAAATGATCTGATGTTTTAATAGTAGATGTATGCTAAGAATGATCCATCACATTGAGAATAAACTTAGGTACACGGCTAGTCTCATTAAAGTGTCCCTCCCCCTCAACCACATCAGTGTTAACCCCATGTCAAGGCTTACATTAAAGTTAAGGATACATGTCATGGCTGAAAGTGTCATAGTTTGTCAATTAGCGTGGGTGTTGAGTCAGCAAGTCAAGTGAGCCTCATAGGAAGATCATTTAAGCATCTGCCTCAACTAGATGTGTGCTCAGAACTTATCAAAGGTAAACTTCTCCTCAAATCCCATGTCCTAAAACACCCAAGTATATAAAACCCTTAAAAGTGGATAGAACAACATAGGTTTAAAGTATGAAAACTATTTTGCAAATTAGGAAAATCTCTAAGTTTTCAGCTTTTGTCGATATATCAGATCACCTTGATGTGATCGGACACCTAATATCAATGTCCTCAGAATGCACTCGATATCATCAAATTGAGGACCTCTTGTGTCCAACAACTAACTTGATCTCTGGACAAAATTCTCAATGAATCGATATCATCGACATTCAAATTCTGAGATCATCAAGATGGCTCGATATAATCTAATTCTGGTTAGTTTGTGTCCAGTAAGATGTTAAGGCAAATCATATATTTGTCGATGACTTGAAGAGAGCATTGATATCCCCAGAACTCAAACTCTGATGACTTCGATGGATCTTCGATGTTATCGAATTTGGACCAAACTATTCTAGCAAGCTTTTAGGAAAATCCTCTTTAAATGTTCAAGGAATCGAGACTCCTTCAATATTATCGATATTCATATATCGATCATATCTAAACTAGGTTGATATCATCGGATTCGGACAATGGAATGTTCAACGAACTTATAGGAAAATCTTCTATAAAATATCGATGAATCGAACTAGGTATCGATATCATTGACATTTAAAATCTGATGATATCGTGGGAGGATCGATAATATCGAAGCCAGCTGTCTCATATTTAACCTGCTCTCATATTTTCATTGTCGAGGAATCAAACCATGGTTTAATGAAATCAGAGTTCAAAATCTGATGACATCGAAGCATGTTCGATATGATCGAGTTGTGTATAAGAGATTCAGTTGTTATTGTCAGTAGAGTTCATATCATTGATCTGTCACTCGATGTCTTCGAAAGTATATGTTCGATGATATCGAACTCTATATATAAAAAAATTATTTTATTACCGTTGGATCTCTTTGCCTATTTAAGGAGAGCTTGCTATTAGTTGCTTTATTGAGAAAAAGGGAGAGAGCTTTGAGAGAGTAACTTCATATCATCTAACCTAAGTCCTTTTTCTCATGAGAGTTCATTCCTCAATCCACCATCTTCATTGACATTCAATAGAGTGGATTGGTGAATGAACTTCTGCATTCAAGGATCTTCCAGGCATCACCTTAATGGAAAATTATTGAGCTGGGACCCCCTGAATGCCTAAGATCTTGGAAATACTGTCTCTTCAATGATTATCATTTAATAGAGTAATTACCAACATAACCTTGACCCAACCCGTCGTCGTACATTGGAGCATTCTCCTGTTACCATAAGGGTTTGAGGACTTTCACCCTAGGACAACTATGGCACCCCCATGCTAGAACAACTATTTCCATTATCCAATCCTATCATCCATGCTATGCCAGCGGAGGCTATAGGCTTGATATCGCTAAGGCATACAGTCATCATAGCACACAATGTAAGATGCATGAGTCACACCATCCAGTCAGGCATCAATCTTGTGCGTACTGCGCACTCATGTGGGGCAGCTTCGCCTATCAGGGAGTCCCATAAATAATCCGTTCAATGGCATATGCTATGATCAGTCACTCCTCATATTAAGCATACATATGATGCGTATGGGCATGTATCATGATGTTATGACAAGCATGTTATATGATGATGATGTACTCTTCTCCTAACAAGGATGGGCCTAGACAACCTACTCATAGGGGCTCAAGAATAAGTAGTGGGCTTCTTCGCCCAATCCATCACATAGCAATTTGGGTTTCCTAAGGGCCTAATAGCACAAGGTGGGATATAAGACTTGAATAAATCTACAAGGCATGGTGAAGCATAATCAATAGTGGGGGCCCAATAGTTTGGGTTAGCCCACTGAGACTAGATCGATAACACTATGGGGCCCAAATTGATGAGAATGGTCCTAACGAGGGGCCTAAGGAGGGTTACAAGGCAGACATTTAGCCATCATTGCTCTTATAATGTGGACATTTAACCATCATTACTCATATAGAACCTACCATATAAAGGGGTCCATAGACCTCACACTAACTAGGAGTTGGATGGGCATCATAAGCATTGTCATGTACATCATGGTGGACTCACACATCACAATTGGGCCTCATCACATAGGCCTCATATGCACCACAATGGGCCTCACACAAGGGCCTAATATACATCATATTGGGACTCACACAAGGGCTACATATGCATCACATTGGACCTCACACAAGGGCCACATATACATCACATTGGGCCTCTCCACATGGGCCTCATATACATCACATCGGGCCTCACATAAGGGCCACATATACATCACATTGGACCTCATACACATCACATCAAGCCTCATACATCACATTGGGCTTCAATACATGGGCCTCATGCATATCACAATTGGATCTCATGAAACAACCCATGATTCTAGGCACAATGAGAAGATTGTGTGTGTAACACATACATCATAGTGGGCCTAATGGGGTAGCCCATGATTCAGTAAAATAAGTGGGCAACATGTATAACATATAAATCAAGGTGGGCCCCACAGGTCAGCCCTATGGTCTAGAAAATAGATGGACAGTGTGCTTACAACACACACATCAAAGTGGACCTACACATGTAGCGAGTGGGCCCTGCTCGTGCACAACAGGTGGGCCCTGCGTGTAGCACAAAACAAACAGACGGGATAGATATGAAACACATACATTTTGGTGGTCCCAACACCGTCCCACACTTGGACGATGCACACCTTTGGGTGGACCCCACCGTCCAGTAAAATGGACGGACAGTGTGAATACAACTGATCCATCAAGGTGGATCTCACCGTCTAGGGACGAATGGTGAGGATAGAACACATACATCACAGAGGGTCCCACCGTCCAGGTGTCTGGATGGTGTGGATGAATGTATACATCACAGTAGGCTCCACCGTCCAGCCCATTTAGACAGTGGATAACATGGATGAACATATACATCAAGTGGGACTACACATGTGGCCTACTAGTCCAGAAAAATGGATAGACGGTGTGAATACAACACCTACATCATGTGGGTCCCACTGTCCATGTGTGGACATTGTAGACTGAAATGGCCTAGCTATATGTCCTAGAGGGGGGGGGGGGGGGGGGGGGGGTGAATAGGACTATGCCAAATTAAGATTATAACAACAAAATAAAATAAAGAGATAGCCAAATAAAAATAAATCAATTCTTAAAGCTGAAATAAAAGCAACCTCAATAAACAAGTATTAAGAGGTCGATACAAATTCAGTTCTAAGGACAACCTTACACCATAAAAACCAAGGGTTTATGGCAGGACAACCTTATTTCTAAAACGTCCTTTGTATCAAAAACTCAAACCAAAGAGGAATAAATAAATAGCAAGGAATTGAAATAAATTGCAGGAATTTAAAACTAAATTATTACAACATTCCCCACTGTGCTTGAAATGTAAAAATTACAACATTCAAATCCACACATACATTCCATAACTTTGAATGATAAATCACACATCCACAAAACACAAAGAGTTATAGTGGTTCGCCTGTGTGTTCATCAACTGTTAAACAATAGCCACACAGATTGCTACTCCACTCCTAATATCCTCACACAGGTGATATTAGCGTTCACTATCAAAATAGGTTTCACAGGTTCAGCTAAAACCTTCGCAATTGTGTCTTTTCCACTTGGGCTTACACAATTCAAAAACACCTCTGTCTGAGTTTTCTGGCTCTCCTCAGATAACCACATAATGAAAATTTTTCTTGCTCAATCTCAAAAGAAACCGAAAAGAAAGTAAATTACATAAGCGTAAAATACCTGAATTTCTACTTTCGTAGCAGCCTAGAAGAACTAATCGGAGTAAAAGTTCGAATATGGAAGTTCAATGTCCAATACTCACTTTACAATGGTTCTAAGTTCTAATTGATTTTAAGTTAAACTAAATGGGCTAGCTGTATTTGATTTTGATTCCAAGAAGAAGGAATTACAGATTTTTCCCTTTTCAAATCAGATTGGAATGTAGATCAAAATCAAATAACAATAAGCTAACAAAAGAAAATATTAATTATGTACAAAGTAGCTTAAAATGAACACAACTTATCTCAGAGTGGAGCCTTGATTTTACTTGAATTGAATTGAAAAACTCTGAAATTCATGCTCTATTTACAGTTGAAGAAACTCATATTCGACTGGTCCTGAGGACACGTCGATTGGCCGTAGCACCAACGGCATTTTGAATTTTTAAGCGTGATCTTTGAAAACCATTCTATGACTGGTCGTGGGGTGTCTACGACTAGTCGTGGACTACCTACGACTGGTCGTAGATGACCCAAGATTGGTAGTGGACCAATGAGTTGGTCGCTGTAGTTTGAGTCGAAGACCCACGACTAGTCGAAGTTCGAGTCGTGAACACACCTACGACTGGTCGAAGGACTTCCAGGACTAAAAAATTTCAAATATCTTTAACAACTTAGGACTGGTCGTGGAATTTCTTGCACTAGTTGAACCAATGTTAGGACTAGTCGAACAAGGTCTAGGACTAGTCTTAGGACAGACCAAAATCATGTATAAACATATAGTTTAAATTATGTATCCGAAATGACGTACCCTAAGGTCAATCTAAGGTTTATCATACCTGGAACATGAAGTATGAACATTGAACTTCATTCATTTAGCGAAGGTAGACCTTTGAACCTTTTCAAGCTTGAGCTCTTGCATTTGATGTAGCTTGATCTTGAGATATTCGAAAGCTTAAACTTAAACTTCATCTTGAGTTGCACTTGAGTCTTGAAGTGTACTTGAGTCTTATAATGTACTTGAGTCTTGTACTCTTTATTGATGTAGCTCTGAACATATATTCTTACAAACGTTGACAAAGTACATGGCTTAACTTGTCTTGAAGTCGATAAATGTACTTAACTTGAAGCACTTGTGAAGCAGTGTCTTGAACATACATACAAACACAATACACAAATAAAGGTTTTGGCACCACAAAATTTGACAACCAAAGGAGCATGTAACCATAGCACTTACAATCTCCCTCTTTATCAAATTTGTGACAAAATACACTCATATAAAAAAAAGAAAAAAAGAAAAGCAGTATAACAATTACAATAGGCTCAATAAAGAATCATGCACCATTTGTTATAAACAACATCCATTAAGAGGCAAGAGTCCTCGATACATACTCCCTCTGAGTAGCAGCACACATAGATAACAAGGAAAATATAATGTTACTCACTACTTTCATATCCATAAGTAATCAAACCAAAAACTTCTCCCCAAAATCTGTCATAATCTTCCAAAAAATCGCATTTCTCCACCTTTTTGTCACAATATTACAAAGGAAGAATCAAAGATAGGATAAACAAGAGAGTAAGAAGAGAGTTAAATATAGAAAAGTTTAAAGTTCATATAGCATTAAGCATATATCCAAGTCAAAAAAAGTCAAACTCACAGACTGAAATAAAACAAAGTATTAAAGTTATTACAACCCAAAGAGTAAAACACTTAATTTGATCCAGAGGAAGGAGCAGGTATGGTAGTATCAAGTTTCTGAAGGCCCTTGTTTAAGCGTCGAAGATACTTGCACATATATTTGAATTGCATATCATGGGCAACATTCATATTCTCTACCTTTTCCTCTAATGCATGAAGACGTGCATCAAAATTTGATGGTACAAAATCAGGATCATTTCCAGAGTTAGAGTCAATTTCATTAAAAATGTCGTCCATATTAATATCATCCGGAGGAAGATCACCCTCTTCTTCATTCACACCTACTGCTCCACCTTCTCTAACATCAACTTGGCCCTCATCCAATCGCAACTTCATTTTGTTTAAGTTGGAACTGTTGAAAATGAGGTGTTGGATAGGAGCCTCTCCAACAGGCATAACGACTAGCATGTGAGTTGCTAACACAGTCATTAAGTAAGCAAACGAAAGATCACTATGACCTGGATGGATACGAAATTGAATGATGGAATGACATATCAAAGAAGGCAAACAAACATTTGCACCAGTAATGATAGAATACAAAATACGAAGCATGAATAAAGTCAGTTCTGTCTTATCACCAGAACAAGGATACGGATTAGAAGTAAAGATACGATGCAAAACTCTGTATCTAGGTAACAAATATTTGGTTGCGAGGGCATTCCCGTTCTGAGTCCATTGAGCATTCATGTTACACAACACTCTAATATAAATACGTTTTTCAGATTCAGTAACTTTCTCAACTAAAGTGCTAGGTGGAATACCATCATCATTAACAGGCATATCCATAAGGCATGAAATTAAATGACGATCAACAAGAATGGCCCTTCTCTAGTAGCAATAGAGAAAGTTAATTGTTCAGTAGAAAAATCACTTATGCATGCAAACATACTCTACAAAATGGATTGGTATGTCGGCTTACCCCAACGTAGGATGTTATCCCAACCTAAAGATTGGAGGAGAGGAAGGAGACCGAAACGGGCGATGTAATCTAAATCAACAGCTTTTTCAAAAATGACATTACGCAGATGCAAATCACACACATAAGATGGATCATCTTCAGGAGACCGAAGATGGCGTCTAGTAATAGGAGTTTATCCAGATGAAGAGGGACCTCTAGTATTTTTCTTTTTCCCACTAGAGTCCATATTCTTGAATAAAAATAAGAAATTTCAAAGAAGTATAGATGGGTTTCTCTAGATCAGAAAATGAAGAAGAAAATCTCAAAAATCTCAAGACAAACTTGAAATCAACTACTTTAATGAAGAAATTGAAGAAAATAGACCATGAATATCCAAAAAAGATAAGAAAAATGCTCTAATCTAGTCGAATCGAACAGTAGGGTTCGACTAGTCGAAGCACGACTCGTTGGAGAGAAAAGTGAAAATGAGGAAGAAGAGAGATTTTCCCAAATTAAAGAGGTCAGTGCGTTCCATGACCGGTCTTGGAGAATACACGACCGGTCATACCATGACTGGTCGTGTATGACCACGACTAGTTGAGTACCAGCCAAAAGTTACATTTTTCAACAAAATTTAAAAATTTAACCACAAAAATACATAAACATATATACAATATGTTACAATTATGCAAGAATATTCAATTTAAATTGCACATACCGAGGTCAAACTTTAATTTATTAAACCTTCTTTTGTCGAGAGGTTTAGTGAAAATATCAATAAGTTGAGTCTCGATTGGAATGTATTCCAGAGAAATTATTTTTTCTTCCACTAATTCATAAATGTAATGATACTTAATGTCAATGTGCTTGGTACGTGTAGACACCCCACCCAGGCTACATCTTGAGAAGGTTAAAACCATACAGGAACCATGATCATACCTAATCCCTGCCTAAACCGAACCAAAGTCCCTAAAACCCAAATCCGCAATCCAAAACCACGATCCAAACCATTCAGTGCACATGCAACCCTGCCTATACCCTATACCATGGCCCAGATCCTTTTTACCCAAGTCGAAACCTATTTCTCTAAGCCGAAAAATGGTTTGGAGGAATCAAGCCTCTACTTCTAAGCTTAAGAGAGTGAGAGAGGGAGGAAGAGAGTGAGAGTGAGGGGGAGCTCCAAAGCCCTCAAGTCTAGATTTTTCAGTTATCTCCTTAGCCCACTCCTTGCTTTCCTATCCATCCTAACCTCCCACCTAACTTTGTTGATCATGGTTCAACCCAAATTTTAGCTTACTCAAGAGAGCAAGCCAAAGATCCATTCATTTTTACAAGCATCCATCATGACATTTACTCCCTTCTCAACCCCCCTGCTTCTCTAGATCTCTAGTGAACGTATTCTCTGTGGCTTGCCGTACATCGGATCCTGTCAAATCAGAAATTCCTAGAGATCTAGTCCATTTTGTTACCTCTTTATGCATAAGCATCATCACATCCGCTCTCTAGACACGTCGTTGGACGTATGATCTGTGGCTTGTCGAGATCTCGGATCTTGCCATACTAGAAATCCACATGTGTGCCTAGTCCCATTTCGGCTACAACATCCATCATCCCTTGAGATTGTTTTACCACACTGAGTAGAGACCGTACATTTGTACAGGCAAAGAGGGTGCCTAAAACCTTTCCTCTTTGTAACTGAGGTCCCTTACCCAGAATCCCGGATCACAGACCAGGAGTCAATTTAAGATAGGGAAGTCTCCGGATTTTCCTCACCTTGCGTATTTCGTGGTTCTAGCCGACCGCGAGATTTTGAGATTTTTTGGCTAGTGGCGACTCCAACATCCATAATCAGCCTATCACCCCCAATCAACCATACAAATCGCAAATCAAGCGTGGACGTCAATTTTTTAGTGTCTACAGAATGGCGACTCCACTAGGGAAACCAGAGCACACTAGTTGAGACCCGACTCGAAAACGTGTGGTACTTTAATCTTAAGGAAAATCATCATTTGCATTCATACGAAAAAGACAACAAAAATAAAAAAATCTTTTGGCCTATTCTTGTTTAGGCACAGATCCAAATCATGACTACTCGATCCCCCGCAGCCATGACTTCCCAAGCCTCTCATGAAGAAGAGCCGGCAGCTCTGACAACTCCCGAGGCCTCAGCACCCACACCCGTACCCGCACCTACACCCGCATTACCACCAGTAGTCCAGGCAAACCCCCAGGCCGATGTAACCACCCAAGAGTTGCTCCTTCGAACAATGTAAGAATTACTACTTCGCTTGGTGTCAAATCCCTCTCCAAATACACAGGCAACTCAGCCTAGTGTACAGATTAGTTCACTCCCACAAACTCCCTTTGCCTTCTCTCTCATTTCCCCAGCAAATCCCGTGCTCCCTCTCCCGGAAGAGTCGGCACCTGAGCAACAAAAACCAGCAAACGAGAGCAACCCTCCCGCACAACCCTACTCAACACATCATAACAATCAGGTTACAACATAGGCTCCCCCTAACGGGAACCACCAACAAGAACTGGCGGATGCCCACGAAGGGAGTAACATTCCGGAGTTGGCAGATACCCCAGGCGGGAGCCACTTCCGAACTTCACACCCTCCTCCGAAAGGGAGCAGTGTTCAATTCCAGCCACTTCCCGTCAACGGGAGTCCATCCTCTTTCCAAAAACATCCCATCATCGATCCATATGAAGAAGAAGCGGTACAATCCCTACAGCAAGGGGCAAGATACCCACCGCAAGGCAAGTCAGAAATCGAGGAACTACGAGAGCAGTTACAGATGGTACAAAACTAGCTTTAAAGAAAACAAGGAGTGGATTACCCATCCACCAAGTTCAGGGATCTCTGTCCCTTCCCAGACACCCGAATACCTCCAAATTTCGAGGTACCAAAATTCAAAAGGTATGACTGTAGTGGGTGTCCCACAGCACACCTGAAAGCATTTTGCGAAGAACTCAATGCGATAGCAGGGAATGATGGAGCCTTAATACGACTCTTCTAGAAATCCCTCAAAGGCGATGCTTTAGATTGGTATACCACTTTGGACAGCCATCAAATCAGAACCTGGGAAAAGCTCTCGTTGGCATTCATTGACAGGTTCTCATACAATCTGAATATGGCTCCAAGAAGGTCCGACTTGGCTGCCTTGAGACAGAAAAGTGACGAATCCTTATCAGCATACGTAGGGTGATGGCGAGCCATAGCAGCTCAGATGAGAAACCCCATCGATGACAAGGAACAGATATCCATGATTGTACACTCGACAAATCCTAGCATTTCAGGATATCTAATCTCGTACCCATACGAAAACTTTTCTCAACTCATCCGAGCTGGAGAACAAGTCGAGGTAGGGATCAGAGCCAGAACCATTTCTCCATGGCCACATCAGACCCCTACAATCAAAAGAAACAAAGTAGAAGGGAAACCTATTGGTTATGGGAAGGGAAATAGCACTGCTCCTGCGCAACGTACTACAGAAGTTAACAACATTACTGCTAACACTCAAGGCAGTCAGTATGCTCCACAATAGGAGCCACACCATGACAGGCAATACCAAGCGCAACTAAACAGGCAGTACCAATCCTCGTAAGCCCAACAAGGATATTATGAGAAGTCATCTCAACAACAGAAACAACCTAGGGGAAATGCACCAGGCCCATACAAACAGGCAATGTTAGGAAGGAAGTTCACCCTTTTAGCACAAACATACAGTCAGGTCTTGACAATGTTGATGCAAAAATAACTCCTGACACCTCTCCAACCTTGACTTCCTCCTAACCCATTGCCACCTGGTTACAATGAAAATCAATACTTTGCATATCACCAGGCTCCTGGCCACCTAGCAGACCGCTGCTTCGTTTTAAAACATGCGGTCCAAGATTTGATCTAAAGCCAGAAGATTGCAATCACCCCACAGGCTAACAATACAACTCAAGTTAACATTCTCCAAAATCTCCTGCCATCGCATCAAATAGGACTCAGCACATCTGACGCCTCTACTGTCAACCACATTGAAGGAGGGCAACTCAGGTATTCCTCCCTACATCATTCCATACAGGAAATCATGCAAGACACAACGAACTGGGCATGGGGATACCAACAGGCACCATCGCTTGGGCCACAGATATTCTTCAAAGCAGCACCAGCCATTCAACCCCTTGTCTTTTTAGACGCAGCACCATCAACACTGCCTCTCGTGACCCTTGAAGTCACACCTAACAGGTTGCATTTGTAGCATCTTGCCTCTCAAGGGGCACATCCCGCATGTCCAATAAGGTCGAACCTTGAACCTGTCATTCTTCCAATAGGTCTTCCCGATCTATCTTCGCTGACTTTGCAAGGGGCAACACCGGTTCAAGGTCTCAAATTCCTGATGCCTCACCAACTGGTGCACGACCAGAAAACCTCTCCTGTTCATCAAAAGGTAGAAGAAGATGCCAGTCAAACTCCGATAGCACCTCAAGAGAAATCATCAAATCTTCCACAAACTGTCACAACCACAACCCCTCAGCCTCAGGAACCCCTGATATATTTGGAAGGGAGGGTAGTTCCATCCTACAACCCGAAGGCAGTCCCATGGCATTACCCAGAATGCGCCGAAGTAGGCAACAACGGGAGGTACTTCAGGAGAGATAACCAGAATCCAAAGGAAGCCCGGGGAGCTTTGTCGGGAACCACCTGCAAAATCGACCCTACTTATGACATATCAGCCCAACTCAAAACTATTCCCGCACAAATATCCATCTGGGAGCTTCTATGCACCTCAAGATCGCATCGAGAAATCTTTGCGAAGACTCTAAATGATGCACATATCTCTCCTGATGTCTCCCCTGAAATAGTGGAAAGTATGATTGGACAACTCCTCGCATCGCAAGCCATCACTTTCTCTGATGACGAATTACCACCTGAGGGATGCAAGCATGGGCGCTCATTGAACATAGTGGCTCGTCACAAAAATTTTAAAGTCCCACTTGTGCTCATTGATAATGGGTCTAGCCTTAATGTTTGCCCTCTAAGGACTGCTGAACGGTTAGGGATAAAATCATCCTCTTTCAAGCCCAACACTATGAGTGTTAGAGCCTTCGATAATTCCTGAAGGCAGGTTGAGGCAGAGATTGACATTGAGCTATAAATTGAACCGAACCTGACCCTTGTCACATTCCAGGTCATTAATATCCCTGCCTCATTTAACCTTCTGTTGGGGCGGCCATGGCTCCATGCTGTTGGAGCCATTCCCTCAACCCTCCATCAAAGAGTCAAATTCCCTTCAGGGAATCGAATTATTTCAGTGTTGGCTGAGCCGAAAATTGTCCTTCCAGTAGCAGTTAATATCTCAAAAACTGACATCCCAGTGATCGACATCCAGCATGCAGAGGGCGATGTATCATATCACAGCTTCGAATTCGAAGTTGTAAATTCAATCGCTAATCCTCTCCCTCTCACTGCTGAACATGTCATTTCCCCCGCCGAACGATTAATCTGGAACTACAGTACTGAGTTCTATGGGAAGGGTATAGAGGTAAAGCCAGCACGTACTAACATGCAGAAATAGGGACTGGGATATCAACCAACACCGGAGGATCAAGTCGAAAGGCCCAAGAAGAAGCAGTCATTTAGGTGCATGCCCATCAAGTTCATCAGGGCTGGGGCAGTTTGTGAAGACTCAGTGATTCCCCTTGAGAACCACCTTCAAAGGCTCAAACCCTCAGATCATTCCCACCCGGAGTCTGTCTGGCCACCCATAAGATGGGATAAGATTCTCGAAGCATCAAAAACACATCTGACACAAGGGGTAGAACCCCCAGGTCCACCACAAAATGCAAGGGGCATGGAAACGGGTCCACCCATGTGGGATCCAGAACCAGGGATGCCTCTTGAAAAGGATGTAGGAAAACCCAAAGAGACACCCATTCCTACACACAGTCAAGGGAACATGTCCTCGACACCAGCCCAGCAACACAAGGGGCAGAAGCAACCCATCCATTGGATTGACAAAGGGAAGTGGCCTGCCCTTGACTGGACAAACATCAAGGTCCCATCGCGGAACCAACCAGAGGAACCAGAAGAATTTCAGCTCTTGGGCGAGGAAGTCGAATCAGATTCCGATTCTGAACCTAGCCCAGCAGACATCATGGTCATCAAAGCAGGTGACCCACAGGAACACACAGATCCGGACAGCAAGATTGGAAGAATGGAAGAATCACCATGGACAGTTGTCCCCTTAACAATCGAGTTGGTCGATGAATCCTCCATGGAAGCCGATCTCAAAAAAAAATGCCGATGTAAATAGCGGTTGGTACCCCGGACTAGGACAGGATCAATCTTGGTTCACAACACTGTCCTGTTCGGGACCTCCAGGTGATACAAAAAAATCAAAATTTTTTCAAAATACAAAAACATCATATATTCTCAAAAGTATAAAAAAATCAGATATTTCTCAAAATCACAAAACATCAGAAAATCCTCAAAACACAAAAACAATAAAAAAGCTTTAAAAAAACACTGTGCCAAACATCCCACACACACCGCACGAGTTCGAGGTCGACTCGTATGATTTCGATCTCGAGTTGGACTTCGAGCTCATGAGTTTGGATGAAGCCCCGGATGAGGGAAATGATGATACAGCTCTTGAATTCAAGGACTCCCTTGAAAAATTTGAAACAAAGGCCAATGTTGTGGCAGATGATTTTAAAATTATGAACTTAGGGTCAGCGGAACTCCCTAGAGAAGTACGCATCGGACGTTCACTCTCATCGGGATATAAGCAGAGAATGATGGAGTTTCTAAAACCGAGGTTGTCTAACTTTGCATTCTCATACAAGGACATGCCTAGGCTTGACGAACATCTAGTGGTGCACCATCTACCAACAAAGCCAGACATGAAGTCAGTCAAACAAAAGCTATGGAGAATGAAGCCAGAATGGCCCCTAAAGGTCCGTGATGAAGTCATCAAGCAATACAATGCGAGATTTCTAGTAGTCTCCAACTACCCAGAATGGCTTGAAAATATCGTACCAGTTCCAAAGAAGGATGAAAAAGTCAAAATGTGCATCGATTTTAGAGATCTCAAAAAAGAAAGTCCCAAAAATGACTTCCCTCTGCCTCACATTGACACACTGGTAGATAATACTGCTGGACACAAGATCTTCTCCTTCATGGACGGATTCTCCGGATACAATCAGATTAAAATGGCCATCAAGGATCACGAGAAGACCTCCTTCATCACACCATGGGAAACTTTCTGTTACCGGATCATGCCCTTCGGATTGAAGAATGCAGGAGCTACATATCAGCGAGCCATGACTGCCTTATTCCACGACATGATAAATAAGGAAATGGAAGTCTACGTGGACAACATGATCGTTAAGTCTTGCATGATCGAGAGACACTTCGAAGATCTCAAGAAGCTTTTCGACAGGCTAGAAAAGTTCAAGCTCCGACTCAACCCATAAAAATGTGTCTTCGGGGCAACCAGGGGCAAACTGTTGGGCTTCATCTTCAGCGAGGATGGTATTCGGGTAGATGAAACCAAGACCAAAGCAATCATCGAAATATCACCACCCAAGACCGAAAAGGAAATTCGAGGCTTCCTCGGGTGAATCCAGTATATTAGCCGATTCATCTCATAGCTCACCCTAGTCTGTGAGCCCATATTTAAGCTCCTGCGGAAGAACTCGTCAAAGGAATGGAATGATGACTGTCAAGCGGCCTTCGACAAAATCAAAGGGTACCTGTTAAACCCTCTAGTGCTCATGCCACCTGTCCCAGGAAGGCTATTACTGTTATACGTCTCCGTCGCAGCAGAAGCAATTGGATGTGTTCTTGGCCAACATGATGACACAGGAAGAAAAGAGCAGGCGATCTACTATCTGAGCAGATGGTTCATGAGCTATGACGCCAAATGCTTCAGCTTAGAGAAATGTGTCTCGCCCTAGTCTGGGCAACACAGCTGCTGCGACAATACATGATCGCTCACCCAATCCTTCTGCTCGCTCGCATAGACCCATTGAAGTACTTGTTCGAGAAACCAGCACTAACAGGCAGGATTGAAAAATGACAATTATTGCTTTCTGAATTCGACATCACCTATATCACTCAAAAGGCAATCAAGGGACAAGCACTGGCCGATCATCTAGCCGCACATTCCCTGCCCGATTACTAGCCATTAAAGACCTTCTTCCCTGATGAGGACATCCTCCTAATTGAGGAAGAAGAGGAAACAAAGGCAGGAGAATGGACACTCTTCTTTGACGAAGCTACAAACTTGAAAGGAAGTGGAGTAGGCGCCATACTCTACTCTCTCAAAGATGTCCCAGTTTCCATATCCAGAAGGCTAGTATTCCAGTGCACCAACAACATAGCAGAATATGAAGCATGCATCGTTGGTTTAAGAGAAGCCATAATCCTCAATGTGAAGAAATTACGAGTCTTTGGGGACTCACAACTCATCATCAATCAGACAAACGGCGATTGGAAGACCAAGGACGAGAAGTTGATCCCGTATCATGTCTATCTGGAGAATTTAATCAAAGAGTTTGAGGAGATCACTTTCTCTTACATGCCCCGAGTGAAGAATCAATTTGCAGATGCTTTGGCCACCCTCGCCTCAATGCTGAAAATCCCAAAAGGAGTTGCTGAATGGGAACTCACCATCAAACTTCAGGAGGAACCCACATTCTGCCTACAAATTAATGAAGCTGACATTTCGTCAAACGACCAGCCGTGGTACACAGACATCAAGGAATATCTCGAGCACCAGAAGTACCCAGAAGGAGCAACTCTGACAGATCGTCGCACCATACAACGGTTGGCAGCGCAATTCGTAATTACCGGCGACATCCTCTATAAGCGATCCTTCAATCAAGTCCTTCGTTGCATGGATGAAATGGAAGCTACGCATGTCATGTCAGAAATCCACGAAGTACTATATGGCTCGAACGTGAATGGGCACATGATGGCGAAAAAGATCTTGCGACATGGCTACTATTGGCTCACAATGGAGACAGATTACTGTAAGCATGTCAGGAAATGTTTCAAGTGTCAAGAACATGTAAACCAGATCCATGCCCCTACATCAGAACTTTATAACCTGACATCCCCATGGCCCTTTTCTGTATGGGGGCTAGACATCATCGGTAAAATCAGCCCTAAAGCTTCAAATGAGCATGAGTACATCCTGGTAGCAGTAGACTACTTCACCAAGTGGATAGAGGCAGTATCCTACACCACCATCGTAGCATTTATGTGGTAAAGTTTATGAAGAACAACATCATCAGCCGCTACTGGGTCCCTCAGGCCATCATTACTGACAACGGAACTCCATTCGTCAATAAAAGGATGGGCAATTTTCTCGACAAATTCAAGATCCAGCGCCATCGATCAAGCCCCTATCGTCCTTAGATGAATGGTGGGGTTGAAGTAGCAAACAAAACTATCATCCGCATACTGGAGAAGATGGTGAAAACATATCACGACTGATCGGAGATACTTCCCTATGCACTTTGGGCCTATCGAACGTCTGTACGATCTGCTACAGGCACAACTCCATATGAGCTTACATACGGAATGGAGGCGGTACTACCAGTTGAGATTGAAATCCCATCACTGCGGATATTGATAGAAAGCGAAGTCGAGGAAGGCGAGTGACAGTAAGCAAGGTTCGATCAACTGCATCTGGCAGATGAAAAGCGCATGCGGATGCTAACTCCCAATGTTATCAAAGAAGGATCGCTCGGGCCTACAATAAAAGGGTCTGCAAAAGAAGTTTTAAAATTGGTGACATGGTCATGAAGCGTATCTTGCCACAACACCTACCAGATCCTAGAGAAAAGTTCAAACCCTTGTGGGAATGACCACTGATCATCCGAGAAGTGCTCCCAGGAGGCGACCTCCGGCTCACCAGTCCGAAGGGAGAAGATCTTCCCGAGCCCATCAATGCCGACAACGTGAAAATCTATCACGGGTAATCCTAGCTGACTTTGTCAATGATTACAATCGTAAAACTGCACCCATCACTTCCCCCATAAAAAAGAAAAAAAGAAAGAGGAGGTACATCCACCACTTCTCCTGTCAGAAAAATCAATCGTCTATCCTAAAAAAGAGAGAAAAGAAAGAAGAATGAAGAAAAGACAAAAGCAAAAGAAAAAAAAAATAAAAATCAGAAAATAAGCCTTCAAAAAAATAAAAAAACAAATCGCTCCCAAAATCTCCCCCTTACCAAAGGAAGCTTTCAATTGTACTCAGAGACAAGGAAGGGATGGAAATCAGTTGGCCGGCAATGAAGGAAGTCTCTTCGCCTCTTTCATCATCCCTGGCGCACCAAAAGAAAATAAAATAATTTTTTTTTAAAAAGGGACATGCCTAAGAAAAAGAGGCCAGCTGAAAACCTGAAAGGGTGGCTCAAGTAAAAACAGGGGGCATGTAGCGGACTTAGTGAAAACCTGAAAATGCGCCAAGGGGAAAAACAGCACAGCTGCCAAGGGGCAGGGAAGATTAAAAACTCGGGATGTAGTGAAAATCTGAAAGGACGCTATGGGCAAAAATGACGGAAAAATCTGGACATAGTGAAAACTTGAAAGGGCGCTACGGGTAAGAATAACAAGGGTGCTACGGGTAAAAATAACAAGGAAAGTAAAAAATAAAAAAATTAAAATAAAAAGTGTGGGTACAAAAAGAAGCCGAGGTAGCAAGCCTCACAATGAGATACAAGAAAAGGATAACTTCGGATCAACACTCTATCAAACTCTGCCCAAGTCCACAGGATGCGATCTAGGATGCTCCTTCAGGGAACTAAGACCCTAAGAACACAATCTAGGATACTGCAAACAGCATGGGCTGAGCCCCAGATTCTGATCCCAATCATCCAAAGCATGAATCCAAACACAAAGAAAACACTGAAATTTGGCACAAACAAAATTTTCTTTCATTTCTTTAAAATTTTCTTACAAGTATTTTATCTTCCTATTTTCGAAAAAAGGACAAACACACCAAAAGAAAAAAAAATTTCAGGCAGGCAAAACAGTTGGTCGGCATCAAGCACCACAGGTAAACTACTATCCCTCGTACATCGACAATCTCTGCCTAAGCTCTTCTATCTCCATGCGCAGGTAGAAGGCCTCATCCCTCTCCAGGCGGTGCGTCACAAGCATACTCTCATCATATCACTGCCCCACTGCCAGACCTCGCAAGTGTGTTGGAGGACAACAATCTCGCTGATCAAGTGGCCATGGGTGGCCAACAAGAAGGAAGGATCAATGAAGGGTCTCTCCTCAAAAGCCTCAAATGAGTCGACAACACTTGAAGAGGATGAAGCAGTATCACCAACCATGTCTCGATCAGCAGCCTCATCCTCCAAGTGTCAGCCCGGAACCTGTCGATAAAGAAATTGCTTCGCAACCCACCTCTGATATGGCACTGTGGCCAAAGGAGGAGCCCAGGACTCAAGCTCTAGCATCGCCACATCTATAGACCCCTGCAAGGAAATCCAAACCCGTCTGTACAAGGCAATTAGGTCAGAAGGAAAAGAAGCATGACCAAATCCAAAAAAGGTAAACTCTGGGATGTCTTTCCAAAAGCCAAACTAACGAAGAAATCGCACAAGATGATAAGAGAAGTATCCCCGAAGGCCTAACAATAGCAAGGGAGTTCGAGCCGCACTGCTGATCAGCGAAGGGTGATAGAGCCAGGTAGCCTCCCAATTAACCTCCCAACCATGAAGCTAAGAGAGCATGCAGCGGTACAATGGCTCGGTGGCCTCAACACCATAGGAAGGCCATCAAGTAGCAAAGACAACACATCATCACGGCGAGAATCAGGCCAAGAAAGCATATGGGTTATATAAAGGTGTTCCCATAACCACACCTGGGAAGGAATAAATCAAACTTAAGATGCAAGAAAAAAAAAGGGGGGGCAAAGGGAGAGAAAATGGAGCAAAGTAAAGAGTACCTGAAGGAATGAGCAGCAACCCCACAAGATGCGGGTACGTCCGAGAGAGCACTCAGTCAGCCCTAAAAAGAGCTCCGCCAGCACCATGGAAATGATGCTCCTGCGATGCAATATAAAACGGAATACATCTAACAAAGCTCCCAACGATGATCGTCTCCATCCTGAGAAGAGCAGCTCTGCTAAGACATAAAATATCAGCGCATTCAGGCACTAAAGATGACGATCAGATCCAGGGGTACCTAGAGAAGTAGAGCAGCGGTCATACAACATCTCAAGTGACAACTCAGCAGCCTCACCCTCCGCAGTAGGAAGGGCCGTAAGAAATCCAAACAGGTGATCAAATCAGAAGAACGAACGGGCTCAGATGAAGGAACATAGGGCTCCTGAGTAAGAGGCATACCAGATAAACGAGAAAACTCCTCTAATGACGGGCCCAACTCCAAGTCATTAAATGAGAATAAATTCAAGGATGGAACCCAATCGTATAGCGCCACACTCAACAACAAGCGGACTCAATACAAGTGGAGAACCTCTCAGAAACCCAGGGAGCTCAACTCGAAGATCTCGGACTCGGTCAAACTCTCGATCCAAAGATGCCATCGCTCGGAACATGTACCACGAGGCTGCAACCGACAGGTCCGGACAGGTACGCCCTCAACGATCAAGATCCCCGGATCAGCAGGAGAGTCATAAAAAATGGGCATCCCCTCGTCCAGTAGGTCGATCTCATGGTGACGGAAGAAGCCAGCATCTCCCATCACATCATGCAGAGTGTCCTGAAAAGCGGCAACAGGCTGGCCCGAGCTGCCAATAACTGTCACCTCAGGAGCTGATTGAGACACATGAGCCCCAGGATCCGCAACACCTATAGACTCCCAATGGCTAAAAGGACTGACACCATGAGCCCCGACAGTGACCGACTATCCCAACATTATCTCAATATCCGTGCCAAAAATCTAAGCCAGACCATCTGCGAGCGAATCATCACCCGTCAGATCCAAGCCACTTGCGCCACCAAAATAGGGCCTGCCATCCATAAAAATCTGATTCATCCTATCCACACCATCCATCACCATCATACCACCATCCACCCCATCCATGGACATCGGCCCATCAATCAAGCCATCCATCCTCGCCAAATTCACATCCATGAACCCTGGCAGCCCACCTAGCATGGATCCATCAAGCCCATCAAACCCTTCTATGCCATCCAATCTAACCTCATATCCTCCATTAATGGTGGTTGGAATGCCATAAATAGCATTGATCTCCCCAAAAGAGCCCATTACTCCCCGACCAACCTCTATCAACTCTTCCATAAATGGATTCCCTCCACCATTATTGGACCCACCAACTCTCTCACCACTTATGAGCCCATCATTACTCCCATCATGGCTGGTCATGATCAGCTCCCAAAAGGGAAGAAGGACAAAAGGGGAAGAAGACAAAGAAAAGGAGATAAAGGAAGAAGGACAAAAGAGATGATTGGACGGACAGGGACAACAAGGAATGTCCGAAATGGGTCAGCAAGAATGAACAGGAAGAGGAGACGGTCGCTGGAAGAAAAGGTGAATGGAGGTGGCACCCCAATTACCGCTTGCGGTAATCCGATCACCACTTGCAGACCTGCCATTTTTGTGTCATTGATTCAGCACTGACAGGCCAGAATGGGCAGAAAAAAAATTAGTGGACGGTAGTCCAATTGCTGCCCGCGGTAATCCAACTGCCGCCCGAACCCATTTTCGACCACATTTTGGGTGGGACCCACCTCGGAAGGCCAGGACCTTAGAACAAACATCCATACATCCAAAAGGGGTCCCGAAGGTGCCTAAAAGGAAGGATTGAAAGAGAACAGCATCAGCAAACTGAAGTCTATAAACATGAAGGTTTCACATTCAAGAAAGTAAGATACAACAAGCTAGTCATCATCAGGAAGATATGCATCAGTATCCTAGCGATGAAAGTGAGGCCCAAGGATCCCTCCTCCAGTAAAACGTGCACCGTCGCCAGGGGCATAGCCAGGCTGTAAAATCGGGCCGATACCATGTTTCTTACACCAGGTACTGTACTCTTTAGATGGATCTATAAAGGCACTCGCATCATAGCCTTCCAGCGCAACAGTTAGCTCCCTTTCAGGCAGCGATCTCCAATCAGAAGGACCAGACGGAGGACTAAGTGGCACCATGGGACTACCAATCAGCTGCCAGAAAAGTCTCTCTCCCAAGTACCATTTCGTCACATGAGGATCCTCAAGAATACGACGTTGACTAGAAGCTTGAAAAGCTTCCTGGGCCCTAAGAGTAAGTGCCGCATTCGATCGAAGATACGGCTTGGATAAGAACTGCAAAAAGAAAATCGAAGATTTAAGAAAAAAAGATAACACATGGGTAACACAGAAAAGGACAAAATCACTCACATCACTCGGAACAAGGGCATCAACGTTTGACCTCCTGGCAAGGTCTGAAAATAAATGCGTGCGGCTGCGGTTATCCTTGTACCACAACATCATGCAAGGAAACGGAGGTAAATGGTCAATTAAGGTGGGGGCCAAATGTGAAAAGTGATCGGAGAAGCAGACCTGCACGACTCACGGTTAGAGGAGGTCAAACCAATTCATCTTCAATGAAAATATTGCAAAAGGTAGAGATCGAAGAGGAGGACACCTCGATGACAGGGTAGAAGCCAGTCAGGGACCGGTTGATACAACGACTGGCCTTGTCCAGCCCTTCATATAAGTGGGCAAGGAGGGCTGCATTTCAATTGTACAATGTGGGAAAGGTGATATCCGCCACGAGCGACAACAAACGAGAACTCACCAACTCATTCCCGTGATAAAAATTCATCGCACCCATGGTGTACAAAATTAGGGCACGCGCCTTCACCACAGCTGCTGCCTCAGTTTCAGGGACACGTCTGGTAAAATTTGATGATAACCAGAGGAGTTTGAAGCGAGGACCAGTAAAGTTTGCTGCGACTGGAATCATCCCTAGGAGACTCATCCAATCCTCCTCAGTAGGCACCGAAAGGTCATCCTCAAAAGGGATAGCCCCATCATATCGAAGGACTAGCTACATATAAATGTCAAATAGGGTAATCCCCCACTCTCTGAAAGGAAGCTGAAAGGTATGAGTCTCAAGGTGCCATCTCTCAACCAAAGTAGACAAGAGAGACATGTTTTTCTGACTCAGACGGACCCGAAACAGGTGAGCAAAGGGGGTCCACTCCAGAACATCGAAGAACAACGGTTGTGGATCCTCAAACCAATCAAGCCAGTGTGTCCTGACCCCACGTCTTCTCAAAACAGCAGGTGCACCACTTTCTCGGCCAATGTCGAACAAATGCCGACCCTCACAAGGCACGAAGCACGAATCAGGTTACTGGCGTGATGAGCTAGCCTCATTTTTACCACATCGAGGCATGCTGCACACACAAAGTATCTAAGTAAGGACCCCAACACATTCCAAGACCCATTTCAAAAAGCTCATGTCCAAGGCCCATTTCAAAAAAAGCCCATGTCCAAGGCGCATTTCAAGGCCCATGTCTAAGGCCCATTTCAAAAAGCCCACACAAAAGCCCATGTCTAAGGCCCATTTCAAAAAGCCCACATAAAAGCCCATGTCTAAGGCCCATTATAAAAAGCCCACATCAAGGCCCATGTTCAAAACCCATTTCAAGACCCATGTTCAAATCTCACTTTTCAGGTCCATCTCCAAAGCCCATTAAAAAGCTCATGTCCGGATCCATGCCAAAAAGGGCCCATCAGGCTCATGATTCAAGGCCCACCAGGCTCATGCCAAAAGACCCAGTACACATCCATAGGTCCATCCCTACATCTGAACCAATTAAGATCATGATGTGGGGCCCATTTTGAAAATCTCATCCGTCCATCATCCAAAGAAAAAAACATTTTTACCACGTCCATGCATCTAAAGCAATCAAGATCATGATGTGGGGCCCATATGAAAAATTCCATCCGTCCATCATTCACCATAAACAACCGATCATCATCTACATCATCCATACGCACAAATAGGCCCCAAATCATCAATCTGATGGTTCAGATCATCCCAAAAAAAAAAATGTAAAAAGAAAGAAAGGGTGGGGGCCTTTTCTTATCACACCCCACTCCACCAAAAAATAATACAATAATGGTCCAGCCAACAATCTGGCCTGAACAAAATAATTTCAACAAAATTCAACAGCTAAGACCCGTTCAAGGTAGTCCAACGGCCCTGATCACAGTCTTCTCCAAACACCAAGAAGAAATTCAACCCATCAAAAGCCCCTAAGATGAATGGCCCAACATGGTTCAGCAAGAGTACAATGGCAAAGATTACCTGAAATGGAAGGAAAGAAGAAAAATGTGCTTAGAAAATCCCTCCAAAAATAGCTCTAGGGACCACAATAGGTCCCTGGACGTCCAAAATGGAAGATACAAATAGATGAGAAGGCTGCACCGGACGGACCAGTGCGTGGCTCAGACCATTGGACAAAATGGGTGACAAGCGGTAGCCGGACTGCCGCCCGACAGAAAAACTACATTGGGCAGCATGCTGTCCCCTAGGGCTGGTGAGAACAATCAGTTTTTGCCTCCAACCGTTGGGCAATACCCAAAATATTTTTAAAAATAAACCTAAACTGTCAAAGGTTTTCAAAAATAGTCCTGCATTTTCAAAAGTTATAAAAACAGCCTTCAAACCTTCAAAAGTCACAAAAACAGCCTCAAAATCTTCAAAAGTCACCGAAACAGTCCCCAAGTCTTCAAAACATACCAAAACATCCTCCTTTTAAGCTATCAAGCCCCATTAAGTTATTAGTAGAGGCCATCTGAATTTTTCTGCAATAAAAACCAGACGATGACGCCCTCCCACGAGATCGGACGGATGCTTCAAAAATCTTAAAAATACCTCAAATAAAAATCGTTAGCCCCACCAACTCAACAGTGGAGGCAATGTGACTATTTACTTGTGCGAATAAAAACTAAACGACGATGCCCACTCACGAAATCGAACAGATATTTTCTAAAATCCAAAAAAAAAAAAAATTTTCAAATAAGATCCCCAAGGAGTCTAGCTCTAAAGGGAATAGCTTTCAAACAAAGTTTTCACTACCGCACGTGGCACACAGTATACTGAGGAATCTTCCATATTCTCCAGTTGTGGCCAGTGCACATAGCTAAATAAGATTCGATCTCTTCCGGTTTCCCAGAAGATGATCAAATCCGTACATGATACATGTATGATTGGTCCGATCTCTATATCTGGACAGTCCTACAAATGCTTAATAATTGATTGGATCCATCTCTGAAAAGAATAATCAAACTCAAAGTAGCTACAATCCATTGTAACTAAAGTATCAGAATCAGTAGACTGCATGGAAAAAGATTACTCGCACATACCTAGCACGGGATGTTCAAAAATTTTGATTGAGTCCAAGTTGGTGTAGTGAGTTCCTCATAAGGCCGCACCAACGCGCAGGGCAGCTAACCACTTTAAGAATCAAACAGACCGAATACTCCTAGGGTGATTACGTGGCAAAGGAACGATAGACCAAACAATACGAAAAACCTTGTAAAGCCACGACAAATGCGCAGAGGCCCTTACTTTTCAGACTTACCCTCTAATGCTATTAACAATCAGACGTGAAAGGGTTATGATTGGTGATTCGTAAAGCCGCGACAAATGCGCAGGAGGCAATCATAATATTTTCCTCAACTCTCGTGATATGTGCAAGTCATCCCTTTTCCAGACAGTCAACTGACAATGATATAATGGCAAGCAACAGATTCGAGTTACTATCCCTTTTCCTAACCAGAAGGGTGGGGTGTCCACTCACTTTTACCTTCAGTTGCTTGCAACCTCGGTTAAAGAGGGGCATCTATAGACACCCCACTCAGGCTACATCTTGAGAAGGTTAAAATCGTTCAGGAACCATGATCATACCTAATCCCTGCCTAAAACGAACCAAAGTCCCTAAAACCCAAATTTAAAATCCAAAACCACGATCCAAACCATTCAGCATACATGTAACCCTGCTTATACCCTATACCATGGCCCAGACCCTTATTACCCAAGTTGAAACCCATTTCTCAGAGCTGAAAAACTCAAAAGGATACTTCCGAGCGAACCCACACAGTGTATAAGGTTCGCACGTGCGAAAACGGCCCGAACTGAGCCCAGGCGGTAGTCTGACTGCCGCCTGTGGTACTTCAGGTACCACCGCTCGCGGGTCACGTGCGGACAGTTATCCTAGCGTCCAAAAGTCAACTTTCCTTCAAAATTACCCTCTCAGATTTTACTATTTACCTTTTTACCGCCCCTCATAGCAAATGAGAGTGTGTCAGGTGGCATTTCTCTCTCTCCAACCAACCACAACTTGTCATGTCATCATTTACCCCTCCCAAACCTAAAAATTACCAGAATGCCATTGGAGAAGGCTATAAATAGCCCTCTCCCCTTCTCATTTGAAGAGATCAAGAAATCAAGCCTCCACTTCTAAGCTTAAGAGAGTGAGAGAGGGAGAGAGGGAGGAAGAGAGTGAGGGTGAGGAGGAGCTCCAAAGCCCTCAAGTCCAGATTTTTTTGCTATCTCCTTACCCCACTCCTTGCTTCATAGCCATCCTAACCTCCCAGCCTAACTTTGTTGATCATGGTTCAACCCACATTTTAGCCTACTCAAGAGGGCAAGCCAAAGATCCATTCATTTTTACAAGCATCCATCATGACATTTACTCCCTTCTCAACCCCCCTGCTTCTTTAGATCTCTAGTGAACGTATGCTCTGTGGCTTGCCATACATCGGATCCCGTCACATCAGAAATTCCTAGAGATCTAGTCCATTTCTTTACCACTTTATGCATAAGCATCATCACATCCACTCTCTAGACACGCTGTTGGAGGTATGCTCTGTGGCTTGCCGAGATCTCGAATCTTGCCATACCAGAAATCCACGTGTGTGCCTAGTCCCATTTCGGCCACAACATCTATCATCCCTTGAGATTATTTTACCACACTGAGTAGAGACCGTACATTTGTATGGGCAGAGAGGGTGCCTAACACCTTCCCTCTTTATAACCGAGGTCCCTTGCCCAAAATCCGGGATCGTAGACCAGGAGTCAATCGAAGGTAGGGAAGTCTCCAGATTTCCCTCACCTTGCGTATTTCGTGGTTCTAGCCGACCGCGAGATTTCGAGATTTTTTGGCTAGTGGCGACTCCAGCATCCATAATCAGCCTATCACCCCCAATCAACCATAAAAATCGTAAATCAAGCGTGGACGGTAATTTTTCAGTGTTTGGAGTACGTGAATGCTGGATTGGATTTTTAAAAATATTTATCACAAAATAAAAGCATTAAGTCATGTACAATTCCATAATCGCTTAACATACATTTCATCCAAACAACCTGAGTACATGCATTTCCTACTGTGATGTATTCAGCCCCAACAGTAGAAAGTGATATGGAACTTTGCTTCTTGCTAAACTAAGAAACCAAGTAATTTCCAATATGAAAACAACCACCACTGGTTGATTTTCTGTCATCGATATTACCTGCCCAATCAGCATCTGAGTACCCATCCAATTGAACACTGGTCTCATGAGGATACTAAAGACCCAAATTAGCAGAACTTGCGACATATCACATAATCCGCTTAACAGCAGTTAAATGAGATTCTTTAGGATTAGACTGATATCTAGCACAAATACCAACGATAAAAGTAATATCTGGTCTACTAGCAGTTAAATAAAGCAAACTGTCAATCATACTACGATACAATTTAGGATCCACATCTTTACCTGTAGAGTCCTTTGAGAGTTTTAAAGTTGTACTCATAGGAGTATCAAAGTTCTTACCATTCTCAAATCTGAACCTTTTAATCAAGTTCAAGGTATACTTGGTTTGAGAAATAAAAATTCTATCAGGTTGTTATTTTACTTGCAACCCTAGGAAAAAATTTAACTTCCTAACCGTGCTCATTTCGAACGTAGATTTCATTAACTCTGCAAACTTAACAGTCATGTTAGTATAAGTTGATCCATAAATAATATCATCAAAATAGATCTGAACCATTAAGATATCATCATTATGTTTCTTAACAAAGAGCGTCTTATCAACACTTCCCATTTGAAAACTGTGACTCAGTAAAAACTTAGTCAATTTCTCATACCATGCCCTGAGAGCTTGTTTTAGACCATAGAAAACCTTTTTAAGACGATATACATGATCAGTAAACTTAGGGTCTCCAAACCTTGTAGGTTGTTCAACATATACCTCTTCAAGTAAATCGCCATTCAAGAAGGCACTCCTTACATCCATTTTATAAATTTTTAACTTCTTAAAGCATACAATGGATATAAAAAGTTTGATTGATTCAAGGCAAGCAACTGGGGCAAAGGTTTCATCACAATCAATGCCTTCAATTTGTGTCTACCCAACCAGTCTTGCCTTGTTTCGAATTATATTTCCAAGTTTATCAAACTTATTTTTGAAAATCCACTTTGTTCTGATAATGTGTTTATCTTTAGGTCTAGGAATAAGATATCAGACATTATTATGAATAAACTGATTAAGTTCTTCCTACATATCAACTATCCAGTTTTCATTAGAAAGAGCTTCTTTTATGTTTACCGGTTTTATCTGGGATGTAAAAGCACACGTAGTTACAAATATCTTCTAATTGTCTATGAGTGCGCACACCAGTGAGAGGGTTTTCAAGAATTTTAGTGGTTGGATGATCCTTAACACTCCTCAGTTCAGAATTAACTTGATTTAATAAAGTATCTGGTTTGTCAATCAAAAGAACTTCATCATTATCTGAACTAGGGGCAGGTGTATTCAAATGATCATCAATGACCACATTAATAGACTCTTGAATCACACCAGTCCTGTCGTTTAGTATACGATACGCACGACTATTTAAAGAATATCCTTAAAAAAATCCCTTCATCACTCTTAGTGTCAAACTTTCCCAAATTTTCATGATCACATAAAATATAGCACTTGCTGTAAAAACTCGAAAGTATTTGACAGTCGGCTTCTTATCAAACCATAATTCTTAAGCTGTTTTATTATGAGATTTACATGTATAAACCCGGTTAATATTATAGTAGGCAGTATTCACTGCTTCAGCCCAAAGATTTCTAGGGAGCTTCTTACTATTTAACATTATGTTTCCCATTTCTTGAAGAACTCTATTTTTCTTTCCATAATTCCATTTTGTCGTGGTGTTTTGGGCGCAGAGAATTCATGCGATATTCCCAGATCGTTACAAAATTTTTCAAAACTGCTATTTTCGAACTCAGATCCATGATCACTACGGATCTTACATACTTGAGAACCTTTCTCAGTTTGGATTTGTTTGATGATCTTTTTCACTTCATCAAGGGTTTCTGATTTGTCCCTTAAGAACGCTATCCAAGTGAATCTGGTATAATCATCCACGATTACCAAGATGTATTTTTTGCCACCTCGACTCTCTGTTCTGGTTGGTCCTACAAGATCTAAGTGGAGAAGCTCGGTGGTCTTGATGTGGCATTGGAGTTCACCTTTTTGTGAGAGATCCTAGTTTGTTTACTATACTGGCATTCACCACATATTTTTTTTACTTTTTGTAACTTAGGTAGATGTCTAATTAGTTCTCCTTTGCTCAATCTGTATAAATTCTAGTAGTGTACATGTCCAAGGTGTTTATGCCATAATTCTGTCTCATCGGTATGGACCATGTAGCACGATTGATTAGATGAGCTGTCATTGCTTACTATATAGCAGTTTTCAGAAGTTCTGCGACCAGTTAATATTACAAAACCCTTTTTATTTATAATTTCACAACCTCGATTGGAAAATTTCACACTGTGGTTATTGTCGCATATTTGAGATATGCTCAATAAGTTGTGTTTTAGTCCCTCAACATATAAAACATTCTTAAATAAAGGGAGGTTATAGAGTTGGACCGTACCTTAGCCAATAATCTTACAATTACTACCATCACCAAATGTGACTGATCCATCAGTCATATCTTTAAGATCGGTGAATAAAGCCTTGTCACCTGTAATATTCCTGGAGCATCCACTATCCAAGTACTACTTTGAATGACTTATTGCTTTGAAAGCAGTGTGGGCAACCAAGCAGGCAACTTTAGGAATCCATTTTAGAAATGTTTTGGGTTTAGGAGTATAATTGGTCTTCTTATGTCTATTGTTGTAAGAATGACCTATAGAGTTATATTTTAAGAGCTCCTTGAGTAAATCAAGTATCTTTTTAGCTAGTGGGTTTCGGTTCTGATTAAAGTTGACATAGCTTCTTTTCAATTTTTGAAAAGTTTTTGTATTTTTAGAAAAGCCTTGATAAGTACTTTTTCCTTTTGAGTTTGATGACTCTCCTTTCACAAACTTAGGAGGAGTATTCTTCTATTTAGGAGGTATATTCTTATTATAGCCCAACCCAGATCTGTCGCCACATTTTCTTGATCTGGATAATAGTTTCTCTAACTGTGGATCACCTTGGACATATCTCCATATGTCCTTTAAACTCAGAAGAGAAGATACTTCTTTTTTAAGTTTCTCATTTTCAAATTTCAGATTTTCAATCAGGGAGGTTTTGAATTCTAAATCGCATTTTGATTTTTCAAAACAATCTTAAATTTAGAATTTTTCTAAAGCAAGTAATTCAAAACATTCTTTCAGTTTAAAAAACTTTTCCTTTTGAAGTTTAAGTTTGACAGCAATTTTACAACTTTTCTTGTATAAGGCATTACAAGCATCTTGAAGATCATCTTCATTTTCACATTCACTGTTCAGATTTTCCTCACAAGTTGAATCATCATAATTTGAAAAAGTGAACTTGGCTAGAGTCATAAGGGCTTTAACTTCATTGCCTGACACGGTTTCAGAACCTTCTGATTTAGAAGAGGCTTCAGAATCAGATAATTCATCCCAAGTAGCCAACATACCCTTCTTTTTGGGTTTGTCCTTTTTAGGACATTTGTTTGCTAAATGTCCATATTCTTGGCAGTTGTAACATTGACTATCTTTCAAAGACTTTCAAGTTTTAGATTTAGGTTTAGATCTTTTCTTATCATTTGATTTTTGGAAATCTACCCATTTCTTGCTTTTGAAAATTTTATAAAACTTCTTTGCTAAAAGAGCCATATCATCTTCAGAATCAGAGTTTTCTTAAGAAATACATTTAGATGATTTTAGAGTGATAGATTTACCTTTAGGAGCTTTAAATTTTAACTCATAGGTTTGTAAAGAACCAACTAGTTCTTCTACCCTCATATTATCCATATCACGAAGTTCCTGGATCGCGATTACTTTAGAGTTGAATCGTTCAGGAAGAGAGCGCATTATCTTTGCACACACTTTACTTTCTGGGATTTTATCGCCAAGACCTCACATTGAGTTTATAGTGTCATTTAATCTTGTGTAAAAGTCTATAAACATTTCATTTTCCTCAATATGAATTTCTTCAAACTTGGTTGTGAGGAGTTGGACTTTAGATTTTTTTACAATTGTAGTACCCTCGTGTGTCATTTCTAATATATCCCAGGCTTTCTTTGCAATATCACAGGATATGATTCTTTTGAACTCATCCAATGATAGTGGGCAAGTGATTACATTTAGTGCTTTTGCATTGGCACTACTCTAATTTTTTTGAAGGGTGGTCCAAGAGAAATAAGGAGTTACTCTCATTGATTTTGAACCATCAATTCCAGTCACTTCAGTGGTAGGAGGATTCCATTCAGTCAATATGGCTTGCCACACACTCTTATCCATTGATTTAAGGAAGATTTTCATCCTGGCTTTCCAATAGGCATAGTTGGAGCCATCAAAGGGTGAAGGCCTAGTGACTGATAGGCTATCAAAATTTAACATCTTTTATATAACGTAGATCATTAGCTCAGGAAATAAATCCAAATAAAAAGCAATAAGTGTGAGCTATTAGGCTCTGATACCACTTGAAATGGCCTAGCTATATGTCCTAGAGGGGGGGGGGGGGGGGGGGAGTAGGGGGGGTGGGGGGGAATAGGACTATGCCAAATTAAGATTATAACAGCGGAATAAAATAAAGAGATAACCAAATAAAAATAAATCAATTCTTAATGTTGAAATAAAAGTAACCTCAATAAACAAGTATTGAGAGGTTGATACGAATTCAGTTCTAAGGACAACCTTACACCATAACAACCAAGGGTTTATGACAGGACAACCTTATTTTTAGAACGTCCTTTGTATCAAAAACTCAAACCAAAGAGGAATGCATAAATAGAAAGGAATTGAAATAAATTGCAAGAGTTTAAATCTAAATTATTACAACATTCCCCACTGTGCTTGAAATGTAAAAATTATAAAATTTAAATCCACACATATATTCCACAATTTTGAATGATAAAAGATAGAAAGAATAAATCACACATCCACAAAAAATAAAGAGTTATAGTAGTTCACCTGTGTGTTCTTCAACTGTTAAATAATAGCCACACAGATTGCTACTCCACTCCTAATATCCTCACAGAGGGGATATTAGCGTTCACTATCAAAATACGTTTCAGAGGTTCACCTAAAAGCTTCACAATTGTGTCTTTTCCACTTGGGCTGACACAATTCAAAAACCCCTCCGTCTGAGTTTTCTGGCTCTCCTCAGATTACCACACAATGATATTTTTTTGGCTCAATCTCAAAAGAAATTAAAACGAAAGTAAATTACATAAGTGTAAAATACCTAGATTTCTCCTTTTGTAGCAGCCTAGAAGAACCAATCGGAGTAAAAGTTCAAAGTCCAATAGTCACTTTACAATGGTTCTAAGTTCTAATTAATTTTAAGTTAAACCAAATGGGCTAGCTGTATTTGATTTTGTTTCCAAGAAGAAGGAATTAAAAAATTTTCTCCTTTTCAAATCAGTTTAGAATGTAGATCAAAATCAAATACCAATATGCTAACAAAAGGAAATATTAATTATGCACAAAGTAGCTTAAAATGAACACAAACTTATCTCTAAGTGGAGCCTTGATTTTACTAGAATTTAATTGAAAAACTCTAAAATTTGTGCTCTATTTATAGCTAAAGAAACTCGCCTTCGACTGGTCCTGGGGACACATCGACTAGTCGTAGCACCAACGACATTTTGAATTTTTAAGCACGATCTTTGAAAATCGTTCTATGACTGGTCGTGGGGTGTTTACGACTGGTCGTGGACTACCTAAGACTGGTCGTAAATGACCCAGGATTGGTCGTGGACCATATGAATCGGTCGCTATAGTTTTAGTGGAAGACTTACGACTGGTCGAAGTTCGAGTCGTGAACACACCTGCGACTGGTTGAAGGACTTTCAGGATGGGTCGTGGACTAAACAAAAGATTCTGAAAATCTTCAACAACTTAGGACTGGTCGTGGAATTTCTTGGACTGGTCGAACCAGTGCTAGGACTAGTCAAACAAGGTCCTGGACTAGTCTTAGAATATACCAAAATCATGTATAAACACACAGTTTGAATTATGTATCTGAAATGACCTACCCTAAGGTCAATATAAGGTTTATCATACCTGGAACATGAATTATGAACATTGAACTTCATTCATTTAGCGAAGGTAGACCTTTGAACCTTATCAAGCTTGAGCTCTCGCACTTGATGTAGCTTGATCTTGAGATATTCGAAAGCTTGAACTTAAACTTCACCTTGAGTTGCACTTGAGTCTTGTACTCTTTATCGATGTAGCTCTGAACATATAAACTTACAGATGTTGACAAAGTACATGGCTTGACTTGGATTGAAGTCGATCAATGTACTTAACTTAAAGCACTTGTGAAGCAGTGTCTTGAACATATATAAATCAACATACAAACACAAGACACAAATAAAGGTTTTGTCACCACAAAATTTAATAACTAAAGGAGCATGTGACCATAGCACTTACACGGACAGACACATACATTACAGTAGGCGCCACTGTCTGAAAATGCTGGATGGTGTGGATAAATCACATATGTCAAGTGGGTCCCACAGATGGATAGTGGATAATACACATGCACCATGGGTGGGTCCAAGTCCATCAGCTGGATGGCATGGATGCAATATACATATCAAGGTGTGTCCATGTCAACATGGCCCACCAGCATGGGATAGTGCTAATATTTTTGTTCTCTCTCACCCGTCCAGGCACGCTGGACATCCAGCGGATGGACGACCTGGATGGAACACGACATCAAGGTGGGTCCTGTGTGGTGGCCCACCATGGGTTGGATCAAACTGATATTTGGGATTTCTTTCATCCAGGCCTATCCAAATGGACAGGTAGCAAGGTGGGCCTCACAAGTGGGACGATCTGGATCAAGTGGGCCACATGCCATCACAAGAGAGAGAGAGAACGACGTGATGGAGGGGAGGGGCTCCGCCGCTATGAGCCCTCCCTATACATGATATAAAGCATACATTAAATGGGTCCCACCACAAGTGGGCCCTCAAATAGAAATTAAGGGGAAATTCCTAAGATCACTCACCATTGGATCTTCTTCTTAGTTCCTTGGAATGCTTATCTCCTATACTTTCACTTTGATGGAGGATGATTAATATTGAAGGGTTGGATTGAGAGATTAGGGGTAGGAAGTGGGCCACACACTTGGCTCTTTCTCTCATTGGAAGGCTTGGACGTCCACTCTCTTTAGCTGCTTGGAAAAGGGTAGAGAGGATGAGAGGGAGAGAGGATGTGATGGGATGAAAGGGATGGGTTGTGTGTAAGAAAGAGATGAGTGTGTGTAAGAAAGGGATGGGTGGAGTGAGAGAGAGTTGACTTTGGGAATGGCTTGTGTAAGAGAGGGATAGTTGTACTTGACTTGTACTTGATTGATTGATGTGATAGATTCGGTAGAGATTCTTTTGGGATTTATAACGTGGGGCATTTCTTCGAGATAAACGCAGGCCCACAACTCCTAGCCTGGGTATCGCATCGGTACGTAAGTCGCAGCGTTAGAATCACGATGACGGCGCGGTCGCAATGGTATAAGTCTCAGGTCGAGTCGAATCAGATATTCAAGATGTAACTTCGAGTCACGTGCAAATGCCAACTATAGGTCGTGTGTTAGTGGAATTCGTCGGGAAGAATCACAGAAGTCTAAGGAATGGTATGGACCTAATAAAAATTTAATCCTTAAAATTTACACTACCATGTAACTAGACATAACTCATAAGGGAGGAGAAAACATAGCATTATATATAATTAGAGACAGCATACAAAATAAAATCAATCATGGAAGAGATGGGGATAGCACTCTAGAATCTCAGCCTCGTGCTCCCAAGACTCCTCCTAAACAAAATGATGACCCCACTGGACCTTCACGAAAGGAATGACCTTGGTCTAGAGGACAAATTCCTTCCGATTAAGGATACAAACTGGCTGCTCAATATAAAAAGCGTCATCATGAACCTCTAGCAGCTGCCAATCAATAAAAAGGAACGATGTCTGACCCACACTTCTGTAATATATATAAATAGAAAAGGTAGTGGATAGGCCACAGTGCTAACGCGCTCAGTGATCCCAAAAGGTCCAATGAATCTCGGGACAAGCTTGCCCTTCGCTCCAAAATGAACCACACCCTTCATGGGTGAGACCTTGAGATACACATAGTCCCTAACAGCAAACTCCAAGGGACGACGTCGATAATCAACAAAACTCTTCTGTCGGCTCTGATCTGTGCACATCCTCTACCCGATGATATCGATAGCCTCTAACATCTGTTGTACAAGCTCGGGACATAGGAGACACTGCTCTCCAACCTCGGTTCAACAACTTGGTGATCTGCACAGTCTACCATATAATACCTCGAAGGTAGTCATACCAATAGTCGCCTGATAACTGTTATTATATGCAAACTCAGTCAGGTGCAAATGCTCATCTCATCTACCTGAGAAGTCGATATACAAGCACGAACCATATCCTCAAGAATCTGGTTAACCCTCTCGATCTGTCCATTTGTCTGTGGATGAAACACGGTGCTGAACTGCAGGGAAGACCCTATCATCTTCTAGAAACTCCTCCAGAACTGAGACGTAAACCTCAGGTCTCGGTCGGAAAAAATCAAAACTGGAACACCGTGAGGTCTCACAATCTTATCAACGAACAATCTGGCAAGCCGGCCCAAAGGTCAGGTCGCACAAATAGCGTGAAAATGTGCTGACTTCGTCAGACAATCCACGATAACTCAGATGGCGTAATGACCACGCTAAGTCCTCGATAAGCCCATAATAAAATTTATGGGTACGTGCTCCCACTTCCACGTCGGGATGCTAGACAACTGCAATGGACCTCGAGGGCTCTGATGATTGGCCTTGAAACACTGGCACGTGTCACACTCAGCTAGAAAACTATTGATCTAGTGCTTCATCCCTGCCCAAAAATATTGACGCCTCATATCGCGGTACATCTTTGTCGAGCTAGGCTGGATAGAAAACCTTAATCGATGTGCCTCGGTCATAAGATCTCTCTGCAACTCTGGAATATCTAGGACACATAATCAGCCTCTAAAGTGAAATCTACCATCAGAACCAATCTGCTAGTCTAACTGAATCTCAGTGTAACACGCTGGCACGTGTCACACTCAGCCAAAAAACTGGCGATCTAGTGCTTCATCCCTGTCCAAAAATACAGACGCCTCATATCGTGGTATATCTTTATCAAGCCAAGGTGCATAAAAAACCTCGATCGATGTGCCTTGGTCATAAGATCTCTGTGCAACTCTGGAATATCTGGGACACACAATCGGTCGCCTAAGTGAAGTCCAGCATCAGAACTAATCTGCTAGTTTAACTGACTCTTAAATGTCACCACTGCCCAATAACTTTGTAATGACTCATCTGTCTGTTGAACTTGGATCACCCTTGTGACAGGAGAGGGTTGAATCGACAGGCTTGATAACTGAACGATAGAAGACTTCACATCAAACTCGAAGTCATATGCTACAATGTCCTCGAGCATATTCCACTCTTGAATCATCATATGTGCCACCGGGCCTCGTGGTTGATGGTTAAGGGCATCCACCACCACATTTTCCTTGTTCAGGTGGTACTGAAGATTAAAATCATAATCCTTCAGGAGCTCCATCTAATGTCTATGCCACATGTTTAACTCGGACTGAGAGAAGAGATACTTCAGGCTCTTGTGGTCAGAGAAGAGCTCGAACTTAACCCCATAGAGATAGTGCCTCTACACCTTCAGTGCGAAGATGATTGTTGCTAACTCCAAATCATGTGTGGGGTAGTTCAGCTCATGGAACTTAAGCTAGTGAGACGCATAAGCCACTGTCTTCCCATGTTGCATCAGGATAGCACCCAAACCCACATGTGAAGCATCAGTAAATACAATAAATCCTTCACTCCTAGAAGGAAGAGTGAGGACAGGAGCAGACGTGAGGTGGTCCTTTAGCTCCATAAATGCTTACTCACAGGCGTCACTCCACATAAACTCTACGCCCTTCCGAGTCAACCTGGTTAGCGATGCTGCGATATGAGAGAATCCCTCAATAATGCGTCAATAATATCTCGTCAAACCAAGAAAACTACAAATTTCGGATGCGTCCGTAGGCTGGCCCCACTGACGCACTGCATCTCTCTTTGAGGAGTCCACTATGACATCCTCTCTCGTCACCACATGACCGAGGAACTTCACCTCCACCTACCAAAACTCGTACTTCTCCAGCTTCGCATACAGCTGGTGGGCACGAAGGGTCTGCAACGCAAACTTCAGATGCTGCTCATGGTCCTCGCAAGTCCTCTAATATATTAGAATGTCATTGATGAAAACCACAACAAATTGATCGGGATAAGGATGGAAGACCTCATTCATCAACTACATGAAAATGCTGGGCACATTGGTCATTCCAAAGGACATGACTTGAAACTCAAAGTGACCATAGCGCGTCCTGAAAGCTATCTCCAGGATGTGCTCCGCTCGGACTTGAATCTGATGATAATTGGATCGTAGGACAATCTTTGAAAAGAACTCTGCACCCTGCAGCTGATCAAATAAATTGTCTATCCTCGGGAGAAGATACTTATTCTTGATGGTGACCTGGTTAAGCTCGTAGTAATCCACGAAGAGCCTCAACGAGCCATCCTTCTTCCTAACGAACAGTATCGGCGCTCCTCATGGTAAACTACTCGAATGAATGAAACCCAACTCACGCAACTCGTCTAACTGTTGCTGCAACACTTGCAACTCCATTGGTGTCATATGATACAGGGCCTTCGAGATAGGCGCGACACCAGGCATAAGATCAATCTGAAACTCAATATATCGGTGCAGTGACAAGCCCAGAATCTCCTGGAATACGTTGGGGAAATCACAGACAATCGGTAACTAATCAATACCCACTGCTACGTGCTCCTCTACAGCACACGACATCAAACAAGACAGCGACTCTCACTAGGCTTGACAACGAACTTGAAGTACGGCAGGCCGGGTATACATAACCTGATTGTCCTCAAGGAGTAGTCCAATACGGCGTGGCACTCGGCAAGCCAATCCATACCCAGGATGACGTCGAACTCTAACATCGGCAACATAAACAAATCTATGGACAAGAAGGTGTACTTAACCAAAACGAGACAAGACGAACAAAAGCGGCCTAACAATGTGGTCTTCTCCAAAGGCATCAACACTGACAACCCCTCGCAAGCAAACTCTATTGGTGATCTAATCGAACGACAGAAATCCTTGAACATAAAGGAGTGCAAAGCACTAGAATTAAATAAAACTCGAGCAATGCAAGCAGAAATAGGAAGAATACCCTCAGCAACTCGTCGTGATGGCTTCGGGTCCTGTTGAGCTGTGAAGAACCTAGCTTGAGCTAGCTGGGGAGGTGTTTATCCCCTCTAAGGTCTCTGATTCTTTTGCAGCCAGAACTACTACCTCAGCTGCTGAAGTCTCGGAGGCTACTGTGGTGCTCTCGGCTACTACTGTGGGGGCCACGGTGGTAGGTGCTGCTTCGTTATTGTTGTGGTGAAGGCTACTATGGTCTCTCCTACTGCTGTTGCTACTGAGGGTGAGGACACTCCCACTTATGATGTCCTTTTATGCTGCATCCTTAACAAGCACCAAGAGGCTGCCTCTGAGGTGGTGCAGGAGGTGCCACTAGTACTAAGCTGGTCGCGAGCCTCTGCTATTGTCGACACTGCTACTGCTGGGAGCTATGTAGGGGGACTGCCTATTTCGATCTCTCTTCTGATCAAAATCACTCTACGTGTCGGCCCACTTAGCCTCATAAACCTGGGCCCTTTGTACGACCTCCTCAGAAGTTTGGAGCATATGGTCAATAACACGGCCTCAGAGACTGTAACGTAAGTTGTTCTCGAAACGTTGGGCCTTTCGCCCCTCATCATCAACTAAGTACATCACGTATCTCAAAATCATGATAAAGCAATCTGTCTACTGAGTCACAGTCATATCTCCCTGCACTAAAGTCTCAAACTCCAGTGTAGCTACTGACAAATGTGGTCCGGAAAGAACTGCTAGTCAAACCGGTCTACGAAGTCCTCTCATGTCTAAACGAAATTAGGCCCCACATCATAGGCGATGGAGGCCCACCAATGGTCAGCCTCACCCTCAAGAATATATACTACCAATGGGACCCACTGCTGGGTCATGCATCGCATGGTCTCAAACATCTTCTTCACTTGGGATCGCCACCTCTTTGCTGCAGTCAGATCTATCTTACCTTGAAACCGCGGGGGATCGAACCAAAGAAAATATTACATTAGGGCACTCACGCGGTCCTGTTCTACCTACTCCAGGGTCTCAACAGGATGCCTGCCTAACCTATGGAGGGTGGCTGTCACAGCTTGAAGCATCTGCTACAATTGGTAGGCACTAAACGATACGGTAGGGCTGCGCTAGTCCCGGACGGACGCGCAGGATCTGAAGGAGTCTCGGGCATGAGAACAGGAGGCTCAGGTGGGGGAACGAAAACTGTAAGTGGTGGAGTGGGAACCACTTGAGTCACTCGGGAACCTCAGGTGCCTCGCCTAGGCGGCATGGTCTACAGAGAAGAACAAAGGCACCTACCAGCCTTGAGACCCTCGAAGGCTCAGCTGTTAGGAAATTAAACTAAAAGGTTACGTACTCGGGACCTAATCATCCTAACTTCATAGTCGATATGTGATATTGTTCTCAGTTATTCCCAAGTTATACTCTGATACCAACTCCTGTCACACCCTATACTCGAAAACTGTGCTTACAAAATTTTTAACTGTCGAATCCAGCGTAGACAGCTTCCGTAGTACCCTATTCTCGGCTCCTAGCACCCATATACCAGGTTTTGATCCTGGAATGTTACAAGGAGGATTTTTAACATACATTTATCTCGTAAGAAGCATAACTAACAAAAATAACCAGAAACATCACCACATATCCACTATAATAAAAAAAACTTTAAGTATAATGTATAAGGGAAATATAATATCAATATCAAAGGCTCTAGAAGACAGCTGTATGCTCCAATATCAATGCTGCTGTGGCATCCTAGCATCACCTACACACAACGATTGTGCATAAGCTTATAGAAAGCTTGGAGGGTGGTGTAAGTGTGTGCGTAAGGTATATGCCAAGAATGCAATATAACAGTAAAGCAAAATCATGCTGGTAAGTCCATGTATGTTATTAGCCATACCAAGACTATACGATGCAAGGCCTACATGGCCAATGTCATATGTAAGATGCAACTCAAGCATACCAATCCTCAACTAAATCCATATAACAATACAACTTATCTTTAGCATATCACTGGGGTCTAGTGTACTCATCATCAGCTTACCACCCCATCTATGCACACAACTGGGTAAGTGGAAGAGACCTCATTATCCATCTGCCAATATCGATCCCGACTCATCTATAGCGGACTCATTCCGCAAGCTGGGTTAGACTCAGCCTAGTCAATTTCCTCCTCACTCGGGTGGGTAAGGCCACACCCCCTTCCAACCAACCAAAAAACAGTGGGGGACGTGGCCTCCTGCTATTCATCCCTCATGCACTCATACATCCACTTGGTATAGACATTGGAGCATCCTCCTCGTACCCTAAAGGTTTAGGGACTTTCACCTTGGAAAATCTATGGTGCCCCCGTGCTAGGACAAGTATTTTTGATATTTAATCCTACCATCCACGCTATGCTGGTGGAGGCCACAACCCTGATATCGCTAGGGCATATAGTAATCATATCAAATAATACAAGTGCATGAGTCACACCATCTAGTCATGCATAAATCCTTCGCATACCGTGCACTCATGTGGGGTAACTACGTCTATCAGGGAGTCTCATAAACAATCCATCTAATGGCATATGTTATGATCAATCACTCCTCATATCATGCACATATATGATGCATATGGGCATGTATCATGAAGTTATACTAAGCATGTTATATGATGATGATGTACTCTTCTCATAACAAGGATGGGCCTAAACGACCTACTCATATCATGTATAAGCTCAAGAATAAGGAATGGGCTTCCTCGTATGTTCTATCACATAGCAATTTGGGTTTCCTAAGGGCCCAATAGCACAAGGTGGGCTCTATTACTTAGACAAGTCTACAAGGCATGGCTAAAGCATAATCAATAGTGGGGTCCCAAATCGATGAGAATGGGCCTAACAATGGGCCCTAAGGAGGGTTACAAGGTGGACATTTAACCATCATTACTCTTATAATGTGGACATTTAACCATCATAGCTCTTAACGCATAGCTCATTTAGAACCTACCCTATATTGGGGTCCATGGTCCTCACGCGAACTAGGAGATTGATGGGCATCATAAACATTATCACGTATATCATGATGGACTCACACATCACAATTGGGCCTCATCACATAGGCCTCACGTACATTATGGTGGACTCACACATCATAATGGACCTCACACAAGGGCCACATATGCATCACATTGGGCCTCACACAAGGGTCACATATACATCACAATGGTCCTTACCACATGAACCTCATATACATCACATCGGGCCTCACACAAGGGCCACATATACATCATATTGGGCCTCACACAAGGGCCACATATACATCATATTGGGCTTCACATAAGGGCCACATATACATCACATCAGGTCTCACCACATTGGGCCTCATACACATCACATTGGGCCTCATCACATGGGTGTAACGTCTCATAAAAATCCATACAAGACCCGAGTACCACCTCAGACAGAAATCACTAAGGACCAAATCCTTTAGAAATTAGACGAGAATTAACTAAGTGCTAAACTAGATTACCTATGAAATAAGCACTGATCACTTCAAATATGATCTGTAAGACCTAAAATGAGTAAAACCATTTATGTTACATTACCTAAAAATCCAAGATTCATCTCAAAACCTAGTTGCTCTCGGGAGCATTGTGAAACTCCATGTTGGACCTGGACCACGTCAAAAGTCTGATTATTACAAAAAAATATGGTCATGACCGCCTTACTGGACTTGACAATCATCTCAGTAATCAAGTCCTAAAGGAATCTAGAAACATACAACTTGAGCCCGGAGCGAAGTGTGTGAGAAACGTGAATACCTTTACGAAATGAACTGAAACTTAAGTAAATTGAGTCGTTCGCTTGCAGGCCAAATATAAGGATTCTTACCGTTAGATTCTGACTCAATTAGAGCCTCAGATTAGGAAAATTTTCAAACACAGGTTAGTGCACTTATGGCCCTAATCGAGTATCGATGACTGTTAAACTGAAACTGGTCCCTCGCGGCTGATCCACTGATCCGATCGGGCTGAGATCTTAACCTGGCCTAGATCCAATGTCAAGGAGCTTAATCCCATTCACATACAGAAAAGAGGCCTCCAGATCAGATCCGTTGGACCGAAACGGCCAGTCCTTGGATATAACGTAAGTATACCATGGCCCTGGGGCCATTCTCATCAGTTTTAGGCCTATATAAGGGCCTTAAACCCTCTCTCTCCCTTCACATATGAATTTGCAACCATAGGAGAGAAGAGTGCAAAGAGATAATGAAAGAGAGAGAAAGCGGGAGTTAGATCTTGGGATTCGATTCCTTCTCTCCACGTGTCGAAACATTTTATCTGTATCGCTATCCCGGTGATTTCGACCTATCCTTGGGTAAGAAATCCTAGCCCTAATCTATTTTAGGTATTGAAATAGAGTAAGTGTTGAAGTAGCTAACCTATTTCCTGCTATAGGTTGTCATTGTGCCGTAGGCAAGGACTTAGTGTTTAAATTGAGTTCGTCAGAGTTTACCGGTGAAAGGTGCAGACTATAAATGTTTAGGTTATAGTTTCAAAGGCTTTCAATGTTAGTAATGATTTATGACTGACTTGATTGTTATCACATGTGCATAGATATGACGTTTTCCATACATTATATATATAAGACTGTGTTAATTTTTAGGCATTCCACGTGTTTGTTGAAATGTTTGAATGAGTATGAAATTATGATTTATGCTTTCCATGTTCATTGACTGAGAATACATGATTGTTGTAAGTAAAGTGAACCCTTTATAAAGTGTTTTGCTATAATCCTGTTATAAATACTTTATTATATATATATATATATATATATATATATGATATGTGTAACCCAAGTGTTTGATAAAATGCCTGAATAAGAAAATGCTTATTTAAATGCATGTAATGAGAGTGTTGAGATAGGATCCTCAATTCCCTTATCTATGGTTATAGTATCCTTTATATAACCTATCTTACTATTATATGAGTTAAGGATGAAATGCCTATGTATGGTAACTTGTGTAGTATGTGTTTTGTCAAATTGCTCAAGTAAAATTTATATTTGATTTTAGTTGTCACACGTTGTCTTTAGCTACTACATACATATATTATTGCTTGGAATGTGTTTGGGGCTACAATGTAGTCCAGGCAATCCGTAATGATTTTTGAGTTGGTGGCTGAGGTTGTTTCTCCACACCAGATAGATTCAAGGAATCCAAGTCGTATGCTGCTTCTCGATAGTGGCTAGGCCACATGGAGTGCTTACGTGCTTCATGTCGATCAGCTCGACGTACGCTCATGCCAGTCGAGTGTGTTAAGTAACCTGATTGGCCTAATGTATGTTCATCATGTATAGAAGCTACTGTTTGAATCTAAGGTACCAACTTACCAGTGCAAGCCTGTTCAACCTTAGTACCATAATCCGCTAAGACTCATGAGCCGAGCATGGTGGTATGGGATACCGTGCTTGAACTGTCTGGCTACGCTAGGGTGATGAGCCTCCCCGTAGTGTCTAGTGAGTTACCCTAACTCAAGAGCCGAATACGGTAGTATGGGGCACTGTATTCGAGCTGTCGGCCTCTGATCAGGTGATGAGCCCGTGGTGACCTCGAGTATACACTAGGAATACGTTGAGGTGATGAGCCTTTCCATCGTAAACTAGAATACAAACCACGCCTGCGCTGAGTATACGAGCCTCTCCGTAGCAACTTGGAACTATCATCATATGTGGCTAACTAGGATTGACGACCCTAGATGGATCATTGTTTGGGTATATGATATAAAGGGAGGTGCCTTAGCTTCCCAATCCTGTTGTATGAATATGTCGAATTAAGAACTTGGCTAACATGACCATGCATCGCATTGCACGGTACTTTGGTGAAGAAGTACACAGAGGAAGGGGTGCATACCATGATTTTCAGATGATGTCACAAAGAGAATGTAGGTGAGGGCATGCATCATTATCACATACCATCCTCGCACTAATAAGAGTACTTAAGACCTGATTGTCGTATTGCTTTATCATTACTGCTTGACTGAATTGATAACATGTTAACCTTTGCTTCATAGTTTCACTAAGTTGATCATTCACTCCCACGTTCTGGTATAGTGTTTTAAACACCAACCAGACCCTGTTGTAGATGCAGATGATGGCGATGCTTACAAGGTAGAGCTGAACTTTTATGATGACAAGGAGTTCTCCTGCATGCAGTTATCAGGAGGGTTTATGTAGACCATGATCTGATCGATGAGGTTACATGGATACTGATTAAACACCATTACACTTGTTATTTTACACTTTTGGAACACCCATGTATATTTATTTTGTTCATTTTTGGAGTATACATGTATATACTTAACCTGGTAACATGTTCACACTCTGGAGACCTACATCGGTTTATATATTTATATATCTATCACAGTCTTTCGCTTGTAAAATTTACCTGTCTCTGGAGTATGATATGTTATTTTGGTTTAATCCCACTCATGTTTAAGGAACTAATATTGACAACATTTAATCATCATTATTTATGTTGCATAAGTGATACGTTGGTACTCGGAAGTTGGGCTTTTGCTCGACCCCCAATTTTCAAGATATTACAAGTTGGTATTAGAGCATGATTTAGATTAAACTAGACCTGGGTTATGTTCACACAATGCACACTAACATACTTTGATTTAGGAGGGAGTGATGAAACATAGAAATGATCGTAGGATTCCCAGTTTTGTAACGAGTGAAACTAACCATGAAATCGGTACCTGTACGCATCTGTGATAATGTATGGTGACCCCAGATCTTTTCCAGACTGTCAATTGACAGGTTTTAGGTGATAATTTGACAAATTTCACACCCGAACAACCTAAAACACGTTAATATATGCGAGATGGGACTCAAAATGACTCAAACGGACTAGGGGGCCTAAACGGTCCAACATCCCATCCTATCCCCCATTGTTATTTCACTCAAATGGCTCTTTTTGAGCTCGTGGTGGAAATTTTCTCCATTTCCACACTTCTTTCTCTTATGGGGAAGAAGAGGACTTCCATGAATAAAGTCGAGCCTAGCAGCCCTACTTAATCAAGGTGGCAGATAGGTGCCACTGTAAGTGTGAGCGTCGATTGGGAGATAAGGACAAAGCGGGATCTCGATCCCCATGCTCCCCTCAAAAGGGCTCTACTGGCGAAGTTGTCTCATGGAAGATTTGAGGGCCATAGGGTCCTTTTTGAAGCACACATGGATGAGATGCTCTTTGGGAAATATCTAGTGATGGACCACCTGGTGGATGCCGGTTGGGGTCCCATATTTGAGGGCAAGTCTCATGCAAATGATAGCGTTGCCTGAGCCTTCTACACCCATATACGGGAGCCAATGCTGGAGCCTTTGTAGTTCAAATTTCTCGTGAGAAGGTGAGAAGCCACAGTCGATATTGGCTTGATAGCCTGAATCATGGGAATGTCACTTGGTGAGGTCCATGCTAGTGAGAAGAGTCTTCGAAGCGCACATGAAAGAGATCATCGTACGTGATTCCTTTGTGGCTGACTGGCCCACTGGAATCCAAACAATAGCCACCTACCGTCGAATATGACTGATGACTTCCGCCTGCTCTACCACATCTTCACGTACAATGTGTACCCCAAGTGGAGCAATCGCAATGAGTGTACGCGCTTGATGGTGGACTTCTTGTATGTGTTAGGCAAGGAGACAAACTGTGCCTGCCTACGTATGTACTACTATAGATAGTTTAGACCGCATGCTCTACTGGGACGACCATTTCACTCCCATTCGGCTGACTCATATGCAAGCTTACACATGAATTCGGCTACAAACTTGGTGCAGAAATTCTTGTGCCGATCCATTTCATTAACAACACTACTCTCAACAACATGGAGATTGGGCCATGACAGCGTCAAGCACGACTCGATGAGAGTGAAGATGAGACAGAGAGTGAGGAGGAAGGGAGTAATGAAGAAGGTGGAAATGAGATAGAAGAAGAGCAGGAATGTGAGGAAGAGGAGGCCTAAGACACTGATGAGGGGGCTCTCCTCCTGCTACGCGAGAGCGTGACAGTGATCGGGCTGCTATAGAAGCCCTCTTGGCTCAGCTTGAGGAGGGCCAGGTCACCTTGCAACAGGAGGTCAGTGAGACCCAGACCTTCGTGAAATGAAAATTTAAGAAGGTATCTCACACCTTGAAGGTTATCCTGTGTTGTCTGCAGGACAAGGGTGTACCTCCACCGTCGCTGGATTCTAACGACTAGTCATTCATGTAGTTGTCTTTTGGTTTGCCTTGTTACTTACTTCTTTTTCTTGTTTCTATGTATAGCCTTGATAGGCTTAGTAGTATGGTAGAGTGGTTAGTATGTTTTAGTGTTTGAAACCTTTCTTAGATTAGCTCACATGTATCTTCTGTCATGATCCATGTAATACTGTATCTTATTTATTGTGACAATTTTGGTAAATGAAATGCATGAAGTTTCTTTAAGCTGTATGTGAATGTTGTCTAGTTGAGTTTGTGAGTATACTGAATCTGACTTGGGTTGCACCTTATGTTGTATATAGGGAATGCCACCTAAGGGGAATGTCACCTAAGGCCACATGGAGTACCGCACGTCTCACACTTGGTGACTCGATTAACAAGGCACCTCCCCTGAGCAATAGCCAGACGGACCCCAGTTTGGGCCTGATTCATGACACTATGTTGAATTCTAAGTCGGCCACTAGCCCCACTAATGGGCCAACACCTGTTGCAGCACCAGTTCTAGAGCAGAACTGTGCGTCTACTTCGACATCGCACGTGCCTCAGTCGACTCCCTCACTATTACATTGGAGCAAATGATGCTCTTAATGTGGCAACAATAACAGCAGCAGCAGCAACTACAACAGTTTTTGGCTACCATTGCAGGGGTCTTTGTCCAGAGCATGGGTGTGGTTCCATCTGCACCTCTTTGCAGCCTATGGGTAATATGAGTACTAGTGGCCTCTTTGAACGTTTCCAGTGCCTCCGACTTCCTACCTTTGTGGGCACTCACAGACCCGAGGAGGCCGAGTATTGGCTTGACCGCATCTCTAAGATGCTGAAGCCGCTGCACTACACTGAGGCAGAGTAGGTGGAGTTGGTCACCTACATGTTTGAGAAGTAGGCCAGCCTCTGGTAGGATAGTGTCCTTCGGACCATTTCTGTCAGAAACATATGGACGTGGGAGGCTTTCGAGACGTGCTTCCACGGGAAGTACTTTCCCCACACATATCGGCATGAGAAGGAGAGTGAGTTTCTTCGCCTCCTTCAGGGAGGAATGACAGTGGCAGAGTACAAGAACAGATTCATGGAGCTAGCTAGGTATGGTCCGTTGATATTAGCTGATCAGCTGATGTGGATGTGATGGTTTTCTGAGGGCTTGCAACCCGAGATATGCTTGAAGATGTGTTATGCTAGCATATCTACTTATACTGAGCTAGTAGACATGTCTCTACGAGCTGAGAAGGATGGGGATAGATTATCCCTCATGTGCATGCCTATGGTTCCTAGGCCACGACTAGATTTACCGAGAAGGTCGTTCCTCTGCAAGAGGCCCTGTGTAAACTCGCCTCCTAGACTTGTAGCTCCACCAACCCCTATGAGGCGACTAGACTTGTGGTGCACTTACTGCAATAGGTTGAGCCATGCAGATGCCTACTGTTTCACCAAGATGAGGTGAATGGCTTCTCGCCGCCTCAAAGGATCAACCACTAGCTTCCTCAGATGATTGCAGCTCCACCTCTATGGTTAGCACCAGCTCATCCATCTTTTCAGCCACCTACACCACGATTTAGGCCACCTCAGTGACCTATGGAACCATAGCCAAACTGTTCACAGCAGGTTCATGTGAACTCACTTTCAGCTAAGGCATCCGAGATGGTAGTTTCGACACCGCTGGCTTTCAAAGTCACAGTACGTATACAAGGTTGTAACGCCCCAAAAATCGGGGGTCGGGTAGAAACCTAACTCCCGAGTTCCAAAACATCACTTATGCAACATTTTCAATAATGGATGAATGTCGTCGGTAACAGTACATAAAACATGAGGTGGATTAAGCCAAAACAACATATCATACTCCAGAGACAGTTAAATTAGCAAGCGAAAGAATGTGATAGATATATAAAATATATAAATGATTGTAAATCTCCAGAGTGTGAACATGTTACCAGGTTAACTAAATACATGTATACTCCAAAATAGAAAGAAAAGAATATATATGAGTGCTCCAAAAATATAAAATGACAAGTGTCATGGCATCTAATCAACCTCCCTGTAATCCCTTTAATCAAAACACGAAGGAGAAGTCCTCTTCAGCATCATACAAGTCCAGCTCCGCTCCACAAGCAGTGCCCTCATCTGAAACTAAAATAGAGACCAGTGGGTGTTCGGAACACCATCCTGTAACGTGGGAGTGAGTAGCTAACTCAGTGGAATCATAGAATAAAGATTAACATGTTATCAAATCCATCTCGCGATAATGATAAAGAAAATAAAACAAACATTCTTAAATACTGTGATTAATGCATGGATGAAATGACATGATGGATGCCCTCACTGACATACTCCCTCATGCGGCACCATCTGCGTCCGCGACATGCTTTCTTCCCACAGTGCTCCACATCTTCCAGGCACATGCAGTGCGACGTGGATATAATTATCGAGTTGTTATTAGTCCATTTCATACAGCAGGATTGGGAAACTAAGGTACCTCCCTTATATCAATACCCAAATAATGATCCTATCTAGGGTCGTCACTCCTAGTAATCTCATACGATGATATATTTCTAGGTCGCTGCAAGGGCTGTCAGGGCTGTTGCACGCACTCGTTGCTCCGTTCCCCGATTACCTTATCAATACAGGCCTAGTTTATATCCTTAAGACTGCATCAGGACTCGTCGCCCTCATGCGGTGTCAGGATAAACTTAAGGTCACTACAAAGGGCTGTCAGGGCTGTTGCTCGCACTCGTTGGTCCATCCCCCATCACCTTATCAATGTAGGCCGACAGTAAGAATATAGTGTCTCATACCACCATAATCTGCTTAGAGTAGGGTGCTCACTGGTCACTATGGGGAGGTTTGTGGCCCCAGCGTAAGCCGACAGCTCGACCACGGTGTCCCATACCACCATAATCTTCTTAGAGTAGGGTGCTCACTGGTCACTACGGGGAGGTTTGTGGCCCCAGCGTAGGCCGACAGCTCGACCACGGTGTCCCATACTACCATGCCCTACTCATGAGTCTTAGGGGATCGAGGTACCAAGGTTAGAGAGGCTTTCCAATGGTAAGTTTAGTACCCTAGGTTCAAGCAGTTATGACGAATACAAGGTGAACATACAATGGTCAGTCAGGTTACTTGATGAGTCCGACTAGCGCGAGCGCACGTCGAATCGACCGATATGAAGTGCACAAGCACTTCGTGTGGCCTAACCATTGTCGGCGACTATAGTACGACTCGAGTTCATCTTACACATCCTTCGTGGCGAATAGAATCCAACCATGAATTCTAAATTGTTACCGACTGCCTAGACTAGAGTATAGCCCCAAGCACATGTAATATGAATCAATAATCACGTGAGAGAGATAGAATCGAAATACAAGACATTCTAGCATGTTATTAGCATGTTATAACATACATCATAAGCAATTAACCATATACGAGTATTTCAAACATAAGGTAATCCATTCAATACAACAAGCATGGAGGAATTCATGTACATCATCAAATTAGTTGAGAATCCAATCTCAACGCTAATCTACAACACCATTTACTCAATACTTACTAATACTAACACTTAGACTACACAACTCTAATGTACTTGACGTATGTTGATTTCAACATATAATATGACAAATCCTTATATCGAGGAGATGTCTAATACACAATAATCATGTTCTTACATTCAAAACATATGGCAGGCATAAATCATATTGATTTAGGTATTTCAATAAACACTTAGTCTACACACATTAGTCTACATAGCATATGTCGGCCAATATGTGCATTAGGGCGAATCTCTTCACCAAACAGATCATACATCCATAACTAGTATAAATACACGGTAAATACCCATGGCAATCATATCGGCAAAATACGTACGTATACAGTATTTCCTACAAATACCTAAAATACCATAAATCTCATATTCTTCGTACGTATACAGAATGAAAAACGGACAGCATGTTGTACATGTCAAATAGCATCCTCATCAGTAATCTCCCATTAAACGGCATTGAAAGCTTTGAAAACAGGTAATCTAAGCATCTAAGATCCGCACCTTAAACCAGAAATACGTATTCGTTAGGATTCAGACGATGTGTCTTCGCCAAGGACAGATACGCCACCTATAGCAAGAAACAGGTTAGCTAGAACTCTTCTACAGCTAGTCTAAGCTTCAAATCAGGTTAGGGTTAGGGTTTTCTTACCTAGAATGAAACTAGAATCGCCGGAAGAACGATACAGGTGGGTGGCTTTGGCACGTGGAGCAACAGGGAAGAATCTCAGGAGAAATCACTAGCTTCTCCCTCACTTCTCACTCTTTTCTCTATTCTCTCTCCTAGGGTTTTTCCTAAATTCGTATGGGTTAGAAAGCTAAGGGTTTAAGGCCCTTTTATAAGCCTAAACATAACCAAAATAGACTCTAAGTCAAGGTATACTTGGGTTATAGCCAAATCGGGTCTTTTCCGATCCAAAAGAGCATTTCGGGAGGTCCTCTGGCCGAATGCGGTCGGACTTAAGCTCATGGATATTGGATCCTGCTCACACCAAGTTTTCAGTCCAATAGAGTTCCCTGATCGTACATGGTGGACCAGTTTCAGTTCAGCTGTCACGGAGACTCGATCGACGATTCCAAGTACATTGACCTGAGTGAGAAATGTTCCCTGATCCAAGGGTGTATTGGGGTCAGATTCTGACGGTCTGAATGCTTATACTTAACCCGCAAGCGAAACATGCCAGATTTATTTAAATGACATTTAATTTTTAATGAATTTCACTCTTTCTCACACTCCTTGCTCCAGGCTCAATGAAATAGCCTCAGAACATCAGTTAGGCTTGATTTTCGAAATAATTGTCAAGTCCAACAAGGCAGTCGTAATCGTCTAAGATTGTAGACATCGGACTTTCGACACGCGGTCTAGATCTAATACAAAGTTTCAAAGGGTTCTTGAGAACAAACTGGTTTAGAGTTTGATCCTGGATTTTAGGGTAACATAGCGGTAAAAATTCTAGAGGTTTTGGGTCTTACAGATCGTATTTAAAGTGGTTGGTGCTAAATTCACAGGTAATCTAGTGTAGCACTGGCTAATTCACATTAAATTATAAAGAATTGGGTTCTAAATGATTTCTTTGGCTTTGGAATTGGGTTCTGAGAGGTTACCAAGGTGTTATGGTCGACCCATTGCCTAAGGATGCGTAACTCTAGGTTGAAAAAAATTTGGGGTGTTACAAAGGTATACCGGTCTTTTTATTGGAGGATACCGTGTCCACTACCTCTATAATATCATGCACAACATTCAAGCGACTAGGGTTGGAAACTAGTCTTACGAAGGGAGTGAGACTTCTTGCGGCCATAGGGACCTTTTCAGACATTACCAAGATGTGTAAGGATTGGTCGATAGACAAAGGGGGCAAGACAGTTCTTGTCGACCTGATCGTTGCCCCACTATAGCATTACGACGTTATCCTCAATATGGATTGGCTCACCAAGATGAAGGCTGAGTTCGATTGTGATACTAGAGTGGTGACAGCCCATGCACCTAAGGGCACCGCCTTTGCTTTTACAGTTTAGGTCAATTTGCACTACCACCTGTGTTGTTACGCTTCCTTGTTGAAGAATGTTGATGGCCCAACACTTGAAACCACTTCAGTTGTTCGAGAATTTGAGGATGTGTTCAGAAAGATACCTGGACTACCTCCCCGGTGTGAGATCAATTTTACCATTGATCTACTGCCTGGTGCGACACCCATTTCATTACCGACTTATTACATGCCTCCATGTGAGATGGAGGAATCGAGGAAACAGATCGATGATCTGTTGGATGCTGGATTCATACAGCTTAGTGTGTCTCCGTGGGGAGCGCCTATGTTGTTTGTGAAGAAGAAGGATGGATCTCTACGATTGTGTATTGATTACTACAGACTGAACTAAGTGAGGTGAAGAATAAGTATCCTTTGCCTAGGATAGATAATTTATTCAATCAGTTAAAGGGGGCACAACATTTCACTAAGATTGACTTTCAGTCAGGGTATCACCAGTTGTGCGTCAGGGATGAGGACATGTAGAAAATAGCTTTCAGGACCAGTTTTGGGTACTAGGAGTTCCTTGTGATGTCGTTTGGACTCACAAATGCACTGGCCATGTTTATGGATCTGATGAACAGGGTGTTTCAGCCGTATTTATACTGATTCATCATCATTTTTATAGATGACATCCTGATATATTCAAAGGGTCGGGAGGAGCACGAGGAACACCTACGAGCAGTCTTTGATACTCTCAGGAAGAACCAGTTGTTTGCACAACACAAGAAGTGTGACTTTGGGAAAGAGGAAGTGAAGTTCCTAGGATATGTAGTGTCTAAGGAAGGGATAACTATGGACCTTACTAAAGTAGTCGCAGTTCAGGACTGGGAGCAGCCCGGTTCAATTACTAAAGTGAGGAGTTTTCTTAGCCTAGCGGGCTACTACCGTCGGTTCATTAGGGATTTTTCCAATATAGCTAGACCGTTGTCTCAGCTGACTCGGAAATATCTCAAGTTTGCCTGGAATGAGAAGGCCGAAGTAGCTTTTTAGGAGCTGGAGGACAAGTTGACATCCGCCACTGTGCTAGTATTGCTAGAACAAGGGGTCAAGTATACGATATATACTGACACGTCTCGTGTTAGTTTAGGTTACGTCCTTATGTAGAAGGACAAGGTTATTGCATATGGATCGCAGCAGTTGAGGAAACATAAGGAAAATTATCCTACACACGACCTGGAGTTAGCGGTCGTCATCTTTGCATTGAAGCTCTGGAGATAAAACCTTTACGAAGAGGAGTTCGAGCTCCTTTGTGACCACAAGAGCCTTAAGTACATTTACATGTAAAGGAACCTGAATATGAGACAGCGGCGATGGATGGAAACCTTAAAGGATTTCAAGTTCGAGGTTCCTACCATCCTGGCAAGGCCAACCTTGTGGCAGACGAATTGAGCCGCAAGAAGACGATAGTATTTGTGGCTCCGCTGATGATAGTAGAATAGGATATGGTAGAGTTTGTATGAGACTTTGAGCAAAAACTTACGGTAGAGGAGTCATTAGAGAGCATCGTACATATTCGAGTTCAGCCGCTTATCGATGACCATATCATTATGGCTCAAAAGGAAGATGAAGGGTTGGCAGAGTTGAGAAAGCGGGTTAGCGATGATGAAGACTCGAAATGTAGTGTTGGTACAGATGGGGGTTTACGTTATCATGGCCGCCTATGCATCCTAAACTCTTGGACTTGAGAAGGGAAGTTCTCGAGGCTGCTTACAATTTGAAGATGGCAATGCATCCTGTAAATACGAAGATGTACCGAGACATTAAGTGCTCGTACTGGTGAGACAACATAAAGGCCCACATAGCAAAGTATGTGTCCCATTGTCTCACGTGCCAGCAGGTCAAGGCAGAGCATCGTCGGCCTCCTGGACTGCTTCAGCCCATGCCCATAGCTGAATGGAAATGGGACTTCATTTCTATGAATTTTATCTCAGGGCTACCGAAGACGAGGAAGGGGCGTGACTCCATATGGGTAATTGTGGACTGATTGACAAGCTTATTTTCTCTCTATCAGAGTTTTGAACTCTATAGATGATTTGGTCAGGCTGTACATCAAGGAGATAGTACGTCTGCATGGAGTACCTATGGAGATCGTGCCAGACCGAGACACACAATTTACATCTATCTTCTGGACTCAGATCCAGGAAGCAATGGATGTGAAACTGAAGTTCAGTACTGCATTCCACCCACAAACTGACGGGCAGACGGAACAGGTAAGTTAGCTGTTGGAAGATATGTTGTGAGCTTGTGTGATGGAATTTAAGGACAGTTGGGATGACTGTCTTCCTTATGCAGAGTTTGTATATAACAACAGTTTTTAGATGAGTATTGACATAGCTCCTTATGAGGCCTTATATGGGCATCCCTGTCGAGCACTACACTGCTGGGCAGAGGTTGGTGAGAAGAGCTTGATTGACCTAGAGTTAGTTCAAGCAACGTCAGAGAAGATCGACATTATAACACCCCAGATTTTTGCCAACCTGGGGTTAGACGTCCTTAGGCAATGGGTCAACCATAACACCTTGGTAGCTTTTCAAAATTCGATTCCAAAGCCAAATAAATTATTTAGAACCTAATTCTTTAGAAATTTAACGTGAATTAGCCAGCGCTACACTAGATTACCTGTGAAATAAGCACCAACCACTTTAAATACGATCTGTAAGACCCAAAACCAATAGAATCATTGATGTTATCTTACCATAAAATTCAGGATCAAACTCTAAGCCTGTTTGTTCTCAGGAACCCTTTGAAACTTTGTATTAGATCTAAACCGCACGTCGAAAGTTCGATATCTATAATCTTAGACCATTATGACCGCCTAGTTGGACTTGACAATCATTTTGAAAATCAAACCCAACAGATGTTCTGAGGCTATTTCATTGGGCCTGGATCAAGGAGTGTGAGAAAGAGTGAAATTCTTTATAAATTAAATGTGATTTAAATAAATCTGACACATTTCTCTTGCGGGTTAAGTATAAGCATTCAGACCGTAGGAATCTGACCCAAATACACCCTCAGATCAGGGAACATTTCCCACTCAGGCCAGTGTACTTGGAATCCTCGATCGAGTCTCAGTGACCGCTGAACTGAAACTGGTCCGCCACGTGTGATCTGGGAACCCTATCGAACTGAAAACTTAATGTGATCAGGATCCGACATCCATGAGCTTAAGTCCGACTGCATTCAGTCAGGGGACCTCCAGAAATGTTCTTTTGGATCGGGAAAGACCCGCCGATTTAGCTGTAACCCAAGTATACCTTGACTTAAAGTCTGTTTTGGTCATGTTTGGTCTTATAAAAAGGCCTTAAACTCTCTCTCACAAATCCCATAATAATTTGAGAGAAACCCTACGAGAGAGAAGAGAGAAAAGAGAGAAAGTGTGAGAGAAGTGGGAGAACCCTCCTGCTATTCTTCCCTGCTGCTCCACGTGCCAAAGCCATCCACCTGCACCGTTATTTCAACGATTCTGGTTTCGTTCTAGGTAAGAAAACCCTAACCCTAATCTATTTTAAGGCTCGGGTACAAGTAGCGAAGTAGTTGAGTTACCTTGTGTTGTTGGTTTCCAATCAATCGTTGACGACGACGTAGAGTTCCTATTCGATTCATTACGCTCCTACGACGTAAGGTGCGGATTTTAGACACTTGGTTTACCATTTATCAAAGCTTTCAATGTCGTTTAATGGTAGATTGTTGTCAAGAATGTTGTTTCACATGTAGAACATACCGACCGATTTCTATTTCGAATACATACGAAGAATATGAGATTTATGGTATTTTAGGTATTTGTAGGAAATACCGTATACGTATAAATTTTACTGATATGCTGGCCATGAATATTTGTCGTGCATATATACTAGTCAAGGATGTATGATCTATTTGGCGAAAGGATTCGCCCTAATACATGTTCCGCCCAACGTACGCTATGTATGTTATTAAGTCTAGTCTAAGTGTTTGTTGAAATGCCTAAATTAATATGATTTATGCCTGCCATATGTGTTGAATGTAAGAACATGATTGTTGTGTATTAGACAACTCCTTGATATAAGGATATGTCATATCATATGTTGAAATCAACATACGTCAAGTACGTTGGAGTTGAGTAGTCTAAGTGTTTGTATAAATGTATGTATTAGTAAGTATTGGGTAAATGGTGCCGTAGATTCGCGTTAAGACTGGATTCTCAACTAATTTGATGATGTATATGATTTCCTCCATGCTTGTTGTATTTCAATTGATTACCTTATGTGTGAAGTACTAGTGTATGGTTAACTGCTTATGATGTATGTTATAATATGCTGATAACATGCTGGAAATTCTTGTATTTCAATTCTGTCTCTTTCATATGATTATTGATTTAGATTACATGTACTTGGGGCTATACTCTAGTCCAGGCAGTCGGTAACAGTTTAGAATTCTTGGTTCGATTCTATTCACCATGAAGGATGTGTATGACGAACCCGAGTCGTACTAGAGTTGTCGGCATTGGTTAGACCACACGAAGTGCTTGTGCACTTCATGTCGGTCGATTCAACATGCGTTCGTGCTAGTCAGACTCATCAGGTTACCTGACTGACCATTGTATGTTCACCTTATATTAGTCATAACTACTTAAACCTAGGATACTGAACTTACCAGTGATAACCCTGATAACTGTGGTACCTTGATCCACTAAGACTCATGAGCCGGGCATGGTGTTATAGGACACCGTGGTCGAGCTGTCGACCTACGCTGGGGCCACAAACCTCCCCGTAGTGACCAGTGAGCAACCCAGACTTGTGAGCTAATTATGGTGGTATGGGACACTATATTCGAGCTGTCAGCCTACACTGATAAGGTGATGGGGGAGCGGTGCAACGAGTGCGAGCAACAGCCCTGGCAGCCCTTTGTAGTGACCTCGAGTGTACTCTGAGTCTACGTGAGGCGACGAACCTTCCATAGCAACAAGAGTACAACTAGGCCTGTATTGATAAGGTGATGGGAGAGCGGAGCAACGGGTGCGTGCAACATCCCTGACAGCCCTTGTAACGACCTAGAAATATATCATCGTATGAGATTACTAGGAGTGACGACCCTAGACAGGATCATTGTTTGGGTATTGATATAAGGGAGGTATCCCAGTTTTTCAATCCTGTTGTATGAAAAGGACTAATAACAACTCGGTAATTATATTCATATCGCACTGCATGTGCTTGGAAGATGTGGAGCACTGAGGGAAGAAAGCATGCTGCGGACGTAAGATGGTGTCACATGAGGGAGTATGTCGGTGACGGCATCCATCATGTTATTTCATTCTTGCATTAATCACAGTATTTAGGAATGCTTGATTGCTTGCTTTACCATTACCGCATGATTGATTTGATAACATGTTAACCTTTGCTCTATGATTTCACTGAGTTAGCTACTCACTCCCACGTTACGGGAAGGTGTTGCGCACACCAACCAGTCCCTATTTTAGTTTCAGATGATGACGATGCTTGCGAAGCAGAGCCGGACTTGATGATGATGAGGAGGATCCCTCTTATATGCAGGTTCTAATCGATGAGTTTATAGGGTTACTGATTAGATGCCAATACACTTGATATTTTACCTTTTATTTCCACACCCATATATATTCTTTTCTTTCTATTTTGGAGTATACATGTATTTAGTTAACCTGGTAACATGTTCACACTCTGGAGACTTACAATCATTTATATATTTTATATATCTATCACATTCTTTCACTTGCTAATTAAATTGTCTCTAGAGTATGATATGTTGTTTTGGCTTAATCCACTTCATGTTTTATGCACTATTACAGCCGACATTCATCCATCATTGAAAATGTTGCATAAGTGATGTTCTGGAACTCGGGAGTGGAGTTTATGCTCGACCTCCAATTTTCAGGGCGTTACAGACATTATCAGGCATCGACTTCTTATAGCACAAAGTAGACAGAAGAGCTACGCCGATACGAGGCAGCGACAGCTAGAGTTTGAGGTTAGGGACCACATATTCCTAAAAGTTTCCCTAATGAAGGGAGTTCTTCGGTTTGGCAAGAAGGGGAAGCTCACACTGAGATTCATTGGCCCATTCCAAATACTGGATTAAGTGAGGGTGGTAGCGTACCGCCTTGTTTTTCCCACACCACTCATAGGCGTGCATAATGTATTTCATGTGTTAATGTTGAAGAAATACGTTCCTGACCCTTCCCACATTATCAGATGGGAGCAGGTACAGTTAAGTGAAGATGCTACTTATGTACTGCATCCAACGCGTATCCTAGATAGGAAAGAGCAGGTGTTGTGTAGTAAAGTGATTTCACTTGTGAAGTTTTTATGGATGCACCACACTAAGGAGGAGGCTACTTAGGAATAGAAGCCGAGGTCTGAAAGAACTACCCTCAGATTCTCGAGAAGTATGAAAAGGTACTAATTTCGAACATGAAATTTTTCTTTAAGGGGGGTAGATTGTAACGTCTTGAAAAAATCCATACAAGACCCGAGTACCACCTCAGGAAGAAATCACTAAAGACCAAATCCTTTAGAAATTAGACGAGAATTATCTAAGTGATAAACTAGATTACCTATGAAATTAGCACTGATCACTTCAAATACGATCTGTAAGATCTAAAATGAGTAGAACCGTTTATGCTATGTTACCTAGAAACCTAGGATCTATCTCAAAACCCAATTGCTCTCAAGAGCATCGTGAAACTCCGTATCAGACCTGGACCGTATGTCGAAAGTTCGATTATCCCAAAACTATATGGTCATGACAGCCTTACTGGACCTGACAACAATCATGGAAATTAAGCCCTAAAGATATCCAGAAATGCACTACTTGAGCCCTGAGCGAAGTGTGTGAGAAACACGAATACCTTTAGAAAATGAAATGAAACTTAAGTGAATTGAGTCGTTCGCTTGTCGGTAGAATCTAAGGATTCAGATCGTCAAATTTTGACCCAATTACACCCTCGGATCAAGGAAAATTTTCGACACAAGTCAGTGCCCTGATCGAGTACCGGTGACCGTTGAACTAAAACTGGTCCCTTGTGGCTGATCCACTGATTCAATCAGGTCAAGATCTTAACCTGTCCTAGATCCAATGTCAGGGAGCTCAATCTCGACTGCATGAAAAAAAGGGGCCTCCAGATCAGCTCTGTTGGACCGAAATGGCCACTCCTTTGCTATAACCTAAGTATACCATGGCCTTGGGGCCATTCCCATAAGTTCTGGGCCTATATAAGGGCCTTAAATCCTCTCTCTCCCTTCACATACGAATTTGAAACCCTAGGAGAGAGAAGAGAGCAAAGAGAGAATGAAAGAGAGAGAAAGTGAGAGAGAAAGCGGGAGTTAGATCCTTGGATTTGATTCCCTCGCTCTACGTGTCGAAACAGTCTGTCTGTATCGCTATCCTGGTGATTCTGAATCTGTCCTTGGATAAGAAATCCTAACCCTAATCTATTTTAGGGATTGAAATTGAGTAAATGTTGAAGTAGCTAACCTATTTCATGCTATAGGTTATTGTTGTGTCATAGGTGAGGACTTAGTGTTTAAAATGAGTTCGTTACGAGTCTACCAGTGAAAAGTGTGGACTATAAATGTTTAGGTTATGGTTTACAAAGGCTTTCAATGTCAGTAATGATTTTTGAATGACTTGATTGTTGTCACATGTGCGCAAATATGACGTTTTCCATACACTATATATATATAAGACTATGTTGATTTTAAGGCATTTCATGTGTTTATTGAAATGTTTGAATGAGTGTGAAATTATGATTTATGCTTGCCATGTTCATCGACTGAGAATACATGATTTTTATAAGTCTGGTAAACCCTTTGTAAAGGGTTTTTCTATAATACATGTTATAAATACTTTATTATATATATAATATGTGTAGCCTAAGTGTTTGATAAAATGCCTAAATGTGAAAATGCTTGTTTAAATGCATATAATGAGGGTGTTGAGATAGGATCATCAATTCCCTTATCTATGGTTATAGTATCCTTTATATACCCTATCTTACTACTATGTGAGTTAAGTATGAAATGCCTATGTACGGTAACATGTGTAGTATGTGTTTTGTAGAATTTCTTAAGTAAGATTTATATTTAATTTTAGTTGTCACATGCTGTCTTTGACTACTACATGCATATACTATTTTTTGGAATGTGTTTGGGGCTACGACGTAATCCAGGTGATCGATAATGATTTTCGAGTTAGTGGCCGAGGTTGTTTCACCACACCATATACGTTCGAGGAATCCGAGTCATATGTTGCTTGTCGATAGTAGCCAGGTCACGCAGAGTGCTTACGTGCTTCATGTCGATCAGCTTGACATACGCTCGTACCAGTCGAGCGTGTCAAGCAACCTGATTGCCTAATGATGTTCACCATGTATGGACGCTACTATTTGAATCTAAGGTACTAACTTACCAGTGCAAGCCCGCTCAACTTTGGTACTACGATCTGCTAAGACTCATGAGTCAGGCATTGTGGTATGGGACATTGTGGATGAGCTTTTGGCCTACGCTGGGGTGACGAGCCTCCCCGTACTGTCCAGTGAGCAACCCAGACTCGTGAGCTAAATACGGTGGTATGGGACACTATATTCGAGCTGTCGGCCTATGATCAGGTGACTAACCCATAGTGACCTCGAGTGTACAGTAGGACTACTTTGAGGTGACGAGCCTTTTCGTAGTAGAGTACAAACCGGACCTGCGCTGTGGTGACGAGCCTCTCCGTAGCAACTTAGAACTATTTATCGTATGTGACTAATTAGGATGATGAGCATAGATGGATCATTGTTTGGGTATATGATATAAAGGGAGGTGCCTTAGCTCCCCAATCCTGCTGCATGAATATGTCTAATTAATAACTTGGATAACATGACCCTGCATCGCATTGCACGGTACTTTGGCAAGGAAGTGCACAGTGGAAGGGGTGCATGTCGCGATCGCAAGATGATGTCGTAGAGGGAGTGTAGGCGAGGACATGCATCATTATCACATACCATCCTCGCATTAATAAGAGTACTTAGAAACTGATTGTCATATTGCTTTATCATTACTGCTTGACTGAATTGATAACATGTTAACCTTTGCTTCATAGGTCTACTAAGTTGATCACTCACTCCCACATTCTAGGACAGTGTTTTAAACACCAACCAGGCCCTGTTGTACATGTAAATGATGGTGATGCTTGCAAGGTAGAGCTGGAGTTTTATGATGACCAGGAGGAGTTCTCTTACATGCAGCTATCAGGTGGGTCTATGTAGACCGAGATCTGATCGGCGGGGTTACATGGATGCTGATTACACGTCATTACACTTATTATTTTGCACTTTGAGAACACCCATGTATATTCATTTTGTTCATTTTTGGAGTATATATGTATATGCTTAACCTGGTAACATGTTCACACTCTGGAGATCTACATCAGTTTATATATTTTATATATCTATCATAGTCTTCTGCTTGTGAAATTTCACTGTCTCTGGAGTATGATATGCTGTTTGGGTTTAATCCTACTTATGTTTAAAGGCACTAATATAGACAACATTTAATCGTCATTGTCTATGTTGCATAAGTGATGTGTTGGAACTCGAGAGTTGGGCTCCTACTCGACCCTTAATTTTTAAGGCCTTACAATGGGCCTCATACATCACATTGGGCCTCACCACATGGGCCTCATACATATCACAATTGGATCTCATGAAACAACACATGATTTTAGGCAAAATGGGAAGATGGTGTGTGCAACACATACATCATAGTGGGCCTAATGGGGCAGCCCACGATTTAGTAAAATAGGTGGGCAACATGTATAACATATAAATCAAGGTGGGCCCCACAGGTTAGCCCTATGGTCTAGAAAATAAATGGACAATGTGCTTACAACACACACATCAAAGTGGACCTGCACATGCAGGGGTGGGCCCTGCTCGTGCATAGTTGGTGGGCCTTATGTGTACCACAAAACAGACAGATGACGTGGATATGAAACACATACATTTTGATGGTCCCAGCACCGTCCCATGCTTGGTCGATGGACACTGTTGGGTGGACCCCACCGTCCAGCAAAATGGACGAACAGTGTGAATATAACTCATCCATCGAGGTGGGTCTCACAGTCTAGGGATAGATGGTGAGGATAGAACATATACATCACAAACGCTCCCACCATCCAAGGGTCTAAACGGTGTCGATGAATGTTTACATCGTGGTAGGCTCCACCATCCAGCCTATCTGGATGGTGGATAGCATGGATGAAACATATACAACAGGTGGGACCACACGTGTGGCCCACCAGTCCAGCAAAATGGACGGTGAATATAACACCTACATCATGTGGGTCCCACTGTCCACGTGTGGACAGTACCGTCAGGCACATACATTATAGCATGCCCAACCATCTGAAAATGTTGGATGATGTGGATAAATCACATACGTCAAGTGGGTCCCACCGATGGACGGTGGATAATACACATACATCATGGGTGGGTCCACGTCCATCAGCTGGACGATGTGGATGCAATATATATATTAAGGTGGGTCCACATCAGCATGGCCCACCAGCATGGGATAAAGCTGATATTTGTGTTGTCTCTCACCCGTCTGGGCACGCTAGACGTCCAGTGGACGGATGACCTGTATGGAACACGACATTAAGGTGGGTCCCACATGGTGGCCCACATGGGTTGGATCAAACTGATATTTGTGATTTCCTTCATCCGGGCCTGTCTAAATGGACAAGCAACAAGGTGGGCCTCACAAGCGGACGGTCTGGATCAGGTGGGCCACACGCCATCACAAGAGAGAGAGAGAGAGCGGCGTGATGGAGGGGAGTGGCTCTGCCACTATGAACGCTACCTATACATGATACAAAGCATTCATCAAATGGGTCCCATCATAAGTGGACCCTCAAATAGAAATCAAGGGTGGAAATCCTAAGATCACCCACCATTAGATCTTCTTCTTAGTTCCTTGGAATGCTTATCTCCTAGGCTTTCTCTTGATGGAGGATGATTAAGATTGAAGGGTTAGATTGAGAGATTAGGGGTAAGAAGAAAGCCACACAGTTAGCTCTTTCTCTCATTAGAATGCTTGGACGTCCACTCTTTTTAGTTTCTTGGAAAATGATATTGAGGATGAGATAGAGAGAGGATGTGATAAGATGAAAGGGATGGGTTGTGTGTAAGAAAGGGATGGGTGTGTGTAAGAAAGTGATAGGTGGAGTGAGAGAGAGTTGACTTTGGGGATGGCTTGTGTAAGAAGGGGACGGGTTGTTCTTGACTTGTACTTGATTGATTGATGTAATAAATAAGGTAGAGATTCTCTCGGGCCTCATAACATGTGGCATTTTTTCAAGATAAACACGGGTCCACAACTCCTAGCCTAGGTATCACATCAGTGAGCAAGTCACGGTGTTGGAACCGCAGCGACGGCGCGGTTGCAATGGTACAAGTATCAGGTCGAGTCAACTTAGATGTTCGGGATGTGACTTAGGGTCGTGTGCAAATGCATACTACAGATCGCGGGTTATCGGAATTCATTGGGAAGGATCGCGGAAGTCTAAGGAATGGTATGGACTAGGATATGGGCCTTACATACGACGAGAGTATAAGAGAGAGAGAGAGAGAGAGAGAGAGAGAGAGAGAGAGAGAGAGAGAGAGAGAGAGAGAGAGAGAGGATGAGTGTTTACTCCATCCAAACCATCCAAACTCACCCATACACCCATCCAAGCATCCCAATGATTCAACTTGATCAACGTAAGGTTAGAAATTGATATTCACAATCCTATTCAATTAAGAGGAGTGTCATAACTCTCATTTATCTTCTCAAATCTATTTTTTAACCCCCAAGTGTAGGGTCATGAAATAGTTAATAAACCTATTCAATCCAAGCTCAATCCATAGGGACTGGGAATAACACAATTAGAACTAGGCTAATTTTGAAATTAAGTAATCCAATGGAGTGCATAAGGTTATAGAGATAATAATTAAAAATAACTAAAGATCTAGGCATCCACTTCTAATCAATTCACAATGCTTAGTTAATTATTGATTAAATTTTGATAAGTTATTAAAATCAAACAAGGATTCCATTTAGTCGAAAGATAAAACATTTAAACTATATATAATTCACCAATACAAGATATAAATTCAATTGAACGATTTTCTTATGAATCCCTCCAACAATTGATATGACAGTTAGATGACTTTAGTTTCTGACTGGGCAACAAAAGGGGTTTTAGGATTTTATTGGTTGATCTCGAAGAGTCTAATGGTCAAATTGACTCACTGTCAATAATAAATAGTCTGAAGGGGTCCTAAACTAGTCTACGTGCACTTAAATAGTTAGCTTTACCATTTAATAGTCAGATTCACATGATCTACTGTTGGATCACTAAATAGGATGCCATAGACTCAATGAATGATGGATTTTTTAGATTTTAAGTCTTGTAATCGATGATGAATGGTTTAATTAGTTTGTTAAGGCTTTGTTTGAAGTTTTATCAAAGTTTAATATCTAGAAATAGGTTTTCATGTGCAAATCAATAAAAATTTAAGTGTGTAAGTTAAACATATCCCACACAAAGTGAACATTTGTTTTAATTGTTAATCCTAGAAAATCCAATGGTCGGCTCATTTCTAAATTTGATTATCAATATTTCTAACGGTTCCTAAGGAAACTTTAGGTGGAATTATGTATTTAATTAAGTATTTATCAACTAGATTGTATAGTTTAAGTGTGGTTTAACCATCGGGGTGTTAATGATGCAATGAATGGTGGTTCCTGTGATTCAGGCTTTAAAATCTAAGATGGATGGTTAGATTTATCTATCAAAGTCCTTAAAGGAGGCCTCCGGAGGGAGTGTACATGTGGGTGCGTTGTGTGGACCCTTGCTCTGTGTGGGCATAAACATTTGGGTGTGTTGTGTGGACCCTTGCTCTGTATGGGCATAAACATCTGGTTAGGAGTGCGCGCAGCAAAACTCCAGGGTTAGAGGTGAACCGAGTAGAAACCTCCATGTAAAGGTTGAAGGTGAACCTGATTTAAAACCTTAGGTTTGAGGTGAACCATGGGAAACCTCCTTAGTAAAATTCGGTACACTCAAGGGTTAAGTGTGGCAGCCAGGAGTGGAGTAGACAAGTAGTCGAACCACTATAAAAATGACTGTGTCTGTGATTGATTCTTGTGCTTGATCATTTGTATGATTATGCATTCATATCTGCTCACACTTCACACACACAGTCACATCCATCATAGACTATAACTACTTCATGCTTATTAATTGAATAGTTCTGTGATTGGATCCTCTACTGGGCTTGGAAGCAAGTAGAGTTACATTTGAGTAATCCTGAAAATTGCATACCTGTTGGGATTAGAGTGATAGGATTTTTAATATAACTCATAAATATTTAAAAAGTCATATTCACCCCCCTCTAGGACATATTGGTATATTCCTACTTCAACTCAAGTGGTCTTCATCACTATTTCAATTGGTATCATAGATGGTCTCTCTTTAAGGGCTTCACCGCCTAGAGAGTGATCTTGACTGAAGTTGGAATCATGACCAAGAAAGTCCCAAAGGATGTGACAGATCAAAATAGTTGCCTTGTAATCTACACCGCTCTCAAAGCTGGCAATAGTTCGAAGTGGTATCTTGATAGTGGATGTTTCAGACACATGACTGGTGATCGTACTCACTTTTGCAAATATTTAAACTTCAATGGTGGATCGATCACATTTGGAGATGGTAGCTCAGCCAAAATCATTGGACAAGGAACAATAGCAGTACTAAGTCTTCCAAAAATTAAAGATGTTCTCTATGTAGAAGGTCTGAAACATAATCTCCTCAGTATCTCCCAAATCTGTGACAAGGAACATCTAGTTACCTTCTCAAAAGATGTGTGTAGAATTGTAAATCATACAGGAAAATCTCTCATAAAAGGTTTACGCACTAGTGATAACTGTTATATCATTGAGAGTACCAACGAAAATGGGTTGTCCACAAAGTGTAATATGGCTGTAAAGAATGAATCCAAGTTATGGCATCAAAGGTTGGGATATGTTCATTACCAGAATTTAGCTAAACTTAGCTCAAAAAACTTGGTTAGAGGTTTTCCCAAAATTAGAAAAGAAGAAAAAGTAGTATGTGTGTAATGTCTAAAAGGAAAACAGATAAAAGTTGGACAAAAAAAGAAAGCCACCATAGCAACAACAAAGCCCTTTGATCTTGTAACGCCCTGAAAAAATTCGTACTTGGACTCGAGTACCAACTCGACCAGAAATTGCGTAGGATTAATTCCTTTAGAAAATAAGTGTAAGTTAGCTAACGCAATGCGAGAGTAGCTAGGAAATAGTCCCTGATCACTTTAAATACGTTCTACAAGACCCAAAGCGAGTAGAACCAATGACGCTATAATACTCTAAAACCTCGGATCAAACTCTAAATCGGTTTGTTCTCTGGACCTCTTTGAAACTTTGCATTTGATCTAGACCGTACGTCGAAAGTCTGATACCTACAATCTTAGACCATTATAACCGTCTAGCTGGACTTGACAATCATTTCAAAAATTCAGTTCAACCGACATTCGCAGGCTATTCATTGAGCCTGGAGTGAAGAGAGTGAGAATAGGGTTAGATTTGGAATTTGAAATTCAAATCTGGCACACGACTTGACGCGTCAGTACTAAGCGTTCTGACCATCAGAATTCAGCCAAATTACACCCTCGGATCAGGAAAAATTTCTATTTCATATCATGAGACTTGCAGACCTGATCTACGTGCAGTGACCGCTGAACTGAAACTGGATCACCACGTGCGATCTACGAACACTACTGGTCTGAAAATGAGATGTGAGCGACATCCGACTTGTATAAACTTAAGTTCGATCGCGTTCGGCCAGGGGACCACCAGAAATGCCTTTTTGGACCGAAACAGCCCCGATTTGGTTAGGTATCAAGTAAACATTGTTCCCAAGCCTGTTTCAGGCAAGATTTAGGTTATAAAAGGGGCTTAAACCTCACTCCTCTCACCCATCCGAATTTGCTAGAAACCCTAGCAAGAGTGAGAGAGAAAGTGAGAGTTTGTGAGAGAGAGTGGAAGAGAATTTCCTGCTGCTTGTGCCACGTGTTGCACGTGTTTAAGCCATGCAATCCAATCACTTTACCGGTGATTTCACCGCGATTCTAGGTAAGAAAATACCCTAAACACTTGCTGATTTGTTGTTCCCTCATTTCCATAGCGAAGTAGCTTATGGATCTTGTGTATTAGGTTCCCGATTCACCGTAGACGAAGCGTATACTCTCCGTTCGAATCAATACCCTTATAGGAGAAAAGGTGCGGATTTTAGACGCTTTGATTGACTGTTTCCAACACTTTCAATGTCGTTTAATAGTAGATTATCGACCGCAACGCCGTTTAACATGTATAACATGCTGTCCGTTTCCTGTTTCGTAAGCAGACGAAGAATATGAGATTTAGGGCATTTTAGTCATTTGTAGGAAATACTGTTTTCATCCATAATTTGCTGATGTGATTGACATGGATTCTTGTCGCATTAGGATACTAGGAATGCGTACATAATTAGTTTGGCGAAGAGATTCGCCTAAATGCATACTTTGAGTCGACATACTATATGTAGACTTAAGTGTGTAGTTTAAGTGTCTGTATAAATGCTTGTATTAGTATGTATTGAATTAAATGGTGTTATGAATTAGTTTGAGATTGAATTCTGATTTAATATGTTGATGTAAATGATTTCCTACATATTAGCTATTTGCATGATTTCATTATATGTATGAAATGCATGTGCTTGATGATTTACTTAAGTTGCATGTTATAACATGTGTTAACATGCTCACATTGTTATATTTCATTTCCATTGCTCTTATATGATTGCTGATGTGGATTCATAATTTTTTGGGACTATACCTAGTCCAGGCAGTCGGCAACCGAGCAAGTTCGCGGTTGGCTTATCTTTGCCACGAACGACGCGTCAATGAATGCGAGCCGTGTTTTGGAGTTGGCGGCAGTGGTTAGGCCACATGAGGTATTTTACGCACTTCATGTCGTTCGACTTGAGATGCGCTCGTGCTAGTCGAGCCCGTCAAGTAACCCGACTGGCCTTTGTATGTTCACCCTGTATGAGTCATAACGGCTTGAACCTAAGGTACTGAACTTACCATTGTAAACCCTGTCAACCATGGTACCTTAATCCACAAAGACTCATGAGCCAGGCATGGTGGTATGGGACACCTTGGTCGAGCTGTCGGCCTACGCTGGGGCCACAAACCTCCCCGTAGTGACCATTGAGCACCTATGACTCGTGAGTAGATTATGGTGGTATGGGACACTATATTCTTGCTGTCGGCCTACACTGATCAGGCGACGAGTCCTTTGTTGTGACCGCGAGCGTATTCTGAGTCTACGGGAGGCAACGACCCTTCCGTAGCAGTGAGAGTACAGTAGGCCTGTATTGATAAGGTGATGGGGGAGTGGTGTAACGAGTGCGAGCAACATCCCTGGCAGCCCTTGCAGCGACCTACAAAATATACATCGTATGAGATTACTAGGAGTGACGACTCTAGACAGGATCTGTGTTGGGATTGATATAAGGAAAGTACTTTAGTTTCCCAATATTGCTGTATGAAAAGGACTAATAATAACTCGGTAATCATTTCACCATCACATTGCATGTGCCTGGAAGATGTGGAGCACTGTGGGATGAAAGCATGCCGCGGGCGTAAGATGGTGCCGTATGACGGAGATCGTCAGTGAGGGCATCCATTACGTCATGTCATATTGCATTAACAACAGTATTAGGAATGTTTGATTTACTGCTTTACTATTATCGCATGATTGATTTGAGAACATGTTAATCCTTGCTCTATTATTCCACTGAGTTAGCTACTCATTCTCACGTTACGGGATGGAGTTTGCAACACCCACCAGACCCTGTCTTAGATGCAGGTGAGGCGGCGATTCAGGAGGCAGAGCCGGACCATGATGAGGACCAGGATGAGTTCTCATATATCCAGTACCACAACGGCTTTGCTTAGGTGGCCTGGATTGACGGGACTTCTCAGTGGGACTATTTTGACATTTGATTTCTATTTATTTACATGTATATGAGACTTAGAGATGTGTTCATACTTTGGAGACAGTTGAGATCTACTTTGTTTTTCCGTACAGTGATATATATATTCTTTAGTCTTTCGCTTGCTTTTATCACTGGATCTGGAGTATGAATTGCAGTTTTGGTATAATTTTACTCATGTGAATGCTTTAACTCAGACAACATTGAATCATAATCATTTTTGTTGCATAAGTGACGGTCTGGAACTCGAGAGTTGAGTTTATACACGACCCTCGATTTTCAGGGTGTTACAGATCTGCTGCATATGGATCTGGTAGGTCCTACTAAAGTGGAAAGTCATGGCAAGAAAAGATACTTTCTGGTGGTAGTAGTTGACTATACTAGATTTACTGGGATTGCATTTCTTCGAGAAAAATCTGATGCCTTTGAAAATTCGTAGTCTTGGCAAAACAAATTCAAAATGAGAAAGGATATGACATAAAATGCATCAGAAGTGATCATGGTGGTGAATTTAAAAATGATGAATTTGAAAAATATTACAATGATAAAGGAATTCTTCATGAATTTTCAACCCCAAAAAACTCCGCAGCAAAATGGAGTTGTTGAGAGGAAAAATTGAGTATTACAGGAAATGGGGTTGGTTATGCTGAATGAAAAGGATATGACAAAGAGTTTTTGGGTAGAAGCTGTCAATACTGCTTGCTACATCATAAACAGAGTATATCTTAGAGCAGGTCTGAACAAAACTCCATATGAACTATGGTATGGGAAGCTACCAAATGTGAAATACTTTCGGGTCTTTGCTAGTAAATGCTACATTTTGAGGGACAGGGATCACCTAGGGAAGTTTGAATCTAAAAGTGATGAAGGCATTTTTCTAGGGTACGCCATGAATAGTCGTGCTTATAGAGTATACAACTTAAGAACTCTTACTATTCAAGAATCTGTGAATGTGGTAATTGATGATCATCCTCAAGATGTGAATTCCCCTGCAAATGAGATAGAAGATGATGTAGATTCATGCATACTCGAAAAATCAGATGACAAATCTTCATTATTGAATGAACCTCAGCAATCATCTGACATACCCATTATTAAGAATCACCCTCGAGAGAAAATTATTGAAGACCCTAATGACAGTGTAAGAACTAGACGACAGATAGACAATGTTTATAGTCATTTCTGTTTTACCTCAAAAATTGAACTTAAGAATATTGTAGAAGCTCTTCAAGATGAATACTGGATAAATTTCATGCAAGAAGAACTTCAACAATTCTAAAGAAATGATGTGTGGAAACTGGTTCCTAGACCAACTGATACTAATGTCATTGGAACAAAATGGGTCTTCAAAAATAAATCTAACGAATCAGGGAATGTAATTAGAAACAAAGCAAGATTGGTTGCTCAGGGATACTCAAAGATTGAAGGAATTGATTTTGATGAAACATTTGCCCCTGTCGTACGGCTAGAGTCCGTTAGAATTCTTATGTCCATTGTATGCGTACTAAAATTCAAATTATTTCAAATTGATGTTAAGAGTGCCTTTCTTAATGGGGATATTGCCGAAGAAGTATATGTGGAACAACCAAAAGGATTTTCAGATCCTAAGCATCCCCATCATGTTTATCGTTTGGACAAAGCTTTGTATGGTCTCAAACAAGCACCACGTGCTTGGTATGAACGATTAACAAAGTTTCTTTTACACCATGAATTTTGCAGAGGAAGTGTAGAAAAGACACTGTTAACCCAGAGAACAAAGAACTCATTGCTTATTGTGCAAATTTATGTGGATGACATAGTGTTTGGATCAACATGCGAAGATGAGGCATCCAAATTTGCCAACCTCATGAAATCAGAATTTGAAATGAGCATGGTTGACGAATTGAACTTCTTCTTAGGGTTACAGGTCAAGCAACTGGATGATGGAATTTTCATAAATCAAGCCAAGTATGCAAAGGACTTAGTGAAAAGATTTGGGCTTGAGACTGGTCACACTTCTCACACGCCTATGAGTACTACTCTAAAACTTTTAAAAGATACTAACGGTAAAAGTGTGGACCAACATCTCTATCGAAGCATAATCGGAAGTCTACTATATCTCACTACCAGTCATCCAGATATATCTTTTAACATTGGTGTGTGTGCTCGTTATCAGGCGGATCCAAAGGAATCTCACCTAATGCCAGTTAAAAGGATTATCAAGAATGTTGCAGGGACTACCACCTTTGGACTATAGTATCCATATGAAACCTCCACCATTATTGCAGGATATTCAGATGCTGATTGGGATGGAAATTTGGATGATCGAAAATCAACAAGTGGTGGATGCTTTTATATTAAAAATTATTTGGTTTCCTGGCAAAGCAAGAAACAAAACTTAATCTTGTTATCCACTGCGGAAGCTGAATATATAGCCGCAGGTAGCTATTGTGCTCAACTCCTTTAGATGAAACAGATGCTATTTGACTACGGGATTGCACAATCCATAATGAGTCTCTTCTGTGACAATACCAGTGCTATAAATATCTCGAAGAATCTAGTTCAGCACTCTCGGACCAAGCATATTGACATTCGTCATCATTTTATTCGAGAACTAGTCAAAGAAAAGACCATTGTGTTGGATTATGTAACTACTGAAAAATAGCTTGCTGATATTCATACAAAGCCTCTTGACACAAACAGGTTCTGTGACCTCCAAAAGTCAATTGGCGTTTGTTCGCATTAATAATATCTTAGGAACTATGGTACACACTAGAAAATCTTAAGGTCTGAGATATTCATGGTCATGCTGATGATGAACAAATGTCAAAATTCTTACAGCCTCGATAATATCTATGTAGTTTTAATTTTATAATCGATTCTATCGAGATGGTACATCGATGCAATCGATGGTTCTTTGAACTGCATTCCATTGGATTGTTGTTTTCCAACAACCGTCAGCGCAACTTTTGGTGAAAGTCATGACGATGCTATCGATAACTGATCGATATAATCGATAAGTCTGTTACATAAAGAGAAGGGCCCACTCGAACTCATATCCTTTCTTTCTCTAAATACCTCTTCTAGTTCCTATCAACATCTCACCTCTTCAAAACATGATCAAAGGGAAAGGTAAGGCTTACTTTCAATCTTTAAAGGAGAAAAACATGCAATCAAATTCTAGTAGGCATCAACCTACTCCAAAGGAAGGTTGTCCGTATGTCATCACTGAACAATTAGTGCTCAATAGTTTCATTAAGCCTTTTGGAGTTAACCTCCTTCTAGAAGTAATCGGTTGGCAAAATATTCTAAATCTTCGAGGATCGTACCAACTGGGTGTGATCCATGAATTCTTCAAACATTGCCATGTCATTTGTGAAGATCCCCCCAACATTCGAATTGTTCTTGCACATTACTCAAAGCTTATCACTCCAGTCACCTTGGTGAAACTCCTCGATCTGAAGGTCACTAGAATTCCAGTAATCAACCGAAATCTCAATGGGTTAGGGGTATGAGGAGAAATAACCCGTGCATTGTGCCAAGGGACTACAGTTCTGTGAAATGATGAAAATTTGCTGCATATCAACCATCTTAGACTCACCTTCAAAATTCTTCATAGCATTTTTTGGTCAAATGTGTATCCTTGCGATGTAAATGGTGATCATTTGTCTCCATCTGTGATCAATGTACTCTATGATGTATATCAAGAGAATCAAGTGTGCCTGCCAACTCTCCTCCTTAAGAAAATCATTCGTGTAATCCAAGGACATCATGGGGAGACACTACCCTTTCTTGTGCTCATATGCAAACTCACACATCATGCAGGGCTTTCTGCCACATCTGATGAAGTGCATCCTGAAGCATGGTTTGATAGTGATGCATCATTGGTGGCACAACGATTTTGTCCTTCCTTGTCTCCCTCCCGGCATAGTCTTTCTATACCAAGGGTCGTCCAACATGCTCCACTAACAATGCGTCCTACACATGGAGGATCAAATCACACGCCATTGGTCAGTCCTGAGTCAATTACAAATCGCCCAGCTCATCACCTCGAACGTCACCTACTCAATGGGATGGTTGGTATAGAGGACCGTCTGAACAATTGTGAAAGGCATCTCACTATAATTGAAGAGAAGCTCGACGTCCTCCAGGAAACTACTCAGCAAATGGTAGACTTGCTCACGGATGATCTTCCTTGAAGACATTAAGCATCAGTCCAATTATCCTTTGAATATCCAACGCGTCTACTGTTGTGTTATGTATTTTACTTTGAACAAATATCATTCTTCTACTGTCTGTGGCAGTATATATTTTTTTTATACTGGTTGATATGGCTGAATTTCAATTCCTATTTCATTGCCATTCTTGTTGCTTCTACAATGACTATACTAATTTCTTCATCTATTTTTCTTCCTACCTTCATTGATGTGTGCTTACCACTGTTGAATATCTATATACATCTGACTGTGGTTCTCCCATATGCTTAAACTCTTTAGTCAATATCACTTATTATGCCTTTGCCAATGAATGACAAAAAGGGGGAGAAAAATTATAAACACCACTGTGAAAAATTGGATATTTGTGCTCTTATATATTGTAGGTGTAAGGGGGAGCAGCTGCATTAAGAAAGAGGTCTTTACAATTAGGGGGAGTAAATTATGGGTGTATACATGAATGTGTTAGAATTTATAAAATTGTGTAATCACATGTACACACAATTTAGGATGTATCTGTCTAGATATTTTCCTTGGGTGTTTTGGGTATTTTGTCACGTAATTGATAAAGGGGGAGATTAAAAGTGTACCTACTAGTGCCCTAGTTTGTCAATTATGGTGTAAGTTGAGTTAGTCGGACAACAACGCCTAACAGGAAGATCAATTCAAGTGTCTGCCTCAACTGGAAGTGTCGAAGCTCGCCATAGGTAAATCATAGTCTCACATCCCATGTCCCAAAACACCAGGTGATTAAAACCCTTAAAACTAAGTAGAACACCTTAGGTTTTCATTGTAAGAAAACTTTTTACCAAACAGGAAAATCTTCAAGTTTTCTTACCCTGTCGATTGTATCGATTCAATTTCGATATGATCGACCTGCTCTGTCGATGTCCTCGGCATCTCAATCGATACAATCGAGTGAAGAAAAAAAGCATCCAGTAGTCAAACATTCATCAGGACGATTTATCGATGTCTCAAAGTTACAATTGATATCATCGATATTCAAATATAAATCCCATCAAAAGTGGATTGATAATATCGACAGGCAATTTTTCTGGCCCCCTATTTTTTATAAGAAATTCATAAAGTTTTTTGATATATCGACACCCTTCCGATATGATCTAAAATCAAATATCGATTCAATCGAAAGTCAGTCGATGATATCGACCTTGGGCGTGCATTTCTTCCGGCAAATATTTTAGGTTGTTTTTAACTTTGATCGGGGGGCAGTCGAGAAATCGATATTCATATGTCGATCATATTGAGGCCTGATCGATTGGATCAAAATCAGACACAAACTGTCCAGCAAGCTTATAGGTAAATATATACGATTTATTGATCCCATGGACACGGACTCCGATACCATCGATATACAAATTTTGATGACATCGGCTGTTCCCCGATTATATCTTAGAAACCTGAAATATTTCTAAGTTAGTCTCTCTCATGCTTCAAATGTCGATAGCTTGATCCCAGTATCAATGGAATCGGAGTTCGAAATCCGATAACATTGACACCTGTATCGATTCACTCGATAAGCCGATAAAAGGTTTCAAAAGTAAATGACATGGAGTTTGTGCCATCGAGTGGATCATCGATACAATCGAGAGTATACGCTCGATCATATCGACTCTTGCTCAATGATATCGAACTCTATCATAAATATGACCGTTTTATATCCGTTGGAACCTTTTTTCTATTTAAAGAGAGGCTTGTCTTTATTACTGACAAAGAAAGAAGAGAGTACTTTTAAGTGTTTTAAACTTCATATCATTTATCTTAAGCCCTTTCTCTCAGGGAGTTTATCCTTCAATCCACCCTCATCATTGATATTCAATAGAGTGGATTGGAGAATGAACTTTCGCATTCAAGGATCCTCCAGCTACTACCTTAATGGCAAATCATTAAGTTGGGATGCCTTAAATGCATAGATGATTGGAATCACTCTATCTTCCTAATAGGAAAATCTTTAGAGAGTTGAATTTCATCATAACCTTGACCCGACCTTAAGCCTAGTACTGGTACATCTTTTGTGTTGCGGTTCAAGGGAGCAAAAGACTCTTCATCAACAAGAAGGAGATCTTCATCACTGCGCTAAAAAAGGACTCATCAACTTATTTGTAAGTATCTAGAGTCCAGAGGACACTTGTGATTATTCCTTTTTAGGATTGGGTCTTAAGTGTTTCTCACCCTTTGAAGTCCTCAAAGGAGGCCTCCAGCGGGAGTGTACGTGTGGGTGAGTTGTTTAGACCCTTGCTCTGTGTGGGCATAAACATCCGGGTGCGTTGTGTGAACCCTTGCTCTGTGTGGGCATAAACATCTGGTTAGGAGTGCGCTAGCAAAACTCCAGTATTAGAGGTGAATCGAGTAGAAACCTCCGTGTAAAGGTTGTAGGTGAACCTGATTTAAAACCTTAGGTTTGAGGTGAACCACGGGAAACCTCCTTAGTGAAATTTGGTACACTCAAGGGTTGAGTATGGCAGTCAGGAGTGGAGTAGACAAGTAGTCGAACCACTATAAAAATGACTATGTCTGTGATTGATTCTTGTGCTTGATCATTTATGTGATTATGCATTCATATCTGCTCACACTTCACACATACAGTCACATCCATCATAGACTATAACTACTTCATGCTTATTAATTGAATAGTTCTATGATTGGATCCTCTATTGGGCTTGGAAGCAAGTAGAGTTACATTTGAGTAATCCTGAAAATTGCATACCTGTTAGGATTAGAGTGATAGGATTTTTAATATAATTCGTAAATCTTTAAAAAGTCCTATTCACCCCCCCTCTAGGATATATTGGCATATTCCTACTTCAACTCAAGAAATCTTCACTGCTATTTCAAATAGGACTATGCTAAATAAAAATTTATAACAACGGAAATTAAAGAAATACGATAGCCTACTAAGTAAACCACAATACAAGAATGTAAAGCAACCTCAAAATACAGATCTTGAGAGGTTGATACAAATGTTGTTCTAAGTACAACCTTACACCAAAAACCAGAGTTTATGGTAGGACAACCTGATTTCTAGAAATGTCTTTGTTTCAAGTCACAAACCGAAGAGGAATATAAAAATAAATACAAACTGCACTGAAGTATAAACTGTAATCACAAATATGTATTGTTCTAAGGACAACCATGCACTATAAGAATGACAGGACAACCTTACTAGAACAAAATAATATGAAGCTGATAAATGAATAGCAAGAAATAAATTCTAAACTATTACAACATTCCCCAGAATGCTTGAAATAAGAGATTGCAAGATTCACAACCACATATACATCTCACAAATAAATAAATATAGATATGAAATATAAACCATTCAACCACAACACAAGGGATTATAGTGGTTCGCTTGTGTGTTCACCAACTGTTATATAACAACCACATAGAATGCTACTCCACTCCTAATATCCTCACATAGGGGATATTAGCATTCACTAACAAAGTAGGTTTTCACAGGTTCACCAAAAACCTTTACAATTGTGTCTTTTTCTGTGGGCTTACACAATTAAAAAACTCCACTTCTGAGTTTTCTTGGTTCTCCTCAGATAACCAAAATAACGAGGATTTTCTGGCAAATCCCGAAAGAAACCAAAACAGAAAGGAATTTATACTTAAAAGTAAAATACCTGATTTTCTCCTTTGATGTAGCAGCCTGGAAGAACCAAGTCAGAGTAGATGAATAAATGTCCAAGTTCACTGTCCAATACTCAATTACAAAGGTTCTAGTTCTAATTGATTTTAAAATTAAACCAAAATAAGGCTAGCCTTAATTGATTTTGATTCCAAAGAAAGGGAAATAGCAATTCCTCTTTTCAGATTAGATTGGAATACCAGAAACAAAATTAATTAAATAAAGCTAAAGAAAGAGAATATTAAATAAGCACACTTAGCTTAAAATGGAGCACAGATCAATCTCTCAGAATGCCAGAATAATTTTCTTGAATTTCTTATCATTAATCTGAGATTCGTGCTCTATTTATAATTGAGTAAAACATGTCTTCGACTGGTCCTAAGAATCTACTACTGGTCGAAGAACCAATAGAATTTTAAATAAATTGGGCACAATAAGATTTTATGTTGCTCGACCGGTCGTGGGTACCCTACGACTGGTCGAAGGTCTCCTTCGACTGGTCGTAGGTTCCATACGACTGGTCAAAGATGCCCAATATTAACACTGTACTTTGAGTCGAAGCTCCATGACCAGTCGAAGAACTAGTCGACACTGTTCATGGGACTGGTCGAACAGTCTCCAAGACTGGTCAAAGAATAACCAGAAAATCCCAAAAATACTCAACAACTTAGGACTGGTCGAGGAATTTCTTTGACTGGTCGAATCAGTACTAGGATTAGTCGAACAAGGTCTAGGACTAGTCTTAGAACAGATAAAAATTACTTATAAAAAATATATGGATTATGTATCCAAAGTGACTTACTCTAAAGGTCCACCTAAGGTCAGTCATATCTCAAAAGAGAAGTAAGGACATTGAAACTTGAACACCAGTGACCTTGAGTATAATGAAGCTTAAGTTCTTGAACTTGAGTTTTTCAGTAAAAACTTCTGAGAACTTGAACTTTAAAGGCTTCTGAGATCTCCATCTTGAAAAGCTTCTGAGAACTTGAAAGCTTCTGATATCAACCTAAAACGTCAAGGTCTTCAACTTGAAAAGCTGTGCTTGTCTACTTGAAGCCAATATTGTGTCTTGAATAGATCTTTTGTTCATCACATACACAATCTTCAAAGAAGTATCTTTGTCACCACAAATTTGAAAATTACAAGGGCTATTCAATATAGCACTTACAATCTCCCCCTTTGTCACATTTGTTACAAAACACACTTCCGAGATAGGATACATATCACAGATTATTTGATTAAAGAATCATGCACCAGTTGTTAAACTGACACACATTCATGAACTTGCAAATAAATATTCAACCAACAAGCAGTCCATACTTATATACTCATGCTCATACAGTCCATCACTGTACATACTCCCCCTGAGTAACATATTTAACCAATCCTACTTTAACAAAAAAATCCAACTTTAGCAAAAGTATATCTACTCCCCCTTGTTGTCACAATATGACAAAGGAAGAATAAAGCTGATTGGAAAGGAGTAATAATCAAGGAGGAAACCATAACATAAGCAACACATATAATAGATAAACTGAGCCATAAACAGTGATAGTGACAATAACAAATCTAGTCAAGTGAACATAATATAAGGAAAGTTATTACAGACCAAAAAATAGAAAATGAACTAATCTCACCCAGATGAAGGAGCAGGGATGGAAGGATCAAGTTTGTGCATGCCCTTGTTTAAGCGCTTAAGATATTTACGCATATACTTAAATTGTAAATCATGGGTAACAGACATGTTTTCCATCCTAGCGTTTAAAGATTCAACCTTAGTTTCCAATGCAACCAAGCGTGCATCGAAAGAAAAATGAGGATAATCTAGATCATTCATAGAGTCAGAATGAATCTCTTCAAAGATATCATCCATATTAATATCATTAGGAGGAAGATCACCAGCATCTTCCTCATGTTCAGCTTCAGTTTCACCACCACCATCAACTTGGCCAGGAAGAAATTCCAGCTTCATCTTGTTAAGATTAGAATTATTAAATATCAAGTGATGGATAGGGACTTCTCCGAGTAGCATATCAACTAACATATGAGAAGCCAATACGGTTATCAAATATCCAAAGGGAATATCACTATGACCAGGATGGAGTCGAAACTGAATGATAGAATGACAAATCAAGGTAGGCAGAGATGAGCACCTCGGGTACATTGTGAAGAATACAAACCATAAAAGACATTAACTCAGTCTTATTACCCGACCAAGGATATAGATTAGACACAAAAATCCTGTGTAACACTCTGTATTTGGGTAACAGATGCCTTAAGGGGAGCGCATTTCCTTTAGGTGTCCATGGAGCATCCAAATTACATAAATCCTTATAAAGCATGCGTTTTTTTAGTTTGAGAGGGTTTTTCAAATAGTGTATGAATGGGAACTCCCTCATCATTAACTGAAATTTTCATAAGAGTACAAATCAAGTGACGATCAACATCAAATGGACCTTCTCTTGTGAAAATTTTAAATGTCAGATTTTTAAGTGAATAATCACATATACATGTAAACATGGATTGGGTAATGGACCGGTATGCAGGCCCACCCTAATGTATTAAGTTATCCTAACCTACAGCTTACAGCATGGGAAAGATATCAAAAGGAGCAGTATGATTAACATCAACAGGATGTTCAAAAATAACATTACGTAATCGGATGTCCCGAACAAAGGATGGATCATCCTCGGGAGCCCTAAGATGACGCTTAGTGAGAGAAACCATTCTAGAAGAAGGACCACGAGAAGTTATTCTTTTTCCTCTAGAAGTCATTTGCAACAAGGAGTTACAAAGAAAAGAAAATGAGTTTTTCTAAGATTAAAATTTTTAGAATAACAACCCCAAATCACAATGAAACTTGAAATAAATAGCTTCAAGAATAAAAGAGAAGTATTCTAGACTCAAATCTAAAAGAAAAATGTAAATGGAGCACTTACAATGAAGATTTTGCGAGTTGGCTTCGACTAGTCAAGGTTCGGCTGGTTGGAGGAAGAAATAGAAATGAGGAAGATGAAAGATTTCCCCAAATTAAAAGGGTTTCATGAGTTCCTCGACTGGTCGTGGATGTACATGACCGGTCGAGCTACGATTGGTCGAATACTAGCTAAAAAAAAAATTTTCCAAGTTTTTCAAAATATTTTGCAAAAAATTGAAATCTAACCTATCAAACATATACAATATGATACAAAAATGCATAAAATATCATCTTATAATGCACATGCCAAGATCAAATTTCATTTGATTAAACCGACTTTTTTCTAGCAGTTTCGTGAAAATATCAGTACGTTGATTTTCGGTAGGAATATATTCCAGAGATATAACCTTTTCTTCCACTAATTCACGGATATAATGAAATCTAATGTCAATGTTCTTAGTACGAGAATGCTAAATAGGATTTTTTGAAATATTAATGGCACTGGAATTATCAGAATATAACACCATAGAACCCGGTTTAATTCCATAGTCACTTAACATCCACTTCATCCAAACAAGCTACATACACGCATTACCAACTGCAATGTATTCTGCTTCAGTAGTTGAAAGTGATATAGAACCTTGTTTCTTGCTAAACCAAGAAACTAAACAGTTTCCTATATAAAAGCAACCACCACTAGTTGACTTTCTATCATTAAGATTACTAGCCCAGTCAGCATCCGAGTACCCTGCTAATTGAACGCTAGTCTCATGAGGATACCAAAGACCGAGATTCACAGTGCTTGCGACATATCGCATGATCCACTTGACAGCAATCAAGTGTGATTCCTTAGGACTAGACTGATATCTAGCGCAAATACCAACACTTAGTGCGATATCAGGTCTACTAGCAGTTAAATACAATAGACTACCAATCATACTCTGATAAAGTTTCGAATCAACATTTTTACCTTCGAAGTCTTTTGAGAGTTTCAGGGTAGTACTCATAGGAGTATCGAAGTTCTTACCATTCTCAAGTCTAAATCTTTTAATTAAATTCAAGGCATATTTAGATTGAGAAATGAATATTCCATTCGGTTGTTACTTAACTTGCAACCCTAGGAAATAATTCAATTCCCCAACCATGCTCATTTCAAACTGTGATTTCATCAAATCTGCAAACTCAATAGTCATGTCAGTACAAGTAGATCCATAAATGATATCATCAACATAAATCTGTACCATCAAAATATAATCATTATGTTTTTTAACAAATAGAGTTTTGTCAACAGATCCGATTTGAAAATTATGGCTTAACAGAAATTTTTTTAGTTTCTCATACCACGCCCTAGGCGCTTGTTTTAATCCATAAAGTGCCTTTTTAAGCCTACACACATGATCAGTATTTTTGAGATCTTCAAAACCCATTGGTTGTTCCACATAAACTTTCTCATGAAAATCGCCATTTAGAAATGCACTTTTCACATCCATTTGATAAATCTTAATCTTTCTAAAACACATAATGGATATAAACAATCTGATTGATTCAAGATGTGTTACTGGTGCAAAGGTTTCATCAAAATTAATACCTTCAATTTGAGTGTAACCTTGTACCACTAGTCTGGCCTTGTTTCTAATTATATTTCCAAGCTCATCAGACTTATTTTTGAAGATCCATTTAGTTCCAATGATGTGTTTATCCTTAGGTCTTGGTACGAGATACCAAACATCATTTCTTATGAATTGGTTAAGTTCTTCTTTCATCACAACAATCCAGTTTTCATCAGCAAGAGCTTCTTTTACGTTAGATGGTTGTATTTAGGATGTAAAATACACATAATTACATATATCTTCAAGTTTTCTTCGGGTGCGAACACCAGTGAGAGGGCTTACAAGAATTTGTGTGGTTAGATGATCTTTAACAGTATCTCAGAATCATTTTGATTAGATGAAGTATCGAATTTATCAATTACTAAAACTTCATCATTATCTGAACTTAAGACTGGTGTGTTTAAGTGATCATCAATGAAAACATTGATGGATTCTTGAATCACACCGGTTCTTTTGTTCAGAACCTTATAAGCTCGACTGTTTAAGGAATATCCTAAAAAAATTCCTTCATCACTCTTCGTATCAAACTTTTCGAAATTTTTACAATCTCGTAAAATATAGCATTTTCTGCCAAAAACTTGAAAGTATTTGACAGTAGGCTTTTTATCGAACCACATTTCGTAAGCTGTTTTATTATTATCTTTGCTAGTGTAGACACGGTTAATAATATAAAAAGCTGTATTGACCGCTTCAGCCCAAAGATTCTTAGAGAGCTTCATGCTATTTAACATGACATTGGCCATTTCTTGAGGCACTCTATTCTTCCTTTCCACTATACCATTTTTTTGTGGAGTTTTGGGTACTGAGAATTCATGTAATATTCCTTGGTTGCTGCAGAACTTCTCAAAACCGCTATTCTCAAATTCAGATCCATGATCACTATGACTCTTACTGATTTAAGAACCATTTTCCGTTTGAATCCTTTTAAGAACTTTTCTTACTTCTTGAAGGGTTTTTGATTTATCCCTTAAGAAGACTACCCATGTATATCTGGTAAAGTCATCCACTATTACCAAGATATACCTTTTGCTACCTTGACTCTTCGTTCTAGTAGGTCCTATCAAATTCATATGGAGGAGTTCGAGTGGTCTTGATGTGGTATTTGAATTCACCTTTTTGTGTGAGGTTCTTGTTCGTTTGTCTATCTAGCATTCACCACATATTTTATCTAATTTTTGAAGCTTGGGTAGACCTCTTATAAGTTCCCGTTTACTCAATCTATATAAATTTCAATAATGTACATGTCCAAGACGTTTGTGCCACAAATCAGTCTCGTTTGTATGAACCATATAACATGTTAGATTAGATGAGTTAGATTCGCTAACAATATAGCAGTTTTCAGACATTTTGCTTCCAGTTAGTATTACAGAACCCTTATTGTTTAGAATCTCACAACTTTGATTGGAAAATCGTACACTATGGTTATTATCGCATATTTGAGATATGCTAAGTAAGTTATGTTTTAGACCTTCAACATATAAGAAATTCTTAAATAATGGAACGTTATAGAGTTGAACCGTATCTTAGCCCATAATCTTGCAGTTACTCCCATCACCAAATGTGACTGAACCATCAGTCATATCTTTTAAATCGGTGAAGAAAGCTTTGTTGCCTGTCATGTGCCTGGAGCATCCACTATCTAGGTACCACTTTGAATGGCTTGAAGCTTTGAAAGCGATGTGGGCAACCAAGCAGGCAGCCTTAGGAATCCATTTCAGTACTGTTTTGGGTTTAGGACAAAATGTTGGTCTTCTTATATCTATTTTTATAAGAATGACCTATAGAGTTAGATTTTAAGAGCTCCTTGAGTAAATCAATTATCTTTTCAGCTAAAGGATTTCATTTCTGATTAAAGCTGACATAGCTACCTTTCGATTTTTGAAAAGTTTTTAAATTTTTAGAAAAACCTTGATAAGTACTTTTTCCTTTTGAATTTGAGGACTCTCTTTTCACAAACTTAGGAGTATTCTTTTGTTTAGGAGGTATGTTCTTGTAACACCCCGGATTTTGGCCAATCTGGGATTTGACGTCCTTAGGCGGTGGGTCAATTAAAACACCTGAAAAATTACTCAGAACCCAATTCCATAGCCAAAGAAACCACTTAGGATTAATTCCTTTAGAAACTAAGCATAAGTTAGCTAGTGCAATGTTGGAGTGGCTGGGAAATAGTCCCTGATCACTTTAAATACATTCTACAAGACCCAAATCGAGTAGAACTAATGACTCTATAATACTCTATAACCTCGGACCAAACTCTAAACAGGTTTGTTCTCCGGACCACTTTGAATCTTTGTATTGGATCGCATGAGCTTAAGTCCGATCGCATTCGACCAGGGGACCACCAGAAAGCATCTTTTGGACCGAAACGGCCCCGATTTGGTTACCCCTCAAGTGAAACTTGTTCCCGAGCCTATTTTGGGCAAGTTTGGGCTTATAAAAGGGCTTGAAACCCTCACTCCTCTCTCCCATTCGAATTTTTAAAAACCCTAGATTGGGAGAGAGAAAAGGTGAGAGTTTGTGAGAGAAGGTGGGAGAGATCTTCCTGCCACCTGCTGCTGCTGCTGTACGTGCTTAGGCAACGCACTCCGATCACTTTCCCGGCGATTCCTCCGCATTTTCAGGTAAGAAAAACCCTAGAAAGTTGCTGATTTGATGTTTCTTCCGTTCCATAGCTTGATACTTAGTAAATCTCGTAAAACAGGTTCTCTTATCGCTGTAGACGAAGCGTATACGCTCCGTTTGAATTTCAACATCCATAAGAGACAAGGTGCGGATATTAGACGCTTTGATTGACTGTTTCCAAAGCTTTCAATGTCGTTTAATAGTAGATTCTTGACGGCAACGCCATTTGACATGTACAACATGCTGTCCGTTTCCTGTTTCCTAAACTAACGAAGAATATGAGATTTAGGGCATTTTAGTCATTTATAGGAAGTACTGTTTTCATGCATATATTTGCTGATGTGATTGACATGGTTTGTTGTCGCATTAGGGAGTTAGGAATGCGTGCACAATTAGTTTGGCGAAGAGATTCGCCTAGTTGCGCACTTTGGGTCGACCTACTATATATAGACTTAAGTGTGTAGTGTAGGTGTTTGTATAAATGTTTGTATTAGTATGTATTGAATTAAATGATGTTATGTGGTAGTTTGAGATTGATTTCTCAGTTAATATGCTGACCTAAATGATTTCCTACATGTTGACCATATGCATGATTTCATTACATGCATGGAATGTATGTGTTTGAAGATTTGCTTAAGTTGAACATTATAACATGTGTTAACATGCTCACATGATTGTATTTTAATTCCAATACTCTTACATAAACTGCTGATGTGATTCTATAAGTGTTTGGGACTAGACTTAGTCCAGGCAGTCGATAACTGAGCGAATTCGTGGCTGACTGGTCATAGCCACGAACGACATGTCAATGAACGCGATTCGTGTTTGGAGTTGGCGGCAGTGGTTAGGCCACGTGAAGTGTTTTACGCACTTCATGTCGTTCGACTTGAGATGCGATCGTGCTAGTCGAGCCCGTCAAGCAACCCGACTGGCCGATGTATGTTCACCTTGTATGAGTCATAACTGCTTGAACCTAGGGTACTGAACTTACCATTGTAAACCCTGTTAACCATGGTACCTTGATCCACGAAGACTCATGAGCCGGGCATGGTAGTATGGGACACCGTGGTCGAGCTGTCGGCCTACGCTGGAGCCACAAACCTCTCCGTAGTGACCAGTGAGCACCTAGACTCGTGAGCAGATTATGGTGGTATGAGACATTATATTCTAGCTGTCGGCCTACACTGATCAGGCGACGAGTCCTTTGCAGTGACCGCGAGCATATTCTGAGTCCACGGGAGGCGACGACCCTTCCGTTGCAGTAGAGTACAGTAGGCCTGTATTGATAAGGTGATGGGGGAGTGGTGCAACGAGTGCGTACAACAGCCCTGACAGCCCTTGCAGCGACCTACAAAATATACATCGTATGAGATTACTAGGAGTGACGACCCTAGACAGGATCTGTGTTGGGATTGATACAAGGGAAGTACCTTAGTTTCCCAATTCTGCTGTTTGAATGGACTAATAACAACTCAAAAATCATATCACCATAACATTGCATGTGCCTGAAAGATGTGGAGTACTCTAGGGAGTGTGGCATGCCGCGGTCGTAAGATGTTGCCGTATGAGGGAGATCGTCGGTGAGGGCATACATCACGTCATGTCATAATTGCATTAACAACAGTATTAGGATTGTTTGAATTACTGCTTTACTATTATCGCATGATTGATTTGAGAACATGTTAATACTTGCTCTATTATTCCACTGAGTTAGCTACTCACTCCCACGTTACGGGACGGTGTTCCTGGACACCCACCAGACCCTTTTGTGATTGCAGATGATGGCGCGGCCTATGAGGCGGACCTGGACTTGATGATGATGAGGAGGATCCCTCCTTTATGCGTGTTCGGATTGACGGGATTACAGGGAGGTTGATTAAATACCTTGACACTTGTCATTTTATATTTTTAGAGCACTCATGTATATTCTTTTGTTTACTTTTGAAGTATACATGTATGTATATAACCTGGTAACATGTTCACACTCTGGAGACATATAACAGTTTATATATGTTATACATACTATCACAGTTTTTCGCTTATAAATTTAACTGTCTCTGGAGTATGATATGTTGTTCTGGATTAATCTCACTCATGTTTAATACATTAACACAGACAACATTCAATCATACATATGTATGTTGCATAAATAACATTTTGGAACTCGGGAGTTGGGTTTTTGCTCGACCCCCCGATTTTTGGGATGTTACAGATGGTGTCGAGCAAAAACCCAACTCCCGAGTTCCAAAATATTATTTATGCAACATACATATGTATGATTGAATGTTGTCTGTGTTAATGTATTAAACATGAGTGAGATTAATCCAGAACAGCATATCATACTCCAGAGACAGTTAAATTTATAAGCGGAAGACTGTGATAGTATGTATAACATATATAAACTGTTGTATGTCTCCAGAGTGTGAACATGTTACCAGGTTATATACATACATATATACATCAAAAGTAAACAAAAGAATATACATGAGTGCTCTAAAAATATAAAATGACAAGTGTCAAGGTATTTAATCAACCTCCCTGTAATCCCGTCAATCAGAACACGCATAAAGGAGGGATCCTCCTCATCATCATCAAGTCCAGGTCCGCCTCATAGGCCGCGCCATCATCTGCAATCACAAAAGGGTCTGGTGGGTGTCCAGGAACACCGTCCCATAACGTGGGAGTGAGTAGCTAACTCAGTGGAATAATAGAGCAAGTATTAACATGTTCTCAAATCAATCATGCGATAATAGTAAAGCAGTAATTTAAACAATCCTAATACTGTTGTTAATGCAATTATGACATGACGTGATGTATGCCCTCACCGACGATCTCCCTCATACGGCAACATCTTACGACCGCGGCATGCCACACTCCCTAGAGTGCTCCACATCTTCCAGGCACATGTAATGTTATGGTGATATGATTTCCGAGTTGTTATTAGTCCATTCAAACAGCAGGATTGGGAAACTAAGGTACTTCCCTTGTATCAATCCCAACACAGATCCTGTCTAGGGTCGTCACTCCTAGTAATCTCATACGATGTATATTTTGTACGTCGCTGCAAGGGCTGCCAGGGCTGTTGCACGCACTCGTTGCACCGCTCCCCCATCATCTTATCAATACAAGCCTACTGTACTCTACTGCAACGGAAGGGTCGTCGCCTCCCGTGGACTCAGAATACGCTCGCGGTCACTGCAAAGGACTCGTCGCCTGATCAGTGTAGGCCGACAGCTAGAATATAGTGTCCCATACCACCATAATCTGCTCACAAGTCTAGGTGCTCATTGGTCACTACGGGGAGGTTTGTGGCCCCAGCGTAGGCCGACAGCTCGATCACGGTGTCCCATACCACCATGCCCGGCTCATGAGTCTTCGTGGATCAAGGTACCATGGTTAACAAGGTTTACAATGGTAAGTTCAGTACCCTAGGTTCAAGCAGTTATGACTCATACAAGGTGAACATACATCGGCCAGTCGGGTTGCTTGACGGGCTCGACTAGCACGATCGCATCTCAAGTCGAACGACATGAAGTGCGTAAAACACTTCGCGTGGCCTAACCACTGCCGCCAACTCCAAACACGAATCGCGTTCATCGACGCGTCGTTCGTGGCTATGACCAGTCAGCCACGAATTCATTCGGTTACCGACTGCCTGGACTAAGTCTAGTCCCAAACACTTATGAAATCACATCAGCAGTTTATGTAAGAGTATTGGAATTGAAATACAATCATGTGAGCATGTTAACACATGTTATAACATTCAACTTAAGCAAATCTTCAAACACATACATTCCATGCATGTAATGAAATCATGCATATGGTCAACATGTAGGAAATCATTTAGGTCAGCATATTAACTGAGAAATCAATCTCAAACTACCACATAACATCATTTAATTCAATACATACTAATACAAACATTTATACAAACACCTACACTACACACTTAAGTCTACATATAGTAGGTCGACCCAAAGTGCGCAACTAGGCGAATCTCTTCGCCAAACTAATTGTGCACGCATTCCTAACTCCCTAATGCGACAACAAACCATGTCAATCACATCAGCAAAATATGCATGAAAACAGTACTTCCTACAAATGACTAAAATGCCCTAAATCTCATATTCTTCATTAGTTTACGAAACAGGAAACGGACAGCATGTTGTAATGTCAAACGGCGTTGCCGTCAAGAATCTACTATTAAATGACATTGAAAGCTTTGGAAACAGTCAATCAAAGCATCTAATATCCGCACCTTGTCTCTTATGGATGTTGAAATTCGAACGGAGCGTATACGCTTCGTCTACAGCGATAAGAGAACCTGTTTTACGAGATTTACTAACTATCAAGCTATGGAACGGAAGAAACATCAAATCAGTAACTTTCTAGGATTTTTCTTACCTGAAAATGCGGAGGAATCGCCGGGAAAGTGATCGGAGTGCGTTGCCTAAGCACGTACAGCAGCAGCAGCAGGTGGCAGGAAGATCTCTCCCACCTTCTCTCACAAACTCTCACATTTTCTCTCTCCCAATCTATGGTTTTTGTAAATTCGGATGGGAGAGAGGAGTGAGGGTTTCAAGCCCTTTTATAAGCCCAAACTTGCTCGAAATAGGCTCGGGAACAAGTTTCACTTGAGGGGTAACCAAATCGGGGCCGTTTCGGTCCAAAAGATGCTTTCTGGTGGTCCCCTGGTCGAATGCGATCGGACTTAAGCTCATGCGTACCAAATCTAGCACGTATTAAGTTTTCAGTCCGGCAGGTTCGTAGATCGCACGTGGCAGACCAGTTTCAATTCAGCGGTCACCGCACGTAGATCAGGGCTGAAAGTCTCATGGTAAAAAATAGAAATTTCTCCTGATCCGAGGGTGTAATCTGGATGAATTCTGACGGTCAGAACGCTCAATACTGACGCGTCAAGTCGTGTGCCAGATTTGAATTTGAAATTCCAATTGTCCCTATTCGCACTCTCTTCGGTCCGGGCTCAATGAAATAGCCTGTGATTATCGGTTTGACTTGATTTTTGAAATGAGTGTCAAGTCCAGCTAGGCGGTTCTAACGGTCTAAGATAGGAGGTATCGGACTTTCGACGAGCGGTTTAGATCCAATACAAAGATTCAAAGTGGTCTAGAGAACAAACCTGTTTAGAGTTTGGTCCGAGGTTATAGAGTATTATAGAGTCATTGGTTCTACTCGATTTGGGTCTTGTAGAACGTATTTAAAGTGATCAGGGACTATTTCCCAGCCACTCCAACGTTGCACTAGCTAACTTATGCTTAGTTTCTAAAGGAATTAATCCTAAGTGGTTTCTTTGGCTATGGAATTGGGTTCTGAGAAATTTTTCAGGTGTTTTAATTGACCCACTGCCTAAGGACGTCAAATCCCAGATTGGCCAAAATCCGGGGTGTTACAGTTCTTATCATATCCCAACGCAGATTTGTCGCCACATTTTCTTGATCTGGATAATAGTTTCTCCAACTTAGGATCTCCTTGGGCATATCTCCATGTGTCCTTTAAACTTAGAAGAGAAGATACTTCATTTTTAAGTTTCTCATTTTCAAATTTTAGATTTTCAATCTGGGACATTTTAAATTTCAAATCGCATTTTGATTTTTCAAAACAATCTGAAATTTGAGATTTTTCTAAAACAAGTGACTCAAAACATTCTTTGAGTTTCAAAAAATTTTCTTTTTGAAGTTTAAGTTTGACAGTAATTTTACAACTCTCCTTGTATAGAGCATTGTTAGCATCTTGAAGATCATCTTCATTTTCATATTCACTTTTCAGATTTTCCTCACTAGTTGAATCATCATGATTTGAAAAAGTGAACTTGGCTAGAGTCATAAGGGCTTTTGTTTCATTACCCGACTTGGTTTCAGAATCTTCTGATTTAAAAGAAGCTTCAGAATTAGATGATTCATCCCATGTAGCCAACATACCCTTCTTCTTGGCTTTGTCCTTTTTAGGACATTTGTTTGCTAATTGTCCATATTCTTAGCAGTTGTAACATTGACTATCTTTCAAAGATTTCCTAGTTTTAGATTTAAGATTAGATTTTTTCTTCTCATTTGATTTTTGAAAATCTACCCTTTTCTTGCTTTTGAATATTTTATAAAACTTTTTCGCTAAGAGAGTCATATCATCTTCAGAATCAGAATTTTCTTCAGAATTACATTTAGAAGATTTTAGAGCGATAGATTTACCTTTAGGAGCTTTAAAGTTTAACTCATAGGTTTGTAAAGAACCAACAAGTTCTTCTACTCTCATATTATCTGTATCATGAAGTTCCTAGATCACTGTTACTTTGGAGTTGAACCGTTCAGGAAGAGAGCGTAGTATCTTTACACACACTTTACTTTCTGGGATTATATCACCAAGACCCTGCATAGAGTTTACAATGTCATTTAATCTTGTATAAAAGTCCATAAATGTTTCATTTTCCTCCATATGAATTTCTTCAAATTTGGTTGTGAGGAGTTAGACTTTAGATTTTTTGACAATTGTAGTACCCTCGTGTGTCATTTCTAATATATCCTAGAATTGCTTTGCAGTATCACAGGATATGATTCTTTTGAACTCATCCGGTGATAGTGCGCAAGTGATTGCATTTAGTGCTTTTACATTGGCACTACTCTCATTTTTCTGAAGGGTGGTCCAAGAGAAATAAGGAGTTACTCTTATTGATTTTGAACCATCATGTTGAGGAGTAAAAATATGAGGAAGAAAGGAACAAATGAAGATTGAGAGGTTGTAAAAGAGAGTTGAAAGAAGAAAAGCCGTAAAAGAAGTTCGCGTGAGACGCAGTCTTTGCGCGGAACCACGCAAGACATATGCTTTGCGCGGGACCGCATAACCAATATTCTTTGCACGGAACCGCGCAAGACATATTCTTTGCGCTACATTGATGCTGACAAGATGAGTGTAGTTTGTTTGTGTCCCACATCGCTAAGATCAGAAGATTTCGCACGTGTGAGCGCCTATAAATACCCCGTTAGTTCTTTGGTTAGGGGTTGGCTTTTTGAAGAGTTCAGAGAACAAGTGGAGCAAGGAAAGAAGATTGCAAGTAAAGCCAGAAGAGAAGACTGAAGGTGAGAGCAGCTGTCCAAGGGGACTTTGCGCCCGACCGCGCAAAGCATATCCTTTGCGCGGATCCATGCAAATAGAATGCTCTGCAGTCTATCAAGCTTAAGAGTTGACATGCTGCCGGAAGAATCTTCTATTCAAGTCTTCTTGTTCCTCTATTCAAGTTTTCTTGTTCAAGTACAAAGGAGAATAATTCACTGAAGTTCACATTTCTCCTAAGTTTAAGGAGATGATTAAAATGGTGCCGGAAGGCTGTCCAAATCTTTATTTCTCTAAAGAATGATAGATTCATTCTACAATTCCTCCTAAGTCTTTAGAGAAGATCGAGATCTAAGCTAAAATGCTGCCGATTTTTCTATTTGAACTTTTATGTTTTAATGTTTATACATATTTAAATGAATGTATCTTAGAATCAAGGGAGATTAAAGGATGTAAATGAACTTGGAATTAATAAAATGTGATGATCGTCTTTGCACTTTCCCTCTATCATGATTAAGTAAGATGATATCCTGAGAACAAAACGCATTAGTAAGATGATATACTAATTTCACGAATGCTTTATTACTGAAGGTACCTGAGTTCGACTGTAACCTACAACTGATGGCTAGCTTTACGAGGAAAGTGAATTTCCGCTTCACTCCCACGGGGTTTATAGTGGAATACACACCAACTGGCGCCCCAAAGTGCAGGAGTCCGCATCCTACCAGCAAGAGTACAGTGACTCGAATGATAGCTAGAGTCATATCCGCTTCACCTCAACCGCAGGAAAGTAACGAAGATTGGACCATGGTCCTGTCACACAAGGCAAGAGCAAGGAATGCGAGGAATCATAAAGTGAACTTATCTTTGCCAAAGACCAAGGGACCGATAACGCGCAGTACAGTTAGGAAGAACCCTGAGCTTGCGCCTCCTGCAATATACCCTGGGCAGACAGGCCCACAGTTTGTGTCGCGCGATTTTCTGGCACTGGTCGCTCCAAGGAACAAGTGGACAAAAGAGCAGAAAGGCAAGGCACCGTTAATTGGTTTACCAACTCCCGTGTCAGCCAAGGAAAACTTACCAAAGACTGTATCACCCTGGTCAGTTAGCAACACAGCAAGCACGCAAAAATCGAATGAGACTCCAATATTTCCCCTCTTTACAAGCCCTGCCGCATCGACATACTCTCATTTTACCCCAACAACGGCTTCGGCAAGCAGTAAAGAGGCTACAGTGCATATGGCCAAGATGAATAGAGAGAATATTCCGACGACGGAAGATCGCGTCAACCAAATGGCCGAAGCACAAAGAACGTTAATGGAGGAGTGTCGGAATCTCAAGGAAGCTTTAACTACTTTGGCGCATAATGTAGCCCAAATAGCGGCTCCACCGATGATGGGGGCAACGAATGGGCAAGGAAGCCAACAGGAAGGTCCTCATCCCCAAGGAATTGGATCGCGAGAGTCTATTCCAGTGACGAGAGTAATAACGCATGATGACATAAGACAGGTCGTCGAAGAGACTGTAAGGATAGAAAGGGAGCGGGAAAATACTGGCCGTTTCAGATACCGAACACCGTATCCAAGAGAAGTGGAAGACATTCCATTTCCAGCCAATTTCAAGCACCCAGACTTTCAAAAATTTAACGGGAAAGGATCACCACAAGAACACCTGATACATTTCATTACTAGTATGGGGAATTTTTTCACAATACCACAATACTGCCTAAGATTATTTGGGTCATCGCTAACCCATAAGGCATTCCGGTGGTATTCCAGCCTGGCTCCCGGAACGATTTAGACTTGGGAACAAATACAAGATGCTTTTATGTCAAATTTCTTCTCGTCAGAACGCGATGTAAGCATTACGAAACTGGCCTCTATACGACAACGAGAAGGAGAGCCAATAGAAAAGTTCATCGACAGATGGAAAACACTAGGAGCATCATGCAGACAGTTACTAGAAGAAATAGAACAGGTAAAAATGTGTTTGAACTCCATGGAAACGGGAATTGTGTTTGGACTCACCAGCGCCGACATCCGAACATTCCGTGACCTGGCCACCAAAGCTCACGCATTGGAATTAATGACACACAAAATGCCGGCCTTTCATCATGAAACTGTCAGAAAGGCCTCCAGTCGAACGACCGTGAATATCGTCGATCGCGATAGAAAAGACAAGGATACGAAGGGTCCAAAAGATAAAAGACCGGGACAAAAAGAAAGATGGAATCAGTCAAAGTATGATTATAATAGGAAGAGGTTCAGGATACTCGACTCTCACGAAGGGTTCGACTTCGATAAGGAAGATGTGGTTCCTATGATGAAAGAATTGCTAAAAGCTGGCACCATAGAATTGTCAGAACTCAAACGTCCAGAAGATGTGACAAAAACCACGGAAAGGGATTTTTGTCGATATCATCGCCTAGTCGAACACCCGACAGAGAATTGCTATACGCTAAAGTGCATCATACAGTAAATGATAGAGAAGGGTGAAATATAACGGGTGAAGGGAAGAAAAGGAATACAAGAGCGACAGTAAACATGTTCACGGCCCAAGAAAAGGCTCGAGAGGTGCGAAGGAAAGAAAGTTAGAAATCGGCAAAGAATATGGCAATGCTTACATTACGCTCAGGGAAGAAGATGGCAAGTCCCGTAAAGAAAAAAATGGGGATTGTAAGGAAAGAAGTCACCAGTGAACAGAGTAACGACGATAGGAAAGAGAACGAGGGCGAAATGACAAAAGTGGTGTACGACGTAGTTAGCCATTTGAAAGGAATACCGGCACGTTTAAGCATCTACGATGTGCTCAAATTATCAGAGGATTTTCGACAAAGTTTAATACAGGCATTATCTAATTGTAATGTCAGAGAAACTCTGCTGACAGAAATGAAGCAAGAAATACATGGTAAGCAAGTAGATTGTCTGCCAATCATCTCGTTCTCCGATGATGATTTGATCAGCAAAACGGAACATAATAGGCCCCTTATGATAGAAGGTCACATCTGCGGGAGAAGGGTGAAACGGATTATGATAGATAATGGGTCTGCAGTGAACCTTTTACCACTTTTAATGGTGGCCAAATTGGACTATCGCCGTTTTGATCTGCGCCCCGATGGAATGATGATACAGGGCTTCAATCAAGATGGGCAGCGTGCACTGGGTAAAATTACAGTAACGCTGGAAGTGGGAGAATTAAGTACTGATGTCGTATGTCACGTTATAAACACCGTAATGACATACAATCTCCTTTTGGGAAGACCATGGATACATCAGTATGGTATTATACCTTCTACTTTACATCAATGCTTCAAGTATTGCAAGGACGGAGTACAATGTAAAGTCATAGCTGATGCGAAGCCATATACCGAAGCCGAATCTTTCTTTGCAGATGCCAGTTATTACAAAGGGTTCTCTGAGGAAGAGGGATGTAGTAATGAAAACAGAGCCGCGAAAGACGCACGAATAATAGGGCTCGAGAAGGAAGAGGAGAATCTTCGGGGACGGCGGAAGTAAGAAATAAGTTCTATTTTGTAGCAAAGCACCTGAGACAACCGGGGCAGCTGCCATTAACACTATTATCACCAAAGCAGTTAAGAATTCTGCAATCTAATTATACGATGTCATTACCTAATGCTGAAAGGTGTAGGTCATTTTTAGCTGCTCCAGGGAGGTTTCAAGTTAAGGCCAATACCAAACATCCTGAGCTGATAGAGTTCAAAACTGCAGTCAAAACAAAAGCAAGAAAGGAAAGCGTGAACAATGCATACCGCGGTAAGCTGACATCGCAGAATTTGGAGAGGTACAGTTCAGCTAGTAAGCAAATTATGAGGAACATGGATTTTGATTATGACAAGCCCACTGGATTAAATCATGGCAAGGGAATTCAAATCCCTCTTGGGGTTGAACCGGAGAAGTGAAGAAAATTTCAAGGGTTAGGAGCAAAGGCGTTAGTGAATATGATTATGGTTACACACACACCAGAAGAAGATCCTGAAACGATCAAGTATCCCGAGACAGCCCTGATACAAATGGAGGATGGGGGGCAGCCAACGATAGAAAGCCTGCGGGAAATAAACTTGGGTACAGAAGAAGAACCTCGGAATACATTTATTAGTAATAGCCTCTCTGAGCAAGAGTCCGGGAAGTATTGCCAACTACTCCAAGAAAATAAAGATGTGTTTGCTTGGACGTACGCGGAAATGCCAGGTTTAGAACCCGCCGTAGCAATGCACCGATTAAATATCTCTAAAGAGAAAAAACCAGTTAAGCAGGCACAAAGGCGGTTTCGTCCAGACCTGATACCGTTAATTGAAGAAGAAGTTAGTAAGTTGATCAAGGTCGATTTCATTCGAGAAGTCAAGTATCCAAAGTGGATTTCAAACATTGTCCCCGTGAAGAAGAAAAATGGACAAATCAGAGTGTGCATTGATTTCAAGGATTTGAATGAGGCATGTCCGAAGGATGATTTCCCTCTTCCAATAACAGAATTGTTGATTGATAGTACAACTCAATATGCTATCATGTCTTTATGGATGGCTATGCTGGATACAACCAGATTAGAATGGCACCTGAAGATGAGGAAGCAACAGCGTTCAAAACACCGCTAGGAATCTATTGCTATAAGGTCATGCCTTTCAGTCTCAAAAATGCTGGAGCGACGTACCAAAGAGCAATGAAAAATATATTTCAAGACATGATGCATAAACATGTCGAGTGTTACGTCGACGACTTGGTGGTTAGATCAGGAGATCATCAGGAGCACTGAAAACACTTAGGATCGATTTTCTGTCGATTACGAAAGAAACAGTTAAAGATGAATCCAGCCAAATGTGCATTTGGGGTATCTTTGGAAAAATTCCTTGGTTTCATCATACGGCACAGAGGAATCGAAATCGATCCGGAGAAAGTCAAAGCTATTCAAAATATGCCGCCACCAACAACCTTGAAGGAATTAAAAAGTTTGCAGGGAAAACTAGCATATATTCACCATTTTATTTCAAATCTGGCAGGAAGGTGCCAGCCATTCTCACATCTGATGAAAAAGGACGCAGACTTTGTATGGGATCAAGCTTGTTAGAATGCATTCGACTTGATAAAGAGATTATTAAAGCAACCACCGATGTTAACGGCCCCAATGAAAGGGAACCCACTTATTTTATACATATCCGCGGCCGAAAATTCCTTAGGTGCCTTGCTGGCTCAAGTAAATGAAACTGGGAAGGAAGCCGCTCTTTATTACTTAAGCTGAACATTGATGGGAGCCGAATGCAATTATTCTCCGATCGAGAAGGAATGTCTGGCGTTGATATTTACCGTCCAAAAGCTGAGGCATTATTGTCTCTCTCATGACATAACTCTAATCTCAAGAGCAGACCCGATTAAGTTTTTAATGACGAGGCTAATGTTGTCAGGAAGATTGGCTAAATGGATGCTGTTGCTTTCAGAATACACCATTACTTATAAACCGGCTAAAGCAGTGAAAGGGCAGGCAGTGGCGGATTTCCTTGCAGTACACCCTATGGAAGATTGCGAAGCTATCACTGATGACTTTCCAGATGAGCACGTTATGCTAACCGAAGAACAGAGCCCATGGCAGATGTATTTTGACGGCGCTGCGCGGGCATCAGGAGCAGGGGTAGGGGTGATATTCATTACCCCTCAAGGTGACTTATTACCATACTCCTTCACGATCGGTACTACATGCACAAACAATGAGGCTGAATACAAGGCCCTCATCATTGGGATGGAAATAGCTCAACAGATGAAAATAAAAGGGCTGCATATCTTCGGAGACTCCAAATTAATTATAAATTAATTGACGACCGAGTTCGAAGTAAGGAAGCAAGAACTCTTGCCCTATTGTCAGAAAGCCCGACAATTATTAGAATGGTTTTTCCATGTAGAAATTAAGCATATACCGCGATTTGAGAATGCAAAAGCAGACGCTTTGGCTAGCCTAGCAGCCGCCCTATCATGTACTAACAGGAGTCCTCTTCAAGTAACTATAGAAGAAAGAAGATTCTTGCCATCTCCAGAGATCATAAAAGAAATAGTTGAAACATTTCTTATCTCATGCCTGGAGATAACGACAGATGATTGGCGTCAACCTGTTATTGATTTTCTTAAATTCGATATCCTGCCAGAGGATCAGGCAACGAGGCAACAAATCAAACAGCGGTCGGTCAGATTCATCATATGCGGCGAAGTATTCTATAGAAAATCCTATAATGGAATATTGTTACGCTGTTTAGACAAGCAAGAAGCCAGGCAAGTATTGCAGGAGGCACACTCTGACGAATGTGGAGCACATCAGGCAGGCCAAAATTTATTCCACAGAATACATCGGATGGGTTATTATTGGCCCACCATATTCAAAGATGCTGTCGATTACGCAAAGCGGTGCCACGAATGCCAGATTCACGGAGACATCATACACGTTCCCCTAGAAGACTTGCACTAGTCTATTGCCTCTTGGCCTTTCTTCGCCTGGGGACTCAATGTAATTGGTCCCGCCTTCATCCAGAGGAAAGCAATATATTCTATCGGCAACGGATTATTTCTCCAAATGGACTGAGGCAGTTTCTTTGTGTAACGTTAAAGAAAAGGACGTGGTCAATTTCATCCGGCACGCCATAATATACCGTCACGGTATTCCGCAGAAGATTGTTACTAAGAATGGCACTCCCTTCAAAAATAGAGGCATGGAGAAACTATGCTAGAAATTTGGCATTCATCACTCGTTCTCTACACCTTATTATCCCCTGGCCAATGGGTTAGCAGAGGCGTTTAATAAAATAATCATCAAAATACTGAAGAAGACGGTTACTGGCAACAGGCAGGATTGGGATGAAAAGTTGTAAGAAGCGTTATGGGCATACAGGACTACTCAACGCACAGCAACAGGGGCAATACCATACTCCTTAATCTATGGCGTGGAGGCAGTCACCCCGATCGAAATACAAGTGGCATCGCTTAGAGTAGCGGTACATCGGTCCATAACAGATGATGAAAATGCTAAAATAAGGCTGAAAGAGTTGGATCTGCTTAATGAGGAACGCCTGGCCGCTCAACAGCGACTGCAATCGTATCAAGCTAGGATATCGGCTGCCTTCGACAAATAAGTTAAACACCGCTCTTTCAAAAGAGGCGATATGGTGTCAATGTTGAAAAGACCTATAGTGATCACTCGCCGAACAGGGGGCAAATTTGAGCCTAAATGGGATGGGCCGTATGTAGTAACTGAAGTCTATTCCAATGGAGCATATAGAATTACCGATCAAGATGGGAAAGGTGTCAGTATACCGATCAATGCTCGCTTCATCAAGAGATATTACCCCTAAGAAGAAACTACTGATTTTGATCCAGAATATTATCGACATAATGATTCTATATCAAACGGGGGCAAGAAGGAACAGGATCATGTTTACATGTCCACATGTTTAGAAAATCTATAAAGAAGAAATTCACGAGCATATTGACTACATTCAAGAAGTATCTTGAATGAAGGCAATCATCGTCATCACCAAATGAGTCCTGCAAATGACAAAGTTTGGCGAGTATCCTCATGAAAATCATCTTGAAGATATTATCAGAAGTAACGATGATCTCTGCCAAATGCGTTTATCATATTGGCGATAACGATGATTACAATTATTATCGCCTTACAAGGCATGACAGGACAACATACGATTAACTACAATCATCCAAGGCAGCCTAGCCAAGCTAAATCCTCTAAGGGTTAAAATCCTAAAAGGGCCAAAATCCTAAAAGCCAAGATCCTAAAAAAAGGGAGAGAAGGAAAAAATCACAGAAGAGCCAAATCAAGATTCATCATGCTCTAAAAGAAGGGCCAAAGGCTTTAGAAGGATCAGGCCCTGAAAGGATCAAAACTCTAAAAGGACCAAGCTCTAAAAAGCCAGCTAACTACGCATAAGTCCTATCATTTGCACCATTCAGGCAAGCGAACGAGAAGTCAGTGGCCCTAAAAAGCCCGTGAAGTCTATCGTACCCACCCATGCGGGCAGCTGATGAAGCCTACGACTAATATGCCTAAACGGCTAAAAAGTAAATGGCTAGTCACGCGTAACTCCCATGTCGTCTGTATAGTTTCCTGGCAGCGTCACGGGGAACGAAGGAAAATGCCCTCCCGTGAATGGGCTTGCTCTTGCAGACGAAGGAAATAAGGGCCGCAGTGTGAGCACTATGCCAACCATGCATAAGACCCTCCAGATTTGTAGTTCGATTCTAGTACTAACTCATGAGGAAGGGCTTAAACCTACTCATCGATGGACTGGCAGCCATGGATTTGGTACCCCAAAGGTAGCCTTGCGAGCTCTGTGAACTCTAGAGAGTTACCGCGGCCAACCTTATGCGTAAAACCAATCGAGTTCACGGCCCCGGTAGCTTCACTGGGCCCCTTTAGTGGATCTCGGTTTGTGAATTCCCTAGGCGGTGAGAAGTCCAGTGAACTCATGAGAGTTACAGAGACCATCACGTGAGACCCGACTCTTGCACGATTCTAAGTTGCTCCAACTACTCAAGAGCTTAAACTGTGTGTGACTGACTAAAGTGAAATATAGTACCGCTAACTTAAATACCCACATAGGAAATCCTGCACTAACATTCATAAAAGGTTAAAATTGGCCATCATAAATACAATCGCAACGATATGCAGTATGATAGTATGAATAAATAAATATGATTATGATAATATGAGATATGATAATGCTTCAGCAAAAAGGGAAAATATCTCAAAATGCTGTCATAAATACATCTTTTGAAAGCCAAATAAGTTACTTGCTAAAAAAAAACACATATGAACGAAAAATACATGTTTAAAGTTCCCCTGCCATTCCGAATGCCTCCATATGTCTTCGTAAATTTCCTTTTAGTTGCGTTCGAGATGCATCATGCTTTGATTTTTCTTCAAGAATAATCTTTACCTGATCAGGAAGGTCGGCTAGCTTACTCTTCAAAGATGTGATCACTTCTCTATTTTATAGCAGCACTGACTTTTCTGCATCAACGGATTGAATATTAGTTCGCATCTTCTCTTCAATATCCTGGATGGATGATTCCTTCTCATGATTCTTCGACTCCAGCTGAGAGATTTCTTCTTACAGAGCAGTAATACGATCTTGAATGATCACCCTTTCATCAGTATAAATCTTTAATTGACCTTGAAGAATTGAGTATTCTTGCTCGAGCTTAGAAATGGAGGAAGTAATCAAGGAAGCTTGCTCTCGTGAGGAAGCTAATTGTTGCCCATACTCTAAGATTTCAGGAGGGATTGTAACACTTTCCACCGATGCTAAAGAAATTACTGAATCGCGGAATTCGAGAAGCGAATCTCGCAAAGAGGATATAACGATTTTGGCCATCCTTGCAGAACTCTCCAAGATTTCAATAGCAAGATCCAAGTCAGACCATTGTTCAGGATCTTTAAAGATATGGACTATTGTTGACAAAGAATTCCTCATGAAGAGCATTTTGTGAGTAAGGATCTTTGAGAAAGATGAGAGTTCAGATGTAGTGGCTAACGAGTCAGAACTGGCTGCCCCACTACGAGGAGGAGTTCTTATAACACACAAGAAAAAAAAAGTATAAAGAGATATCAATAGAAGGATGTATATTGTTTTGAACAAAATAAGTTAATATGTATACATCTCTGCCCGTACCTGTCATTGGAACACGATTAGTGGAAAGTGAGGCTCCTTGAATCACAGGAGGACTAGTCCCCACCATGTCTGTAAGGGAAGGCGCCCTGGCCTCCGTACTCGAGTCCCTGGTGGTCGGAGTCGACAGATCTGTGGTTTCGGTTGGAAATACGATCTCACGAGCCACTGTTTTAGGCGCAGCTAACGGAATTAAAGGGATTCTCGGTGAAATAGCTGATACAGTCGCAAGGGGATCTGAGGGGGAAATCTCGCTTACCTCGATAATAGCAACATGAGCACCTAAAAAAAAAGGGGAGAGATACAATAGCTCTAGATAAATAATTAATATTAAATAAGCAGATAGATAGATATGTGAAAGTTAAATTCCCTTTACCTGGTGAGTATCCATATTCGCCATAATCTAAAAGTTCCTCTTCTTCTTCTATAGCTATAGGAGATTTGGTAGGAATTCTAGTGCTGGGGAGAGCTTCAGGTTCAGAAGTTGCGAGGTGTTCAATTTTAATATCCTCTTCAGTTGCTTCCTCTTCCCCGTCAATATCAACTTCGCCTTCTTCAAAATCATCATCCGTGCCTTCACTGCTTTCACCATTTTCATCATCTTCATGCTGAGAAGAAGCAGTTTTCTCTTATGATGAAGCTGAAATTTCATCCTCTAGGAGTTCCTCATCAATTTCTGCAGTAGCAATTTGGTTTCCTTTCGAGGAAGCAGCTTGACCGATCTCTGGCATGAGATCTTCAGCTAAAGAAGAGATAGGCGCTTGTCCTGTTCCTACGGGAGAGACATGAGGGGAAGGTGAAGCTTGTAAACGCGCCCTTGATCTAGTCATTGGAGGTGATGAACTAGGGTGAGTGGGTTGTAAAGGAGGCACCAGAGCATCATGAGTTGGTTCGTCTTGAACCACTACGGTCTCCGCTGGAAGAGGAGAAGATGTACCTGCAGTACTATCCATAGCTCGATGGGTAGAGTGACGAGGAGCTTGCTCAAATTCTCTTAAGACCCCGTGAGCGAACCACCCATCCAAAGTATTAATGGGTTTTATCTCACGGATGGGTTCCTCTAGCGGTATTTTTCTACAAATTTCTCCGCTATGTGATGCGTGATCTTCTCTGGGATAAAGCCAATCCCGCTCTCTAGCTTGCCTTTCAATCTAGGTGGATGAAGAAAGATGGGAGAGTCCACTGGGAGACATTTGGTGACCAGATATGATTGATGATCCCACCATCGCATCCAGCTGTATGAGGTACGAACTATGCGCTCGCAACTAGGAATTATGAAAGACGAATCGAAACGAACATTCAAAAGTTGTTTCCATATCATGGCCCAGTTGAGAGGACCCGTACCGTAACAACGCATCTTTCGGGTGACTAGTCCGCAATCTTTTGGTACAGTCTGATCGTAACCAAATTGGTGAGCAAAACAGCTGGGATAATAGGGCTCTCGCCAGAATTCTGTCCTCCCTCGAAAAGGAAGGCTACAAGAACGAAGAGAAAGAAAGAACATCCTTTCTGCTGGAGTGAGTGTTCCTTGATCCACCATATCTGTATCCTCGATGCAGCGGTGAAGATGGAATTGAAAGAAATCTATCTGGTCGTTGTCTCGAATTTTATTGGCAACCCAGTCATATGCCCTCTTGGCCATAGTTCTTTGCTGAAAGAACCAAAACGGGAGATGTGCTGGATGAACGTATCCTTTTTCAGGTGCTTCGAAAGTCCAGGGAAAGTAGACTCCTAGCTAGCCTGTAATATAATGCCAAGAAGTGTATGCTGATGAAGTTCCAAGAGTAGGATCCTTTATATGGGTGGCTATCTCCCCAAGAGCTCTATAAATGGAACATAACACTGGAGGAGCAAGAGAATATCTGTGGCCTTCTGCCAAGGCACCAGCTACAACAAAGACAGTGGGGCAAACAGGGTCTGCCCATTTGGAGCTAGGGAGTACCACAAGGCTTATCCAATAAGCTAAGAAAGCTGCAAGTTCCCCGAATGAACTATACTCTGGTCTTTCTTTCATTACATCACGGAGTCGTGTTAACTCCTTAGAGCGGCAATCGCGAAACCTACAAAAAAGGAGAATATGTATATGATGAAACTTCCAAAAAAAAAAATGAAGAAGAGAGAAAAGAGTTGAGTCATGGGTTCATAGATACCTGAGGGATCTGGAGAAATGCGCAAGCCATTGCAAAGGGAAAAGCTTGTGAATATTGGAGAATTTCCCCATTTCCTTGAATAGCTCAATGGAGGTTTCAGATATGGAAGGTCTGCGATCAGGAGAAGAAACGAAGGCAAGTTCTTTGTTGGAAGGGATGAATTCATCATAAAATTTTCCTGTTATAGGAAGACCGGTGATACGATGAAGGTCCCAGAATGTTACACTCATCTCACCATATGGAAGTTGGAAAGAGTTGGTAGTTGGTGACCAATACTTGATGAAACCTTTTAGCACGTTGGGTTCCTTATAGAAATACTTGGACGTGACTTTTATAGCATCGTAAAGACCAATTTTGGCTAGTGTACTCGCATGCTTCAGCAAAATTGCTTCTGCCCAGTCAGAATAATATCGTCGAGCAATTAATAGACCTTTGGTGTGGAAGTCTTCTGGTCCCCAGAGTTGGACGCGATCTCGAAAATGTTGGCAGATGGTCTCATAAAAATGAGAAGGAAAAAGGTCATGAGGACTATGGAAAGGCGTGAGGAAAATCATGGGGTAGATTTTTCTGATCTTTTGTCGTGGCTTTTTCGTCCGTATTATCCCTTCAAGGATACGTGGTTCTCTCATCGTCCATGACTTAGTGTACATCAGTCTTTCTCCTTAAACGTGGTCCTTGGGTTCACAGTCAAGCATAGATTGGTGGCGGTAGACATTGATGGGAATTATCGTCATGCCTTCTAAGTGGGGGTTATCAAACTTCATGATACCCTCGATGACTCGTACTGAGTCCCATGAGTTCTGGAGCCTCTTCTTCTTGTGTTCAGCAATTTTTTCTTCAAATTCTTTCACTTTGTTACGGCGAGCCTTCTTTGAGTGGGAAGCAGGAGGAGTGTCTTCCCGAGGAGGTGGCCTTTGGCTATCAGTGCGGATGTGGGCAGTGATTTTTAACCACTCGTCCCAATCATAGTCTCTGACGTGCCTAGGAGGACATTTAAGACTCCCCAGCACTATTGCACGATGAATAGGGGATGGAAGAGATTCGATCTGCTCAGTAAAGTCGAAGGTGGGCAGAACGGGCTCCTTAAAGTATGAAGGAGTCTTTGGGGTAGTTTTTGACCATTTAGCAGGAGGTTGATCAGAAGAAGGAGAAGGGCGAAAAGCAGATGGATCAGGTAAATCAGGATGAGAGGGTTGTGCAGTAGGGGAATTGACAAGGCGAAAGGTTCGCTTGGTGTGAGCCATTGTGAAAATAATGATTCCAAGAAGAGTGAAGAAGATCAGAGAAAGGTGCAAGAAGAAAGGGTCAGAAAATCGCTAAAGTAACGGAAAGAGTGCTTTACGCGGAACCGCGCAAAGTATATTCTTTGCGCGGACAGGAAAAGACTTGGAGAAAATTTCTTCGCAGCCACACAGGTTGCGCGGTACCATGCAACGAATATCGGTTGCGCTGATGAAATATCTTGGGTAAAAATTCACGGCTGCAGGAAGCAGGTTGGAGCAAATGGATTGCTTTGGCTATTTATAGGGTCTTTGGCCAAGTACGGTACACGGGTCGATAAAAAAGGAATAAGAATTTGATTGATCCTTTCCTTTGATTTTGAAGAAAACAAAGAACGGATCAAGGGGGCATCTGTTGAGGAGTAAAAATATGAGGAAGAAAGGAACAAATGAAGATTGAGAGGTTGTAAAAGAGAGTTGAAAGAAGAAAAGCCGTAAAAGAAGTTCGCGTGAGACGCAGTCTTTGCGTGGAATCGTGCAAGACATACTTTGCGCGGGACCGCGTAACCAATATTCTTTGCGCAGAACCACACAAGACATATACTTTGTGCTACATTGATGCTGACAAGATGATTGTAGTCTGTTTGTGTCCCACATCGCTAAGATCAGAAGATTCTGCACGTGTGAGCGCCTATAAATACCCCGTTAGTTCTTTGGTTAGGAGTTGGTTTTTTGAAGAGTTCAGAGAACAAGTGGAGCAAGGAAAGAAGACCGCAAGTAAAGCCAGAAGAGAAGACTGAAGGTGAGAGCAGCTGTCCAAGGGGACTTTGCGCCCGACCGCGCAAAGCATATCCTTTGCGCGGGTCAGTGCAAATAGACTGATCTGCAGTCTATCAAGCTTAAGAGTCGACATGCTACCAGAAGAATCTTCTATTCAAGTCTTCTTGTTCCTCTATTCATGTCTTCTTGTTCAAGTACAAAGAAGAATAATTCACTGAAGTTCACATTTCTCCTAAGTTTAAGGAGATGATTAAAATGGCGCCGGAAGGCTGTCCAAATCCTTATTTCTCTAAAGAAGGATAGATTCATTCTACAATTCCTCCTAAGTCTTTGGAGAAGATTGAGATCTAAGCTGAAATGCTGCCGACTTTGCTATTTGAACTTTATGTTTTAATGTTTATACATATTTAAATGAATGTATCTTAGAATCAAGGGAGATTAAATGATATAAATGAACTTGGAATTAAAAAAATGTGATGATCGTCTTTGCACTTTCCCTCTATCATGATTAAGTAAGATGATATCCCGAGAACGGAAACGCATTTGTTTTCTTGTTAAAACACATCAACTCCAATCACTTTAGTGGTAGGAGGTTTCCATTCAGTCACTGTGGCTTGCCACAAACTCTCATCCATTGATTTGAGGAAGATCCTCATTTTAGCTTTTCAATAGGCATAATTGGAGCCATTAAGGGGTGGAGGCCTAATGACTGATAAGCTATCAAAATTTGACATCTTAAATAGCTTAAATCGTTAGCTCGGGAATTAAATCCAAGAATTAAGAAACAAATGAGCTATTAGGCTCTGATACCACTTAAAAAGGCCTAGCTATATGTCCTAGAGGGGGGGGGGGGGGGGGGGGGGGGGGGGGTGAATAGGACTGTGCCAAATAAAAATTTATAACAGCGAAAATTAAAGAAATATGATAACCAACCAAGTAAACCACAATACAAGAATGTAAAGCAACCTCAAAATACAGATCTTGAGAGGTTGATACAAATGTTGTTCTAAGGACAACCTTACACCAAAAACCAGAGTTTATGGTAGGACAACCTGATTTCTAGAAATGTCCTTGTATCAAGTCTCAAACCGAAGAGGAATAGAAAAATAAATACAAACTGCACTGAAGTATAAACTGTAATCACAAATATATATTGTTCTAAGGATAACCATGCACCATAAGAATGGCAGGGCAACCTTACTAGAACAAAATAATATCAAGCTGATAAATGAATAGCATGAAATAAATTCTAAACTATTACAACATTCCCCACAATGCTTGAAATAAAAGATTACAAGATTCACAACCACATATACATCCCACAAATGAATAAATATAGATATGAAATATAAACCATTCAACCACAACACAAGGGATTATAGTGGTTCGCCTGTGTGTTCACCAACTATTATACAACAGCCACACAGAATGCTGCTCCACTCATAATATCCTCACATAGGGGATATTAGCATTCACTAACAAAGTAGGTTTTCACAGGTTCACCAAAAATCTTTACAATTGTCTTTGTCTGTGGGCTTACACAATTAAAAAACCCCACTTCTGAGTTTTCCTGGTTCTCCTCAGATAATCAAAACAATGAGATTTTTCTAGCAAATCCCGAAAGAAACCAAAACAGAAAGGAATTTATACTTAAAAGTAAAATACCTGATTTTCTCCTTCGATGTAGCAGCCCAAAAGAACCAAGTCAGAGTAGATGAATGAATGTCCAAGTTCAATGTCTAGTACTCAATTATAAAGGTTCTAGTTCTAATTGATTTTAAAATTAAACCAAAATAGGGCTAGCCTTAATTGATTTTGATTCCAAAGAAAGGGAAATAGCAATTCCTCTTTTCAGATTAGATTGAAATAACAGAAACAAAATTAATTAAGTAAAGCTAAAGAAAGAGAATATTAAATAAGCATACTTAGCTTAAAATGGAGCACAGATCAATCTCTCAGAATGCCAGAATAATTAGCTTGAATTGCTTATCATTAATCTGAGATTCGTGCTCTATTTATAGCTGAGCAAAATACATCTTCGACTGGTCTTAAGACATCTACGACTGGCGAAGAACTAACAGAATTTTAAATAAAACAGGTGCGATAAGATTTTCTATTACTCGACCAGTTGTGGGTACCCTACGACTGGTTGAAGATGCCCAATCTTAACACTATACTTTGAGTCGAAGCTCCATGACCGGTCGAAGAACCAGTCGACACTGTTCACAGGACTGGTCGAAGAATAACTAAAAATTTCTGAAAATCCTCAAAAACTTAGGACTGGTCGAGAAATTTCTTGGACTGGTTGAACCAGTGCTAGGACTAGTCGAACAAGGTCCAGGACTAGTCTTAGAACAGATCAAAATTAGTTATAAAAAATATATGGATTATGTATCCAAAGTGACTTACTCTAAAGCTCCACCTAAGGTCAGTCATATCTCAAAAGAGAAGTAAGGACATCGAAACTTGAACACCAGCGACCTTTAGTATAATGAAGCTTGAGTTTTTTAACTTGAGATTTTTTGTAAAAACTTCTGAGAACTTGAACTTTAAAGGCTTCTGAGATCTCCATATTGAAAAGCTTCTGAGAACTTGAAAGCTTTTGATATCAACCTAAACCTTCAAGGTCTTCAACTTGAAAAGCTGTGCTTGTCTACTTGAAGTCAATCTTATGTCTTGAATAGATCTTTTGTTCATCACATACACAAGCTTTAAAGAAGTATCTTTGTCACCAAAAATTTGACAATCACAAGGGCTATTCAATATAACATTACAATAGGATTTTTTAATAATTTTATGATAATTTAAAATCCTATTACACTAATCCTAACACTAAGCCTAAATTAGGTGTAACGCTCTGAAAATCGGGGGTCGAGCATAAACTCCACTCCCGAGTTCCAACGCATTACTTATGCAACATAGATAATGATGATTGAATGTTGTTCATATTAGTGCAGTAAACATGAGTGAGATTAGACCAAAACAGCATATCATACTCCAAAGACAGTTAAATTTCACAAGCGGAAGACTGTGATAGATATATAAAATATTTAAACTATTGTAAGTCTCCAGAGTGTGAACATATTACCAGGTTAACTATATACATGTATACTCTAAAAATGAATAAAATAAATATACATGGGTGTTCCCAATAGTACAAAATAACAAGTGTAATGGCATCTAATCAACATCCCTGTGACCCCGTCGATTTGAAACATGGTCTACATTGACCCGCCTAATAGCTGCATATAAGAGAAACCCTCCTCATCATCATAAAAGTCCAGCTCCGCTTCACAGGCATCGCCATCATCTGAAGCTAAAATAGGGTCTGGTTGGTGTTTAAAATACCATCCCATAATGTGGGAGTGAGTGATCAACTCAGTGGAACAATAAAGTAAAGTTTAACATGTTATCAATTCGGTCAAGCAGTAATGAAAAAGCAGTACAATTAAACATCCCTAGGTACTTTGGTTAATGCAAGAATGGTATGTATAAATGATACATGCCCTCACTTGCACTCCCTCTGCGATCTTCATCTCATGATCCCGCATGTCAGTCACTTCCTCATTGCACTACCCAACGCCAAATGACACTTGCAATGCGGTGCATGAACATGATTACCAAGTTCTTATTAATCCTTTTCATACAGCATGATTGGGAAGCTAAGGTACCTCCCTTATATCATTTCTCAAACTGTGATCCATTCTAGGGTCGTCAGTCCTAGTAAATCTCATACGATGTTACGGTTCTAGGTCATTGCAAAGGACTCGTCACCTGATCAATGCATACCTAGTTTATACTCTATTTACTGCGGAAAGACTCGTCGCCTCAACACAATGTCACGTCCCAAACCCAAAATTTGGATTCACAGGAATCCCGATTGTCGAATCTGGTGCGACAGCCTCTATAGTACCCCATTCTCAGCTCATAGCACTCATATGCTAGATTTCGATCCTGGGATCCTACAAGGAGGATTTTTTTTTCAATGTACATTTAACTCGCAATAAGCATAACCACAAGATTACCCAATTCACAAAGGTAACATTATCATCACATATCCACTTATATAATCAGTTGAGTACAATGTTGGAAGAAAATACATAAATAAAAATCAAGCTCCAGAAGACCGCTATACACTCCAAGATCAACGCTGCTGCAACCTAGCATCACCTGCACGCATCCATCATGCATAAGCTTATAGAAAGCTTAGAGGATGGTATAAGTGTGTGCACAAGGTAAGTGCCAAGTATTCAATATAATGTCATAATCGTACAATATCGGAAGTACTGACAATCCATAAATCGTACAATGTCTGAATAAGCAGAAATATTGATAAGATCAAGAATTATCAGAGTAAATAGAATACTAACAAGATCAAGAATTATCAGAGTAAACAGAAATACTGACAAAGTCATAAAACACATGATAACAGAGTAAGCGAAAATACTCACAAGTGTATGAGTCATACAATATTAGAATACTCAATAGAAATCAACTATGCAAATGAGGATTCATAGAGAGCCAAATATCAGATGCAGAGGATGCAATGCAATATACATTACTAATGAGTAACACAAACAGTGTTAGTCGTACCGTATGCCGCAGATGTAATGCAACATGCAGTGCGAATGGAATGACCATGCTAGAGTGTGAAGTCGAGATGATAGTATGTAGTATCATAGGCTATGGGGTCCATCACAAGGGACTTCTATCTAAACTTAAATTTGGATAGTCAGACTCAATGTGGAAAACTCCTGGTCTCAGGTTTGTCACGCAACCCAACTGAAATCTGAGCCATTACGAAGGTACACATAACATTTAGTTGCGTACCACCAGCCTGAGTGGAAAGCAAATGAATGAATATGCAACCCCTACTCAATAAGTCCACATATCAGTACAGTTCATCTCTAGGATCATCACCAGGGTTTAGTACACTCCAAAAGGCACTGTCGCTCTCCCAGCCGCACAGTCCAAGTGAGCGTAAGAAACCTCACTATCCGCCTGGCCAATAGTTTACCAATATCTATCTGGCACGTCGATAGTGGACCCATTCACGAGCTGGTCAAACTTAGCCTAGCTATACCCCCTACCATCGGGTGGGTAAGGCCACACCCCCTCCCAATCGACCACGATACAGTGGGAGACGCGGCCTCCTTGTATTCGGCACTCGAGCACTCATGTATCCACTCGGTCTCGATGTTGGGGCATCTCCTGGCCACGGAGGTTTAGGAATTTTCACCCAGGGATATCTATGGCGTTTGTATGCTAGAACTAAATATTTTTGATGTCCCATCTAGCCATCTACGATATGCCTGTGGAGGCTACGACCCTGATGTCACTAGGGCGTACAATATTTACAATACACAATGCAAGATGCATGAGTCATACAATCTAGTCATGCATCGATCTTGCGCATACTGAGCTTATGTGAGATAACCTTCGCCTATTAGGGAGTCTCATAGCAACATGCTCAATGACATATGCAATGATCAATCACATCTCATAACAAACATGCAGATGATGTGTATGGGCATATATCATGATGTTATGCTGTCACATACTCATAATCGGTATCAAAATCAGCCTCGACAATGTGGACATTTAACCAACATTGCCACCAAGGAATGACCCTCATAGAATCAAACATATAATGGGCCCACGGTCTCACACAAAAGCCTAATATACTACACATTGGGCATTACTCAAGGGCCACATATACACAATAGTTGGGCCCTGCTCATGGGCCCCAAATACATGACATGTGGGCCCTGCACATGGGTCTTGAATACATCAAATAGGCCATGCATCATGGGCCTAATATACATCATAATGGGCCTTGCCCATGGGCTACGAATACATCATGATGGGCCTTACCCACGGGCCTTAAATACATTACAATGGGCCTTGCCCATAGGCCTCAAATATATCATAATGGGCCTTGCCCATAGGCTCTAAATACATCACAATGGGCCTTATCATATAGGCCTCAAATACATCACAATAGGCCCTGACAATCAGAATCAACAATCAGTCACGATAATCAGCCTTGATCGATAATCAGCTACGATCGATAATCGACAATTGACCACATCAAATCAGAATCGGTAATCGTCCTCGATCGATAATCAGCAATCGACCGCATCAAATTAGAATCAGTAAACATCCTCGATCGATAATCAGCCTCGATCGATAATCGGCAATCGACCATGACAAATCAGAATCGATAATCGATAATCGACACAAGGTGGGATCCATAGATGGACGGCCGATGATGGTCCAAGCATTATCAATGGGGCCCATTCGTTTGGGTTAACCCACTAGAGAATGATGAGAATGGGCCTAACCAGGCTTAAGGGAAGGTCACGATGTGGACATTAAACCATCATTTCTTAACAATGTGGATATTTAACCAACATTGCTCCCAAGGAGTAGTCCACATAGAACCAAACACACAGTGGGCCCATGGCCTCGCACAAGGGCCTAATATATATCAAATGGGCCACACCAATGGGCCGCATCACATGGACCTCGAACACATCACAATGGCCTCACTTATGGTCCTTATATACATCACAGGTGGATCCTACACATGAGCCTTAAATACATAACATATGGGCCCTACACATGGGTCCATTATGCATCAAATGGGCCACGCATCTAGGCCTTGAATACATCAAGTGGGCCACACATCATGGGCCCAATACATATCATAAGGGGCATTGCCCTTAGGCCATGAATACATCACAATGGGCCTTGCCCATAGGCCTCGAATACATCAAAATGGGCCTCATGTACCTGGGTCTCGTATATATCAAGATGGGCCCCCAACGGGTGGGCCACAACTACATTAAGATGACCCTAATCACATGGGCCTTGCATACGTCATAATGGGCCTCATATAAATCAAAGTAGGCCTCATATAAGATGGACAACGTGGATATAAAACATATGGATGACATTGAATAAATACATATATCATGGTGGGGTTACTCACATATCATGGTGAGCCATCGTTCCATCTGGATGGTGGAACAGGAACACATACATCAGCGGTGGATCCCATGCACGTGGCCCACCCTTCGTATATTATACTGTAATATACTATAATATACTATAATATAATATATTATAATATACCATTTTATAATATAATACATATATAAATCGAGTAGGACCACTGTAATTTTTTTATTCTCCATCTAACTATTGATATGTCATAGGGATCTAGGGGCCCACCGTAATATTTATCTGACATCCAATCTATTTAAAAGGTCACATGGACCTGGGAAAGACTGGGGCCCACTGGAATGTTTATTTTTCAGACAACCTATTGATAGGGTCACGGGGCCATGGGGCCCTGCAATGTTCATTTACCACCCAAACTATTCATAGGGTCACGGTCAGGGGCCACCGTAATGTGGTTCACAAATCCAGCCCACCCATTATGAGTGTCCCACTTGGCTGAAGGTTCAGATCAAGTTTCAGCTGCACCTAAATTTTAGGTAGGCCCCACTAAGTGATTTTATATGTTTTAGGCATGTCTTCACATGATTTTAGATGGTATGGCCCACCTGAGTTCCGTATACGGCTGATTTTTGGGATGTCCCATAACTTAAAGGGGTTGCCTTAAATGCACGGTGTTGATGTTCAAAACACATCACGGTGGGACCCACGGCTGGGCCGTGAGGGCCAGCCCGTCCGTCCACCCGCCCACTGCAGTAGTAGGTGCTGCTGCCTCATTCATTTTTTTTTCTAGGTCAGACTCACATTAACCAGATCTACCCTATCCATTATCTGTGTCCCATAAAATTAGGGGTTCAAACCAAGTTTCGGGTGGGTCCAAGCTTCTTGTGGACCCTAGCATCATTTTCCCAAGTTTTAATGAAAAATACTAGCATTCTTAATGCCACGACCCGCCAAATAATTGGATCGGTCTCATTTTTTGGCTCAACACCTAAAATGATGCGAGGTTTGGGGTGGATGGCTTGGATCATGCATAAACATCAAGGTGGGGCCTGGGACTTAAAGATCAAACCAACCTGTGGCTTGTGTAAGCCACACCGTACACACAGATAAGAGGTTACCCTCCATTAAAACACTCATAATCATTTGTTGGGCCCACCAAGTAGTGGTTTACAAATCCAACCCATCCATTATGTGTGTCCCACTTGGTTAAAGGGTTAGACTAAGTTCCAAGTACATCCAGATCTCGTAGGGGCCCCAGCCAGTGCTTTTATATGGCTTAGCATATCTTCACAAGATTATGGATGGTGTGGACCACCTGAGTACTATTAACGACTAATTTTTGGAACCACCCCATAAATAAACGAGACCCATCAAATGGACGGTGTGGATGCTCCACATGCATCAAGGTGGAGACCTAAGGTAGGGCCACTCTCCCTGCCCGTTCGTACAAACAACATGACACTGCTGCTGTCAGGGTCCTCTGGACGCTGCAGCAGGCAGCGTCAACTTCTCTATTTTTTTTATTTTCTCATAGTTTTCACAGGTGGGGCCCTCGTCAGGAGAATCCACTTCGTTGGACAGATTCCTGGACTTAGGATAGGTCTAATAAGCCCCATTTGAATATGTTTCGGTGCATAGAAACATAATAGCGGCCCAAACAATTAATAACACTCAAAACCACTAGTTTCCATAACATGGCCCACCAGACATTCAGATTAACTTCATTTTTTGGCTCAATGCCTAAAATGAGCTGAGAAATGGAATGGGTGGTGTGGATTTGATCTGTACATTAGGGTGGGGCCTGCATGAGCAGCCCACCCCAAAAGCTCAAATTTTTATTTATTTTTTTATTTATTTTTGGCTTGCCCGTACACACCCCTACCAGTACACACAACCCATATTAGCCTTCCTTCACGTCCAGCGTCCCTGGACGTTGGACGACATGGATATAACGTAAGCATCATGGTGGGTCCCACATGGACGTGGGCCACCTCTTTGGATCACCTGATATTTGTGTTTTCCCATCACCAAAGGGTATGGTCCACATGACTTGGATGGTTTGGATAAGGCATACATCAAGGTGAGGTCCATCCGAGTGGACCACACACCACATAAAAATGAAAGAGAGAGAGAGAGAGAAGCACCCACCTCAAGATTTCTTCATCCTTCTTCCGCCAACATGATCTAAAGCTCCAAGGAGACGATTTCAACGGTCGAGATGTTCTTAGGATGGTGGAGATGGGAGGTGGGAAGTGGGCCACACATGGCTTCTCATGGGGAGGCTTGGACGATTCTTGCTTAGAGAATGAGAGAGAGAGAGAGAGAGAGAGAGAGAGTGAGAGAGGGAGGGAAGTGATGGGAGAGGGATGGGTGAAAGGTAATGAGTGTACTTGTTGTAAGGGAAAGTTGACTTTGGAGAGGGGTGGTTGTACTTGGGGATGGTTTCTTGTACTTGACTTGATTTGATTGATTGATGTGACATTTCATAGAGATTCCCTCAGAATTGTAACGCGTGGTGTTTTCCTCGAACTGAATGCGGGCCCACATCTCCTGGCCTGGGCATCGCCTCATTGTGCGAGATGCGGCGTCGAAATCGTGGCGACAGTGTGGTCGCACTGGTACAGTCTTGGGTCGAGCTGAATCTGATGTATGGGACACGTCTCAAGATCACGTGCAAATGCCAACAATAGATCGTGGGTCACCAAAATTCGACCGTGGAGGCCTACGAAATGGTACGGGCTAGGATACGGGTCTTACAATGCAGTCTCAGAGTATGCTCGAGGTCACTACAAAGGGCTCGTCACCTTATCAGTGTAGGCCAACAACTCGAATAGAATGTCTCATAATACCGTATTCGACTCACGAGTCTGGGTTACTCACTGGTCACTACAGGGAGACTCGTAGCCCCAGCGTAGGCCGACTGCTCGACCACGGTGTCCCATACCACCATGTCCTGCTCATGAGCCTTAGCGGATCGAGGTACTAAGGTTAAAAGGGCTTTTCCACTGATAAGTTTGGTACCTTAGGTTCAAGCAGTAGCGTTCATACATGGTAACCATACATTGGGCCAATGGTTTATTAGACGAGTTCGACTAGTACGAGTGTACGCTGAATTAATCGACAAGGTACCGTTGTCGACGATCCTCGTACGACTCGGATTTACCGAACTCCTCAATTGTGGCGAGACTAGCTAGGCCACTCAAACTGGAATTGTTACCGGTTGTCTGGACTACAACGTAGTCCCAATCACAGTCAATTACAATAGGCATTCATATGCACTAGTCAAGATAGCGTGAGCAGCCAATTTAAATATAAATCTCATTTAAGCATTTTAAGAAACACATAGAGTACATGTTAACGTACATAGACATTTCAGTCATATGTCACGTAGCAATGAGGTAGATTACATGAAGGAAATAGTAATTATAAATAAGTTAATTGAGAATCTTATCTCAATACCCGCATTAAACACATTTCATTAAGCATTTTCTCATTCAAACATTTTATCAAACACTTAGAATACACATATTAATACACATGTATTAGACTAGTTATAATATATATCCTGGCAAGCCTTTTTTTCAAAGGACTTGCCACATACACAACAAGCATATATTCGTAGTTAATAATCATGACAAGCACATATCCAAATTCAATATTTATTCAGACATTTTTACAAGCACTTAGACTATACATATTACATGCTTGTAATAAATTAGTTAAACCACAGTATGGAAAATCCTTCCTTATAAGAGTTTCCATACATACAACAATCATGTATTCCCACACATCAATCGTAATAAGCACAAATCATAATTTCATATTCATTCAAACATTTTAACAAACACATGAAATGCATTATATTCAACATAGTCACATATATATGTAATAAAAAGAAATCCTTGCATCTAAGCACATGTGACAGTAATCAAGTCAGTCATAAATCATTAACTGACATTGAAAGCCTTGAAAACCATAACCTAAACATCTATAATCCACACCTTTCACCGATAGACTCGTAACGAACTCAGTTTAAACCATAAGTCTTTGTTTACAGCAAGATGACAACTTGTAACATGAATAGGTTAGCTATTTCACCCTAGACTCTATTCAAATCTCTAAAACCAAATGGGGTTAGGATTCCTTACCTTAGAACAAAGTTAGAATCGCTGAAATATTGATACAGAAGCGGTGATTTGGCCAGTGGAGTGATGAGATCGAATCTGAGGAACTCTCTCCCACTCGCACTCTCACTTTCTCTCTCTTTCTATCTCTTTTTGCTCTCTTCTCTCGCCTAGGGTTGCAAAATCGTATGGAATGAGAGAGAGAGAGAGGGTTTAAGCTCTTTATATAGGCTCAGAAGTGATGGGAATGGCCCCAGGGCCAAGGTATACTTAGGTTATAGCCAAATAGCGTCTGTTCCGATCCAACGGAGCACTTCTAGATGCCCCTTTGCTGAAAGTGGTTGAACTTAAGCTTCCTGACCATGGATCTACGTCAAGCTAAGTTTTTAGTCCGATCGAGTTTACAGATCGCCCGTGGCAGACCAGTTTCAGTTCGACGGTCACCTGTATCCGATCAGGGCCATAAGTACACTGACATGTGTGGGACATCTTCCCTGATCTGAGGGTATAATTGGGTCAGATTCTGATGGTTTGAACCCTTATAATTGGCCCGCAAGCAACACAACTCAGATTTCTTAAATTTGGATTTAATTCTAAAAAACATTCACGTTTCTCACACACTTCACTCCAGGCTCAAGTAAATAGTCATGCGATACCATCTAGACTTAATTTCTGAGGTGGTCGTCAAGTCCAACAAGACGGTCATATTCGTCTAATTTTGTCGCTATCAGACTTTCGATGTGTGGTCCAGGTCTGATACGAAGTTTCCAGATCCTTCCGAGAGTAACTAGGTTTAGAGATTGATCTTAAGTTTTAGGGTAATATAGTATTAACGATTTCACAAGTTTTGGATCTTACAGATCGTATTTAAAGTGGTTCAAGCTAATTCTACTGAGTATTCAGTTTACTACTTAACTAAATTTTGCCCTAATTACGACAGAATATGGTCCTAGGACAGTTCTAGGCCCATTTCTGGTACTTTTAATAAGTATATTATTTTCATTATTTTTTTAATAGTTTATCATCAAGTCTAGTTCATCTCCACTAAGTTTCAAGAGATTTTGTATTGTAGAAAAATTCTAAAAATTCCAGAAGTAGCAGCTGTCCAATGAATAATTTTTTTGGATAGTTGTCACAACAAACTCATTTTAAATATACTAAATATTTTATTATATTTTTTTACTTATTTTTATATAAAACTAGACTCATCAAACTTTAATCTAGCTTTTGAATCACCTAAATCGAACTTATAACGAGGGAGATATGACTCTTTGAAGTTGGATGAAAAATTATAGAAAAAGGGCCGCATGGCCTGCTGTGCCCCGCCGGCCCTGACGAACCTCGGTCCATTGTGGTTGGCGCAGCGGTGCTACGGTCTGTTGGACTAACTGGTGGTGGTTCTACCACCTGATATTTAAAATGGGCGTATCTTGTAATCCAGAATGAGTTACGCGACATACTATATATGAATTTGGAGTAGGAGAAGCTGATATATCCAAATAACCTATTTATTGTATAATATTCAAATATTTTAATGGTTAAAAGCTTATTTTATTAATTTAATTACTATGTATAGTAAATTTTAGTTTAAGTATTGTTCTTCATCACTTAAACTTTAGGATTCATATATAATATGAAAGTACTTAGAAAATTTTGAAGAATAAGGTGGTGAAAGGTGAGATTTTGAAGAAAATGGATTAAAAAAAGATTTTTGACTTTGGGGAGTTCTGAGAAGTTACTAAGATGTTAGGATCAACCCATTACCTAAGGACGTTTATTTCCAACTTGGTAAAAATTTGGGGTGTTACATTAGGATTACTCAGGAGTAACTTTATTAGCTTTCAAGCCCAGTAGAGGATCCAATCACAAACTATTTGAGAGATGAACAATATGCAAACTAGTTTATAATAGATATGACCGTGTATGTGTGTGAGGTGTGATCTCAGATATTCAGATATGAAAATATTAAAGTAATTCACACAAATAAAAGAATAGTAATCTCAAACACAGTCATTTTTATAGTGGTTCGACTACTTGTCTACTCCACTCCCGGTAACCGCACTCAAACCTTGAGTGTATCGGATTTCACTAAGGAGGTTTTACAGCGGTTCACCTCAAACCTAAGGTTTTAAATCAGGTTTACCTTCAACCTTTACAACCTACACCTACGCTGACTGTTTATGTTCCCTGATCAAGGGTCAGCACATAACACCCGATTTTAGGCACATTGGCCAAGGATCCATATAAGGGACCTCACTATTTATGCTCTCACGAGCAAGGGTCAACACAACGCACCCACTTTTAGGTACACTGGACAAGGATCTTCCACAAGCCCCTAACTATTTATGCTTTCTACAGAGAAAGGGTCAACACAACGCACCCACTACGTACACTCCTGCCGGAGGCTTCCTTGAGGACTTACAAGGGGTGAGAAACACCTTAGATCCAATCCTACAAAGGAATGATCACAAGGGTCCTCTGGACTCAAGTTACTTATAGATAAGTGGATGAGTCTCATTCAGCACATTGTGAAAGATCTTCTTCTTTATTGATGAAGAATCTTTTGCTTCCTTGATCTGCAACACAGATGATATATCAATATACAACGTTCAATTGGGCTAAGGTTATGATGGAATCCTACTCTTAAATATTTTCATATAAAGGAGATAGAGTGATTCCAATCATCTATGCATTGAAGGCATCCCAGCTTAATGATATGCCATTAAGGTGCTAGCTGGAGAATCCTTAAATGCGAAAGTTTATTCCCCAATCCACTCTATTGAATATCAATGATGAGGGTGGATTAGAGGATGAACTCCCATGAGAGAAAGGGCTTTGGGTATATGATCTAAGGTAAAACACTCAAAAGCACTCTCTTCTTTCTCTACCAGCAATAATAGACAAGTCCTCTTTATATATACAAAAGGTTCCAACGGATATAAAACGGTCACATTTATGACAGAGTTTGATATCATCGAGCGTATACTTTCGATAGCATCGGTGGTCCTCTAGATGATAAAAACTTAAATGTCATATGCTTTTGAAACCTATTGCCAGCTGGTCGAGGGAATCAAAACACATGTCGATGTCATGGGATTTTGAACTCCGATTTCATCGATGTAAGGTTCGATTCCTTGACATTTGAAAATGAGAGAAACTTTTTTGAAATATTTCAGGTTTACAAGAATCATCGAGGGACCTTTGATATCATCAGAATTGAAATGTCGATGATATCGATAGCTGCGTCGAGGATCAATAAATCTAGGGGATTTTCGTTTAAGCTTGTTGGATAGTTTCTTTCCCTATTCAATGCCATCAAGACCGTACCGATATCATCGATATTTGAATATCAATTCTATCGAGTGACCCTCAATTATAGATAAACTATCCTGAAATATTTTACTGAAAATCCTCGTGCCCATGATGGATATCATCGAGATCCTTCCGATGTCATCGAGATTTGAACTTCAATGGTATCGAGGAGGGCTTCGATATATCAATGCACATATGATATTCTTAAGTGAAAATAGGGGCACCAGAGATCTGCCTATCGATATTATCGAGTCACCTTTGATGGACTCGAGATTCAAATATTGATGATATTGATAGTATATCGACACATTGATAAATCCGTCTAAAGCTATATGTGGTTGCTGGACGCTTTTGTCCTCATTCTGATGGAATCAATTTGTCATCGAGGACATTAACAGCGCAGGTTGATCATATCGAGATGTGTATCGATAAAATTAACAAAGCAAGAAAACTTAGATATTTTCTATTTTTGAAAAAGTTTTCTTAACTTAAAAACCCTATGATGTTCTAATTTGTTTTAAGGGTTTTATTTACCTGATTTTTTGGGACATGGGATGTAAGGCTTAGATTTACCTATGGCAAGCTTGCACACATCCGGTTGAGGCAGACGCTTTGAATTGATCTTCCTATGAGGCTCTGCATTCTAGTTGACTAAACACTCACGCTAATTGACAAACCAAGGCACTTTCACCGGGTAGCTCTATAATTTTATGTATTGGAAAATTCTATATTGAACAAGCCTTATGGGTAAGTCCTAGAGGGGGTGAGTAGGACCATTTAAAAAAATATACCAATTAAAATCAATTAACACTTAGACTTCCAAGAGAAGTGGGTCCAAGTACATAGACTATAAATGATTTAACTAATTGAGCTACTGGTCTATAATAAGAGCTGTGAAATACGAACTGTTGATGTAAAAAAATTGGTGCGTCTTCTTTTATCCTTTCACCTACACGAAGAAGAAAGCAATGAAGACCCTGGCTAGACCCAGGGAACCTTCGATGCTAAAGTCAGTATGATGGACGTAGTAGGAGATTTTTAGGAGAGTTTTCTATGTACCTTTCATCTTAGAGGTATCCTGTATTTATAGGAATGGGAGAGTCTCATCGTGCAGAGATTCTTCTCCTAGTATCTTGGAGATTTGATATTAATCCATTTTTGGACTCCATCTGATCCCAAGATCTTTGGGATCGAGGATATTTTTACTAGATTTTTGGGATGATATTTTCATTTACACCATCTTTACCTTGCTTGGCTCAGTCCTAACCGACTCTAGCAATGAGTGGGCCTCAGCTGGCTATAAGGATAATACTATGTACCTTTTCTCGCATGAAATGGAACCGATCCGTATTCGATATCCTCTCTTAATCCGATAGCCGACTCTGTAACTAACCCAAACATGGGTCGATTTTATAGTTGGTCGGGTGGCTTCTAAGCTTTGGGCCTTAATCGGCCTCTTTAGATGTTGCTGCCTCATTTACCGAGTCAACTTTATGCATCTTATGTACTCTGTCTTGTGGCTCGAGACTTTATAAACCTCAGTTAAGATTCATTTCCCACAATCTGAGCTAAGTCTCTCCTTTAAGCATTTATTTTACTTGCCTCGGTCTGACTTGTTGCCTCAGATTCTTGGGCGGTATCAATAGAGTTGGTCCATTCCATAACTGAGTCTCTAGACTTTTTCTATTTTTATCCCAACAATAAGCCCTGTTACTCCTTACATTAACGTTGTTGATGCTATGGAGTAGAGTAATCGTTGAGTCGGCTTAAGCTATGACCGACTTTATGATGGACCATTTAATGCTCATAAGAGTCTTACATCGTCCAGAGCACATGACAGTTCGTCGATCAAGGTCACACGAGCGGGTAGTCGTCGAAGCACTCTTTTCTGCTTATAGGTGTCGGGCGCGTGGCGATGGAGGCTGTTGCGTCGTTCAAAATGCACAATGTGTCGGGCGAGGGAGTCGAAGCAACCGTTGATTTGAATCCTCCTTAAATGCCCTAGCTAAGTAGTGTGACTATAAAAGGAGGAGAGGGACGCGCATCTTCTTCTCTTTGATTTTCACTGCTCTCCCATTTTTTACCATTTTCATCCTTTCTCTCTGATTTTCACTTTCACGTTTGCCTTTTTACAACTCTTCTCGCTATCTTCAGTGAGTTTCAAACTCTCTCCCTCCCTTTCATTTTTAATTTTAATAGTAATGCACAGCTCCTCAAGCCCCTGAGAGAGACTTTCTGGTGACAAGGGTGAAGCTTGGCGTCTCTATAACGTCTCAGAATCACCTTTATTGTTGGAGGAGATGGTCATAGGTGCCAATGCGGCTTTCCAGCACTCTGAAAGGGTGGCTGGGTCCTCAGCGGAGTGTCTTATTTCTGTGGGTCCCTCCCACGGAAGGGTGTTTCTGGAAATTACCCCAGGAAGACCTAATCTTCTTGGGGAGGAAACGAAGGAAGAGGATGAGGAGACTAAAGGGGCCAGTGAGTCGGTCTTCACCTGAAGATCGGCGAAGGCTACTGAGTAGGGAACCGAGGGAGGGGAGGCTGGAGATGAGCAGAAGGGTCTGGTTCCCTCGGTCTTAACCTGGATAGGATTAGGGTCATGTATCATGTCCCAAACTCAGTCATTTTGTCTCCCTCTGCCGAGCTAATTACCGGACCGTCCTCCTGCTGTGTAACGCCTCAAAAAAATCCGTACAGAGACCCGAGTACCAACTCGATCAGAAATCACGTAGGATTAATTCCTTTAGAAATTAAGCGTAAGTTAACTAGCGCTACGTTAGATTAGCTGTGAAATTGTCCCTGATCGCTTTAAATACGTTCTGCAAGACCCAAAACTTTTAGGACCAACGACGCTACAATACCTTGAAACCTAGGATCAAACTCTAAAACCGTTTTCTCTCAGGAACCCTTTAAATTTTTATATTGGATTTAGACCGCGCGTCGAAAGTCCGATATCCACAATCTTAGACCGTTATGACCGCTTTGCTGGACTTGACAATCATTTCGAAAATCAAGCCCAACTGATGTTCTGAGGCTATTTCATTGAGCCTGGAGCAGGGAGTGTGAGAAAGAGTGAAATTCATAAAAATTTAAATGGGATTTAAATAAATCTGGCACGTTTCGCTTGTGGGATCAATATAAGCGTTCAGACCGTCGAAATCTGACCCAAATACATCCTCGGATAAGGAAACATTTCTCACTCAGGTTAGTGTACTTGGAATCCTCGATCGAGTCTCTGTGACCGCTGAACTGAAACTGGACTGCCACGTGCGATCTAGGAACTCTACCGGTCTGAAAACTTGATGTGTGCTAGATCTGATATACATGAGCTTAAATCCGACCGCGTTCGGCCAGGGGATCTCCCGAAATGCTCTTTTAGATCAGAAAAGTTTCGATTTGGTTATAACTCAAGTATACCTTTGTCCCAAGTCTATTTAGGTTAGGTTTTAGCCTATATAAGGGCTTTAAACCCTCTCATATCTCTCCCATCCGATTTTGCAAGAAACCCTAGAAAGTGGTGAGAGAGAAAGAGAGAGTTAGTGAGAGAATTTGTGAGAGAATTTCCTGCCGTTTGCTCCAGCTTTTGCACGTATCAAAGCACCGCCTTCAAATCACTTCCCTGGTGATTCCAACTCACTTCTAGGTAAGAAAACCCTAACATATAGTTGTTTTAAGGATTCTTTCGATTCAAATAGCGAAGTAGCTTATGTATCTTGTGCATTAGGTCGCCATAACACCGTTGACAAAGCATAGACTTCCTGTTCGAATCGATACACGTCAAAGGCGAAAGGTGAGGATTTTAGATGCTTAGATTGACTGATTTCAAAGCTTTCAATGTTGTTTAATAGTAGATTATCGACGAGAGCGCCGTTTGACATGTAGAACATGCTGTCTGTTTTTCATTTCATATACGTATGGAAAATATGAGAATTAGGGTATTTTAGGCATTTGTAGGAAATACTGTTTACGTCCGTATTTTGCTGAAATGATTGCCATGGGTATTTATCTTGTTAGGATATTAGAAAGGCGTGCATGATCTGTTTGGCGAAGAGATTCGCCCTAATGCGTACTTTGGGTCGACATACGCTATGTAGACTAAAGTGTGTAGACTAAGTGTTTGTATAAATGTTTGTATTAGTATGTATTGAGTAAATGGTGTTGTGAATTAGTTTTGAGATTGAATTCTCAATTAACATGCTGATGTATATGATTTCTACCATGTTGGCTATATGAATTGATTTCGTTATATATATGGAATGCATGTGTTGGTTAATTTGCTTAAGTTGTATGTTATAACATGTGTCAACATGCTTGTATTATTTATATTCATTCCTTTTACTCTCATATGATCATTGATGTTGTTTACAAATGCTTGGGGCTATAACCTAGTCCAGGAAGTCGGTAATGGATTAAATTCGTGGTTAGCTTATATTTGCCATGAAGGACGCGTCGATGAAAGTGAGTCGTGCCTTGGGCAGGCGACAGTGGTTAGGCCACACGAAGTGTTTTATGCACGTCATGTCACTCAGCTTGAGATGTGCTCGTACTAGTCTATCCCGTCAAGTAAACCGACTGGCCATTATATGTTCATCTTGTATGAGTCATAACTGCTTGAACCTAGGGTACTGAACTTACCAGTGGAACCCCTGTTAACCATGGTACCTTAATCCATAAAGACTCATGAGCTGGGCATGGTCGTATGGGACACCGTGGTCGAGCTGTCAGCCTACGCTGGGGCCACAAACGTCCTGTAGTGACCAGTGAGCACATTTGACTCGTGAGCCGATTGTGGTGGTATGGGACACTACATTCGAGCTGTCGGCCTACTTTGATTAGTGATGAGCCCTTTGTAGTGACCTCGAGTGTATTCTGAGTCTACGGGAGGCGACGACCTTTCCGTAGCGACAAGAGTACATTAGGCCTGTATCGATAAGGCCTGTATCGATAAGGTGATGGGGGAGCGGTGCAACGAGTGTGAGCAACAGCCCTGACAGCCCTTGCAGTGACCTATAAATATAACATCGTATGAGATTACTAGGAGTGACGACCCTAGACAGGATCTGTGTTGGGATTGATATAAGGAAGGTACCTTAGTTTCTCAATACTGTTGTATGAATGGACTAATAACAACTTGGTAATCATTATCCATATCGCACTGCATGTGCCTGAAAGATGTGGAGCACTGAGGAACGCAAGCATGTTGTGGGAGTAAGATGGTGCCGCATGAGGGAGTATGTCGGTGAGGGCATCCATCATGTCATTTCCTGCTTGCATTAACAACAGTATCTAGGAATGTTTGATTGCTTGCATTACTATTATCGCGTGATTGATTTGATAACATCTAATCTTTTCTCCATGATTCCACAGAGTTGATCACTCACTCCCACGTTACGGGACGGTGTTTACAACACCTACCAGACTCTGTTTTAGTTGCAGGTGACGAGGCGATACAGGACGTAGAGCCGAACTTCTACGAGGACCAGGACGAGTTCTCGTATATGCAGTTCGCTGACGACTTTACGTAGGTGGCCTGGATCCGTGGGACTTGCTAGTTGGACAGTTATACGACATTTTTTTTGGTTTGATTTATGTATATGTGACTCAGAGGTGTATTCATACTTTGGAGACAGTTTGAGATTATTTTGCTTTCATACAGTGATATATATATCTTTCAGTCTTCCGCTTGCGTTTTATCACTGGATCTGGAGTATGAATTGCAGTTTTGGTATAATCTTACTCATGTGAATGTACTAACTCAACCAACATTGAAGAATAAGCATAATTTTTGCATAAGTGATGGTCTGGAACTCGGGAGTCGGGTTCCTACACGACCCCCGATTTTTAAGGTGTTACATGCTGGGATGCTTATTATTTTCTAAGCCACTTTATAATGTGTCTTACATCTTCCCCTCAAAGGAATAACTCGGGATCTATTTTCCCGACTTCAAATAGCACCTGGGCAGATAGTCCCAAACGAGTGAAGGAACTTGTTAGGATGTTCGGTATTGCGGACTGAGACAGATTAGCCCCCACTGGCTATCGATGAGTTTCTCCATCTGTTTCAAGTACAGCCGAATCTGTAGCAGCCCGCCTAATATTTTTTATGTGCTTGGTGGAACAAGGGTGGACCTTTAATAACCGACCCACCTACCTCCAACAAGCACTGGAGAGATAGATGGTTCTGGGCGTGTGGCCACCGGGAGACTGCCGAGCTAAGGCTCATCGAATCTCGCATTCCTCGGGTGTTCTCTCAAGTAGGTGACTCAGCATACGCTTCTCGTTTATCTTCTCGTACAGTGTCTTTGAGTCTAACTAGATATGTTTAGCAGATATTCCCGAATAAAGGCCAAAACTCGGAGCTGGCGCTTTAGCTCGGATCAAGGATCTGAACTGCTAAGTCCGAATCAGCGGTCTTGGAAGAGACTTCTCCAACCAAAGCATCTTCTTGACTTGGGTTTGGACTCGGCCTTGACAGTTACCTTTTTTTTTTTTTTGTCGCATTCCCCTTGAATTTTATTTAACTTGTCTTGCTTTTTCCGATTCAGAGATGGCTGAGGCATGGCCCTTTCTTCATCCGCCTTCTAAGATGAAGGCCCCTCCGAGGTCAGTGCCTCAGCCTCTAAAGAAGAAGAAGATGGTGTTGAAGGCTAGGGGGCAAACGGCCCCAACTATCCTGACCGTCATAATTCCTAACCCGGAGGGAGGGGCAGAAGTGGTGGACACGGTGGCTCCTGAGCTAGGACCTGTTGCCAAGAAGGTTCCGGAGCAGAGGGAGGAACAGAGAAGAGGGGAGCCCTCAGGAGGGGAGACGACTCAATAGGAGACGTTGATCTTCCAACAAGCTGTGTCGGACATGGTCCCCTGGGAAATTTCCCATGGGATCAAAAAAGAGTTCACTGCCTTCTTTAAAGCTCCTAAGAGGCAGACTCTCCCTCATATGACGAAGATGCTTCTCGAGGTAACACTTGAACTTTGCACCTGTCCTAACAATTTCCTCGAGTTTAATCTGACCTCACATTCTCCTTTTGTAATTTTCTCCTTGCGTGCTCAGGGCTAACTCAGATCTGACGGATGCTCAGAAATGGGTAGAGGAGGCAGCGGAGGTGGAAGCACAACTTGCTGCTACAATGACTCGGATCAATATAATGACTGACGACTTAGGTCGATGAGGTCAAGGCTAAGATTTCTTGTTTAGCCTTACAATTGCAAGAGGTTTGGGAAGAGAACCATTTGAGTCGTCAGGCCCTATCTTCTTTGGAAGAGAAGTTGTCTCGACTCAAGATCGATACTAAGGCTGCCATCGAACAAGCCAAGGTCCAGGCCTTGAAGGCCTTTCTTAAGTCCCGAGAGTATTTGGAGGAGCGGGATCACTTGTATCAGGATGGCTACATTAAGTGTGTGGAACTGATGTGGCAATCCTTCCCCGACCTTAATCTCTCAGGCTTTGATGAAGGTGCCTCTGGGTCTGAAGGTCCGGAGACCGAGGCAGCTAGGTCTGTTGATGCTGTGGCTGATCCTAAGGTGGCTACAGATGCTACTCCTGAGGCGCCGCCATAAGTTGCTCTAAGTGACGGCAGCAGTTGAGTCCGAGTTACCTACTGAGTTAGCTCACAATGGACCTTGGGACTTCATGCTAAGCGTGTTAAGCACTTTAAGCACACTAAGCTTTAGGCACTTCAAGCACACCAAGTTTCAAGGCGGGCTCTAGAGCATCTGCAACTAAGAGAGGACATCGTTTTCGTGGCTAACTCTTTTTACCTCTATTTTTATTTTTTGTCAATGTAACTCCAAAGTGGGGATCAATGTAATCCAATCTAAAACTTATACTAATGAATGAGTATACACGGTTTTCTTATTAACTTGACTCAGCTTACATACTTTACATTCTTTACTTAATCGAGTCTTTTCAATTGCTCAACGGTATACTTAGGGATAACAGATTTTTAGATGCTTGGCATTCCAAGGATAGAGGAGTCGTTGCCCGGTTATATCATCCAACCGATACATTCCAGGTCGGATGGTGCTCGATACTATATATGGTCTTTCCCAATTAGGTCCCGATGTGCCTGCACCAACTTCCTTAGTATTCAAAATATTTTTTGAAGGACCATGTCTACTACTCGGAAGCTACTAACCTTCACTCAGGCATTATAGAACTGAGCTATATGATGTTGTCGAGCTATCATATGTAGATGAGCCACTTCCCTTTGTTCTTCCAAAAGGTCGAGTTTAAGAACTAGCAATTCTTCATTGTCTAACTCATTAAATGAATTGACCTGAGCTGAAGGTAGTCCGATCTCAACTGGAGTGACTGCATCTGATCCATATGCAAGGGAGAAGGGAGTTTCTCCCATGGCCATTCGAGCAGTGGTTCGGTATGCCCATAGTATTTTAGGAAACTCTTTATCCCATGCTCCTTTAGATCAGTCGAGTCTAGTTCATAGGTGTTGTTTTATGATCTTATTGACTACTTTAACTTGTCTGTTCATTTGAGGAAGATGGGAGGATGAGTAAACATTTCTGATTCTGAGATTATCATACATCTCCCGATACCGCCTGCTGTCGAACTGCTTCCCGTTGTCGGTAACCATGATCTAAGGTATCTTGAATCGGTAGAAGATATTTTTTTAAACAAAGTCCGTGATCTTTTGTTTGATTATTATAGCCAATGGCTCGGCTTTGGCCCACTTTGTGAAGTAATCTACTACAATAACAACAAACTTGGTCTGGCCTTTCCCCAAAGGGAGAGGTCCGATGATGTCGATTCTCTACTATGCGAAGGGTTAGGGGGTGACCATAGGGGTCAGTTCCTCTGGCGATTATCTCGAGACACATAAAATCATTAGCATTTGTCACAACTTTAGATAAGCTTGCGAGCATTGTTCTAAATGGTCAACTAGTAATACCCTTTTCGCAAGACCTTTTGTGCAAGCGATCCTCCTCCCGAATGATTTTCACAAATCCCTTCGTGAATCTCTCGCAATACGTAATTGGCTTCATCATGATTTAGGTAGCATAACAAAAGAGTGAAAAATCCTTTCTTATATAATACCCCATTAAGTATGGTGTAATGAGAGGCTCGGACCTTCAATCGCCAGGCCTTAGCACGATCTTTGGGCAACTTTCCACTGTTGAGACATTAGACAATCAGGTTGAGCCAAGTAGGTTCCGAGTCAATTGAATGTATGGTCGAGCTAAGCGGAACGATGATACTCGGCTTAGCGACATTATAACACCCTGAAAATCGGGGGTCGTGTATAAACTCAACTCCTGAGTTCCAGACCGTCACTTATGCAACAAAAATGATTATGATTCAATGTTGTCTGATTTAAAGCATCCATATGAGTAAAAGTATACCAAAACTGCAATTCATACTTCAGATCCAGTGATAAAAGCAAGCGGAAGACTAAACAATATATATATATATATATATCACTGTATGGAAAAACAAAGTAGATCTCATCTGTCTCTAAGGTATGAATACATCTCTGAGTCTCATATACATATACATGAACAAAATTAAATGTTCAAAATAGTCCCACTGAAGTCCCGTCAACCCAGGTCGCCTATGTAAAGCCATCATGATACTGCATGTACGAGAACTCGTCCTGGTCCTCGTCGAAGTCTGGCTCTGCCTCCTGGATCTCAGCCTCACCTGCATCTACAATAGGGTCTGGTGGGTGTTGCAAACACCATCCCGTAACGTGGTAATGAGTGATCAACTCAGTGGAATCATAGAGCAAAGATTAGCATGTTCACAAATCAATCATGCAATAATAGTAAAGCAGTAAATCAGACAATCCTAATACTGTTGTTAATGCAAGATGATATGACGTGATGTATGCCCTCACCGACGATCTCCCTCATATGGCAACATCTTACGACCGCGGCATGCCACACTCCCTAGAGTGCTCCACATCTTCTAGGCACATGCAATGCTATAGTGATATGATTTCTGAGTTGTTATTAGTCCATTCAAACAGCAGGATTGGGAAACTAAGGTACTTCCCTTGTATCAATCCCAACACAGATCCTGTCTAGGGTCGTCACTCCTAGTAATCTCATACGATGCTTATTTTGTAGGTCGCTGCAAGGGCTGCCAGGGCTGTTGCTCACACTCGTTGCACCGCTCCCCCATCACCTTATCAATACAGGCCTACTGTACTCTACCGCTACTGAAGGGTCGTCGCCTCCCGTAGACTCAGAATACGCTCGCGGTCACTACAAAAGACTCGTCGCCTGATCAATGTAGGCCGACAGCTAGAATATAGTGTACCATACCACCATAATCTGCTCACGAGACTAGGTGCTCACTGGTCACTATGGGGAGGTTTGTGTCCCCAGCGTAGGCCGACAGCTCGACCATGGTGTCCCATACCACCATGCCCGGCTCATGAGTTTTCGTGGATCAAGGTACCATGGTTAACAGGATTTACAATGGTAAGTTCAGTACCCTAGGTTCAAGCAGTTATGACTCAGATAGGGTGAACATACATTGGCCAGTCGGGTTACTTGACGAGCTCGACTAGCGCGATCGCATCTCAAGTCGAACGACATGAAGTGCGTAAAACACTTCGTGTGGCCTAACCACTGCCGCCAACTCCAAACACGACTCGCGTTCATCGACGCGTCGTTCGTGTCCAAGACCAGCCAGCCACGAATTTGCTCGGTTACCGACTTCCTGGACTAAGTCTAGTCCTAAACAATTATGGAATCAAATCAGCAATTTATGTAGGAGTATTGGAATTGAAATACAATCATGTGAGCATGTTAACACACGTTATAACATACAACTTAAGAAAATCTTCAAGCACATATATTTTATGCATGTAATGAAATCATGCATATAGTCAATATGTAGGAAATCGTTTAGATCAGCATATTAATTGAGAAATCAATCTCAAACTAATTCATAACATCATTTAATTCAATACATACTAATACAAACATTTATACAAACACATACACTACACACTTAAGTCTACATATAGTATGTCGACCCGAAGTGTGCAACTAGGCGAATCTCTTCGCCAAACTAATTATGCACGTATTCCTAACTTCCTAATACGACAACAAACCATGTCAATCACATCAGCAAAATATGAATGTAACCTGTACTTCCTACAAATGACTAAAATGCCTTAAATCTCATATTCTTCGTTGATTTACGAAACAGGAAACGGATAGCATGTTGTACATGTCAAACGGTGATGCCGTCGATAATCTACTATTAAACGACATTGAAAGCGTTGGAAACCATCAATCAAAGCGTCTAAAATCCTCACCTAGTCTCTTGTAGACTCGTGATTTCAAACGGAGCGTACACGCTTCGTCTACGGCAGTAAGAGAACCTGTTTTACGAAGTACGTTAGCTAACATGCTATGAATCCTAGTAAACCCTAAATCAACAACTTCTAGGGTTGTTTCATACCTGAAAAAGCAGAAGAATCACCGGCTTGGTGATCAGGAAGGGTTGTTTAGGCACTAGCAACAGGTTGCACGAAGGCTGGAAGAATCCCTTCTACACTCTCTCTCAAACTCTCACCTTTTCTCTCTCCCAATCTAGGGTTTCTTGCAATTTCGGATGGGAGAGAGGAGTGAGGGTTTCAACCCCTTTTATAAGCTTAAAAATGCCCGAAATAGGCTCGGGAACGAAGTTTACTTAGTGCATATCCAATTTGGGGCTGTTTCGGTCCAAAAGATGCTTTCTGGTGGTCCCCTGGTCGAATGCAATCGGACTTAAGCTCATGTATACCAGATCTAGCACGTATTAAGTTTTCAGTCTGGCAAGGTTCGCAGATCGCACGTGGCGGACCAGTTTCAGTTCAGCGGTCACCGCACGTAGATCAGGGCTGAAAGTCTCATAATAAAATCCTCACGAACAAGACCGGTGCTCCCCAAGGAGACACACTAGGCCGTATAAGGCCAAGCTCTAGCAGACCATCAATCTGCGTCCTCAACTCCTCCATCTCACATGGTGCCATGCGATACCTTGGTAGTGAGACGGGTGTAGAACCAGGAACCAGATCGATAGTGAAATCGATCTCTCGTCAGGGCGACAAACCAGGGATCTTCCTGAACGGATCCCTGAACTCAGAAACGACGGGCGTATGCTCAAGTATCTGGGCACCAGCGTCGCGCAATAAAGTGGCGTAACTAAGTATGTGGAAAGAGAGATTTACCCGCACTGAAAACGTGAAAGGCGTGCCCTCAGGCTCGTACACCGTCACCATACGAGCCTCGCAGTCAATCTCGGCCCTCCCAGCAGTCAACCAGTCCATGCCAAGAATGACATCGAGATAAACGAGCGAGGGATAGACGACAAGATCAAGAGCCATCGTCCTGCCTCCCAGATTAACTAAACAACCCTCACACATCTGGATAACATCCGAATAATCCCCATGAGCTGCAAAGACTCGCACGCTATCCATAGTGATAGTCTGTAACCCAAGACGCCTGACTACAGCACGTGATATCAAAGAAATCATGGAACCAGTGTCCACCATCACGAGAATAGGAGTACCTCCAATATGGGCTATGACCTCGAAGGCCGAATGTTGAAAAGTCGGAGTCACAGCTGCCTCAACTGTCAATGTATGAACCCGAGCCTGTTGTGGCCGGTTCGGCCACTGTGTCAAGGGCCGTGCAGGCTATCTGATCTGTGATATCGAAGGTCTGAAAGAAGGGTGCGTAGGAGCTAACCGTATAGGCGGTGCTGATATCGCCTGTGAACGAGCACGGTCAATCTTCTGCGGCGGCGAGAACCCACTATCTCGTATCCGAGAAAAACAGCTCTGCGCCAAGTGGCCTGTCCTCTCACAGTATGTACATGTCAAATCAGGGCACCGAAACGGTGGTACAGGCGCTGTAGTCCTAGTAGGAGGGTCAACGCGAGGCCTCTTTCCCGCGAGGGGCCTGTCCTGCATGTCTGGTCGTGGCCTAGAAGCAACAGGGCCACGAGATCACGCAAGTCGATCCACATCCTGCTCTGCCCGCATAGACATGTGAATCAACTCCGCATAAGAGGGAATGCTCACACAGCACATCTTCGACAGAATATCTGGTCGCAAACCCTCCAAAAAGCGCAGAATGCGCATCTGCTCATCAGCCAAAATAGTCGGGACGTATCTGTCCAACTCCATAAACTGATGCTCATACTTCGTGACTGTCATGGCTGCCTGTCTGAGGCGGAGAAACTCATTCTCCCTATCATGCCTGTACGTCTAGGGGTAATACTTCTCGTGAAAGCGGAACTCAAACGCTGCCCATGTCCATACAAAGTCAGCGGCAACGGTCCGCAATACGCTATCCCACCACAGGATGGCCTCTCACTCAAACAGGAATGTAGCTAGCTCTACCTGCTCAGCCTCTGTGCAATGAAGCATCCGTAATATCTTCGACACACGGTCGAGCCAGTACTCGGCCTCCTCGAGTCTGTGAGAACCCATAAAAGTGGGAGGCCGTAGGCGCTGAAATCACTCTAATAGGCCCCGTGTATCTGCGGCATTCCCCGCAGGGTAAGCAGGCGGTACAGGATGAGCCGTGCCCTCATCCTGGGCGTATGTATAAGCATCCTCAGCTGGATGCGCAGGTGGTGCAGGTGGAGCCACACCCCCACCCTGGGCTAATGTCCCCACAATGGTAGTCAGAAGCTGCTGCTGCTGCTGCATCATAGCCAACATTTACTCAAATCTGTCAGGAGGTGGAGCAGGCTGTGGCGGGTGCTGCGTCGAAGTAGATGCACGATGTGGCTCTCTGACTGATGGTGTGAATGGCGGTGGTCCAACTGTAGGACCAGAAGTAGGCTGAGACGTACGAACTGTCTCAGGAATCGGGCCCACAGCAGGGTCTGCATGGGTGTCAGACTGCGAAGGAGTCTGATCCATATGCTCACTCAATGCAAGCCGAACCGTGCTCCGCGTAGCCTTAGGCGGCATTCCCTATTATTCAAAATAGGGCGCAACCTTGTCAGTCTCGATAGCACAAATACACCGCAATCATTCACACAAGGAGTCAAAGGCATTCCATACATTTCATTTAATCAAAATTGTCACAATACAAGGGATATATACTTACAAGCATCATGACGAGAAATACATGGGAACTAAGACAGTTAAAATTACAACAGCAACATAAGCAAAGCACTAGCCCTAACAAGCTTATACAACAAAAGCAGAAAATGACTAACTACTAACAACAACCTCTAAGGTCGCATCGCTAGTCCGAGTCGGGTGACGGAGGAGGAGCACCCTTATCCTGCAAGCAACACAGGATCGCCTTCAAGGTGCGAGTCACCTTGCCGAATTTCCTCTTTGTAACGGCCTTGGCATCCTCGACTTCAGCGGAAAGTTCCTGAACTTCCCTTCGCAAGGCGATCTGACTCTCCTCGATCCGAGCAATACGATCATCGCTAGTAGCCTGCACAGAAGGAGGAGGGCCCTCATCTGTATCCTGAGCCTCCTCTTCTGCCTCTTCCTGAACTTCTGCTCTAGGTTCTTCTTCGCTTTGATCTTCCTCATCATCAAAGTCATCCTCGTTATCCTCCTCAAGCTGATTTTCACGGTACTGAGACCCAATCTTCATCTTGACCATAGTCGACTCATCAATGGTATGAATCGAAACTGGCAATTCTGGCCCAAGTCTGTAAGCGAACTCAAGCACGATCTTGCATATCAGTCGACCAAAAGGAAGCGATTCGGATGTTCTTCTTGACTTGGCTATAAGGATTATCTGTCGCAAGATGAAAGTGGCCATACATACATTCTCTCCCTGGGCCACCAGATACAAGAAATCGACCATAAGGCGTGTACATTTAATGCGATTCGTCGACCTAGGATAAACATTGTACGTGCAGATATGGTGTAGTAGGCACAAATCATCAGACATATACGTCGCCTTGAGGCTATTATTAGGCTGCCATGGAACCAACTTACCGCACAGAAACCTGGTGCGGCGATCTCGTTTACGCCTGCTCCTCAGATTCTTCTCACTAGGATGAACATCACTAAGAGGCACGTTCAGAAGTCGTGCAATCAGTCGCACATCAATCGTAGCCATCCGATCTTTACCAAAAGGGATTTTGAACTGCAATGGCTCTAAGGTAGGATTCTGGATACAAGCGTAGAAGGCAGAAATGGTGCTAACATTAGTACGAGCGCGAGCTTCAAAGATCGGACCCCAATGCGCAGGTTCAATGCGCTCGAACAACAAAAATTTTCTGAACAATCGCCCTTCCACGTCTGCCTCAAACAACACTTTGCGATCAGTGTATTGACCGTGGAGCATCTCTGATAGAATTACTCTCCCAAGGTGAGTATGGGGATCCAAATCCCGCTTTGTACGGCACTATAGGGCTGTAGCTAAACCTGTGGCGGTGCTTGAACTTGCGGCACCACCCCGTGATCTTCTCGATTGAGCAGGGTGACTCGGTCCAGCCTCATCTATTACGGTCTTCCTTTTACCCATCAAAGATAAGATGGAGGAAAGTGATAAAAGGCCTAAAATTACTTCCATGAAAGCCATGGAAAATGGAGAAAATGCGAAGAAGTGGCTGTCCAAACTGGAAAAGGGAGATCTAGGTGTCGTAGAGGGATGCTTCAAGCTTTCTAAAGATGTATTTTTAAGGAGAAATGAAAATAAAAAAGTGGAATAGAGCACCTCACGATTTCAGCTCGATTTGGGGGTTTTTGGAGCTCCAAGAGATGAAATCTTCAAGAGGGAGAGCTGCCAACCAAAATAGATTAATGGAGGGTGGTCTTTTTTGGCCAAGGATGGATCTAGGGGTGATTTGGAATCACGAATTTTGGAGATGGTTGCTGGAAAATAAAAATGAAGCTATGGGGAGGGCTGTTTGTTAAGGAGAGGCAAGTTTTAGGGGTTTTCTTTAGACGGAACACGTATGGGGGGTGTGTACATGGAATTTAAGGGCGTGTGCCCAAAATTACTTCAAGTGGGCCCACCTGTACGGCGATGCATCACCGGATCGGCGATGGCATCGTCGATCGGTGGTGCATCCGGCCGGTGGGGCTAGATGGGTTTGGTCCCCCATGGTCCAAGGACCCCAGATATGTACGGTTCAACCCTTGGTTCATAGTATTTTGACCTATATAGGCCCAAACATGTGTTCGGAGCTTTTCGGGACCAATCCACAATTCCAAATACAAAACCTATCATGCAGCATATGATTTTGGGGTATAAGGATCTAGTACATCTATTTAGAGCCTTATTTACTAAAGAAAGTGAAGTTAGAATGGCCTTATGGCCATTTTTCATGAAATTTTACTATTCACTATAAAATTTTGTGAAAGTATTATTTTGTGTTATTTTCACATTATGTTTGATCCCTAACATAAAATGGATAAGAAAGAAATGAAGATTGGAGTGGTGAGAGGAAGAATTTTGAAGATTTTTGGTGAAACGGGGTTTTTAAGCCCTAGCGATTGAATACAGGAGTCGTGGTCGTCCCACGGCCCAAGGATTTACTTTTATGGGTTTAAAATCATTCAAGAACGTCTCAACCCGACTTCCTATGACCTAGGAGCTATTTGGGTTGCTTTACGCGACCCGAGATGCGTTACAGACTCGATCATGCGATCGATCCAAATAGACTTCGCCTATTGGCGAATCTGCGATCCTAGAAATGCTTCTAGCCCCTTCTCGCACCCACCTAAGTCAAAGGAAGTGACAGCGTACGTCACGAGACCATAACCCAGGCCCAGTATACTCTTATTCATGCTCTGATACCAACTTGTAACACCCTGAAAATCGGGGGTCGTGTATAAACTCAACTCCCGAGTTTCAAACCGTCACTTATGCAACAAAAATGATTATGATTCAATGTTGTCTGATTTAAAGCATCCATATGAGTAAAAGTATACCAAAACTACAATTCATACTTCAGATCCAGTGATAAAAGAAAGCGGAAGACTAAACAATATATATATCACTGTATGGAAAAATAAAGTAGATCTTATCTGTCTCTAAGGTATATATACATCTCTGAGTCTCATATACATATACATGAACAAAATTAAATGTTCAAAATAGTCTCACTGAAGTCCCGTCAACCCAGGTTTCCTATGCAAGCCATCATGATACTGCATGTACGAGAACTCGTCCTGGTCCTCGTCGAAGTCTGACTCTGCCTCCTAGATCTCAGCCTCACCTGCATCTACAACAGGGTCTGGTGGGTGTTGCCAATACCATCCCGTAACGTGGGAATGAGTGATCAACTCAGTGGAATCATAGAGCAAAGATTAGCATGTTCACAAATCAATCATGCGATAATAGTAAAGCAGTAAATCAGACAATCCTAATACTGTTGTTAATGCAAGATGATATGACGTGATGTATGCCCTCACCGATGATCTCCCTCATATGGAAACATCTTACGACCGCGGCATGCCACACTCCCTAGAGTGATATGATTTCTGAGTTGTTATTAGTCCATTCAAACAACAGGATTGGAAAACTAAGATACTTCCCTTATATCAATCCCAACACAGATCCTGTCTAGGGTCGTCACTCCTAGTAATCTCATACGATGTATATTTCGTAGGTCGCTGCAAGGGCTGCCAGGGCTGTTGCTCACACTCGTTGCACCGCTCCCCCATCACCTTATCAATACAGGCCTACTGTATTCTACCGCTACTGAAGGGTCGTCGCCTCCCGTAGACTCAGAATACGCTCGCGGTCACTACAAAGGACTCGTAGCCTGATTAGTGTAGGCCGACAGCTAGAATATAGTGTCCCATACCACTATAATCTGCTCATGGGACTAGGTGCTCACTGGTCACTACGGGGAGGTTTGTGGCCCCAGCGTAGGTCGACAGCTCGACCACGGTGTCCCATACCACCATGCCTGGCTCATGAGTCTTCGTGGATCAAGGTACCATGGTTAACAGGGTTTACAATGGTAAGTTCAGTACCCTAGGTTCAAGCAGTTATGACTCATACAGGTTGAACATACATCGGCCAGTCGGGTTACTTGACGAGCTCGATTAGCGCGATCGCATCTCAAGTCGAAGGACATGAAGTGCGTAAAACACTTCGCGTGGCCTAACCACTGCCGCCAACTCCAAACACGACTCGCGTTCATCGACGCGTCGTTCGTGGCCAAGCCCAGCCAGCCACGAATTTGCTCGGTTACTGACTGCCTGGACTAAGTCTAGTCCCAAAAAATTATGGAATCACACCAGCAATTTATGTAGGAGTATTGGAATCGAAATACAATCATGTGAGCATGTTAACACATGTTATAACATACAACTTAAGAAAATCTTCAAGCACATATATTTCATGCATGTAATAAAATCATGCATATAGTCAACATGTAGGAAATCATTTAGATTAGCATATTAATTGAGAAATCAATCTCAAACTAATTCATAACATCATTTAATTCAATACATACTAATACAAACATTTATACAAACACATACACTACACACTTAAGTCTACATATAGTATGTCGACCCGAAGTGCGCAACTAGGCGAATCTCTTCGCCAAACTAATTATGCACATATTCCTAACTTCCTAATGCGATAAAAAACCATGTCAATCACATCAGCAAAATATGAATGTAACCTGTACTTCCTACAAATGACTAAAATGCCATAAATCTCATATTCTTCGTTGATTTACGAAACAGGAAACGGATAGCATGTTGTACATGTCAAACGGCGATGTCGTCGATAATCTACTATTAAACGACATTGAAAGCGTTGGAAATCATCAATCAAAGCGTCTAAAATCCTCACCTAGTCTCTTGTAGACTCGTGATTTCAAACGGAGCGTACACGCTTCGTCTACGGCAGTAAGAGAACCTGTTTTACGAAGTACGTTAGCTAACATGCTATGAATCCTAGTAAACCCTAAATCAGCAACTTCTAGGGTTGTTTCATACCTGAAAAAGTGGAAGAATCACCGGCTTGGTGATCAGGAAGGGTTGCTTAGGCACTAGCAACAGGTTGCACGAAGGCTGGAAGAATCCCTTCTACACTCTCTCTCAAACTCTCACCTTTTCTCTCTCCCAATCTAGGGTTTCTTGCAATTTCGGATGGGAGAGAGGAGTGAGGGTTTCAACCCCTTTTATAAGCTTAAAAATGCCCGAAATAGGCTCGGGAACGAAGTTTACTTAGTGCATATCCAATTTGGGGCTGTTTCGGTCCAAAAGATGCTTTCTGGTGGTCCCCTGGTCGAATGCAATCGGACTTAAGCTCATGTATACCAGATCTAGCACGTATTAAGTTTTCAGTCTGGCAAGGTTCGCAGATCGCACGTGGCGGACCAGTTTCAGTTCAGCGGTCACCGCACGTAGATCAGGTCTGAAAGTCTCATGATAAAAAATAGAAATTTCTCCTGATCCGTGGGTGTAATCAGGATGAATTCTTATGGTCAGAACGCTCAATACTAACGCATCAAGTCGTGTGCCAGATTTGAATTTGAAATTCCAATTCTGTCCCTATTCGCACTCTCTTCGGTCCGGGCTCAATGAAATAGCCTGTGATTATCGGTTTGACTTGATTTTCGAAATGAGTGTCAAGTCCAGCTAGGCGGTTCTAACGGTTTAAGATAGGAGGTATCGGATTTTCGACGCGCGATCTAGATCCAATACAAAGATTCAAAGTGGTCCAGAGAATAAACCTACTTAGAGTTTGGTCCGAGGTTATAGAGTATTATAGAGTCATTTGTTCTACTCGATTTGGGTCTTGTAGAACGTATTTAAAGTGATCTGGGACTATTTCCCAGCTACTCCAGCGTTGCGCTAGCTAACTTAGTCATATTTTTTAAAAGAATTAATTCTACATAATTTCGGGTCGAGTTGGTACTCGAGCCCAAGTATGGATTTTTCACGGGCGTTACAGACATACTCGATTGGGATGGACCTAGGCATATTGTCTTCATCGGTAAAGGAAAGCTTCACTAATAGGTCAACCTTAGCATTTTCCATTCGAGGGATCTGAGTGACTAACACATTTGAAAACCATATATCAATTCTTTAGCTTTCTTCGTTTATGTTTTTAGTTGCTCTTTACTAGTTTAATATATGCTCATGACCTGATTGACGACCAACTGCGAGTCGCTGAATACGTTAAGATGAGTAACACCGAGGCTGGCTACTAGTCGGAGGATGAGCAACAAGGCTTAGTACTCTGCTGTATTGTTCAAGGCGTGAAATCTAAGTCTTAAGGCATATTGTATGTAGGTCTGATCGGGAGTTTCCAAGATGACTCCTGCCCTGCTTGCCTTAGAGTTAGAGGAGCCATCGACATAAAGCTTCCAGGGGATTGGGTCGGGTGATGAGTTGGGAGAAGAGTTGGCAATTGGTTAGCAAACTGATCCGCAAACTCGGTAAGTGAATCGACTTATGGTGTAACTTTAGCTATGAAGTCAACCATGGCCTGGTCTTTAACTGTTACCCTCGGCTTGTATTGAATGTCAAATTCACTGAGCTCGATCACCCATTTCGTTAGTAGACCGGATGCTTCTAGTTTCTGAAGGATTTGACACAGTGGGAGATCGATCATGACAATGATAGTGTAAGCTTAAAAGTATGGTCGAAGTCATCGGGAGGAGACGACTAAGACTAGGACCACCTTCTCCAGGGGTGAATATCTGGTTTCTACCGGTAATAGTGCTTTGCTGATGTAATACACCGGAAATTTCTTTCCTTCGTGCTCATGTATTAAAGTTGAGCTTACGATTGTGTCGGAGACCACCAAGTATAACAGCAAAGCTTCCCCAGGCTTGAGTTTTTATAAGAGAGGTGGAGATCTGAGATATTATTTTAACTGCTGGAATGTTGCTTCACACTCTTTCGTCCACTCTATCGTCTGTCGTCCCTTCAGTTGTTTGAAGAATAGAAGCACTTATCAGTAGCTCGGGAGAGGAAGTGGTTGAGTACTGCTACTCATCCAGTCAGCCTTTATATATCCTTGATTGTTTTTTAGGATTTCATATCAAGTAATGCTTTTATTTTTTTGGATTCGCTTCAATCCCTCGCTGGCTGACCAAGAATCTGAGAAATTTACCCGAGCTTACCCCAAAGACAAACTTGCTTAGGTTCAACCTCATCTGGTATTTGTGAAGGATGAAAAACATCTCCTCTAGGTTGGTAATATAATCAGCTTCGTGTACACTTTTGAAGAGCATGTCATCAATGTATACTTCCATGGTTCGGCCGATCTTCCAAGCGAACATTTTGTTTACCAATCGTTGGTAGGTCGCTCCTATATTCTTTAGACCAAATGGCATCATACAGTAATAGTAAAGTCCTTTATCAGTGATAAAGGCAGTCTTAGATTTATGTGATTAATGCATTATAATTTGATTGTATCCAAAATAATCATCCATAAAATTAAGAAGTTCATACCCTGTCAAGCTATCCACTAGCAGATCAATCCTTGGAATATGGAAGCTATCCTTTGGGCAGGCTTTGTTTAAGTCGATATAGTCGATATAGACACTTCCCATTGGCTTTCTTAACGAGTACGACATTAGCTATCCATTCTTGATAGTATATCTCCTTGATGAATTTAGCCTTAAGAAGCTTGCTGACCTCTTCTTCAATTATGGCGTACCTTTCGGGGCCAAGTGGTCTTCGCTTCTTTCGGATCGGTCAGTAGGTTGGATCGATGTTGAGGCGATGAGTCATCACCGAGGGATTAATCCCAGGCATATCTTCGTGGCTCTATGAAAATAAATCAACGTATCGTCGGAATAGAGATATCAGCTTATCTTTGAGGGGCGACTATAGAGACGAGCCAATTCGAACTATCTTAACTCGTCTGTATCGACCAGAGGTACTGAGATAAGGTCTTCTACTGGTTGTCCTCACTCATGAGTCCCGGCCCGAGGATCTAACGATTCAATCATGGTTACGTTGGTCGGAGTCTTTACAGCCGTCGCATAACAGCGCCGTGAGTCCTGTTGGTCACCTTTGAGGACTCCTACTCTTGACTCGATTGGGAATTTGATAGAGAAATGGTACGAGGATACCACAGCCTAAAGAAAGTATAGAGAGGGTTGGACGAGTATAGCGTTGTTGATTGATGGTTGGTCAACTATCAGAAAGCTAACCATTACTATCGCCTGGTGTGGAGAGTTACTTGTGGTGAGTGGCAATGAGATGAGCCCTTCAGGGAGTGTTCATCCACCAGAGAATCTAATCAATGGGGTGTGAACTAGGCGTAATTCTGATCATTCAACACCCATTTTGTCAAATGCTTGAGTGAACAGTACATCTGCAGATGACCCCATGTCAACGAGGATGCGGAATATCTTACGTTCGCTATAGTGAGGGTGATGACTAATGTGTCATCGTGAGGATGATGGATGCCCCAAGTGTCTACATTAGTGAACGATATGCAGTATTTCTCCCTTTTCTTTTCTTTTGAAGGACAAGCTAAAATTAAGATTTCAGACTTAGGTCAACTGATGCTCCTAACATGGTTTATCCAAGCATTGTTCGAGTCACCTCTGCTTTTGGGACCACCGACGATGGTTTGGATTTTCTCCGTGGGTTGGTTGTCACCCGAACGTTCTTTCGTTGTCCCGGTTCTTTCGAAGTGTTCTCTGAGACGGCCTTCTCAAATGAGTCTCTCGATTTCTTCCTTCAAGTGATAATAGTCACTCTTATTATTCCCATGATCACAATGGTAATGGCAGTACTTGTTTTTGCTCCGTTGGTTCGGATTACTTCGGAGCCTATCTGGCCAGTTGACAAATCCTTCGCCCTTAATTTCCATCATAACCTGTTCTTGCGCTTTATTGAGCAGGGTATATGTCAAAAATTTGAGTTCAAATCACTTACTTGACCTGCACTCATCACGTGCCTGATCATCTTTACACTTCTTTCCACAACTGAGTTAACTTCTTTCTTTGATGACTCTTTGGTCGAGACTTTTATGTTCTGGGTGGCTTCACGCATGATCCATGTTTCTTCGCAATTCACGTACTTATCTGACCAGGCCATGAATTCTTCCAGAGTAGTAGGCGGGTTCTTGTCCAGGGATGTTAGATACATTTTGTCTCTGACGCCTTGCATGATAGAGTTGAGTATTGTTTCATTTGAATGTTTCTGGACTTGAAGCAACTCTAAGTTAAAACGTTTGATATAATCTTTTAACAGCTCTCCCTCTTTTTGAACTATGTTATTCAGGTGCACAGGTGGCTTCAACTTTTTCTTCCCACCAATGAAATTGGTGAGGAAGGCATCGTTGAGCTCTGCGAACGAGTTAATGGACTTTGGTTTCAACTTTTTGAACTAAAGTCGAGCTACGTCAGCTAAAGTGAGCAAGAAATCTCGACACATTACAGCATCCGAGGCATCGTGAAGCTCCATATATGTCCAAAAGGATTAAATGTGCTCTATTGGATCGACTTTACTGGTGAAGGGTGTAATCTGTGGAAGACAGAACCATTCCTGTAGCCGAGCTTGCATTATGTCTTCCACAAACAGGGATGTTTTTGCCTTAGACCTTGTTTGATGTATATCATGGCCTTACTTCATATATACGATCTCTTACAACACTTCCTTCCTGAAGTCCTGTAGGTCAGCTTTCCAGGGTTCGTCACTATCTGTCATCCTCTCAACAGGGGGCCTGTCGCGCCTTCTCCAATCCATTTCATGTCGAAGATCAGTGGCAGGTAGCAGGACGGTCACAGAATGAGCAATTGTGGGCTCGGGCTGACCCTGGTGCTGACTCTGCTGAGGGACGGATCACGGGGTGACAGGCTGAGGGTCAGCGAATTGTTATGAGGCATTTGTTGCTTGACCATCGTTGCGCTAAGGCGCATGTACTTGTTAACAATGAATCTGTTCCAGCATTTGCTTCATAAAGTTTTTATCGGTTCTGAGTTCTTAGACCTCCCTATCAAGCCAGCCATTCCCTCGATTCCACTAAGTATGTCTAGTCCAAATAGAGGTTGTAGGAAGGGCCACAAAACCCTGCCAGTTATCGAGTTGATTCTGGGCTCCATTCATACCTAACGGGCCTTCGGTCGCTAGTGGTTTAGTGACAACGACCTCATTAGGCCAGTTCTGAGTAGTTCTTCTAGTTCTCGCCATTTAAGCTTTCGATAGAGCTTAGAAAATGACTTTTCATATTGTTTCCCACAGATGGTGCCAATATGTTGATGCAAAAAACTAGTGCATCTCCTTCCGTCCTTTCACCTACACGAAGAAGAAAGAAATGAAGACCCTGGCTAGAGCCGGGGAACCTCCAGTGCTAAAGTCAGGATGATGGACATAGTAGGAGGTTTTTAGGAGAGTTTTCTGTGTACCTTTAATCTTAGAGGTCTCCTGTATTTATAGGAATATGATAGTCCCATCATGCAGAGATTCTTCTCCTAGTATCTTAGAGATTTTATATTAATCCTTTTTTGGACTCCATCTGATCCCGAGATCTTTGGGATCAAGGATCCTTTTACTAGATTTCCTGGATGGTATTTTCATCTACTCCGTCTTTACCTTGCTTGGCTCGGTCCTAACCGACTCTAGTAATGAGTGGGCCTCAGCTGGTTATAAGGATAATACTATTTACCTTTTTTAGGATGAAATGGAACCAATCCGTAATCGATATCCTCTCTTAATCTGATAGTTGACTCTGTAGCCGACCCAAACATGGGCCGGTTTTATAGTCGGTCGGGTGGCTTCTAAGCTTTGGGCCTTAATCGGCCTCTTTAGATTTTGTTGCCTCATTTATTGAGTCAACTTTATGCATCTTATGTACTCCGCCTTGTGGTTCATGACTTTATAAACCTTGGTCAGGATTCATTTCGCACAATCCAAGCTAAATCTCTCCTTTAGGCGTTTATTTTACTTGCCTCAGCCAGGCTTTTTGCCTCAGATTCTCGGGCGGTATTAGTAGACTTGGTCCATTCCATAGCTGAGTCTTTGGACTTGTTCCTTTTTTTCCCCAACACGAACTATGTGTGCTATAATTTAAGTACCTTAGACACATTCTAATCATGCATCCATATAAATTAACACATTCAATTACAAGCAAGAATAGACATGCATCCATAAAAGCAATTGCAAACGCAATGATGTATAGTGGTTTGACTACTTGCCTACTCCACTCATGGCAGACGCACTCTCCTTAAGTGTACTAGATTTCACTATCTAGGAGTTTTCAATAGGTTTACCCCTAACCTTTATAAGCAAAGTCTCACACCGGAGGCCTATATAAGGTCTTATAAATATACACTCCCATCGAAGGCCTACACAATGACTCATACACGAAGAAAGAGTATACAATAGACTCTAAAATTGACAACCCTCTTATCATATTGAGCCTCGTTAATGTGCCTTTCTTGAGATCCGTCTTCACTTCTTGAATCCGCTTCTCTCGTGCTCCCTTGATCTTTGAATTCAATCTTTTTCATTTTCCTTAAATTAGCTATCACAACGATCTTCATGGGAGTTGGGTTGAATCTCCTACAATAATGACTATAGTGGATTCCTAGTAGGGATTCACCTAGGTAAGTGTTCTAAAGAATGTTTAGACAATGATTTACCTTTAGGTTTGTTTCTAATATATAAAAGAAGGGAGATTTTATGTGCACTTTCATAATGGAGCTTTGAATGCTCATTAGAGTGGTTAATCCCAAGAAGGTAGACATGAATCTTTTTGGTTTGAGGTTTACGATAGGGATAATGAGTGAGAAATCACTTAAGTTCTAATTTCACCAAAAATCCATCAATATGCCTAAGAACCAAATGCTCATTTTAGTCATTTTTGCTAGTTCAGCCGTTGATTCTATGCACATTTAGTCAAACTGAACCAACATTAAGTGGGATTGAATAGTCTGTTATTTTTGTTAATGTATTTTGTAATTTTGACGGTCTTTTCTCTCTATTTTTTACTTAGTTTTTTTTTAGATCTTTGGCACTTGAATTCTTCATTAATCACCTCCAAATTTCTAAATCTTTACTTGGTCATTTTTTTAGCATTAAATCTTCTCTTTAATCATTCTTTAAATCTTAACTCTTTAAATCACTTCACATAGCAAGCATACATAATTAAATCAATTAAGGGCATCTATGCTTACAAAACCAATGCACAATAAGGGAAAAAATATATAATATTTAACACTCAACACACCTCCCCAACCAACATTTTGCTAGTCCCGAGCAAAACATGCAAAAAAGTAATCTTCAAAACCCAAATTTCAAAACTCTCTTTGAAAAATAACATTATGTGTAATCTTATGCATATGTAGCTAAAATTCAAAGGTACAAGGATGAAATATAATCAGTCTATAAAGTAATATCAATAATAAGTCATTACACTAAATTCTCATTCATCAATTAATTAATATAATTCATTTGAACATCAAGTTCCTTGTATGAAAAGTAAATTCCAACTTATAATCCACAAGAGTTAGCCTTCTCCCCATAATGTTAACAATGATGATTACCTCAAAGTGGTTAGATCAACACAAGATACTAATTCCAAACCCATCTCATTTTTCACTTATTTTTTTATTTTTTTATTTTATTTTTATTGACGGCTTTCACATTATCTTCTCTTCTTTCTCTTTTCCTTTCTTTATTGTCTTCTCATTTACACACATATAATATGTAGCCATTTTTTATTCCACTTTTTTTAGTTGATATTTTTCTTCTTTTCATACCAAGGTAGATAATGATCTTCAGGCTTAGTTCCTAACACCTTAAATAATCATCAGGTTAAAATACTAGAAGTTCGAGTTAACCTTTAAAGAATATGAATCATATGTAAATTGTGAACTAGACTTAATCGATGTTTAAATCTTCCTATCAATTAATTTATTAAAAGAACTTGTTTAAAAATCTACTAATCAACTAAATTCTAGACTTTCAAAAATTACTTTTTATCTCATCATCTTACACTCAAATATATTTAGATATTGGTGTTGATATGTCCACTTTGAAGGTAGTGAGTGTTGTATTTCTCCAAGTGTAGAGGTTCACAAGTAGTATCCTGTGATCATAGGGTCGATCCCAAAGGGAGATAGATTAAGAGAATAAAAAATCAAATGCAAAACTAAGTAATGGAACTTATAAAAATTCTAACTAAACGGATGCAATGATTTTAAAAGTATGACTTTGAAACAAAATTCAATTAAATTAAAAACACCCAAGCTTCAAAGTTTCACACATAGATTAATAAACTATTAATCAGGATGACTTTGATAACACAATTAGGATCCGAGCACTATGGTCGGCCTAATTGAAAAATAAAATAGTTCAATTATTTGACTAAATGACATAAGAGATTAGACAATTATGGATTAGAACCATTAAAATATACCCTCAAGCACCATTGATTGTAAGCATTCAATATCCATAAGATAATGAATCAAATAATATAGCAGGTTAAGAATATCTCTCATCTAAGAAATTTTATTGATCTAAGTTAAGCCTAAGCATCCACCATATGGATCTCATATGATGGATCAAAAACCTAAACCTAGATAATTGATATCATGCATACACCATTCATCTCATCATTTAAAATAGTCAATCATCACAACTAAAGGATCATTAACCCCATGTGCTTCCTTTCTAGTTTGTCCTAGAGGGAATTAGAAAAATATAATTAAATTGGAAATAGAAAGAAAGTGGAAAGTATTCAACATCATTAGAACTGGAATTGAAACAAATTAAAATACTCAAAAAATTTGAAGAAAATCTGAATTTTACGTGTCATTCTTTTCTCAAAAGTATATAAAAATAATAATAAGGATCTAAAAAAAACTTGTAAAAAATGTAATTTTTAAAACCATGAAACTTGAGAGCCCTCTCTTCAATAGTCGTACCCTGTTCTCTTTATAGGCTGCTGGAGGATCTCCTAAAGAAGAGGATTAATTTCATTTAAGTAACAATTTTCCTTCACATGCTTTGGTTGTACAAGAGCAAGTGTGGGTCACACCTTGATGTATATGTAATATCTATGCCATCCATCCAATACCCCAAATCATTTTAACCGTTGGACTCAAAAATGAGGAGAATCCAAAACCCAGTTGGCCAACCACAGCGGAAGATGTCCACCTTTAAAACTTCCCTTGAGGAACAGCCTTGTATGTGGTTGTGTATTTCGAGTCAATTTTGGCCATTTCATATTAAGCATGTGTATTTCATCCAGCATTTGAAAAGTTGCACAACATGTTTGTGGGCCTCACATGATACAGGTCCCGAGATCTAATCCTTTTATTAGATTCCTAACATCATCTTCACCCAAATGGACCATTTACCTATCCAAATAATGTCCACTGATCCCAGACTTTGATCAAAACTGTATGTAATTTTCTTGATCTTGCAACCTGTCAAAAACTCCAAATTTCTTCAAACTTCATATTATACCTCTTATCAGCATTTCCTTCAACATGGGCCGTTCTGATCAACCAAATTGAGCCCCACATGCTTCATATGAAATGGCCAAAATTGACTTGAAATCCAATCCATTTTTTTTCTTCACATAGATTTGACAGATTTAGAAATTTGTCAAATTTTGTATGTACACTTCCCTACAACTTTGGTTCTTCATACCTTTCACCAATCTAGACCCTCCATCATCTTCAATACATTATTTGTATTGTACAAAGTTCGTCTCATCACCTGGTTTCGCATGTAGCACGTCGTATGACTCCTTAATCTCTGATACTTACAATCTAACCATTCGGCTCATTTCCTTAGGTCTTGGCTTTATAATCGGATGATTTGAACCGTTAATTCTTCGTACAACTATTCTTCCATCATCCATTGCTCATTTTACAACATAAAATCACTTAATTAGCACACAGAACATGAAAACATACAATGGATGGATGTATTGATTTTGATCTTATTCCAATAATTTTCTAACACCTATTCTACTAATATGATGTTAATTGGGAGTCTAAATATGTAATATTTACAACTCAACACACCCCCAACCAGCTTTTTGCTAGTCTCGACCAAAATAAGTGAAGAAAAATAAAAATAAATAAATAATAAAAACTAATCCTAGAAATAAAATAAAATAAAATATTCTAACTGCACCACTTTCGCAGGTAGTCTTGATTGCATTTAGCATACACAACAAGCATTTAAACCCCTACGTTCCCTCTAGTGGATGAGTTATAGTCTCATGAGGGATTCCAGAAATGTTACCCACAACATTGAGAAGATGGAAAATAATTCAAAACACATAAATTTATACAAGTATGCATCCATTCATCATATGAATTTCAAAACAAAGCAACACTCGTCCGAAGTTTGAAGTTAGTTAGAATCTCAATTTCCTAATCCATTACATCCTTGAGTCCAAAAACCTAATCAAAATTTAGACTAGTTATGATCCAATATACTTAGGTGCTCGGTGACACTAGTCTAACTAACTTGAGAAATATGCATGTTCCCGATCCTAACACCTTTCAATCATCCAAAGAATATAAAATCTCTAGTTATCTCATTTCCTTCAAGCCCTTTCTTCTTTTATCATCATATCCTTTCTTTTATAGACCACCCTAAGATGAAGATTTCCATTAGGTTTGGTTCATAACCTAATGTAAGACCCGTATCCTAGATTGTACCATTCCTTAGACTCTAGCGATCCTCCTTAATGAATTTTGGCAAACCGCAACCTGTAACTAACGTTTGTGTGCGACCCTGAGTCACATCCCGTATATCTGAGTCAACTCGGCCTGAGACTTGTATTCTTGCAACCGCGTCATTGCTGCAGTTCCAACGCTACATCTTGCGCACTAATGCGATACCCATGCCAGGAGTTGTGGGCCCGCATTTATTTCAAGAAAAACATTGTGCATTGTGAATTTTGATAGAATCTCTACAACCCATTACATTAATCAATCAAAGTACAACCCATCACTCCATCCCATCCCCAAGTGCACAAGTCATTCCCTAAGTCAACTCTCTCTTACACAACCCATACCATATATCACCCATCATCCATCACTCTTACATCATCTCTCTCTCTCTCTCTCTCTCTCTCTCTCTCTCTCTCTCTCTCTCTCTCTCTCTCTCTTTTTCAAGTCCATCTCCCAAGCAACTCCCAAGGAGAGGATGTCCAAGCTTCCCATGGAGAAGCTATGGTGTGACCCCCCCCCCCCCCCCCCCCCCCCCCAATCTCCCATCTCCACCATTCAATCTCCATCATCCTCCATCAAAATCGAAGCCTAGGGGCTAAGGAGTCCATGGAGCCTAGAAGAAGCAAAATCGGTGGGTGTCATAGTGTAAGATCTTGATTTTTGATGTAAGGCCCACTTGTGATGGGAACCATTTTCATGTATGTGTTGTAAGCAAAGAGGGGCCCATAGTGTCGGGGTCCCTCTATCTTACCGTCTCTCTCTCCCCCTCTCTCTCTCTTGTGATGGGTGTGGCCAACTTGATCCATGTCATACAAGCCATGTGGACCCACCTCATGGAAGTACTCTATATCTAGGCCATCCATCTGTTGGACAACCAACAGCTTGATGATGCCCATTGATGTCAACAAGAAGGTCTGACCTTGGGTGTTGTGTTGCATCTATACCATCCACCTACGTGGACCCCACGTTAATTATGAAGCATGTGTAACATCTAGCCGTCCATCTGTGGACGAGCAGTTGTGTTCGCGTCATGAGTGGATCTGACCAGGAGGTATGTATTTTACTCATATCGTCCATCCATGTGGGACCCACCCACACATGCTGCATGTGTGGAGGTGGGTCCCACTAGTTGTATGCGTTGTATATTCTCACTGCCCCTCCCTGGATTATGATGATAAGTGGGAGCCTACCATGATGTATGTTCTTATACATGCCGTTCATCCATTTTAGCTCATGTGGGCCTACCCCACATGTGCTGCATGTGTGGGATGGGACCTACCTTGAGGCATGTATTGTATATACACTCCATCCATCTGTCCAGATGGCATGGACCCCACTGCAATGTATGTGCTTCATGTCCAGCACATCCCAGCCATCCGTCAAGGGCGTGACCCACCCCACACGTATGGGTGGGACCCTCCTTGATGTATATATTTTATATTCACATCGTTCATCTGGACAGTGTGATACATGTATGATATGGGGTTTTATCCAAGCCATCCGTCTGTTCTAGACGGGCAGGACCCACCTTGATGTATTTATTCTATATCCACTCCATCCACACTATCCATTTTGTTGGACAGGTAGGACACCCCACCTTGAACGTATGTGTTTCATCTTAGCCATCCAGGTCATAGGACACACCAGTTGTGTAATCACAGGCCCACCATGATATATGTTTTTTCCTTGCGTCCATTAATTTTTAAACCCACCAAAGGCATGTGTTTTATCAGGCCCACTTACTATTTGATTAAGGCCCATTATGACGTATATGAGGCCCTTGTGTGAGGCCCAACGTGTTGTACATGAAGCCCCTATGATGTGACCCATTTTGATGTTTATAAGGCCCATTGTTGTAGCCCATTATGACGAACATGAAGCCCATGAGATGCGGCCCGATGTGATGTATATTGGGCCCATGTGAGAGGCCCATTGTGATGATTTGTAGCCCATATATGAGGCCTAATGGGATGTATTTAAGGCTCGTGGATGTAGCCCAATGTGATGTATTAATGACCCATTTGATAGGCCCGATATAATGTATATGTAACCCATGTGATGCGGCCTATTGTATTGTAATTGAGGTCCATGTGATGTGGCCCATTGTGTTATATTTGAGGCCCAAGTATGAGGCCCATTGTGACTTATTTAAGGCCTATAATTGAGGCTCATTGTATTGTATTTAAGGCCCAAGTATGAGGCCCATGATTGAGGCCCATTGTGATGTATTTGAGGCCCAAGTATGAGGCCCAAGGTGATCTATATGAGGCCCATGAGTGTGGCACAATGCGATGTATATGACGTCCTTGTATGAGGCCCATTGTGATATGTATTAGGCCTATGTATCGTAACCCATTTGATGTAAGTGAGGCCCATATGATGAGGCCCGATGTAATGTATGTGAGGCCCATCGTGATGTGTATTAAGGCCCTTGAGTGGGTCACATGGTGATGTATATTAAGCCCTTAAGTGAGGCCATGGGCACCATTATATGTTAAGTTCTATGTGGGCCACTCCTTAGGAGCAATGTTCGTTAAATGTCCACATTAATGGGCAATGATGGTTAAATGTCCACATTGTGACATTCCCTTAGGCCTTGTTAGGCCCATTCTCATCGATGTCTATTATCGAGGCTGATTATCGATACAATTATTGATGTTGATTATCAGCGTCAATTATCGATGCGGATTATCGGTGTCAATTATTGATGTTATATCGGTACCGATTATTGGTGCCAATCATCAATGTTGATTATCGAGATTGACGTTGATCATCGATGCCGTTTATCATGACTAATTATCGATGTTGAATATCGGTGTCAGTTATTGATACCGATTATGAGTATGTGATAGCATGACATCATGATACATGCCCACACACATCATCTGCATGTTTGTTATGAGATGTGGTTGACCATTGCCTATGACATAGGGTAGATTGTTTATGGGACTCCCTGATAGGCAGAGTCATTCCACATGAGCGCACGGTATGCGCTGGATTGATGTATGACTAGATTGTATAACTCATGCATCATGCATTTTGTGATATGACTACTGTACGCCCTAGCGATATCAGGGTCGTAGTCTCTATAGGCATGTCGTGGATGGCTAGATGGGACATTGAAAATGTTTGGTTCTAGCATACGGGTACTATAAATGTCCCTGGGTGAAAATCTTTAAATTCTCGAGGCCAGGGGACACTCCAACGTCTAGACTAAGCGGATATACATAAGCGTGAGGGCCATATATCAGTAGGTAGCGTCTCCCACTGTGTCGTGGTTGATTGGAAAGAGGTTTGACCTTACCTTCCTGGGTGCAATATCTAAGTTGAGTTTGACCAACTTGAGGAATGGGTCCGCTATCGACGAGTCGGGCCTGATTTTGGCAGGCGGATAGTGAGTTCTCTTCCACTTACCTAGTTGTGCGTCGGATAGGGGCTGTAAGTTGGCGTAGAGTGTAATATACCCCGGTGATGATCTCAGAGATATAAAGTACTGATATGTGGACTTATTGAGCAAGAGTTGCATACTTAGCATTTTACTCATTCATTCATTCATTCATTGTCCACTTGGGCTGGTGGTGCAATGGTGTAACACCCTGAAAATCGGGGGTCGTGTATAAACTCAACTCCCGAGTTTCAGACCGTCACTTATGCAACAAAAATGGTTATGATTCGATGTTGTCTGATTTAAAGCATCCACATGAGTAAAAGTATACCAAAACAGCAATTCATACTTCAGATCCAGTGATAAAAGCAAGCGGAAGACTAAACAATGTATATATCACTGTATGGAAAAGCAAAGTAATCTCATCTGTCTCCAAAGTATGACTACATCACTGAGTCTCATGTACATATACATAACAAAAGAATAATGTTCAAAAAAAAGAAAAGTCCCACTGATGTCCCCTCGATCCAGGTCGCCTACGGGAAGCCGTCATGATACTGCATATACGAGAACTCATCCTGGTCCTCGTCATCATCTAGCTCCACCTCCTGGATCTCGTCCTCACCTGCAACTACAACACGGTCTGGTGGGTGTTGCAAACACCATCCCGTAACGTGGGAATGAGTGATCAACTCAGTGGAATCATAGAGCAAAGATTAGCATGTTCACAATTCATTCACGCGATAATAGTAAAGCAGTAAATCAGACAATCCTAATACTGTTGTTAATGCAAGATGATATGACGTGATGTATGCCCTCACCGACGATCACCCTCATGCGGCAACATCTTACGACCGCAGCATGCCACACTCCCTAGAGTGCTCCACATATTCCAGGCACATGCAATGCTATGGTGATATGATTACCAAGTTGTTATTAGTCCATTCAAACAGCAGGATTGGGAAACTAAGGTACTTCCCTTGTATCAATCCCAACACGGATCCTGTCTAGGGTCGTCACTCCTAGTAATCTCATACGATGTATATTTCGTAGGTCACTGCAAGGGCTGCCAGGGCTGTTGCTCGCACTCGTTGCACCGCTCCCCCATCACCTTATCAATACAGGCCTACTGTACTCTACTGCACGGAAGGGTCGTCGCCTCCCGTGGACTCAGAATACGCTCGCGGTCACTACAAAGGGCTCGTCGCCTGATCAGTGTAGGCCGACAGCTAGAATATAGTGTCCCATACTACCATAATCTGCTCACGAGTCAAGGTGCTCACTGGTCACTACGGGGAGGTTTGTGGCCCCAGCGTAGGCCGACAGCTCGACCACGGTGTCCCATACCACCATGCCCGGCTCATGAGTCTTCGTGGATCAAGGTACCACGGTTAATAGGGTTTACAATGGTAAGTTCAGTACCCTAGGTTCAAGCAGTTATGATACATACAAGGTGAACAAACATCGGCCAGTCGGGTTACTTGACGGGCTCGACTAGTGCGATCGCATCTCGAATTGAACGACATGAAGTGCGTAAAACACTTCGCGTGGCCTAACCACTGCCGCCAACTCTCAACACGAATCACGTTCATCGACGCGTCGTTCGTGGCTATGACCAGTCAGCCACGAATTCGCTCGGTTACCGACTGCCTGGACTAAGTCAAGTCCCACACATCTATGGAATTACACTAACACTATACAAAGGTATTGAAATTGAAATACATCATGTGAGCATGTTAGCACATGTTATAACATTCAACTTAAGCAAATCTTCAAGGCATACTTCCCATGCATATTCAACTTAAGCAAATCCTCAAGCACATACATTCCATGCATGTAATGAAATCATGCATTTTGTCAACATGTAGAAAATCATTTAGGTCAGCATAATAATTGAAAAATCAATCACAAACTATCAAATAACATCATTTAATTCAATACATACTAATACAAGCATTTATACAAACACATACACTACACACTTAAGTCTACATATAGTATGTCGACCCAAAGTGCGCAACTAGGCGAATCTCTTCGCCAAACTAATTATGCACGCATTCCTAACTTCCTAATGCGACAACAAACCATGTCAATCACATCAGCAAAATATGAATGTAAACGGTACTTCCTGCAAATGACTAAAATGCCCTAAATCTCATATTCTTCGTTAGCTTACGAAACGGGAAACGGAGAGCATTTTGTACATGTCAAACGGCGATGCCGTCAAGAATCTACTATTAAACGACATTGAAAGCGTTGGGAACCGTCAATCAAAGCGTCTAAAATCCTCACCTTATGTCTTGTAGACTCGGGAATTGAAACGGAGCGTATACGCTTCGTCTACGGCGAGTAAGGAGCCTAATACACAAGATCCATAAGCTACATCGCTATGGAAACAAGGGAAACTCAAATCAACAACTATTTAGGGTTTTTACTTACCTAGGATCGCGGTGGAATCGCCGGGAAAGCGGTGGAGGTGTGTTGCTTAAGCACGTGCAATGCGTAGCACAAGTGGCAGGAAGAACTCTCCCACACTCTCACAATCTCCCACCTTTTTCTCTCTCCCAAGCTAGGGCTTCTCTCAAATTCGGATGGAAGAGAGGAGTGAGGGTTTCAACCCCTTTTATAGCCTAAAACATGCCCAAAATAGGCTTGGGAACAATGTTTACTTGGTGCCTAACCAAATCGGGGCCGTTTCGGTCCAAAAGGGCATTTCTGAAGGTCCCCAGGCCAAATGCGGTCGGACTTAAGCTCATGCATACTGGATCTAGTACACATCCAGTTTTCAGACCGGTTGGGTTCCCAGATCGCACGTGGCGGCCCAGTTTCAGTTTAACGGTCACCGCACCAAGATCAGGCCTGTAAGTCTCGTGATATATAATAGATATTTTTCCTGATCCAAGGGTGTAATTTGGCTGTATTCTGACGGTCAGAACACTCAATACTGATGCGTCAAATTGTGTGCCAGATTTGAATTTCAAATTCCAATTCTAACCCCATTCTCACTCTCTTCGGTCCGGGCTCAATGAAATAGCCTGTGATTATCGGTTTGACTTGATTTTTGGAATGGGTGTCAAGTCCAGCTAGACGGTTCTAACGGTCTAAGATAGGAGGTATCGGACTTTCGACGTGCGGTCTAGATCCAATACAAAGATTCAAAGTGGTCCAGAGAACAAACCGGTTTAGAGTTTGATCCGAGGCTTTAGAGCATTATAGCACCCTTGGTTCCACTCGCTTTGGGCCTTGTAGAACGTATTTAAAGTGATCAGGGACCATTTCCCAGCTATTCTAACGTTGCACTAGCTAACCTAGTCATATTTTCTAAAGGAATGAATTCTACGCAATATCGGGTCGAGTTGGTACTCGAGCCCAAGTATGGATTTTTCACGGGCGTTACAAATGGTCAGGATTCTGATTGGGGCGCACAACTAATCCAAGATCAGGAGTTTACCACATTGAGTCTGACTATCCAAATTTAGGTATGAGACTGGTTTGGATAAAAGTCCCTTGTGATGGACCCCATAGCCTTCGATAATATGCACTATAATCCCGACTTCACACTCTAGCTTGATCATTTCATTCGCACAATATATTGCATTACATCTGCTGCATATGGCATTTTGGGTTGTTATGTTTCTGTACTTATATGGCCAAGATGAGGTTGACGGTATTCGTGGACTCGTCAAGATTTACATATTGCATTGCATCCTCGGTGTATGATATTTGGCTTACTATGTCTCCGCATTGCATAATTGATCTTCATTGCTTCCTCAGTACATGATATTCCTTATTATGTTTTTACATCGCATAGCCTGGATAAGGTTGATGGTATTTTGGACTTACCAGAATATTTTCTCATTACTCTGATATTACTTACTTGGCACTTACCTTGCACACACACTTATACCACCCTCTAGGCTTTATATAAACTTATGTATGAAAGATGTGTGCAGGTGGTGTTAGGTTGCAATAGCGTTGAGCTTAGAGTTTGTAGCTGTCTTCTGGAGCTTTGATTTTTGATATATGTATTTTCGTTTTAGCATTGTATTCAACTATTTATATTATTGGATATGTGATGATGATGTCGCCTTTGTGATTTGGGTATACTTGTGGTTATGCTTCTTACAAGATAAATGTACATTGGAAAATCCTCCTTATAGGATCCTAGGATTGAAATCTGTCGTATGGGCATTGGAATCTGAGAATAGGGTATTACGGAGGTTGTTGACACTGGATTTAGTGATCGAGAATTTTGTGAGCCCGATTTCTGAGTTTGAGGCACGACAGGAGTTGGTATCAGAGCATAACTTGAGAATACCTGAGGATAACATCACATATCTGCTGATAGCTACCCTTCACTATATGATAGTTGAGAACTTAGAATGATCAAATCTGTGAGTTTGAATAACTTAGAACTTTCTAATATAACTCCCTACCATTGATATTGTGAGCCTGTATAGTATTCTAGTCTTAAATGTTTCTAACTAGGATCCGAGGATCAATGAGGTCATCTTAGTGTAGAGGTGGCATCTTAGGAGCAAGAGGCTAAGAATCGTGTATGTTATCCTCATCTCTTAGGTGTTTGATTATGTTGGTATGTTGTAATTATATCTATAGTGATGAGATTTTCCCTCCCTTGGTGAGCCTTGTAATTAGTTGTGTTATGATTTAAATTTTAAGGAAAAAAATTTTATTAGGAGGGGAGAGCTGTAAGACCTGTATCCTAGACCGTACCATTTTGTAGACTTATATGATCTTCCCTGATGAATTTCAGCAAACCGCGACCTATAACCGATGTTTGCATGCGACCCTGAGTTGCATCCCATATATCTGAGTCGACTCGACCCAAGACTTGTACTCTTGCGACTGCCCTGTCGCCGTAGTTCCAATGCCGGGTCTTGTGCACCGATGCGATATCCAGGACAGGAGTTGTGGGCCTGTGTTTATTTCGAGGAAAATGTCGTGCGTTGTGAATTTCGAAAGAATCTCTATAACCCATTACATCAATCAATCAAAGTGCAACCCATCACTCCATCCCATCCCCCAAGTACACAAGTCATTCCCTAAGTCAACTCTCTATTACACAACCCATACCACAGATCACCCATCATCCATCACTCTTACATCAACTCTCTCTCTCTCTCTCTCTCTCTCTCTCTCTCTCTCTCTTTCTCAAGTCCATCTCCCAAGAAACTCCCAAGGAGAGGACATCCAAGCTTCTTATGGAGAAGCTATGGTGTGGCCCACTTCCTAACCCCTCGAATCTCCCATATCCAACCTTCCATCTCCATCATCCTCCATCAAAATCGAAGCCTAGGAGTTAAGGAGTCCATGGAGCCTATATGAAGTAGAATTGGTGGATGATCATAGCGTAAGATCTTAATTTTTTATGTAAGGCCCACTTGTGATAGGACCCATTTTCATGTATGTGTTGTAAGCAAAGAGGGGCCCATAGTAATGGGGTCCCTCTATCTTACCGTCTCTCTCTCTCTCTCTCTCTCTCTCTCTCTCTCTCTCTCTCTCTCTCTCTCTCTCTTATGATGGGTGTGGCCAACTTGATCCACGTCCATGCCATACAAGCCATGTGGACCCACCTCATACAAGTACTCTATATCTGGGCCATCCATCTGTTGGACGACCAACAACTTGATGTTGCCCATTGACGTCAGTAAGAGGGTCAGACCTTGGGTGTTGTTAGCATCCATACCGTCCACCTACGTGGACTCCACCTTAATCATGAAACATATGTTATATTTAGCCGTCCATTTATGGACAAGCTACAAAAAAGTTGTTGTGTTAGTGTCAGGAGTGGATCTGACCATGAGTTATGTATTTTACTCTTACCGTCCGTCCGTGTGGGACCCACCCCACACGTGTTGCTCGTGTGGAGGTTGGGCCCACTAGATGTATGCGTTGTATATTCTCACCGTCCATCCCTGGACGGTGATAAGTGGGAGCCTACCATGATGTATGTGCTTATACATGTCGCTCATCCATTTCAGCTCATGTGGGGCCCACCTCACACGTGCGGCATGTGTGGGATGAGACCCACCTTAAGGAATGTATTGTATATACACTCCATCCATCTGTCCAGATGGCATGGACCCCACTACAATGTATGTGTTTCTTGTCTAGCACATCCCAGCCATCTGTCCAAGACATCGCCCACCCCACACGTATGGATTGGACCCTCCTTGATGTATATATTCGATATTCACACCGTCCATCTGGACAGTGTGATACACATGTGATATGGGGTTTTATCCTAGCCGTTCGTCCGTTCTGGACGGGCAAGACCCACCTTGATGTATTTATTCTATATTCAATCCATCCACATTGTGCGTTTTATAGGACAGGTAGGACCCCTCCCACCCCCCCCCCCCCCCCCCCCCCCCCTCCCTTGAACGTATGTGTTTCATCCTGGCTGTCCAGGTCATGGGACACACTAGCTGTGTAATCGCAGGCCCATCATGATATATGTTTTATCCTTACCATACATCAGTTTTCAGGCCCACCAAAGGCATGTGTTTTATCAGGCCCACTTGCTGATTAATTGAGGCCCATTATGACGTATATGAGGCCCTTGTGTGAGGCCAACGCGTTGTATATGAAGCCCTTGTGATGCAACCCATTTTGATGTTTATGAGGCCCATTGTTGTGGCCCATTGTGACAAACATGAAGCCTATGAGATGCAGCCCAATGTAATGTATATTGGGCCCATGTGAGAGGTCCATTATGATGTATTTGAGGCCCAAGGTGATCTATATGAGGCCCATGAGTGTGGCCCAATGCAATGTATATGAGGTCCTTGTATGAGACCTATTATGATATGCATTAGGCCCATGTATCACGGCCCATTTGATGTTTGTGAGGTTCATATGATGAGGCCTGATGTGATGTATGTGAGGCCCATCATGATGTGTATTAAGGCCCTTGAGTGGGGCCCATGGTGATGCATATTAGACCCTTAAGTGAGTTCATGGGCCCCACTATATTTAGGCTCTATGTGGGCCACTCCTCTGGAGCAATTTTGGTTAAATGTCCACATTGATGGACAATGATGGTTAAATGTCCACATTATGACCTTCCCTTAGTCCTTGTTAGGCCCATTCTCATCGATGTCGATTATCGAGGCTGATTATCGATACCAATTATCGATGCTGATTATCAATGCCGATTATCAATGCTGATTATCGGTGCCGATTATTGAGGCTGATTATTGATGCTGATTATCGATGCCAATTATCAAAGTCAATTATTGATGTTAATTATCGGTGCCAATTATCAAGGTCGATTATCAGTGTCGATCATCGATGCTGATTATCAATGTCGATTATCGATACCGATGCTGATCATCGATGTTGATTATCTAGTTCAATTATCAATGTTGGTTATCGGCGTAGGTTATTGATACCGATTATGAGTATGTGACAGTATCGCATCATGATACATGCCCATATGCATCATCTGCATGTTCGTTATGAGATGTGGTTGACCATTGCCTATGTCATAGGACAAGTTGTTTATGGCACTCCCTGATAGGCGGAGTCATCCCACATGAGCGCACAACATATGCAGGATTAATGTATAACTGGATTGTATGACTCATGCATCACGTATTTTATGATATAACTACTGTATGCCCTAGTGATATCAAGGTCGTAGCATCCACAGGCATGTCGTGGATGGATAGATGAGACATCAAAAATGTTCGGTTCTAACATATAGGTGTTATAGATGTTTCTAGGTGAAAATCTCTAAATCCCCGAGGCTAGGGGATGCTCCAACGTCTAGATCGAGTGGATATACATGAGCGCATGAAAACCGTATAGTAGTACGCCACATCTCCCACTGTGTCATGGTTGGTTGGAAAGAAATGTGACCTTATCCGCCTGAATGAGGGGGCAATATCTAGGTTGAGTTTACCCAGCTTAAGGAATAGGTCCACTATCGACGAGTCGGGCCTGATATTGGTAAGTGGATAGTGAGATCTCTTCCACTTACCCAGTTATGCGCTCGGATAAGGGCGACAAGCTGGCGTAGAGTACAATAGACCCCGGTGATGATCCTAGAGATGTACAGTACTGATATGTAGACTTATTGAGCAGGAGTTGCATACTCAGCATTTTTCTCATTTATTCATTCATTCACTATCCACTCGGACTGGTGGTGCGTAACTAATTGGTGTGTACCTTTGTAATGGATAGGATTTTGATTGGGGCGTGACACCTAAGGTATCATAATTATAATGGCAATAACATTGAATACTTAAGTATCTTTACTTCAGATTACTAGCACGATTGTTATGGTCATTACATTCATGATCTATAATAACATTTCCTTTTTCCATCACTTTTTTTCTTTTCAACATTCTCTCTTTTAAGCATATGTCAATGGTCCTAGTTCATTCAACTTTGTTTGAATCACAATTTGTTATTCTAGTTCACATATCATATTCATCACTTAGTTAGGGTGTATTGTAAATTTAGTACATCAAATTACAATTCACTCTAAACTAGTTATTAGATAATTGAACTCAAGTTTATAATTTTCTGTTATCAGAATTCTGACTACTATCGACCTAGATTAAGTATTAACTTTGTCTTTGGAACTCGTATAATATCATGTTCACATTCTTGTATATATATATATATATATATATATATATATATATATATATATATATATATATATGTATGTATGTATGTATGTATGTATATATAATTTAAAATTTTTTCCATAAACTTTAAAAAAATAATTCAAAAAAAAAACTCAAAAGTAGACTTTACTATACCTAAATTATAAACTCACATGGATGACGATCCACAACCCCCAACCTAAGATTTACATTGTCCCCAATGTAATGATGATACATGCAATGTAGACAATATGGGAACAATAAAAATAAAGGAAAGGATGGATAATACCTGCCACGAAGAACTCACCTGCAATTTGGCACTAAAAAAATAATGAATATTGTACAAATCCTACACAAATGCTCTATCATACTAGGCGCATCAATCCGAATATTCTACCTTATGAAGAGGGACAAACTGCTCTCCCAAATGAAAGTTTTCCATATAAGGCTTCAATATTTTACCATTAACCTTGTACACATTTTCATTATGTATATTCTCAATTTCAACAGCCCCATGAGTATATACATTCTTCACAATGAAGGGGCCTGTCCATCTTAATCTCAACTTTTTCGAAAAGAACTGGAGGTGAGAATTGTACAATAGGACCTTCTGCTGAGATTCAAAATTCTTCCTCAGGATGTTTTTGTCATAGAAGGCTTTGGTCCTCTCTTTATAGATCTTAGAGTTTTCATAGGAGTCTCTCCTCAGGTCCTCTAACTCATTTAACTCTAATTTCCTATGTCCACTTACTTGATCCATGTCAAAGTTTAACTTCTTTATTACCCAGTATGCTTTATGTTCCAATTCCACAAGAAAGTGGCAAGCCTTCCCATACACCAATCTATATAGGGACATTCCAATCGAGGTCTTATAAGCTATCCTATAAGCCCATAAAGTGTCAGATAGTTTAAGGGATCAATCCTTCCCATTTAGCCTTACAGTCTTCTCCAAAATGTGTTTGATTTCTCGATTAAAAATCTCATCTTGCCTACTAGTTTGTGAGTAGTATGGGCTGCTCACTTTATGCTTGATGCATATTTCTTCATCAAAGCCTCAAATGTCTTATTGCAAAAGTGAGACTTGCCATCGCTAAAGATGGCCTTGGAAGTTCTATATCTAGAAAGAATATTTTTCTTGAGGAATTTTATGACCACTTTGTTATCATTGGTCTTACTTGGAACTGCCTCAATCCGCTTGGAGACATAATCCACACCAACCAATATATAAAGAAATCCAAAAGAAGATGGAAATAGGCTCATAAAATTAATACCTCAACAATAAAAAATCTCCAATGGTAAAATAGGGGATAAAGGCATCATGTTGCATTGGGACACTGTTCTCAACCATTGACATCTATCGCAAGCAACACAGAAAGTATGGGTGTCTTTAAATATGGTGGGGTAGTAAAAACCACACTGTAGGATTTTTACAGTGGCTTTCTTAACTGAAAAGTGGCCACCACACGCTTCCATGTGGCAAAAGGAAATAATACTTTGAACTTCATTCTCTGGGACATAACGTCTAAAAATTTGATTAGTCTCATATTTATATAAATATGGGTTATCTCAGAAGAAGTTCCTAACCTCGGTTTTAAAACGCTTCATATCTTATGACTTCCAATGATGTGGCATTTCTCCCACCACAAGATAGTTCACTATATCTGCATACCAAGGTAATTGGGAGATTATAAATAATTGTTCATCAGGGAATGTGTCCTGGATATGCATATCCTCAATGAAATCATCTAACACCAATTGGAAAAGGTGATCGACCACTACGATCTCTACTCCTTTCTTATCTTTTATCTCTAAGTTAAATTCCTGGAGTAGGAGGATCCATCTCAAAAGTCTTGGCTTTGCATCCATCATAGATAACAAATATTTCATAGCTGAGTGGTCTGTGAAAATAACCACTTTGGATCCTAGCAAGTAGGATCTAAACTTATCCAAAGCAAGGACTACTGCAAGTAACTCCTTTTCAGTTGTAAAGTAGTTCACTTGGGACGAGTTTAGAGTGATACTCGCATAGTGAATAATGTAGGGCCATTTTCCTTTCCTTTGGCACAAAACAGCCCCTATGGCATAATCACTTATCCAATCTAGTGGACGCATGATAGGTGCAGTGGCAAGGGATATTTTAATTTTATTAAAGGGACTTGTAAACTCATTTGTCCACTCAAATGGGACATCCTTTTGAAGAAGATTAGTCAAGGGTTTAGCGATGGCACTAAAGTCCTTGATGAATCTTCTATAGAAACCGACGTGCCCCAGGAGTGAGCTAATATCTCTTACAGTTAGAGGGGTAGGTAGATTAGTAATAATATTGAGTTTTGAGTGATCTACCTCGATTCCATTTTTGGAGATAGCATGGCCCAAAATAATTCCCTTTTAGACCATGAAATGACACTTCTCTCAATTTACGATAAGGTGCTTGTAACACCCCGGATTTTGGCCAATCTGGGATTTGACGTCCTTAGGCAGTGGGTCAACTAAAACACTTGGAAAATCGCTCAGAACCCAATTTCATAGCCAAAGAAACCACTTAGGATTAATTCCTTTAGAAACTAAGCATAAGTTAGCTAGCGCAACGCTAGAGTAGCTGGGAAATAGTCCCTGATCACTTTAAATACGTTCTACAAGGCCCAAAACTTGTAGAATCAATGGTGCTATAATACTCTAAAACCTCGGATCAAACTCTGAGCCGGTTTGTTCTCTAGACCACTTTGAAACTTTGTATTGGATCTAGACTGCGCGTCAAAAGTCCGATACCTACAATCTTAGACCGTTAGAACTGCCAAGCTGGACTTGATAATCATTTCAAAAATCAAGTCCAACTGATAATCACAGGCTATTTCATTGGGCCCGGACTGAAGAGAGTGAGAATAGGGCTAGATTTGGAATTTGAAATTCAAATCTCGCACACGACTTGACGCGTCAGTATTAAGCGTTCTGACCGTCAGAATTCAGCCAAATTACACCCTCGGATTAGGAAAAAATTCTATTTCATATCATGAGATTTACAAACCTGATCTACGTGCGGTGACCGCTGACCTGAAACTGGACCGCCACTTGCGATCTACGAACCCTGCCGGACTGAAAACTTGATGTGTGCTAGATCCAGTATGCATGAGCTTAAGTCCGGTCGCATTTGGCTAGGGGATCTCCAGAAATGCTCTTTTGGACCGAAACAGCCCCGATTTGGATATACTTCAATTGTACATTGTTCCCGAGCCTATTTTGGGCACATTTGGACTTATAAAAGGGGTTGAAACCCTCATTCCTCTCTCCCATCCGAATTTGAGAAAAACCCTAGATTGGGAGAGAGAAAAGGTGAGAGTTTGTAAGAGAGAGTGGAGGAGAATTTTCTTACCGTCGTGCCACCTGTTGCACGTGCTTTAGCAACACGCTCCAATCACTTGGCCGGTGATTTCTCCACTTTTCTAGGTAAGAAAATACCCTAATAAGTTACTGATTTGGTGATTCTTAGTTTCTATAGCCTGGTAGCTGATGGATCTTGTAAATCAGGTTGCCTAGTCGCCGTAGACGAAGCGTATACGCTCCGTTCGAATCGCTTCACCTATAAGAGATAAGGTGCGGATTTTAGACGCTTTGATTGACTGTTTCCAACGCTTTCAATGTTGTTTAATAGTAGATTATCGATGGCAATGCCGTTTGACATGTACAACATGTTGTCCGTTTCCTGTTTCGTAAGCAGATGAAGAATATGAGATTTAGGGCATTTTAGTCATTTGTAGGAAATACTGTTTTCATCCATAATTTGCTGATGTGATTGACATGACTTCTTGTCGCATTAGGATACTAGGAATGCGTGCATAATTGGTTTGGCGAAGAGATTCGCCTAAATGCGCACTTTCAGTCGACATACATGTAGGCTTAAGTGTGTAGTTTAAGTGTTTGTATAAAGGCTTGTATTAGTATGTATTGAATTAAATGGTGTTATGAATTAATTTGAAATTGATTTCTCAATTAATATGCTGGTACAAATGGTTTCCTACATGTTAGCCATATGTACGATTTCATTATATGCATGAAATGCATGTGCTTGATGATTCACTTAAGTGGTATGTTATAACATGTGCTTGATGGTTTCCTTATGATTAGTTTGAGATTGAATTCTCAATTAATACGCTGATGGAGATGATTTTGTATATGTTCGCGATATGCATAATTTCATTATATGTGTGAAAGACATTTGTAAGATGATTTACTTAAGTTGTACGTTATAACATGTGTTAACATGCTCACATGTTTGTATTCCATTTCTAATACTCTTACCTGATTGCTGATGCGGATTCATAATTGTTTGGGACTATACTTAGTCCAGGCAGTCGGTAATAGAGAAAATTCGTGGCTAGCTTGTATTTGCCATGAACGACGCGTCGATTAACTCGAGCAGTGTTTTGGAGTTGGCGGCAGTGGTTAGGCCACGCGAAGTGTTTTACGCACTTCATGTCGTTCGACTTGAGATGCGATCGTGCTAGTCGAGCCCGTCAAGTAACCCGACTGGCCGTTGTATGTTCACCCTATATGAGTCATAACTGCTTGAACCTAGGGTACTGAACTTACCATTGTAAACCCTGTTAACCATGGTACCTTGATCCACAAAGACTCATGAGCCGAACATGGTGGTATGGGACACCGTGGTCGAGCTGTCGGCCTACGCTGGGGCCACAAACCTCCCCGTAGTGACCAGTGAGCACCTAGTCTCGTGAGCAGATTATGGTGGTATGGGACACTATATTCTTGCTGTCGGCCTACACTGATCAGGTGACGAGTCCTTTGTAGTGACCGCGAGCGTATTCTGAGTTTACGGGAGGCGACGACCCTTCAGTAGCAGTAGAGTACAGTAGCCCTGTATTGATAAGGTGATGGGGGAGCGGAGCAACGAGTGCATGCAACAGCCCTGGCAGCCCTTGCAGCGACCTACAAAATATACCTCGTATGAGATTACTAGGAGTGACGACCCTAAACAGGATCTGTGTTGGGATTGATACAAGGGAAGTACCTTAGTTTCCCAATCCTGCTGTTTGAATGGACTAATAATAACTCGAAAATCATATCACCATTACATTGCATGTGCCTGGAAGATGTGGAGCACTTAAGGGAGTGTAGCATGCCGCGGTCGTAAGATGGTGCCGTATGAGGGAGATCGTCGGTGAGGGCATACATCACGTCATGTCATATTGCATTAACAACAGTATTAGGATTGTTTGATTTACTGCTTTACTATTATCGCATGATTGATATGAGAACATGTTAATCCTTGCTCTATTATTCCACTGAGTTAGCTACTCATTCCCACGTTACGGGATGGTGTTTCCGGACACCCACCAGTCCCTTTTTGTGATTGCAGATGATGGCGCTGCTTGAGAAGCGGAGCTGGACTTGATGATGAGGAGGAGGATTCCTCCTTTATGCGTGTTCTAATTGACGGGATTACAAGGAGGTTGATTGGATACCTTGACACTTGTCATTTTATATTTTTAGAACACTCATGTATATCCTTTTGGTTTACTTTTGGAGTATACATGTATGTATATAACCTGGTAACATATTCACACTCTAGAGACATACAACAGTTTATATATGTTATACCTACTATCACAGTCTTTCGCTTGTTAATTTAACTGTCTCTGGTGTATGATATGTTGTTCTGGATTAATCTCACTCATGTTTAATACATTAACACAGACAACATTCAATCATACATATGTATGTTGCATAGGTAACATTTTGAAACTCGGGAGTTGGGTTTTTGCTCAACCCCTCAATTTTCGGGATGTTACAGATGGTATCAGAGCATGATTTGGATTAAATCGGGCCTGGGTTATGGTCACGCGACGTACGCTGTCACTTCCTTTGACATAGGTGGGTGCGAGAAGGGTCTAGAAACACTTATAGGATCGTAGATTCGCCAATAGGCGAAGTCTATTCGTATCGATCGCGCGATCGAGTCCGTAACGCATCTAGGGTCGTGTGAAGCGACCTGAGAAGCTCTTAGGTTGTAGGTAGGTAGGTTGAGATATTCTTTGAACGATTCTAAGCCCGTAAATGTGAATCCTTGGGCTGTGGGACAACCACAACCCCTGCATTCAATCGTCAGGGCTTAAAAAACCCCGTTTCACCTAAAATCTTCAAAGTTCTTCCTCTCACCACTCCAATCTTCAATTATTTCTTATCCTTTTCATGTTAGGAATTGATCCTAATATGAAAATGACATAAAATCATACTTTGATAAAATTTTACGGTGAATAGTAAAATTTCATGAAAACTGGCTATTAGGCCATTCTAAGTTTGCTTTCTTTAGCAACTAATGGGCTAGATGGATGTATTAGCTCCTTCTATCCCAAAATCATATGCTGCATAATAGGGAATTGCATTCAGGTTTGTAGATTGGCCCTGAAAAGCTCTGAACGCATGTTTGGGCCTCCCTAGGGCAATCTACAATGAACCAAGGTGGGGACCATAGTTATTTGGGGTCCTTGGACCATGGGGGACCAGACCCATGTGGTCCCACCGACCAAACAGGGAGTTGGTCGGTGATGTCATCGCCGGTTCGGCGATGCATCGCCGCCCGATGTGGCCCATTGGATCTGATTTTTGGCAAGTGTGGTCGTCTGGGGTAGTACACACCCCCTATGTGCGGTTCATCCATAGAAAACCCCAAATATGGGTACTTCCTTCACAAACAGCCCCATCCCTAGCTCCATTTGAGTTTTCTAGCTGCCCTCTCCCAAATTCGTGGTTTCAAACCACTCCCAAACCCATTCTTGGCCTAAAACAACCACACTCCATCACTCCATTGCTGTTTACAGCCTTCCCTCTTATAGATCTCGTCGTTTGGAGCTCTTATAACCCCCAAATCGAGCTGAAATCGTGAGGTGCTCCATTCTCCTTTTTCATTCTCTTCTCTTCCTAAAAATACATCCTAGGGGAGCTTGAAGCATCCCTCTACAATGCCTAGATTTCATTCTGTCCATTTGGGCAACAATTTCTCCGCATTTCCTTCGCTTTCCATGGCTATTGTTAAGGCTGTTTCAGCCTTTTCCTCCCTTTCCATCATCCTCTCTCTCAAGTCCCTTTTATTTGATCTTCAGACTCGTGGAAACCTGCTTACCCATCCTATTTCTCCACGTTCTTCGCTTGTTTGATTACCATTTTGAAATTTCTGTGTTTTGTTGTTGTTAGGTAGAAAGTGTGTTTGTGTTAGTGGTTTAGGCTTAATAAAGCCGAATTTGGTTAGATGGAATGCATGCCGTTTCGTTCGCTGTAAGGCATTGTCCCTAGTTTGGGAGTATTGTAACTCCCAGGATTCAGCCTACAAATTAATTTTTATCCCAACCCACCCTCCTACCAAGCATGCCACTTCCAATCCCGACATGGGACTAGGAATGCCGTTCCATTTGATACAACTTAATGCTACTAGCCATATAGGCCCAGTGTTAGCACTCCTAGATTTGAAGGATCTGACGATATAGGAAATCCAATTCTATTTAGATAATCTTGACCCTAAGCGATAGAGCAATCCCCTATATTAGTAATGGTATGGAACCATTTACCGTATAATCTTAGGCTTTGGATTATAGCTACTGAGTTACAGACTAGCCTACTAGTTACCTTAAGTAGTGTAAAGCCTGTATATGCTAAGGAATTGTAGGTTAGATTTGGTTGAAGTCGAACCTTGTTTCTTCGATAGATTCCCTTATGACTTATAGATTTTTGTTGTTTTCCATAGGAAGGAACCATTCACTCTCAGGGAACATTTATAAATCCCTCAGATTGAACTTAGAATGTACTAGCACGCCCCTTAGAATTGCCTTCCCCAAGGGCTTATTGCATTCGGGAACGCGGAATAAAGGAAATGCAATTATCAGCTAAGTATTCACGGTTTGAATTGACTTCTCAATCCTGGTAGTTGCCAATAAATCCAATGCTCTGATCAAGCAGAAGATCGGCATCGCCTAGGATTAAGAACTGATACAGTAAATATCTGTTCTAGGCAGAAAGTCTATGTATCCGGCTCAGACCCACTACACAACTTTTCTTCCATGTTAGCCCGACCACCTACAACTAAAAGTTATTGCTTTGCCCTTGGTAAATGTTAAGAACTTAAAGCCAGTAGAGAATTAGACATCTTGCTACCAACTCATACCTTCCCCTGAATTCAATCACAATAGAGATTAGGCTCATCTCTATGATCATAGGTACCAATGCCATAGAACGCATCATTAGTAAGGAAAACCCTGTAGAGAAAGGTTGTTTCCATTTTATGTTAAGGATAGCCCCTAAGTTGCGCCTCGTTCCGATATACGGATCGATGCAAAGATTCCTCAACCTTAAGTAAAACCAAGTTTTAAGGGGGGTAGAACGTATTGAGTCCAATCCAGTTAGGTCAGCCAAGGCAACCGTTCGATCAGAGTGGTGCAGCGGAAGTGTGGTTAGCCTCTTCCCCACTGGCCCAGGATCGAAACATTTGAGTTAGGTTATACGTACGGTTAGGTCATCAAATATAATTGAACCTTCCTTAGGAAAAGTACTCCTTACCCTTTGCCAATTTCGGGGATGAAATTGTGTTTTAAGGGGGGTAGATTGTAACACCCCGAATTTTGGCCAATCTGGGATTTGACGTCCTTAGGCAGTGGGTCAACTAAAACACCTGGAAAATCACTCAGAACCCAATTCCATAGCTAAAGAAACCACTTAGGATTAATTCCTTTAGAAACTAAGCAAAAGTTAGCTAGCGCAATGCTAGAGTAGCTGGGAAATAGTCCCTGATCACTTTAAATACGTTCTAAAAGGCCCAAAACTTGTAGAATCAATGGTGCTATAATACTCTAAAACCTCGGATCAAACTCTAAGCCGGTTTGTTCTCTGGACCACTTTGAAACTTTGTATTGGATCTAGACTGCGCGTCGAAAGTCTGATACCTACAACTTAGACCGTTAGAACTGCCAAGCTGGACTTGATAATCATTTCAAAAATTAAGTCCAACTGATAATCACAGGCTATTTCATTGAGCCCGGACTGAAGAGAGTTAGAATAGGGCTAGATTTGGAATTTAAAATTCAAATCTGGCACACGACTTGACGCGTCAGTATTAAGCATTCTGACCGTCAGAATTCAGCCAAATTACACCCTCGGATCAGGAAAAAATTCTATTTCATATCATGAGATTTACAAACCTCATCTACGTGCGGTGACTGCTGAACTGAAACTGGACCGCCACGTGCGATCTGCGAACCCTGCCGGACTAAAAACTTGATGTGTGCTAGATCCAGTATGCATGAGCTTAAGTCCGACCGCATTTGGCCAGGGGACCTCCAGAAATGCTCTTTTGGACCGAAACAGTCCCAATTTGGATATACCTCAAGTGTACATTGTTCCCGAGCCTATTTCGGGCACATTTGGGCTTATAAAAGGGGTTGAAACCCTCATTCCTCTCTCCCATCCGAATTTGAGAAAAACCCTAGATTGGGAGAGAGAAAAGGTGAGAGTTTGTGAGAGAGAGTGGAGGAGAATTTTCCTGCCGTCGTGCCACCTGTTGCACGTGCTTTAGCAACACACTCCAATCATTTGGCCGGTGATTTCTCTGCTTTTCTAGGTAAGGAAATACCCTAATAAGTTGCTGATTTTCTGATTCTTAGTTTCCATAGCCTGGTAGCTGATGGATCTTGTAAATCAGGTTGCCTAGTTGCCGTAGACGAAGTGTATACGCTCCGTTCGAATCGCTTCACCTATAAGAGATAAGGTGCAGATTTTAGACGCTTTGATTGACTGTTTTCAACGCTTTCAATGTCGTTTAATAGTAGATTATCGATGGCAACGCCGTTTGACATGTACAACATGCTGTCCGTTTCCTGTTTCGTAAGCAGACGAAGAATATGAGATTTAGGGCATTTTAGTCATTCGTAGGAAATACTGTTTTCATCCATAATTTGCTGATGTGATTGACATGGCTTCTTGTCGCATTAGGATACTAGGAATGCGTGCATAATTGGTTTGGCGAAGAGATTCGCCTAAATGCGCACTTTCAGTCGACATACATGTAGGCTTAAGTGTGTAGTTTAAGTGTTTGTATAAAGGCTTGTATTAGTATGTATTGAATTAAATGGTGTTATGAATTAATTTGAAATTGATTTCTCAATTAATATGCTGGTACAAATGGTTTCCTACATGTTAGCCATATGAACGATTTCATTATATGCATGAAATGCATGTGCTTGATGATTCACTTAAGTGGTATGTTATAACATGTGCTTGATGGTTTCCTTATGATTAGTTTGAGATTGAATTCTCAATTAATACGCTGATGGAGATGATTTCCTATATGTTGGTGATATGCATAATTTCATTATATGTGTGAAAGACATGTGTAAGATGATTTACTTAAGTTGTACGTTATAACATGTGTTAACATGCTTACATGTTTGTATTCCATTTCCAATACTCTTACCTGATCGCTGATGCGGATTCATAATTGTTTGGGACTATACTTATTCCAGGCAGTCAGTAACAGAGAAAATTCGTGGCTAGCTTTTATTTGCCACGAACGACGCGTCGATGAATGGGAGCCGTGTTTTGGAGTTGGTGGCAGTGGTTAGACCACGCGAAGTGTTTTACGCACTTCATGTCGTTCGACTTGAGATGCGATCGCGCTAGTCGAGCCCGTCAAGTAACCCGACTGGCCGTTGTATGTTCAACCTGTATGAGTCATAACTGCTTGAACTTAGGGTACTGAACTTACCATTGTAAACCCTATTAACCATGGTACCTTGATCTACAAAGACTCATGAGCCGGGCATGGTGGTATGGGACACCGTGGTCGAGCTGTCGGCCTACGCTGGGGCCACAAACCTCCCCGTAGTGACCAGTGAGCACCTAGTCTCGTGAGCAGATTATGGTGGTATGGGACACTATATTCTTGCTGTCGGCCTACACTGATCAGGTGACGAGTCCTTTGTAGTGACCGCGAGCGTATTCTGAGTCTACGGGAGGCTACGACCCTTCAGTAGCAGTAGAGTACAGTAGCCCTGTATTGATAAGGTGATGGGGGAGCGGAGCAACGAGTGCATGCAACAGCCCTAACAGCCCTTGCAGCGACCTACAAAATATACCTCGTATGAGATTACTAGGAGTGACGACCCTAAACAGGATCTGTGTTGGGATTGATACAAGGGAAGTACCTTAGTTTCCCAATCCTGCTGTTTGAATGGACTAATAACAACTCGGAAATCATATCACCATTACATTGCATGTGCCTGGAAGATGTGGAGCACTTAAGGGAGTGTGGCATGTCGCGGTCGTAAGATGGTGCCGTATGAGGGAGATCGTCGGTGAGGGCATACATCACGTCATGTCATATTGCATTAACAACAGTATTCGGATTGTTTGATTTACTGCTTTACTATTATCCCATGATTGATTTGAGAACATGTTAATCCTTGCTCTATTATTCCACTGAGTTAGCTACTCATTCCCACGTTACGGGATGGTGTTTCCGGACACCCACTAGTCCCTTTTTGTGATTACAGATGATGGCGCTGCTTGAGAAGCGGAGCTGGACTTGATGATGAGGAGGAGGATTCCTCCTTTATGCGTGTTCTGATTGACGGGATTACAGGGAGGTTAATTGGATACCTTGCCACTTGTCATTTTATATTTTTAGAACACTCATGTATATCCTTTTGGTTTACTTTTGGAGTATACATGTATGTATATAACCTGGAACATATTCACACTCTGGAGACATACAACAGTTTATATATGTTATACCTACTATCGCAGTCTTCCGCTTGTTAATTTAACTGTCTCTGGTGTATGATATGCTGTTCTGGATTAATCTCACTCATGTTTAATACATTAACACAGACAACATTCAATCATACATATGTATGTTGCATAAATAACATTTTGGAAATCGGAAGTTGGGTTTTTGCTCGACCCCCCGATTTTCGGGATGTTATAGTGCTTCTCTTCACAACTAGATAAGACAAGAGATAAATTGTTGAGGCATTTCTCAAAACTACTCCCAAATATAGTGAACCCATCCATGAAAATCTCAAGAAAATTCTCAACCATATTTGAAAAAATACTTATCATACACCATTGGAAAGTAGTTAGGGTGTTACACAATCTAAGCGGCATTTGTTTGTAAGCAAACGTGTCAAATGGACAAGTGAATGTGGTTTTCTCTTGGTCTTCTAGGGCTATCTCTATTTGGTTATATCCGGAGTATCCATTAAGGAAGTTATAAAAGGAGTGACCTGTTACACTCTCTAAAACTTGATCAAAGAATGGTAAAGGGAAATAGTCATTCTTTGTTACCGTATTCAACTTTCTATAATCAATGTAAACACGCCAACCTGCGGTGACACATGTTAGTATGAGTTCATTATTGGAATTTTACACAACAGTTATTCCAAATTTCTTTGAAACTACTGGAGTTGAACTCACCCAAACACTATCAAATATTAGGTAGATGATTCCCACATCTAATAATTTGATCACCTCATTTTGTACAACTTCCATCATATTTGGATTGAGATGCCTTTGAGGTTGTCTAATTAGTTTAGCATCCTCATTGAGGTGGATCCGATAGGTACATATGGAAGGGCTTATATCTTTAATGTTAGAAATGGCCCAGTCCAAGGTTCTTTTGTGGTTCCTTAGAACATTCAACAATTTAATCTCTTGAAGAGATCACCACAAGATAAGTTTCATTTTTGCCCAAGTATACATACTTAAGCTCATTTAGTAGTGATTTTAGATCAAGCTTTGGAGCATTGGTCAGTGATGGCAAAGGTCACAAGTCCTCAACAGACAGGATTTGAGTGCACGATCTCCATCAGTATATACCAATGTCCTGGGTGGTAGTGCTTTCATCATCATCATAAATTTTAACAAACACTCCTTTTAAATCGGTATTTTTCAAGTTTTCAAAGACTTTAATTAATTCCTTAGATAGATTAGGTTCCAATTCCTCTTCCTCTATCAAGCAGTCCATAAAATTTAGCTCATGGATCTCACTATTGTCTATGGGCTGCTTGCATAGATTGAAAATATTAAGCTTTAAGGTCATGTTACCAAAAGACAACTTCATCATTTCATTCCTACAATTGATGATTGCATTTGAAGTTGCTAGGAATGGGTAGCCCAAAATAATGAGAACTTGAGCGCTAACATTTACACAAGGCTCAGTGTTTAATACAATGAAATCCATGGGGAAGTAGAATTTCTCCACTTGGACTAACACGTCCTCTAAAATTTCCCTTCGTACCTTAATGGAGCGGTCAGTGAGTTGGAGTGTAATTGTAGTTGGTTTAAGCTCTCTTAACCCCATTTGTTGGTAAACTGAATAAGGTACTACGTTGACACTTGCACCCAAATTTAGTAAAGCATGCTTAATTTGAAAATTCCCAATAATATAAGGAATAGTGGGACTTCGTGAGTCTTTGTATTTGGGCACGGCCTTTTTTTAAATGATAGTGCTCACTCTCTCATTGAGGAAGGCCTTCTTGTGCACGTTAATTTTCTCTTCATGGTGCACATGTCCTTGAGATATTTAACATATGATGAAATTTGTCTAATGGCATCAAGCAAAGGAAAATTAACAGTCACCTTTTGGAGCACATCCAACACTTCTTGATATTTCATGGGGACAGTCAGGTTCCAAAGTCTAGATGGGAACATAACTGGAGGCTCACGTGACTTAGCCTCTTTATCCTTTTATTGTTATGGCTCTTGAATCATAGTTGGTTCATCATTCTCTTGAGAAGGTGGCTCATGTTCACAACCTCAAGTGTAGGGTCATAATGTAGTAATAACTAAGTGAGACTAAGGTCGAATCCACAAGGACCAATCTCATGTGTATTCTGAAAGTAACTAGACTCAAAACTAGAAGAAGATGTAAAACTAAATCTAAAATAAAGTAATTCTGAATAAGGTTAAACAATCAATTTAAATGTGGTAACTGGGTGCCAAGGATCCACTTGTAACAATTGGGAGGCTACCTTGCATGATTCAATAGATCCAACTGAAATCAGAGTCCTATCTTATCCAGATGTAAAAAAAAAGGAGAGACGTTCAAATCTCTGAACTTCTCATGAACTTAGTCTTAACGGATGAGAGTTGTGAGGATTGAAAATGATTCCATGTCACACCCCAAACTAGAAAACCGGGCTCACAAAATTTCCGATCGCCAAATCTGGCACCAACAGCCTTCGTAGAACCCCATTCTCGATTCCCAGCGTCCATTCGCCAGGTTCCGATCCAGAGATGCTATAAGGACTTCTGTCACTCCCCAAACTCAGAAACTGGGCTCACAAAATTCTCGATCACCGAATCCGGCGCCGACAGCCTCCGTAGAACCCCATTCTCAGCTCCTAACGCCCATTCGCTAGGTTCGGATCCTGGGATACTACGAGGAGGATTTTCAACGTCAGTTTGATTCGTAATAAGCATAACCAAAGGCATAACCTACAAACAACAACCAAGAACTCCATTACATTTTCACTATGATCAAAAACTTTACAAGTACAATGAGCATAAAGGGAAATACAATGGTAAGGAACAAAAACTCCAAAAATGATCTGCAAGTGCTCTAGCCTCAGCGCTGCTGCGCCCCAACGTCACCTGCACGCAACGGTCGTGCATAAGCTTATAGAAAGCTTAGAGGGTGGTGAAAGTGTGTGCACAAGGTAGTAATATGATCATGTAATATCAGAGTAATGCAGAATATGCAGATGGATCCATGATATCATGAACCGTACCATAGATGCAAGTCAAGCATACAATCCTCATCTAAGTCCACATGTCAATACAGCTCAACTCTGGGATATCACCGGGGTCTAATACACTCTAAACCAGAATGCCACCACATCGCGTGCGATAAGGTAAGTGAAAGAGACCTCACTATCCGTTTACCAATATCGGGCTCGACTTGTCGATAGTGGACCCATTCCTCGAGCTGGTCAGACTCAGCCTAACATTGCCCCCTACACTAGGGCGGGTAAGGCCGCACCCCCTTCCAACCGACCACGACACAGTGGAGAGCGTAACCATCTGGTATTCGGCACTCAACGGTCATCTATCCACTCGGTCTAGACATTGGAGTAACCTCTTGGTACCATAAGGGTTTAGGGACTTTCACCCAGGGATATCTATAGCACCCCATGTAGAACAAGATTTCTGGTATCCAAACCTACCTACCACTATACGCCTGTGGAGGCTATGACCCCGATATCGCTAGGGCGTACAGTAACCATATCACATGATGGGAGATGCATGAATCACACTATCCAATCATGCAGCACATCCTTGCACGTAACGTGCACTCATGTAGGGCAACACCACCTAATCGGGAGTCCATAAACAACCTGCCCGAAGGCATATGCTATGATCAGTCACCTCTCATATCAAGCATACATATGGTGAGTATGATTATGAGTCATGGAACTATACTAAACATATTATAATGAAATGAACTACCCTTACTATGCAGATGGGCCTGGACGGCCTATACACAATAAGTACGAGCCTAACAATGGGCCCCAGGGAGAGTCGTAATGCGGACATTTAACCAACATTAAACTCACAACGTGGACGTCAAACCAACATTACTCCTAAGGCGCGTCGTCATGAACATCATTACATAATCCGTGTTGGGATCACACATTGCAATGGACCTTAGGTACTTCCCATTGAGCCTTAAATACATCAAATGGGCCATGTCGTATGGGCCTTTTATTCATCAAGTGAGCCACATAAATGGACCACACCAATGAGCCTTATGTGCATTGCAATGGGTCAAAACCCGTGGGCCTTAGATTGCATCAAATGGGCCTAATCTCATGGGCTTTAAAATACATCAAATGGGTCCAATCCCATGGACCTTGGAACACATCAAATGGGTCCACTCTATGGGCCTTAAATAGTTCAACAACTGGCTACATTCATAGACCCAATTAAATTCAACTGTTGTGGGCCTCAAAAGTACATTCATTAAGCCTAAAATTTAAGGAACTAAAGGTATAAATCATTTCCTCTAAGATATTTATAATATGGTGGGCCCCACTCCTCAAAATTTCAGCCCAAGGTCAGCATAATTATAACATGTTGCTGTCCTAAATTTGGGCACTCCATTGGAGTGGGTCCAAGGCCTCTTAAACTCTAAAAATTGAGGGCCAAGGTCCTCATCATGCATACAATGAGAGGAAACCCAAAAAGGTGGCCCGCCATCAAAAGAAATATTTTTGAATTATGGTTTTTTTATCAAGGCATATTGCTGGACTGCACAGTAGAAAAAAATCTGGGAGTCCAACCATCTTGGCCTATTCTTTTGGATACCCAAACGGGGTCACTTGAGGCTAAAATTTCACAAAGTGATACTTCCATAGGTGGGCCACACTCCCAAAAAATTTTATAATTTTTAGATATCTTTATGTATTTTAATTAATTTAAACAAAATAGATTGTCTAGAAAAAATCAGACAGACCCGTACGTCCCAACTTGGTGGGCCAGTCCAGCCCTCACCACAGTGTGTACAGGGGTCTATTGGCCCTGAAATTTGGTAGGTGGGTTATAACATAAGTGTACCACACTCCTAAAAATTTGTAAAATTTTTGGACATCTTTAAATATTTTAATTCATTTACATAAATCAATCTGTCTTGAAAATCGGACTGATCTGGACACCATATTATAGTAGGCCGGTCCCGCCATCACCATGGTGTGTACCGGAGTCCATTGGCCCCAAAATTTTATAGGTGGGTCCTACCATAAGTAGGAAACCCCCTTGAAAATTTTTCAAATTTTTAAACACCCATAGGTATTTTAATAAAATTTAAAAATCCAACTGTCCATGGTGGAATGTTACTGGAACAGTATAGAAAATCCAGACTGTCCACCTTACTTGGACCACACCTTTGGGACCCCAATGAAGGTCAGTTGGGGCTGAAATTTGGGGGACATCAAGATGATATTCCCACCTTTCATAAAATTATATTTAATAAGTATGAATAGTCCCCCAAACAGTCCCAAAATCTGGTCCAAAAACAACCAGAAACTGTCCAGAAAAATCTGGACAGCAACATGTACTTAGATAAAATTTATTAAATAAGTTAAATAAAAAGGGAAATACATTAATGGGCCACACACATCAGGAAATAAAATGAGAGAAAAGAGAGATAGAAGGACAATCCGGCCATAGGGAAAGGGGCTCCGCCACTATTGAGCCCTCCCAAGATCAATCACACCCGCACATCATACCTAGATTTACATTTACAACATGGATCTTGCACATGCATGGCCTATAATTAAAATGCATGGTGAGGATGCCATCCCCATCATGGTTATAAAGTCTAGATGACCCAAACATAATATGATATGAAATAAAACTACCATGATGGGGGCCATAGAGAAAGGCCCTATGCATGGATCATGCATGCATAAGGTAGGCCATTAGGCCACAACCATGGGATTGTGTGGGATCTCCACCATTGATTGGTGGGTCCTACATTTCCCTCATGAAAGAAAAAAATATCTAGGCTATAAAAAATCAGATTTTTACATCTAGATGAGAACCCACCGTCCGATCTTCTTGCTCCTAGGGGTTCCTTAGCACCTTAGCTTGGATTTCAATGGAGGAGATGAGGAATGGATAGTTAGGATAGGGAGATCATGGGGTAGAAAGTGGGCCACCTTGGAGTTTTGGGAATGCTTGGAGAGCTCTCATACGTATGGATTTTTTTGCTTGAGAGAATGAGATGAGAAATGAGAAAGAGAGAGAGTTGTAAAGAGAGAGAGAGTGATGGTTGTGTAAGAAAATCTTGACTTTTGTGGCCTTTTGTGTAAGAAAGGCATGGGAGGTGTAAGAACTTTTTGACTTTGATGGCTTTTGGTGTAAGAGAGGTATGGGCTTTGTAAGAGATTCTTGACTTTTGTGGTTACTTGGGAATGGGTGAAAGGTGATGTGTACTTGACATGTACTTGACATGTGATGGATTGATTGATGGGATTGATGTGACATCTCATAGAGATTTTTTTGGGTTTCGCAATGCACGGCGTTTTCCTCGCACCGAACGTTGGCCCACATCTCTTGACCAGGGTATCGCCTCGGCGGACAAATCACAGCATCGGAACCGCAGCGATGGCGTGGTTGCTATGGTATTGGTCTTGGGTTAAGTCTATACAGGTTGACGGCATATGAATCAGGGTCGCGCGTCAATATCGGTTAAGGGTCGAAGGTTGTCGGAATTCGACCGGTAAGACCGCGGAAGTCTACGGAATGGTACAGTCTAGGATACGGGTCTTACAATTTTTAACATCAATTTGATTTGTAATAAGCATAACTAAAGGCATAACCCACAAACAACAACCAAAAACTCCATTACATTTCCACTATGATAAAAAACTTTACAAGTACAATGAGTATAAAGGAAAATATAATGATAGAGGATGATAACTCCAAAATGATTTGCAAAGAGCTCCTGCCTCAGTGCTGCTGTGCCCCAATGTCACCTGCACGCAATGGTCATGCATAAGCTTATAGAAAGCTTAGAGGGTGGGGAAAGTGTGTGCACAAGGTGGTAATGCAGTAATGCAGTATCAGAGTAATGCAGAAAATGCTGATGAATCCATGAATACCATTAGCCGTACCAAGGCTATGCAATGCAAGGCATGAATAATGTCGGCCATACCAAGGCTATGCGATGCAAGATGCACATCAAGTATTCAAATCCTCATCTAAGTCCACACATCAATACAGCTCAAATCTAGAATAGCACCGGGGTCCAGTACACTCTAAACCAGATCGCCACCCCATCGCGCGTAATAAGGTAAGTGGAAGAGACCTCACTATCCGTCTACCAATATGGGCTCGAATCGTCGATAGCAGACCCATTCCTCGAGCTGGTCAAACTCAGCCTAGCTTTGCCCCCTACTCTTTGGTGATTAAGGCTGCACCCCCTTCCAACCGACCACGACACAGTGAAAAGTGTGACCGTCTGATAATCGGCACTCGGCACTCCTGTACCCACTCGGTCTAGACGTTGGAACAACCTCTTGGTACCATAAGGGCTTAGAGACTTTCACCCAGGAATATCTATAGCACCCCATGTAGAACAAGATTTTTAGTATTCAATCCTGCCAACCACGATACGCCTGTGGAGGCTACAGCCCTGATGTCGCTAGGGCGTATAGTACCATATCACATAATGCGAATGTATGAATCACACTATCCAGTCATACAGTAATCCTGCGCATAACGTGCGCTCATGTAGGGCAACACCGCCAATCCAGGAGCCCCTAAACAATCTGCCTGAAGGCATATGCTATGATCTGTCACTTCTCATATCAAGCATACATATGATGCGTATGATCATGAATCATGAAACTATACTATTCATGTTATGATCTAATGCACTATCCTTATAATGCAGATGGCCTAGACGGCCTACACATAACAAGTACGGGCCTAACTATGGGCCCTAGGGAGATTCGTAATACGAACATTTCACCAACATTATACTTGCAATGTGGACGTCAAACCAACATTGCTCCCAAGGCGCGACCATCGTAAACATCATTACATAATCCGTGTTGGGATCACACATTGCAATGCACCTTAGGTACATCCCATTGGGCCTTAAATACATCAAATGGGCCATATCATATGGGCCTTATATTCATCAAGTGGCCCACATCAATGCACCACACCAATGAGCCTTATGTGCATTACAATGGGTCATAACCCGTACACCTTAGAATGCATCAAATGGGCTTAATCTCATGGGTCTTATATGTGACAAATGGGCCACACCAATTGGGCCCCATATGTACATCAAATGGGCCTCAACCCATAGGCCCTAGTACCTCTCAATGGGCCTTAACCCATGAGCCCCTAATACATCAAATGGGCCTCAACCCATGGGCCTTACATATATATCAAATTGGGCCTCAACCATGGGCCACTAATACATTGAATGACCTCATAACATGGGCCTTATATTCACATCAAAGTGGCCCCAATGGACTACCACAGACACATTAAGGTGGGCCTCATAACATGCTAAAGTGGGATCCACTTGGACTATGGATCTGGCTCGTTCTTTATGCCCATGCCATAAAATGGGCTTTCTAAATGGATGGATGGATTGGATGTAACCCATACATCGTGGTGGGGGCCCACATGAAGGCCCACTATCATGTATATTATATATAATATAAAATATAAACTATAAACTATATATAGTATATATATACAATATTACATATAATATAATATTATATATATATATATATATATACATACATACATACACACACATACACCATCCCACACGTGGGGGGGTAGTCCCGTCGTCAGATCACACGTGCCACATGGTGGGGCCCACAAGTCTTTGGATGTTTAAGAGATAGAGAGAGAGAGATTTTAAGAGAGATAGAGAGAGATATAGAGAGAGAGGTAGAGAGAGAGATATAGAGAGAGAGAGGGCACGTGGCCCCTTTTCACTTTTTTTTTCTTTCTTTTCCTTTTCTCTTCTTTTTCTTTTTCTTTTTCGTTTTTTTTTGTTCTATAACAAGATAGAGGTGGGTCCCACGTAGGGCCCACCACCATAGCATATATGTAACGTCTCGGGAAAAATCCGTTCAGAAACCCGAGTACCACCTCGGTTAGAAATCACTTAGGATTAATTCCATTAGAAATCAAGCATAAGTTAACTAACCCCAGGTTAAATTAGCTATGAAATTAGCACTGATCGCTTTAAATACGTTATGCAAGACCCAAAACTTGCAGGATCAATGACGCTATAATACCCTGAAATCTAGGATCAAACTCTAAACCCGTTTGCTCTCAGGAACCCTTTGAAACTTCGTATTGGATTTAGACCGCGCGTCGGAAGTTCGATATCTATAATCTCAGACCGTTAGGACTGCTTAGCTGGACTTGACAATCGTTTCAAAAATCAAGCCCGACCGATGTTATGAGGCTATTTCATTGAGCCGGAGCCAGGAGTGTGAGAAAGAGTGAAATTCATAAAAATTTAAATGTCATTTAAATGAATCTGGCACGTTTCACTTGCGGGTTAAGTATAAGCATTCGGACCATCGGAATCTGATCCAAATACACCCTCGGATCAGGGGACATTTCTCACTCGGGTCAGTGTACTTGAAATCTCTGATCGAGTCTCTGTGACTGCTGAATTGAAATTGGTCCGCCACGTGCGATCTAGGAACACGACCAGACTGAAAACTTAATGCGATCAACATCCGACATCCATGAGATTAAGTCCGACCGCATTCAGCCAGGGGACCTCCAGAAATGCTCTTTTGGATCGGGAAAGACCCGATTTGGTTATAACCCAAGTATACTTTGGTTTAGAGTCTATGTAGGTGAGGTTTTAGCCTATATAAGGGCTTTAAATCCTCTCATATCTCTCCCATCCGAATTGTAAGAAACCTTAGAAAGAGAAGAAAGAGAAAGAGAGAGATTGTGAGAGAGTTGTGGGAGAAACTTCCTGCCTCTTGATCCAGCTTCTACACGTGTTTAATCACCGTACTCCAAACACTCTTCCGGTGATTCCAACTCATTTCTGGGTAAGAAAACCCTAACCTCTACCTGTTTTAGGGATTCCATAGATATAAATAGCGAAGTAGCTGATTCATCTTGTGATATAGGTCGTCATATAGTCGTTGACGAAGCGTAGAGTTTCTGTTCAATTCGTTACGCTTCTACGTCGAAAGGTGAGGATTTTAGACGCTTAGATTGACTGATTTCAAAGCTTTCAATGTCATTTAATAGTAGATTATCGACGAGAACGCCGTTTGACATGTAGAACATGCTGTCTATTTTCCATTTCGACTGCGTACGGAAAATATGAGATTTAGGGTATTTTATGTATTTGTAGGAAATACTGTATATGTATGTATTCTACAAAAATGATTGTCATGTTTATTTGTCATGTTATTACACTAGTTATGCGTGCATGATCTATTTGTGAAGAGATTCGCCCTAATGCGCACTTTGGGTCGATATACGCTATGTGGACAAAAGTGTGTAGACTAAGTGTTTGTATAAATGATTGTATTAGTATGTATTGAGCTAATGTTGTTGTAGGTTAGCTTTGAGAATGAATTCTCAATTAATATGATCATGTATACGATTTCCTCCATGTTGTTATACGAAGTGATTTCCTCATATATGTGAAATGCCTGTGTTTGATTGAATTTCTTATGTTGTATGTTATAACATGTTGCTATCATGCTTGGATTACATGTATTTCACTTCTGTCATTCTCACATGATCACGGTGGTAGAATTACACATGCTTGGGGCTATATCCTAGTCCAGGCAGTCGGTAACAGATTGAATTCGTGGTTGGCTTCTATTTGCCACGAAGGACGCGTCAATGAACGCGAGTCATGTTTTGGGTTGGCGTCAGTGGTTAGGCCACACGAGGTGTTTTATGCACTTCATGTCGTTCAGCTTGAGGTGCACTCGTACTAGTCGAGCTCGTCAAGTAACCCGACTGACCGTTGATTGTTCACCTTGTATGAGTCATAACTGCTTGAACCTAGGGTACTGAACTTGCCAGTGGAACCCCTGATAACCATGGTACCTTGATCCATAAAGACTCATGAGCCAGGCATGGTGGTATGGGACACTGTAGTCGAGCTATCGGCCTACGCTGACGCCACAAACCTCCCTGTAGTGACCAGTGAGCACCTTAGACTTGTGAACCGATTGTGGTGGTATGGGACACTACATTCGAGTTGTCGACCTACACTGATTGGTGACGAGCCCTTTGTAGTGACCTCGAGCGTATTCTGAGTCTACGGGAGGTGACGACCCTTCCGTAGCAACGAGAGTACACTAGACCTGTATTGATAAGGTGATGGGGTAGCGGTACAACGAGTGCGAGCAACAGCCTTGACAGCCCTTGCAGCGACCTATAAATATAACATCGTATGAGATTACTAGGAGTGACGACCCTAGACAGGATCTGTGTTGGGATTGATATAAAGAAGGTACCTTAGTTTCCCAATACTGCTGTATGAAAGGACTAATAATAACTTGGCAATCATATCCACATCGCACTGCATGTGCCTGGAAGATGTAGAGCACTGAGGGAAGAAAGCATGCCGTGGATGTAAGATGGTGTCGCAAGAGGGAGTATGTCGGTGAGGGCATCCATCATGTCATTTCATACTTGCATTAACAACAGTATCTAGGAATGTCTGATTGTTTGCACTACTATTATCACGTGATTGATTTGATAACATGTTAATCTTTGCTCTATGATTCCACTGAGTTGATCACTTACTCCCATGTTACGGGATGGTGTTTGTAACACCTACCAGACTCTGTCTTAGATGCAGGTTGCGAGGCGATTCAGGATGCGGAGCCGGACTATGACGAGGTCCAGGACAAGTTCTCGTACATGCAGTATTCTGACGGCTTTACGTAGGTGTCCTGGATCGGTGGGACTTGCTAGTTGGACCACATGACATTTTAATTTTTAGTTTTTATATGTATATTGTGACTCAGAGATGTATTCATACTTTGGAGACAGATCGAGATTGTTTTATTTTACGTACAGTGATATATATATTTTTCAGTCTTGCGCTCGCATTTTATCACTAGATCTGAAGTATGAATTGCAGTTTTGGTATAATCTTACTCATGTGAATGCACTAACTCAAAAAACATCAAAATCATAAGCATATTTTTTGCATAAGTGACGTTCTGGAACTCGAGAGTTGAGTTATACTCGACCCCCAATTTTCAGGGTGTTACAAGTTAGTATCAGTGCATGATTTGGATTAAACCGGACCTGGGTTATGGATGCGCAATGTACGTTGTCACCCCTTTGACTTAGGTGGGTGCGAGAAAAACTTAGAAACACTCGTAGGACTCCAGTTTCGCCAATTGGCGAAGTTCACTCAAATCGATCATTTGATCGAGTCCGTGTGCGTCCGTGGTCACATAAAAAGACCTGGACCACTTCTAGTTCGTGTGTGGATGGGTTTAGACCTCTCTGGACCCAATCCCAGCTGTTAGAAGTCACTAAATGCAAATATACAGCTGTTAACACCTGAAATGACCCGAAATGGATCGAAACGGAGTCGTGGGCCTATCCACACTGATCTAGAATGATCTGAGGTGAGACCCATGTATTTTTGGGGACTACAGGATAGGGGACCACGCCCAAATGGTGGGCCATCGTTGAAAATGAAGATGGTCGGCGAGGACCTCACCGTACGTTGGGCCCAGAACTGTCGGGCCTTCAGGCCGACGTTGTTTGGGGGCTAGTGTAGCCCCTGTGCATAGGGGTCGTCCGTTAAAATCCTCCCAAAACACTACTTCCTTCACAAAAACCCCTCCTAAGCTCTCCCTTTCTCACATTTTTTCTGCCTCCCTCTCAAATCCCTTTCCAAACCACTCTCATTCTCATTTTCTGCCTCAACCGACGCCACTCCATCACTCACAGCCATACAAACTCCTCTCTCTCTCTCCATTCTCATCGTTTGGAGCTCTCCCATCCTCCATTGGAGGCTAAAATTCATGTGAGCCTCCATCCTAACCTATTTCACTCTTTCCCCTTTGAAATCCTAACCTTTGGGGGCCTGTTTCACTCCTTTATAGGGCCTAGATTCATTTCATCCCTTTAGGTCAGCCATTTCTCCCCCTTTCCTCCATTTTTCATGAATTTTTTAGAGGTTATTTTAGTCTTTTTCTCCCTTTCCACCATCCTCTCTCTCATCGGAAAGAGAAAGACCGCCACTGATGAAGCTGGGCCTAGTCACCCTTCACATTCAAGGAAGCCGAGAGGTGGCACCGCTAGTTCGAGCGCCGCCGCTAGTCCAAGTGCCGCTCGAGAGTTTCACACGAAGCGGGATTTGGATCCCCATTCTTCCATAGGGAGACAACTGTTGGCAGACTTGGCCCACGACGCGTATACTGATCGTAAGGTTCTGTTTGAGGCACATGTGGATGAGCGGCTATTTGGTGAGTTTTTGTTATTTGAGGGCATCAAAGCTGCCAGGTGGGGTCTACTTTTTGAAGCCCAGTCTCGTGCAAACGTGAGCACCGTTCGTGCCTTTTATGCTCATATTCGGGGTTCTACGTTGGAGCCATTGCTGTTCAGGATTCCCTTTGATAGAGATCGGGAAGCCACGATCGATGTTCGGCTGATAACTCGACTTCTGAACATGCCTCTTGGCGAGGTACATCCCAGTGCTAAGAATCTGAAGAGTGTTCGTGAGCGAGATCACCGCACCAGGTTTCTATGTGGTGGTTTAGTTACGTGGCAGCGTAACAAGAGCCTCCTAGTGACCCACATGTCGGATGATTTTTTCCTGTTGTACCACATTTTCACGTTCAATGTGTATCCTAGGTCGACCAACCGTAGTGAATGTACATGTCTCATGGTTGATTTCTTGTATCAGGTGGGCCAGGGAGAGAACGTGTGCATGCCCACGTTTGTACTGTGACAGATCATCCTCGTAGCGAAGTCGAGAAGGACGTCTGAATCACTTCCCTTTGGCCAGCTCATATGCAGGATTGTGCTTGAGTTTGCTTACAGACTTGAGCTAGAGTTGCCTGTGCCGATTCATCTTATCGATGAGACTACCATGAACCAGATGAAGATAGGGCCTCCGCAGCGTGAGGCCCAGCTTGATGATGACAGTGAGGGTGAATATGATAGCGAGGAGGATGAAAGTGAAGAAGAAGTTGGAGCAGAAATAGAGGAAGAAAACCAGGAAGAAGAAGAAGAGAAGGCTCAGGATACTGATGAGAGTCCTCCTCCTGCGACTCGGGCTACTAGGGATGTTCACATAGCCCGACTTGAGGAGAGTCAGGTTTCTTTGCGACGGGAAGTCCAAGAACTCCGGACCGAGGTTAAACAAGAGCTTGAGGATACCAAGGCCATCATGAAGCAGAAGTTCGACAAGGAGACTTGCACCTTGAAGGCCATCCTGTGTTTCCTGCAGGATAAGGGTGCCCCTCCTCCGTCGCCAAACTCGGACTAGTGATTAGATTTCAAACATTTTTCGGTCGTAGGTAGTTGGTTCCTGCTTTCTGTGTGTGAGCCTGAGAAGGCTTAGTAGTTGGTTTATGTTGCAGTTATAACTTTGGCTAAATTAGTTTTCCATGTGTTTCTTGTCATGATGCATGTAAAGATATATCTCTTGTATTGTGACAAATTTTGATTAAATGAAATGCATGGAGTTTCTTCGGCTTGTTATGTGAATGATTGTGTGGTGGTGTATATGTGCTATTGTTGAAACTGACGAGGTTACGCCCTATTTTGAATATAGGGAATACCGCCTAAGGCTAATCGGAGCACGACACGACTTACACTGGGTGAGCCTATGGATCGGGTTCCTCCCCAGAGTGATGATCATACGGACCCTGCTGTAGGCCCGATTCCTGAGACCGCACCTGAGTCTCAGCCTCCTGCAGGTCCTACAGTCGGACCACCACCTTTCACACTGCCAGTTAGAGAGCAGTATCGTGTGTCTTCCTCGACGCAGTATGTGCCTCAGCCTGCTCCACCTCCTGATAGGTTTGAGTAATTGATGATCATGATGCACCAGCAGCATCAACAGCTTTTGACTACTATTGCAGGGGCCTTAGCCCAGGGTGGCAGTGCGGCTCCACCTGCATCGTCTGTGCATCCAACTGAGGATGCTGGGACTTTAACTCAGGATGAGGATATGGCTCATCCTGCACCATCTGCTTACCCTACGGGGAACACTGCTGATACACGGGGCCTACTTGAGCGATTCCAGCACTTGCGGCGTCCTACTTTTACGGGTTCTCACAGACCCGAGGAGGCCGAGTATTGGCTCGACCGTGTCTCGAAGATACTGAGGATGTTGCACTGCTCGTTGTCCGAGCAGGTTGAGTTGGCAACGTTCATGTTCGAGAGAGAGGCCAACTTATGGTGGGATAGCGTATTGCGGACAGTTGCTGTTCGCTACGTTTGGACTTCGGCAGCATTCGAGTTTCGATTCCATGAGAAATACTATCCCCAGACCTACCGGCACGAGAGGGAGAATGAGTTTCTGCGCCTCATACAGGGAGGCATGTCAGTTATGGAGTACGAGCATCGGTTTACAGAGTTGGGCAGATATGTCCCGACGATGCTCGCAGATGAGCAGATGCACATACGACGATTTTCTGAGGGCTTGCGACCTGATATTAGGTCGAAGATGTATTGTGTCAGCATACCCTCCTATGCAGAGCTGATACATATGTCTATGAGGATAGAACAGGATGTTGATCGACTGACACGATCTCGTGGACCTGTGGTTGCTAGGCCACGACCAGATATGCAGGACAGGCCATTTCTTGGCAAGAGGCCTCGCATCGACCCTCCTCCTAGGGCTACAACACTAGTACTTCTGATGATGTGCCTCAGTGTGACATGTACTTACTGTGGGAGACTGGGTCACATTGCAGAGAGTTGTTTTGCTCGGATGAGGGATAGTGGGTTTTCACCGCCGCAGAAGATCGACCGTCCTCGCGCACAGGCATTATCTGCTCCACCCTTACGGTTGGCTCCTGTGCATCCTTCTTTCAGACCGCCAGTGCCTTAGTTCCGGCCACCTCAACGGCCCATGGTACCACGGTCGAACCATCCGCAGCAGGCTCGGGTGCATGCGCTCACAGCTGAGGCATCCGAGGTATCAGACGGTAGTCCCATGGCTTTCGAGGTTACGGCGCAGATTGCAAGTATTTCTGTTTTCCTACTGGTGGACACTGGGTGCACTACTTCCCTCATTTCATGCATGACAGTCAAGAGACTGGGTTTGGCTACAGCTCCCATGAAGGGGACGACTCTCATTACGGCTACTGGAGATTTTTTTGACATTACTAGAGTCTGCGAGGGTTGTTTGATAGACTTGGGTAGTAGGATAGTGACTATTGACCTATTGGTATCTCCCTATTCCACTACGACGTCATACTTGGTATGGATTGGCTCATTGAGATGCGAGCCGAGATCGACTGCGAGACTAGGTTGGTGACAGCCTATGGACCTGAGGGCACAACTTTCACATTTTCGGTTCAGGTCAGTCATCCGTCTCGACTGAGTTGTTGCACTGCTCTGTTGGATTATGACAATGATCAGAGGATGAGGCACATCCCGGTAGTACGAGATTTTGATGATGTGTTCAGGTCGATTCCGGGGCTACCTCCACGGCGTGAGGTCGATTTTACTATCGATCTAACATCTTGTGCGACACCCATTTCGTTACCGATGTATCGCATGCCTCCATGTGAGATGGAGGAACTGAGGAGGCAGATAGATGAGCTGCTAGAGAAGGGTTTCATACGCCCTAGCGTGTCTCCTTGGGGAGCACCAGTACGGTTTGTAAAGAAGAAGATGGTACTCTGCGATTGTGTATCGATTATCGTAGGCTGAATCAAGTGACGGTAAAGAACAAGTACACCTTGCCCAGGATAGATGACTTGTTTGATCAGTTGAGAGGGGCATAGTACTTCTCGAAGATTAATCTTCAGTCAGGGTATCACCAGGTGCGAATCAGGGATGAGGACGTGCAGAAGACAGCTTTCAGGACCAGCTTTGGCCATTATGAGTTCCTCGTGATGTCGTTCGGTTTTATGAACGCACTAGCGGTGTTCATGGACCTGATGAACAGGGTACTTCGGCCATTCCTCTATCAATTCGTCATCGTATTCATTGATGACATCTTGATATACTCCAGGAGTCGAGAGGAGCATGAGGAGCACTTGTGCTCAGTCCTGGATGCTCTTAGACGGCATCAGATGTTTGCTCAGTTCGGTAAGTGTGACTTCTGGAAGGAAGAAATCAAGTTCCTGGGACACGTGGTATCTAAGGAAGGCATATCGGTAGACCTCGCCAAGGTAGCCGCAGTTCAGGGCTGGGAGCAGCATGGTTCAGTCACTGAGGTGAGGAGTTTCCTAGGTTTGGCAGGCCACTATCGACGTTTCATTCGAGATTTCTCGAAGATCGCCAGACCTCTATCTCAGTTGACACGGAAAGATGTGAAGTTCGCCTGGAATGAAAAGGTGGAGACAGCTTTTTAGGAGCTGAAGGACAGGCTTAAGTCTGCCCCTGTGCTAATATTGCCAGAGCAAGGGGTTAAGTATACAATATATACCGACGCATCTAGCGTTGGCCTGGGCGATGTCCTTATGCAGAAGGACAGGGTAATTTCGTATGCCTCGAGATAATTAAGGAAGCACGAGAAGAATTACCCTACACACGACCTTGAATTGGCAGTCGTCATTTTCGCATTGAAGCTCTGGAGACATTACCTCTATGGAGAGGAGTTCGAGCTCTTTTGCGACCACAAGAGCCTCAAGTACATATTCACGTAGCGAGACCTGAATATTAGGTAGTGACGATGGATGGAGACTTTGAAGGACTTTATGTTCAAAGTTTCCTACCATCCTGGCAAGGCGAACCTTGTGACTGACGCGTTGAGCCACAAGAAGGTGATAAAGTTTGCGACTCTGCTGATGGTTGTCGAGTGGGACATGGTTGAGTTCTTGCGAGACTTTGGGCAGAAACTCACTATGGAGGAGCCATTCGAGGTCATCGCACATGTTCAGGCGCGACCTCTTATCAATGACAGAGTCATCGCGGCGCAGAGGGATGATGTGCGTCTGACTGAGCTTCGAGAGCAAGCCAGTGAAGATGCAGACGCCGAGTGGTGAGTTGGAACGGATGGGGGCTTACGTTATCGTGGCCGCCTATACGTCCCAGATATCCCTGACTTGAGACGAGAGATTCTTGAGGCTGCGCACAGTTCCAGACTTGCGATGCATCCGGGCAGCACAAAGATGTATCGAGACGTGAAGAGGACCTATTGGTGGGATGGCATAAAGACCCACATCGCAAATTACGTGTCCCGTTGTCTCACTTGCTATCAGGTGAAGGCGGAGCATCGCCGACCTCCTGGACTCCTTCAGCCTATGCCCATCGTTGAGTGGAAGTGGGACTTTATTTCTATGGATTTCATTTCGGGACTGCCGAAGACGAGGAAGGGACATGATTCTATATGGGTGATCGTCGACCGTTTGACGAAGTCAGCGCACTTATAATATATGGGTGATCGTCGACCGTTTGACCGATTTTCAGGGTGTTACAATATATAATATATATAATATGATATATATATATATAATATAATAATATATATATTATATAAGAGAGATGTCTAGGCCGTGGCCTGGACGGTCACGTACAGCAAGGTTGGGCCCCATACAGGAGGTTGTCCCACTGTCCAAGGACGGTGGATGCAATACATGCACCATGGTGGGCCCAAGTGAAAGGATGGACGGTGGAAGGTTTGGATTTAAACACGTGCATCATGGTGTGGCCCAACAAAGTAGATAGATGGGTGGGTCCCATGGACCCCACACCTTATCAGTACACACGTCAGAACACACTCCATGTTAGCCACCGCCACAAGGGATCGGTACCATGACCTCAGTGTTTGAAACGAGGTATATTTACTCAGTCTGCCAGTTGAGTTATGGATCTAGCATGCAAGGAGGGCCCCACATAAGGGGGTGGGTCCCACCGTCTAATGACGGTGAACACCACACGTGATGGTGTGGCCCACAGAAATGGATGGACGGCGTGGATGGGTCCCATGGACCCCATGGCAGGCCACACCCACTGTCAGTGCACACTCCATATTAGCTACTCCCACTGTCAGTCACACTTCACGGTTAGCTACTCCCCCTGATGCGTCCGCCTGGATGGATAGTGTGGATGAACACTCCATCAAGGTGGGTCCCACATGGCCCACCTGTTTTGGATCCGCATAATATTTGTGTTCCCTTTCATCCGAGTGGCCCACTATTGGTATCGATGAGATACATACATCAAGTGGGCCACAAGCCATCATACATAAAGGAAAAGGGAGAGAGAGAGATTGGTGAGGATGGAGGGGCCCCACCACTATGGGCCCCTCTTGCATACAAATATACATCAAGGTAGGTCCCACATATATGGACTCTTGATCAAACAAAATGAATAAAAAATAAAGATCTAAGATCACCCACCGGCTTCTTCTTGCACCGTAGGCTTCCTAAGCTCCTTAGCTTCGATTCCAATGGAGGAGATGAGGTTTGGATGGTTGAGATGGGAAATCTTGGGATGGAAAGGTGGGCCACACTTGGAGCTTGGAAGACCTTGAAGAGGCTCATATGTATGGAGGTTTTTGGTTACTTAGAATAAAACTTGAGAAATGAGAGAGAGAGTTGTAAAGAGAGAGAGATTGATGGGTGATGGATGTGGTGAGTGATAGGTGTAAGAGCTTTTTGACTTTTATGGCAATTTGTGTAAGAGAAGTATGGCTTTGTAAGAACTTTTTGACTTTGAGGCTTGCTTGGAAAAGGGTGAAAGGTGATGTGTACTTGACATGTTGAGATTGATGGATTGATGTGACAAGTCTTAGAGATTCTCTTGGGTTTCTTAACGTGCGGCGTTTTCCTCGCACCGAACACTGGCCCACATCTCCTGACTAGGGTATCGCCTCGGCGCACGAGTCACGGCATCGGAACCGCGACGACAACGCGGTCGTTATGGTAAAGGTCTTGGGTTGAGTCAACTCGAGTTGATGACGTGTGAATCAGGGTCACGCACAAATATCGGTTAAGGGTCGAAGGTTGTAGGAATTCGACCGAAAGGACCGCAAAAGTCTATGGAACGGTACAGTCTAGGACATGGGTCTTACATTCCATCACCTAACCATGCCCATGAGATAATGGCAAACAACTGGATATTCTAATCCAACAACCAATCATAGGAGAATTATAAAGATTAGAAAGGATTTCATCACCCTACCATGCACAAGGGACGATGGTGAACAACGAGACTTACTAATTTCACAATCTCAAATCAGGAAAAGAAGATATTCAAAGCTATCACAGATCTATTGTAATTTGTCACAACAAACCATTAAAAACTAAAAATATTCCTTAATAAAGAACTGAAATCCATGAGAGTTCAACAAAACATGAATTAAAACAAAGCAAACATCTAAATCATGCTACAAATTCACTTCTTAGCCCTAGCTAAGAGGTTTATCCAACCATAGACATAATTGAAATAAAGACTCTTAAACAAAACATCAACTAAGGAAGAAGAAGAAAAACTCCCAGACAGTGGCTCCACCTTTTTCTCTACTCTTTAAACCCTAGAAGATGCCTAAGAACATCCTAGGAACTCCTATTTATAGTTGTGCATTGCCTCCTTGCGTACCGACTTGAAAAAATTCAGAAATCACCTCAAATTTATGCAGTCCATGGAAAATCTATGTAACTCCTAGACTAATTACGGACAACCTTCGACTGGTCGAGGGTCACCTTCGACTGTTCAAAGATCTCATGAATTTAGAATCTGATGTTACTAGAGTTCTAGTCGAAGTTTCCTTGACTAGTCAAGCAGGAGCTTAGACTAGTCGAAGTAGAGCTTGGACTAGTCGAAGATCATGTAAATTCACTTCAAAACTTTAATTTTCTTCATTCTTAACTTGATTTTCTTGGATCTTTAGCATGTGAATTCTTCATTCTTGGTCTTCTAAGATCCAATCTTTGGCTAGGTGATTCTGGAGTGTTAAATCTATGCTTTTAGTATCCTTTTCAATCCAAGATCTTAAATTCACCTTGCAACACAAACATGATTAAAATATAATATTAAGCATTATCATGTTCATAAAACCAAGTAATAAATGAGGGATAATATGCAATATTTGACTCTCAACACAATCCTCAACCAAAATTTTACTAGTCCGAGCAAAGTATACGAAAAATATTTCAAGAACCATAGGATAATTTCTATAAGCTCAAGTGGTTTTTAAAAACAATCCAGATAATAAAATTCTAAAATACATCAATGTTGAGCATTACTTTCTTCTAAAATGTAGCACTCAGTAAATTTCATAGTCAAGTTCAAAGTATTAATCCACAAATTAGAACAATTTTAAACATTGATTTTCACTAGTGTGTAGTGAAATCTGGACTAATCACAATCAAAGGTTCAATTCTTAATTTTCATGATAACATTGATAACCAAAAGAGCATTCAGGATGACCAAAACCTAAACCACAACTTGCCTTACAGTATAGTTTTTTTTTTGCTTCCATCTTTTGATTTTTCCATCGATGGCTTTCACGCTATATTCAATCTTTTAATGATCATCAATAGGTAACCCTTTTCGACGACAACTATTTTTTAGCTGGGTATTCTTTTTTGCTTTTTTTTTTTACCCTTTTTTTCAATTTGAAAATTATGGACAAATTCCCCTAGTTGGTTTCTTCCATGCTTAATAATCATCAAGTTATCAATTCAATATCAAACTAAAACATTAATGTAAAAGCTAGATGTGATATGTGAAATCATGACTCAATCAATGTTTAAAACTTCTAATTCGGGGTCAATAACTCAATCTTAATTTTGAAGTCTATCAAGTTACTAAAATCTGAAAGGCATAATGATCAACATTAGGTATCTTATAATTCTAATACATGGATTAACTTTAAATTTTACTTCAATTTATAAAAATTTCTTAAAATTTTTTAAACTTTTGTGTCAAAACACTAATTAGTTTACTTAATCTCCTATCCCTAACCTAAAATCTACATTGTCCTCAATGTAAAAGAAATAAACATGTTTTGCAAAAGAGACAATGAAATTGAAGGAGAAGTGACGGAAAGATAATACCTAATGAAGGTATCTTGAGCTTTTCCAATGATCTCAGTATAAAATGGGTTAGCATAAAACTAAACAATTGAAAGCAAACTATCCTAAACAACAAAAAGAAAATTATCCTAAACACCGAAAAGTAAACTATCTTAATTAGGAAAGTAGGGAAAAACTACTCAATATGCCGCAAGGTTCTTCCTCCGGCTAGTATCTTGATAAATTCCTCAGTAGATTTCTCGACAAGATCATCCAAAAGCCCATTTTGCAATAGACTCAGATGCCCTGAAGCATGAATTTCTAGAGAAATTTATGGACCTCAGCAAAAAATTGTCGTTGAATCACTTGAGGTATCCAAAGTATATATGATTCACCTTTGATAAAAAAAGTTTCAATGTTAGTACTCCATGGTGAATCAGAGACTACAAGTAGATAGAATTCAGAAAAATTCTCAGTAAATGATGTAGTCTCAAGATATTTTGAAGTTTCAGACTTCGGTTCAATTGTCAGCTCTCCCTCCTGTGATAGCAAACATTCAGGATCTGTGGAGGAAAGGGTTTCTGTAACACCTAGGATTTTGGCCAACCTGGGATTAAACGTCCTTAGGAAATGGGTCAACTAAAACACCTGGGAAATCGCTCAGAACCCAATTCCATAGCCAAAGAAAACACTTAGGATTAATTCTTTTAGAACCTAAGCGTAAATTAGCTAGCGCAACGCTAGAGTAGCTGAGAAATAGTCCCTGATCACTTTAAATACGTTCTACAAGACCCAAATCGAGTAGAACCAATGAAGCTATGATACTCTAAAACCTCGGATCAAACTCTAAGCAGGTTTGTTCTCTGGACCACTTTGAAAATCTGTATTGGATCTAGACCGCGCATCGAAAGTCTGATACCTACAATCTTAGACTGTTAGAACCGCCTTGTTGGACTTGACAATCATTTCGAAAATCAAGCCCAACCGATAATCACAGGCTATTTCATTGAGCTCGGACTGAAGAGAGTGTGAATTGGGACAGAATTGGAATTTAAAATTCAAATCTGGCACACGACTTGATGCGTCAGTATTAAGCGTTCTGACCGTCAGAATTTAGCCAAATTACACCCTCGGATCAGGAAAAATTTCTATTTCATATCATGAGACTTGCAGGCCTGATCTACGTGCGGTGACCGCTGAACTGAAACTGGACCACCACGTGCGATCTATGAACCCTGCCAGACTGAAAACTTGATGTATGTTAGATCCTGTATGCATAAGCTTAAGTCCGATCGTGTTCGGCCAGGGGACCACCAGAAATGTACTTTTGGACCGAAACAGCCCCGATTTGGATATACCCTAAGTGAACTTTGTTCCCGAGCTTATTTCGGGCATTTTTGAGCTTATAAAAGGGGTTGAAACCCTCACTCCTCTCTCCCATCCGAATTTGAGAAAAACCCTAGATTGAGAGAGAGAAAAGGTGAGAGTTTGTGAGAGAAGGTGGGAGAGAATTCCCTGCTGCTTGTGCCACGTGTTGTACGTGCTTTAGCAACGCGCTTCAATCACTTTGCCGGTGATTTCTTCGCATTTTTAGGTAAGAAAATACCCTAGAAGTTACTGATTTAGTGTTCCTTCGTTTCCGTAGCGAGATAGCTGATGCATCTTTAAAACAGGTTCTCTAGTCGCCGTAAACGAAGCGTATACGCTCCGTTCGAATTCACACCCCTAAAAGGGAAAAGGTGTGAATTTTAGACGCTTTGATTGACTATTTCCAACGCTTTCAATGTCGTTTAATAGTAGATTATCGACGACATCTCCATTTGACATGTACAACATGCTGTCCGTTTCCTGTTTCGTAAACCGGCGAAGAATATGAGATTTAGGGCATTTTAGTCATTTGTAGGAAGTACTGATTTCATTCATATTTTGCTGATGTGATTGACATGGTTTATTGTCGCATTAGAATGTTAGGAATACGTGCATAATTAGTTTGGCGAAGAGATTCACCTAAATGCGCACTTCGGGTCGACATACTATATGTAGACTTAAGTGTGTAGTGTAAGTGCTTGTATGAATGCTTGTATTTGTATGTATTAAATTAAATGGTGTTATAGATTAGTTTGAGATTGATTTCTCAATTAATATACTGATGTGAATGATTTCCTACAGGTTAGTTATATGCATGATTTCATTGTATGTATGAAATGCATATGCTTGATGATTTACTTAAGTTCTATGTTATAACATGTGTTAACATGCTCACATGGTTGTATTTCATTTCCAATACTCTTACATGAATTGCTGATGTGAATTCATATGTGCTTGGGACTACCTAGTCCAGGCAGTCGGTAACAGAGCGAATTCGTGGTTGGCTTATCTTGGCCACGAAGGACGTGTTGATGAATCCGAGTCGTGTTTGGAGTTGGCGGCAGTGGTTAGGCCACGCGAAGTGTTTCACGCACTTCATGTCGTTCGACTTGCGATGCGCTCGTGCTAGTCGAGCCCGTCAAGTAACCTGACTGGCCGTTGTATGTTCACCCTGCATGAGTCATAACTGCTTGAACCTAGGGTAGTGAACTTACCATTGTAAACCCTGTTAACCATAGTACCTTGATCCACGAAGACTCATGAGCCGGGCATGGTGGTATGGGACACCGTGGTCGAGCTGTCGGCCTACGCTGGGGCCACAAACCTCCCCGTAGTGACCAGTGAGCACCTAGTCTCGTGAGCAGATTATGGTGGTATGGGACACTATATTCTTACTATCGGCCTACACTGATCAGGCGACGAGTCCTTTGTAGTGACCGCGAGCGTATTCTGAGTCTACGGGAGGCGACGACCCTTTAGTAGCAGTAAAGTACAGTAGGCCTGTATTGATAAGGTGATGGGGGAGCGGAGCAACGAGTGCGTGCAACAGCCCTGACAGCCCTTGGAGCGACCTACAAAATATACATCGTATGAGATTACTAGGAGTGACGACCCTAGACAGGATCTGTGTTGAGATTGATATAAGGGAAGTACCTTAGTTTCCCAATCCTATTCTTTGAATGGACTAATAACAACTCAAAAATCATATCACCATTACATTGCATTGCCTGGAAGATGTGGAGCACTTAAGGGAGTGTGGCATGCCGCGGTCGTAAGATGGTGTCGTATGAGGGAGATCGTCGGTGAGGGCATACATCACGTCATGTCATATTGCATTAACAACAGTATTAGGATTGTCTGATTTACTGCTTTACTATTATCTCATGATTGAATTGTGAACATGTTAATCTTTGCTCTCTTATCCCACTGAGTTGATCACTCACTCCCACGTTACGGGACGGTGTTCCTGGACACCCACCAGACCCTTTTGTGATTGCAGATGATGGCGCGGCCTGCGAGGCTGATCCAGACTTGATGATGATGATGAGGAGGACGATCCCTCCTTTATGCGTGTTCTGATTGACGGGATTACAGGGAGGTTGATTAGATACTTTGACACTTGTCATTTTATATTTTTAGAACACTCATGTATATCCTTTTGATTTACTTTTGGAGTATACATATATGTATATAACCTGGTAACATATTCACACTCTGGAGACATACAATGGTTTATATATGTTATACATACTATCACAGTCTTTCGCTTGTTAATTTAACTGTCTCTTGAGTATGATATGTTGTTCTAGCTTAATCTCACTCATGTTTAATACATTATCACAGACAACATTCAATCTACATATCTATGTTGCATAAATAACATTTTGGAACTCGGGAGTTGGGTTTTTGCTCGACCCCTCCGATTTTCGAGATGTTACAGTTTCAGAAAAAGGGTTCTCTCAGTTAGTAACTACCGAGATGTTGTGTTACAAGGCATCCACTATGCCTTATATCATGGTATCATTTAAATCGCATAGTCAGCCAAACAATCTTCCAAAGAGTTGGGAAATTAAGTTGAGAGTGACTCATTCTTCACATTGAAGTTTGTGATGATTTGCCCAAGAATCCCATCGTCTTTGGAAGTGGATGGAAGCATGATCTCTTGCTCTTCATCGTGGTGAGAATAAATCGCCACTGATGTATCTTGTCTTGCCTTACATAGATAGATTGATGATCAATAAGCAAAGAATTGATGTAAAGACTCTGTTCATCAGTACTACTCAGTAAAGGCATTGTGTTGTCAAGGGTTGACAACTCAGATGGTGACCTCAACTGGATGGTTTCAAATTCCAGATTCATATCAAGCAACTCATCCATCTCTCGAGTCATATCATCATTCAATTTAGTGGAGTGGTCTAAACATGCCTCACAAAAGTTGGAAGGGTTGGTTGAAAGTGGTTCATCCTCCACATTTAAATCGGATATGTCAAATGGATGGAGAAGATTACTATGGACGACAACTTCCTGAACTTCTTAATCATTGATATGGGCCAAACTTGCTATTGAATCCATTGGGATTTGAGTTGTACATTCATGATTGTCATCCCAATACTCATCATCTTCCAATTCAGTACAGTACACACATGGAATGGGATCACTTTCCTCACATTTTGTTCCTAAATTGGGTTGAGGTTAGAATAAACTAACCTCTTCCTTATCATTGAAACCAAGTGTGTCAGTATCATTATATTGGAAAACTAACAATGTCTCTTGATCATTCCTTTGGACTGTCATCGAGATCAACTCTTTGGGAAATTGAATTGTGTGCTCATTCACGGAATCTAACTCCTCATTCCAAATTCTAAAGTTCTCCAAAAGTGAGTATCATCACTTTCCTCGCATTGTATTTCGGGATTGGGTTGAGGCTGGGGGAAACTAGCCTCCTCTCCATCATTGAGGTGTGACTGGTGTTCTAACCTAGTTGATTTAATCAATTCGATAGATTTTTCAATGGCTACAAATGATTGCATAAGATATTGATTGAATTTCTCTTGTGCATCCATGAGTTTCTGAAGTGAATCATCTTGGATGGTTTCTAATTGGATTTCAAAGGTAAGGGATCCAAGAGAATTGTCACTATGATGTGTTGTTGTTTCATCCTTCAAATATCTCTGTTTTCACTGTTCATAATCATACAGGTCATAGGTGAGAGAGTCTAGTGGTTGTTGATACATATTATCAGCCATAATACATTCACGCATAGTTCTCTTCTTACTGGATGGTTGATAATTATCCTCATTCCAATAATCATGATGACCTCAATAATCGTGTACTGTTTTCTTAATCCATGGAGTACAATTATTCTCATGCCTATAATCATCAAAGGACTTCTTAACTGGTGGAGCATCATATTCTGGTTGGTTCTCGATGATATTTTCATAAAAATTTTGAGACATAGGTTGTTTCCTATCATAATCATCATACATCCCTTCCCAATATCTCTTAGCTATCTCAACATATCGATCTTCCCACTCTTGCATTGTGAAACCCTAACTCTGAATCTATTCCTAAAAGAGAATAAAAGAAAAATCCTACAATAATATGGAAAGTAAGTAGAGGAAAAGTTAGAAGGAAGTTACCAAATTGGAGAAGATCTATGTTAGGATCCTACAAAATAGAAAACAATGTTAGTTCCTAAAATAAAAAGTAGGAAAAATCCTAAAAATAAAATTCTAAAATTAAGAAAAATCTAACCTAATCCTAAAAAGAAAGAAACCTAGGACAAATAAGAAATCTAGAAAAGAAAGAGAATTAGAAAGAGGTTACCAAATTAGAAGTTTCAAAATTAACGCCCTGCAAAATAGAAAAGCAAATTATTTTCTAAAAACAAATTAGGAAAGTTTCTAAAAAAAAATTAGAAAGATGAGTTAATTTCTAAAATATAATTCAGAAAAAAACCTAAGCTAAAAATAAAAAAGTAAACACACCCTAATCTTATCCTAATTTCAAAACTAGTTAATCTCAGAAAAACACAACTGCTAATCCCTAGCAACGGCGCCAAAAATTTGTTCACAACCCCAAGTGTAGGGTCATACTGTAGTAATAACTCGGTGAGACCAAGGTCGAATTGTAACGTCCTGGAAAAATCCGTACGGAGACCCGAGTACTACCCCTAACAGAAATCACTTAGGGCCAAATCCTTTAGAAATTAATAAGAATTAACTAGCGCTAAACTAGATTACCTGTGAAATTAGCACCAATCACTTTAAATACGATCTGTAAAGACCCAAAACCTATAGAATTAGAAACACTACATTACCCTGAAATTTAGAAGCAAACTCTAAACCCAGTTGCTCTCGAGAGCATTCAGAAACTCCTTTTCAGACCTGGACCTCACATTGAAAGTCTGATAGAGGATGAACTTAGACAATTATGACCGCCTGGTTGGACTTGACAATCACCTCAAAAATTAAGTCCAAATGATGTCCTGGGACTATTTTCTTGAGTCTGGAGTGAAGTGTGTGAGAACGTGAAGGTTTTTATGAAATTAAATATAAATTTAAGTAATCTGAGTCATGACACTTGCGGAAAAATTATAAGCATTCAGACCGTCAGAATGTGACCCAAATACATCCTCAGATCAGGGGAGATGTCCTACACATGCCAATGTACTTGTGGCCCTGATCGAGTATCGGTGACCATTGAACTGAAACTGGTCCGCCGCGGTCGATCTGTAAATACGATCGGAATGAAAACTTAACTTGATCAAGATCCAATATTTGGGAGCTTAAGTCCAACCACATTCAGTAAAAGGACATCCAGAAATAATCTGTTAGATCAGAACAAACCCGATTTGGTTATAACCTAAGTATACCATGGTCGTGGGACTATTTTCATCAGTTCTGGGTCTATATAAGGGCCTTAAACCCTCTCTCACATATTCCATACGAATTCTAAACCCTAGCTAAGAAAGGAGAGAGTAAAGAGAAAAAAAGTGAGAGAGAAGTTGGTGATTCATCCTGAGATTCTTCCCAACTACTCTACGTGCCTATTCCACCTAATCGTATCGATATACGGGCAATTCTAATTCTATATTTTGGTAAGAAAACCTAACCCTAACCTATTTTAGAGCTTAGTATAGTTTAAGTGATGATGTAGCTAACCTATTTCATACTCTAGGTTGCTAATCCATCGTTGATGAAGACTTACTGTATAAATCATATCTGTTACGCATTTATTAGTTTAAGGTGTGGACTATATACATTAGGTTATGGTTTTCAAGGCTATCAATGTTAGATAATGATTTATTACTGACGTGGGTGCCATTACACATTCCAAATGCTCTATCTGTTTTGCTTTACGTATATGTATAACCTATGTTGTAAATAGAGTATTTCATGTGTTTGTTGAAATGTTTGTATGCATTTGGAATCTGATGTTGTGATTGCCATGATTAATTATCGTAGGTATATGGTTATTATGTATGCGACAACTCCTTGGCAAAAGGACTTGCCCAAATAAGTCATTTGGCTGACATACGTGATGTATGTTGAAAAGTATAGTCTAAGTGTTTGTAGAAATGCCTGAATGAGTTAGGAATTAGTAAAGTGTGATTTCTAAGGGAATTGGAATATGAATCCCAACTACCTTAACTAAGTGTATGATTTCCTCCATGTACAATACAATTTACTTATTCATGTTTAACTGTGTGTATGATTTCCTCCATGTATGTATTTAATAATATGCTCGCATGATTGTAGGAATTGACTTAAGTATTTATTAATGCTTTGAATATCTCATATGCTTATTTGTGATGAATGCATGTTATTGGGGCTATGCCATGGTCCAGGTAATCGGTAACAGGCCTTATACTGGTGGTTGAGATTGTTTACACCACGCAGGATGTGTTCGACAAATCTGAGCTGTACTTGGGATGTTCGACAGTGGTTAGGCCACACAGAGTGCTTATGCATTTCATGTCGATTAACTCAACGTACGATTTCCTAGTTGAGCTCGTCAATTAACCCGATTGATTAATGTATGTTCACCATGTTTGGACACTATTGCTTGAATCTAAGGGACCAAACTCACCAGTGAAATCCTGTTAACCTTGGTACCTCGATCCGCTAAGACTGTAAGACCCGTATCTTAGACCATACCATTCCATAGACTTCCGCGGTCTTACCGGTCGAATTTCGGCAACCTTTGACCCTTAACCGATATCGACGCGCGACCCTGATTCATATGTCGACAACCTGAGTTGACTCAGCCCAAGACCACTACCATAACGACCGCGCCGTTGCTGCGGTTCTGATGTCGCGATTTACGCGTCGAGGCGATACCCTGGTAAAGAGTTGTATACCGACGTTCGGTGCGAGGAAAACGTCGTGCGTTGTGAAATCCAAGAGAATCTCTACGATGTGTCACATCAATCACATCAATCCCATCAATCAATCAATCTATCAATCCATCACATGTCAAGTACACATCACTTTCACCCCTTTTCCCAAGCAACCACAAAAGTCTACACCTCCCATACCTCTCTTACACAAAAGGCCTCAAAAGTCAAGAATTTCTTACACCTTCCATACCTCTCTTACACAAAAGGCCTCAAAAGTCATGAATTTCTTACACTCCCATCACCACATCCATCCATCACTCTCTCTTTCTCCCTTTACAACTCTCTCTCTTTCTCATTTCAAATCTCCAAGCAACCAAAAATTTCCGAGCTCCATATGTATGGAATTTCTCCAAGCTTCCTAAACTCCAAATGTGGCCCACCTCTTCACCCCATGATCTCCCCATCCTAACCTTCCATTCTCCATCTCCTCCATTGAAATCCAAGCTAAGGTGTCAAGGAACCCCTAGAAGCAAGAAGATCGGATGGTGGGTGCCTCTATAGGGTAGTTTTTCTTATTTTCATGATGGGCCAAGTGAGGCCCACCGATCAATGGTGTTGATCTCACTTGGGACCCTAAAATGTGGCCGATGGCCCACTTGAATCATCATGATCATTCCATGATGGGGCCATTCTCCATGGACCCCATCATGATGTTTATTTCATTTGAAAGGTCATCTACACCATCCATATTGGTGGGGAAAGGATCCCCACTGTTAATTTTAAGTTTTGATGGTCCCGTGTGCTAAATGACCCACTTGATGTATGATTCATTGCAAGGGAGGGCTCATAGTAGCGGAGCCCTCCATCACAAAGCGTGTCCCACTCTCCATGTCTCTCTCCCTTTTTATTTTATTTTCTTTTATTTTGATTTTTTTTTTTTTTTTTGAGATTGCAATAGGGTGTTGTGGCCTATTTGAATGGACCCCACCACGAGACCGTTATTTTATTCAAATCATCAATGTGGCCCACTTTATGTGTGGAGTATCCACACTATTTTTCATGTGGTGGCCCACCTAATCAGGCCCACCACAATTACTTAAAGAGGCCAACCGTCCAGCGTCTGGGACGCTGGACGTCCCTGTATAAAGAAAAAATAATAATAAGGGAGAGGCTTTGAGGTGAGCCACTTGCATAGGCCCCATCTTAGGGTAAGCATTCAATCCAAGCCGTCCATCCTCTTGCCCATATCATTTTAGGCGTTGAGCAAAAACGTGAAGCTGATCCAACTTTCTGGCGGGCCATACCTTAGAAAATAGTGATCTCTACCGTTTAAAGTCCACCAGATTTCTTCTACGCGCCGAAACAAGCCCAAGCTTGGACTCTGTTTGTCGGTATCGAGCCGGTGAAGCCAATGGACGGGTTGGATTTTCTGATGGTGGGCCCTACCTGTGAAAATCCTCAGGATTTCATTTTTTTCAAAAAAAAAAAGACCAAAGCATGAGGCATTGCCTCTGCCTTTGACCACGCACGACAGCAGCAGGCGTTGCGTGCAGCGGTGGGCCGTGCAGTCACCCACGGCTACTGCCTTGGGCCCCACCATGACATATATGTCTTATCCCCGCCGTTCATGAGGTGGGCCCCCTCCTCAGGTGGGCCCCCTCCAAATTTCAACTAAATCTAAAACTCAAGTGGCCCACACCACATGAAACAGTGGGACTGTACCCCCTACCATTGAAAACCATTTTTGGGCCCACATAAGTTTTGGATCAAGATAAAATTTATGTTTTCCCTTCATCCAGGTCCGAGTGACCTTATGAACGGCTCAGATGGCATTTATGCATTATGGTGGGCCACATCTGTGGAACCCACAGTAATGTATGTATTTTATTCACACCGTCCGCAGACCATGGACGGTGACTCTCACCATGATATTTGTGTTTCACCACCACCGTCTAGCAGACGGTGGAGCCCACCTTGCGCATGTGTTGATCACACCACCCCCCTCCCCTGGCTGGACTATAAATAAACATTTCAGTGGGCCTCTGGTCCCATGGGTTGAGGCCCATTTGATGGAAATATGGGGCCCAATTGGCGTAGCCCATTTGTTATAACTAAAGTCCACGGGATTAGGCCCATTTAATTAGTAAAAAGGGCTATGGGTTAGGCCCATTTAATTTGTAAAAAGGACTATGGGTTAGGCCCATTTGATTTGTAAAAGCCCTATGGGTTAGGCCCATTTAAGACATATACGACCCATGAGATTAAACCCATTTGATGCAATCCAAGGCCCACGGGTTTTGACCCATTGCAATGCACATAAGACCCATTGGTGTGGTCCATTTGTGTGGCCCATCTGATGAATAAAAGGCACATAAGATATGGCCCATTTGATATATATGTAAGGCCCAATGGGATGAACCTAAAGTCCATTGCGATGTGTAATTCCAATACAGACTAAGTAGCGATGTCTACAAAGATCGTGCCTTGGGAGCAATGTTGGCTTGACGTCCACATTGCGAGTGTAATGTTGGTTGGATGTTCACATTACGACTCTCCTTAGGGCTCATTGTTGGGCCGTACTTACTGTGTATAGGCCGTCTAGGCCCATCTGCGTTGTAAGAATGGTTCATCACTCATTTACATATTTAGTATAGTTTCATTACTCATGATCATACGCATCATATGTATGCTTGATATGAGGATTGACTGATCGTAGCATATGCCTTCGGGCAAGTTGTTCATGGGCTGGGCTCCCGGTTAGGCGGTGTTGCCCTACATGAGCGCACGATATGCCTGGGATTTGTTGCATGACTGGTTAGCGTGATTCATGCATTTTACATTTATGTGACATGGTTATTGTATGCCCTAGCGATATCAGGGCCGTAGCCTCCACAGATGCATCGTGGTTGGCAGGATTGGATACCGAAAATCTTGTTCTACATGGGGTGCTATAGATATCCCTGGGTGAAAGTCCCTAAACCCTTATGGTACCAAGAGGTTGCTCCAACGTATAGACCGAGTGGGTAGATGAGCGTTGAGTGCTGATTACCAGACGGTTACGCTCTCCACTGTGTCGTGGTAGGTTGGAAAGGGGTGCGGCCTTACCCGCCCGAGTGTAGGGGGCAATGCTAGGATGAGTTTGACCAGCTCGAGGAATGGGTCCGCTATCGACGAGTCGCCCCTGATATTGGCAGACAGATAGTGTGGTCTCTTCCACTTACCTTATTGCACGTGATGTGGCGGCAATATGGTTTAGAGTGTACTAGACACCGGTGATATCCCATAATTGAGCTGTATTGATGTGTGAACATAGATGAGGATCTGTATGCTTGAGTTGCATTGCACATCGCATGGCCTTGGGGTGGCCGATACCATTTATGTCTTACATCGCATAGCCTTGGTACGGCTCATGATATTATGGATCCATCTGCATATTCTGCATTATTTTGACATTGCCTGATCATATTACTACCTTGCGCACACACTTTCACCACCCTCTAAGCTTTCTATAAGCTTATGCATGACCGTTGCGTGCAGGTCACGTTGGTTCGCAGCAGCGCTGTGGCAGGAGCACGTTGCAGATCATTTTGGAGTTTTTGTTCTTTACCATTGTATTTCCCTTTATGCTCATTGTACTTGTAAAGTTTTTTATCATAGTGGAAATGTAATGGAGTTCTTGGTTATTGTTTGTGGGTTATGCCATTAGTTATGCTTATTACGAATCAAACTGATGTTGAAAATCCTCCTCGTAGCATCCCAGGATTGGAACCTGACGAATGGGAGCTAGGAGCCGAGATTAGGGTTCTACGAAGGCTGTCGGCGCCGGATTCGGTGATCGAGAATTTTGTGAGCCCTGTTTCTGAGTTTGGGGCGTGACAGAAGTTGGTATCAGAGCATAACTTGGGAATAACCGAGAACAATATTACATGTCTGCTATGAGTATAGAATGGCTAAGTTCCGAAGTTCGGATAACTTAGCGATCTTCTGTTACAGACCCTTAACGTGCGTGCCTTTGAGAGTTTTGAAGTTGATAGGCGCCTTCGCTCTTTCCTGTAGGATATGGCGCATGGGAGAGTTACCCGATCGACTCCCGCACCACCACCTGAGGATCCCGCTCCACCACCTGAGGCTCCAGCTTTACCACTTGTGCCTCCCATTTCACCCTCAGAGATCCCTGCTCCCTTCCCTGAGAATGACATTCCTCCACCTGAGGCCGATGCAGAGCCGACTGTGACTGTGAGTGCCTCTCAGTTACAGCAGATGTTACAGGCTATGACAGCCGCACTCCAGGGACAGGGCAGGCGCCCAGTTGTTTCACCAGCTCAGGCAGAGCAGGAGCGCGCGAGCACCTTACTTCGTGAGTTCAGACAGCTTGATCCACCACGTTTCCAGGGCGAGCCAGATCCGACCGCAGTGGAGAGATAGTGCTCCGATGTGAAGAAGATTTTCGATACCATGTCATGTACGACCGAGCAGCGCGTCCAGTTAGCAGTATTTCTCTTGCAAGGTGAGGCTCAGTATTGGTGGACCTCTATTACCCGTGTTGCCGGACTTGAGTATGTCTGGACATGGGAGGACTTCATTGACCGATTCGAGGAGCAGTACTTCCCCGACCATATCCGTCGTCAGCGAGCCTTAGAGTTCGAGACTCTGGTGCAGGGAGACATGACTATGGCACAGTACGCGGCCCGTTTTGTAGCACTATCTAGATTTGCACCGTATATGGTTGATGATGAGGGGCGGAAGGCCCGCCGTTTCGAGCACCGCTTACGTTATGGCCTTCGAGATCGTGTTATTGGGCATGAGCTCCCTACTTTTTAGGCAGTGGTGAGGAGAGCTCAGATTTATGAGACTGAGTGGGCCGATTCTCAGTCTGATCGTGGTCAGAGGAGAGACTGAAAGAGGCAGGCTTCTTCCAGTGATTCCCAGTAGCGTCGACCACAGCAACAGAGGCGTACAGGTCGCCCAGCCTTCCGTGTACCATCAGCACCAGCAGCACCTCCACCACCACCTCAGAGGCAGTTCACCGGCACTTGCTTCAGGTGCGGTGCGACGGGACACCGTTCATGGGAGTGTCCGAGCCCCCAGTAGCAGCAGAGAGGTCCACAGCAGCAGAGGGCTCCCCAGCAGCCTCCACCGCAGCAGCAGCGACAGCAGCCTCCACCACCGAGGCCACCTCAGCAGCAGCATCAGCATCAGCACCAGCCTCAGAGGCCACAGCAGTAGAGGCAGTAGTTTCGACCGCCTCAGCGGCCCCAGCAGCAGCAGCAGCACGTTCAGAGGGGATAGATACCTCCCCAGCCAGCTCAAGCTAGATTCTATGCGGCTCAGCAGGATCCGCAGTCATCCGGAGTAGTCGTTGAGGGTATACTTCCAGTTTCTGCATGCATTGCACGAGTGATGTTTGATTCCGGTGCATCGCACTCTTTTGTGGCCGAGAGCTTCTACCGATTGACCGGCTTACCGTTGGAGTCTGCTGGTGAGAAACTATCAGTATCGACTCCCTTGGGGAGGACAGCAGTGTTGGGCTGATTTTTCTCGTCTTGCCCCGTTCTAGTTGGGGATACCTTTCTGCTTGCCGATTTGTTCGTATTGCTGATGTTTGAGTTCGACGTCATCCTGGGCATGGATTGGCTCGTCGAGTACTATGCCATATTGGACTGTGCCGTGAGGACCGTCACTTTCTGTATACCTGCGTGCCACAGTTTCAGTTCGTTGCTGAGCCTAGAGGAGAGCGGTTGTCTTATTTGATGTCCTGCGCCATAGAGGAGCCTGTTGCCGCCTCCATCGACCATTTGCCCGTGGTTTGTAATTTTCCCGATGTGTTCCAGGAGATTCCGGAATTACCGCCTCGCCGACTCACCGAGTTTCAAATCGATCTTGTTCCTGGTACCGCGCCTATTTCGAAGGCCCCGTATCGTATGGCACAGTTGGAGTTGCGGGAACTACAAAAGCAGTTGGACGAGTTGCAAGAGTTGGACTTTATCCGTCCGAGCAATTCGCAGTGGGGAGCGTCGGTACTCTTCGTGAAGAAGAAGGATGGCTCGTTGAGGCTCTGCGTTGACTACCGAAAGCTTAACAAAGTCACGATCAAGAATAAGTACCCGCTCCCTAGGATTGATGATTTGTTCAATCAGTTGCAGGGTGCACAGTTCTTTTCGAAGATTGACCTGCTTTCCTGTTATCATCAGATTCAGGTCCGAGATGAGGACATTTCGAAGACGGCATTCAGGACGCGTTACGGTCATTTTGAGTTTCAGGTCATGTCCTTCGGACTAACCAATGCACCCGCAGTCTTCATGCAGCTAATGAACAAGGTCTTCCACCCATATCTGGATCAATTTTTTGTAATCTTCATCGACGACATTTTGATCTACTCGAGGACCCATGTAACATCCGAAAATCGGGGGGGTCGAGCAAAAACCCAACTCCCGAGTTCCAAAATGTTATTTATGCAACATGGATATGTATGATTGAATGTTGTCTGTGATAATGTATTAAACATGAGTGAGATTAAGCCAGAACAGCATATCATACTCCAGAGACAGTTAAAGTCATAAGCGGAAGACTGTGATAGTAGGTATAACATATATAAACTGTTGTATGTCTCCAGAGTGTGAACATGTTACCAAGTTATATACATACATATATACTCCAAAAGTAAACAAAAGGAATATACACGAGTGCTCTGAAAATATAAAATGACAAGTGTCAAGGTATCTAATCAACCTCCCTGTAATCCCGTCAATCAGAATACGCATAAAGGAGGGATCCTCCTCATCATCAACATCATCAAGTTCGGCTCCGCCTCGCAGGCCGCGCCATCATCTGCAATCACAAAAAGGTCTGGTGGGTGTCCAGGAACACCGTCCCGTAACGTGGGAGTGAGTAGCTAACTCAGTGGAATAATAGAGCAAGGATTAACATGTTCTCAAATCAATCATGTGATAATAGTAAAGCAATAAATCAAGCAATCCTAATACTGTTGTTAATGCAATATGACATGACGTGATGTATGCCCTCACCGACGATCTCCCTCATACGGCACCATCTTACGACCGCGGCATGCCACACTCCCTAAAGTTCTCCACATCTTTCAGGAACATGCAATGTAATGGTGATATGATTTTCGAGTTGTTATTAGTCCATTCAAACAGCAAGATTGGGAAACTAAGGTACCTCCCTTATATCAATCCCAACATAGATCCTGTCTAGGGTCGTCACTCCTAGTAATCTCATACGATGTATATTTTGTAGGTCACTGCAAGGGCTGCCAGGGCTGTTGCTCGTACTCGTTGCACCGCTCCCCCATCACCTTATCAATACAGGCCTACTGTACTCTACTGCTACGGAAGGGTCGTCGCCTCCCGTAGACTCAGAATACACTCGCGGTCACTACAAAGGGCTGTCAGGGCTGTTGCTCGCACTCGTTGCACCGCTCCCCCATCACCTTATCAATGTAGGCCGAAAGCAAGAATATAGTGTCCCATACCACCATAATCTGCTCACGAGACTAGGTGCTCACTGGTCACTACGGGGAGGTTTGTGGCCCCAGCGTAGGCCGACAGCTCGACCACGGTGTCCCATACCACCATGCCTGGCTCATGAGTCTTCGTGGATCAAGGTACCATGGTTAACAGGGTTTACAATGGTAAGTTCAGTACCCTAGGTTCAAGCAGTTATGACTCATGCAGGGTGAACATACAACGGCCAGTCGGGTTACTTGACGGGCTCGACTAGCACGATCGCATCTTAAGTTGAACGACATGAAGTGCGTAAAACACTTCGTGTGGCCTAACCACTGCCGCGAACTCCAAAACACGGCTCGCGTTCATCGACGCGTCGTTCGTGGAAAAGATAAGCCAACCACGAATTCGCTCGGTTACCGACTGCCTGGACTAAGTACAGTCCCAAACATGCAGAATCACATCAGTAAAGCATGTGAAAGAATTGAAAATGAAATACCACCATATGATCATGTTAACACATGTTGTAACATACAACTTAAGCAAATCACCTGATACATGCCTTTCACACATATAATGAAATTATGCATGTAACATACAACTTAAGAAAATCACCTGATACATGCCTTTCACACATATAATGAAATTATGCATGTAACATACAACTTAAGCAAATCACCTGATACATGCCTTTCACACATATAATGAAATTATGCATGTAACATATAACTTAAGCAAATCACCTGATACATGCCTTTCACACATATAATGAAATTATGCATATCGCCAACATATAGGAAATCATTTCCATCAGCAAATTAATTGAGAATTCAATCTCAAACTAAATCATAATGAAATCACCAAGCACATGTTATAACATACACCTTACGTGAATCATCAAGCACATGCATTTCATTCATATAATGAAATCATGCATATGGCTAACATGTAAGAAATCATTCACATCAGCATAACAATTGAGAAACCAATCTCAAACTAATCCATAACATCATTTCATTCAATACATACTAATACAAGCATTAATATAAGCTCAATGAAATAGCCTGTGATTACCGGTTGGACTTGATTTTCGAAATGATTGTCAAGTCCAGCTAGGCGGTCCTAACGGTCTAAGATAGCAGGCATCGAACTTTCGACGCGCGGTCTAGATCCAATACAAAATTTTAAGGTGGTCCAGAGAACAAACCTGCTTAGAGTTTGATCTGAGGTTATAGAGTATTATAGAGTCATACGTTCTACTCGATTTGGGTCTTGTAGAACGTATTTAAAGTGATCAGGGACTGTTTCCCAGCTACTCTAACGTTGCGCTAGCTAACTTACGCTTAATTTCTAAAGGAATTAATCCTAAGTGGTTTCTTTGGCTATGGAATTGGGTTCTGAACAATTTTCCAGGTGTTTTAATTGACCCACTGCCTAAGGACATCAAATCCCAGATTGGCCAAAATCCGGGGTGTTACAACCCGTGAGGAGCATGAGCAACACTTGGAGATTACCTTGCAGACCCTCCGCGCATACTAGCTGTATGCGAAGCTGGAGAAGTGCGAGTTCTAGCAGGAGGAGGTGAAGTTCCTCGGTCACGTGGTGACGAGGGAGGGTGTCGCAATGGACCCCTCGAAGGTCGAGGCAGTGCGTCTGTGGGGCCAGCCCACGACTGCGACTGAGATCCGTAGTTTCCTTAGTTTGGCAGGCTATTACTAACGTTTCATCGAGGGTTTTTCTCGTATTGCAGCCCCGCTGACCAGGTTGACTCGGAAGGGCGCTAAGTTTATTTGGAGTGAGGCCTGCGAGCGAGCATTTATGGAGTTGAAGGATCGTCTGACGTCCGCTCCTGTCCTCACTCTTCCCTCTGGGAGTGACGGATTTATTGTGTTCATTGATGCCTAGCATATCGGTTTGGGTGCTGTCCTGATGCAGCACGGGAGACCAGTGGCCTTTGCGCCTCGTCAGCTCAAGGTCCATGAGCTGAACTATCCTACGCATGACTTAGAGCTGGCTGCAGTTGTCTTTGCACTGAAGGTGTGGAGGCACTATCTTTATGGGGTCAGGTTCGAGCTCTTCTCTGATCACAAGAGCTTGAAGTACATCTTCTCGCAGTCTGAGTTGAATATGAGACAGAGGCACTGGATGGAGCTCTTGAAAGACTATGATTTTGATCTCCAGTACCACCCGGGCAAGGTGAACGTGTTGGTAGATGCCCTCAGCCGTCAGCCACGAGGCCTAGTGGCGCGTATGATGATTCAGGAGTGGCGGATTCTTGAGGATATCGCAGCGTATGATTTTGAGTTCGGCCTGCAGTCTTCCATTGTACAGTTATCGAGCTTATCGATTCAACCCTCTCTTGTCGCTAGGGTGATCGAGGCTCAGCAGGCTGATGAGTCATTGTAGAGTTATATGGCTAAGGCGGCATCTGAGGGTCAGGAAGATTGACAGATTGGTACAGACGGTGGACTTCATTTCAGAGGCTGATTATGTGTCCCGGATATTCCAGAGTTACGTAGAGATCTTATGACCGAGGCACATCGATCACGATTTTCTATCCATCCGGGCTCGATGAAGATGTACCGTGACATGAGGCGACAGTATTTTTGGGCAGGGATGAAGCGCCAGATCTCCAGTTTTGTAGCCGAGTGTGACATGTGCCAGCGTGTCAAGGCCGATCATCAGAGACCTTCTGGTCTATTGCAGCCGTTGAGCATCCCGATGTGGAAGTGGGAGCACGTGTCGACTGATTTCATTATGGGTTTGTTGAGGACTCAGCACGGTCATTATACCATTTGGGTTGTTGTGGATCATCTGAAGAAGTCGACACATTTCCTTGCGATGAGTGCTACTTGGTCTATGGACCGGCTTGCGAGATTATTTATTGAGGAGATTGTGAGACTGTATGGTATTCCAGTCTCGATCGTTTCTGACCAAGACTTGAGGTTCACGTCTCAGTTTTGGGGGAGCTTTCAACGAGCGATGGGGACTGATTTGTAGCTCAGCACCGCGTACCATCCGCAGACCGATGGCCAGACCGAGAGGATCAACTAGATCCTTGAGGATATGCTTCGGTCTTGTGCGATTGATTTTTGGGGTAGCTGGGATGAGCATCTGCGATTGACTGAGTTCGGGTACAATAATAGCTATCAGGTGACCATTGGCATGACTCCTTTTGAGGCAATATATGGCAGACCATGCAGATCACCGAGTTGCTAGACCGAGGTTGGAGAGCGCCGTCTCTTAGGTCCCGAGCTTGTGCAGGAGACTTCAGAGGCTATAGATATTATCAGGCAGAGGATGCGCACAGCTCAGAGCCTACAGAAGAGTTTTGCTGATCGTTGGCGTCGTCCCTTGGAGTTTGATGTAGGGGACCATGTGTATCTCAAGGTCTCGCCCATAAAGGGCGTTGTTTGATTTTGAGCAAAGGGCAAGCTTGCCCCGAAATTCATAGGACCTTTTGAGATCACTGGACGCGTTGGCGCCGTGGCCTATCGGCTTGCCTTGCCATCTCAGTTGTCTGGCGTCCACAACATTTTTTATGTCTCCATGTTGAGGAAGTTTGGGTCAGACATTGTTCCCGTTATTGATTGGCAGCCGTTGGAGGTTCGTGAGGAAGCTTCTTACATTGAGCAGCCAGTCCGTATCCTTGATCGGAAGGAGCAGGTCCTCAGAACCAAGGTCATTCCGTTGGTGAAGGTGCAGTGGGGTCACCATTCTATAGAGGAGGCTTCTTGGGAGCGTGAGGCTGAGATTCGAGAGCGTTATCCTCATCTCTTAGATGATTGATCATGTATTATATTTTGTATACTGTCCCTGATTCTATATGATGATGTTATGTCTTTTCTTTTTCATGAGTAATGCTTAGTTGCGATGCTTGTGTAAATTTTGAGGATGAAATTTTTATGAGGGGAGAGCTGTAAGACCCGTATCTTAGACCGTACCGTTCCATAGACTTCCGCGGTCTTGCCAGTGGAATTTCGGCAACCTTCGACCCTTAACCGATATCGACGCGCGACCCTGATTCATATGCCGACAACCTGAGTCGACTAAGCCCAAGACCACTACCATAGCGACCGCGCCGTTGCTGCGGTTCTGATGCCGCGATTTGCGCATCGAGGCGATACCCTGGTCAAGAGTTGTACACCGACATTCGGTGCGAGGAAAATGCCGCGCATTGCGAAACCTAAGAGAATCTCTACGATGTGTCACATCAATCCCATCAATCCCATCAATCAATCAATCCATCAATCCATCACATGTCAAGTACACATCACTTTCACCCCTTTTCTCAAGCAACCACAAAAGTCTACACCTCCCATACCTCTCTTACACAAAAGGCCTCAAAAGTCAAGAATTTCTTACACCTCCCATACCTCTCTTACACAAAAGGCCTCAAAAGTCATGACTTTCTTACACTCCCATCACCACATCCATCCATCACTCTCTCTTTCTCCCTTTACAACTCTCTCTCTTTCTCTCTTTCTCATTTCAAATCTCCATGCAACCAAAAATTCCTGAGCTCCATACGTATGGAATTTCTCCAAGCTTCCTAAATTCCAAGTGTGGCCCACCTCTTCACCCCATGATCTTCCCATCCTAACCTTCCATTCTCCATCTCCTCCATTGAAATCCAAGCTAAGGTGTCAAGGAACCCCTAGGAGCAAGAAGATCGGACGGTGGGTGCCTCTATAGGGTAGTTTTTCTTATTTTCATGATGGGCCAAGTGAGGCCCACCGATCAATGGTGTGGATCTCACTTGGGACCCTAAAATGTGGCCGATGGCCCACTTGAATCATCATGATCATTCCATGATGGGGCCATTCTCCATGGATGCCATCATGATGTTTATTTCATTTGAAAGGTCATCTACACCATCCATATTGGTGGGAAAAGGATCCCCACCGTTGATTTTAAGTTTCAATGGTCCCGTGTGCTAAATGACCCACTTGATGTATGATTCATTGCAAGGGAGGGCTCATAGTGGCGAAGCCCTCCATCACAAAGCGTGTCCCACTCTCCATGTCTCTCTCCCTTTTTATTTTATTTTCTTTTATTTTGATTTTTTTTTTTGAGATTGCAATAGGGTGTTGTGGCGTATTTGAATGGACCCCACCATGAGACCATTATTTTATTCAAATCATCAATGTGGCCCACTTTATGTGTGGGGTATCCACACTGTTTTCCATGTGGTGGCCCACCTAATCAGGCCCACCACAATTACTTAAAGAGGCCAACCGTCCAGCATCTAGGACGCTGGACGTCCCTGTATAAAGAAAAAAAAAATAATAAGGGAGAGGCTTTGAGGTGAGCCACTTGCATAGGCCCCATCTTAGGGTAAGCATTCAATCCAAGCCGTCCATCCTCTTGTCCATATCATTTTAGGCGTTGAGCAAAAATGTGAAGTTGATCCGACTTTCTGGCGGGCCATACCTTAGAAAATAGTGATCTCTACCGTTTAAAGTCCCCCAGATTTCTTCTACGCGCCGAAACAAGCCCAAGCTTGGACTCTGTTTGTCGGTATCGAGCCGGTGAAGCCAATAGACGGGTTGGATTTTCTGATGGTGGGCCCTACCTGTGAAAATCCTCAGGATTTCATTTTTTTCAAAAAAAAAAAAAAAGACCAAAGCATGAGGCATTGCCTCTGCCTTTGACCGCGCACGGCAGCAGCAGGCGCTGCGTGTAGTGGTCGTTCGTATAGTCACCCACGGCTGCTGTCGTGGGCCTCACCATGACGTATATGTCTTATCCCCACCGTTCATGAGGTGGGCCCCCTCCAAATTTCAACTAAATCTAAAACTCAAGTGGCCCACACCACATGAAACAGTGGGACTGTACCCCCTACCATTGAAAACCATTTTTGAGCCCACATAAGTTTTGGATCAAGATAAAATTTATGTTTTCCCTTCATCCAGGTCCGAGTGACCTTATGAACGGCTCAGATGGCATTTATGCATTATGGTGGGCCACATCTGTGGAACCCACAGTAATGTATGTATTTTATTCACACCGTCCACAGGTCGTGGACGGTGACTCTCACCATGATATTTGTGTTTCACCTCCACCGTCCAGCAGACGGTGGAGCCCACCTTGCGCACGTGTTGATCACACCACCCCCTCCCCTGGCTGGACTATAAATAAACATTTCAGTGGGCCTCTGGTCCCATGGGTTGAGGCTCATTTGATGGAAATATGGGGCCCAATTGGCATAGCCCATTTGTTATAACTAAAGTCCACGGGATTAGGCCCATTTGATTTGTAAAAAGGGCTATGGGTTAGGCCCATTTGATTTGTAAAAAGGGCTATGGGTTAGGCCCATTTGATTTGTAAAAAGGCCTATGGGTTAAGCCCATTTGATTTTTAAAAAGGACTATGGGTTAAGCCCATTTGATTTGTAAAAGCGCTATGGGTTAGGCTCATTTAAGACATATAAGACCCATGAGATTAAACCCATTTGCTGCAATCCAAGGCCCACGGGTTTTGACCCATTGCAATGCACATAAGACCCATTGGTGTGGTCCATTTGTGTGGCCCATCTGATGAATAAAAGGCCCATAAGATATGGCCCATTTAATATATATGTAAGGCCCAATGGGATGAACCTAAAGTCCATTGCAATTTGTAGTTCCAATACAGACTAAGTAACGATGTCTACAAAGATCGTGCCTTGGGAGCAATGTTGGTTTGACGTCCACATTGCGAGTGTAATGTTGGTTGGATGTCCACATTACGACTTTCCTTAGGGCCCATTGTTGGGCCGTACTTGCTGTGTATAGGCCGTCTAGGCCCATCTGCGTTGTAAGAATGGTTCATCACTCATTTACATGTTTAGTATGGTTTCATGACTCATGATCATACGCATCATATGTATGCTTGATATGAGGATTGACTGATCATATCATATGCCTTCGGGCAGGTTGTTCATGGGCTCCCAGTTAGGCGGTGTTGCCCTACATGAGCGCACGATATGCGTGAGATTTGTTGCATGACTGGATAGCGTGATTCATGCATTTCGCATTTATGTGACATCGTTATTGTACGCCTTAGCGATATCAGGGTCGTAGCCTCCACAGACGCATCGTGGTTGGCAGGATTGGATATCAAAAATCTTGTTCTACATGGGGTGCTATAGATATCCCTGGGTGAAAGTCCCTAAACCCTTATGGTACCAAGAGGTTGCTCCAACGTCTAGACCGAGTGGGTAGATGAGCGTTGAGTGCCGATTACTAGACGGTTACACTCTCCACTATGTCGTGGTCGGTTGGAAAGGGGTGCGGCCTTACCCGCCTGAGTGTAGGGGGCAATGCTAGGCTGAGTTTGACCAGCTCGAGGAATGGGTCTACTATTGACGAGTCGCGCCCGATATTGGCAGACGGATAGTGTGGTCTCTTCCACTTACCTTATTGCACGCGATGTGGTGGCAATCTGGTTTAGAGTGTACTAGACCCTGGTGATATCCCATAATTGAGCTGTATTGATGTGTGGACATAGATGAGGATCTGTATGCTTGAGTTGCATTGCATATCGCATGGCCTTGGGGTGGCCGATACCATTCATGTCTTGCATCGCATAGCCTTGGTACGGCTCATGATATTATGGATCCATCTTCATATTCCGTATTATTCTGACATTGCCTGATCATATTACTACCTTGCGCACACACTTTCACCACCCTCTAAGATTTCTATAAGCTTATGCACGACCGTTGCGTGCAGGTGACGTTGGTTCGCAGAGCGCTGTGGCAGGAGCACGTTGCAGATCGTTTTGGAATTTTTATTCTTTACCATTGTATTTTCCTTTATGCTCATTGTTCTTGTAAAGTTTTTTATCATAGTGAAAATGCAATGGAGTTCTTGGTTGTTGTTTGTGGGTTATGCCATTAGTTATGCTTATTACGAATCAAACTGACGTTGAAAATCCTCCTCGTAGCATCCCAGGATCGGAACCTGGCGCATGGGAGGTAGGAACCGAGAATTTGATTCTACGGAGGCTGTCGGCGCCGGATTCAACGATCGGGAATTTTGTGAGCCCAGTTTCTGAGTTTGGGGTGTGACAAAGACTCATGAGCCGGACATGGTAGTATGGGACATCGTGGTCAAGCTGTCGGCGTACGCTGGGGTGATGAGCCTCCCCGTAGTGACCAGTGAGTAACCCAGACTCGTGAGCCGAAAATGTTGGTATGGGACACTATATTTGTGCTATCAGCCTACACTGATTGGTGACGAGCCCTCTTTAGTGACCTCGAGCATATCCTGAAACTGCAATGAGGCGACGAGCCTTATCACAATATTTAGGGTATGACAAGGCCTGTATTGATTGGTGACAAGCCCTTTATAGTGACCTAGAATCATAACATCGTCTGAGATTTACTAGGACTGACGACCCTAAAATGGATCATTGTTTGGGTATTGACCTGAGGGAGGTACGTTAGCTTCCCAAATCCTGCTATATGAAAAGGACTAATAAGAACTTGGTAATTATGTATATGCACCGCATTGCATGTATCGTTTGACGTTTGGCAGAGCACTGAGGAAGTGACTGACATGCGCGATCGTAAGATGAAGATCGCAGAGGGAGTGTAGGCGAGGGCATGCATCATTCCTTCATACATTCTTGCATTAATCAGAGTAAATAAGGATGTTTGATTGTATTACTTTATCATTACTGCTTGGTTGAATTGATAACATGTTAACCTTTGCTGTATAGTTCCACTAAGTTGATCACTCACTCCCACGTTCTGGGACGGTGCTTAAACACCAACCAGACCCTGTATTAGCTGCAGATGATGATGCGACGGGCGAGGCAGAGCCTGAGTATGAGGATATGAGGAGGCGATCTCCTTCATGCAGTATTCAGGCAGGTTCTCGTAGACCGTTCTAAACCATCTAGGCTTCAAGGTGTGTGCTTATTAGAGGACTTTCACATTTTTTTATTTATATTTTGAAACAAAACTTGTAAATTACGACCTGGCAGAGCATACATACTTTGGGGACTTGTATTGGCTTATATACTTATTTCAGTCTTCTGCTTGCATATTCTAACTGTCCCTAGGTTATGTTTTGCTGATTTGGCTTAATCTACTTCATGTTTTATGCACTAACACAAACAACATACATCCATCATTGAAAATGTTTCATAAGTGATTTTCTGGAACTCGGGAGCTGAGTTATGCTCAACCCTCGAATTTCAGGGCGTTACACAAATCCATAGGGACTAATCTCGTGTGTATTTGAAAGTAACTAGACTCAAAACTAGAAGAAGATGTAAAACTAAATCTGAAATAAAGTAATTATGAATAAGGTTAAACAATCAATTTAAATGTGGTAACTAGGGTTCCAAGGATCCACTTGTAGCAAATGGGAGGCTTCCTTGCATGATTCAATAGATCCAACTTGAATCAGAGTCCTTGTAAGTGCCATGTTTTCTAGCTCCTATGATTGTCAAATTTTGAAGTGTCAAAACCTCTTGGAATCTATGTCTTGTATAGCGCATCTACATATTTAAGACTGTGCATCTCATGTACAAGAACTAAGGACTTTACCTCAAGAACTTCAAATGTAAGATCAAGAGATATACATACTCAAGTATAACACCATGTGATAGTTCACTCATTCAAGCTTCAAAGTTCAAGGTTCCAAAGCTTCGTCTAAAGGCAAGACAATAGTCTTTACTTTGTTACTCAAAGGTTAAGGTGAAGTAAAACTTAAGTACCTCAAGCTCAAGCTTCAATTTATTACAAATTCAAGCTTAAAAATGTCTCGAATTCCAGCTTCATCATATGTCAAGATCTCAAGCTTCGTGAACTTTAAAGAATAACTATCAACTAAAGCAAAAGAAGATTCAATGTTCATACATCGCTTACAAGGTATGAAGGACCCTAGATTGACCATAAGATAGGTCATTTTGAATATACAATTTTATTGGGTCATTTTATAAGTGCATAGTCAGTTTTTTAACTAGTCTTAGACTAAGTTCAACTAGTCCTAGTACTGGCTCGACCATCCTAAGTTTGTTAGTAATTTTCAGGATTTTTTGTTAATGCCTCGACCAGTCATGGAGACTGCTCGACCAATCAAGTAAATAGTGCTCGATCAGTCCTACAGGCTCAACTCAAAGTTCAGCAACTAATTTGAGTCCCACACGACCAGTCGTGACAGGACCTAACTGGTCATGGAGGCCACTCGACCGGTCGAGCAAGTCTTTTAACCAGTCGTGGAATGACTTGATCTTGTCGCGCCCAATTTTTCAAAAGTTTATCGGTCCTTCGACTATTCGAGCCTACCTCTGGGCTAGTCGAAGGTGCGATTTCTGCACTTATAAATACAGCACGAATTTTAAAGTTTAATATCTAATTCAAGTAAAATCAATATGCCACTCTGAGAGATAAGTTAGTGATATTCTTAAGCTATTTATTACTCATTTTATACTCTCTTTAATTAGCTTTCTTTACATTTAAATTTGAGTTTCTACATTCCAATCTTATTTAAAAGAGGGATTGAAGTTTTCCCATTTTTTGAATCAAAATCAAATCAAGCTAGCCCAAGGTGATTTAATCTAAAATCAATTTAGAACTTAAGAACCTTTTCATAAGTGAATGTGAACATTGAACATCTATGTCAGAAAAATCTCTTTCTTTTGGTTTGTCTAAGGTTATCCAGAAAACTCAGAGTGTTAGGTTTTTGAATTGTGTAAGCCCACTTGAAAGATATAATTGTGAGGGTTTTAGGTGAACCTTGAAAAACCTATTTCTTAGTAAATGCTAATATCCATTGTGTGAGGATATTAGGAGTGGAGTAGTTGTGTGGTTGTTTTTCTAAACAATTGGTTTACACACAAGCGAACCACTATAATTTCTGGTCTTGTGGTGATTGATTGATTATTTCATTTTGTGGATGTTGTAATTTCTCTTTATGGATTTGTGGAGAATGTTGTAATTACTTTTATGCAAGTGTGAGAATGTTATAGTAGCTTAATTATTTCTTTTACTATTTATTTCTTTATTCCTCTGTATCAATTTGAGTTTTTGATACATAGACCATTTTAGGAATCAGGTTGTCCTACCATAAGCCATTAGTTTTTTGGTGTAAGGTTGTTCCTAGAACAACATCTGTATCAACCTCTCAATACTTGTACACTTGAGGTTGTTTTACATCTCCACATTGTGGGATTGTTTAAGTGCTATCTTTATTTATATTTGTTTAAATTCAGCATTTAATTTTTAATTTTGCATAATCCTATTCACCCCCCCCCCCCCCCCCCCCTCCCCCCTCTCTAGAATTCTTAGCTTGGACTTTTCAAGTGGTATCAGAGCCTAATAGCTCGCTTTAATTATTATTTCTTTTGGATTAATTTCTTGACCTAATCGATCTGAGCTTTTTAAGATTTCAAATTTTGATAGCCTTTTAGTCACTAGGCCTCCACCATTTGATGGCTCCAATTATGCCTATTGGAAAACTAGGATGAGAATTTTTTTGAAATCCATGGATGAGAGCATGTGACAAGCCACAATGACTAATTGGACCCCTCCTACCACTGAAGTAACTGGTACCGACGGATCCAAAACTATGGAAGTCACACCTTATTTCTCTTGGAACACTCTTCAGAAAAGTGAAGAGTAGTGCCAATGCAAATGCTCTAAATGCAATTACTTGAGCACTATCACCGGATGAATTCAAAATAATTATATCCTGTGATAATACAAAGCAAGCTTGGGATATCTTAGAAATGACATACAAAGGAACAACATTGTCAAGAAATCTAAAGTCCAAATCCTCACAACCAAATTTGAGAAAATACATATGGAAGAAAGTGAAACTTTCATGGAATTTTATATAAGATTAAATGACATTGTCGACTCTATGTGGGGTCTCGGTGAAAGTAAAATCTGTGTAAAGATACTATGCTCACTACCTGAACGATTCATTTCAAAGGTGACTGCGATCTAGGAACTTCGTAATACGGATAATATGAGGGTAGAAGAATTAGTTGGCACATTATAGACCTATAAGTTAAACTTTAAACTCATAAAGGTAAATCCATCACCCTTAAATCTTCTAAAAGTATTTCTCAAGAAAATAGTAGTAATTTTGATTTAGAAAATTCTGAAGATGATATGGCCCTTTTACCTAAAAAGTTTTATAAGATTTTTAAAAGTAAAAAGAGGGTTGATTTTCAAAAACCTATTGGAAAAAAGATCTAAATCTAAAACCTGAAAATCTTTAAAAGACAGTCAATGTTACAACTGCCATAAATATAGGCATTTAACAAACAAATTTCCTAAAAAGGACAAACCTAAAAGGAAAGGAATGTTGGCTACTTGAGATGAATCTTCCAGCTTTGAAGCTGCTTCTGAGTCAAAAGATTCTGAAATCGAGTCGCGTAATGAAGTCAAAGCCCTTATGACTCTAGCCAAGTTCACTTTTTCAGATAATGATGATTCAAATTGTAAAGAAAAATCTGAATAGTGATCTTGAAAATGAAGAGGATCTTCAAGATGCATATCATGCCCTATAAATTGAAAGTTGTAAATTTGGTATAAAACTAAAACTTCAGAAAGAAAAGTTTTCAAAACTTAAAGAAAATTTTGATAATCTTATTTTTGAAAAATCTCATATTTCAGATTGTTTTGAAAAAACTAAGTACGACTTAGATTTCAAAAACTCTCAAGTTAAAAACTTAAAATCTGAGAATGAAAAGCTAAAACTTGAAGTCTCTTCACTTTTAAGTTTAAAAGACACATGGAGGTATGCACAAGGTGATCCTAAGTTAGAAAAACTCTTATCCAGATCCAGAAAATATGGTGATCGATCTGGATTGGGATACAATAAAAGTATTCCTCTCAAACATAAGAATACTCCACCCAAATTTATGAAAAGGGGAGTCTTCAAACTCAAAAGGGAAAAGTCTGAATCAAAACTATTCTAAAAAAACTAAGACTTTTCAAACCTTAAAACCTAAAAGCAACCATATCAACTATCAAAATCAGAATCGTAATCTTTTAGTTGAAAAAATTATTGATTTACTTAAGGAGCTCTTAAAATCTAGTTCAATGGGTCGGTCTTATAACAACTGCAGGCATAAGAAGACCAACTATACTCCTAAAATCAAGACTATAATGAAATGAGTTCCTAAGGTTACTTGCTTGGTTGCCCACACTACTTTTAAAGCTACAAGCCATTCAAAGTGGTACCTAGGTAGTGGATGGTCTAAACACATGACAGGAGACAAAGGTCTATTCACCAATCTTAAAGATATGACTGATGGTTCAGTCACATTCGGTGATGGTAGCAACTGTAGAATTGTTGGCCAATGTATAGTTCAACTCTTTAACCTCCCTCTATTTGAGAATGTTTTATATGTAGAAGGGTTAAAACATAATTTTTTAAGCATCTCTCAAATATGCGATAATAATCATAGTGTAAAATTTACTAATCAAGGTTGTGAAATTTTAGATAAAAATGGTTCGGTAATATTAATTGGTAGCAGAACTTCTGAAAATAACTATATTGTTTGTGATTCAAGCTCATCTAATCTATGTGCTTCATGGTCCATACCGATGAGACCGAGTTATGACATAAACACCTTGGACATGTTCACTACCGCAACTTTTATAAATTGAGCAAAAGAGAGTTGGTAAGAGGCTTACCCAAAATACAGAAAATAGATAAGATATGTGGTGAATGCTAGATTAGCAAACAAACCAGGAGTACTTACAAAAAGGTAAACTCTAATGCCACATCTAAATTGCTCGAACTTCTCCGCATGGATCTTATTGGACCAACCAGAATGGAGAGTCTAGGTGGCAAGAAATACATTCTAGTAATTGTTGATGACTTTACCAAGTTCACTTGGGAAGTCCTCTTAAGGAACAAATCAGAAACTCTCGATGAAGTAAAAAAGGGTACTTAAACGTATCCAAACAAAAAAAGGATCTCAAGTTTATAAGATCCGTAGTGATCATGGATCAGAATTTGAGAATAGTAGTTTTGAGAAGCTTTACAGTGATCAGGGAATATCACATGAATTCTCTGCGCCCAAAACATCACAACAAAATGGTATAGTAGATAGAAAAAATACATTGCTTCAAGAATGACAAATGTAATGTTAAATAGTATGAAGCTTCCTAAAAATCTTTGGGTAGAAGCCGTAAATACTTCTTGTTATATAAGTAACCATATTTATGCTAGAAAATCAAATGGTAAAATGACTTATGAAATGTGGTTTGATAAGAAGCCTACTGTCAAATACTTTTGAGTTTTTGGCAGCAAGTGCTACATTTTACGTGACCGAGAAAATCTCGGTAAGTTTGACACAAAAAGTGATGAGGGGATATTTTTAGGGTATGCTCTAAATAGTCGAACGTATCGAGTTCTTAATAAGAGGACCGGTGTAATCCAAGAGTCCACTAATTTGGTAATTGACGATCACTTGAATACATATGTCTCAAGTTTAGAAACTGATGAAGTTCTTCTAATTGATAAACAAGACTCTTCATCAAGTCAACATAACACTAAACTGAGGACAGTTAAAGACCATCCAACTAATTAGATTCTTAAAAACTCTCTCATTGGTGTGCGCACTCGTAAACAACTTGAAGATATGTGTAATTACTTGTGCGTCACATCTCAAATAGAACCAACTAATATAAAAGAAGCTTTCACGCTCCAAACCTAGAGATTGGACTCACAGGAATCCCGATCACCGAATCCGGTGCCGACAGCCTCAATAGTACCCCATTCTCGGCTCCCAACACCCATATGCCAGATTTTCGATCCTGAAATCCTACGAGGAGGATTTTTTTTCCCACGTACATTTATCTCGTAAGAAGCATAACCACAAGTATACCCAAATCACAAGAACAACATCATCATCACATATCCACTAATATAAACATTTGATTACAGTGTTGAAAGGGAAATACATATGTAGAACAATCACAGCTCTAGAAGTTTGCTGCATGCTCTAAACTCAGCACTACTGCAACCTAACGCCACCTGCACGAATCTATCGTGCATAAGCTTATAAAAAGCTTAGTGAGTGGTGCAAGCGTGTGCACAAGGTAAGTGCTAAGAATATAATACAATTTCATAAATCATATAACATCGGTAATACATATAAGATCATGAATCATACGATATCAAAGTAAGCGAAAATGCTAACAAGCCCATAAATCATATAATATCATAATTAATGCGAAAACATACTGATAGGCCCATAAATACCACCAGCCTTATCCATGCTATGAGATGTAAAAATATAATAAACCAATATCATATACTGAGGAAGGAATATAAATCAGCTATGCAATATAGATATAGCAAGCTAAATACTATGTGCTGAGGATGCAATGCAATATGCGATGCGAATGAAATTATCAAGCTAGAGTATGAAGTCGGGATGATAGTACATAGTATCGCAGGCTATGGGGTCCACCACAAAGGACTTCTATCCAAACCAGTCTCATACCTAAATTTGGATAGTCAGACTCAATGTGGTAAACTCCTGATCTTAGGTTAGTCATGCGCCCCAACCAAAATCTTGGTCATTGTGAAGTACATATAATAATTAGTTGCGCACCACCAACCTGAGTGGATAGTGAATGAAATGAATGCGTGGGTATGCAACTCCAACTCAATAAGTCCACATATCAATATGGTTCCTCTTTAAAAAATTATCGGGGTCTATTACACTCCAAACCAGATTGCCACCCCATCACGCGTAACAAGATGAGTGGAAGAGACCTCACTATCCACCTGCTAATATCGGGCCTGGCTCATCGATAGTGGACCCATTCCTCGAGTTGATCAAACTCAGCCTGGCTGTAACACCCTAATCCTCAAAACCCAAGGATAACTGTTCCTCATTGAGAACCCGAGCGTTATATTATGAAGTAGACGAACATACATCTAAATAGCAACAATTTCCTAACATGAAGTAAGGTAACTATTGCATAAACTGAGAAGATCATAAGTGACAACCAAGCATTTCAATACAAGTAATTGACAACAAAATGAAATCCCTTAGAAGGGGAATTTTTATTACAGTTCAAGTGAAACACATATCTAAAATGTTGTAAACCTAAACTATCATTTGAGCTCCAACGGCTCAACAACATGTACATAGAACTCTTCCTCGCTACAATCCACCGCAGTTGTCCCTAGAATCCTATCATAAGGGTCTTCACCTGTCATCAATCTTGCATCTATTTGGTGCAACTGCACGATGGGTGAGTGAAAACTTAGTGGAAATTTCCCTCATAGATTCAACCACGACACATCATTCCAAATGGGTTAACAATTCATATATAATTCATAGGGCAACATACTAACAATGCATTTGCATGAATGTATGAATGTATACTCAAGTCACAGATCTGGGGATGCTAATCCAGCTATCAAAATAAAAGGTCGCCCACGGTAGTAGACTACTTGGAAAAGACCATATAGACCGCCCGCGATAGATTAACTACCTGGAAAAGGCCATGAAGGTGAGTGCGCCCAAGGATGACCTCCTGAAAAAATACTCAGGGTATACTCGAGGAGGTATAAAATTCTTAAAAAGTCCCATGTAAAGAAAGAGCGGCCCAAAGTGTACAAGTGCACAAACCTAATGGTTGGACTTAGGTAATAGAACCTTGCACAACCCAACAAGAAGTGACTTACGGTGAACACTCAGAAAAGCTCACATGTTATGCATGGATGTTATGCACCATGATACATATATACATTAATTTGATAGAATAGCAATGAACTTCAACTTTCAAATAGAAAATATCCAACCATGCATTCCACATGAACTTCCATGATTTCTTTACATTCAAAGGAGGGCGCACTAAGTATCATGTAAATTTTCAAGTGAGGTCACATCATTAACTAAGAGTCCATCCATAAGTACACTATATGTACACAAATTCTCATTTTTCATATTGAAAGAACAATTCACAAGATTGAACCTACAAAATTAGAGATTAAAATATAGAAAATCATGAAGGTAATGTCTCACTACACAATTCACAAATAATCTAGTATGAAAGCTTTCTTTTCTCATCACGTCTAATGGGATATACACATAGGCAAATGATTAAAAATGTGGCATGGAATTTTCACGACAATACCTCATACACATAACTATAAGGAAACATGACATTAAAACAATTTCTTCATAAAAGTCAAGATAATTAGGAATTTATATTTCTCTACATTAAAGAGTTAATCCATAGGGAAATTACTGAATGGAAGAAGCTACGGGGGATGCTCCTTACCTTGGTATTGATCTTGGTTCGTGGTTCTTACAAGAGTAGCCATAGATGCTTGTTTCTTTGATTTGAAGGGGATTACTCTTCAAACAAGATGACAGTGGGTAGCAATACCTGTGGTGATATGTTACAGGGTGTAAGTGAGTCATTTTTAGGTTTCAGCGAGTCGTTACTGAGCCCATTTGAAAAACTAGGCGAGTCAACTCATTATTGAGTGGAATGAAGTGTCCTCCTTAAATAGTTACGGCAGATTTCAGGTTACCTGATGGAGTAAAGGGACTAGGACGAACTGACTTCCCAGCTTTGATTTGAGTCAGAGCTTTTCCTGAAATAGAGATGATTTTACAACTCAGAAATGACTCGAATCAATTGATTCTTTCGACGAGTTGGGTATGGTACCATAGCAATGGTCAAGATCAACTGAGATGCTTGATGGTGCAGTTGTATTGGGGTAAACCGACCACTGTCATGGAGTCAGATCAGGGTATTCACCCTGGTATGGAGCTGAGTCACTCAACTCATCACTGAGTTGAGGTGACTGTGACCCAATCGGCCAAGCAGATGGATTTCGACTATAACCGAGGAAAGATTGATGAGGTTACCTAATCAGGGGCATGGTACGAGTGTTGGAAGGGGTCCGATACATTGTAAGTTGGGAATACCTCTCCCAGACCCATTTTTGGTCCCTGTTTTGAGGCAAAACGACAGCTGGGAATTCATCTCTGCTGATTTTCCTGGACTCTCTCTCAGCTTTCTCTTCCCACACACCCTGCTTCTTACCCTCTTACTATCTCCTTCCTCACCCTTAGCTCTCTTAGAAGTTGGACGACTTGAGCCGAGTCGAGTTACTGCCCAACCAGCAACCCGCTAAAATAGCGTTCCAACTCACACACTCTCTTTCTCCCTCCATTCTCTCTCTAACTCCCCTTGGGATTTGCCTTAATTTTGGCCTTTTATAGCAGTTTCTGATTTTGGAAACCTCCGTAGCTAATCAGAATGGATTAGCATGGAGTTTAACGAAAAGGCACTGGGAAACCCATCATCAGTGCACTCACCAGGCTCTGATCACATGCATGGGCCCAATCAATGTTCACTGATGGGTTTTTGGTGGAATGGGCCACACGGTGAATGTTTCAGATGGGAGAAAACATCCACCCATCAAGATCCGTTAGCAGCGGTCAGATCGGAGAAGATGACCCAGCGATCATGGCCATTTTGTAATGATCGACTAATTTGTTGATCGGGTGCATTCAAATGGCTTAGATGATGCCCAAGAGGCTTATGTGGCCCATGCAATGGTGAATAGGGACTGTTGGTTACGGCCCTAATCTAAGAAGGCGATGACTCATGCTGGTGCGGCATCTCGTCAAAATCTCGTCTCTCCTACGAGATACACCAGGAAGCCCTAATCTCAGTGTCCTAGATAAGCTTTGAGGGAGCTTTTAGATGGAAATGGACGGATGGGATGGTTGTTGCCATAAGTGGGAAGATTCCTTATGCCTTCCACCGTGTAGGGGTCCATTTTTGGAAACTAGTAGGGCTGACAGGGATTTTTTTTGCGTATGTGGCTTCCATCCGATGGCTTCCAACGGTCAGATCTTCCAGAGAAGTAGCGCACGTGGATCTAGTCTCCCCGTCAGCACTTTCCTTATACGTTGCTCGATTGGATGCTGACAAGGGTGGCTTCGGTGGTTTTTAATTGTCAAACTCCACATGATCAGGGTCAGTGGGACCTAACTAATTCGATGAATGGTCTAGATCTCTACTTCGTATTCGGATGGTGGTCATTTGCACTACCATACGAATAGTCAGTTTGAGCCAATGACGGCAGGAGTGGATTTCATTTGAAATTTTTTTAAAAATTTTGAGATTTCATCGGGTCCATAACTGTTTGACCCGATGGTGAGCTCCGTGCACAGCGTGAATGCATGATCTGTGTACACCAGCATATCAGATGTGGGTCCCACCATCTGATCTAAGCCGATCAACACCGTCCATTTAACTTAGAAGGCCCATCAAGGGCTACAGGGTAAGAGTTTTAAGTTTTTGGGGTTAGGTAATCATCATTTTAGGCGTTTATTGTCAGTAAATGTGGGTTACTCAGGTCCCAATAGCTCTTAGGTGTAATATGGGCTATCTATCCCTCTTACCAGGTTTGTTAGCTACACCGGATTGAGGATCAGTCTATCCTTATTCTTGTAAGGGTCCTACTTGGAGATTGATCCTAGGTAAGATTGCCTATTTCCATTGAACTATTAGTTCCCTACTTTAGTGTGTAAGTTAGTGATCCCAAGGCATGTTTAATGGGATAAATAATCTTTCTTATGGCTAGGATCTCGTTACCGGGCTTATGTCAGATCATAGTATTGGGAAATGGAGCGCTTGGTCCATTTACCAGTTGAAAGTTATGATAATAACTACGGGTTGTTACAGTTGGACCCAGATGCAAGGTGGCTTTAATAATCCGATTCCTGACTTGTAAGATGAATGGTCTAATCAGCTCTGCTTATGATGATCTATGATGTTTGATGTCGGTTCTATGCAATCCTTTTGTTAGATCGATCTATATCCGCCTCATGTGGTTTCTTAAGTCTTTAAGGATTGCTAAATTTACAGCTTAACTATTAATTTTAATGATCCAGTAATGGATTGGGAAATCGGTCATTAAGGACTCGATCTAGAATTGTAGGTTAGTCTTGAGAACTAGATTTTGGGTTAAAATGTGGGTTTCATGATGGTACAATGGTTTATCATGGGTTAGATAGCTCGATCTCTAGACGAAGGTCATTCCTATGGTTAGATTTTCACTAAAGCGTATGTGAATGGTTTAATAGCTACGATGTCATGGTAATACCAGAGTATGTGAAAGTACAGGGTGTTATAATCTACCCCCCTTAAAGAAAATCTCGTCCTCGAGATTTAGTGCTTCTAAAAGAATTGGGGACAATTATAATATAATTTGCGGTGATTCTAAGAATTCATTATTTTCCTTCGAAGGTTGTTTGTATGTGTGAATATATACCACTAACGGCCAGAATTGAGGTTGTTACAATCTACCCCCCTTAAAGAAGAATCTCTCCCATGAGATTCGATAGTGCGTCCCAATTATTACGGTATAAGTGGTAAGGTTATCCCCAAGGTACAATACGATTTTCTATTTCCAGTATTCGAGTTAACACGAATGGATGGTTGTAGTGAGTTTGGGCCCGATACGTCAATCCTTCGCCTGCACAGAACATATGACTTTCTGTATCATTTCCTAATCCTGGTAAGTCACGATCTTCTGCCTGATTAGGGCATTGAGATCATTAGAATTTGCTAGGATATGGAATTTGGATCAAACAACGCTACTTCGCTTAAATATGGTTCCATGAACCCATGATCCCAATTAATCTAGACTTCCAGGGAATATCATGTGATCATCTAATTTAGTAATGAGAGTGCTCGAAATCTACGTGAATAGACATAAAAGACCAACACGCTTCCACTACGCACTCTAGTAAATGCACTACTTAAAAATTTTTGGACCTGAATTCCTACATGGATACTTGAGTTTGAAATTCACTAAATTTTATCCAGACACTCAAATTTAGTCCTCATAAGCTCAACATAGGGTCAAAAATTTACTTAAAATTCTATAACTTCACCTCAAATAAATTTTACGTGGTGGAATTGTGGAAGATGTTATTTCTAACAAATTCAACTCCTAGATTCCTAAAAATGTTCCCTAGACGTCAAGTTCAAGGAACATTTTTTGCCAGACCTGAAATATATCATAGTTGGGATTTGTTTTCCTTTGGTGTCTGGGTAGTTTCCAAGTTCAGGTAACTATTCTAGTAATTCACATGGAGTTCAAAGTTCTCGTTCCAATTCTCAAATGATTCATCCTAAAATTTTAAACGAGATCAAGGTTTCAACTTTCCATGGAATTTATCATAAATCCGAATGGCATTTCTAATAATTTTGTAAGGGGCCCTAGTGTTTAGTTTCTAAGTTCAAATAAGTAATAGTTCATAATGAGAATCTAAATTCAATTTCTACTTTCATCAACTAAACTGGAACTTTCCTACGGGGCCTAAAGTTTCATGTCTCTATGTTCACACTTTTCATAATTCCTAACTAATTCCACTCAAGTTTGAATGGCTATCTTAATGAGTTCAAGGGAACTTAAATTTAATTTCTAGGTTCAAATAACTAAACCTGAAATTTCCCAAGGGCCTACATTTTATGTATCTATGTTCAAAATTTTCTTTAACTCTAAGGGAACTCAAAATAAATTCAAATGTCTTCCTTAAAAATTTTCCATGGGGAACTAGGTTTGATTTCTGAGTTCAGACACCCAATAGTGTATAATTGGAACCTAAGTGTAGGTCTTTATGTCCTCAAAATTTCTCCTAATCAAAAGGAGATTCCCTGAGTTCCAACATTAATTTCTATCATTCTAAGTTAAGACATTCAAGTTTCATATCAGTTTGTTTCCCCAAAGGATAGTGGTAAATCAAAACTTAACTACACACATCAAGATAGATATAAGAGAAACACCTTTGGTATTCCAGAGGTGAATGATACACAGGTACTCAGAAATTGTAAACATGTCATGTGCAATCTAAATCATGTATAGTGGTCCTTACTTTAGATGGTATATAAAATAGTAATTCGACAAAAAAAAAAATCATCAACTAATTAGCTAAAATCCAGTGAATGACTCTCATGAAATGAAATTAACAGCTCTCGCTTAATAATTATAGTTTCATAAATTAGAGATTACGGTTGTGCAGTCAATGATATTCTCAGTTTATCATGCAAAAAGAAAATGTTATTACAGAATTCAAATTGTGGGGCAACATGAAATCAGTGTACCTACTCGAATTGAAAGTCAAATTTTACAGGAGGGCCATCGGACTATTAACGCTATTATGGATAGAAATATTGGATAGTTAAAGAACAAGGTGCTTATAGCTAGGTGTAGTTGAAATAAGGATGTTGACATGAGTGAGTATACATCTATGAAACCTAATGTGTTTACGGGGTTTAGTACTGGGAACCTAAATTTGGTTTCTAAGTTCAAATGACTAAATCTAAAATTTTCAAAGGAGTTTAAAATTCTACATCTCTATTTTCACAATTTTTCCTAACTTTAAGGGACTTCTAAATAAATTCAAATTGCTATCTTATTAGCTCCCAAGGGAACCTAAGTTTGGCTATCTACATTCTCCAACTTTTCTAATTCTAAGGACGCTTCACATGCATCCAAGTGATTAAATTAATTTCAAATGGGACCTAAGTTTTGTTTTCTACATTCTCAAAATTTCCTTAAGTCTATGGGGGATTTACCTAAGTTCCAACATCTAATTTGATCACCCATCACCCCAACTTAAGGCATTCAAGGTTGGTATAAGATTGTTTCCCATAGGTAAGGTTTGTCTAAACTCTCTCTCTCTGATACCATCTTGTAACACCCTGGTCCTCAAAACCCGAGGATAGCCACTCCTCATCGAGAACCCGAGCGTTACATTATGAAGTGAACTAACATATATCTAAATAGCAACAATTTCCTAACATGAAGTAAGGCAACTATTGCATAAACTGAGAAGATCATAAGTGACAACCAAGCATTTCAATACAAGTAATTGACAACAAACTGACAACCCTCATAAGGGGAATTTTTATTACAATTCAAGTGAAACACAAATCTAAAATGTTGTAAACCTAAACTATCATTTGAGCTCCAATGGCTCAACAACATGTACATAGAACTCTTCCTCGCCACAATCCACCGCAGTTGTCCCTGGAATCCTGTCGTAAGGATCTTCACTTGTCATCAATCCTGCATCTATTTGGTGCAACCGCACGATGGGTGAGTGAAAATTCAGTGGGAATTTCCCTCATAGATTCAACCACGACACATCATTCTAAAATGGGTTAACAATTCATATATAATTCATAGGGAAAAATACTAACAATGCATTTGCATGAATGTATGCTCAAGTCACAGATCTAGGGATGCTCATCCAGCTGTGAAAATAAAGGGTCGCCCGCGGTAGTAGACTACCTGGAAAAGACCATATAGACTGCCCGCGGTAGATTAACTACCTGAAAAAGGCCATGAGGTGGAGTGTGCCCAAGGACGACCTCCTGAAAAAATACTCAGGGTATACCCGAGGAGGTATAAAATCTCAGAAAAGCCTCATGTAAAGAAAGAGCGGCCCAAAGTGTACAAGTGCACAAACCTGATAGTTGGACTTAGATAATAGAACCTTGCACAACCCAACAAGATGTGACTTACGGTGAACACTTGAAAAAGCTCACATGTCATGCGTGGATGTTATGCACCATGACACATATATACATTACTTTGATAGAATAGTAATGACCTTCAACGTCCAAATAGGAAATATCCAACCATGCATTCCACATGAACTTCCATGATTTCTTAACATTCAATGGAGGGCACCCTAAGTATCATGTAAATTTCCAAGTGAGGTCTCATCATTAACTAAGAGTCCATCCATAAGTACACTACATGTACACAAATTCTCATTTTCCATATTGTAAGAACAATTCACAAGATTGAACCTACAAAATTAGAGATTAAAATATAGAAAATCATAAAGGTAATGTCTCACTACACAATTCACAAATAATCTAGTATGAAAGCTTTCTTTTCTTATCACGTCTAATGGGGATATACACATAGGCAAATGATTATAAATGTGGCATGAAATTTTCATGACAATACCTCATACACATAACTATAAGGAAACATGACATTAAAACAATTTCTTCATAAAAGTCCAAATAACTAGGAATTTATATTTCCTTACATTAAAGAGTTAATCTACGTGGAAATTAGTGAATGGAAGAAGCTATAGGGGATGCTCCTCACCTTGGTATTGATCTTGGTTCGTGGTTCTTACAAGAGAAGCCCGAGATGTTTGTTTCTTTGATTTGAAGGGGATTACTCTTCAAACAAGAGGACAGTGGGTAGCAATACCTGTGGTGATATGTTACAGGGTGTTAATGAGTCATTTTTAGGTTTCAGCGAGTCGTTACTGAGCCCACTCAAAAAACTGGGTGAGTTAACTCATTACTGAGTGGAATGAATTGTCCTCCTTAAACAGTTACGGCAGATTTCAGGTTACCTAATGGAGTAAAGGGACTAGGACGGACTGACTTCCCAGCTTTGATCTAAGTCAGAGCTTTTCCTGAAACGGAGATGAGTTTAGAACTCAGAAATGACTCGACTCAGTCGATTCTTTCGACGAGTTGGGTATGGTACCATAACAATGGTCAAGATCAAATGAGATGCTTAATGGTGCAGTTGTATTGGGGCAAACTGACCACTGTCATGGAGTCGGATCAGGGTCTTCACCTTGGAATGGAACTGAGTCACTCAACTCGTGACCAAGTTCTCGTGACCGAGTTGAGGTGACTTTGAACCCAATCGGCCCAGCAGATGGATTTTGACTATAATTGAAGAAAGATCGATGAGGTTACTTGATCAGGGGCGTGGAACGAGCGTTGAAAGGGGTCTGATACGTTGTAAGTCAGGAATACCTCTCCCGTACCCATTTTCGATCCCTGTTTTGAGGTAAAACAACAGCTGGGAATTCATCTCTGCTAGTTTTCCTAGACTCTCTCTCAGCTTTCTCTTCCCACACACCCTTCTTCTTTCCCTCTTACTATCTCCTTCCTCACCCTCAGCTTTCTCTCAGAAGTTGGACGACTTGAGTTGAGTTGAGTTGATACCCAACCAGCAACCCGCTCAAACAGCGTTCCAACTCACACACTCTCTTTCTCTCTTCATTCTCCCTCTAACTCCCCTTAGGATTCGCCCTAATTTTGGCCTTTTATAGCAGTTTCTGATTCTAGAAACCTCCATAGCTAATCAGAACGGATTAGCATGGAGTTTAACAAAAAGGCATCCGAAAACCCATCATCAGTGCACTCACCAGGCTCTTATCGCATGCATGGGCCCAATTAATGTTCACTGATGGGTTTTTGGTGGGATGGGCCACACGGTGAATGTTTCAGATCAGAGAAAATGTCCACCCATCAAGATCCGTTAGCAGCGGTCAGATCGGTGAAGATGACCCAGCAATCATGGCCATTTTATAATGATCGACTGATTTACTGATTAGGTGCATTCAAATGGCTTGGATGATGCCCAAGAGGCTTGTGTGTCCCACACAATAGTGAACAGGGACCGTTGGTTATGACCCTAATCTAAGAAGGCGATGACTCGTGCTGGTGAGGCATCTTGCCAAAATCTTGGCTCTTCTTACGAGATACACCAAGAAGCCCTAATCTCAGCGCCCCAGATAAGCTCTGAGGGAGCTTCTAGATGAAAATGGATGGATGGGATGGTTGTTGCTATAAGTGGGAAGATTCCTTCCACCTTCCAGCGTGTAGGGGTCCATTTTTGGAAACAGTTAGGGCTGATAGGGATTCTTCCGCGTACGTGGCTTCCATCCGATGGCTTCCAATGGTTAGATCTTCCAAAGAAGCAGCGCGCGTGGATCTACTCTCCGCATCAGCACCTTATACGTTGCTCGATTAGATGCTGACAAGGGTGGCTTCAGTGGTTTTCAATTGTCAAACTCCACATGATCAATGTCAGTGGGACCTAACTAATTCGATGAACGTTCTAGATCTCTCCTGAGTGTATTTTATTTGAAATTTTTTTAAAAATTTTGAGATATCATCGAGTCCACAATGGTTTGACCCGATGCTGAGCTCTGTACATGGCGTGATTGCACGATTTATGTACACCCGCATATTAGATGTGGGTCCCACCATCTGATCTAAGCCGATCATCACCGTCCATTTGACTTGGAAGACCCATCAAGGGCTACAAGGTAAGAGTTATGTAAGTTTTTAGGGTTAGGTGTTCATCATTTCGGGCATTTATCGTCAATAAATGTGGGTTACTCGGGTCCCAATAGCTCTTAGGTGTAATATGGGTTGTCTATCCCTCTTACCAGGTTTGTTAGCTGCACTGGATTGAGGATCAGTCTATCCTTATTCTTGTAAGGGTCCTACTTGGAGATTGATCCTAGGTAAGATTGCCTATTTCCATTGAACTTCTATTTCCCTACTTCAGTGTGTAAGTTAGTGATCCCAAGGCATGTTTAATGGGATAAATAATCTTTCTTATGGCTAGGATCTCATTACTGAGCTTATGTCAGATCATAGTATTGGGAAATGGAGCGCTTGGTCCATTTACTAGTTGAAAGTTATGATAATAATTGAGGGTCGTTACAGTTGGACCCAGATGCAAGGTGGCTTTAATAATCTGATTCCTGACTTGTAAGATGAATGGTCTAATCTTCTCTGTTTATGATGATCTATGATGTTTGTTGTCGGTTCTAGGCAATCCTTTGGTTAGATCGATCTATATTTGCCTCATGTGGTTTCTTAAGTCTTTAAGGATTGCTAAATTTACAGCTTAACTATTAATTTTAATGATCCAATGATGGATTGGGAAATCGGTCATTAAGGACTCAATCTAGAATTGTAGGTTAGTTTTGAGAACTAGATTTTGGGCTAAAGTGTGAGTTTCGTGATGGTGCGATGGTTTATCATGGGTTGGATAGCTCGATCTCTAGATGAAGGCCATTCCTACGGTTAGATTTTCACTAAAGCATATGTGAATGGTTTAAATAGCTACGATGTCATGGTAATACCTGAGTATGTGAAAGTATGGGGTGTTACACTAGCATTACCCCCTCCTCTTTGGAAAGTAAGGTCGTACCCCCTTTCAACTGGCCACGACATAGTGGGAGATGCGGCCTAACGGTATACAACCCTCATGCGCTCATCCATCCACTCGCTCTAGGCGTTGGAGTAACATCTGGAACCAAGAGGGTTTAGGGACTTTCACCTATAGATATCTGTAGCACCCCATGTAGAACAAATTTTTGGTGTCCCATCTGGTCATCCATGAAAAACCTGTGGAGGCTACTGCCCTGATGTCGTTAGGGCATACGATAGTCATGTCATAAAAATACGAGATGCATGAGTCATACAATCCAATCATGCATCAATCCTGTGTATGTCGTGCTCTCATGTGGGGCAACTCTGCCTATCAAGGAACCCCATGAACAACCTGCCCTATGGCATATGCAATGGTCAATCACATCTCAAAATAAACATGCAGATGATGCGTATGGGTATGTATTATGATGTTATGCTATCACATACTCACAATCGGTATCAATAACTGGCCACAATAATTGGCATTGACATTCGACCTTGACAGTGTGGACATTTAACCAACGTTGACCCCAAGGGGTGGCCCACATAGGGTCAAACATATAGTGGACCCATAGCCTCATAAGGGCCTGATATACAACATCATGGGCATCACTTAAGAGCTTAATATACATCAAGATAGGCCTTTCACATGGGCTTAACATACATTACAATGGGCTCCATCGCCTGGCCTGCAAATGCATCGTAATGGGCCTCATCACATAGGCCTCATATACATCACATTGTGCCTTAAATCACAGGCTGAATACACATCATAATGGGCCTCAAATATGGGCCGCATATACATCACATAGGTCTCGACAATCGTCCTTGGTAATTAAAATCATCCTTGACAAACGAAATCGGCCTCAACAATCAGAATCGACACTCAGAATTGGCCTCAACAATCGAAATCGGCCTATACAATTAGCCTCGATAATCAAAATCGGCCTCGATACTTGGCTTCGACATTCAGAATCGGCCTCAATACTCAGCTTCGACAATCAAAATTAGCTTATACAATCAACCTTGAGAAATTAAAATCGGCCTCGAGACTCGGCCTCAACAATCGGAATCAGCCTATATAATCGGCCTCGAGAAATCAGAATTGGCCTCGACAATCAAAATCGGCCTCGACAAATTAGAATCGGCCTCGATACTCGGCCTCGACAATCAGAATCGGCCTATACAATCGGCCTCGACAAATCTGAATCGGCCTCATTACTCGGCCTTGATAATCGGATTCGGCCTATACAATCGACCTCGACAAATCGAAATCGACCTCGATACTCGGCCTCGACAATCAAAATCGGCCTATATAATTGGCTTCGACAAATCAAAATCGGCCTCGATACTCAACCTCGACAATCAGAATCGACCTATATAATTAGCCTCGACAAATCAGAATTGACCTCGACAATCGAAATCGGCCTCGACAAATTGTAATCGGCCTTGATACTAGGCCTCGACAACTAAAATCAATGTATACATTTGGCCTCGAAAAATCAGAATCAGCCTCGATACTCAGCCCCAATAATCAGAATCTTCCTATACAATCAGCCTTGAAAAATCAGAATCGACCTCGATACTCGGCCTCAACAATCAAAATTGACCTATACAATCGACCTCAACAAATTCAAATTGGCCTCGACAATCAGAATCGGCTTATACAATCAGCCTCAACAAATCAGAATCGGCCTCGATAATTAAAATCAGCCTATACAATCGACATATAAACAAGGCGGGGTCCATATATGAACAATCAATCATCCATAGTATAAGGATCGACACTCGGCCGTGGTTATATGAAATTTGATAGCACGGAGTCATCCGTCTATGGCGAATGGGCCCCACTTATCTAGGTTAACCCACAAGAGAATTATGAGAATGGGCCTAACATGGCCTACGAGAAGGTCACAATGCAGACATCTAACCATCATTGCCCATCAATGTGGACATCAAACCAACATTGCTCACAAGGAGTGGCCTACATAAGGCCAAACATATAGTGGGCCCATGGCCTCACGTACAATCACGTTGGGCCTCATTTATGTCACATAGGCCTCATCATATGAGCCAATATATATCACATCGGGCCTCGAATACACAACAGGTGGGCCTCACACCTGGGCCTCAAATATATCATATGAGCCTTGAACACATTACAATGGGCCTCTTATGTCAAGTGGGCCACATCACATGGGCCGCATTATATGGGTCGCACCAACGAGCTTCATGTATATCAAATAGGTCACCTCGATGGGCCTCATGTATATCAAATCGGTTCCATCCTTATGTATTTTTAAGATCTGACCTATTCATAAGTTAAAATAAAGATAAATGGAGTGAAAACAAATATCAACTTAATTGGAAATTATTGTGGCCCTTAGAAGTTTGAACTATGGATGTCACTATCCACTTATTATTCCAAATGGTGGGGGTCCACTTGAACTTTAGATCATACCCATTCTTTTAATCATGCCATAAAATGATATCTCAAATGGTTGGCCAGTTAGATGCAACACATACATCATGGTGGGTCTCATAGATAGACCGTGTGGATGGAATAGGCGGGACCCACGAAACTTACAGCCGTCTATATAGCAGCTAGCAGTGGGGTCCACATAGCTAGATGGTGTGGATTACACCCACACATGCAGTAGGTCCTATGGACCTTGCTGACATCAATAGAGTGCAGCTATATAGCTGCTACATGTGCAGCCTTGCTGCAGATGAAGGGCAAAGGTGGGTCCCAGGTAGGGCCCACCACACCATTTATATTTATAATATATATTATATTATATATATCACAACACCAAGTGGGTCCCCATGTGGGATCCACCATATATAGTAATATATATATAATATCACAGTAGGTGGGTCCCCACGTGCGAACCCACCATAATAGTACTATATATATTAATAAAATAATATATTTATAATATCAACGTCGAGGTAATCCATGGCCTAGATAGTTACATACATCAAGGTGTAGCCCCACATGTGGGGTGGGTCCCAACAACGTCCAGGCCCTGGACGGCCTGGATCATACACATGCATCATGGTGTTGCCCATCCAATGGATGGACGATGTGGATGGGGTCCCACAGACCTTGCTGACGTCAATACGACAGCTAGTAGCTACCTATGTCAGGTAGAGTAGGTGGGTCCCACGTAGGGTCCACCACCATATATTGTATATAATATATATATTAATATAATATTAATTTTTGTTTCTTTTTATTAGCCTACTATTACACTCCACCGTCAGTTCACACTACATTGTTAGTCACACCCACTGTTAGTTCACGCACTCCACTGTTAGCCATGTCCAGCGTCCCTTGATGGATGGCTGAATATAATACATACATGTAAGTGGGCCCCACCCTCACACGAGCCACACATGTGAGGTGGCCCACGTCCAAGGAAAATGAACAGAAAGTGTGGATATACACATACATCACAGTGGGGTCCTCAGCTACTGGACAACATGGTAATACAACACATTCATTCACATAGGACCCACAGAACTTACTGACTGTCGTTAGCAGATGGGTCCCACCATTTGGACGGTTTAGATATAACACATGTATCACATAAGACCCACAAAACATACTGACATCAGTCAGCTGGTTGGGGTACCACCGTTGGATGGTTTGGATGCAACACACGCATCATGGTGGGCTCCGGGGTGATGGATGGCATGGATATGCCACACGCATTGGGTGGGTCACACATCAAGAGGGAGAGGGAAGAGAGAGAGAGACAATCATGAGAGGGGAGGGACCCCGCCACTATGAGCCCTCCCTACACATGCATACATCAAAATGGGTCCCACATATGTGGGCCCTCAAATCATAAAATCAACTAATAAAATCACTCACTTATGATCTTCTCGTCCTTCTTCCTCCAAAGCACGCTAGAGATCCAAAGGAATAATTCCAACGGTTGAGATGAAACTTGGACGGTGGAGATAGGAGATAGAAAGTGGGCCACACAAAGCTCTCTCTCATGGAGCTTTCTTAGACATGGGTTGATTAGGAGGAAAATGAGAGAGAGATGAGAGAGAGACGTGTGAGTGATGTAAGAGGGTGATGGGTGATGTGTACTTTGACATGTGAGGGATGAGTTTCTTTGACTTTGGGGTTACTTGGGGATGGGGTGTTGTACTTAACATGTGAGGTGATTGATGAGATTGATTGATGAAATATGATGTAATTGATTTGAAAGATTGTCCTAGGTTTTGTAAAGTGCGACGTTTTCCTCGAACTAAACACGGGCTCACATCTCCTAGTCCGGGTATCACCTTGGCACGCAAGATGTAACATCGGAACCGCGGTTACAGCACGGTTGTAAGGGTACACGTTTCGGTTTGAATTGACTCAGATATAAGGGACACGACTTGGGATCACGCGCAAACATTGATAACAGATTGCAGGTAGTCGAAATTTGACCAAGAGGACCGCGGAAGCCTACGGAACGGTACGGGATAGGATACGGGTCTTACAGAAGCTCTTACTGATGAAAACTAGATTGTATTGATGCAAGAAGAGCTCAATCAATTTGTTAGAAATGATGTTTGTTACTTAGTTCCTAGATTGAAAGATAAACACATTATTAGAATTAAATGGATTTTTAAAAATAAGTCTGATGAACTTTGTAATATTATTAGAAACAAGGCTAGGCTGGTTGTATAGGAGTACACTCAAATTGAAGTCATCGATTTGGATGAAACCTTTGCCCCAGTAGCTCGTCTTGAATCAATCAGACTATTTATATCCATTGCATGCTTTAGAAAGTTCAAAATATACCAAATGGATGTAAAGAGTACTTTCTTAAATGATGATTTGCATGAAGAAGTGTATGTTGAACAACCAATAGGTTTTAAAGACCCTAAGAATGCTAATAATGTCTACTGCTTGAAAAAGGAACTTTGCAGTTTGAAACAAGCTCCTAGGGCAGGGTACGAAAAGTTGACTAAATTTTTACTAAGTCATAACTTCATAATGGGAAGTGTTGATAAGACATTGTTTGTAAAGAAACATAATGATCACATTTTAATAGTATAAATTTATGTTAATGATATTATATATGGATCTACCAATGCAAACATGACTGTCGATTTTGCAGATCTTATGAAGTCTAAGTTCAAAATGAGCATGGTTGGAGAATTAAATTATTTTCTAGGGTTGCAAGTTAAACAGCAACCTGATGGAACCTGATGGCTTCTTTATCTCTCAAACCAAATATGCTCTGAACTTAGTTAAAAAGTTCAGATTTGAGAGTGGGAAAAATTTTGATACTCATATGAGTACTAGTTTAAAACTCTCAAAGGACTCTATAGGTAAGAATGTGGATCCTAATCTATATCATAGTATGATAGGAAGTTTGCTTTATTTAACTGCAAGTCGACTTAATATTGCATTTAGCTTAGGAATTTGTGCTAGATATCAATCTGACCCTAAAGAGTCACATTTAATTGTTATTAAGTAGATTATACGATATGTCGCTAGTTAAGCAAATCTTGGTCTTTGGAATCCACATGATACTAGTGTAGAATAAGCTAGTTATATGGATGTTGATTGGGTTGGTAACATTGATGATCGAAAATCAACCAGTGGTGGTTGTTTTTATGTAGGGAACTATTTAGTTTCTTGGCAAAATAAGAAACAAAGTTCCATATCGTTCTCAACTGCTGAGGCTGAATACATTGCAGTATGTAATGCATGTACTTATCTTGTATGGATGAAAAGAATGTTAAGCGATTACGGAATTGCATAAGATTCTATAGTTTTATATTGTGATAATTCTAGTGCAATTAATTATCTAAAAATCTAATCTAACATTCACGAACCAAGCATATTGAGATTAGATATCACTGCATTCGTGAATTAGTGGAAGAAAAGAAAATTTCTTTGGAATATATTCTGACCAAGACTCAACTTGTTGACATATTCACAAAACTGCTTGATAAAAGCAGATTTACTAAATTAAAATTTGATCTTGGTATGTGCAATTTGAATTGTTAATTCTTGTATTTCTGTATCATAATGTATATATTTGTTATTTTAAATGTTTAAAATTTCAAATTTTATGAAAATTGCACATTCTGGGCTATGCACGACTAGTCAAGTACATACTCAACCAGTTGGGGCACAACCGGTCGAGCATGTACTCGACCAGTCGTTAAGCATAGGTTTGGTGCTTTATTTAGGAGAAAAATCACTTTTTCCTCATTTTGGGTGTCTTCTCCAACGGCTCCTAGGTCAACCGGTCGAACCCATCATTTATTTCTTCAAGGTTAGTGCATTATTTTCATTTTTCTTATACATTCAAGTCATTTGCACTCCCTTTTCATCATTTTTGTGGTTTATTTCTTGATTAATAGTTATTTTTGGAGTTTTCTTCTAAAAAATCTGATATATTGGAAACCCACTCTATCTCACTTATAATTTCTCTATTTTTTGATATCTTTGGTACAAATAAAAGGTAGAACCAAGAAGAAAGTATCTTATGGTCCTTCTACTTGTAGGTCGACTCCTGTAACAGTGTGCCACCTTTGGTAGCCCAAAGATGATCCCTCTTATATGCGGGATATTAGGTTGCACAATGTTATAGTAAAACAACCCATTAATGTTGATCATTTAGCTCCGTTTGATATCCTTCCTCTCTTTCAGTCTGTATGATGGGATAACATACTACATTGGGGTGGGCCAGCATACCGCTCCATTGTGCTGGTTATGTATGCTTGTATTACTGATTTTTCTACTGAAAATATGACCTTTACTATAATGACTAAAGAAGGTCCAATTGATATGGACCGACATCTTATCTCTGGCTTAATGGATTTACCTATCAATGATGAATGTATTCCCATTAGCCTCTAGTGGCAAAACCATCTAAAACTGAGAAACGTATGCTTACTAGAGATTTATGGAATATAGATGCGGAATGAAATACTACTGAAAATGAGCTTGCCTCAAAGTATTTGTTACCCAGATACAGAGTCCTTCACAGGATATTCATTTCGAATGTTTATCCTCATACTGGTAACAAAACCGAACTCACTACGTTCATGGTCTGTATTCTTCATTCCATCATTTCTAGTACCTATGTATGTCTTCCTTCTTTGAATTATCATTGAAACATTCAGTTCCGCCTCCATCCAGGACACAGTAACATTCTCTTCGCTATCTTATGACGGCCACCCATAGTTTGGTTGTTATGCCTGTAGGAGAAGCTCTCATTCACCACCTACCATTCAACAACTCCAATATTAATAAGATGAATTTGAAGTTGACCCCATGCCAAGTCAATGTGGGTGTTGGTGGAACTGATGCCGCAAATGAAGAAGAGGGTGATTTGCCTCCAGATGACATCAATATGGATGAAATTTTTGATGAAATCAAATCTGATTCAGCAGATGATCCTGATTATCATTCATCTGACTTTGATATGTAGTTGCGCTGACTTGAGGAGAAGGTAGAAAACATGAATGTGTCCCATGATTTGCGATTCAAATATATGCACAAATATCTTAAGCACCTTAACAAGGGACTTCATTAACTTAATCCCACCATACTTGCTCCTTCATCGGGTTCTGATTAGCATTTGGTTATGTGGTTTGTAATAACTTTTACGTAATTGGGTTTTCTTTAGTTTTATGGGGTTGAACATGCTTGCTTATGAATTTGGTTAAGATCATATATTTTCTTCTTCCTCATTACTCTTCTTATTCTTCCTTATTTATCTACTTCCATTATCATTTATTGGTTCCTTCCTTTGTCATATTGTGACAAAAAAGGGGGAGAATTTTATCATGCATGCTTGTGATATGTGGCATGTGGATTGTGGATTGTGGATAGATAACCATCTATTATTTTCTTTTATAAGGGGAATATTGTTGGGGGAGTAGATGAGAATTGTTTTAACCTGTTTATAACTGGTCCATGATTCTTTAAGTAGGTTTAACTGGTTTATATTGATAACTAATACATGATTCTTTATTGTGCATATTATGCTTATTTTTATCGAAATGTGTTTTGTCACTAATTTGACAAAGGAGGAGATTGTAAGTGCTATATTTTCTAGCTCCTATGATAGTTAAATTTTGTAGTACCGAAACCTCTTGGAATCTGTGTCTTGTGTAATACATCTACATATTCAAGATTGTGCATATCATGTGTAAGAACTAAGGACTTTACCTCAAGAACTTCAAATGTAAGATCAAGAGATATACATACTCAAGTACAACACCATGTGATAGTTCACTCCTTCAAGCTTCAAAGTTTAAGGTTCCAAAGCTTTCATCTAAAGACAAGACAATAGTCTTTATATTAGTACTCAAAGCTCAAGTTGAAGTACAACTCAAGTACCTCAATCTTAAGTTTCAATGTATTACAAATTCAAGCTTCAAAATGTCTTAATTTCAAGCTTCATCATATGTCAAGATCTCAAGCTTCGTGAACTTCAAAGAATAATTATCAAATAAAGCAAAAGAAGATTCAATGTTCATATATCGCTTACAAGGTATGAATGACCCTAGATTGACCATAGGATAGGTCATTTTGAATACACAATTTAATTAGGTTATTTTATAAGTGCATAGTCTATTTTTCAACTAGTCTTTGACTAAGTTTGACTAGTCCTAGTATAACATCCCGAAAATCGGGGGTCGAGTAAAAACTCCACTCCCGAATTCCAGAACATCACTTATGCAACATAAATATGTATGATTGAATATTGTATGCGTTAATGTATTAAACATGAGTGGGATTAAGCCAGAACAACATATCATACTCCAGAGACAGTTAAATTAACAAGCGAAAGACTGTGATACATACATATAACATATAATTGATTGTAAGTCTCCATAGTGTGAACATGTTACCAGGTTAAACATATACATGTATACCTCAAAATAGAAAGAAAGAATATACATGAGTGCTCTGAAAATATAAAATGACAAGTGTCATGGCATCTAATGAATCTCCCTGTAATCTCGTCGATCAGAACACGCATAAAGGAGGGATCCTCCTCATCATTATCAAGTCCGGCTCTGCCTCGCAGGCCGCGCCATCATTTGCAATCACAATAGGGTCTGGTGGGTGTCCGAAAACACCATCCCGTAACGTGGGAGTGAGTGATCAACTCGGTGGAATAATAGAGTAGAGATTAGCATGTTCTCAAATCAATCATATGATAATAGTAAAGCAATTAATCAAACATTCCTAAATACTATTGTTAATGCAATATGACATGACATGATGGATGCCCTCACCGACGATCTCCCTCATACGGCACCATCTTACGCCCTCGGCATGCTTTCTTCCCACAGTGCTCCACATCTTCCAGGCACATGCAATGTGATGGTGATATGATTACCGAGTTATTATTAGTCCTTTTCATACAACAGGATTGGGAAACTAGGGTACCTTGCTTATATCAATCCCAACACAGATCCTGTCTAGGGTCGTCGCTCCTAGCAATCTCATACGATGTTATATTTGTAGGTCGTTACAAGGGCTGCCAGGGCTGTTGCTCGCACTCGTTGCATCGCTTCCCCATCACCTTATCAATACAGGCCTACTGTACTCTCATTGCTACGGAAGGGTCGTCGCCTCCCGTAGACTCAGAATACGCTCGCGGTCACTACAAAGGGCTCGTCGCTTGATCAGTGTAGGCCGACAGCAAGAATATAGTGTCTCATACCACTATAATCTGCTCACGAGTTATAGGTGCTCACTGGTCACTACGAGGAGGTTTGTGGCCCCAGTGTAAGCCGACAGCTTGACCACGGTATCCCATACCACCATTCCCGACTCATGAGTCTTATGGATCAAGGTACCATGGTTGACAGGGTTTTCAATGGTAAGTTCAGTACCCTAGGTTCAAGCAGTTATGACTCATACATGGTGAACATACAATGGCCAGTCGGGTTACTTGACGGGCTCGACTAGCATGAGCGCATCTCAAGCTGAGCGATATGAAGTGTATAAAACACTTCGTGTGGCCTAACCACTGCCGCCAACTCAAAACACGACTCGCGTTCATTGACGCGTCCTCCATGGCAAAGATAAGCCAACCACGAATTTACTCGGTTACCGACTTCCTGGACTAAGTATAGTCCCAAACATTTATGAATCCACATCAGTAATCATATAAAGGTAATGGAAATGCATTACAACAATGTGAGCATGTTAACACATGTTATAACATACAACTTAAGTAAATCATCTAGCACATGCATTTCTTACATATGATGAAATCATACATATAGCCAACATGAAGGAATTTACATCAGCATATTATTTGAGAATTCAATCTCAAAACTATTTCACAACACCATTTAATTCAATAAATACTAATGCAAACATTTATATAAACACTTAGTCTACACACTTAAGTCTACATATTGTATGTCGACTCAAAGTGTACATTTGGACGAATCTCTTCACCAAACTGATTATGCACGCATTCCTAATATCCTAAGGTGACAAAAAGCCATGTTAATCATTTCAGCAAAATATGGTGCAAATAGTATTTCCTACAAATGACTAAAATACCCTAGATCTCATATTTTTCGTCTGCTTACGAAATAGGAAATGGATAGCATATTGTACATGTCAAACGGCGTTACCGTCGATAATCTACTATTAAACGACATTGAAAGCGTTGAAATCAGCCAATCAAAGCGACTAAAATCTGTACCTTTCACTTTAGAGGTGTATCGTTTCGAACGGAGCGTATACGCTTCGTCAACGGCGTACAGGCGACCTAATGCATATGTACATCAGCTACTTTACTATTTGAATCGAAGAAATTCTCAAATCAAAAAGTGGTTAGGATTTTCCTTACCTAGAAGTGCGTCGGAATCACCAATAAATTGATTGGAATACGTCGCTTAAGCACGTGCAGCAGCAGCAGCAGGTGGTAGGAAAATCTCTCCCACCTTCTCTCACAAACTCTCACTTTCTCTCTCACTCTTGCTAGGCTTTCTAGCAAATTCGGATGGGTGAGAGAAGTGAGGGTTTCAAGCCCTTATATAACCTAATTTCTTCCCAAATTAGGCTTGGCAACAATATTTACTTGAGGTCTAACCAATTCGGGACTGTTCTGGTCCAAAAGAGCATTTCTGGAGGTCTCCTGGCCGAACGCGGTCGGACTTAAGCTCATGCATACTGGATCTAGTACACATCAAGTTTTCAGACCATAGAATTCCCAGATCACACGTGGCGGTCCAGTTTCAGTTCAGCGGTCATCGCACCTAGATCAGGTCAACAAGTCTCATGATATGAAAGAGAAATTTTTCCTGATCCGAGGGTGTAATTTGGCTGAATTCTGACGGTCAGAATATTTAATAATAACGCGTCAAGTCACGTACCAGATTTGAATTAGAATTTCCAAATCTAACCCTAATCTCACTCTCTTCACTCCAGGCTCAATGAAATAGCCTCAGAGCGTCGGTTGGCCTTGAATTTCGAAACAATTGTCAAGTCCAGCCAAGCGGTCATAATGGTCTAAGATAGTAGATATCGGACTTTCGACGCGCGGTCTAGATCCAATACAAAGTTTCAAAGGGTTTTCGAGAACAAACCGGTTTAGAGTTTGATCCAAGGTTTTAGGATATTATAACATCATTGGTTCTACAAGTTTTGGGTCTTGTAGAACGTATTTAAAGTGATCAGGGACAATTTCACAGCTACTCCAACGTAGCTCTAGCTAACTTATACTTAGTTTATAAAGGAATTAATCCTAAGTGATTTCTTTGGCTATGGAATTGGGTTCTGAGCGGTTACCAAGGTATTTTTGTTGACTCATTGCCTAAGGACGTCTGATCCCAGGTTGGAAAAAATTCGGGGTGTTACACCTAGTACTGGATCGACCAGCCTAAGAAATCCTCGAACAGTCCTAAGTTTGTTACTAATTGTCGGGATTTTTTGTTAAAGCCTTGACCAGTCTTGAAGACTACTCGGCCAGTCGAGTGAATAGTGCTCGACCAGTCCTACAGGCTCAACTCAAAGTCCAGCAACTAATTTAAGTCTCACACGACCAGTCGTGGACAGGACTCGACTGATCGTGGAGGCCACTCGACCGGTCGAGCAGGTCCTACGACCAGTAGTGGAATGACCTGATCTTATCACGCTCAAGTTTTTAAAATTTTGTTGATCCTTCGACCAGTCGAGCTGACCTCTAGACCAGTCGAAGGTGCGATTCTACACTTATAAATACAGCACGAATTTCAGAGTTTTATATCCAATTCAAGAAAAATTAATACACCACTCTGAGAGATAAGTTAGTGATATTCTTAAGCTATTTAGTGCTCATTTTATATTCTCTTTAATTAGCTTTCTTTGCCTTTGATTTTGAGTTTCTACATTCCAATCTTATTTGAAAGATGAATTGAAGTTTTCTCATTTCTTGGAATCAAAATCAAATCAAGCCAGCCTAAGGTGATTTAATCTAAAATCAAATTAAAACTTGAGAACTTTTTCATAAGTGAGTGTGAACATTGAACATCTACGTTGAACTTCTACTCTGAATTGGTTCTTCCGGACTGCAACAAAGGAGAATATCTAGATAAGTATTTTATAGTTTTGTAAATTCATTCTTTTAGTTTTATTGAGATTGTATCAGAAAAATCTCTTTCTTTTGGTTTGTCTGAGGTGATCCCAAAAAATCAAAGTGTGGGGTTTTTGAATTGTGTAAGCCCACTTGAAAGACACAATTGTGAGGGTTTTAGGTGAACCTTAAAAACCCTATTTCTTAGTGAACACTAATATCCACTGTGAGAGGATATTAGGAGTGGAGTAGTTGTTTGGCTGTTTTTCTAAACAGTTGTTGTACACACAAGCGAACCACTATAATTTCTGGTCTTGTGGTGATTGATTAATTATTTCATTTTGTAAATGTTGTAATTTCCCTTTATGCATTTGTGGAGAATGCTGTAATTTCTTTTATGCAAGTGTGGGAATGTTCTAATAGCTTAGTTATTTTCTTTTCTATTTATTTCTTTATTCCTCTATATCAGTTTAAGTTTTTGATACACGGGCTGTTCTAGGAATCAGATTGTCCTACCATAAGCCATTGGTTTTTGGTGTAAGGTTGTCCTCCTTAGAAAAACATCTGTATCAACCTCTCAATACTTGTACACTTGAGGTTGTTTTACATTTCTACATTGTGAGATTGTTTAAGTATTATCTTTATTTATATTTGTTTAAATTCTGTATTTAATTTTTAATTTAGGACAGTCCTATTCACCCCCCCCCCCCCTCCCCTTTAGGACTCTTAGCTTGGCCTTTTCAGTTTTATCTTATCCAAATAGAAAAAAAGGAGAGATGGTTAGATCTCTGAACTTTTCATGAACCTAGTCTTAACGGATGAGAGTTGTGAGGATTAAAAGTGATTCCATCACCCATCCATGCCCATGAGACAATGGCAAGCAACGAGATATACCAATCACATAACTATTCATAGGAGAATTATAAAGATTAGAAAGGATTCCATCACCTTACCATGCCCAAGCGACGATGGTGAACAACGGGACTTACTAATTTCACAATCTTAAATCAGGAAAAGAAGATATTCAAAGCTATCGTAGATCTATTGTAATTTGTCACAACAAACTATTAAAAACTAAAAATATTCTTTAATAAAGAACTAGCTAAAAATTTGTCACAACAAACTATTAAAAACCATGAGAGTTCAACAAAACATGAATCAAAACAAAGAAAATATCTCGATCACGCTACAAAATTCACCTCTTAACCCTAGCTAAGAGGTTTAGCTAACTATAGACATGATTGAACTAAAAACTCTTAAACAAAATATCAACTAAGGAAGAAGAAGAAAAACTCTTGGACGGCGGCTCAAGACGGCGGCTCCACCCTTTTACTCCACTCCTCAAACCCTAGAAGATGCCTAGGAACTCCTATTTTATAGTCGTGCATCGCCTCCTTGCGAACTAACTTAGAAAAATCTGAAAACTGCCTCAAATTTACGCAGTCCACCCAAAATCTGCATAACACTCGACTAGTCGAGGACAGCCTTTGACTGGTCAAGGGTCACCTTTGACTGGTCGAGGGTTAACTTCAACTGGTTGAAGATCGTACAAATTTAAAATCTAATGTTGTCACGCCCCAAACTCGAAAACCGGGCTCACAAAATTTTCGGTCGCCGAATCTGGCGCCAACAGTCTCCATAGAACCCCATTCTCGGCTCCCAGTGCCCATTTGTCAGGTTCCGATCCTGGGATGCTACAAGGAAGATTTTCAACGTCAGTTTGATTCGAAATAAGCATAACCAAAGGCATAACCCACAAACAACAACCAAAAACTCTATTATATTTTCACTATGATAAAAAAGTTTACAAGTACAATGAGCATAAAGAGAAATATAATGATAGTGGGCGATAACTCCAAATTGATCTACAAAGCGCTCCTGCCTTAGCGCTGCTGTGCTCCAACATCACCTACACACAATGGTCATGCATAAGCTTATAGAAAGCTTAGAGGGTGGTGAAAGTGTGTGCGCAAGGTAGTAATATGATCATGTAATATCAGAGTAATACAGAATATGTAGATGGATCCATGAACACCATTAGCCGTACCAAAGCTATACGATACAAGACATGAATGATATCGGCCATACCAATGCCATACGATGTGAAATGTAACTCAAACATACAAATCCTCATCTAAGTCCACATATCAATACAGCTCAAATTTAGGATATCATCGGGGTCTAGTACTGTAACGCCCTGAAAAAATTCGTACTTGGACTCGAGTACCGACTCGACCAGAAATTGTGTAGGATTAATTCCTTTAGAAAATAAGAGTAAGTTAGCTAGCGCAACGCTAGAGTACCTGGGAAATAGTCCCTGATCACTTTAAATATGTTCTACAAGACCCAAATCGAGTAGAACCAATGACTCTATAATACTCTAAAACCTCGGATCAAACTTTAAGCAAGTTTGTTCTCTGGACCTCCTTGAAACTTTGTATTGGATATAGACCGCGCGTCGAAAGTCCGATACCTACTATCTTAGACTGTTGGAACCGCCTAGCTGGACTTGATAATCATTTCGAAAATCAAGTCCAACCGAAATTCGCAGGCTATTTCGTTGAGCCTGGACCGAAAAGAGTGAGAATAGGGCTAGATTTGGAATTTGAAATTCAAATCTGGCACACGACTTGACGTGTTAGTATTAAGCATTCTGACCGTCAGAATTCAGCCAAATTACACCCTCGGATCAGGAAAAATTTTTATTTCATATCATGAGACTTGCAGACCTGATCTATGTGCGGTGACCGCTGAACTGAAACTGGACCGCCACGCACGATCTACGAACACTGATGGTCTGAAAATGGGACGAGAGTGACATCAGACATGTATGAACTTAAGTTCGATCGCGTTCGGCCAGGGGACCATCAGAAATATCTTTTTGGACCGAAACAGCCCCGATTTGGATATACCTTAAGTATACTTTGTTCCTAAGCCTATTTTGGGCACATTTGGGCTTATAAAAGGGGTTCAAACCCTAGATTGGGAGAGAGAAAAGGTGAGAGTTTGTGAGAGAGAGTGGGAGAGAATTCCTTGCCGCTTGTGCTACCTGTTGCAAGTGCCTAAGCAACATACTCCAATCACTTGGCCGGTGATTTCTCCACGTTTCTAGATAAGAAAATACCCTAGATAGTTGCTGATTTAGCGTTCCTCCATTTTCATAGCATGTTAGCTTATGGATCTTGTAAATCAGGTTGTCTATTCACCGTAGACGAAGCGTATACGCTCCGTTCGAATTAATACACCTATAGGAGAAAAGGTGCGGATTTTAGATGCTTTGATTGACTGTTTTTAACACTTTCAATGTCGTTTAATAGTAGATTATCGACGGCAACGCCGTTTGACATGTACAACATGCAGTCCGTTTCCTGTTTCGTAAGCAGACGAAGAATATGAGATTTAGGGCATTTTAGTCATTTGTAGGAAGTACTGTTTTCATTCATATTTTGCTGATGTGGTTGACATGGCTTCTTGTCGCATTAGAATACTAGGAATGCGTGCATAATTAGTTTGGCAAAGAGATTCGCCTAAATGCGCACTTTGAGTCGACATACTATATGTAGGCTTAAGTGTGTAGTGTAAGTGTTTGTATAAATGCTTGTATTAGTGTGTATTGAATTAAATGGTGCTATGAATTAGTTTGAGATTGATTTCTCAATTAATATGCTGATGTAAATGATTTCCTACATGATAGCCATATGCATGATTTCATTATATGTATGAAATGCATGTGCATGATGATTACTTAAGTTGTATGTTATAACATGTGTTAACATGCTCACATGGTTGTATTTCATTTCCAATACTCTCACATAATTGCTGATGTAGATTCATATATGTTTGGGACTATACCTAGTCCAGGTAGTCGGTAACCGAGCAAGTTCGTGGTTGGCTTATTTTTGCCACGAACGACGCGTCGATGAACGCGAGTCGTGTTTAGAGTTGGCGGCAGTGGTTTGGCCACGCGAAGTGTTTTACGCACTTTATGTCGTTCGACTTGAGATGCGATCGTGCTAGTCGAGCCCGTCAAGTAACTCGACTGGCCGTTGTATGTTCACCCTGTATGAGTCATAATTGCTTGAACCTAGGATACTGAACTTACCATTGTAAACCCTGTCAACCATGGTACCTTGATCCACGAAGACTCATAAGCTGGGCATGGTGGTATGGGACATCGTGGTCGAGCTGTCGCCCTACGCTGGGGCCACAAACCTCCCCGTAGTGACCAGTGAGCACCTATGTCTCGTGATCAGATTATGGTGGTATGGGACACTATATTCTTGCCTACACTGATCAGGCGACGAGTCCTTTGTAGTGACCGCGAGCTTATTCTGAGTCTACGGGAGGCGACGACCCTTCCGTAGCAGTGAGAGTACAGTAGGCCTGTATTGATAAGGTGATGGGGGAGCGGTGCAACGAGTGTGAGCAACAGCCCTGGCAGCCCTTACAGCGACCTACAAAATATACTTCGTATGAGATGACTAGGAGTGACGACCCTAGATAGGATCTGTGTTGGGATTGATACAAGGGAAGTACCTTAGTTTCCCAATCCTACTGTTTGAATGGACTAATAACAACTCAAAAATCATATCACTATTACATTGCATGTGCCTAGAAGATGTGGAGCACTTGAGGGACGATTGTATGCCGCGGTCGTAAGATGGTGCCGTATGAGGGAGATTTTCGGTGAGGGCATACATCACGTCATGTCATACTGCATTAACAACTGTATTAGGATTGTTTGATTTACTGCTTTACTATTATCGCATGATTGATTTGAGAACATGTTAATCCTTGCTCTATTATTCCACTGAGTTAGCTACTCATTCCCACGTTTCGGGATGGTGTTTGTTACACCCACCAGACCCTGTCTTAGATCAGGTGATGCAGAGATCCATGATGCAGAGCCGGACTATGATGAGGACCAGGATGAGTTCTCATATATGCAGTACCACGACGGCTTTGCTTAGGTGGCCTGGGTTGACGGGACTTCTCAGTGGGACTCTTTTAGACATTTAATTTTTATTTATTTACATGTATATGAGACTCAGAGATGTATTCATACTTTAGTGACAGTCGAGATCTACTTTGTTTTTCCATACAGTGATATATGTATTCTTTAGTCTTCCGCTTGCTTTTATCACTGGATCTGAAGTATGAATTGCAGTTTGGTATACTTTTACTCATGTGAATGCTTTAACTCAGACAACATTGTATCATAATCATTTTTGTTGCATAAGTGATGGTCTGGAACTCGGGAGTTGAGTTTATACACGACCCCCGATTTTCAGGGTGTTACAAGTACACTCTAAACCAGATTGCCCCCCATCGCGCGCAATAAGGTAAGTGGAAGAGATCTCACTATCTGTCTTCCAATATTCGGCTCGACTCATCAATAGCAGACCCATTCCTTTAGCAAGTCAAACTCAGCTTAGCTTTGCCCCCTACTCTCGGGCGGGTAAGGCCGCACTCCCTTCCAACTAACCACGACACAATGGAAAGCACGATCGTCTGGTAATCGGTTCTCGACGCTCCTGTGCCCACTTGGTCAAGATATTTGAGCAACCTCTTGTGTAACGCCCGTGAAAAATCCATCCTTGGGCTCGAGTACCAACTCGACCCGAATTTGCGTAGAATTCATTCCTTTGGAAAATTTGACTAGGTTAGCTAGTGCAACGTTAGAATAGCTGGGAAATGGTCCCTGATCACTTTAAATACGTTCTACAAGGCCCGAAGCGAGTGGAACTAAGGGTGCTATAATGCTCTAAAGCCTCGGATCAAACTCTAAGCCGGTTTGTTCTCTGGACCACTTTGAATCTTTGTATTGGATCTAGACCGCGCATCGAAAGTCCGATACCTCCTATCTTAGACCGTTAGGACCGTCTAGCTGGGCTTGACACTCATTCCAAAAATCAAGTCAAACCGATTATTACAGGCTATTTCATTGAGCCCGGACCGAAGAGAGTGTGAATAGGGACATAGTTGGAATTTCAAATTCAAATCTGGCACACAAATTTGACGCATCAGTATTAAGCATTCTGACCGTCAGAATACAGCCAAATTACACCCTTGGATCAGGAAAAATATCTATTATATATCACGGGACTTATAGGCCTGATCTTGATGCGGTGACCGTTAAACTGAAACTGGGCCGCCACGTGCGATCTGGGAACCCAACCGGTCTGAAAACTGGATGTATGCTAGATCTAGTATGCATGAGCTTAAGTCCGACCGCATCTGGCCTGGGGACCTCCAGAAATGCCCTTTTGGACCGAAACGGCCCCGATTTGGTTAGGCACCAAGTAAACATTGTTCCCAAGCCTATTTTGGGAATGTTTTAGGCTATAAAAGGGGTTGAAACCCTCACTCCTCTCTCCCATCCGAATTTGAGAGAAGCCCTAGCTTGGGAGAGAGAAAAAGAGTGAGAGATTGTGAGAGAGTGGGAGAGTTCTTCCCGCCACTTGTGCTACGTGTTGCACATGCTTAAGCGACACTTCTCTACCGCTTTCCCGGCGATTCCACCGCAATCCTAGGTAAGTAAAAACCCTAAATAGTTGGTGATTTGAGTTTTTTCTTGTTTCCATGGCGATGTAGCTTATGGATCTTATGTATTAGGCTCCTTACTCGCCGTAGACGAAGCATATACTCTCCGCTTCAATTCCCGAGTCTACAAGACACTAGGTGAGGATTTTAGACGCTTGGATTGACGGTTCCCAATGCTTTCAATGTCGTTTAATAGTAGATTCTTGACGGCATCGCCGTTTGACATGTACAAAATGCTCTCCGTTTCCCGTTTCGTAAGCTAACGAAGAATATGAGATTTAGGGCATTTTAGTCATTTGTAGGAAGTACTGTTTGCATTCATATTTTGCTGATGTGATTGACATGGTTTGTTGTCGCATTAGGAAGTTAGGAATGCGTGCATAATTAGTTTGGCGAAGAGATTCGCCTAGTTGCACACTTTGGGTCGACATGCTATATGTAGACCTAAGTGTGTAGTGCATGTGTTTGTATAAATGTTTGTATTAGTATGTATTGAATTAAATGATGTTATATGATAGTTTGTGATTGATTTTTCAACTATTATGCTGACCTAGATGATTTTCTACATGTTGATAAAATGCATGATTTCATTACATGCATTGAATGTATGTGCTTGAGGATTTGCTTAAGTTGAATATGCATGGGAAGTATGCCTTGAAGATTTGCTTAAGTTGAAAGTTATAACATGTGTTAACATGCTCACATGATGTATTTCAATTCCAATACCTTGTATAGTAATTCCATAGATGTGTGGGACTTGACTTAGTCCAGGCAGTCGGTAACCGAGCGATTTCGTGGCTGACTGGTCATAGCCACGAACGACGCGTAGATGAATGTGATTCGTGTTGAGAGTTGGCGGCAGTGGTTAGGCCACGCGAAGTGTTTTACGCACTTCATGTCGTTCAATTCGATATGCGATCGCGCTAGTCGAGCCCGTCAAGTAACCCGACTGGCCGATGTTTGTTCACCTTGTATGTAACATAACTGCTTGAACCTAGGGTACTGAACTTACCATTGTAAACCCTATTAACCGTGGTACCTTGATCCACGAAGACTCATGAGCCGGGCATGGTGGTATGGGACACCGTGGTCGAGCTGTCGGCCTACGCTGGGGCCACAAACCTCCCCGTAGTGACCAGTGAGCACCTAGACTCGTGAGCAGATTATGGTGGTATGGGACACTATATTCTAGCTGTCGGCCTACACTGATCAGGCGACGAGCCCTTTGTAGTGACCGCGAGCGTATTCTGAGTTCGCGGGAGGCGACGACCCTTCCGTGCAGTAGAGTACAGTAGGCCTGTATTGATAAGGTGATGGGGGAGCGGTGCAACGAGTGCGAGCAACAGCCCTGGCAGCCCTTGCAGTGACCTACGAAATGTACATCGTATGAGATTACTAGGAGTAACGACCCTAGACAGGATCCGTGTTGGGATTGATACAAGGGAGGTACCTTAGTTTCCCAATCCTGCTGTTTGAATGGACTAATAACAACTTGGTAATCATATCACCATAGCATTGCATGTGCCTGGAAGATGTGGAGCACTCTAGGGAGTGTGGCATGCCGCGGTCGTAAGATGTTGCCGTATGAGGGTGATCGTCGGTGAGGGCATACATCACGTCATATCATCTTGCATTAACAACAGTTTTAGGACTTGTCTGATTTACTGCTTTACTATTATCGCGTGATTGAATTGTGAACATGCTAATCTTTGCTCTATGATTCCACTGAGTTGATCACTCATTCCCACGTTACGGGATGGTGTTTGCAACACCCACCAGACCCTGTTGTAGTTGCAGGTGACGATGAGATCCAGGAGGTGGAGCTAGATGATGACGAGGACCAGGATGAGTTCTCGTATATGCAGTATCATGACGGCTTCCCGTAGGTGACCTGGATCGAGGGGACATCAGTGGGACTTTTCTTTTTGAACATTATTCTTTTGTTATGTACATGTATATGAGACTCAGAGATGTAGTCATACTTTGGAGACAGTTGAGATTACTTTGTTTTTCCATACAGTGATATATATCTTGTTTAGTCTTCCGCTTGCTTTTATCACTGGATCTGAAGTATGAATTGCAGCTTTGGTATACTTTTACTCATGTGAATGCTTTAAATCAGACAACATCGAATCATAACCATTTTTGTTGCATAAGTGACGGTCTGGAACTCGGGAGTTGAGTTTATACACGACCCCCGATTTTCAGGGTGTTACAAGTTGGTATCAGAGCATGAATGAGAGTATACTGGGCCTGGGTTATGGTCTTGCGACGTACGCTATCGCTTCCTTTGACTTAGGTGGGTGCGAGAAGGGTCTAGAAACACTTCTAGGATCACAGATTCGCCGATAGGCGAAGTCTATAAGGATCGATCGCAAGATCGAGTCTGTAACGCATCTCGGGTCGCGTAAAGCGACCCGAATCACTTCTAAGCTGTAGGAAGTCGGGTGGAGATGTCCTATGAGCGGTTTTAAACCGCAAAAGTGAATCCATGGGCCGTGGAATGACCACGACTCTAGTAATCAATCGCCAGGGCTTAAAAATCCCGTTTTGCCAAAAATTCTCAAAATTCCTTCTCTAAACACTTCAACCTTCAGTTCTTTTGTATCCATTTCATGTTAGGCATCAAACCTAATGTGAAAATAACACAAATTAGTACATTCACCAAATTTTACAGTGAATAGTAAAATTTCATAAAAAATGGCCATAAAGCCATTCTAACTTCACTTTCTTTAGCAACTAAGGAGCTAGAAAGATGTACTGGATCCTTCTACCCCAAATCCATATGCTGCATCATATGGTTTGGTATTCGGGACTGCGATGTGGACCCGGAAAGCCCCAAAAATATTTTTGGGCTCATAGGGACCAAAATACTATGAACTAAGGGGTGGGACCAGACTTTTTGGGGCCCTGGGACCATGGGGGACCAGGCCCATGGGGTCCCGCTGGCCAACCTGAAGGTTGGCCGGCGATGCCATGGCCGGCCGGGCGATGCATCGCCGGCCGGCCATCTCCGATGGTGTTGCCCTTTGGGCGCACCCACTTAAATGCCTCCCACAACACCCCTAGGTACCTCCCATCCCACGAAAACCCCTAAAACACCCCTCTCCTTCACAAACAGCCCCCTTGCATGCCCTAGATTTGATTTTCAGCGCTCCATTCCAAATCCCGGCGACCCAAACCCCTCCTAATCCCTTCCTTGGCCAAAACCGACCACCACCCATTGATTATTGGGTGTTGGCAGCCCCTTTCCTTGAAGATTTTCCCATTTGGAGCTCCAAAATCCCCCAAATAGTGTCGAAATCGTGAGCAGCTCCATTCCACCTTTTTGTTCTTATTTTTCCCTGAAAGTACAGCCTTGGGAAGCTTGAAGCATCCCTCTACGACGCCTAGATTTCCTTTTGTCAGATTGGGCAGCCATTTCTCCGCATTTTCAGCGTTTTCCATGGCTTTCGTGGAAGCTATTTTGGGACTTTTGTCACTCTCATCCATCCTGTCTTTGATGGGTAAGAGGAAAACTGCAACAGATGAGGCTGGGCCGAGCCGCCCTGCTCAATCGAGAAGGCCGCGGGGTGGTGCCGCAAGTTCAAGCGCCGCCACAGGTCCAGCTGCAGTCCTGGAGTGCCGTACGAAGCGGGATTTGGATCCCCATGCACACCTTGGACGAACCATCCTATCAGAGATGCCTCATGGTGAATACACTGATCGTAGAGTGTTATTTGAGGCGGACGTAGATGGGCGATTGTTCGGCGAATATCTGTTGTTCGAACGCATTGAAGCTGCGCACTGGGGACCGATCTTTGAAGCTCGCGCTCGTGCTAATGTGAGCACTGTTCGTGCCTTCTATGCTAGCATCCAGAGTCCTACCTTGGAGCCCTTGCAGTTCAAAATCCCTTTTGGTAGAGATCGGATGGCTACGATCGACGTCCAGTTGGTTGCGCGACTTCTCAACGTGCCTCTAGGTGATGTACATCCAAGTGAGAAGAATTTGAGGACTAGACGTGAACGAGATCGCCGCACCAGGTTTCTGTGCGGTAAGTTGGTTCCATGGCAGCCTAATAATAGCCTCAAGGCGACGTACATGTCTGAGGATTTACGTCTGCTGCATCACATCTGCACGTTCAATGTTTATCCTAGGTCGACGAACCGTATTGAATGTACACGTCTTATGGTCGATTTCTTATTTCTGGTGGCCCAGGGAGAGAACGTATGTATGGCCACTTTCATCTTACGGTAGATAGTTCTCATAGCCAGGTCGAGAAGAACATCCGAATCCCTTCCCTTTGGCCGACTCATTTGCAAGATTGCGCTTGAGTTTGCCTATAGACTTGGACCCGAGTTGCCGGTATCGATTCACACCATCGATGAGTCGACGATGGTTAAGATGAAGATTGGGTCGCAATATCGTGAAAATCAACTTGAAAGGGATAGTGGGGACGACTTTGATGAAGAGGAAGATCAAAGCGAAGGAGAACCTAGTGCAGAGGTTCAGGAAGAGACTCAGGAAAAAGCAGAAGAGGAGGCTCAGGATACTGACGAGAGCCCTCCTCCTTCTGCGCAGACTACTATTGACGATCGCATTGCTCGGATGGAGGAGAGTCAGACCTCTTTGCGAAGGGAAGTCCAAGAACTTCGAGCAGAGGTCGCTGATGCCAAGGCCGTTACGAAGAAGAAATTTGGCAAGGTGACTCGCACCTTGAAGGCAATCCTGTGTTGCTTACAGGATAAGGGTGCTCCTCCTCCGTCGCCAGACTCCGACTAGCAACGCGATCTTTGATGTTGTTATGAGTAGTTAGCTATTTTCTGTTTCATGTGTGTAAAGCCTATTAGGGCTAGTGCTTTGCTTTTGTCGCTGTTGCTTAACTGTCTTAATTTCCATGTCATTCTAGTCATGATGCTTGTAAGGATATATCCCTTGTATTGTGACAATTTTGATTAATTGAAATGCATGGAATGCCTTTGACTCTTTAGCGAATGATTGTGGTGTATTTGTGCAATTGAGACTGACAAGGTTGCGCCCTATTTTGAATATAGGGAATGCCACCTAAGACTACGAGGAGCGCGGTTCGGCTTTCATTGTTAGAGCAGATGGATCAGGCTCCTTCTCAGTCTGGCACTCGTCCGGACCCTGCTGTGGGCCCGATTCCTGAGACTGTTCGATCGTCTCAGCCTGCTACTGGTCCTACAGATGGACCACCGCCATTTACACCATCAGTTAGAGAGCCACAGCGCGCATCTACTTCCGCACCTCATCCGCCACAGCCTGCTCCACCACCTGATAGATTCGAGCAGATGATGGCTATGATGCTACAGCAGCAGCAGCTATTGACTACTATAGTCGGGACTTTAGCCCAGGGTGGGGGTGCGACTGCATCTACTCCGCCTGCACCACCTGCGCATCCAGCTGAGGATGCCTATGCTTACGCCCAGGATGAGGGCATAGCACTTCCTGCGCAGCCTTCTTTCCCTGCGGGGAACCCTGCCGACACACGGGGCCTTCTGGAGCGATTTCAGCGCTTGCGGCCTCCTACTTTCACGGGTTCTCACAGACCCGAGGAGGCTGAGTTTTGGCTCGACCGAGTGTCGAAGATTCTGCGCATGTTGCACTGTACTGAGGCAGAGCAGGTAGAGCTGGCTACCTTCCAGTTTGAGAGAGAGGCCAGTATGTGGTGGGATAGTGTATTGCGGACTGTTACCGCAGACTTCGTATGGACATGGGCAGCATTCGAGTTTCGCTTCCATGAGAAGTATTATCCTCAGACCTACAGACACGAGAGGGAGAATGAGTTTCTCCGTCTCAGGCAGGCAGCGATGACAGTCACCGAGTATGAGCATCGGTTCACAGAGTTGGGCAGGTACGTCCCGACGATTCTAGCTGATGAGCAGATGCGCATACGACGCTTTTTGGAGGGCTTGCGACCGGATATTCGGTCGAAGATGTGCTGTATCAGTTTCTCCTCCTATGCGGAGTTGGTTCACATGTCCATGCGGGCAGAGCAGGACGTGGATCGACTTGCGCGATCACGAGGCCCGACTACTTCTAGGCCGCGACCGGAGTTGCCAGATAGGCCCTTCGCGGGCAAGAGGCCTCGCATTGATCCTCCTACCAGGACCACGGCGCCAGTAGGACCGTTTCGACGCCCTGATCTATCATGCACATACTGTGGGAGGACGGGCCACCTAGCGCCGAGTTGCTTTACGAGGATGCGGGACAGTGGGTTCTCGCCGCCGCAGAAGATTGATCGTGTACGTCCACAGGCGATATCAGCACCGCCTATACGGTCAGCTCCTGCGCAGTCCTCTTTCAGACCCACAGTATCGCAGATTCGACAGCCCCCACGGCCCTTGACACAGCGGCCGAACCGGCCACAGCAGGCTCGAGTTCATGCACTGACCGCTGAGGCAGCTACGACGCCGACTTCCCAGCATTCAGCCTTCGAGGTCACGGGCCATATCGGAGGTACTCCCGTTCTTGTCATGGTGGACACTGGTTCCACGATTTCTTTGATATCGCGTGCCGTAGTCAGACGTCTTGGGTTGCAGACTATTACTATGGATAGCGTGCGAGTCCTTGCAGCTCATGGAGATTATTCGGATGTCACCCAGATGTGTGAGGGTTGTTTACTTGATCTGGGAGGCAGGACGATGACTCTTGATTTGGTCGTCGATCCCTCGCTCGTATATCTCGACGTCATTCTTGGCATGGACTGGTTGACTGCAGCGAGAACCGAGATTGACTGCGAGGCTCGTGTGGTGACGGTGTACGAGCCTGAGGGCACGCCTTTCACATTTTCAGTGCGGGTAAATCTTCCTTTCCGCATTCTTAGCTACGCCACCCTGTTGCGCGACGCTGGTGCCCAGGTACTTGAGCAGACGCCAGTTGTTTCTGAGTTCGGGGATCTGTTCAGGAAGATCCCTGGTTTGCCACCCCGACGTGAGATCGATTTCACTATCGATCTGATTCTTGGTTCTACACCCGTCTCACTGCCGACGTATCGCATGGCACCATGTGAGATGGAGGAGTTGAGGACGCAGATTGATGGTCTACTAGAGCTTGGCCTTATACGGCCTAGCGTATCTCCTTGGGGAGCACCGGTCTTGTTCGTGAAGAAGAAGGATGGTTCGCTGCGATTGTGTATTGATTATCACAGGCTGAACCAACTCACAGTGAAGAACAAGTACCCTTTGCCCAGGATCGATGACTTATTTGATCAGTTGAGAGGAGCGCAGTACTTCTCGAAGATTGATCTTCAGTCAGGATATCATCAGCTGCGCGTCAGAGATGAGGACGTGCAGAAGACAGCGTTCAGGACCAGTTTTGGTCACTACGAGTTCCTCGTGATGTCGTTCGGTCTCACGAACGCACCGGCCGTGTTCATGGATCTGATGAACCGGGTATTGCGGCCTTTCCTCTATCGATTCGTCGTTGTCTTCATCGACGACATTTTGATGTACTCTAGGAGTCGAGAGGAGCATGAGGAGCACTTGCGTTTGGTCCTTGATATGCTCAGACAGCATCAGTTGTTCGCACAGTATAAGAAGTGCGACTTCTGGAAGCAGGAGGTGAAGTTTCTGGGACACGTGGTGTCCAAGGATGGCATGGCAGTTGACCTGTCTAAGGTAGCTGCGGTGCAGGACTGGGAGCAGCCTAGTTCTGTCACTGAGGTGAGGAGTTTCTTGGGTCTCGCTGGCTACTATCGGCGTTTCATTCAGGATTTCTCGAAGATCGCGAGACCCTTATCTCAGTTGACACGGAAGGACGTGAAGTTCGCCTGGAATGATAAGGCGGAGTCAGCTTTTCAGGAGCTGAAGGACAGACTTACGTCCGCCCCTGTGCTAGTATTGCCAGAGCAAGGGGTTAAATACACTATATACACTGACGCGTCTAGCGTTGGTTTGGGTTGTGTCCTTATGCAGAGGGACAGGGTAATTTCGTATGCCTCGAGACAATTAAGGAAGCACGAGGAGAATTACCCTACACACGACCTGGAGTTGGCAGCCGTGATATTCGCACTGAGACTCTGGAGACATTACCTCTATGGAGAGGAGTTCGAGCTCTTTTGCGACCACAAGAGCCTCAAGTACATATTCATGCAGCGGGACTTGAATATGAGGCAGCGGCGATGGATGGAGACGCTGAAGGACTTCAAGTTTGAAGTCTCTTACCATCTTGGGAAGGCGAACCTTGTGGCTGATGCGTTGAGCCGCAAGAAGGCGATAGAGTTTGCGGCTCCGCTGATGGTTGCCGAGTGGGATATGGTTGAGTTTTTGCGAGACTTTGAGCAGAAACTCACCGTAGAGGAGCCATTTGAGTTCATCGCACATGTTCAGGTGCGATCCCCGATCGATGACCGTGTCATCGACGCGCAGAGGGACGACGCGCATCTTACTGAGCTTCGAGAGCAGGCCAGTGATGATGATGACGCCGACTGGCGAGTTGGCATGGATGGGGGTTTACGTTACCGTGGCCGCCTATGCGTTCCTGATGTCCCTGACTTGAGACGAGAGATTCTCGAGGCTGCGCATTCTACTAGACTCGCGATGCATCCTGGCAACACGAAGATGTATCGTGACGTGAAGAGGACGTACTGGTGGGAAGGTATGAAGACCCACATTGCTGAGTTCGTGTCCCGTTGTCTCACTTGTCAACAGGTGAAGGCAGAGCATCGCCGACCACCTGGACTTTTGCAGCCTATGCCGATTGCAGAGTGGAAGTGGGATTTCATTTCCATGGACTTCATTTCTGGGTTGCCGAAGACGAGGAAGGGGCATGATTCTATTTGGGTGATCGTCGACCGATTGACGAAGTCGGCACACTTCCTACCGATCAGAGTTACGAACTCTGCAGACGAGCTGGCTAGATTGTATATTAGAGAGATCGTGCGTCTGCATGGAGTTCCGTTGGAGATCGTGTCGGACAGAGACACGCGGTTCACTTCTATTTTCTGGACTCGCATTCAGGAGGCTATGGGTGTGAAGTTGAAGTTCAGTACTGCCTTCCACCCACAGACGGACGGACAGACAGAGCGAGTGAACCAGATCCTGGAGGACATGTTGCGAGCTTGCGCATTGGACTTCAAGGACAGTTGGGATGACTGTCTTGCATATGCGGAGTTTGCGTACAACAATAGCTTCCAGGCGAGTATCGGCATGGCACCTTATGAGGCGCTGTATGGGCGACCTTGTCGCGCACCGCATTGCTGGTTAGAGGTCGGTGAGCGCAGCTTGATTGGCCCAGAGTTGGTGCAGGCGACGTCAGAGAAGATTGATATTATTCGACGTCGGCTTCTTACAGCGCAGAGCAGACAGAAGAGCTACGCCGATACGAGACGGAGACCACTAGAGTTCACAGTCGGGGATCATGTGTTTTTGCGAGTTTCCCCTATGAAGGGAGTCCTTCGGTTCGGAAAGAAGGGGAAGCTGGCACCGCGATACATTGGTCCATTTCAGATCCTCGATCGTGTGGGAGCAGTGGCTTACCGATTGGCTTTACCCACGCCCCTCGCGAGCGTCCACAACGTATTTCATGTTTCTATGCTGAAGAAGTACGTTGCTGATCCTTCTCATATCATCAGATGGGAGCAGGTGCAGTTAGGAGAGGATGTTACTTATATCCTGCGACCGACACGCATCTTAGACCGGAAGGAGCAGGTACTGCGTAGCAAGGTGATTCCCCTTGTGAAGGTACTATGGACGCATCATACTGAGGAGGAGGCTACTTGGGAGACAGAAGCCGAGATCAGAAAGAACTACTCACAGCTTCTCGAGGAGTACGAAAAGGTACAAAATTTCGAGGACGAAATTATTTGTTAAGGGGGGTAGATTGTAACGCCCGTGAAAAATCCATCCTTGGGCTCGAGTACCAACTCGACCCGAATTTGCGTAGAATTCATTCCTTTGGAAAATTTGACTAGGTTAGCTAGTGCAACGTTAGAATAGCTGGGAAATGGTCCCTGATCACTTTAAATACGTTCTACAAGGCCCGAAGCGAGTGGAACTAAGGGTGCTATAATGCTCTAAAGCCTCGGATCAAACTCTAAGCCGGTTTGTTCTCTGGACCACTTTGAATCTTTGTATTGGATCTAGACCGCGCATCGAAAGTCCGATACCTCCTATCTTAGACCGTTAGGACCGTCTAGCTGGGCTTGACACTCATTCCAAAAATCAAGTCAAACCGATTATTACAGGCTATTTCATTGAGCCCGGACCGAAGAGAGTGTGAATAGGGACATAGTTGGAATTTCAAATTCAAATCTGGCACACAAATTTGACGCATCAGTATTAAGCATTCTGACCGTCAGAATACAGCCAAATTACACCCTTGGATCAGGAAAAATATCTATTATATATCACGGGACTTATAGGCCTGATCTTGATGCGGTGACCGTTAAACTGAAACTGGGCCGCCACGTGCGATCTGGGAACCCAACCGGTCTGAAAACTGGATGTATGCTAGATCTAGTATGCATGAGCTTAAGTCCGACCGCATCTGGCCTGGGGACCTCCAGAAATGCCCTTTTGGACCGAAACGGCCCCGATTTGGTTAGGCACCAAGTAAACATTGTTCCCAAGCCTATTTTGGGAATGTTTTAGGCTATAAAAGGGGTTGAAACCCTCACTCCTCTCTCCCATCCGAATTTGAGAGAAGCCCTAGCTTGGGAGAGAGAAAAAGAGTGAGAGATTGTGAGAGAGTGGGAGAGTTCTTCCCGCCACTTGTGCTACGTGTTGCACATGCTTAAGCGACACTTCTCTACCGCTTTCCCGGCGATTCCACCGCAATCCTAGGTAAGTAAAAACCCTAAATAGTTGGTGATTTGAGTTTTTTCTTGTTTCCATGGCGATGTAGCTTATGGATCTTATGTATTAGGCTCCTTACTCGCCGTAGACGAAGCATATACTCTCCGCTTCAATTCCCGAGTCTACAAGACACTAGGTGAGGATTTTAGACGCTTGGATTGACGGTTCCCAATGCTTTCAATGTCGTTTAATAGTAGATTCTTGACGGCATCGCCGTTTGACATGTACAAAATGCTCTCCGTTTCCCGTTTCGTAAGCTAACGAAGAATATGAGATTTAGGGCATTTTAGTCATTTGTAGGAAGTACTGTTTGCATTCATATTTTGCTGATGTGATTGACATGGTTTGTTGTCGCATTAGGAAGTTAGGAATGCGTGCATAATTAGTTTGGCGAAGAGATTCGCCTAGTTGCACACTTTGGGTCGACATGCTATATGTAGACCTAAGTGTGTAGTGCATGTGTTTGTATAAATGTTTGTATTAGTATGTATTGAATTAAATGATGTTATATGATAGTTTGTGATTGATTTTTCAACTATTATGCTGACCTAGATGATTTTCTACATGTTGATAAAATGCATGATTTCATTACATGCATTGAATGTATGTGCTTGAGGATTTGCTTAAGTTGAATATGCATGGGAAGTATGCCTTGAAGATTTGCTTAAGTTGAAAGTTATAACATGTGTTAACATGCTCACATGATGTATTTCAATTCCAATACCTTGTATAGTAATTCCATAGATGTGTGGGACTTGACTTAGTCCAGGCAGTCGGTAACCGAGCGATTTCGTGGCTGACTGGTCATAGCCACGAACGACGCGTAGATGAATGTGATTCGTGTTGAGAGTTGGCGGCAGTGGTTAGGCCACGCGAAGTGTTTTACGCACTTCATGTCGTTCAATTCGATATGCGATCGCGCTAGTCGAGCCCGTCAAGTAACCCGACTGGCCGATGTTTGTTCACCTTGTATGTAACATAACTGCTTGAACCTAGGGTACTGAACTTACCATTGTAAACCCTATTAACCGTGGTACCTTGATCCACGAAGACTCATGAGCCGGGCATGGTGGTATGGGACACCGTGGTCGAGCTGTCGGCCTACGCTGGGGCCACAAACCTCCCCGTAGTGACCAGTGAGCACCTAGACTCGTGAGCAGATTATGGTGGTATGGGACACTATATTCTAGCTGTCGGCCTACACTGATCAGGCGACGAGCCCTTTGTAGTGACCGCGAGCGTATTCTGAGTTCGCGGGAGGCGACGACCCTTCCGTGCAGTAGAGTACAGTAGGCCTGTATTGATAAGGTGATGGGGGAGCGGTGCAACGAGTGCGAGCAACAGCCCTGGCAGCCCTTGCAGTGACCTACGAAATGTACATCGTATGAGATTACTAGGAGTAACGACCCTAGACAGGATCCGTGTTGGGATTGATACAAGGGAGGTACCTTAGTTTCCCAATCCTGCTGTTTGAATGGACTAATAACAACTTGGTAATCATATCACCATAGCATTGCATGTGCCTGGAAGATGTGGAGCACTCTAGGGAGTGTGGCATGCCGCGGTCGTAAGATGTTGCCGTATGAGGGTGATCGTCGGTGAGGGCATACATCACGTCATATCATCTTGCATTAACAACAGTTTTAGGACTTGTCTGATTTACTGCTTTACTATTATCGCGTGATTGAATTGTGAACATGCTAATCTTTGCTCTATGATTCCACTGAGTTGATCACTCATTCCCACGTTACGGGATGGTGTTTGCAACACCCACCAGACCCTGTTGTAGTTGCAGGTGACGATGAGATCCAGGAGGTGGAGCTAGATGATGACGAGGACCAGGATGAGTTCTCGTATATGCAGTATCATGACGGCTTCCCGTAGGTGACCTGGATCGAGGGGACATCAGTGGGACTTTTCTTTTTGAACATTATTCTTTTGTTATGTACATGTATATGAGACTCAGAGATGTAGTCATACTTTGGAGACAGTTGAGATTACTTTGTTTTTCCATACAGTGATATATATCTTGTTTAGTCTTCCGCTTGCTTTTATCACTGGATCTGAAGTATGAATTGCAGCTTTGGTATACTTTTACTCATGTGAATGCTTTAAATCAGACAACATCGAATCATAACCATTTTTGTTGCATAAGTGACGGTCTGGAACTCGGGAGTTGAGTTTATACACGACCCCCGATTTTCAGGGTGTTACATCTTAGTACCATAAGGGTTTAGGGACTTTCATCCAGGGATATCTATAGCACCCCATGTAGAATAATATTTCTGGTATCCAATCCCACCAACCACGATACACCTGTGAAGGCTACAGCCCTGATGTCGCTAGGGCGTATAGTAACAATATCACACAATGCGAAATGCATGAATCATACTATCCAGTATGTAACAAATCCTACGCATATCATGTGCTCATGTAGGGCAACACCACCTAACCGGGAGCCCATAAACAACCTGCCCGAAGGCATATCCTATGATCAGTCACTTCTCATACCAAGCATATATATGATGCGTATGATCATGAGTCATGGAACTATACTAAACATGTAATAAAGTAATGAACTATCCTTATAACGTAGATGGGCCTAGACGGCCTACACGCAACAATTACAGGCCTATTAATGGTCCTAAGGAGAGTCGTAATGCAGACATTTAATCAACATTATACTTGCAATGTGGACGTTAAACCAACATTGCTCCCAAGGCACAACCGTCGTAAACATCATTACATAATCCATGTTGAGATCACACATTGTAATGGACCTTAGGTACATCCCATTGGGCCTTAAATACATCAAATGGGCTATATCATATGGGCCTTATGTTCATCAAGTGGGCCACATCAATGGGCCGTACCAATGGGCCTTATGTGCATTGCAATGGGTCATAACCCATGGGTTTAGAATGCGTCAAATGGGCCTAATCTCATAGGTCTTATATGTAACAAATGGGCCACACTAATTGGACCCCATATGTACATCAAATGGGCCTCAACCCATAGGCCCTAATATATCTCAATGGGCCTTAACCCATGGGCCCCTAATACATCAAATGGGCCTCAACCCATGGGCCTCACATATATATATCAAAGTGGGCCTCAACTATGGGCCACAAATACATTGAATGGCCCCATAACATGGGCCTTACATCCACATCAAAGTGGGCCCCAATGGACTACCACAAATACATTAAGATGGGCCTCAAAACATGCCAAGGTGGGGTCCACTTGGACTATGGATCTGGCTCATTCTTTAGCTCATGTTATGAGCTTTCAAAATGGGTGGACGGACTAGATGCAACACATGCATCACGGTGGGTCCCACCATCCGTCCAGCAACCTAAAAATGGTAGGACGACATGGTAAAACACATACATCCCGGTGGACTCCACCGTCCGGGCGGACAGTGGGAAAAAGGCACATACATCATTGGGGGTCCCACGTGGGGCCCACCCTAATGTTTATTTTCCATCCAATTTGTTGGTAAGGTCGTAAAAACCTAGATGAAAAGGAAAAATAAATTTCATATTAATCTAAAACTTCTGTGGGCCCCAAAAAGGTTCCAATGGTAGACACTCAATCAACACTGTTCCGTGTGGTGTGGGCCGCCTAAGGTTTGGATGCGGCTAAAACTTGGAGGGGGCCCACTTCAGGGAGAGGCCCACCTCATGAACAGGTCAAATGACAATAAACATCAAGGTGGGGCCCATGGCTGGAGCCGTGGATTCCCTGGCGTCCACCTGCCTACAAGGCACAGGCGCTTCCTGCGCTGGCAGCAGCAGCAGCAGCTGCTCCAAATTTTTTTTTAAAAAACCTTTTTTTTTTTTAGGTTTTTCGAGTGTGGGGCCCGCTCCAAGTGAATCCACTCAAGCCTAAGGATTCCACGGCTCGTAACAAATCCAACGAGCCCAATATTGAGTATTTTTTTATGAATAGAAATTTTAGGGAAGATTTCAACGGTAAAAACCATCATTTGCTATGCTATGGCCCGCCAGAACCTCGGATTGAATATGTTTTTCAGTTTAATGCCTAAAATGAGGCAAGGAAAGAGATGGACAACGTGGATTGAATACCTATATCTAGGTAGGGTGTGTATGAGTGGGCCACCCCATGAGCTTGTAACCAAGATAATATTTATGTTTTCACAGAGACATCCAGCGTCCCTGGACGCTGGACGGTCCTCACAACAGAGGTGGGCTATATTCAAGTGGGCCACCACATGATGAATGGTGTGGGTACAACACACATAAGGTGGACCCCACTCATAGACGGCTTGGGTAAAATACTTACTTCATGATGGGTTCCATTCAAGTGGGCCACACGACCGAATCATCACATAAAAACATAAAAAAAGGGGGAAGAGAGAGAGAGATAGAGAGTGGGACACGTGTGATGGAGGGACCCCAACACTATGGGCCCTACCTTGCAACTAAACATACATCAAGTGGGTCCCATTACACATGGGCCCATTAAATCCAAAATTCAACAATGGAGATCCCTTCTCCACTAAAATAGACGGTCTAGATGACCCGAGGTATACAAGAAAAATAAACATCATGATGGGGTCCATGGAGAATGGCCCCATCATGGAATGATCATGATGATCAAAGTGGGCCATCGGCCACATCTTAGGGTCCCAAGTGAGATCCAAACCATTGATCGGTTGGCCTCACTTGGCCCATCTTAAAAATATGAAAAACTACTCTTATCAATCACCTACCGTTCGATCTTCTTTCTCCCTTGGGTTCCTTAGCTCCTTAGCTTCGATTCCAATGGAGGATATGAGGTTTGGATGGTTGAGATGAGAGATGAAGGGGTAGGAAAGGTGGGCCACACTTGGAGCTTGGAAGAGCTTAGAGAGGCTCATACGTATGGAGTATTCTCTCTTTCTTGGGAATGAGTTTGAAAATGAGAGAGAGAGACTTGTAAAGGGAGAGAGATTCTCTCTTACTTGGGAATGAGTTTGAAAATGAGAGAGAGAGACTTGTAAAGGAAGAGAGAGAGAGAGAGTGATGGGTGAGGGAGTGATGGATGTGGTGAGTGATTGGTGTAAGAGACATTTTTTTTTTAACTTTTGTGGCCATTTGTGTAAGAAAGGCATGGGAGTGTAAGATACTGTTTGACTTTGAGGCTTGCTTGGGAATGGGTGAAAAGTGATGTGTACTTGACATGATGGGGTTGATTGATGTGATAAGTCGTAGAGATTCTCTTGGGTTTCGCAACATCGGAACCGTAGTGATGGTGCGGTCGTTATGGTAGAGGTCTTGGGTTGAGTCGACTCGGGTTGTTACCGTGCGAATCAAGGTCGTACGTAAATATCGGTTAAGGGTCGAATGTTGTAGGAATTCGACCAAGAAGACCGCGAAAGTCTATGTAACGGTACAGTCTAAGATACGGGTCTCCCCTCCTAATAAAAATTTCTTCCTCCTAATTTACATAATCATCGCAACTAGGCATAACTCACAAGAAATAAGAAACATAACATCACTATATAAAACCAGAGATAACATACAAAATACATCACATGATCAATCATCAAAGAGATGGGGATAATGCTCTCGAATCTCGGCCTCACGCTCCCAAGAAGCCTCTTTGACAGAATAATGACCCCACTGAACCTTCACCAACAAAATGACCTTAGTTCTAAGGACCTTCTCCTTCCGATCAAGGATACGGATTAGCTGCTCGATGTAAGAAGTGTCCTCATGAACCTCCAGCGGCTGCCAATCAATAACGGGAACTATGTCTATCCCACACTTCCTCAACATAGAGACATGGAAAACGTTGTGAACACTAGATAACTGAGGTGGCAAGGCAAGCCGATAGGCTACGACGCCAACGCCCCCAATGATCTCAAAAGGTCCTATGAATCTCGGGGCAAGCTTGCCCTTCGCTCCAAATCAAATTACGCCCTTCATGGGCGAGACCTTGAGATACACATGGTCCCCTACATCAAACTCCAAGGGACGACGTCGACGGTCGATAAAACTCTTATACCGGCTCTGAGTTGTGTGCATCCTCTGCCTGATGATAGTAATAGCCTCTGACGTCTCCTGCACAAGCTCGGGACCTAGAGGATGGTGCTCTCCAACCTCGATCCAACGATTCGGTGATCTACATGGTCTGTCATATACTGCCTCAAAAGGATCCATGCCGATGGTCGCCTGATAGCTATTATTGTATGTGAACTCAGTCAATTGTAGATGTTCATCCCAGCTACCCCTAAAATTAATCGCGCAAGCCTGAATCATATCCTCAAGGATCTGGTTGACCCCTCGGTCTGGCCATCGGTCTGTAGATGGTACGCGGTGCTGAGTTACAAATCAGTCCTCATAGCTCGGTAGAAGCTCTCCCAAAACTGAGACGTAAACCTTAAGTCTCGGTCAGAAACGATTGAGACTGGAACTCCATGCAGTCTCACAGCCTCCTCGATAAATAACCTCGTAAGCCGGTCTATAGGCCAAGTTGCACGCATCACAAGGAAATGTTCTGACTTCATCAGACGATCCACAACAACCTAAATGACGTCATGACCGCGCTGAGTCCTCGGCAAGCCCATAATGAAATCTGTCGACACGTGCTCCCACTTTCACATTGGGACACTCAACGGCTGCAATAGACCAGGGGATCTCTGATGATCGGCCTTGACACGCTGGCACGTGTCGCACTCGGCCATAAAACTAGTGATCTAATGCTTCATCCTCGCCCAAAAATACTGTCTCCTCATATCGCGGTATATCTTCGTCGAGCCAGGGTGGATAGAAAATCACGATCAATGTGTCTTGGTCATAAGATCTCTACGTAACTCAGGAACATCCGGGACACATAATCGGCCTTTGAAACGAAGTCCACTATCTATACCAATCTGTCAATCTACTTGACTCTTAGATGCAGTCTTAGCCATATACCTCTGCAACGACTCATCAGCCTGCTGAGCCTCGATCACCTTTGTGAAAAGAGAGGGTTGAATGACAAGCTCGATAACTGCACGATAGAAGACTGCAGGCCAAACTCAAAATCATACTCTTGTGATATCCTCAAGCATCCGCCACTACTGAATCATCATATGCGCCACTAGATCTCGTGGCTGATGGCTGAGGGCATCCGCCACCACGTTTGCCTTGCCCAAGTGGTACTGAAGATTGAAATCAAAGTCTTTCAGGAGTTCCATCCAGTGCCTCTGCCTCATGATCAACTCCGATTGCGAGAAGAGGTACTTCAAGCTCTTGTGATCGGAGAAGAGATCGAATCTAACCCCAAAGAGATAGTGCCTCCACACCTTCAGTGCGAAGACAACTGCACCCAGCTCTAAATCATGCGCGGGATAGTTTAGCTCTTGGACCTTAAGCTGACGAGACCCGAAGGCCACTGGTCTCCCATGCTGCATCAAGATAGCACCCAAACCAATACGCAAGGCATCAGTAAATACAATAAATTCATCACTCCTAGAGGAAAGAGTGAGGACAGGAGTGGACGTCAGACGATCCTTCAAATCCATAAATGTTCGCTCACAAGCATCACTCCAAATAAACTTTGCACCCTTCCGAGTCAACCTGGTCAGCGAGGCTACAATACGAGAGAAACCCTCAATAAAATGCCGAAAATAGCCCGCCAAACCAAGGAATCTGTGGATCTTGGACGCGTTGATGGGCTGACCCCATTGACGCACTGCCACAACCTTCGAGGGGTCCACCACGACGCCCTCCCTTGTCACCACGTGACCGAGGAACTTCATCTCCTCCTACCAGAACTCGCACTTCTCCAGCTTCGCATACAGCTGGTGTGTGCGGAGGGTCTGCAAGGAAATCTCTGAATGCTGCTCGTGCTCCTCACCGGTCCTTGAATAGATCAGAATGTCGTTGATGAAGACTACATCTTTAATGCCCTAAAAATCGAGGGTCATGTAGAAACCCAACTCCCGAGTTTCAGACCATCACTTATGCAACAAATATGCTTATGATTTGATGTTTTCTGAGTTAGTGCATTAACATGAGTGAGATTATATCAAAACTGCAATTCATACTCTAGATCCAGTGATAAAACGCAAGCGAAAGACTGAAAGATATATATATCACTGTATGTAAAACAAAACAATCTCGAACTGTCTCCAAAGTATGAATATAACTCTGAGTCACAAATACATATAATAAACCAAAATCAAAGGTCACATGATAGTCCAACTAGTAAAAATCCCACTGATCCAGGCCACCTATGCGAAGCCGTTAGAGAACTGCATGTACGAGAACTCGTCCTGGTCCTCGTAGTAGTCCGGCTCCTGCTCCTGAATCGCCTCACAACCTGCGTCTAAGACAGAGTTTGGTAGGTGTTGCAAGCACCGTCCCGTAACGTGGGAGTGAGTGATCAACTCAGTGGAATCGTAGAGCAAAGATTAACATGTTATCAAATCCATCACGCGATAATAGTAAAGTAAACAATCAGACATTCCTAGATACTTTGTTAATGCAAGAATGAAATGATATGATGGATGCCCTCACCAACATACTCCCTCATGCGACACCATATTACGTTCGCGGCATGCTTTCTTCCCTCAGTGCTCCACATCTTCCAGGCACATGCAGTGCGATATGGATATGATTATCGAGTTGTTATTAGTCCTTTCATACAGCAGTATTGGGAAACTAAGGTATTTTCCTTATATCAATCCCAACACAGATCCTGTCTAGGGTCGTCACTCCTAGTAATCTCATACGATGGTATATTTCTAGGTCACTCTAAGGGTTATTGCTCGCACTCGTTGCACCGCTCCCCCATCACCTTATCAATACATGCCTAGTTATACCCTTGTTGCTACGGAAGGGTCGTCGCCTCACGTAGACTCAAAATACACTTAAGGTCACTACAAAGGGCTCGTCACCAATCAGAGCAGGCCGACAGCTCGAATGTAGTGTCCCATACCACCACAATCCGCTCACGAGTCTGAGATGCTCACTGGTCACTATGGGGAGGTTTGTGGCCCCAGCGTAGGCCGACAGCTCGACCACGGTGTCCCATACTACCATGCCCGGCTCATGAGTCTTAATGGATTAAGGTACCATGGTTAATAGGATTTTCACTGATAAGTTCAGTACCCTAGGTTCAAGCAGTTATGACCAATATAAGGTGAACATACAATGGTCAGTTGGGTTGCTTAACGAGCTCAACTAGTACGAGCGCACCTCAAGCTGAACGACATGAAGTGCATAATCCAAGCATGTTACCACATGTTATACATACAACATAAGCAAATCAACCAAACATGAGCATTTCATATTTATAAAGAAATCAATTCAATATAACAAACATGGAGGAAATCATATGCATCAACATATTAGTTGAGAATCCAATCTCAAAACTAATCTACAACAACATTTACTCAATACTTACTAATACATACTTTTATACAAACACTTAGTCTACACACATTTGTCTACATAGCGTATGTTGACCCAAAGTGTGCGTTAGGGCGAATCTCTTCCCCAAACTGATCATACACGCATATCTTGTATAATAACACGACAAATAAACATGGCAATCATTTCACCAAAATATGAAAGTATATAGTATTTCCTACAAATACCTAAAATGCCCTAAATCTCATATTCTCCGTACGTAATCGAAATGGAAAACCGACAGCATATTCTACATGTCAAACAGCGTTCTTGTCGATAATCTACTATTAAACGACATTGAAAGCTTTGAAAACAGTTAACCTAAGCATCTAAAATCCTCACCTTTCGCCGTAGAAGCATATCGAATCGAATAGGAACTCTACGCTTCGTCAACGTCGATATGACGACCTAATTCACAAGTTAAGTTAGCTACTTCGCTACTTGTATCGATGGAATCCCTAAAATAGGTTGAGGTTAGGGTTTTCTTATCTAGAATGAAGTCGAAATCACCAGAGGAGTGATTAGAACACGGTGTTTAAGTATGTGTAGAAGCAGGATCGAATGACAGGAACCTTTCCTCACAACTTCCACACAATCTCTCTCTTTTCTCTCTTATCTTTTCTAGGATTTTTACAAATCGTATGGGAGAGATGTGAGAGGGTTTAGGTCCTTAAATAGGTTAGAAAGTCACCTATTTAGACTTTAAACCAAGGTATACTTGGGTTATAGCCAAATCGGGTCTTTCTCGATCCAAAAGAGCATTTCTGGAGGTCCCCTGACTGAATGCAGTTAGACTTAAGCTCATAGATGTTGGATCCTGATTACATTAAGTTTTCAGTTCGATAGTGTTCCCAGATCGCACGTGGAGGACCAGTTTCAGTTCAGCGGTCACTGAGACTCGATCGAGGATTCCAAGTAACTGACCTGAGTGGGAAATGTTCCCTGATCCGAGGGTGTATTTGGGTCAGATTCGGACGGTCTGAATGCTTATACTTAACCCGCAAGCGTCACGCGCCAGATTTATTTAAATCACATTTAATTTATAAAGATTTCACTCTTTCTCACACTCCTTGTTCCAGGCTTAATGAAATAGCCTCAGAACATCAGTTGGGCTTGATTTTCGAAATGATTGTCAAGTCCAACTAAGCGGTCATAATGGTCTGAGATTGTAGATATCGGACTTCGACGCGCGTTCTAGATCCAATAAGAAGTTTCAAAGGGTTCATGAGAGCAAACGGGTTTAGAGTTTGATCCTGGGTTTCAGGATGTTATAGCGTTAACAATTCCACAAGTTTTGGGTCATGTAGAATGTATTTAAAGCGATCAGTGCTAATTTCACAGCTAATCTAACATAGTGCTAGTTGTCTTACGCTTAATTTCTAAAGGAATTAATCCTAAGTGATTTCTGTCTAAGGTGGTACTCGGGTCTCTGTATGGATTTTTTTAGATGTTACAATCTACCCACCTTAAACAATAAATTTTATCCTCAAAATTTATACCTTTTCGTACTCCTTGAGAAACTGTGGGTAGTTCTTTCTGATTTCGGCTTCTGCCTCCCAAGTGGCCTCTTCTTCAGTGTGATGCGTCCACAATACCTTCACAAGGGGGATGACCTTACTACGCAATACCTACTCCTTTCTGTCTAATATACGCATCGGTCGCAGTATATATGTAACATCCTCACCTAACTGCACCTGCTCCCATCTAATGATATAGGAAGGATTAAGAACGTATTTCTTCAACATAAAAATATGAAATACGTTGTGTACACTCGCGAGAGGCGTAGGCAAAGCCAGACGATATGTCACTGCACCCACATGGTCAAGAATCTGGAACGGACCAATAAATCATGGTGCTAGCTTCCCCTTCTTCCCGACCGAAGGACTCCCTTCATAGGAAAAACTCTCAAAAACACGTGATCTCCAACCGCGAACTCTAGCGGGCGCTGTCTTGTATCGGCATAACTCTTTTTTCTGCTCTGCGCTGTAAGAAGTCGGTGTCTAATGATGTCAATCTTCTCCGAGGTCGCCTGCACTATCTCTGGGGCAATCAATTTGCACTCACCGACCTCTGCCCAGCAATGTGGTGCTCTGCAAGGATGCCCATATAAGGCCTCATAAGGTGCCATACCGATACTCGCCTGAAAACTGTTGTTACACGCGAACTCAGCATATGGAAGACAATCATCCCAACTGTCTTTAAAATCTAATACGCAAGCTCGCAGTATGTCCTCTAGAATCTGGTTCACCAGCTCTGTCTGTCCGTCTGTCTGCGGGTGGAATGTAGTACTGAACTTCAACTTTACACCCATAGCTTCTTAGATGCGAGTCCAGAAAATAGAAGTAAAGCACGTGTCTCTGTCCGACACGATCTCTAAGGGAACTCCATGCAGACGCACTATCTCCCTGATGTATAGTCTAGCCAACTCGTCTGCAGAGTTCGTAACTCTGATCGGTAGGAAGTGCGCCGACTTCGTCAAACGGTCGACGATCACCCAAATGGAATCTTGTCCCTTCCTAGTCTTCGGCAGTCCCAGAATGAAATCCATAGAAATAAAGTCTCACTTCCACTCAGCTATAGGCATAGGCTGAAGGAGACCAGGAGGTCGCCGATGCTCTGCCTTCACCTGCTGGCAAGTGAGACAACGGGACATGAAATCTGCGATGTGGGTCTTCATGCCATCCCACCAATAGGACCTCTTCACGTCGCGATACATCTTTGTGTTGCCCGGATGCATTGCAAGTCTGGAACTGTGCGCAGCCTCGAGAATCTCTTGTCTCAAGTCAGGGACATCTGGGACGCATAGGCGGCCACGATAACGTAAGCCCCCATCCGATCCAACTCGCCACTCGGCATTTGCATCGTCACTGGCCTGCTCTCGAAGCTCAATCAGATGCTCGTCGTCCCTCTATGCCGCGATGACCCTGTCATCGATAAGAGGTCACACCCGAACATGCGCGATAAACTTGAATGGCTCCTCCATAGTGAGTTTCTACTCAAAGTCTCGTAAAAACTCAACAATGTCCCACTCAACAACCATCAGTGGAGCTGTAAACTCTAACGCCTTCTTACGGCTCAATGCGTCAGCCACAAGGTTCACCTTGCCCTGATGGTAGGAAACCTCAAACTTAAAGTCTTTCAAGGTCTCCATCTATCGCCGCTGCCTCATATATAGGTCCCGCTACGTGAATATGTACTTGAGGCTCTTGTGGTCGCAAAAGATCTCAAACTCCTCTCCATAGAGGTAATGTCTCCAGAGCTTCAGTGCAAAAATGACCGTAGCCAACTTAAGGTCGTGTGAAGGGTAATTCTCCTCATGCTTCCTTAATTGTCTCGAGGCATACGAAATCACCCTGTCCTTCTGCATAAGGACACAACCCAGACCAACGCTAGATGCGTCGTGTATATCGTGTATTTAACCCCTTGCTTTGACAATACTAATACAGGGGCGGATGTCAACTTGTCCTTTAACTCCTAAAAAGCTACCTCCGCCTTCTCATTCTAGGCGAACTTCAGATCCTTCCGTGTCAACTGAGTCAAGGGTCTGGCTATCTTAGAGAAGTCCCGAATGAATCTTCGATAGTAACCAGTAAGTCCCAGGAAACTCCTCACCTTGGTAACTGAACTAGGCTGCTTCCAGTCCTGCACCGCAGCTACCTTAGCAAGGTCCACCGCCATCCCATCCTTGGACACCACATGTCCCAGAAACTTGACTTTCTCCTTCCAGAAGTCACACTTATTATACTGTGTGAACAACAAGTGTTGTCTCAGTGTATCCAGGACCAATCGTAAGTGCTCCTCATGCTCCTCTCGACTCCTGGAATATACCAAAATGTCATCTATAAACACGATGATGAATCGATAGAGGAACGGCCAAAATACCCTCTTCATCAGATCCATGAACACGGCTGGTGCGTTCGTAAGACCGAACGAAATCACGAGGAACTCGTAGTGGCCAAAGCTGGTCCTGAAAGCTGTCTTCTTCACGTCCTCATCCCTGAGCATAACTGGTGATACCTTGACTACAAATCAATCTTCGAGAAGTACTGCGCTCCTCTCAGTTGATCAAACAGGTCATCAATCCTGAGCAAAGGGTATCTATTCTTCACCGTGATCTGATTCAGCCTGTGATAATCAATACATAATCGCAGTGAACCATCCTTCTTTGTGACAAATAGCACCGGTGCTCCCCAAGGAGACACACTGAACTGTATGAAGCCAGTCTCTAATAGATCATCGATCTGTTTCCTCAACTCCTCCATCTCACATGGGGCCATGCGATACGTCGGTAGTGAGATGGGCGTCGAACCGGGTACCAGGTCGATAGAAAAATCAATCTCACACTAAGGTGGCAACCCAAGAATCTTCCTGAACAGATCCTCATAATCACGGACTACTGGCGTGCTATCAAGTGTCGGGGCATTAACATCCCTCAATAAGGAAGCGTAACAAAGTACTCGAAAGGGGAGATTAATGTAACGCCCTGGAAAAATCCATACTTGGACTCGAGTACCGACTCGACCAGAAATCGCGTAGGATTAATTCCTTTAGAAAATAAGTGTAAGTTAGCTAGCGTAACGCTAGAGTAGCTGAGAAATAGTCCCTGATCACTTTAAATACGTTCTACAAGACCCAAATCGAGTAGAACCAATGACTCTATAATACTGTAAAACCTCGGATCAAACTCAAAGCAGGTTTGTTCTCTGGACCTCTTTGAAACTTTGTATTGGATCTAGACCGCGCGTCAAAAGTCTGATACCTACTATCTTAGACCGTTAGAACCTCCTTGTTGGACTTGACAATCATTTCAAAAATCAAGTCCAACCGACTTTCGCAAGCTATTTCATTGAGCCTGGACTGAAGAGAGTGAGAATAGGGTTAGATTTGGAATTTGAAATTCAAATCTGGCACACGACTTGACGCGTCAGTATTAAGCGTTCTAACCATCAGAATTCAGCCAAATTATACCCTCAGATCAGGAAAAAGTTTTATTTCATATCATGAGACTTGCAGGCCTGATCTACGTGCGGTGACCGCTGAACTGAAACTGGACCGCCACGTGCGATCTACAGACACTGATGGTTTGAAAACGGGATGTGAGTGACATCCGACGCACACGAACTTAAGTCCCATCGCGTTCGGCCAGGGGACCACCAGAAATATCCTTTTGGACCGAAACAGCCCCGATTTGGATATACCTTAAGTATACATTGTTCCCGAGCCTATTTCGGGCATGTTTGGGCTTATAAAAGGGGTTGAAACCCTCACTCCTCTCTCCCATCCAAAATTGGAAAAAGCCCTAGATTGAGAGAGAGAAAAGGTGAGAGATTATGAGAGAGAGTAGGAGAGAATTTTCCTACTGCTGCCCTACCTGTTGCACGTGCTTTAGCAACACGCTCCAATCACTTGGCCCGTGATTTCTCCACGTTTCTAGGTAAAAAAATACCCTAATAAGTTACTGATTTGAGGTTCCCATGGTTTCATAGCGAAGTAGCTGATAGATCTTGTGTATTAGGTTCCCTATTCACCGTAGACGAAGCGTATACGCTCCGTTCGAATTCACACACCTATAAGAGAAAAGGTGCGGATTTTAGACGCTTTGATTGACTGTTTCCAATGCTTTCAATGTCGTTTAATAGTAGATTATCGACGGCAATGCCGTTTGACATGTACAAAATGCTGTCCGTTTCCTGTTTCGTAAATAGACGAAGAATATGAGATTTAGGGTATTTTAGTCATTTATAGGAAATACTATTTTCATCCATAATTTTCTGATGTGATTTACATGGCTTATTGTCGCATTAGAATGTTAGGAATACGTGCATAATTAGTTTGGCGAAGAGATTCGCCTAAATGCGCACTTTGAGTCGACATACTATATGTAGACTTAAGTGTGTAGTGTAAGTGTTTGTATAAATGTTTGTATTAGTATGTATTGAATTAAATGGTGTTATGAATTAGTTTGAGATTGATTTCTCAATTAATATGCTGATGTAAATGATTTCCTACATGTTAGCTATATGCATGATTTCATTATATGTATGAAATGCATGTGCTTGATGATTTACTTAAGTTGTATGCTATAACATGTGTTAACATGCTCACATTGTTGTATTTCATTTCCAATACTCTCATATGATTGCTGATGAGAATTCATATATGCTTGGGACTATACCTAGTCCAGGCAGTGGACAACCGAGCAAGTTTGTGGTTGGCCTATCTTTGCCACGAACGACGCGTCGATGAACGCGAGCCGTGTTCTGGAATTGACGGCAGTAGTTACGCCACGCGAGGTGTTTCACGCACTTCATGTCGTTCGACTTGAGATGTGATCATGCTAGTCGAGCCCGTCAAGTAACCCGGCTGGCCGTTGTATGTTTACCCTGTATGAGTCATAACTGCTTGAACCTAGGGTACTGAACTTACCATTGTAAACCCTGTCAACCACGGTACCTTGATTCACTAAGACTCATGAGCCGGGCATGGTAGTATGGGACACCGTGGTCGAGCTGTCGGCCTACGCTGGGGCCACAAACCTCCCCGTCGTGACTAGTGAGTACCTATGTATCGTGAGAAGATTATGGTAGTATGAGACACTATATTCTTACTGTCGGCCTACACTGATCAGGCGACGAGTCCTTTGTAGTGACCACGAGTGTATTCTGAGTCTACGGGAGGCGACGACCCTTCCATAGCAGTGAGAGTACAGCAGGCTTGTATTGATAAGGTGATGGGGGAGCGGTGCAACGAGTGCGAGCAACAGCCCTGGCAGCCCTTGCAGCGACCTACAAAATATACATCGTATGAGATTACTAGGAGTGAAGACCCTAGACAGGATCTGTGTTGGGATTGATATAAGGGAAGTACCTTAGTTTCCCAATCCTACTATTTGAATGGACTAATAACAACTCGGCAATCATTTCACCATTACATTGCTTGTGCTTGGAAGATGTGGAGCACTGAGCGGTACGCAAGAATGCCGAGGGCATAAGATTGTGCCGTATGAGGGAGAACGTCGGTGAGGGCATCCATCATGTCATGTCATATTACATAAACAACAGTATTAGAATTATTTGATTTACTACTTTACTATTATCGCATGATTGATTTGAGAACATGCTAATCTTTGCTTATGATTCCACTGAGTTGATCACTCACTCCCACGTTACGGGACGGTGTTTGCAATACCCACCAGACCCTGTCTTAGATGCAGGTGATGCAGTGATCCAGGAGGTAGAGCCGGACTTGATGAGGACCAGGACGAGTTCTCATACATGCAGTACCACGACGGCTTTGCTTAGGTGGCCTGGGTTGACGGGACTTCTCAGTGGGAGTCTTTTGAACATTTAATTTTGTTTATTTACATCTATATGAGACTCAGAGATGTATTCATACTTTAGTGACAGTCGAGATCTACTTTATTTTCCATACAGTGATATATATATTCTTTAGTCTTCCGCTTGCTTTTATTACTGGATTTGGAGTATGAATTACAGTTTGGTATACTTTTACTCATGTGAATGCTTTAACTCAGAAAACATTGAATCATAATCATTTTTGTTGCATAAGTGACGGTCTGGAACTCAGGAGTTGAGTTTATACACGACCCCCGATTTTTAGGGCATTACAAGTTGGTATCAGAGCATGAATAAGATTATACCGGGCCTAGGTTATGGTCACGCGACATACGCTGTCACTTCCTTTGACTTAGGTGGGTGTGAGAAGGGTCTAGAAACACTTATAGGATCGCAGATTCGCTAATAGGCGAAGTCTATTCGTATCGATCGCGCGATCGAGTCCGTAATGCATCTAGGGTCGCGTGAAGCGACCTGAGTAGCTTCTAGGTTGTAAGCAGGTGGGTTGAGGCATTCTTTGAATGATTCTAAACCTGTAAATGTGAATCTTTGGGCTGTGGGACAACCACAACCCTTGCATTCAATCACTAGGGCTTAAAAACCCCGTTTCACTTAAATTCTTTAAAATTCTTCCTCTCACCACTCCATTATTTAATTATTTCTTATTCTTTTCATGTTATGCATTGATCCTAATGTGAAAATGACATAAAATCATACTTCGATAAAATTTACAGTGAATAGTAAAATTTCATGAAAACTGGACATTAGGCTATTATAAGTTTACGATCTTTAGCAACTAATGGGCTAGATGGATGTATTGGCTCCTTCTACCCCAAAATCATATGCTTCATAATAGGGGATTGCATTCAGGTTTACATATTGGCCCTGAAAAACCCTGAATGCATGTTTGGGCCTCCATGGGGCAATCTACAATGAACTAGGGTGGGGCCCATACATTTTTGGGGTCCCTGGACCATGGGGGACCATATCTATGTGGTCCCACCGACCAACGTGAGGGATGGTCGGCGATGCCATCGTCGATCCGGCGATGCATCGCCGTCCAATGTGGCCCACTTGATCTGAAAGTTGGGGTGTGGGGGTATTTTGGGTAATACACCCTCCCCCCATGTAGGTTCCGCCCATAGAAAACCCCTAAATGGGGTACTTCCTTCACAACAGCCCCCTTCCCTAGCTCCATTTTCATTTTCTTGCTGCCCTCTCTCAAAACTGTGGCTCCAAATCACTCCCAAACCTATTCTTTATTGAAAATGACCCCACTCCATCACTCCATAGTGATTTGCAGCCCTCCCTCTTGCAAATCTCATCGTTTGGAGCTCTTACAACTCCCAAAATGAGCTGAAATCGTGAGGTGCTCCATTCCCATTTTTCATTCTCTTTTCTTTCTAAAAAACCATCCTAGGGGAGCTTGAAGCATCCCTCTACAATGCCTAGATCTCCCTTTTCTAGTTTGGACAGCCATTTTTTTGTATTTCCCCCATTTTACATGGCTTTTGTTGAAGCCATTTTGGGTCTTTTGTCTCTCTCCACCATCCTCTCTTTGATGGGAAAGAGAAAGACCGCAGCGGATGAGGCTGGGCCTAGTCGCCCTGCTCAATCAAGAAGACCGCGGGGTGGCGCCGCTAGCTCAAGCACCGCCGCAAGTCCAAGCACAGTCCAAGAGTTCCATATAAAGCGGGATTTGGATCCCCATACTCAACTTGGGCGAGTGATTTTAGAAGAGATGCCTCACGGCGAATATAGTGACCGTAAGGTGTTGTTTGAGGCAGACGTGGAAGGACGACTCTTGGGTGAATTCCTGTTGTTCGAGCGCATTGAAGCTGCGCATTGGGGTCCACTCTTTGAAGCTCGTACTCGTGCTAATGTGAGCACCGTTCGTGCCTTCTACGCTCGTATCTAGAATCCTACACTGGAGCCATTGCAGTTCAAGATTCCTTTTGGTAGAGACCGAATGGCTACGATCGATGTTCAGTTGATTGCGTGACTTCTGAACGTGCTTCTTGGTGATGTTCATCCTAGTACGAAGAATTTGAGGAGTAGGCGTGATCGAGATCGCCATACCATGTTCCTATGTGGTAAACTGGTTCCATGGCAGCCTAACAATAGCCTTAAGGCGTCTCATATGTCTGATGATTTGTGCCTGCTGCACCACATTTTCATGTTCAACGTGTATCCCAGGTCGACAAATCGCATTGAATGTACACGCCTTATGGTTGATTTCTTGTATCTGGTGGCCCAAGGAGAGAATGTGTATGGCCACTTTCATCTTACGACAGATTATCCTCATAGCGAAATCAAGAAGAACGTTCAAGTCGCTTCCTTTTGGCCGACTTATATGCAAGATCGCGCTTGAGTTTGCTTATAGACTTGGGTCGGAGTTGCCAGTTTCGATTCACAGCATTGATGAGTCTACCATGGTCAAGATGAAGATCGGGTCTCAGTACCGTGAGACTCAGCTTGAGGAGGATAGCGAGGATGACTTTAATGATGAAGAGGATCCAAGTGAAGGAGAACCTGGAGCAGAAGTTGAGGAAGAAGTCCAGGAAGAGGTAGAAGAGGAGGCTCAGGATACAGATGAGAGCCCTCCTCCTTCTGCTCAGGCTACTGGCGATGATTGCATTTCCCGAATTGAGGAGAGCCAGGTCGCCTTGCGAAGGGAAGTTCAGGAACTTCGGACTAAGGTCGAGGATACTAAGGCCATTATGAAGAGGAAATTCGGTAAGGTGACTCACACCTTGAAGGCAATCCTGTGCTGCTTGCAGGATAAGGGTGCTCCTCCTCCGTCACCCTACTCAGACTAGTAATAATTGTTGATGTTGTTGTTAGTAGTTAGTCATTTTCTACTTTATGTTGTGTAAACTTGTTGAGGCTAGTAGTTTTCTTATGTTGCTATTGTAACTTTAACTGTCTTAGTTCCCATGTACTTCTTGTCATGATGCTTGTAAGGAGATATCCCTTGTATTGTGACAATTTTGATTAAATGAAATGCATGGAATGCTTTTGACTCTTGTGTGAGTGATTACAGTGTGTTTGTGCTATTGAGACTGATAAGGTTGCGCCCTATTTTGAATATAGGGAATGCCGCCGAAGGCTACACGGAGCATAGCTCGGCTTACATTGAGTGAGCCTATGGATCAGGCTCCTTCGCAGTCTGATACTCATGCGGAACCAGCTGTGGGCCCGATTCTCGAGACAGCACGTGCGTCTCAGCCTACTACTGGTCCTACAGCTGGACCACAGCCGTTCACACCGCCTGTCAGAGAGCAGTACCGCGTGTCTTCTTCGATGTAGTACATGCCACAGCCTACTCCACCTCCAGATAGATTTGAGCAGATGATGGCCATGATGCAGCAGTAGCAGCAGCTCCTGACTACGATTGTGGGGACTCTAGCCCAGGGTGGGAGTGTGCCTCCACCTGCACCACCTGCGCATCTAGTAGAGGATGCTGATACATATGCTCAGGATGAGGGCATGGCTCATCCTGTACCACCTGCTTACCCTGCGGGGAATGCTGCAGACACACAGGGCTTGTTAGAGCGATTTCAGCGCTTACAACCTCCCACTTTTACGGGTTCTCATAGACCCGAGGAGGCCGAGTATTAGCTCGACTGTATGTCGAAGATACTGCGGATGCTACATTGTTCAGAGGCTGAGCAGGTCGAATTGGCTACGTTCTTGTTCGAGCGAGAGGCCAGCTTGTGGTGGGACAGTGTATTGCGGACCGTTGCCACCGATTATATATGGACCTGGGCAGCGTTCGAGTTCCGCTTCCACGAGAAATACTATCCCCAGACGTACAGGCATGAGCGGGAGAATGAGTTTCTATGCCTCAGACAAGGAGGCATGACAGTGACTGAGTACGAGCATCGGTTCACTGAGTTGGGCAGATACGTCCCGACTATTTTGACAGATGAGTAGATGCGCATACGGCGCTTTTCAAAGGGTCTGCGACCGGATATTAGGTCGAAGATGTGCTGCGTGAGCATTCCCTCTTATGCAGAGCTGATTCACATGTCCATGTGGGCAGAGCAGGATGTGGATCGACTTACCCGATCTCATGGCCCTATTGCTCCTAGGCCATGACCAGAGATGCAGGACAGACCCTTTGCGGGTAAGAGGCCTCGCGCCGACCCTCCTACTCGGGCTACAGCGCCAGTACCACCGTTGCGGCGCCCCGATTTATCATGTACATATTGTGGGAGATTGGGCCATTCGGCACAGAGTTGTTTTGCTCGGATGCGGGACAGTGGGTTCTCGCCGCCGTAGAAGATCGACCATACATGCACACAGGCGATATCAGCACAGCCTTTATGGTTGGCTCCTACGCACCCTTCCTTCAGACCTCCGGTATCTCAGATCAGGCCACCTCTACGGCCCACGGCACAGCAGCCGAACCGGCCACAGCAGGCACGGGTGCATGCCTTGATAGCTGAGGCAGCTGCGATAGACTCCTCAGCATTCGGCCTTTGAGGTCACTGCCCACATTTGAGGTATTCCTATACTCGTGATGGTGGACACAGGATCCACGATTTCATTGATATCACGTTCCATAGTCAGACGCATTGGGTTACAGACTATTACTATGGATGGGGTGCGAGTTTATACAGCTCACGGGTCCTTTAAAGATGTCACCCTGATGTGTGAGGGCTGTTTGGTGGATCTGGGGGGCAAGACGATGGCTCTAGATCTCGTCGTTGACCCCTCTCTTGTTTATCTCGACGTCATTCTTGGCATGGATTGGTTGACTGCAGCGAGGGCCGAGATTGACTGCGAGACTCGTATAGTGACTGCGTATGAGCCAGAGGGCGCATCCTTCACGTTCCCAGTGTGGGTAAATCTTTCCTTCCGCATACTTAGCTACGCTACTTTACTACGGGACGCTGGTGCCCAGATACTTGAGCATACGCCAGTCGTTTGCGAGTTTGGGGATCTGCTCAGGAAGATCCCTGGTTTGTCGCCCCGACGAGAGATTGATTTCACTATCGATCTGGTGCCTGGTTCCATGCCCGTCTCACTGCCGACGTATCGCATGGCACCATGTGAGATGGAGGAGTTGAGGATGCAGATTGATGGTCTGTTGGAGCTTGGCCTTATACGGCCTAGTGTGTCTCCTTGGGGAGCACCAGTTCTATTCGTGAGAAAGAAGGATAGTTCCATGCGATTGTGTATTGATTATCGTAGACTGAACCAGATCACGGTGAAGAACAAGTACCCTTTACTCAGGATCGATGACTTGTTTGATCAGTTGAGAGGAGCGCAGTACTTCTCAAAGATTGATCTTCAGTCAGGATATCATCAGTTGCGCGTTAGAGATGAGGACCTGAAGAAGACAGCATTCAGGACCAGCTTTGGCCACTACGAGTTCCTTGTGATGTCGTTAGGTCTCACGAACGCACCAGCCGTGTTCATGGATCTGATGAACTGGGTATTTCGGCCTTTCCTCTATCGATTCGTCGTTGTGTTCATTGACGACATTTTGGTATACTCTAGGAGTCGAGAGGAGCATGAGGAGCACTTGCGCTTGGTCCTGGATACACTCAGACAGCATCAGTTGTTCGCACAGTACAAGAAGTGCGACTTCTGAAAGTAGGAAGTGAAGTTCCTGGGACACGTGGTGTCCAAGGATGGCATGGCAGTTGACCTGTCTAAAGTAGCTGTAGTTCAGGACTGGGAGCAGCCTGGTTCTGTCACTGAGGCGAGGAGTTTCTTGGGTCTCGCTGGCTATTATCGGCGCTTCATTCAGGATTTCTCGAAGATCGCGAGACCTTTATCTCAGTTGACATGGAAGGACGTGAAGTTCGCCTGGAATGACAAGGCGGAGTCAGCTTTTCAGGAGCTGAAGGATAGACTTACGTCCGCCCTTGTGCTAGTATTGCCAGAGCAAGGGGTTAGGTACACTATATACACTGACGCGTCTAGCGTTGGTCTGGGTTGTGTCCTTATGCAGAGGGACAGGGTAATTTCGTATGCCTCGAGACAATTAAGGAAGCACGAGGAGAATTATCCTACACACGACATAGAGTTGGCAGCAGTCATATTCGCACTGAGACTCTGGAGACATTACCTCTATGGAGAGGAGTTCGAGCTCTTTTGCGACCACAAGAGCCTCAAGTACATATTCACGCAGCGAGACTTGAATATGAGGCAGCGGCGATGGATGGAGACTTTGAAGGACTTTAAGTTCGAAGTCTCTTACCATCCTGGGAAGGCAAACCTTGTGGCTGACGCGTTGAGCCGCAAGAAGGCGATAGAGTTTGCGGCTCCGCTGATGGTTGCTGAGTGGGATATGGTTGAGTTTTTGCGAGACTTTGAGCAGAAACTCACTGTAGAGGAGCAGTATGAGTTCATCGTACATGTGCAGGTGCGATCTCAGATCGATGACCGGGTCATTGAGGCACAGAGGGATGATGCGCATCTGACTGAGCTTCGAGAGCAGGCCAGTGATGATACAGACGCCGAGTGGTGATTTGGCATGGATGGGGGCTTACGTTATCGTGGCCGCCTATGCGTCCCAGATATCCCTGACTTGAGACGAGAGATTCTCGAGGCTGCGCATTGTACCAGACTCGCGATGCATCCAGGCAGTACGAAGATGTATCGTGACGTGAAGAGGACTTATTGGTGGGAAGGTATGAAGACCCATATAGCAGAGTTCGTGTCCCGTTGTCTCACTTGTCAGCAGGTGAAGGTAGAGCATCGCCGACCACCTGGATTCTTGCAGCCTATGCCGATCACAGAGTGGAAGTGGGATTTCATTTCCATAGACTTCATTTCTGGGCTGCCGAAGACGAGGAAGGGACATGATTCCATTTGGGTGATCGTCGACCGTCTGACGAAGTCGGCGCACTTCCTACCGATCAGAGTTATGAACTCTGCAGACGAGCTGGCTAAACTGTACATCAGAGAGATTGTGCGTCTGCATGGAGTTCCGTTGGAGATCGTGTCAGACAGAGACACGCGGTTCACTTCAATTTTCTGGACTCATATTCAGGAGGCTATGGGTGTGAAGTTGAAGTTCAGTACTAGCTTCCACCCACAGACAGACGGACAGACAGAGCGGGTGAACCAGATCTTAGAGGATATGTTGCGAGCTTGCGCATTGGACTTCAAGGACAGTTGGGATGATTGTCTTGCCTATGCGGAGTTTGCGTACAACAACAGTTTTCAGGCGAGTATCGGTATGGCACCTTATGAGGCGCTGTATGGGCGACCTTTTCGCTCACCGCATTGCTGGGCAAAGGTCGGTGAGCATAGCTTGATTGGCCCAGAGTTAGTGCAGGCGACGTCAAAGAAGATTGATATCATTAGACGTCGGCTTCTCACAGCGCAGAGCAGACAAAAGAGTTATGCCGATACTAGACGACGGACGCTAGAGTTCACAGTTGGGGATCATGTATTTTTGTGAGTTTTCCCTATGAAGGGAGTCCTTAGGTTCGGGAAGAAGGGGAAGCTGGCACTGCGATTTATTGGTCCATTTCAGATCCTTGATCGTGTGGGAGCAGTGGCTTACCGATTGGCTTTACCCACGCCTCTCGCGAGCGTTCACAACGTATTTCATGTTTTTATGCTAAAGAAATACGTTTCTGATCCTTCCCATATCATCAAATGGGAGCAGGTGCAGTTAGGCGAGGATGTTACATATATCCTGTGACCGACGCGTATCCTAGACAGGAAGGAGCAGGTACTGCGTAGCAAGGTGATTCCCCTTGTGAAGGTATTGTGGACGCATCACTCTGAGGAAGAGGCTACCTGGGAGACAGAAGCCGAGATCAGAAAGAACTACCCACAGCTTCTCGAGGAGTACGAAAATGTATAAATTTTGAGGATGAAATTATTTGTTAAGGGGGGTAGATTGTAACGCCCTGGAAAAATCCATACTTGGACTCGAGTACTGACTCGACCAGAAATCGCGTAGGATTAATTCCTTTAGAAAATAAGTGTAAGTTAGCTAGCGTAACGCTAGAGTAGCTGGGAAATAGTCCCTGATCACTTTAAATACGTTCTACAAAACCCAAATCGAGTAGAACCAATGACTCTATAATACTTTAAAACCTCCGATCAAACTCTAAGCAAGTTTATTCTCTGGACCTCTTTGAAACTTTGTATTGGATCTAGACCGCGGGTCGAAAGTCTGATACCTACTATCTTAGACCGTTAGAACCGCCTTGTTGGACTTGACAATCATTTCAAAAATCAAGTCCAACCGACTTTCGCAGGCTATTTCATTGAGCCTGGACTGAAGAGAGTGAGAATAGGGTTAGATCTGGAATTTGAAATTCAAATCTGGCACACGACTTGACGCGTCAGTATTAAGCGTTCTAACCGTCAGAATTCAGCCAAATTACACCCTCAGATCAGGAAAAATTTCTATTTCATATCATGAGACTTGCAGGCCTGATCTACGTGCGGTGACCGCTGAACTGAAACTGGACCGCCACGTGCGATCTACGAACACTGATGGTTTGAAAACGGGATGTGAGCGACATCCGATGCGCACGAACTTAAGTCCCATCGCGTTCGGCCAGGGGACCACCAGAAATATCCTTTTGGACCGAAACAGCCCCGATTTGGATATACCTTAAGTATACATTGTTCCCGAGCCTATTTTGGACATGTTTGGGCTTATAAAAGGGGTTGAAACCCTCACTCCTCTCTCCCATCCGAAATTGGGAAAAGCACTAGATTGAGAGAGAGAAAAGGTGAGAGATTGTGAGAGAGAGTAGGAGAGAATTTTCCTGCTGCTGCCCTACCTGTTGCACGTGCTTTAGCAACACGTTCCAATCACTTCGCCCGTGATTTCTCCACGTTTCTAGGTAAGAAAATACCCTAATAAGTTGCTGATTTGAGATTCCTTTGGTTTCAAAGCGAAGTAGCTGATAGATCTTGTGTATTAGGTTCTCTATTCACCGTAGACGAAGCGTATACGCTCCGTTCGAATTCACACACCTATAAGAGAAAAGGTACGGATTTTAGACGCTTTGATTGACTGTTTCCAACGCTTTCAATGTCGTTTAATAGTAGATTATGGACGGCAACACCGTTTGACATGTACAACATGCTGTCCGTTTCCTGTTTCGTAAATAGACGAAGAATATGAGATTTAAGGCATTTTAGTCATTTATAGGAAATACTGTTTTCATCCATAATTTTTTGATGTGATTGACATGGCTTATTGTCGCATTAGAATGTTAGGAATACGTGCATAATTAGTTTGGCGAAGAGATTCGCCTAAATGCGCACTTTGAGTCGACATACTATATGTAGACTTAAGTGTGTAGTGTAAGTGTTTGTATAAATGTTTGTATTAGTATGTATTGAATTAAATGGTGTTATGAATTAGTTTGAGATTGATTTCTCAATTAATATGCTGATGTAAATGATTTCCTACATGTTAGCTATATGCATGATTTCATTATATGTATGAAATGCATGTGCTTGATGATTTACTTAAGTTGTATGCTATAACATGTGTTAACATGCTCACATTATTGTATTTCATTTCCAATACTCTCATATGATTGCTGATGTGAATTCATATATGCTTAGGACTATACCTAGTCCAGGCAGTCGGCAACCGAGCAAGTTTGTGGTTGGCCTATCTTTGCCACGAACGACGCGTCGATGAACGCGAGCCGTGTTCTGGAGTTGACGGCAGTGGTTAGGCCACGCGAGGTGTTTCACGCACTTCATGTCGTTCGACTTGAGATGCGATCGTGCTAGTCGAGCCCGTCAAGTAACCCAACTGGCCGTTGTATGTTCACCCTATATGAGTCATAACTGCTTGAACCTAGGGTACTGAACTTACCATTGTAAACCCTGTAACCATGGTACCTTGATTCACGAAGACTCATGAGCCGGGCATGGTGGTATAGGATACCGTGGTCGAGCTGTCGGCCTACGCTGGGGCCACAAACCTCCCCGTAGTGACCAGTGAGCACCTATGTCTCGTGAAAAGATTATGGTGGTATGGGACACTATATTCTTACTGTTGGCCTACACTGATCAGGCGACTAGTCCTTTGTAGTGACCGCAAGCGTATTCTGAGTCTACGGGAGGCGACGACCCTTCCATAGCAGTGAGAGTACAGTAGGCTTGTATTGATAAGGTGATGGGGGAGCGGTGCAACGAGTGCGAGCAACAGCCCTGGCAGCCCTTGCAGTGACCTACAAAATATACATCATATGAGATTACTAGGAGTAAAGACCCTAGACAGGATCTGTGTTGGGATTGATATAAGGGAAGTACCTTAGTTTCCCAATCCTACTGTTTGAATGGACTAATAACAACTCGGCAATCATATCACCATTACATTGCATGTGCCTGGAAGATGTGGAGCACTGAGCAGTACGCAAGCATGCCGCGGGCATAAGATGGTGCTGTATGAGGGAGAACGACGGTGAGGGCATCCATCATGTCATGTTATATTACATTAACAACAGTATTAGGATTGTTTGATTTACTGCTTTACTATTATCGCATGATTGATTTGAAAACATGCTAATCTTTGCTCTATGATTCCACTGAGTTGATCACTCACTCCCACGTTACGGGACGGTGTTTGCAACACCTACCAGACCCTGTCTTAGATGTAGGTGATGCAGTGATCCAGGAGGTAGAGCCGGACTATGATGAGGACCAGGACGAGTTCTCATACATGCAGTACCACGACGGCTTTGCTTAGGTGGCCTGGGTTGACGGGACTTCTCAGTGGGAGTCTTTTGAACATTTAATTTTATTTATTTACATCTATGTGAGACTCAGAGATGTATTCATACTTTAGTGACAGTCGAGATCTACTTTGTTTTCCATACAGTGATATATATATTCTTTAGTCTTCTACTTGCTTTTATCACTGGATCTGGAGTATGAATTACAGTTTGGTATACTTTTACTCATGTGAATGCTTTAACTCAGATAACATTGAATCATAATCATTTTTGTTGCATAAGTGACGGTCTGGAACTCAGGAATTGAGTTTATACACGACCCCCGATTTTTAGGGCATTACAATTAACCTGCACTGGAAATGTAAAGGACGTGCCCTCCAGCTCATAGACTGTTACTATACTGGTCTCGCTGTCAATCTCGGCCCTCCCTGCAGTTAGCCAATCCATGCCAAGAATGACTTCTAAATAATAGAGAGAGGGGTCGACGACGAGGTCAATAGCTATCGTACTGTCCCCTAGATCTAGTAAACAACCCTCACACATCATAGTGGCATCAGAAAAGGTCCCGTGTGCTGTAAGAACTCGCACCCCATCCATCTGAGTAGTTGGTAGCATATCAATGAAATCATGGATCCTGTATCTACCATCACAAATATAGGAGTACCTCCAATGTGGTCTGTGACCTCAAAGGCCAAGGGTGGGGCAGTCTCTGTCCCGGATGCCTCTGCTGTCAATGCATGTACCCGAGCCTGCTGTGGACGGTTCGGCCGCAGTACCATGGGCCATTGAGGCGGCCGGAACTGAGGTACTGGAGGTCTGAAAGAGGGATGCGGAGGAGATGACAGTAATGGTAGAGCGAATAATGCTTGTGGGCGAGGGCGATCGATCTTCTTCGGTGGTGAAAACCCGCTATCCCCCATCCGAGCAAAACAGCTCTCTGCAGTGTGACCAGGTCTCTCACAGTAAGTACAGGTCACACCTGGGTGCCTCATCAGAAGTACTGGCGCTGTAGCCCTAGGAGGAGAGTCGATGCGAGGCCTCTTGCCAAGGAGTGGCCTGCCCTGAGCATCTGGTCGTGGCGTAGGAACCATAGGGCCATGAGAATGTGTCAAGCGATCTACATCTTGCTCTGCCCGCATGGACATATGTATCAGCTCAGCATAAGAGGGTATGCTGACACAACACATCTTCGACCGAATGTCAGGTCACAAGCCCTTAGAAAATCATCGTATCTGCATCTGCTCATCTGCAAGTATCGTAGGGACATATCTGCCCAACTCTGTAAATCGATGCTCGTACTCCGCAACTGACATGCCTCCCTGCTTGAGGTGCGTGCACTCACTACGGTTGCTCCACCTAGGGTAGACGTTGAATGTGAAAATGTGGTGGAGCAAGCGAAAGTCGTTTGTCATATGTGACGCAAGAAGACTCCGATTCGGCTGCCACTCAACCAGTCAGTCACAAAGGGAACGTGTGCTACGATCCCTTTCACTCATAGTATTCAGATTCTTAGCATTCGCATGTACCCGCCAAGGGGCACATTCAGAAGTCGAGATATCAACCTGAAGTCAACTGTGGCCCACAAATCTACTCCACATAAGACCTAGACCTGCAAGGGTTCCAGCGTAGCCTCGTGAATGTTGGCATAGAAAGCTCGGACCGTGCTCACATTGGCGCGTTGCCTGGCATCAAACAGCGGACCCCACTGGGCCTGTTCCAGGAGCTCAAGCTACTAATATTCTCCAAAGAGTCGCACATCCACCTGAGCTTCAAAAAGGACCTGATGGCCCTCTAAACTCCATGAGGTTATTCCGCCAACCAAGCCCTTCCAGCAGGAGATCGGGGATCAAGATCCCGCTTCGTCTGAAACTCATGAGAGGCACTTGGACTTACGACTATGCTTGAACTAGCGGTACCACCTCTTGGCTTCCTTGAACGTGAAGGGCGACTAGGCCCAGCTTCATCAGCGGTGGCCTTCCTCTTTCCCATGAGAGACGAGATGGTGGAAAGGGAGAAGAAAGATAAATTAGCCTCTATAAAGGCCATGGAAAATGAAGGAAAGGGGGAGATAGGGCTGAGGTTTTTGATTCCCCACAAGTTTGAGACCCAACAGGGGTTGTAAAGGCCCCAAACAACGAGTTTTGAAGAAAGGAAAAGGAAGAGATGGGTTGGGTTGGAGGCTTACACGATTTAAGCTTCAGATGGAGGGTGTAAGAGCTCCAAATGATGAGAATGGAAAGGATAGGGAGGGTGTATAGCTGTAAACGATGGAGTGGTGTGGGTTGAGGCAGAAATCGACGATGGGAGTGATTGGAAATGGGATTTGAGAGAGAAGTCAGCAACTAGGAGGGAAAGGGAGAGCTTGGGGGTATGGTTTGTGAAGGAGGCAATGGTTTGGGATGGTTTTAACGGACTACCCACATACCAGGGGGCTACCCTAACCCCCAAAGGTGATCGGCCCGAAGGCCCGCCCGAATGGGGCCCACTGATCGGCGAGGCCTCGCCGACTCGACGAGATCCTCGCCATTCGCTGTGTTGTTTGGCGAGACCTCACCATTTGGGCAAGGTCCTCCTGCCCTGAGGGCCTAAAATTCTTATGGGTCTCACCCTAGATCATGCTAGATCAACGTGGGTAGGCCCACGACTCCGTTTCAAACTATTTCGGGTCATTTCGGGTACTAACTGACGTATATTCACGTTTAGCAATTTTTAATAGTTGGGATAGGGTCAATAAGGGTCTAGGCTCATCCATACACGAACTAGAAGTGGTCCGAGGTCATTTCATGCGACCACGGATGCGCACGGACTCAATCAAAATGATCGATTTGAGTGAACTTCGCCAATTGGCGAAACTGGGGTCCTATGAGTGTTTCTACGTTCTTCTTGCACCCACCTAAGTCAAAGGGCGACAGCGTACATCACGTGTCCATAACTGTAACATCTCGAAAAAATTCGTACAGAGACCCGAGTACCACCTCGATCAGAAATCACTTAAGATTAGTTCCTTTAGAAATTAAGCATAAGATAACTAGCGCTATGTTAGATTAGCTGTAAAATTAGCACTGATCGGTATAAATACGTTCTGCAAGACCCAAAACTTGTGAAATTGTTAACACTATAACGTCTTGAAACCTAGGATCAAACTCTAAACCCGTTTGCTCTCAGGAACCCTTTAAAACCTTTTAATGGATTCTGACCGCGAGTCGTTAGTCCGTTAGCAATGAACTTAGACCGTTATGACCGTGTAGTTGGACTTGACTACCACCCCAGAAATCAAGTCAAACTGATTTTCTGAGGCTAGTTCGTTAGGCCTGGAGCAAGGAGTGTGAGAAAGAGTGAAATTCTTTAAAAATTAAATGTGATTTAAATAAATCTGGCACGTGACACTTGCGAGTTAAGTATAAGCATTCAGTCAGTGTACTTGGAATCCTCGATTGAGTATCAGTGACCGCTGAACTGAAACTGGTCCGCCACGTGCGATCTGGGAACACTATCGGACTGAAAACTTAATGTGAACAGGATCCAACATCCATGAGCTTAAGTCCGACCGCATTTAGTCAGGGGACCTCCAGAAACGTTCTTTTGGATCGGAAGAGACCCGATTTGGATATATCCCAAGTATACTTTGGTTTAAAGTCTAAATAGGTGACTTTCTAACCTATTTAAGGACCATAAACCCTCTCACACCCCTCCCATACGAATTTGTAAAAACCTAGAGAAGAGAAGAGAGAAAAGAGAGAGATTCTGTGAGAGTTGTGAGGAAAGTTTCCTGGCACTCGATCCTGCTTCTACACGTTCCTAATCACCGTGTTCTAATCACTCTTCCGGTGATTTCGACTTCATTCTAGGTAAGAAAACCCTAACCTCAACCTAGTTTAGGGATTCCATCCACACAAGTAGCGAAGTAGCTGATTTATCTTGTGATATAGGTCATCATACAGACATTGACGAAGCGTGGAGTTTCTATTCGATTCGTTACGCTTCTACGGCCTAAGGTGAAGATTCTAGATGCTTAGGTTAACTGTTTTCAAAGCTTTCAATGTCGTTTAATAGTAGATTATCGACAAGAATGTTGTTTGACATGTAGAACATGCTGTCTGTTTTTCATTTTGATTGCGTACGGAGAATATGAGATTTAGGGTATTTTAGGCATTTGTAGAAAATACGGTATACGTCCATATTTTGCTAAAATGATTGCCATGTTTATTTGTCATGTTATTATATAAGATATGAGTGTATGATCTGTTTGGCGAAGAGATTCGCCCTAATGCACACTTTAGGTCAACATACGCTATGTAGACAAATGTGTGTAGACTAAGTGTTTGTATAAATGTTTTTATTAGTAAGTATTGAGTAAATGTTGTTGTAGATTAGTTTGAGATTGGATTCTCAACTAATATGATGATGCATATGATTTCCTCCATGTTGTTATATTGAATTGTTTTCCTTATATGGAATACATGTGTTTGGTTGATTTGTTTACGTTGTATGTTATAACATGTTGTTAACATGCTTGGACTGTTTGTATTTCATTTAGGTTATCACTGATGTAGACTACAAGTGCTTGGGGCTATGCTCTAGTCCAGGAAGTCAGTAATAGATTCAAATTCGTGGTTGGCTTCTATTTGCCACGAAGGACGCATCGTTGAACGCGAGTCGTGCTTTGGTTGGTGGCAGTGGTTAGGCCACACGAGGTGTTTTATGCACTTTATGTCGCTCAGCTTGAGGTGCGCTCGTACTAGTCGAGCTCGTCAAGCAACCCGAATGACCGTTGTATGTTCACCTTGTATTAGTCATAACTGCTTGAACCTATGGTACTGAACTTACCAGTGAAAACCCTGTTAACCATGGTAGCTTGATCCATAAAGACTCATGAGCCAGGCATGGTGGTATGGGACACCGTGGTCAAGCTGTCGGTCTACGCTAAGGCCACAAGTCTCCCCGTAGTGACCAGTGAGCACCTTAGACTTGTGAGCCGATTGTGGTGGTATGGGACACTACATTCGAGCTGTCGGCCTACACTGATTGGTGATGAGCCCTTTGTAGTGACCTCGAGATCATTCTGAGTCTACGTGAGGCGACGACCCTTCCATAGCAATAAGAGTACAACTAAGCCTGTATTGATAAGGTGATGGGGGAGCGATGCAACGAGTGCGAGCAACAGCCCTGACAGCCCTTACAGTGACCTAGAAATATACCATCGTATGAGATTACTAGGAGTGACAACCCTAGATAGGATCTATGTTGGGATTGATATAAGGGAAGTACCTTAGTTTCCCAATCCTACTGTTTGAAAGGACTAATAACAACTTGGTAATCATATCCACATCACATTGCATGTGCCTAGAATATGTGGAGCACTAAGGGAAGAAAGCATGCCGTGGACGTAAGATGGTGTCGCATGAGGGAGTATGTCTGTGAGGGCATTCATCATGTCATTTCATTCTTGCATTAACAACAGTATCTAGGAATGTATGATTGTTTACTTTACTATTACCACATGATTGATTTGATAACATGTTAATCTTTACTCTATGATTCTACTGAGTTGATCACTCACTCCCACGTTACGGGATGGTGTTTGCAACACCTACCAGACTCTGTCTTAGATGCAAGTTGTGAGGTGATTCAAGAGGAGCCGGACTACTAAGAGGACCAGGACGAGTTCTCGTACATGCAGTTTTTCGACGGCTTCGCATAGGTGGCCTGGATCGGCGGGATTTTTTCTAGTGGATTATCATTTGACATTTTAATTTTGGTTTGATATATGTATAAGTGACTCAGAGATGTATTCATACTTTAGAGAGAGTTTGAGATTATTTTATTTTTCATACAGTGATATATTTATTCTTCAGTCTTCCACTTGCATTTTGGTATAATCTCACTCATGTTAATGCACTAACTCAGACAACATTGAATCATAAGCATATTTCTTGCATAAGTGATGGTCTGAAACTCGGGAGTTGGGTTTCTACACGATCCCCAGTTTTCAGGGTGTTACAAGTTGGTATCAGAGCATGATTTGGATTAAACCGGACCTGGGTTATGGATACGCGACGTACACTGTCGCCCTTTGACTTCGGTGGGTTCAAGAAAAACATAGAAACACTCATAGGATCCCAGTTTCTCCAATTGGCAAAGTTCACTCAAATTGATCATTTTGATCGAGTCCGTGTACATCCGTGGTCGCATGAAACGACCCCGGACCACTTCTAGTTCGTGTGTGGATGGGTCTATACCTCTATTGACCCTATCCCAGTTGTTAAAAATCACCAAATGTGAATATACATCAGTTAGTACCCGAAATGACCCGAAATAGTGTGAAACGGAGTCGTGGGCCCACCCACACTAATCCAGAATGATCCAGGGTGGGACCCACATGAATTTAGGGACCTCAGGGCAGGAGGACCTTGCCCAAATGACGAGGCATCACCGATTAGCATAGAGGTCTGCGAGGACCTCGGCGAGTCGGCTAGGCCTCGCCGTACAGTGGGCCCCATTCAGGCGGGACGTTGGGCCGATCAACTTTCGGAGCTAGGGTAGCCCCTTGGAATGTGGGTCATCCATTAAAAACACCCCAAACCCCTACCTCCTTCACAAAACACACCCCAAAGCTCTCCTTTCCTCTCCCACTTGTTGTTTTTCCTTGCAAATCTCATTCTCAATCATTTCCATCGTCATTTTCTACCTCAACCCACGCCACTCCACCAATGCACACTCCCTATCCTCTCCATTCCCATCCGTTGGAGCTCTCCCATCCTCCATTTGAAGCTTAAATTGTGTAAACCTCTAACCCAACCCATCTCTTCCTTTTCCTTTCTTCAAAACTCATTGTTTGGGGCCTCTACAACTCCTGTTGGGTCTCAAACTTATGGGGAATCAGAAACCTCATCCTTATCTCCCCCTTTCCTTCATTTTCCATGGCCTTTATAGAGGATATTTTAGCTTTTTCTCCCTTTCCACCGTCCTCTCTCTCATGGGAAAGAGGAAGACCGCCGCTGATGAAGCTGGGCCTAGTCACCCTTCACATTTAAGGAAGCCAAGAGGTGGCACCGTTAGTTCAAGAGCCGCCACAAGTCCAAGTGCCACTCATGAGTTTCAGACGAAGCGGGACCTTGATCCCCGATCTCCTGCTGGAAGGGCTTGGTTGGCAAAGCAACCCCATGGAGTTTATGAGGGCCGTTAGGTCCTTTTTGAAGCTCAGGTGGATGGGCAACTCTTTGGAGATTATCAGTTGTTCGAGCTCCTAGAATAGGCCCAGTGGGGTCCGCTATTTGATGTCAGGCAACGCGCCAATGCAAGCACAGTCCGAGCTTTCTATGCCAACATTCATGAGGCTACGCTAGAACCCTTGTAGTTTTGGGTCTTATGTGGAGTAGATTTATGGGCCACAGTTGACGTCAGGTTGATATCTCGGCTTCTAAATGTGCCCCTTGGCGAGGTGCATGCAAGCGCTAAGAATTTGAATAGCATGAGCGAAAGAGACCGCCGCACACGTTCCCTTTATGGCCGACTGGTTGAGTGGTAGCCGAATCGGAGTCTCCTTGCATCCCATATGTCAGACGACTTCTTCTTGCTCCACCACATTTTCACATTCAACGTCTACCCCAGGTGGAGTAACCGTAGTGAGTGTACGCGCCTTATGGTGGACTTCTTGTATCAGGTGGGGCAAAGGGCAAACCTGTGCGTGCCTTCATTCGTGTTGCGACAGATAGTGTAGGGTGTATGCTAGAGGAGGAGGACTGAGTCGCTCCCATACGGCCGAATCATATGCAGGATTGCACGTGAGTTTGGTTATGGCCTTGGCGCGGAGATGCCGGTGCCATTCCATCATATCAATGAAGTTACCCTCAATCAGATGGAGATTGGGCCATGGCAACGCCAAGCTCGACTTAAGGAGAGCAAAGATGAGACCGAGAGCAAAGAAGAAGAGAGTGAGGAAGAAGTTGGGGCCAAGATCCAAGAAGAGGAACAAGAAGAGGAAGAGCCAGAGGCCCAGAGCACACATGAGAGCTCCCCTCCTGCGGTACCAGGGCAGGCTTCTGGTCAGGCTCCTTGGGATACTCATATAGCTCTCCTGGAGGAGGATCATGCTTCCCTACGACAGGGCCAGGTTACCTTGTGACAGGACATTACGGACCTGCGAGGCTTTGTGAAGAGCAAGTTCAAGAAGGTGACCAGCACCTTAAAATCTATCCTGTGTTGCCTACAGGATAAGGGTGCCCCTCCTCCATCGCCAGACTCGGACGAGTGATTAGATTTTAGATGTTTGTAGGTCATATGTAGGTTGTTTTATGTTTTCTGTTTGTGAGCCTAAGAAGGCTTAGTAGTTGGTTTATGTTGCAGTTGTAGCTTTGGCTAGCTTAGTTGCCCATGTGTTTCTTGTCATGATGCATGTGAGGATATATCTCTTGTATTATGACAGATTTTGATTAAATGAAATGCATGGAGTTTCTTTGATTTATTATGTGAATGATTATGTGGTGTGTTTGTGTTATTGCTGAAACTGACTGGGTTGCACCCTATTTTGAATATAGGGAATGCCACCTAAGGTAACTCAATGCACGATAAGTCTTACGCTGGGTGAACCGATGGATCGGGTCCCTCCCCAGAGTGATGATCATATGGACCCTGCTGTGGGCCTGATTCATGAGACTACACCTGAGTCTCAGCCTTTTGAAGGTCCTACAGTCGGACGACTACCTTTCACACAGCCAGTTAGAGAGCAGTACCGCGCATCTTCCTTGATGCAGTATGTGCCTCAGCCTGCTCCACCTCCTGATAGGTTTAAGCAGTTGATGACCATGATGCACCGTAACATCAGCAGCTTTTGACTACCATTGCAGGGGCCTTAGCCTAGGGTGGGAGTGCGACTCCACCTGCGTCATCTGTACATCTAGCCGAGGATGCTGGGACTTCGACTCAGGATGAGGGTATGGCTCATCCTGCACCATCTTCTTACCTTACGGGGTGTGCTGCTGATACTAGAGGCCTACTTGAGTGATTCCAGCGCTTGCGGCCTCCTACTTTTACAGGTTCTCACAGACTCGAGGAGGCCGAGTATTGGCTCGACCGTGTCTCGAAGATATTGAGGATGCTGCACTACTCGGAGTCTGAGCAGGTTGAGTTGGTCACTTTCATGTTCGAGAGGGAGGCCAGCTTATGGTGGGATAGTATATTACGTACGGTTGCAGTTGGCTACATTTGGACTTGGGCAGCATTCGAGTTCCGATTCCATGAGAAATACTATCCGCAGACCTACCGACACAAGAGGGAGAACGAGTTTCTGTGCCTCAGACAGGGAGGCATGTCAGTTACAGAGTATGAGCATCGATTTACAAAGTTGGGCATATACGTCCCTACGATACTTGCTGACGAGAAGATGCATACGACGATTTTCTGAGGGCTTGCGACCTGACATTCGGTCGAAGATATGTTATGTCAGCATACCCTCTTATGCCGAGCTAATACATATGTCCATGCGGGCAGAGAAGGATGTTGATCGACTGACACATTCTCGTGGCCCTATGGTTGCTAGGCCATGACCAGATGCTCAGGGCAGGCCACTCCTTGGTAAGAGGCCTCGCATCGATTCTCCTCCTAGGGCTACAGTGCCAGTACTTCCGATGAGGCACCCAGGTTGACCTGTACTTACTGTGGGAGACCTGGTCACACTTCAGAGAGCTATTTTACTCGGATGAGGGATAGCGGATTTTCACCACCGCAGAAGATCGAATGTCCTCGCCCACAGGCATTATCCGCTGCACCATTACGATCAGCTCCTGCGCATCCTTCTTTCAGACCTACCGTACCTCAGTTCCGGCCGCCTCAACGGCCCATGGTACCACGGCTGAACCGTCCACAGTAGGCTCGGGTGCATGCGCTCATAGCTGAGGCATCCGAGGTATCAGACGGTAGTCCTATGGCTTTCGAGGTTACAGTACAGATTGCAGGTATTTTCATTTTCTTACTGGTGGACACTGGGTCCACTACTTCCCTCATTTCATGTACAACAGTCAAGAGACTGGGATTGGCTATAGCCCCCGCGAAGGGGACGACTCTCATTATGGCTACGGGAGATTTTTTCGACATTACTAGAGTCTGCGAGAGTTGTTTGATAGACTTGGGTAGCAGGACAGTAACTGTTGACCTGTTGGTTGTCTCCCTATTCCACTACGATGTTATACTTGGTATGGATTGGCTCACTGAGATGCGAGCCAAGATTGACAGCGAGATTAGGTTGGTGACAGCCTATGGACCTGAGGGCACAACTTTCACCTTTTCGGTTCAGGTTAGTCATCCTTCTCGACTGAGTTGTTTCACTGCTCTGTTGGATTATGATGATGATCCAGGAATGAGAAACATCCCTGTAGTACGAGATTTTGATGATGTATTCAGGTCGATCCCGGGGCTACCTCCTCGGCGTGACATCGACTTTACTATCGATCTAACGCCCGGTGCGACACCCATTTCACTACCGACGTATCGTATGCCTCCATGTGAGATGGAGGAACTGAGGAGGTAGATTGATGAGCTACTAGAGAAGGGTTTTATCCGCCCTAGCGTGTCACCTTGGGGAGCGCCCGCGTTATTTATAAAGAAGAAGAATGGTACTCTGCGATTGTGTATTGATTATCGCAGGCTGAATTAGGTGATGGTAAAGAACAAGTATCCCTTGCCCAGGATAGATGACTTGTTTGATCAGTTGAGAGGGGCGCAGTACTTCTTGAAGATTGATCTTCAATCCGGGTATTACCAGGTGCGCGTCAGGGATGAGGATGTGCAGAAGACAGCTTTCAGGACTAGCTTTGGCCATTATGATTTCCTCGTGATGTCGTTCGGTCTTACGAACGCACCAGCCGTGTTCATGGACTTGATGAACAGGGTACTTCGGCCATTCCTCTATCGATTCATCATCGTATTCATTGATGTCATCTTGATATACTCCAGGAGTCGAGAGGAGCATGAGGAGCACTTGCGCTCAGTCCTGGATGCTCTTAGATGGCATCAGTTGTTTGTTCAGTTCAGGAAGTGTGACTTCTGGAAGGAAGAAGTCAAGTTCCTAGGACACGTGGTGTCTAAGGAAGGCATAGCGGTGAACCTTGCCAAGGTAGCCGCAGTTCAAGGTTGGGAACAGCCTGGTTCAATCACTTAGGTGAGGAGTTTTCTGGGACTAGCAGGCTACTATTGACATTTCATTCGAGATTTCTCGAAGATCACCAGACCTCTATCTCAGTTAACACGGAAGGATTTGAAGTTTGCCTGGAATGCAAAGGCTGAAGCAGGCTTTCAAGAGCTGAAGGACAAGTTGACATCCGCCCCTGTGTTACTATTGTCAGAGCAAGGGGTCAAGTATACGATATATACAGACTCGTCTAGCGTTGGTCTGGGTTGTGTCCTTATGCAGAAGGACAGGGTGATTTCGTTTGCCTCGAGACAGTTAAGGAAGCACGAGGAGAATTACCCTACCCACGACCTTGAGTTGGCAACTGTCATTTTTGCATTGAAGCTCTGGAGACATTACCTCTACGGAGAGGAGTTCGAGCTCTTTTGCGACCACAAGAGCCTCAAGTACATATTCACGCAACGAGACCTGAATATGAGGTAGCGGCGATGGATGGAGACTTTAAAGGACTTTAAATTTGAAGTTTTCTACCATCCAAGCAAGGCGAACCTTGTGGCTGACGCGTTGAGCTGCAAGAAGGCGGTAGAGTTTGCGGCTCCACTGATGGTAGCTGAGTGGGACATGGTTGAGTTTTTATGAGACTTTAAGTAGAAACTCATTGTGGAGGAGCCATTTGAGGTTATCGCACACGTTCAGGTGCGACCTCTCATCGATGATAGGGTCATCGCGGCGCAGAGGGATGATGAGCGTCTGACTGAGCTTCGAGAGCAGGCCAGTGACGATGTAGACGCCGAGTGGCGAGTTGAAACGGATGAGGCTTACGTTATCGTGGCCGCCTATGCGTCCCAGATATCCCTGACTTGAGACGAGAGATTCTCGAGGCTGCGCACAGTTCTAGGCTTGCGATGCATTCAGGCAGCACAAAGATGTATCGTGACGTGAGGAGGACCTATTGGTGGGATGGTATGAAGACGCACATCACAGATTTTGTGTCCCGTTGTCTCACTTGCCAGCAGGTGAAGGTAGAGCATCGCCGACCTCCTGGTCTCCTTCAACCTATGCCTATAGCTGAGTGGAAGTGGGACTTTATTTCTATAGATTTCATTTCAGGACTGCCGAAGACTAGGAAGGGACATGATTCCATATGGGTGATCGTCGACCATTTGACGAAGTCGGCGCACTTCCTTCCGATCAGAGTCACGAACTCTACAGACGAGTTGGCCAGGCTATATATCAGAGAGATAGTGCGTCTACACAGAGTTCCCTTAGAGATCGTGTTGGACAGAAACACGCACATTACTTCTATTTTCTGGACTCCAGGAAGCTATGGGTGTGAAGTTGAAGTTCAGTACTGCATTCCACCCATAGACAGACGGACAGACAGAGCGAGTGAACCAGATTCTAGAGGACATGCTGCGGGCTTGCGTATTGGATTTCAAAGAAAGTTGAGATGCTTCTCTTCCATATGCGCAGTTCACGTACAACAATAGTTTCCAGGCGAGTATCGGTATGGCACCTTACGAGGCCTTGTATGGGCGCCCTTGCCGAGCACCTCATTACTGGGCAGAGGTCGGTGAGCGCAGATTGATTGGCCCAGTGATAGTGCAGGCGACCTCAGAGAAGATTGACATCATCAGACACTGACTTCTTACAGCGCAGAGCAGACAAAAGAGTTATGCCGATACGAGACGACGCCCGCTAGAGTTCACGGCTGGGGTCACGTATTTTTGAGAGTTTCCCCTATGAAGGGAGTTCTTGGGTTCGGGAAGAAGGGGAAACTAGCATCGTGATTATTGGTCCAATTCAGATTCTTGACTGTGTGGGTGCAGTGGCATATCGTCTGGCTTTGCCTACGCTTCTCGCGAGGGTACACAACATATTTCATATTTCTATGCTAAAGAAATACGTTCGTGATCCTTCCCATATCATTAGATGGGAGCAGGTGCAGTTAGGTGAGGATGTTACATATATATTGCTACGGACGCGTATATTAGACAGGAAGGAGCAGGTATTGCGTAGCAAGGTCATCCCCCTTGTGAAGGTATTGTGGACGCATCACACTGAAGAAGAGGCTACTTGGGAGATAGAAGCTGAAATCAGAAAAAACTACCCACAGCTTCTCGAGGAGTACGAAAAGGTATAAATTTCGAGGATGAAATTTATTGTTTAAGAGGGGTAGATTGTAACGTCTCGAAAAAATCCGTAAAGAGATCCGAGTACCACCTCGATCAGAAATCACTTAGGATTAGTTCCTTTAGAAATTAAGCGTAAGATAACTAGCGCTATGTTAGATTAGCTGTGAAATTAGCACTGATTGCTTTAAATACGTTCTGCAAGACCCAAAACTTGTGGAATTGTTAACGCTATAATGTCCTAAAACCTAGGATCAAACTCTAAACCCGTTTGCTCTCAGGCACCCTTTTAAACCTTGTAATGGATTCTCACCGCGCATCGTGAGTCCGTTAGCAATGAACTTAGACCATTATGACTGCGTAGTTGGACTTGACTACCACCACGAAAATCAAGCCCAACTGATGTTCTGAGGCTATTTCGTTGAGTCTGGAGCAAGGAGTGTGAGAAAGAGTGAAATTCTTTAACAAATAAATGTGATTTAAATAAATATGGCACGTGACGCTTGCGGGTTAAGTATAAGCATTCAGTCAGTGTACTTGGAATCCTCGATTGAGTATCAGTGACCGCTGAACTGAAACTGGTCCGCCACGTGCGATCTGGGAACACTATCGGACTGAAAACTTAATGTGAACAGGATCCAACATCCATGAGCTTAAGTCCGACCGCATTTAGTCAGGGGACCTCCAGAAACGTTCTTTTGGATCGGAAGAGACCCGATTTGGATATATCCCAAGTATACTTTGGTTTAAAGTCTAAATAGGTGACTTTCTAACCTATTTAAGGACCATAAACCCTCTCACACCCCTCCCATACGAATTTGTAAAAACCTAGAGAAGAGAAGAGAGAAAAGAGAGAGATTCTGTGAGAGTTGTGAGGAAAGTTTCCTGGCACTCGATCCTGCTTCTACACGTTCCTAATCACCATGTTCTAATCACTCTTCCAGTGATTTCGACTTCATTCTAGGTAAGAAAACCCTAACCTCAACCTGTTTTAGGGATTCCATCGATACAAGTAGCGAAGTAACTGATTTATCTTGTGATATAGGTCGTCATACAGACATTGACAAAGCGTAGAGTTACTATTCAATTCTTTAAGCTTCTACGGCATAAGGTGAAGATTCTAGATGTTTAGGTTAGCTGTTTTCAAAGCTTTTAATGCCGTTTAATAGTAGATTATTGACAAGAATGTTGTTTGACATGTAGAACATGCTGTCTGTTTTCCATTTCGATTACGTACGGAGAATATGAGATTTAGGGTATTTTAGGCATTTGTAGGAAATATGCTATACGTCCGTATTTTGCTAAAATGATTAACATGTTTATTTGTCATGTTATTATACAAGATATGCGTGTATGATCTATTTGGCGAAGAGATTCGTCCTAATGCACACTTTGGGTCGACATACGCTATGTAGACAAATGTGTGTAGACTAAGTGTTTGTATAAATGTTTGTATTAGTAAGTATTGAGTAAATGTTGTTGTAGATTAGTTTGAGATTAGATTCTCAACTAATATGATGATGCACATGATTTCCTCCATGTTGTTATATTGAATTAGTTTCCTTATATGGAATACATGTGTTTGGTTGATTTGTTTACGTTGTATGTTATAACATGTTGTTTACATGCTTAGATTGTTCGTATTTCATTTCTGTTACTCTCATATGATCACTGATGTAGACTACAAGTGCTTGGGGCTATGCTCTAGTCCAGACAGTCGGTAATAGATTCGAATTCGTGGTTGGCTTCTATTTGTCACGAAGGATGCGTTGATGAACGTGAGTCGTTCTTTGGTTGGCGGCAGTGGTTAGGCCACACGAGGTGTTTTATGCACTTCATGTCGCTCAACTTGAGGTGCGCTCGTACTAGTCGAGCTCGGCAAGCAACCCGACTAACCATTGTATGTTCACCTTGTATTGGTCATAACTGCTTGAACCTAGGGTACTGAACTTACTAGTAAAAACCTTGTTAACCATGGTACCTTGATCCATAAAGACTCATGAGCCGGGCATGGTGGTATGGTATACCGTGGTCGAGCTGTCGGCCTACGCTGGGGCCACAAGCCTCTCTGTAGTGACCAGTGAGCACCTTAGACTCGTGAGACGATTGTGGTGGTATGGGACACTACATTCGAGCTGTCGGCCTACATTGATTGGTGACGAGCCCTTTGTAATGACCTCGAGCTTATTCTGAGTCTACGTGAGGCGACGACCCTTCCGTAGCAACAAGAGTACAACTAAGCCTGTATTGAGAAGGTGATGGGGGAGCGGTGCAACGAGTGCGATCAACAGCCTTGACAACCCTTGTAGTGATCTAAAAATATACCATCGTATGAGATTACTAGGAGTGACGACCCTAGACAGGATCTGTGTTGGGATTGATATAAGGGAAGTACCGTAGTTTCCTAATCCTGTTGTTTGAAAGGACTAATAACAACTCGGTAATCATATCCACATCGCACTGCATGTGCCTGGAAGATGTGGAGCACTGAGGGAAGAAAGCATGCCGCGGACGTAAGATGGTGTTGCATGAGGGAGTATGTCGGTGAGGGCAGCCATCATGTCATTTCATTCTTGCATTAACAACAGTATATAGGAATGACTGATTGTTTGCTTTACTATTATCGCGTAATTGATTTGATAACATGCTAATCTTTATTCTATGATTCCACTGAGTTGATCACTCACTCCCACGTTACGGGACGGTATTTGCAACACCAACCAGACTCTGTCTTAGATGCAGGTTGTGAGGCGATTCAGGAGGAGAAGCCAGACTACTACGAGGATCAGGATGAGTTCTCGTACATGCAGTTTTCTGACGGCTTCGTATAGGTGGTCTGGATCGGCGGGATTTTTGCTAGTGGACTATCATATGACATTTTGATTTTGGTTTGATATATGTATATGTGACTCAGAGATGTATTCATACTTTGGAGACAGTTCGAGATTGTTTTGTTTTTCATACAGTGATATATATATTCTTCAGTCTTCCGCTTGCGTTTTATCACTGGATTTGGAGTATGAATTGCAGTTTTGGTATAATCTCACTCAAGTTAATGCACTAACTCAGACAACATTGAATCATAAGCATATTTCTTGCATAAGTGATGGTCTGAAACTCGGGAGTTGGGTTTCTACACGACCCCCGGTTTTCATGGTGTTACAATAACCTAGGTCCGGTTTAATCCAAATCATGCTCTGATACCAACTTGTAACGCCCTAAAAATCGAGGGTCGTGTAGAAACCCAACTCCCGAGTTCCAGACCATCACTTATGCAACAAATATGCTTATGATTCGATGTTTTCTGAGTTAGTGCATTAACATTAGTGAGATTATACCAAAACTGCAATTCATACTCCAGATCCAGTGATAAAACACAAGTGGAAGACTGAAAGATATATATATCGCTGTATGTAAAAAAAAATAATCTCGAACTATCTCCAAAGTATGAATATAACTCTGAGTCACAAATACATATAATAAACCAAAATTAAAGGTCACGTGATATGGATATGATTATCGAGTTGTTATTAGTCCTTTCATATAGCAGTATTGAGAAACTAAGGTACTTCCCTTATATCAATCCCAACACAGATCCTGTCTAGGGTCGTCACTCCTAGTAATCTCATACGATGATATATTTCTAGGTCACTACAAGGGCTGCCAGGGCTGTTGCTCGCACTCGTTGCACCGCTCCCCCATCACCTTATCAATACAAGCCTAGTTGTACTCTTATTGCTACGGAAGGGTCATCGCCTCACGTAGACTCAGAATACGCTCGAGGTCACTACAAAGGGCTCGTCACCAATTAGAGTAGGCCGACAGCTCGAATGTAGTGTCCCATACCACCATAATCTGCTCACGAGTCGGAGATGCTCACTGGTCACTATGGGGAGGTTTGTGGCCCCAGCGTAGGCTGAAAGCTCGACCACGGTGTCCCATACCACCATGCCCGGCTCATGAGTCTTAATGGATCAAGGTACCATGGTACTGGTAAGTTCAGTACCTTAGGTTCAAGCAGTTATGACCAATACAAGGTGAACATACAATGGTCAGTCGGGTTTCTTGACGAGCTCAACTAATACGAGCGCACCTCAAGCTGAATGACAAGAAGCGCATAAAACACCTCGTGTGGCCTAACCACTGCCGTCAACCCAAAGCATGACTCGGGTCCGTCGCGCGTCCTTCGTGGCAAGTAGAAGCTAACCACAAATTCAAATCTATTACCGACTGCCTGGACTAGAATATAGCCCCAAGCACTTGTAATCTACATCAAGGATCATATGAGAGTGACAGAAATGAAGCACAAATAATCCAAGCATGTTACCACATGTTATACATACAACATAAGAAAATCAACCAAACATGAGCATTTCATATGTATAAAGAAATCAATTCAATATAACAAACATGGAGGAAATCATGTGCATCATCATATTAGTTGAGAATCCAATCTCAAAACTAATCTACAGCAACATTTACTCAATACTTACTAATACATACTTTTATACAAACACTTAGTCTACACACATTTGTCTGCATAGCGTATGTTGACCCAAAGTGTGCGTTAGGGCGAATCTCTTCGCCAAACAGATCATACACACATATCTTGTATAATAACACGACAAATAAGCATGGAAATCATTTTAGCAAAATACGGACGTATACAGTATTTCCTACAAATACCTAAAATGCCCTAAATCTCATATTCTTCGTATGTAATCGAAATGGAAAACAGACAGCATGTTCTACATGTCAAACAGAGTTCTTGTCGATAATATACTATTAAACGACATTGAAATCTTTGAAAACATTTAACCTAAGCATCTAAAATCCTCACCTTTGGCCGTAGAAGCGTATCGAATCGAATAAGAACTCTACGCTTCGTCAACGTCGATATGACGACCTAATTTACAAGTTAAGTGAGCTACTTCGCTACTTGTATCGATGGAATCCCTAAAACAGGTTGAGGTTTGGGTTTTCTTACCTAGAATGAAGTCGGAATCACCAGAGGAGTGATTAGAACACGGTGATTAAGTACGTGTAGAAGTAGGATCGAATAACAGGAACGTTTCCTCACAACTTCCACACAATCTGTCTCTTTTCTCTCTTATCTTTTCTAGGCTTTTTGTAAATTCGTATGGGAGAGATGTGAGAGGGTTTAAGGTCCTTAAATAGGTTAGAAAGTCACCTATTTAGACTTTAAACCAAGGTATACTTGGGTTATAGCCAAATCGGGTCTTTCCCGATCCAAAAGAGTATTTCTGGAGGTCCCCTGACTGAATGCGGTCAGACTTAAGCTCATGGATGTTGGATCCTGATCACATTAAGTTTTCAGTTCGATAGTGTTCCCAAATCGCACGTGGCGGACCAGTTTCAGTTTAGCGGTCACTGAGACTCGATCGAGGATTCCAATTACAATGACCTGAGTGAGAAATTTCCCTGATCCGAGGGTGTATTTGGGTCAGATTCTGACAGTCTGAATGCTTATTCTTAACCTGCAAGCGTCACGTGCCAGATTTATTTAAATCATATTTAATTTATAAAGATTTCAGTCTTTCTAACACTCCTTGCTCCAGGCTCAATGAATAGCCTCAGAACATCAGTTGGGATTGATTTTTGAAATGATTGTTAAGTCCAACTAAGCGGTCATAATGGTCTGAGATTGTAGATATCAGACTTTCGACGCGTGGTCTAGACCCAATACGAAGTTTCAAAGGGTTCATGAGAGCAAATGAGTTTAGAGTTTGATCCTAGGTTTCAGGATGTTATAGCGTTAACAATTTCACAAGTTTTGGGTCTTGCAGAACGTATTTAAAGTGATCAGTGCTAATTTCATAGCTAATCTAACATAGAGCTAGTTGTCTTACGCTTAATTTATAAAGGAATTGATCCTAAGTGATTTCTGTCTAATGTGGTACTCGGGTCTCTGTACGGATTTTTCGAGACGTTACAACATCAAACTGATCGAGATATGGGCGGAAGACCTCGTTCATTAGCTGCTTGAAGACCACAGGTGCATTGGTCAGTCCAAAGGACATGACCTAGAACTCAAAATGACCATAACGCGTCCTGAATGCCGTCTTCAGAATATCCTCATCTCGGACCAGAATCTGATGATTACCGGAACGCAGGTCAATCTTCTAAAAGAACTGTGCACCCTGCAACTGATCGAACAAATCATCAATCATCGGGAGCGGGTACTTGTTCTTGATCGTGACTTTGTTAAGCTCGCGGTAATCTACACAGAGCCTCAATGATCCATCCTTCTTCTTCACGAAGAGTACCTGCGCTCCCCACGGCGAACTGCTCAGACGGATAAAGCCTAACTCGCACAACTCGTCCAACTGCTTCTGCAGTTCCCACAACTCCAATGGTGTCATGCGATACGGGGCCTTCGAGATAGGAGTGGTACCGGGCACGAGATCAATCTAAAACTCGGTTAGTTGACGAGGCGGTAATCCCAGAATCTCCTGGAACACATCGAGAAAATCACAAACTATGGGCAAATGGTCGATGCTCACCGCTATGGGCTCCTCTATGGAACACGACATAAAATAAGATAATGACCCTTCTCTGGGCTTTACAATGAACTGGAACTGTGGCACGCCGGGTATATAAAACATAACTATCCTCGCGGAGCAGTCCAATATGGCATAGTACTCGGCAAGCCAATCCATGCCCAGGATAACATCAAAATTTAACATCGGCAGTACGTACAAGTTGACGGGCAAGAAAATTCCTCCCACTAACACGGGGCAAGACGGACAGAAACGGCCTAATAATGTAGTCTTCCCCAAGGGCGTTGATACAATTAACCCCTCTCGAGCAGACTCTGTCAGCAGTCCAGTCGAACGAAAGAATCCCTCAGACATAAACAAGTGCGAAACACCGGAATCAAATAAAACCCAAGCGATGTATGCAGAGACTGAAAGTATACCATCGACGACCCCTCCAAATGACTGTGGATCCTGCTGAGCCGCATAGAACCTAGCCTGAGCCAGCTGGGGAGGTGTTTGTCCCCTCTGAGCATGCTGCTGCTGCTGCTGGGGTCACTGAGGTGGTCAAAACTGCTGCATTTGCTGCTGCGGCCTCGAAGCATGATGCTGATGCTACTGCTGAGATGGCCTCGGTGGTGGGGGCTGTTGTTTCTGCTGCTGTGGGGGTCTCTACTACGGCTGTGGTGGAGGCTGTTGTGGACCTCTCTGCTATTGTTGGGGCTAGGACACTACCACATATAGTGTCCCGTCGCACCGCACCTAAAATAAGTGTCGGTGAACTGCCTTGGAGGTGGTGCTTCAAGTGCTGCTAGCGCTCAAAAGGCTGGGCGACCTGTGCGCATCTGCTGTGGTCGACATTACTAAAAATCACTGGAAGGAGCCTACATCTTTCGATCTCTCCTCTGACCGTGAACAGACTGAGAACCGGCCCACTCAGCCTCAAAACTCTGAGCCTTCCGTACCACTCCCTTAAAAGTCAGGAGCTCATGCCCGATAACACGAACTCAAAGAACGTAACGTAAGCCATCCTCGAATCGGCAGGCTCTCCACTCCTCATCATCAACCAGATATGGTGTAAATCTGGACAGCGCTACAAAGCGAGCCGCATACTGAGCCACTGTCATATCACCTTGCACCAAGGCCTCGAACTCCAACGCTCGCTGTCGTCGGATGTGATCAGGAAAGTACTGTCGGTCAAACTGATCCATGAAATCCTCTCAAGTTCATACAAAATTGATGCCTACTGCTCGGGAGACTGATGTCCACCAATGCTCAGCCTCACCATGGAGAAGAAATACGGCTAATCGAACTCGCATCTCAGTCGTACATCCCATCGTCTCGAATATCTTCTCCACATCGATGCGCCATCTCTCAGCTACCGTCGGGTCTGGCTCACCCTAGAAACGCTGGGGATAGAGCTGTCAAAACTCACGAAGGAGGGTGCTTTCTCGCTCCTACTCTGCCTGGGCCGGTGAAATGACTGGGTGCCTGCCCTGCCCCTTGAGTGCATTCGTCACAGCCTGTAACATCTGTTACAATTAAGAGGCACTCATGGATACGGTCGGGTCCACACCAGTCTCTGGTGGAGGAGCTGCATCCATAGGTTAGGCAGTAGGAATCTCTGGTGGTGGAGTGGGCATCGTAGGTGGTAAGGCAGGAGCCGCGGGAGTCTCAGGTGGTGGTGCGGGAGTCGATCGGGTCACTCTCTCATGCTTCATGTCATACAGGAAAGAGCAAAGGCTCCTATCAACTTTTAAAAGCTCTCAAAGGCACGCACGTTAAGGGTGGATAATAAAAGATCATTAGGCTATCCGAACTTCGTGACTTGGTCATTCTAAACTCGTAACAAACATGTAATGTTATTCTTGGTTATTCTCAAGTTATGCTTTGATACAAACTTTTGTCATACCACAAACTCAAAAACTAGGCTCACAAAATTCTCGATTGCAGAATCTGGCACCGATAGCCTCCGTAAAATCCCATTCTCAGCTCCCAACGCCCATTCGCCAGGTTTCGATCCTAGGGTGCTACGAGGAGGATTTTCAATGTCAGTTTGATTCAAAATAAGCATAACCAAAGGAATAACCTACAAACAACAACTAAAAATACCATTACATTTTCACTATGATAAAACACTTTACAAGTACAATGAGCATAAAGGGAAATACAATGATAGTGGGCGATAACTCCAAAATGATCTACAAAGCGCTCATGCCTCAGCGCTGCTGTGCTCTAACGTCACCTACACACAACGGTCGTGCATAAGCTTATAGAAAGCTTAGAGGGTGGTGAAAGTGTGTGCGTAAGGTAGTAATATGATCATGCAATATCAGAGTAATGCGAAATATGCAGATGGATCCATGAATACCATTAGTTGTACCAAAGCTATGCGATGCAAGACATGAATGATATCGGCCATACCAAGGCCATGCGATATAAAATGTAACTCAAGCATACAAATCCTCATCTAAGTTCAAATATCAATACAACTCAAATTTGGGATATCACCGGGGTCTAGTACACTCTAAACCAAATCGTCGTCCCATCGTGCACAATAAGGTAAGTGAAAGAGACCTCACTATCTATTTGTCAATATTAGGCTCGACTCATCGATGGCGGACCAATTCCTCTAGCTGGTCAAACTTAGCCTAGCTTTGCCCCTAACTCGTAGACGGGTAAGGCCGCACCCCCTTCCAACCGACCACGACACAGTGAAAAGTGCGACCGTCTGGTAATTGGTTCTCGGCTCTCCTGTACCCAATCTGTCTAAATGTTAGAGCAACCTCTTGGTACCATAAAGGTTTAGGAACTTTCACCCAGGGATATTTATATCACCCTATGTAGAATAATATTTTTGCTATCCAATCCCACCAACTACGATACGCCTGTAGAGGCTACGGCCCTGATGTCGCTAGAGCGTATAGTAACCATATCACACAATACAAAATGCATGAATCACACTATCCAGTCATGTAATAAATCCTGCGCATATCGTGTGCTCAAGTAGGGAAACACCACCTAATCGAAAGCCCATAAACAACCTATGAAAAGGTATATGCTATGATCAGTCACTTCTCATACCAAGCATACATATGATGCGTATGATCATGAGTCATGAAACTATACTAAACATGTAATAGAGTAATGAACTATCCTTACAACACAGATGGGCCTAGAAGGCCTACACGCAACAATTACGGGCCTATTAATGGTCCTAGGGAGAGTCGTAATGCGAACAATTAACCAACATTATACTTGCAATGTGGACGTTAAACCAACATTGCTCCCAAGGCACAACTGTCGTAAACATCATTACATAATCCGGGTTGGGATCACACATTGCAATGGACTTTAGGTACATCCCATTGAGCCTTAAAGACATCAAATGGGCCATATCATATGGGCCTTATTTTCATCAAGTGGGCCACATCAATGGGCCGTACCAATGGGCCTTATGTGCATTGCAATGGGTCATAACCCGTGGGCCTTAGAATGCATCAAATGGGCCTAATCTCATGGGTCTTATATGTAATAAATGGGCCACACCAATTGGGCCCCATATGTACATCAAATGGGCCTCAACCCATGGGCCTCACATATATATATATATATATATATATATATATATATATATATATATATCAAAGTGGGCCTCAACCATGGGCTACAAATACATTGAATGGCCCCATAACATGGGCCTTACATCCACATCAAAGTGGGCCCCAATGGACTACCACAAATACATTAAGATGGGCCTCAAAGCATGCCAAGGTGGGGTCCACTTAGACTATGGATCTGGCTCATTCTTTAGCTCATGTTATGAGCTTTCAAAATGGGTGGACGGACTGGATGTAGCACATGCATCATGGTGGGTCCCACCAGCCATCCAGCAGCATGAAAATGGCTGGACGACATGGTAAAACACATACATCCCTGTGGACTCCACCGTCTGGGCGGACGGTGGGAATAAGGCACATACATCATTAGGGGTCCCACGTGGGGCCCACCCTAATGTTTGTTTTCCATCCAATCTGTTGGTAAGATCGTACAGACCTGGATGAAAAGGAAAAGTAAATTCCATATTAATCTAAAACTTTTGTCGGCCCCAAAATGGTTTCAATGGTAAACACTCAATCAACACTGTTCCTCATGGTGTGGGTTGCCTAAGGTTTGGATGCGGCTAAAACTTGGAGGGGGCCCACTTCAAGGAGGGGCCCACCTCATGAACGGGTCAAATGCCAATAAACATCAAGGTGGGGCCCACAGATGGAGCCGTGGGTTCCCTGGCGTCCGCCCTCCTACAAGGCGCAGGCGCTACCTATGCTTGCAACAGCAGCACCTCCTACTCCAAATTTTTTTTTAAAAACCTTTATTTTTTTGAGAGATTTTGAGTGTGGGGCCTGCTCCAAGTGAATTCACTCTAGCCAAAGGATTCCACAGCTCGTAACAAATCCAACGAGCCCAATATTGAGTATTTTTTTGATGAATAGAAATTTCAGGGTAGATTTCAACTGTGAAAACCATCATTTGCTATGTTATGGCCTGTTAGAACCTTGGATTGAATATGTTTTTCAGTTCAATGCCTAAAATGAGGCAAGGAAAGAGATGGACGGCGTGGATTGAATACCTATATCAAGGTAGGGTGTTTATGAGTGGGCCACCCCATGATCTTGTAACCAAGCTAATATTTGTGTTTTCACAGAGACGTCCAGCGTCCCTGGACGCTGAACGATCCTCACAACAGAGGTGGGCTATATTCAAGTGGTCCACCACATGATGAATGGTGTGGGTACAACACACATAAGGTGGACCCCACTCATAGACAGCTTGGGTAAAATACTTACTTCATGATGGGTTCCATTCAAGTGGGCCACACGGCCAAATCATCACACAAAGACATAAAAAAAAAGAGGAAAGAGAGAGAGATAGAGAGTGGGACACGCGTGATGGAGGGACCCTGACACTATGGGCCCTCCCTTGCAACCAAACATACATCAAGTGGGTCCCATTACACATGGGTCCATTAAATTCAAAATCCAACGGTGGAGATCCCTTCTCCACTAAAATAAATGGTCTAGATAACCTTAGGTATACAAGAAAAATAAACATCATGATGGGGTCCATGGAGAATGGCCCCATCATGGAATGATCATGATGATCAAAGTGGGTCATCGGCCACATCTTAGGGTCCCAAGTGAGATCCAAACCATTGATCGGTTGGCCTCACTTGGCCCATCTTAAAAATATAAAAAACTACTCTTATCAAGCACCCACCGTTCTATCTTCTTACTCCCTTGGGTTCCTTAGCTCCTTAGCTTCGATTCTAATGGAGGAGATGAGGTTTGGATGGTTGAGATGGGAGATGAAGGGGTAGGAAAGGTGGGCCACACTTGGAGCTTGGAAGAGCTTGGAGAGGCTCACACGTATGGAGTATTCTCTCTTTCTTGGGAATGAGTTTGAAAATGAGAGAGAGACTTGTAAAGAGAGAGAGAGTGATGGGTGATGGAGTGATGGATGTGGTGAGTGATGGGTGTAAGAGACTTTTTATGACTTTTGTGGCCATTTGTGTAAGAAAGGCATGGCAGTGTAAGAGACTTTTTGAATTTGAGGCTTGCTTAGGAAAGGGTGAAAAGTCATGTGTACTTGACATGTACTTAACATGATGGGGTTGATTGATGTGACAAGTCGTAGAGATTCTCTTAGTTTTCGTAACGCACGGCATTTTCCTCACACTGAACGTTGGCCCACATCTCCTGACCAGGGTATCGCCTCGGCGCCTGAGTCACAGCATCGGAACCGTAGCTACGGCACGGTTGCTATGGTAAAGGTGTTGGGTTAAGTCAACTCGGGTTGACAGCGTGCGAATCAAGGTCACGTGCAAATATCGGTTAAGGGTCGAAGGTTGCCGAAATTCGACCGAGAAGACCACGAAAGTCTATGAAACGGTACGGTCTAAGATACAGGTCTTACAAATGTTGTTGGAGTTTAAGTCAAAGTTTTCTCAACTAGTCAAGCAGGAGCTTAGACGAGTCGAAGCAAAGCTTGGACTAGTCGAAGATCATGCAAATTCACTTTAAAACATAGATTCTCTTCGTTCTTGACCTGGTTTTCTTAGAACTTTGGCATGTGAATTCTTCATTCTTGGTCTTCTAAGATCCAATCTTTAGCTTGGTGATTCTCAAGCGTTAAATCCATTCTTTTAGTATCCTTTTCAATCCAAGCTCTTAAATTCACCTTACAACACAAACATGATTAAAATAAAACATTAAGCATTATTATGTTCATAAAACTAAGTAATAAATAGGGGATAATATGAAATATTTAACCCTCAACTATTCATCCTCCGATATTTCTACTGGTTGCATTATCTTGTTATCAACTTTTTTTTCTACATCTCGAGGTAATGATGGCCTTAACTTGTTCATGATGTAGCTAACTTGGATTTACATCTCCAATGAAATGTATATTTCTAGGGTTTGACATAGGTTGAGAATGAAGTGTGTCTTTTTCCTAGCATTTAGTTGAATTTTAATCCTAGCCATGACCGTCTTAAATTCCTGATTTGATTGGATTAGAGACTAATTCATTTGAGCGTAAGAGTTTATGAATGCAATCAATGCATCCTCCACAGATGATCGATTTGGTAGGGGCACATATGGTGCATTATTAGGTGCCCCAAAGAAGTTGTTTTGTGGAGGCCCTTGAGGTGCATTGGGCACATTAATTTGTGGTCCACTCCTTCAACTAAGATTAGGATGGTTACACCAATTTAGATTGTATGTGTTTCCCTTTAGTTGCACAACTGGCCTTTAGTAGTTATTTATAGCATTTTCTTGCCCATGCTCATACATGATATTTTGTATAGCTGGGATTGTTGGACAATCCTTTATGTCATGGTCGGCACCACCATAAATGCTACAAAAATTACCTAGGGAGGTGTTTTCTTTAATCACATCAACCTTCCTAATTTCCAAGACTTCGACCTTTCTAGACAATGCAACGAATTTTATGTTAAGGTCATCTTCCTCTCTTAGAATGTATATCCCCATTTTCTCTCTAAGAATGGGTCTAGTTTTGTTCGGTTTAGCAGAGACATCCCATGTCTAGGTATTCTCTGTTAACATGTCTAGAAAATACCAAGCCTCATTTGATCTTTGTCAAGGAAGGTTCCACCACACATCATCTCTATGAATTAACGGTTATCCATGGTGAACCCCTTTCGGAATGAATCAATCAGGTGTCATGGTTCATAACCATGATGTGGGAAAGTGAGTAGAAGGTCTTTGAAGCGCTCCCAAGCTTGGAAAAACAGTTCATTCCCCTTTTACGAGAATGACATGATTTCCTGTTTCAGTGCATTTGTTTTGTACTCGAGAAATAATTTTTTCAAAAACTCTCTCCTTAAGGTTTTCCATGTAGTGATGGTATGAGGTCTTAAAGAGTTGAGTCATGCTTTGGCCCAGTCCTTTAGAGAAAATGGGAATAACCTAAGTTTGAGTGCATCCCCATTGCCATTGTTCACTTATAATGTTGTAATCACTTCCTCAAAGTCCTTGAGGTGTAAGTAAGGGATTTTAGAATCCAAGCCATGAAATTTAGGAATCAATTGAATCACACCTAGTTTAAAATCAATGTTCCCTGTGTGAGCAGGGAACACAATGTAAGATGGTAAAGTTGATCTCTTAGGATGTAGATGTTCACGTAAAGTCCGTGGTTGGTTTAACACATTCATATGAACTTTATTCTCATCCTCAAGAGGAGGATTGTGTTGATTTTCTCTATTTTGGATTATAGTTGGATTTGGAAGATTTGGATTTGCATTTAGATTATCAACTTGGTTTGTCATGGAATCCAAGTGGTGTTAACTGTCTTTCCTAAATAAATGATTATGGCCTGGGACCAGTCTACCTTCAAAGAAGAGTAGATTGTTTTGATCTCTTCTTCAACGGGACATAAACCATCCATATCATAAAAAATTCAAAACCACAATATCAAATTGCAAGTATGATACTTAAGAGTAAAAATAGAAACTTTCCAACAAGCCAAGCGGCAGAGCCAACCAATGGGGGTTCAAACCATAGAGAAAAATAAATCAAGAAAAAGTAAAACTAATGCAAAAATTAAACTATGCTAATTTGGAAAATAGATTTAGTGAATGATCTTTGTGATCAAACAGCAATAGCAGGACAACTACTAACACTTTGGTGATGAAATCCTAAGCAGGAGCAACCTTATGTCGTAATTAGTGCTTGAAAGACCCCAACTGAATTTACTTTCAAAGTAAAACAACTATTCTATAAAGCAATTCGAAAAAAATCTATATTAGTAAGCAGCAAGATCCGAAGCGGCAGAGCTGACCAAGAAAAAATAAATCCCCACCCTGAAGGTTTAATAAGAAAAATAAAAATTTTGGAGGTATTAGAAAAGAACTTACCTTAGTTATCTTGTGCAAATCCAATCTTCTCATCGTCTCCCGGCAATGACACCAAAAACTTCTCGTATTTCTCCAAGTGTAGAGGTTCACAAGTAGTATCCTGTGAGCACAAGGTCAATCCCAAAGGGAGATGGATTAAGAGAATGAAAAATCAAACACAAAACTAACTAAGTAATGGAAACAGACTTATAAAAATTCTAACTAAACGGATGCAATTGAGAGTATAACTTTAAAATGGAATTCAATTAAATTAAAAACACCCAAGCTTCAAAGTTCCACAAATAGATTAATAATCCATTAATCATGATGACTTTGATAACACAATTAGGATCCGAGCACTATGGTTGGCCTAATCGAAAAATAAAACAGTACAATTATTTGAGTAAATGACATAAGAGATTAGAGAATCATGGATTAGCACCATTAAAATATACCCTCAAGCGCCATTGATTGTAAGCATTCAATATCCATGAGATAATGAATCGAATAATATAGCAGGTTAAGAATATCTCTCATCTAAGAAAGCTTATTGATCTAAGTTAAACCTAAGCATCCACCATATGGATCTCACATGATGGATCAAAAACCTAAACCTAGACAATTAATAACATGCATACACCATTCATCTCATCATTTAAAATAGTCAATCATCACAACTAAAGGATCATTAAGCCCATGTGCTTCCTTTCTAGTTTCGGCTAGAGGGAATTAGATAAATATAATTAAATTGGAAATAGAAAGAAAGTGGAAAGTATTCAACATCATTAGAACTTGAATTGAAACAAATTAAAATACTCAAAAAATTTGTAGCAAATCTGAATTTTACATGTGATTCTTTTCTCAAAAGTGTGTGTGTGTGTGTGTGTGTGTGTGTGTGTGTGTGTGTGTATAACTAATAAGGATCTAAAAAAAAAACTTGTAAAAAAATAATTTCTAAAACCATGAAATTTTAGAGCCCTATCTTCAATGGTTGTGCCCTGTTCTCTTTATAGGCTGCTGGAGGATCTCCTAAAGAATAGGATTGATTTCGTTTATGTAACAATTTGCCTTCACATGCTTTGGTCGTACAAGAGTAAGTGTGGGTCACACATTGATGTATATGTAATATCCATGCCATCCATCTGATACCTCAGATCATTTTAGCCGTTGGACCAAAAAATGAGGAGAATCCAAAACCCAGTGGGCTAACCACAGTGGAAGAAGTCCACTTCTAAAACTTCCCCTGCGGAACCGCCTTGTATGTGGTTGTGTATTTCACACACCAACCACCTAGCTAGTTACGTCATCAACCATCCTACCTTTTAAAAGTCGCACAACATGTGCGTGGGCCTCACATGATATAGTTCCCAAGATCTGATCCTTTTATTGGATTCCTAACATCGTCTTTACCCAAATGGACGATTGGCCTATCCAAACAATGTCCACCGATCCCAGACTTTGATCAAAATTGTATATAATTTTTTGATCTTACAACCCATTAGGAACTCTGAATTTTTTCAAACTTCATATTATACCTCTTATCAGCATTCCGTTCAATATGGGTGGTTCTAATCAACCAAACTGGGCCCCACATGCTTATATATGAAATGGCCAAAATTAACTCAAAATCCAATCCATTTTTTTCTTCACATGGATTTGAAAGATTTGGAAATTTGTAAAATTTCGTATGTACACATCCCCACAACTTTGGTTCTTCGTACCTTTTACCAATCCAAACCCTCCATCTTCAATACATTATTTGAGTCATATAAAGTTTATCTCATCTCTTGATTTCACACGTAACACGTCGTATGACTCCCTAATCTCTGATACTCTCAATCTGACCATTCGTCTCATTTCCTTATGTCTCATCCATTGCTCAATCTACAAGATAAAATCGCTTAATTAGCATGCAGAACATGAAAAACATACAATGGATGGATGAATTGATTTCTATCTTATTCCAATGATTTTCTAATACTTATTATGCTAATATGATGCTAATTTGGAGTCTAAATGTGCAATATTTATGACTCATCAGTGAGCATGGCTAATATTATGAAAGAAGGTTAACTTGTATAGAATATAAGTTGGAAGCCACAGAGGACACAACGAACTTGATGTTTAACCACATTCTATTGTTTAATTGATGAAGAGAACTTAACTTAAAAGAATTACTAATCATATCAGACTTTAGATCGATGAAATTCTATTCTTATGGCTTTAAATTTTACTCCCATGTACATGATTGCACGAGATATTATTTTCTTAGGGATATTTAAAATTGAATGCTTGAAACATTGATTCTTCACAAGTTTTGCTCAGGACTAGCAAAATGTTGGTTGGGATGTGTGTTGAGTATGAAATATTACATATTTTCCCCTTGATATGATTTTGTTTTGAGAACATGAATATTGCTTAATCAATTTAATTACACATGTTTTCTCTTGTGGGGTGATTTTGAGAGCTAAAGAGAAAAGGATACTTAAAGCATGGATTTAATGCTCAAAGATTTACCAAAGTGAGGATTGGATATATGGAGGTTAAGATTGAAGATTTCAAGAGTCCAAAATCTAAGAAAACCAAGTGAAGATGAAGAAAATCGAAGTCCCAAAGTGTTGAAATGGACAGTTCGATGCCATTGAAGTAAGTGTTCAATAACATCGAAGGTAGGTCAATCCCATCGAAAACATCAGAGAAAAATCTATTTTCTTGCTGGACATATTGAGTACCCTTCGATGTCATCAAAGGAATGTTCGATGCCATCAAAGGAGTGTCTGATGCCATTAAAGCAAGTCCAATCTCATTGTTAAAATCATGAGTTTATGGTTTTAATTGCTGGATAATTTGGAGCATTCTTTGATGTCATCGAGGATATGTTTGATGTCATCGAAGCCAAGTTTGATGCCATCGAAGACGTACAATGACATTGAGACATCATGCAAATTCAAAAGACGGTTGTTGGACAGTTTTCCAATTCAACTCAGACTCTTCGATGGGACTTTAATGCCATCGAATGTGAGATTGAAGTTGCGATAGCTGCATAAATTTGATATAGTTTTGTAGTTGGTGCAAATCAAGTCTATTTAAAGGGATGTTTTAGGAGTTTTTAAGCATGAATTATGGTAGGAGTAAAGCAAGGAGTCATGGTTCTTCAATGAGTCCTTCCTCCTTTTCAATCCTTCATTTTTAGTTAGTTTTCATATTTTTCTTTAAAAGTTATAGTTCAATCATGTCTATGGTTGGCTAATCTCTTATCTAGAGCTAAGAGGTGAAGCGTGTAGTGTGTTTTTATATTTATTTTACTTTGATTTAAGTTATTTAGTTTATATGTTGAACAATTCATGAATTTTGGTTTGAATGAATATGTATTTTCACTTTACTTTGATCCATGGTCGACTCCGGGCACTTTGAATGCTTAGGAAGGCTTTTGATATGTTCTTACATGTTTTATAATTATGTGATCTATAAAATCCATTGATCTATGATTAACTCTAAGCATGGTAGATGCTTTGAATTCCTTATGATCATTACATTGATGCTTTATGATGGAACCAATACAATGAAAGTTCAAATTCTATTTTGATATATACATGATGTTCCAATTGCTCTATCATCTGACAGGATAGATTAGGACTTCAATTCCAGTTGAGTTATATTGATTGAATCAAGTAAGATAACATTAAGATGGATATAAGTGGATCCTTAGTGCTCTAGTACTTTATTCTTGATAGTTTTACTTCACAATTAATGTATACAACAAATTCAGTGTTCAGATTATTTTATGATCCTAGTTTTAACATATTCCAAAATTTAGACAAATAGCAAGTCCCTGTGGGTACAACTTTGGTCTCACTGAGTTATTACTACTTCGCGGCCCTACACTTGGGGTTTCCAAATAATAAGGGTGCTTACTTTGTGCGAAATGCTGTATTTTTTCTTTAATATTTCGAATGGGCTATTACAAAAGTGAGACTTTCTGTCATTTATGATGACTTGAGGTGATCTGAACCTGGAAAAAATAATTTCTTTTAAAAACTCAATGATCATGTAGTAGTCATTATTCTGGAAAAAAATTGCCTTGACCCATTTAGAGACATAATCTACAACAGGAAGAATATAGAGATTTCCAAAAGATATGGGGAATGGTCCCATGAAATCAATGCCCCAGTAATCAAATGCTTCAATGATTAGAATGGGGTTCAACAGCATCATATTTTGACAAGACCATTCTCCTAATTTTTGACATCTTTCGCATGGTTTACAAAGTTCAATTGTATCTTTGAATAAAATGAGTCAATAAAAGCGACATTGCAGAACTTTTGTGATGGTCTTTTTAGCAGAAAAGTGGCCACCACACATATATGAATGCAAAAGGAGATGACACTGTGTTTTTCATGATCGGGCACACATCTCCTAATGATTTGATTTGAAAAATATTTGAGAAGATTAAGATTGTCCCAGAAAAACTTTTGTACCTTAATAAAGAATTTCTTCTTATCTTGTGCAGTCCAATGAGTAGGAATTGTACATGTGGCAAGATAATTGACAATGTCAATGTACTAAGGTAATTGGAAGAATTTAAAGAGTTGTTCATCAAGGAATATGTCATTGATATCTGTCTTCTCCGTGGAAGCAGATAGAACAACTAGAGAGAGATGGTCAGCCACTACATTTTGTAATCATTATCTCAGATTTCAAGGTCAAACTCTTAGAGTAGAAGGATCTGTCTCAGCGAACAAGGCTTAGCATCCTCCTTAGAAAGAAGGTACTTCAGCACTGCATATTCAGTAAACATAAGGATCTTAGATCCTATCAAGTAGGACCTAAACTTGTCCAAGGAAAACAATACGATAAGGAGTTTCTTTTCCATAATGGAGTAGGTCATCTAGGCAGAGTTTAAAGTTCTACTCACATAGTAGATGACATAGAGCTTCTTCTCTTCGCTTTGGCCTAGTACCACTCCGATTGCATAGTTGCTTGCATCGCATATGATTTCAAAAGGTTTACTCCAATCGGGTGGTTGCATGATGGGAGCACTTATCAACATGCTTTTGAGTTTGGTGAAAGTTTTTTCCATTCTTCGCTCCACTCAAAGGAAGTTTCCTATTGAAGAAGGTTGCACAAAGGACGAGAGAGGAGACTAAAGTCCTTTATGAACCTTTAATAAAATCATGCATGTCCTAAGAAGGATCGTATGGCATGTATGCTCTTAGTTGGTGGTAGGTTATATATTAAGTTGATTTTAGCTTTATCTACCTTAATTCCATTGAATGATATAATGTTTCCAAGGACTATTCCCTTCTGAACCATGAAATGGCATTTCTCCCAGTTTATCACAAGGTTCTTTTGTTCACATCTCTTCAGCACCAGTTTCTTGTGCTCAAGGTACTCGATGAAGGATGAGCTAAAGATAGAGAAGTCATCCACGAAAACCTTTAGAAATTGCCCGGCCATGTCAAAAAAAATACTCAACATGCATCGATGAGATGTGATGGGGGCACTACATAATCCAAATGACTTCCTTCAGTAGGAGAAAGTGTCAAAATGACATGTGAATGTGGTCTTTTCTTGGCCCTTAAGGTTTATCTATATTTAGCTATAGACTGAATACCCGTCAAGGAAGCAGTAATAAGAATGACCCATTAACCCTTCTAAAATCTTATCAATGAAAGGCAAAGGAAAGTGGTCCTTCCTCATGACAGTATTTAATTTTTAGTATTAAATGAACATTCTCCAGGTAGTAGTGACTCTAGTTGGCATGAGTTCATTATCTGCATTAGCTACAATGGTAATCTCGAACTTTTGAGTACCACCTGAGTTGGGCTCACCTATTGGCCATCGGATATAGCGTATATGATACCCATAACGAATAGTTTTAACACCTTAGATTTAACCACCTCCTTCATATTTGGATTTAGACAGCGTTGTGGTTGTTTAGATGTTTTTACATTATCTTTGAGGTGAATGCAACGATTAAATATTAGAGGGTCGATTCCCTCGAGGTTTGTAATAGTCCATCTAAGGGCTCCTTTATGTTCTTTGAAAGTGGAAATCAATATACTCTCTTTTTCCTCATCGAAGTGGAAAGAGATCACATCTGAATATGTCTCATCTTGACCTAAATAAGCATATTTAAGATCCACAAGAAAATGTTTTAGGTCATAATTCGGTGCCTTGGCACTAGACGGTAGAGGCTTATGGTCAGTTAGAGGTAATCTTTCAAATTCAAACCTCCACCGATTAGTCTCAAGTACTGACATCCCATCAAGTCATCCATCTACCTAATCAAGTCATCATTTAAATAAGTGGAGTGGACCAAGCACATCTCTGAAGTATTAGAGTATCAATTCAAAAATAACTTATCTTGCATGAATGAATCTATCAAATTAATCTCGTGGACGTCATCACCATCCTCTTGTTGTTTGCACATATTAAAGACATTCAGCTTAACTATCATATTCCTAAAGGATAGTGTCATAATCTCATTCCTACAATTGATTATGGAGTCTGATGTAGCCAGGAATGGTCAACCAAGGATGACAAGAATCTGAGTGTTAGCATCAATGGCGGGCTGCATATAAAAAATAATAAAATCTACTATACAATAGAATTTATCAACTTGGACAAGTACATCCTCTATCATCTATCTCAATATATGAATTGAACAATCAGTGAGTTAGAGTGTGGTCTTGGTGGGTTGTAATTCACATAGGCCAAGTTGTTTGTAAACTGAATAAGGGATCAAATTCACACTCACCCCTAAATCAAGCAGTGCATACTTAATCCAGTAGTCCCCAATCACACATAAGATGGTTGGACTATCAGGATCTTTGAATTTTAGGGGGTACATCTTGTTTGATGATGGCACTCACTTTTTTTGTTTAAAATATTTTTTATGGACATTGTGTCGTGTCTTAGACATATAAAGATCTTTCAGGAATTTGCATATGATGAGATTTTCTTTATGGCTTCTAATAAAGGGATATTATTGATTTTTACCTGTTTTAGAACCTCTAAGATATCATGAGTATTGGGTAGAGGTTTTGATGAGATCAACCGTTGTGGGAATGGAGCAACTAACTTATATTCTTTTTCCATTTCTTTCCCATGTGTAGTGTCATTAGGCCCATTATCACTTTTAGACTCTTCTGAGTCCTTATACTTCTCAGATCTCATCGAGATATTTTTGTCAATTATTTTTCCACTTCCAAGAGTGGTGATAGACTTTACTTATTTTTTAATGTCAAATATTACATATTTTTCTCTTTTTCTTCATTAGTTTTGGGAACATAAATACACTTAATTGATCTATTTTCACATGTTTTCTCTTGCGATGTGATTTTAAGAGCTAAGGAGAAAATAACGCTTAAAGAGAATATTTATTCTCAAAAGATTACTAAATGATTATTAGAATATTTGAAAGTCATTAATTAAGAATTCACATGCCAAAGATCCAAGGAAACCAAGTGAGGAATAAAGAGAATTGAAGATTTGAAGTGAAGAAAAGGAATCCTGAAAATCGACAAAAAAAAAAAAAAAAAAAAAATTCTAGAATTCCTAGTCTAAAACAGAAAAGTCTTGAAATAGGCTTTCGGTCTGACCGAAATTGCGTAGAATTGTCCATCGAGAAAGTGGGATTTCCAACCTTAATTCGTTCCGACCAAACCCAACTTCGGTCTAACCGAAGCATAACTTTTTGTGTAAGTTTGAGGCGGTTTCAAAATCAGTCCAAGTAAAGGTTATACATATGGATCTTTTAGGAGTTTCTAAGCATGAATTAGGGTTAGAAGAGTGGAGCAAGGTGTTAGAGAACTTCAAGGAGTCCTTTCTTCTCCAATCTTCTTCTGGTTAATTTTTATGTTTTCCTTTAAGAGTTTTAATTTCAATTATGCCTTTGGTTGGCTAAACCTCTTAGATAGAGCTAAGAGGTAAATCTTGTAGTTTTTTTAGATGATTATCTTACTTTAATTCACATTTATATTGAACTTCTATTAATTTATAGTTTGAATGAAGGAATATTTTCAGTTTTTTATGGTTTATTATGACTTCAATTGCGGTAGATGCTTGGAAAGCTTTTGATATCTTCTTATCTTATTTTGTAATTGTGAGATCTATAAAATTCATGATCCACCATTGTCTCTTAGGCATGGTGGATGGTTGAATTCTCTACGATCATCACAATGGTGCTTTATGTGGGAACTAATTAGTGAAAAGTTTGAATTTGGTTTAACTACTCTATCATCTAACTGGATAGGATAGGACTTTGATTCCAGTTGTGGTTGGATCAAGTAAGGTGGCATCTTAATAGCTATAAGTGGATCCTTTGCGGTTTATGTTTCATTTTATTATTGATAGTTTATTCACAATTAATCTCTCTTATTCTAGGATTTAGATTAAATCTTATTCTAGTTCTAGCTATATTTTATTTTCAGAATATATTGAGTGTGAAATATTGCATATTTTTCCTTATTTATACCTTAATTTTATAAACATGATAGTGCTTAATTGATTTAATTATGCATGTTTTTATGTGCGAGGTGATTTCGAGAGCTTAAGGTGAAATTGATGTCAAAAGGAAGATTTACGCTCAAAAGATTACTAAATGAAGATTTGGAGATTTAAAAGTCATTAATGAAGAATTCACATGTGAAAGATCTAAGAAAACTAAGTGAAGAATGAAGAGAATCAAATATTTGAAGTGAATAAAAGGAATCCTAAATTTATCTAGAAAACAAACATATTCCTGAAATTGTCCTGAAAAAGCATATTTTAAAACTCTAAGTTTATTTTGGAAAACTACGCAGAGTGTATAAATTTGAGGCGGTTTAAACTCTGAATCTATTTTAGAAAACTGAGTAGAGTGCACAAATTTGAGGCAGTTTCTAAATTTTTCCAACTCGATGCGAAAGTCAGAGTTCCACAACTATAAATAAGACTCTCTAAGATGCTCCAAAGCATCTTCTAGAGTTTGGAATGGTCTCAAGGAGCATATATAAGGGTGGGGCAACTACCGAAGAGTTTTTCTTCTTCCTTAATTTATTTTTCATGCTTTATTTAAGACATTTGGTTTCAATCATGTCTATAGTTGGCTAAACCTCTTAGCTAGGAATAAGAAGTAAAGCTTGTGGCATGTTTGGATGATTATCTTGCTTTGATTCTTATTCTTATTGGACCTCATAGATTTTTAGTTTGATATTAACATAATATTTTTAATTTTTTATGATTTATTGTGACTCAAATTACAACAGATGTTGTGATAGCTTTGGAAATCTTCTTTTTCAGTTTTGAGATTGTGAGATTGGTAAATTCAGTTGTTCACCACCGTCTCCTGGGCACGGTAGGGTAATGGAATCCCTTCCAATCAACACAATTCTCCTCCATTGAGAATTAGGTCAATGAAAAGTTTAGATTTGATTTAAATTATTTTATCTTACAATTTAATAGGATAAAACTTCAATTCCAATTGTGTTCCTCAAATCAAGGTGGGATCTTGATAGCTATAAGTGGATCCTTGGTACCCTAGTTCTCACCTTTAAATTCATAAGTTTGAATCAACATTATTCACCATTACTCTCAAGTATTCAGATTTCAATTTAGATCTTTTTCTAGTTTTAGTTCTAATTATTTTTAAAATGAGTACAAGTTTAGTCCCAATGGATTCAACCTCAGTCTTACCGAGTTATTACTTCATCACAACCGTACACTTGGGGTTGTGAACAAGTTTTTGGTGCCATTGTTGGGGACTAAAGCTATGGTTTTTTAAAATTAATTGCTATTAGAATTAAGTTAAGATTAAGGTTTATTTTTTTGTTATGTTTTTAGGTTATGATTTTTTCTGAAATTATTTTTAGAAACTAACATTGTTTTCTCTTTTATAGGATCCTAACATGGAAACTAATAAAATCAACTATATTTATTATTTCGTTAGAGTAAAAGAATTCGATAAATTATCAAATGCCCTCTCAATGGGAGCCTACTACATTATCGAGTTTGCAATAAAAATATTTTTTAAAAAAAATCATAAAACTATCTTCTTATTATTTCAATATAATCTTCCATAGGGAGATGATCCTTTAGATCTTCAATTCATGCATCACCTGCATCATCTGTATAGTTGGAGAGGGTCAACCCTTGACTCATAGTGATGGTCATCCTTTAAGATTAATAATAATTCAAGAAATTCATGAAAGTAATGTAAGGGTTCTGATATGTCTCGTACTCCACCACTACGAGAGGTATAACATGCGCAACCAATCTACATGAATGCATGCCTAGCAAAGTATTGCAGCTCACCATATGTAGTGATCATCACAATGTAGAATATAATTCATAAAAAACCCAACTAAACCAACATTTTCATATTATGGAGATTTACTGGCATGTCCAACGCTACCATAGATTTACATGAACACCTTGAGGTAACACAACACATGAATCAGATGAATTATGTGACATGATTTGTTCATAGAGTGTCATGCCCCAGACTCAGAAACTGAGCTCACAAAATTCTCGATCGTCGAATCCGGCCTAATAGGCTTCATAGTACCCCATTCTCGGCTCCGGGCACCCATATACCAAGTTCTGATCTTGGGATCCTATAAGAATGATTTTTTATGTACATTTATCTCGTAAGAAGCATGACCAAAAGCATAACCCACAACAACAATAACAAGAAACGTCACCACATATCCACTATAATAAAAAAACTTTAAGTACAATGCATAAGGGGAATACAGTATCAATATCAAAAGCTCCAGAAGACAGCTGCACGCTCCAATCTTAATGCTTCTACGGTGTCCTAGTGTCACCTACACGCAACGATCATGAATAAGCTTATAGAAAGCTTAGAGGGTGGTGTAAGTTTGTGCATAAGGTACATGTCAAGCATGCAATATCAAAGTAATGCGAAAATATACTAGCATGCCCATGAATGCTATCAGCCATACCAAGGCTATGCGATGCAAGGCCTACATGGCTAAATGTCATATGTAAAATTTAACTCAAGAATGTCAGTCGTCATCTGAATCCACATATCAATATAATTCATCTTGGGAATATCACTGGGGTCTAGTACACTCCAAACCATATTGCCACCTCGTCACACACAACAAGTGAGTGGAAGAGACCTCACTATCCTCCTCACCAATAGTCTGCTAATATTCACCTGGCATGTTGATAGTTGTAACATCCTAAAAATCGAGGGTCGAGTAGCAACTCAACACCCGAGTTCCAAAACTTTACTTATGCAACATAAATGCTTATGATTGAATGTTGTCTATGTTAGTGTATTAAATATGAGTGGGATTAAGCAAAAACAACATATCATACTCCAAAGACAGTTAAATTATGCAAACGGAAGACTGTGATAGTATATATAACATATATAAACTATTGTAAGTCTCCAGATTGTGAACATGTTACCAGGTTAAATATATACATGTATACTCCAAAAATGAACAAAAAAAATATACATGAGTGCTCCAAAAGTAAAAAATGACAAGTGTCATGGCGTCAAATTAACCTCCCTGTAATCCCGTTGATCAGAACACGGTCTACATAGACCTGCCTGATAGCTGCCTATAGGAGAAACCCTCCTCATCATCATAAAAGTCCGGCTCTGCTTCACAAGCAGCGCCATCATCTGAAACTAAAACAGGGACTGGTTGGTGTGTACAACACCATCCCGTAACGTGTGAGTAAGTGATCAACTCAGTGGAATCATAAAGCAAAGATTAGCATGTTATCAAATCAATCACGCGATAATGGTAAAGTAAACAATCAAACATTCCTAAATACTGTGATTAATGCAAGGATGAGATGCAATAATGATGCATGCCCTCACTTACTTACTCCCTCATGCGACACCATCTTACGCTCGCTGCATGCTTTCATCCCTCAGTGCTCCACATCTTCCAGGCACATGCAGTGCGATATGAACATGATTACCGAGTTGTTATTAGTCCTTTTCATACAGCCAAATTGGGAAACTAGGGTACTTCCCTTATATCATTCCCAATAAGGATCCTGTCTAGGGTTGTCACTCCTAGTAGTCTCATACGATGATCTGGTTCTAGGTCACTGCAAGGGCTGTCAGGGCTTTTGCACGCACTCATTGCACCGCTCCCCCATCACCTTATAAATACAGGCCCAGTTTGTACTCAGAAGGGTCGTCGCCTCACGTAGACTCAGAGTACACTCGAGGTCACTACAAAGGGATCGTCACCAATCAGAGTAGGCTGACATCTTGAATGTAGTGTCCCATACCACCACAATCGGCTCAAGAGTCTAAGGTGCTCACTGATCACTACGGGGAGGCTCATCGCCACAGCGTAAGCTGGAAGCTCGACCATGGTGTCCCATACCATCATGCCCGGCTCATGAGTCTTAATGGATCGAGGTATCATGGTTATCAGGGTTTTCACTGGTAAGTTCAGTACCCTAGGTTCAAGCAGTTATGACCAATACAAGGTGAACATACAACGGTCAATCGGGTTACTTGACGAGTTCGACTAGTATGAGCGCCCATTGAGTTGTATGACATGAAGTGCATAAGTACTTCATGTGGCCTAACCACTGCCGACAATCAACGCACGACTCGGGTTCATTAAACACGTCTTGTGTGGTGAATAGAGGCCAACCACGAGCTCAAATCTGTTACCGATTTCCTGGACCATAACATAGCATCAAAAACATTCCATATTAACCAGTAAATATGTACAGTAGCTAGAACATAGATAACTAAATAATTCAAGCATATTTCCCAACATGTTATAAGATACAACATGAACAAGAATCCATATGCATGCATTTCAAAGTAAAGCTACTAAGTTAAACCACCTGCATGGAGAAAATCATAAACATTGCTAAGCTAGTTGAGAATCCTATCTCAACACCCAAGTAAAGCATTATTTACTACGTATATACTCATACAAGCATTTATACAAACACTTAGACTACACATATTAGCCTACACATCATATGTTGCCTAAAACCCGTATTAGGGCGAATCATTTTGCCAAACAGATACTGCATCCATAACTCACATGTATATACAACAAATACTCATGGCAATCACATTTACAAAATTTATACGTATACGGTATTTTCTACAAATACATAAAATTCCATATACTTCTTATGTATTCGAAGTGAAAAACGGACAACATGTTCTACATGTGAAATAGCATCCTCGTCAATAATCTACCATTAGCCGACATTGAAAGCTTTGAAAAATGACAACCTAAGCGTCTAAAATCTACACCTTATGCCGTAGAAGTGTAACAAATTCAATAGAGACTCTAAGTCTTTGTCAATGACTGATTGGCAACCTACAGTATGATTTAGGTTATATACTTCACCACTTGCACCAATTAAAACCCTAGAACAGGTTAGGGTTAGGCTTTCTTACCTAGGAACGAAGCTGGAGTAGCCGAAAAAGTGATTAGATCGTGATGGTTAAGCACGTAGGATAGCAGGGTAGGATAACAAGAAGATCCTCCCACTTCTCTCATACTTTCTCTCTCTTTTATCTCTTCTCTCTCCTAGATTTTTCTCAAATTCGTATGTGATGAGAGAGTGAGGGTTTAAGGTCCTTATATAGGCCCTAAACTCTCCAAATTAAACTCATGACCATGGTATACTTAGGTTATGTCCAAATAAGGACTGTTCCATCTCAACGGAGCACTTCTGGCGGTCTTGTTACTAAATGCGGTCAGACTTAAGCTCACCAATATTGGATCTAGGTGGAGTTAAGTTTTCATCCCAGTCGAACTTTCAGATCGCACGTGGCGGACCAGTTTCAATTCAGCGGTCACCGAACTTCGATCAAGGCCACAAGTACTTTGACATGTAAGGGCCACCTATCCTGATCCGAGGGTGAATTTGGGTTTAAATCTAAAGGTCAGAATGCTTAGAAACATCGCGCAAGCGACACGTTCCAGATTACTTAAAATTATATTTAATTTCTTAAAAATCTTCGTTTTCTCACTCTCTTCACTGCGGACTCAAGGAAACAGTCTCAGGAGATCGTATGGTCTTAATTTTCGTGGTTCTTGTCAAGTCCAACTATGCGGTCAATATCCTCTAAGTTTATCGCTATCAGACTTTTGACGTGTGGTCCAGGTCCGATACGAAGTTTCAAAGTTCTCCAGAGAGCAACTGGGTTTAGAATTGATCCTGAATTTTAGGATAGCGTAGCATTACTGATTCTATAGGTTTTGGGTCTTACAGATCGTATTTAAAGTGGTTGGTGCTTATTTCATAGTAATCTAGTGTAGCACTAGTTAATTCACGTTAAATTTCTAAAGAATTTCATTCTAAATGATTTCTTTGGCTTTGATATTGAGTTATGAGAAGTTACCAAGGTGTTATGGTTGACTCATTGCCTAACGACGTTTAATTTCAGGTTGGAAAAAATTTAGGGTGTTATAATAGTGGACCCATTCCTCGAGCTGGTCAAACTCAGCTTAGCTTTGCCCCCTCCTCTTGGGCTAGTAAGGCTGCACCTCCTTCCAACCGACCATGACATAATAGGAAGCATGAGCTCCTAGTATTCGGCACTCAACGCTCATGCATCCACTTGGTCTAGACATTAGAGCAACCTCTTGATACCATAAGGGTTTAGAAAATTTCACCCAAGGACATTTATCGCACCCCATGTAGAGAAAAAGATTTTGTCTCTAATCATGCCATCCACATTATGCTAGTGAAGACTACGGCCCTGATGTCGCTAGGGTGTACGGTAGTCATGTCACACAATGCGAGATGCATGAATCACACTATCCAGTCATGCAGCAATCCTACACATACCGCATGCTCAAGTGGGGCAACTTTGCCTATCAAGAAGTCCCATAAATAATCTACCCAATGGCATATGCTATGATCAGTCACTCCTCGTATCAAGCATATACATGATGCATATGGGCATGTATCATGAAGTTAAACTAAGCTTGGTATATGATGATGAACTCTCCTCATAATAAGGATGGGCCTAAACAGCCTACTCACATTAAGAATGGGCCTAACAATTATAGGGGCCCAATGATTTGGGTTAGCCCACTAAGAGGAGATGAGAATGGGCCTAACAATTATGGGGGCCCAATGATTTGGGTTAGTCCACTAAGGGGAGATGAGAATGGGCCTAACAATGGGCCCTAGGGAGAGTTACAATGTGGACATTAAATCATCATTGCTCCTAAGGCATGGGCCCTTTAGAACCTACCCTATAATGGGGGGTCCGTGTTCCTTATACTAACTAAGAGATGGATGGGCATCATAAACATTATTACATTGGGCCTCACACAAGGATCTCATATACATCACATTGGGCCTCACTCATGGGCCTCATATACATCACATTGGGCCTCATATAAGAGCCTCTCATGTATCACATTGGGCCTCACTCATGGGCCTCATATACATCACAATGGGCCACATCCCATGGGCCTCAAATACATCACAATGGGCCACATCTCATGGGCCTCAAATACATCACATTGGGCCTGACCACCTGGGCCTCAATTACATCACATTGGGCATGACCATATGGGCCTTAAATATATCATGATGGGCCACACAGCAGGTGGGCCTACACCTGCCAAATGGGCCCCCACCAAACGAACAACATGGATGTACAACACATACGTCATAGTGGATCCCATAATCATTAAGTGGGTCGCACCATCCATGGGTGGACGGTGCAGATACAACACATACCTCAAGGTGGGCCCCACCCCCACACGTGCAGCACATGTAAAGTGGGTCCCACATCCACCAACAGACGGACGGCATGCCTAGAATACATACATTATAGGTGGGTTCCCACCGTCCAGGTGCTGGATGCAACACATCATCAAGGTGGGCCCTACATGCTATGCACGGACAGCGTGAATATTCAACATGTACATCAGGGTGGGTCCACATGTACGTGGCCCACATATATTAAAGTGGGGTCGATGTGTATGTGGCCCACCTGTTGTAGATCAAACTGATATTTGTGATTTCCTTCATCCAGGGTCTGCCTAAAAATGGGCAGCAGCAAGGTGGGCCTCACCATCAGACGGTCTAGATTAGGTGGGCCACACGTCATCACAAAAGAGAGAGAAAGAGAGAGAGACAGCGTGCGATGGAGGGCTCCGCCACTATAAGCCCTCCCTTCCATACATTACAAAACATGAATCAAGTGGGTCCCAATACATGTGGGCCCACTAATCAAAATCAACGGTGGAGATCCCTTTTTCACCAAAAATGTAAGGTTAATATGACCTTTTCTCAATTGAAAAAGTAAACATCATGATGGGGTCCATGGAGAATGGCCCCTTCATGGGATGAACATATGAATTATAGTGGGTCATCGGCCACACCTAGGGTCCAAAGTGAGATCCATACCATCAATCGATGGCCCCACTTGGCAAATCATCAAAAACACAATTTAATCCTATAAAACACCCACCGATTTCACTTCTTCCAGGCTCCTTGGAATGCTAACATGAGACCTATATCCTATCCCGTACCGTTCGGTATGCCTTCGCGGTCTTCTCGGTCAAATTCTAGTGACCTGCGATCTGTTATCGGTGTTTACGCGAGATCCTGAGTCGTGTCCCATATTTAAGAGTTAGCTCGACCTGAGACTTGTACCCTTGCGATGGCACGGTAGTCATGGTTCCAATGCCACGTCTCACGCGCCGATGCGATACCTAGACCAGGAGATATGGGCCCGCGTTCATTCCGAAGAAACGTCGCGCATTGCGAATTCCAAGAGAATCTCTACGAACCGTCACATCAATCAAGTCAAGTACACCCTCCATACCCCAATGCCACCTTACCCTATCCCAAGTACATGCACTCATTCCCTCTTTTTCCCAAAGACAACACTCTCTCTCCCCACCCATTTCATCTTTGCACCAAATTCAAACCAACTTATACTTTCCATTCCTATTTCTTACAACACCCACTTCATCCATCCATCACCTTTTTTTCTCTCTCTCTCTCCCATTTCAAACTCATTCTCCTAAGAAACCATGGGAGGTGGACGTCCAAGCTCTCCATGAGAAAGAGCTAGGTGTGGTCCACCTTCCTACTTCCCATCTTCACCCTCCAAAATCAATCTTAACCATTGAATCTTGATTCCTTGGAGCACTAGAACCTGTTGGTGGAAGAAGGAAGAAGAGATCTTAAGGTGGGTGATCTTATTTATTAATTTTGATGATTTGTGGGCCCACATATGGTGGGACCCATCTTGATGTATGCAATGTATAGGGAGGGCCCATAGTGGTGGGGTCCCTCCCCTCTCACGTTCGTCTCTCTTTCTTGATGTGTGGCCCACATTGATGAATTGAGTGGATCCACACCATCCATTAGTGGCAACGACCTTGTTGTCCACCTGTTGGATGACTTTAGGCAGGCCCGAATGATGGGAAAACAAAAATATTAGCTTGATCCACTAGTGGGCCACACTCAAGTGGACCTACTGTGATATTTATGTTATCCACACCGTCCAGATCTTTGGACGGTGGGCCCTTTGAAATGTATGTATTGTATCTAACTATCCAAGCTATCCATCTGGACATTGGAGTGGATATATAATATATGATATATATATATATATATATTAATATAATTTTATGATGGGCCACTCTTACATGGGACCCACCTTTAATATGAAATCTACACCATCTAGATGTATCTGGATGGTGAGTATGGGCAGCGTCCTGCCATTTGGGTGGGTATATAATATAATATTATATTATATAATATATATATATTCATATGGTGGGCCCTACGTGGGGCCCACCTCTTTGAAAAGCAGATTGGATGGTCTACCGCACACAGCTACTTAGTTGCTATATTACGTCAGCAGCTGGGTGGGTTTGATCTACACCGTCCATGCACGTGGACCCCCACACCTGATGTATATATTTCAATCCATGCCATCCACCGTCCAAGGGTCAGGATGATGGAGCCTACCCATGATGTATGTATCCCTCCATCGGCATCTGTCCAAGATGTGGCCCACCCCACACGTATGGGATGGGACCCACATTGATGTATTTATTTCGTGTCCACACCGGACAGTGCTGCTGTGGTACCCACATGATGTATCTGTGTGCACCACCACGATGTATATTTTGATCCACACCGTCCAGAATGTCTAGATAGTGTTGGACCATCTTTGGATGATGCTGTGGACCGCACCATGTGGTATTTATTTCATCCACACCGTCCATAATGCTTAGACGGTGTTGGACAGCGTTTAGGCGGTACTGCGGACCCATATGATGTAGGTGTTGTATCCACACCGTCTACCCTATTTTTTAGATCATTACGAGGCCCACCATGATATTTTTATTTTATCTTAGTTGTCCATCTGTTTTACCAGCATGGGACCACCATGATGTATTTATTTCAGCCACACCGTCTAGATTGTGCTAGATGGTGCTGGACAATGTTTAGACAGTGCTGAACACATTAGTAAGCCATGTACCCCTATGATAGTGTACAGTGATACACATGTTGCACCTGCCACTATTGAAATGATTTTAGATGTAATCCATGCCCTTACCCACATCATAGTGGGACCCACCACAATATATATGTTATTCACACCATCCAGGTGGCCCTCAAGTGATGTACACGTTTGATCTAAGTTGTCCATGGATGAGGCCCATCGTGGTGTATTTATGGCCCATTTGGTAAGGCCCATTATGATGTAATTTTGACCCATATGATAAGGCCCTATGTGATGTATGTGGGACCTATGTGATGCGGTCCATTGTAATGTATTTGGGGCCCATTTGGAAGTGCCTGATGTGATGTATATGAATCCCTTATTTAAGGCTCAATATGATGTATTTGTGGCCCATTCATTAAGACCTAACATGATGTATTCGGGGCCCATGGGTTAAGGCTCGTTGTGATGTACTTGAGGCCCATGGGTTAAAGCCCATTATGATGTATTTGGGGTTCATGGGTTAAGACCCATTGCGATGTATTTGGAGCCCATGTGTAGAGGCCCATTGTGATATATTTAAGGCCCACGGGATATGGAACTTTGTGATATATATTAGGCCTGTGTCAAAAACTTATTGTGATGTATATGTGTCCCACCTGATGTATGAAAGGCCCATGGATGTGACCCATCATGATATATATTAGGCCCTTGTGTGAGGCCATGAGCCCACTATATGTTTGGCCCTATGTGGGCCACTCCTTGGGAGCAATGTTGGTTAAATGTCCACATTGATGGGCAATGATGGTTTAATGTCCGCATTGTGACCTTCTCGATTCTGATTGTCGAGGTCAATTATCAAAGCCAATTCTGATTATCGAGGCCAATTATTGAGGCCGATTTCAATTTCGATTATCGAGGCCGATTGTTGATGCCGATTCTAATTCTGATTCCAAAGCCGATTCAGATTGTCGAGGCTGATTCCGATTGACGAGGCCGATTGTTGAGACTGATTTTGATTCCAAATTTTAAGGCTGATTCCGATTGTCGAGACCAATTTTGATTATCGAGGTCAATTCTGATTTGTTGGGGCTGATTGTCGAGGTTGATTCCGATTGTTGAGGCCGATTGTATAGATTGATTATCAAGGTTAATTATCGAGGCTAATTCCGATTGTCCAGGCTGGATATTGAGGCCGATTGTCGGGCCCAATATGATGTATATGCGGCCCGTATTTGAGGCCTATTGTGATGTGCATTCAGCCCATGTTTGCAGCCAATGTGATGTATATGTGGCCCGTATTTGAGGCTCATTATAATGCATATTTAGCCCGTATTTAAGGCCCAATGTGATGCATATGAGGCCTATGTGATGAGGCCCATTGTGATGCATTTGAGGGCCAGGCGATAGAGCCCATTATGATGTATATTAGGACCATGTGAGAGGCCCATCGTAATGTGTATTAAGCTCTTGAGTGAGGCCCATGGTATTGTATATTGGCCCATATGATGAGGCCCACTATGATGTATATTAGCCTGTATGATGAGGCCCATTATGATATATTTGAGGCCTATGGGATATGGCCGATTGAGATTGTATATGGCCCATTAATACAGCCCATTAGATGTATATGAGGCCCATATGATGAGGCCCATTGAGATGTACTTCTAGCCCATGTGATGCGGCCTATAGCGATGTGTATTAGGCTCACGTGATGTAACTCACTTGATGTATGGGGCCCTTGCGTGAGTCCATAGGCCCATGATATGTTTGGCTCTATATGGGCCATTCCTTGGAGGTAATGTTGGTTAAATGTCCACATTATCGAGCTCGATTGTCGATGTCAGTTATTGATACCGATTATGAGTATGTGATAGCATAACATCATGATACATGCCCATACACATCATCTGCATTGTTATGAGATATGATTGACCATTGCATATGCCATAGTATCGGTGGTTTATGAGACTCCCTGATAGGTGGAGGTTATCTCACATGAGCGCATGGTATGAGTAAGATTGATGCATGATTGGATTGTATGACTTATGCATCATGCATTGTGTGTTGTGATTATTATATGCCTTAGTGACATCAAGGCTGTAGCCTCCATAGGCACATCGTGGATGGCCAGATGGGACACTAAAAATTTGTTATTAGCATCGGGTTGCCATATATGGCCTTGGGTGAAAATCCTTAAACCCTTGTGGTACTAAGGGACACCCCAACGTCGAGACCGAGTGGATATATATGAGCGCATGAGGGTCGTATTCCAATAGGCCGCGTCTCCCACTGTGTCATGGTCGGTTGGGAGGGGGTGAGGCCTTACCCGCCTGAGAGAGTAGGCATAACTATGCTAAGTTTGACCAGCTTATGAATGAGTCCACTATCGACATGCTAGGTAGATATTGGCTGACTACTAGCCAGGTGGATAGTGAGGTCTCTTCTACTTACCCAGTTATGTACTTGATGGGGCGATGAGCTGGTGTAGAGTGTACTAGACCCTAGTGATGATCCCAGGGATGAACAGTACTAATATGTGGACTTATTGAGCAGGAGTTACATACTCATTCATTAATTCATTCACTATCCACTTGAGCTAGTGGTGCGTAACTATTTGTTACGTGTAGCTTCGCAATGGCTAAAATTTTGGTTGGGGCACGTGACTAGCATGAGAGCAAGAGTTTACCACATTGAGTCTGACTATCCAAATAAGGTATGAGACTGGTTTGGATAGATTTCCTTTGTGATGGACTCCATAGCCTGCGATACTACGTACTATCATCCCGACTTCACACTCCAGCATGGTCATTCATTCGCACCGCATATTGCATTACATCCGCGGCATATGACATTTTGGGTTACTTTATTTTTACATTTATATGGTCTAGATACGACTGACGGTATTCGTGAACTCATCAGGAATTATATATTATATTGCATCCTCAGCATCTAATATTTGGCTCTTTATGACTCATTTACATAGCTAATCTGTATTGCGTACTCTAATATCGTTTGACTCATTTAATTGTCAGTATTTCCTCTTACTCTAATATCGTATGATTCATGATCTTACTAGTATTTTCGACGTTGTATTTGTTCGCTTGACACTTGACTTGCGCAGACACTTTCACCACCCTCTAAGCTTTCTATAAGCTTATGCACTATAGATGTATGCAGGTGACGTTGGTCAGAACGGCGTTGAGCTTGGAGCATGCAGTTGTCTTCCAGAGCTTTGATTTTATTCTGACATATGTATTTTCCTTTCAGAATTATATTCAAAGTTTATATTAGTGGATATGTGATGATTATGTTGCTTTTGTGTTTTGGATAAACTTGTGGTTATGCTTCTTACGAGATAAGTGTATGTTGGAAAATCCTCCTTGTAGGATCTCAAGATCTAAACTTGGCATATGAATGCTGGGAGCTGAGAATGGGATGCTAAGGAGGCTGTCAATACCGAATTCTGTGAAAGGATTCCTGTGAATCCGATTTTTGGGTTTGAGGCATGATAACTAAGCTCCCTGGCTTTAACTTTGATGGAGAATGATGAAGATTGTAAGGCTATGATGAGAGATTTGGGAGTACGAAGTGGGCCACACTTGGCTCTCCTTTGGGAAATGTTTGGACATCCACTCCTTTAGTAGTTTGGAATGGTAGAGAGAATGAGGGGCAGAGAATGTGATGGGATGAAAGGGATGGGATGTGTGTAAGAAAGGGATGGGTGTGTGTAAGAAAGGGATGGGTGGAGAGAGAGAGGGTTGACTTTGGGGATGGCTTATGTAAGAGAGGGATGGGTTGGGTACTTGACTAGTACTTGATCGATTGATGTGATGGATTAGGAAGAGATTCTCTTGCGATTCACAATGCACGATGTTTCCTCGAAATATACGTGGGCCCACATCCCTTAGCCTGAGTTCACATTAGTGCGCAAGTCATAGCGTTGGAACCACGACAATGACGCGATCGCAATGGTATAAGTCTCGAGTTGACTCAGATCTTTGAGATATGACTTAGGGTCACGCGCAAATGCTGACTCCATGTTATACGTAATTGAAATTCGATGGGGAGGATCACAGAAGTTTAAGGAACGGTACAGATTAAGATACGGGCCTTACATGGAGCGACTATTTGTAACATCCAATCCCGGAAGTGATGTAACATGCATCATGAATTACTTGCATTAATTTGTGCACCACTACCCAAAGTCTATGGAATTACGTGTCGACCAAGAGGGTCTCTATCTAGAGCGCATTATATCTATGATAGGATATTTGAATCACTAGTTGTGATACCTTTAACACATCACTTGCACTAAAGAGGAAATAAATTGAATCATGGGAGTTTTGGAATTCTAAGACACATGTCAAAGCCTTAAAGGTAGATAGTACAAGGCTAACAAAATAAGGATGAGAGTGGCAATGGCTAACTCAATAAAGAGGAGAGTGGCAATAGCTAACTCAATAAAGAGGAGAGTAACAATAGCGAACTCAACAAAGAGGAGCGTGGCAATGACCAACTCAACAAAGTGAAGAGTAGAAAGGGTTAACTAAACAAAATTGGTAAAGGCAAAAGAAATGCTTGTATCCATTGTCCCAAAAATAAAAAGATCAACTGTAATTAACATCATACCATAATTCTCAAAGGATAAATAATTGTTGGTGGTAAATTAAATAATTGCGGGAAGAGAGTCATAGTAGCATAATAACAAAGCATATAAAAGACAGGATAAATCATCTTAATTCAAGGTAAGCTTAAAGGAATCCCTCACCTTAGGTGTTAGTGTCGTATTTTATTAAGTTGAATGCTCAAAGGTGTATTTTCAGATCAGGTTCTACTCTAATCCACCTGATTTGAATTGGTTAAGTTAGATGTCAGATTAGGGTTGAGGAAACTTGACTTAGATTATACTTTAGATGAGTTACGTGTTGCCTTAGTTGATAAGTTCTAACTTATTATGTTTAGGCCTATCCAACCATCACATCATCTTGGTTAGATATAACAGAATTCTATTGTTGAGGGATAGATTGGAAAAGAGAGAAGGTAAGGAAAGAAAAAGGAAGGTTAGATTTTGAACCAGGCTTCAAGTGGTAGCTCGGCGTGTAGCTAACACTCGGTCTCTTCTTTCTTTTTTTGTTGGAGCTGCACCAAAGGAGAAGGTCTTCCCTCCTTCTCTCTCTCTCTCTCTCTCTCTCTCTCTCTCTCTCTCTCTCTCTCTCTCTCTCTCTCTCTCTCTCTCTCTCGTTCTCTTTCTCTCTATCCTCCTTAGACGTTTGTGGGTGTGTGAGTCGAGAAGGGCACGCACACTCCTTTTTAAAAGGAGTGGACATGTGAGAGGGGTGTGTTTCATATTCCACTTAGATTGAGTTTCACCAATTTTTTCTTTTTTGATGATCTTTCTTTAAATTTAATTCGTCCATTGTGTAAAGGTCATCGAATAGAGCCGGGGTATATGATTTTCTTGGTAATCCGAAATTTAAATTGGGCTATCTTGAAAATTCTCCTAACGGGTGCCAAAATGAACTTGATCTCAATTAATGGTCCACACTTAATGATCAAGGCCCAATTTTAGGGAAAATGTGTATTCAGGATAGCAAAATGATTGGACAAAATTTGGTGGTTGATCAATGGTGGAAAAATCTCAAATCTAAAATTTCACCTTTTGTACTAAAATGAAGAAACTAGCTTCAACCTTCAACGATGTAGGATCATATATCGGATCCTAAATTTTGTATAACCACATGGTCATATGAGACCAAAGTGTGGTCCAAATTTAAGTTGCGATGGATGGAAGGAAGTAGTTAAATCGAAATATCCAGATTTATAAGGAGCTGGTAGGCCTTGACAGGATAACTTCGTGCCTAAGAAAAGGTTTATCAAATTGGGATCTTCATATTTCACACTTAGTCCATATGATGAGAAATACATGTTGTTCATATGAAGGAAAATATCTCTATTATGAGTACCCATAAGGCTTCTTCACTCGATGGACACCAAAAGCAATGGTTAAGGGGCTTATTTATCAATTGGGTCACTTTTACAATGATTTAAGGGCCAAAATTTGACATGTATGGTTAATTTATGATACATAGGCATGGTATAAAATTACACATTAAATGGATCATGGGAACCATGTGATTTAGAATTCAGGGGTCTAGGTCAATAGCATTTTCATAATTATTGTTGACATGATAGTTTTGAGAAATCTAATGGTTTTACATGGTTGTAGGCACGTTTCTAAGTAATTCTTATAAAAAAAACTTATATCTAAATCATTATGAATAAGGAATTATTCATTAAACTAATTAAGGGAATGTACATATATCAACCAACATAATAGATGGTTAGATGATATGTTAAAAATAGAAAACTTGATGGTTGGTACTCTAACAGTGTATATAAGTATATGTATGATCAGTTTTGTAAATGGAAGAACACAAAGTGGGTTTTTTAAGTGATTAGGGGATAAAACATGTGTAGGATAATATTCGAGTGTCTTGTTCACATGTGTAAGTTTCTCAGATTATAGTTCTGATGGTGGGTTAAGAATATTCATAGGTGATAAACAAGATGAACAGATCATAATCTCAACTTGATATGTGTACAAGAGAATGTAGAGATTAAGTAGTTAGTTCACTACAATCAGGTAGTCCAAAATCAAGGTAAACGGTTAAACGTCTCTATCTAGCAATGCATATTTAACTGAGCGGTTAGTTATGATGGACAAGTGATAATATTTAGGTATATGATGATCCTATCTTAAAATCAATGGTCAGATTGTTTGATCTATGGATGGAGATTATTTCAACAATCAGATTCATGGTGGATAATAGATGTAAGGTTAAGATAGCTAGGTTGGTATCGTACACATGTACATAATAAGTTAAATTTTATGATAACACTTAAGAACTTTCAATAGTCGGGTATTGAAAAGTTATGGGTGTTACACTAAGATCCAAGAAAATCAAGTGAAGAAGGAAGAAACTTGAGATTGCAAAGTGCAGAAATCTGGAATTGCTGAAGTTGACAGTTCGATGACATCGAAGTAAGTGTTCAATGTCATTGACAGAAGCTCAATCCCATAAAAAAAAATTAAGTTTAGTTGTTGGACATATGGGTACAATTCTCGATGCCATCAAGGACCTCTTCGATCCTATTTACGACCAGTTTAATGCCATCGAAGCCAATTTAATGAAATCGGAAAAAGCATGAATTTTGGGATTAACTTGTTGAAAAGTTTTGGATGTTTTCTAATCCCATCTAGAACATGTTCGATGACATCTAATGTTGGGTGTTCTTATCGATGGACTTACAAAATAATTGCTGACAGTTTCCAAATTCAAATCGTACTTGTCGATTGGTCTTCGATTCCATCGAAGTCCCATCGAAACTTACATCAAAGTTGCATAAACTACATAAATTTGATGCAGTTTGAAAGTTGGTCTGACCAAAGCCTACATAAAGGGATCTTTTAAGTTCTTCAAAACACAAATTAGGATAGGAAGAGTAAAGCAATGAGTGGTGGTGCTTCAAGGAGTTCTCCTTCTCAAATCTTCTTCTTCTAGTTCGTTTTCATATTATTTTTTTAAGAGCTTTAGTTTAATCATGTCTATGGTTAACTAATCTCTTAGCTAAATCTAAGAGGTGAAACTTGTAGTTTATTTTAATGTCTTTCTTACTTTGATTCAAGTTTATGATCTTCACGTTGAATAATTCATAGGTTTGAATAAAGATGTATTTTTTAATTTACTTTGATTATCATTGACTCTGGGCATAGTGGATGCTCGGGAACTTCTTAAATGCTCTCTTATGTATTTTATGATTGTTTAATCTATAAAAAATTTTGATCCACCATTGACTAAGGGCATGATAGATGCTTTGAACTCTCTACAATCAATACAATAAGACTGTTATATGTGGAACTGTTACTATGAATGTTTAAAATCTATTTTGAAGTATTTAAGATGTTTAACCGCTCTATCATTTGACTAGATATATTAGAGCTTTGATTCCAGTTGAGTAATCAATGTTGAATCAAGTAAGGTCGCATTAAGAAAATTATAAGTGGATCCTTAGCACTTTAATTTCTATTACATTGATAGTTCACTTCATCATAAAATTCTTCTTAAATTTTTAATTTTAGTTTAGTCTCTTATTCTAATTCTTAACTAGTTTAGAAAATCACAACACATTCAGTCCCTATGGGTTCGACCTCGATCTCACCAAGATTATTACTACTTCGCAACCTTGCACTTGGTGTACAAGTGAATAAATACTTTTCACTTTTTAGTTGTGAAGCCATTGAGTTGTCCTCTCCTTATTCCCCTACTTATGACCATCGTTGTTTATCTCACTATTTGTAATGCCCCGAAAATCGGGGGTCGCTCAACTCTCGAGTTCCAACGCATCACTTATGCAACATATATAATGATGTTTAAATGTCGTCTATATTAGTGCATTAAACATGAGTGGGATTATACTAAAACTACATATCATACTCTAGAGTTAATGTAATTAAGCAAGCAGAAGACTGGGATAAATATATAAAGTACATGTGTTTCATAACCTCCAGAGTATGAATGTGCTATCAGGCTGAATATATATATATTTTGTTTTAAAATACACAAAATATCAAATTATAAATGTTCAACTAATCCAATATCCCTATAATCCCGACGACGCAGCTCTAGGTCTATACAGACCGGCCTGAGAACTACACGTAGGATAACTACTCCTCCTCATCTAAGAAGTCCGACTCCGTCACATAAGCCTCATCGCAACCTGCATCTAAATCAGAGTCTGGTTGGTATTTTAAAACACCGTCCCAGAGTAGGAGTGAGTGATCAACTCAGTGGTACTATAAGGCAAAGGTTAACATGTTATCAATTCAGTCAAGCAGTAATGATAAAGCAGTACAACAAACATAATCTAATTATTCTTGTTAATGCAGGGATGGTATATCGTAATGATGCATGCCCTCACCTGCACTCCCTCAGCAACTTCATTTAACAATCGCACATGACAAACTCCCTAAAAGTGTACTTCCTTGCCAAAGAACATGCAATGTGGTGCATGGTCATGTTAGCCAAGTAATTTATTAAGCTTATTCATACAGCAGATTCGAGAAGCTAAGGTACCTCCCTTTTTATCATTTACCCAAGAAAGGATCCATATAAGGTCGTCAATCCTAGTTAATCACAGATGATAGGCAAGTCGTAGGGCATCACCCCTGATGAAAGTAGTGGATAGGTAAGTTTAAAATTTTACACTTGAGGTCACTACGGGAGGCTTGTCACCTTAGCGCAGGCCTAGTTTATACTCGAGCTCACTATAGGAGGCTCGTCACCTGAACGTAGGCTAACAGCTCGAATACAGTGTCCCACACACCACCATATTCAGCTCGCAAGTTTGGGTTGCTTACTGGTCACTACGGGGAGGCTCGTCACCCAAGCGTAGGCCGACAGCTCAACCACGGTGTCCCATACACCACCATGCTTGGCTGATGAGTCTTAGCGGATCTTAGTACTATGGTTGAAACGGGCTTTACATTAGTAAATGATACCTTAGATTCAAACAGTAGCGTCCATACATGAGAAACACACAATAGGCCAAAATAAGTTCGATTGGTAAGAGCGTACGTTGAATAAAATGACATGAAGTGCATACACACTTCAGGTGGCCTAACCACTGTTGACAATCACTGTATGGCTCAAATTCATATAATGTATCTAATGTGGCGAAACTAGTCTGACCACTCAATCAGGAACCGTTACCAATTGCCTAGACTACGTAGTAGTCCAAAACATACTCAAATGTAATAGGTAGTCACATGTGTCAATCATAACAGTATTTAACAAACAATTGCAACATAATTCTCATTTGAGCAATTTATCAAACACATTGAACATGTCGTTATACATATACATTTCATCCATAAATTACATAGTAGCAATTTACAAAACATGAAAGAAATTATAGGTATGGATAAGGTAGTTGAGAATCCCATCTCAACACCCTTATTAAAAGTAATTCATTAAAAAATTTCTTATTCTGATATTTTATCAAACACTTAGGCTACATATTACTACATATATGAACTAAATTAGTTATAGCATACATTATGGCAAATCCTTTCATAAAGAAGTTGTCATACATTCAACATACATGTGTTCTAGATTAATAGACATAGCAAGCATATATCATAATTGCACTTTCATTCAAACATTTCAACAAACACACGGAATGCAGTATATATTCACATAGTTCACACACATGTATAATTTATCGAATACATAATATCTAGGATCAAATGACAGTAATTAAGTTAGACATAAATCATTGCTGACATTTAAAGCCTTAAAAACCATAACATAAATGTTTATAGTCCCCACCTTTCATCGGATAACTCGTTTCGAACTTGGTTCTAATCCTATGTACCCGTACACAAAACAATGATACCTAAACATCAAAATAGGTTAGCCATTTCGCTGATTCCTCTATTTAGATTCCTAAAACAAGATTAGGGTTAGTATTTCTTACCCAAATCGATGTTAGAATCGATGGTATAGCGATGGTGGGGTGGCGATTCGGTGCTTGGTGTAGTGGGACTGAATCCCAGTAACAATCTACTGATCTCTCTCTACTCCTCACTCTTTTCTCCTCTTTTCTCTCACTTAGGGTTTGAGAAATTCATATGGAACGAGAGAGGGGTGGTTTAAGGTCTTTAAATAGCCTCAAAAGTGATGATAATGGCTCCAGCGCCATGATATACTTAGGTTATAGCCAAAGGGTACCTGTTTTTGACAAACAGGGCCCTTAGGAAGGTCCATTTCTTACCTAAATCATGGAGCAAGTTCCCTGACAATGGATCTATGCCAGGACTATGTTTACGTTATGATCTGACAAACTGATCGGCTGTGAAGGACCTACATCAGATCCACGGTCGTTGTTACTCGATCAGGGACACAAGTATACCAATAAGTGTCAGGAAATTTCCCTTATCCATGGGTGTAGTTGTGTCAGAAACTGACAGTCTGAAGTCCTTAATTTCACCCATAGTGAATGGTAAAATTCACTTAAGTTTGAGTTCATTTTCTAAAGATAATTGGATTTTTCACACACTTCACTCTAGGCTCAAGTTGTACGTTTTTAGTTACTATTTGGGCTCGATTCCTGCAATAGATGTCAAGCCTAATAAGGCTTTCATAAACTTATAGTTTTGCAGTAATCAAACTTTTGACGCATGGTCCACGTCCAATACAGAGTTTCAATGTGCTCTCGAGAGCAACTGCGTTTTTGGATTTTCCAAAAGTTTTCAAGTAACGTTGAGCTAGCAATTTTAATGGTTTTGGGTCTTGTAGTTCGTATTGATAGTGGTTTAAGCAAATATATTAATTAATTTAGTTTAGTACTTAATTAATTTTTATCTAATTTTCACAGTATACAGTCTTTAAGGATTTCTGCCTGAGGTGGTACTTGGGTCTTTGTAAAAAATTTTTCGAGACGTTACAATCTATCCCCCTTAAGGAAAAATTTCATCCCCAAAATTAGTACATTTTTGTACTCCTCAAGGATCTGAGGGTAGTTCTTAGGGACTTCGGCTTTCATTTCCCAAGTTGCCTCTTCCTCAGTGTGGTGAGTCCACAATACTTTCACAAGAGGGGCAACACCTATGCCTTCCTATCCAGGATACGTGTTGGTTGAAGTACATATGTAGCATCTTCACTTAGCTGCACCTGCTCCCACTTAATAATGTGAGTGGGATCAGGAACGTATTTCTTCAGCATCAATACGTGAAATACATTTTGCACGCCGATGAGTGGAGTGGGCAAAGTAAGGCGGTATGCTACCCCACCCAATCGATCTAGAATCTGGAATAACCCAATAAATAGCAGTGTGAGTTTCACTTCAAATTGAAGGATTCCCGTTATGGGGAAAACTTTAAGAAACAGATGGTCCCCAACCTCAAATTCTAATTGTCATCATCGGGTATTGGCATAACTCTTCTGTCTACTCTGTGTTATAAGGAGTCGGCGTCTAATAATATCAATCTTCTCTAAGGCCGTCTGAACCAAATTTGGGCCAATCAGGCTCTTCTGGCCAACTTCTACCCATCAATGAGGTGCTCGACATGGGCGCCCATACAATGCTTCGTAGGGAGTCATGTCAATGCTCGCTTGAAAGATGTTGTTACAAGCGAACTCAACTTAGGGAAGATAGTCATCCCAATTGTCCTTGAAATCAAGCACACATGCCCGCAACATGTCTTCTAATATCCGGTTTACCCGTTCTTTCTGCCCATCTGTCTGTGGGTGGAATGCAGTACTGAACTTCAATTTCACTCCCACTACTTCCTAGATTCGAGTCCAAAAAATGGACGTGAATCGGGTGTCTCGATCTGACACAATCTCCACAAGAACTCCATGCAGACATACGATCTCTTTGATGTACAGCTTGGCTAATTCATCTGTTGAGTTTGAAACTCTAATTGGGAGGAAATGAACCGATTTTGTCAATCGGTCCATAATCACCCAAATGGACTCATGTCCCTTCCTTGTCTTTGGTAACCTGAAAATGAAATCCATTGATATGAAGTCCCATTTCCATTCAGCTATGGGCATGGGCTGAAGTAAACCAGGAGGTCGGCGATGCTCGGCCTTGACCTGTTGGCACGTGAGACAACGGGATACATAATCTACTATATGGGCCTTCATGTTGTCCCACTAGTATGAATGCTTCATGTCTCTATACATGTTCGTACTGCTCAGGTGCATTGTCATCCTTGAATTATGTGCGTCTTCAAAAACCTCTCTCCTTAAGTCATGGAGATTCGGGACGTATAAGCGGCCACGATATCTCAAACCTCCATCTAAGCCAACCCTCCATTCGGAGTCTTCACTATCACTTACTCGCCTTCTCATTTTCACCAACAGTTCATCTTCTTTCTATGCTGCATTGATTCAGTCATCAATAAACGGTTGTGCATGGATGTGTGTAATGCTCTCGAATGGCTCCTCTATTGTAAGCCTCTGTTTGAAGTCTCCCACAAACTCTACCATATTCCATTCTTCTATTATCAGCAGAGCTGCAAATTCTATTATCTTCTTGCAGCTCAACGCATCAGCCACAAGGTTGGCCTTCCTAGGATGGTAGGAGACCTCAAACTTAAAGTTTTTCAAGATTTCCATCCAACGACGCTGCCTCATACTAAGATCTCTCTATGTGAAGATGTACTTAAGGCTCTTGTGGTCGTAAAAGAGCTCGAACTCCTCTCCGTAAAGGTAATGTCTCTAGAACTTTAATGCGAAAATAACCTCTGCCAATTCCAAGTCATGCGTGGGGTAGTTTTCCTCGTGTTTCCTCAACTGTCACAAGGTATAGGCGATCACCATATCCTTTTGCATAAGCACACATCCCAAACTAACATGAGAGGCATTGGTATAGATAGTGTACTTGAACCCCTGCTCTGGTAATACTAGCATGGGTGTGGACATTATCTTGTCCTTTAATTCCTAAAAGGCTGCTTCTGCTTTCTTGTTCCAGGCGAACTTAAGATCCTTTCAAGTGAGTTACGTTAATGGTTTGGCTATCTTGGAAAAATCTTTAAGGAAGTGGTGATAGTAGCCAACAAGTTTAAGGAAACTCCTCACTTCTATAACAGAACTGGGCTACTCACAGTCTTGAACTGCGGCCACCTTAGCAAGGTCTATGGCGATACCTTTCTTGGACATTACGTGTCCCAGAAACTTGACCTCTTCCTTTCAAAAGTCACATTTTTGGTACTGAGCAAACAACTGATTCTTCCTGAGAGTATCGAAGACTGCTCGCAGGTGCTCTTTGTGATGCTTTTGGCTCTTGGAGTATATCAAAATGTCATCTATAAATACAATGACGAACTAGTATAGATACGTCCGAAACACCCGGTTCATGAGGTCCATGAACACTGCCGGTCCTGAATGCTATTTTTTACACGTCCTCATCCCTGACGTGCAACTATTGATATTCAGAATGTAAGTCAATCTTTGAGAAATAATGTGCCCCTTTCAACTGGTCGAACAGATCATCTATCCTGGGCAAGGGATACTTGTTCTTCACTGTCACTTGGTTCAACTTGCGGTAATCAATACACAATCGTAGCGACCCATCTTTCTTCTTTACAAACATTACCAGTGCTCCCCAAGGGGATACACTAGGCCATATAAAACCTGCATCTAACAGATTATCAATCTATCTCCTCAACTCCTCCATTTCACAGGGAGGCATGTGATACATCGGTAGAGAAATAGGTGTCGCACTAGGTACAAGGTCGATAGTAAAGTCGATCTCACACAAAGGAGGTAGTCAATCTTGGAGTATAGAGATGTCCCCAAGTGTCAGACCATCAACATTCTCCAATAAGGAAGCGTAACAACTTATACGGTAGGGCCAACTGACTTACACTGGAAAAGTAAAGGTTGTACCCTCAGGTGCATGTGTTGTCACCAATCTGGTATCGCAATTGATCTCTACCTTCATTTCGGTGAGCCAATCCATGCCAAGGATGATGTCGTAATGATGCAGCAGAGTGAAAATCAGGTTAATGTGCACTATTCTTCTCCCTAAATCTATCAGACAATCTTTGCAAAACTTAGTAGCATCAGAGAAAGTCCTCGTTGCGGTAAGGACTCTCACCCCAATCATAGGGGTGTTGTTCAACCCCAAATGCCTGACTGTAGAGCATGATACTATTGAGACGATGGACCCGGTGTCCACTAATAGAAATACAGGTGTACCTTGAATGTGGGCAGTGACTTCAAAGGCTAAAGGCACTGCAATTGTGTAAGTACTATGGTCACATGCTCCTTTGGTTGTCAAATTTTATGGTGCTAAAACCTTTATCCGTGTCTTATGTTTGTATGTTGATTTATATATGTTCAAGACACTGCTTCACAAATGCTTCAAGTTAAGTACATTTATCGACTTCAAGCCAAGTCAAGCCATGTACTTTGTCAACGTCTATAAGCATATATGTTTAGAGCTACATCGATAAAGAGTACAGGACTCAAGTACATTACAAGACTCAAGTCAAGTACATTACAAGACTCAAGTACACTTCAAGACTCAAGTGCAACTCAAGATGAAGTTTAAGTTCAATCTTTCGAATATCTCAATATTAAGCTACATCAAGTATGAGAGCTCAAGCTTGATAAGGTTTAAAGGTCTACCTTCGCTAAATGAATGAAGTTCAATGTTCATACTTCATGCTCTAGGTATGATAGACCTTAGATTGACCTTAGAATAGGTCATTTTGGATACCTAATTCAAACTATATGTTTATACATGAGTTTGGTCTATTCTAAGACTAGTCCTGGACCTTGTTCGACTAGTCCTAGTATTGGTTCTACCAGTCCAAGAAATTCGATGACCAGTCCTAAGTTGTTGAGAATTTTTGAAAATTTTTGGCTAGTCCATGACCAGTTCTGGAAGTCCTTCGACCAGTCGTAGATGTATTCACGACTCAAACTTCGACCAGTCGTGGGTCTTCGACTCAAACTATAGCAACTAACTCATGTGGTCCATGAGCAGTCCTGGGTCATCTACGACCAGTCATAGGTAGTCCACGACCAATCAGAGACACTCCATGACCAGTCGTAGAACGGTTTTCAAAGATCGCGGTTAAAATTTTAAAATGTCGTTGGTGCTATGACCAGTTGATGTGTCCCCAGGACCAGTCGAAGACGAGTTTCTTCAACTATAAATAGAGCACGAATTTCAGAGTTTTTTAATTAAATTCAAGTAAAATCAAGGCTCCACTCTAAGATAAGTTTGTGTTCATTTTAAGCTACTTTGTGCATAATTAATATTTCCTTTTGTTAGCTTATTGTTATTTGATTTTGATCTACATTCAATCTGATTTGAAAAGGAGAAAATTTTGTAATTCCTTCTTCTTGGAATCAAAATTAAATATAGCTAGCCCATTTAGTTTAACTTAAAATCAATTAGAACTTAGAACCATTGTAAAGTGAGTATTGGACATTGAACTTCCATATTCGAACTTCTACTCTGATTGGTTCTTCTGGGCTATTACAAAAGGAGAAATTCAGGTATTTTATGCTTATATAATTTACTTTCCTTTTGGTTTTTTTTGAGATTGAGCCAGAAAAATCTCATTGTGTGGTTATCTGAGGAGAGCCAGAAAACTCAGACAGAGGGGTTTTTGAATTGTGTAAGCCCAAGTGAAAAAAAACACAATTGTGAAGGTTTTAGGTGAACCTGTGAAACCTATTTTAATAGTGAACGCTAATATCCCCTGTGTGTGGATATTAGAAGTGGAGTAGCAATCTGTGTGGCTGTTGTTTAACAGTTGATGAATACACAAGCGAACCACTATAACTCTTTGTATTTTATGGATGTGTGATTTACTCTTTTTATCTTTTATCATTCTAAGTTGTGGAATGTATGTGTGGATTTAAATGTTGTAATTTTTACATTTCAAGAAAAGTGAGGAATGTTGTAATAATTTAGATTTAAATTCCTGCAATTTATTTCAATTCTTTGCTATTAATTTATTCCTCTTTGGTTTAAGTTTTTGATACAAAGGACATTCTAGAAATAAGGTTGTCCTGCCATAAACCCTTGGTTTTTATGGTGTAAGGTTGTCCTTAGAACTGAATTCGTATTAACCTCTCAATACTTGTTTATTGAGGTTGCTTTTATTTCAACATTAAGAATTAATTTATTTTTATTTGGCTATCTCTTTATTTTATTCCATTGTTATAATCTTAATTTGGCATAGTCCTATTCATTCCTCCTCTAAGACATATAGCTAGGCCATTTCAAGTTACCATCTCAGATGCACCAGCTGCTAATGCATGTACACGTGCCTATTGAGAAAAAATCGGTTGCACTATCATAGGTCGTTGAGGTGACATATTTTGAGGTACAGGTGGTCAGTAAAATGGTTGTGCTGGAGGTACCGATCGTAGTGGTGGAGCTGATTAGCTTGAGGTTGCTGACGACTAATCTTCTCAGGCGGCATAAAACCATTGTCCCTCATCTTAGTAAAGCAATAGGTGTCTATATGGCCCATCCTCTTACAATAGGTGCACCACAGATCTGATCACCTAGGCTGTGTCGGTGAAGCCATAAGCCTAGGAGGAGAATCCGCATGCGGCCTCTTACTGAGGAATGGTTGATTCGATAAATCAGGTCAAGGCCTCGGGCCCACTGGTAAACGTGTACGAAACAGTTTGTCTCCATCTTACTCAGCTCACAGGGATATGTTCACTAGCTCAGCATAGTTGGGGATGTTAGAACAACACATCTTCATGTAGATATTGGGCTGCAGACCCTCTGAGAAACGTCGCATCTTCATCGGGTCATTTGCTAGGATCAAAGGAGCATATCTGGGTACCTCCATAAATTTATTCTCATATTCTGACACGGTCATTCCTCCCTATCGGAGGCGAAGAAACCCACCCTCCTTTTCATTATGGTATGTGAGGGAGAAGTACTTCCCATAAAAGCGGGTCTCAAATGCATCTGGTGTCCACACGTGTCCTGTGGGAACTGTTCGTAGGACGTTGTCCCACCATGGACTAGCCTCCTTCTCTAACATATATGTGACCAGCTCAACTTGCTCTGCCTCAATGCAGTGCAGTGGCTTCGATATCTTAAAGATGTGATCTAGCTAGTAATCGACTTCCTCGAGCCTGTGAGTGCCCGTAAAGGTGGGACGTCAGAAGCGATGGAAGCGTTTAAATAGACCGCTGGTATTCATGTTTCCAGCAAGCTACACAAGTGGTGTAGGCGGGACCATATTCACGTTCTGAGCAATGGCTCCCGCAATAGTGGCCAAAAATTGTTGCTGTTGCTACATCAAAAATATCATCTGCTCCAACCTAACAGGAAGAGGAGCTGACTGTGGTACGTGTGGCATCGATGAAGATACACAGTTCTATTCTGGAACCAGTGGTGAAAAAGGTGTTGGCCCATTTGTGGGGCCATTGGCTGACTGAAAATTTGGCGTAGTCTCAAAATTTGGCCCTAAACTAGGGTCTGTCTGGCTATCGTTCAAGCGAGGTTCTCCATCAACCAATCCGCCAAGTGCAAGACGTGTCATATTTCGAGTTGTTTTCATAGGCATTCCAAACTTTAGTCAAGATCACTCTTTAGGCAGTGAAGCCCTTAAAGAGAGACCCACTCTGATACCAATTGAAATAGCGATGAGACCACTTTAGTTGAAGTCGAAATATACCAATATGTCCTAAAGGGGGTGAATAGGATTTTTTAAAGTTTTTACCATTTATTTAAATGTCCTATTTCACTAATCCTATAAGTATACAATTATCAGGATTACACAAAGTAACTCTACTGGCTTCCAAGCCCTGTAGAGGATCCAATCATAAACTATTCAAGAAATAACAATGTATAGCCTTACGTATGATGGATATGATTGTGTATGTGTGTGAGGTGTGATCTCAGATATGAAGGCATTGCAATAAGTCACCCACACAAAAGAATAACAATCGCAAACGCAGTCATTTTTATAGTGGTTCAACTACTTATCTACTCCACTCCTGGTAACCGCACTTAACCCTTGAGTGTACCGGATTTCATTAAGGAGGTTTCACAACGGTTCACCTCTAACCTACGATTTTAAATCAGGTTCACCTTCAACCTTTATAACCTACACTGAGGCTAACTGTTTATGCTCTCACGAGCAAGGGTCAACACATCGCACCCACTTTTAGGCACACTGGCCAAGGATCTTTCTTAAGACCCTAACGGAGGTTTTACGTAGTTTACCTCTAACCCAAGGTTTCACAGCAGTTCACCTCAAACCTAAGGTTTTGACTCGTTCATTTTTAACCAGATGTTTATGCTCTCCATAGAGCAAGGGTCCACATAACGCACCCACCACGTACACTCCCGTCGGAGGCCACCTTGAAGACTTCAAAGGGTGAGAAACACCTTAGACCCAATCCTACAAATGAATAATCAAAGGGTCCTCTGGACTCTAGATACTTATAGTTAAGTTGATGAGTCCCATTCAGCATGATGACGAAGATCTCCTCCTTATTGATGAAGAATCTTCTGCTCTCTTGATCTATAACACAAATGATATACCAATATATGGTAACGGGTTGGGTCAAGGTTATGATGGAATCTTACTCTCTAAATATTTTCCTATTAGGAAGATAAAGCGATTCCAATCATCTATGCATTCAAGGCATCTCAGCTTAATGATTTACCATTAATGTAGTAGTTGGAGGATCTTAAATGAGGAAGTTCATTCCCCAATCTACTCTATTGAATATCAATGATGAGGGTAGATTGGAGGATGAACTCCCTTGAGAGAAAGGGCTAAGGGTAAATGATCTAAGGTTTAAACACTCAAAAGCACTCTCTTCTTTCTTTACCAACAACTAAAGCCAAGCTCCCTTTATATAGGCAAAAGGTTTTAACAGATATAAAACAGTCACATTTATGATAGTGTTCGATATCATCGAGCGCATATTCTCGATTATATCGATGGTCCACTCAATGTCATACGCTTTTGGAAAACCTTCTACCAACTGGTTGAGGGGATCGAGACTCATACCAACTGGTTGAGGGGATCGAGACTCATGTTGATGCCGTCGAATTTTGAACACTAGTTTATCGATGTGAGTGTCGATTCCTCAACATTTTCAAATGAGAGAGACTTGCTGAAAAATTTTCATGTCATCAAATATAATTGGGGGATACTCGATATCATCAGAATTTGAATACCGATGATATCGAAGGTCATGTCAATGCATTGATAAATCCAAGGATTTTATCAGTGAGCTTGCTAGACAGTTTATGTCCATTCTCAATGCAATCGATCCAGCCTCGATACTATCGATATTTGAATATCGATTCAATCGACTGACCCCCAATCAGAAATGAAAAGCCACCTAAAAAATGTTGCTGAACAACTTCGCGCCCATGACCGATATCAGCGAGAGACTGCTGATAGGATAGAGATTTGAACTTCGATGGTATCGATGATGGCTTCGATATATCGAAGCATATATGATATTCTTAAGAAAAAAAAGGGGCGCCGGATCTGCCTGTCGATATTATCGAGTCTCCTTCGATCGACTTGAGATTCAATTATCGATGATATCGATATGTATATCAATATATCGGTAATTTCATCCAGTTGAATATGTGGTTGCTGGACACTTTAAGTCCTCATTTGATTTTATCGATTGAGCTTCCGAGGACATCAACAGCGCAGGTCGATCATTTCGAGACATGTATTGATACAATCGACAAAGAAAGAAAACTTAGAGATTTTCTTATTTTTGAAAAAGTTTTTTCACTAAAAAACCCTATGATGTCTAACATATTTTAAGGATTTTATTCACCTGGTGTTTTAGGACATGGAATGTGAGGCTTAGATTTACCTATGACAAGCTTCCACACATCCGATTGAGGCAGACGCTTGAATTGATCTTCCTATGAGGCTCTGCCATCTAACTAACTCAACACATATGCTAATTGACAAACAAGGGCACTAGCAAGGGCACTTTCAAGGTCTAAGGCCTAAGCAATGTATGGTTTAATCTGCCATGCTCTAAGCCCAATCTCAGAGACCATATAGTGGGCCCTCAAGTGAATTTTAGGCCCAACCATAAGGGTCATAAATCCATATGTTGTGGTGGGCTTCATGGGCAGCCCGGTAGTTCATTTACATGGGTAATTCTCACATTTAACACAAGTGAGTTGGCCCTCACTTTTTAGCCCAAATATAAGGTCAATTTTAATGGCCGGCCAAGGGCCCTATTTCTTACATATTCTTGCCCCTAAGCCCATCACAATAAATGGGAGAGTATAAGCCCAAGACCAATGGGCTTATCCAAAAGGACTTAGTCCACAAGGCCTAATTATCAACACATAAGGGCAGCCATGTATATATACATTACATCACATAAATGGGCCCTAAGGAAATAGCCCAGAAATAAAAACAACCCAATTCATGCATTATAGTGGACTTAGAGGGCAGCCCATAAATCCAAGAATACACATGGGCAGGGCCTAAACCGACAGTGTGGGCCTTACCATACCAGCCCAAAGGCTTAACAAGACCCTTCACAACATGCATTAATGTGGGCCTTACAAGTGAGCCCATAATTAAGTACTTTATGAGGGCACCAAGATCCACAATACACATGATCATCTTATAGATGGCCCATTGGGCTCACAATTCAATAAGGTCAGTATAAGCCCCGTATCCTAGACCGTATCGTTCCATAGACTTCCACGGTCGAATTTCGACAACCTTCGACCCTTAACCAGAATTTGTGCGTGACCTTGATTCACACACAGTCAACCTGAGTGGGCTTAACCTGAGACTTGTGCCATAGCGATGGCGCCGTTGTCGTGGTTTCGATTTCGTGACTCTCGCTCCGAGGCGATACCCTGGTCAGGAGATGTGGTCTAGCGTTTGGTGCGAAGAAAACACCGTGCGTTGCAAAATCTAAAAGAATCTCTACAACATGTCACCTCAATCCATCAATCAATCCCATCAAGGGTCAAGTACATGTCAAGTACACATCACCTTTCAATCATTCCTAAGTAACCCCAAAGTCAAAAGTTTCTTACACAAGCCCATACTTTTCTTACACCATTTGCCACAAAAGTTAAAAAGTATCTTACTCCCATCACTCACCACATCCATCACTCCATCACCCATCACTCTCTCTCCCTTTACAACTCTCTCTCTCTCTTTCATTTTAAAACTCATTCCTAAGCAAGAGAAAGCCTCACATGTCCAAGCCATTTCTACATTCCTATGGATTTTTGTGTGGTCCACCTTTCATACCCTTTCATCTCCCATATCAACCATCCAAACCTCATCTCCTCCGTTGGAATCGAAGTTAAGGAGCAAAGGAAACCAAGAGAGCAAGAAGATCGAATGGTGGGGTGCTTCTATAGGCTAGTTTTTCATATTTTCATGATGGACCAAGTGAGGCATGCCAATCAATGGTTTGAATCTCACTTGGGACCCTAAGATGTGGCCGATGGCCCACTTTGATCATCATGATCATTCCATGATGGGGCCAATCTCCATGGACCTCATCATGATGTTTATTTCCTTGTATTAAATAGGTCATCTAGACCGTCCATATTGGTGGAGAAAGGATCTCCACTGTTGATATTCGATTTCGATGGACCCATGTGTAATGGGACCCACTTGATGTATGATTTCTTGCAAGGGAGGGCTCATAGTGGTGGAGCCCTCCATCACAAGCGTCCCACTCTATTTTTTCTCTCTCTTCCCCTTTTTGTGATGATATGGTTGTGTGGCCCACTTGGACGGACCCCAGCTTGTATATATGTTATATCTACACCATCTACCATTTGGTGGCCACCTAAGTAGGGCCCACCTCAATGCATGTGTCATGCCCAAACCGTCTAACGTTTGGGGACGCTGGACGTGAGTTAAAACATAAATATGAGCTTGGTTCAAGCCTTAAGGGTGGACCGTTGGTGTAGGCCTCACCTTGATGTATGTATTCAATCCACGCTGTCCATCCTTTTCCTTAGACCATTTTAAGCGTTGAGCCAAAAAATGCGACTAATCCGACCTTTTGGCGGGCCATAACATAGAAAATGGTGGTTTTCACCGTTAAAAAGCCACCTGATTTTTCTACGCGCCAAAACACATCACATATTGGGCTCGTTTGACTTGTCCTTAGCCATGCGACCAATGATTGGGTTGGATCCACCTGAAACGGGCCCTACATGGGAAAATCCCCAAGAAAACCCCCTAAAAAAATAATATATAAGTAGTAGGACGCTGCTGCTACCGGAGGCGTAGGCAGCGCCTGCTACGCAGGGCGTGCAGGTGGACAGGAACCCACGGCCCCAGCCGTGGGCCCCACCATGATGCTTATTTTCCATCCAAACCATGCATCTTGTGGGCCCCTTCTAGGGTCGTGGGCCCTCCAAAAATCAGCCTCATCCAAAGCTCTGGTGGCCCACATCATAGGAAACAGTTGTGATTAAATTTCTGTCATTAAAACCTTTTGTGGCCCAGAAGTTTTGGATTCAATATGAAATTTGTTTTACCCTTCATCCAGGCCTCTGTGGCCGTATGAACAGATTGGATGGCAAGCAAACATTACAGTGGGCCTCATGTGGGAACCCACAATGATGTATGTGTTTTATTCATGTGGACGATGGAACCCAACATGGTATATATGTTCTGTCCGCACTGTCCACATCACTGGACAATGGGACTCCATTGAAGTATGTGTTCTCTCCATGTCGTTCATCTATATGTGGACCCCCACCATGATGCATGGGTTGCATCCAATTCATCCAACCATTTTGAAAGCCCATTTTAGGGCTTGAGGCTAAGAATGAGTCAGATCTAAGGTTCAAGTGGACCCCACCACAAAAAAAAATAGTGGAGAGATGAATGCCCACCATTGAAGTCCTTTTCGGACCATAGTAGTCTTGGATTAAGGTGATATTTATTTTTCCTCCCAATCAAGCCTATGTGACTTTACTAATAAACTAAATGAGAAATAAACTTGATGGTGGGCCTTGGGATTGTAAAAGGTGAAAATCATTATCTCCACTATTATTTGTGGAATGGTCCATATCCTTCAATATGATTCTTTTTGGGAATGTATGAGGCCCACCTTGATATATGTAAGGCCCATGGGTTGAGGCCCATTTGATGTATTAGGAGGCCATGGGTTAAGGCCCATTAAGATGTATTAGGGTCTATGTGTTGAGGCCCATTTGATGTACATATGGGGCCCAATGGGTGTGGCCCATTTGATACACATAAGACCCATGTGATTAGGCCCATTTGATGTATTCAAGACCCAACGGGTTTGGCCCATTGCAATGTACATAAGGCCCATTGGTGCAGCCCATTAATGTGGCACACTTGATGAATATAAGGCCCAAATTGTAAGACCCGTATCCTAGACCATACTGTTTCGTCAACTCCCGCGATCTTCCCATCGAATTCCGACAACCTACGACTAATAATCGTCGTTGCGCACGACCGTAAGTCGTATCCTATACATTTGAGTTGGCTTAATCCGAGACTTGTATCATTGCGACCGCACCGTCGCCGCGGTTTCAACTCCATGACTCACGCACCGATCTGATACCCAGACGAGGTGATGTGGACCCACGTTCAGTTTGAGCAAAAATACCACGCATTGCAAATCCCAATGGAATCTCTACAAAGTGTCAAATCAATCCCATTAATCAATCACCCATCAATCACTTTATGTCAAGTACAAAGAACCCATGCTTCCTTTCTCCACAAGTCAAGCAACCACCAATAGTCAACCAAGCTCTCACCTCACCCATCACTCACATCACACATCACTCACCTCACCCTTTCACCCATCACCCATCCCTCTTTCCTTACAATTCTCTCTCTTTCTCATTTCTCAACACAACCTCAGGCAAGAGAAAGAGGCTCCACGTCCAAGCCTTCCCACGGAGAGAAAATGACCTTGTGTGGCCCACCTTTCCCATCCCAAATCTCTCATCCTAGCCATCCATTCTTCATCTTCTACCATCAAAGTGAAGCACAAGGAGATAGGCAATCCAACAGACCGAGAAGATCGATAGGTGGGTGCTTCTATAGGCTAGATTTTTATATTTTTATGATGGCCCAAGTGAGGCCTACCAATCGATGGTATGGATCTCACTTTGGACCCTAAGATGTGGCCGATGGCCCACCTTGATTATCACTTGATGTATGATTGAATGCAAGGAGGGACGCTGGACGTTAGTGAAGGGTGAGCCAACAGTGGGTGTACTAATGGCAGCAGCAACCAAAAAAAAGAAAAAAGAAAGTTTTGGGAAGGGCTATCCATGTAGGCCCTATCCTGATATTCAGATCCAATCTAAGCCATCCAGCCTCTTCCCCAACTCATTTTAGATGTTGACCCGAAAAATGAGGATGATCCGAGTATCTGGTGGGCCACAGTGTTGAAAATAGTATCATTACCATTCAAATCCACCCAGATCTTTCTTACACGCAGAAAAAAAGGCAATATTGATCTTGATTAAATGGTCTTGGGCTGAGGAATCTAATGGCTGGGATGGATCTGTCTGATGCGGGCCTTCTACGTGAAAATCCACAAAATCACCGTTATATATATATATATATATATATATATATATATATATATATAAGGCATGCTGCAGGCCTGCTGCTGCCATAGGCGCAGGCAGCGCTTGCACATGCGGGCGAACGTCCTAGTAGGGACCCACGGCTCCAGTCGTGGGCCCCACCATGATGTATATTTTGTATCCACTCCGCCCATTCTGTGGGCCTCTTAGGTCTGTGGGCTTCTACCAAAAATCATCTCCATTTATGGCTCAGGTGGCCCATATCATACGAAACAGGGTGATTGAACGGTTACCATTAAAACCCTTTTGAATCAAACTGATATTTGTCTTCCCCATTCATTCAGGCCTTTGTGACCTTACCAACAAGTTAGATGGTTAGTAACCATTATGGTGGGGCCCACAGAGATGTACGTGTTCCATCCCACCGTCCAAGCGGACGGTGGGAACCCACTATAATGTATGTGTTTTATCTTGCCGTCCAGCCGCTAGCGGGAGGATAGAGGCAGACCCACGGCTCCAGCCGTGGGCCCCACCCTGATGATTATTCTCCATCTAAACCATTCATATGGTGGGCCCTCAGTGCAGTGGGCCACCCTCCAAAAATCAAGCCCATCCAATGCTCAGGTGGCCCACAAGAGAGAAAATAGTGTGAATTGAACTCTACCATAGAAAACCTCTGTGGGTCCACAGAAGTTTTGAATCAAGCTGAAAATTATATTTTCTCTTCATCCAGGTCTATATGACCCTATCAGCAGGTTACATTATGGTGGGCCCCACATGGGACCCACAGTGATGTATGTGCCTTGCTGCCTGGACAGTGGAAAACACTCCCCCCTGACGTATGTGCTTTATCTATGCCATCCAGGCCAGTAGGCCCACCCTCGACGTCTGTGTTTTATCCAAACCGTTCATTCAATTGGTGGGCCAGGTGTGTGGACCCCACCATGATGCATGTGTTGCATCCAACCCATTCAACCATTTTGAAAGCTCTTTTTGCGGCATGAGCTAAAGAATGAGTCAGATCCGTGGTTCAAGTGGGTCTCACCACTATTATTTGAAGTGAGGATCGGTTGATCCTTTGACATGATTCATATACTGTAACATCCCGAAAATCGAGGGGTCGAGCAAAAACCCAACTCCCGAGTTCCAAAATGTTATTTATGCAACATAGATATGTATGATTGAATATTGTCTGTGATAACGCATTAAACATGAGTGAGATTAAGCTAGAACAGCATATCATACTCCAGAGACGGTTAAATTAACAAGCGGAAGACTGTGATAGTATGTATAACATATATAAACTGTTGTATGCCTCCAGAGTGTGGATATGTTACCAGGTTATATACATACATGTATACTCCAAAAGTAGACAAAACGAATATACATGAGTGCGCTAAAAATATAAAATGACAAGTGTCAAAGTATCTAATCAACCTCCCTGTAATCCCGTCAATCAGAACACGCATAAAGGAGGGATCCTCCTCATCATCATCAAGTCCAGCTCCGCCTCGCAGGCCGCGCCATCATCTGCAATCACAAAAAGGTCTGGTGGGTGTCCAGGAACACCGTCCCGTAACGTGGGAGTGAGTAGCTAACTCAGTGGAATAATAGAGCAAAGATTAACATGTTATCAAATCAATCATGCGATAATAGTAAAGCAGTAATTCAAACATTCCTAATACTGTTGTTAATACAATTATGACATGACGTGATGTATGCCCTCACCGACGATCACCCTCATGCGGCAACATCTTACGACCGCGGCATGCCACACTCCCTAGAGTGCTCCACATCTTCCAGGCACATGCAATGCTATGGTGATATGAATTTCAAGTTATTATTAGTCCATTCAAACAGCAGGATTGGGAAACTAAGGTACTTCCCTTGTATCAATCCCAACACAGATCCTGTCTAGGGTCGTCACTCCTAGTAATCTCATACAATGTATATTTCTTAGGTCACTGCAAGGGCTGCCAGGGCTGTTGCTCGCACTCGTTGCACCGCTCCACCATCACCTTATCAATACAGGCCTACCGTACTCTACTGCAACGGAAGGGTCGTTGCCTCCCGTGGACTCAGAATACGCTCGCGGTCACTACAAAGGGCTCGTCGCCTGATCAGTGTAGGCCGACAGCTAGAATATAGTGTCCCATACCACCATAATCTGCTCACGAGTCTAGGTGCTCATTGGTCACTACAGGGAGGTTTGTGGCCCAAGCGTAGGCCGACAGCTCGACCACGGTGTCCCATACCACCATGCCCGGCTCATGAGTCTTTATGGATCAAGGTACCATGGTTAACAGGGTTTACAATGGTAAGTTCAGTACCCTAGGTTCAAGCAGTTATGACTCATGCAGGGTGAACATACAACGGCCAGTCGGGTTACTTGACGGGCTCGACTAGCGCGATCGCATCTCAAGTTGACGACATGAAGTGCGTAAAACACTTCGTGTGGCCTAACCACTGCCGCCAACTCCAGAACACGGCTCGCGTTCATCGACGCGTCGTTCGTGGCGAAGATAAACTAACCACGAATTCGCTCGGTTACCGACTGCCTGGACTAGGCATAGTCCCAAACAATCATAGAATCACATCAGTAGTTGTGTAAGGGTAATGGAAATGAAATGGAACCATGTGAGCATGTTAACACATGTCATTACATACAACTTAAGCAAGTCTTCAAACACATGCCTTTCATACATATAATGAAATTATACATATCGCCAACATATAGGAAATCATCACCATCAGCGTATTAATTGAGAATTCAATCTCCAACTAAGTCATAAGAAAATCATCAAGCACATGTTATAACATACCACTTAAATGAATCATTAAGCACATGCATTTCATACATATAATGAAATCGTACATATGGCTAACATGTAGGAAATCATTCACATCAACATATTCATTGAGAAATCAATCTCAAACTAATCCATAACACCATTTAAGCCAATACATACTAATACAAGCATTTATACAAACACTTACACTACACACTTAAGTCTACATATAGTATGTCGATCCGACGTGCGCATTTAGGCGAATCTCTTCACCAAACTAATTATGCACGCATTCCTAACTTCCTAATGCGACAACAAACCATGTCAATCACATCAGCAAAATATGAATGTAAACTGTACTTCCTACAAATGACTAAAATGCCCTAAATCTCATATTCTTCATTAATTTACGAAACAGGAAACGGAGAGCATGTTGTACATGTCAAACGGCATTGCCGTCAAGAATCTACTATTAAACGACATTGAAAGCTTTGAAAACAGTCAATCAAAGTGTCTAATATCCGCACCTTTTTGCTTTTAGGGGTGAGAATTCGAACGGAGCGTATACGCTTCGTCTACGGCGACTAGGCAACCTAATACACAAGATCTATTAGCTATTTCTCTATGGAACCAAGGAATCAGCAAATCAGCAACTTTCTAGGGTTTTTCGTACCTGAAAATGCGGAGAAATCACCGGCAAAGTGATTGGAATACGCCGCTTAAGCACGTGCAGCAGCAGCAGGAAAAGCTCTCCCACCTTCTCTCACAAACTCTCACCTTTTCTCTCTCCCAATCTAGGGTTTTTGCAAATTCGGATGGGAGAGAGGAGTGAGGGTTTCAAGCCCTTTTATAAGCCTAAACTTGCCCGAAATAGACTCGGGAACAAGTTTCACTTGAGGGGTAACCAAATCGGGGCTGTTTCGGTCCAAAAGAAGCTTTCTGGTGGTCCCCTGGTTGAATGCGATCGGACTTAAGCTCATGCGTACCAGATCTAGCGCACATTAAGTTTTCAGTCCGGCAGGGTTCGCAGATCGCACGTGGCGGACCAGTTTCAGTTCAGCAGTCACCGCACGTAGATCAGGGCTGGAAGTCTCATAATATAAAATAGAAATTTTTCCTGATCCGAGGGTGTAATCTGGATGAATTCTGACAGTCAGAACACCTAATACTGACGCGTCAAGTCGTATGCCAGATTTGAATTTGAAATTCCAAATCTGTCCCTATTCGCACTCTCTTCGGTCCGGGCTCAATGAAATAGTCTGTGATTATCGGTTTGACTTGATTTTCGAAATGATTGTCAAGTCCAGCTAGGCGGTTCTAATGGTCTAAGATAAGAGGTATCGGACTTTCGACGCGCGGTCTAGATCCAATACAAAATTTCAAAGTGGTCCAGAGAACAAACCTGTTTAGAGTTTGATCCAAGGTTATAGAGTATTATGGAGTCATACGGTCTACTCGATTTGGGTCTTGTAGAACGTATTTAAAGTGATCAGGGACTATTTCCCAGCTACTCCAGCGTTGTGCTAGCTAACTTATGCTTAGTTTCTAAAGGAATTAACCCTAAGTGATTTCTTTGGCTATGGAATTGGGTTCTAAGCGATTTTTCAGGTGTTTTAATTGACCCACTGTCTAAGGACGTCAAATCCCAGATTGGCCAAAATCTGGGGTGTTACATATACATGTATGTATACATGTGTGTGTGTGTGTATATATATATATATACATAACTATACATATATACATATATATATATATATGTATGTATGAAAGAATATATTTGTGACCATTTTTAAGGCCCACCTTGGCATTCATAAGGCCCATATTATGAGGCCCATATTGATGTAATGGTAGCCGTTATTGAGGCCCACCTTGGTATATATCCAAAGCCCACATGATTAGGCCCACCTTGGTGCACATCTAAGGCCATGGGATTAAGCCCATTTGGCATATGTAATGCCCATGGGTTTCGGCCCACGGGATTCAAGCCCATTTGATATATATTGAAGCCCATGGGATCAAGCCCATTTGATGTGCATGGGGCGCAAATGGAGTGGCCCATTCGATATATTTAAAGCTCATGTGTGTAGGCCCATCTGATATATTTAAGGCCCAAGTTGTGAGGCCCACTTTGATGTATTTCAAGGGCCATGGGTCATGGACCATTGCAATGTATATAAGGCTCATTGATGAGGCCGATTAACGCAGCCCATTTGATGTATCTAAGGCCCATGGGTCGCAGCCCAACGGGATGACCTTAGGGTCCATTGCAATGTGTGATTCCTCATGGTTCATGTAATGATATTTATGGCGGGTTGTGCCTAGGGAACAGTGATGGTTTGACGTCCACTTTGTGTGTACGATGTTGGTTAAATGTCCACATTGTAACTCTCCTTAGGGCCCATTGTTAGGCTCATACTCGTTGCTATTCATCGCCTTATAACATGCTTAGTATAATCCCATGACTCATGCCCATATGCATCATATGTATGCTTGATATGAGTAGTGACTGATCATAGCATACGCCATTGGGCAGACCATTTACGGGACTCATTATGAGATAGAGTGCCCTACATGATCACGTAGTACGCGCTGGATTGCTGCATGACTTGACGTGTGATTCATGCATCTTGCATATGTGTGACCTGATCACTGCACGCCCTAGCGACATAAGGGCTATGGCTCCACAGGTACATCGTGGATAGCAGTATCAGATACCGAAAATACTTGGTTCTAGCACTGTGGGCACTTAGGATGTCCTTGGGTGAAAGTCCCAGAACCTTTTTGGTACCAGGAGATGCTCCAACATCTAGACCGAGTAGATACACGAGCGCCTGAGTGCCGAATACTAGTAAGCCGTCTCCCATTGTGTTGTGGTCGGTTGGAAAGGGGTGTGGCCTTATCCACCTGAGTGAGGGGGCTATAAGCTAGGCTGAGTTTGACCAGCTCACAAATGTGTCCGCTATCGATGAGCCGGGTAGGTATTGGCAGACTACTGGTCTGGCGGATAGTGAGGTCTATTCCGCTTGCTTGACTGTGCAGCTAGGGAGGTGGCAGTCTCTGTGAAGTGTATTAGACCCCGGTGATATCCAGAGAGGGACTGTACTGATATGTACTAGATGAGTACCTACTTGCTTGGATTGCATATCGCATATGACATTCGGCTATGTAGGCCTTGCATTGCATCGGTGTGGCCGATGGCATTCATATCTCGCATCATGCCTTGCATTACATAGCCTTGGTATGGTTGATTGTATTCATGGACTTACCGCATACTTTCGCACTACTCTGATACTGTATACTTGGCGTTTGCCTTCACACACACTTACACCACCCTCTAAGCTTTTGTAAGCTTATGCACGACAGTTGCGTGCAGGTAGCGTTGGACAGCAGCAGCGTTGAGGCAGCAACGCGTATCAGACCATTTTAGAGCTTTTGATCATCTTGTATTTCCCTCTCCGCATTGTACTTAAAATATTTTGATATAGTGGATATGTGGTGATGTTTTTTTGTGACTTGGTTATGCTTGTGGTTATGCTCCGTTACAAAAAAAAATCACTCTGAAAATCCTCCTTGTAGGATCCTAGGATCGGAATCTGGCATTTGATTGTCAGGAGCCGAGAATGGAGCACTACGGAGACTGTCTGCACCGGATTCGGTAATCGGGATTCATGTGAATCCGATTTTTGGGTTTGGGTCGTGACACAAATGATATGGATATTTTGATGTATTTAAGGCCTAATGGGATGTACCTAAGGTCCATTGCAATGTACGATCCTAACATGGATTATGTAATGATGTTTATGACGGGCTATGCCTTGGGAGCAATGATGGTTTGACGTCCACATTGTAAGTATAATGTTGGTTAAATGTCCACATTACGACTCTCCCTAGGGCCCATTGATAGGCCCGTACTTGTTGTGTGTAGGTCGTTTAGGCCCAACTGCGTTGTAAGGATAGTTTATTACTTTATAACATGCTTAGTATAATTTTATGACTCATGCTCATACGCATCATATGTATGCTTGATATAAGGAATATTTGATCATAGCATATGCCTTCAAGCAGATTGTTTAGGGGCTCTCGAACAGGCAATGTTACCCCCACATGAGTGCACGATACGCGGAGGATTGTTGCATGATTGGATAGTGTGATTCATGCATTCGTATTGTGTGATATGGTTACTGTACGCCCAAGCGACATGTAACACCCCAGATTTTTTGTCAACCTGAAATTAGACGTCCTTAGGCAATGGGTCAACCATAACACTTTCAGAGCTCAATCCCAATCCCAAAGAAATCGCTTTTCAATCCATTTCCTTCAAAACTCACCATTCACCACCTCATTCTTCAAATTTCACCAAGTACTTTCATATTAGAAACGACTCCTCAAGTTTAAATTGTAAAGAACACCAATCCTAGGGTATTAATGATGAAGAATAATACCGAAGCTAAAAATTACCGTGAATAGTAAATAAATGGGTAAAATGGGTTTCGACCCTTAACCTTTTGGAATCTAACAAAATAGATGGGTTAGTTGGATGGATTAACCTCTTCTATCCCAAAATCATATGCCACATGATGCATCAACTCATTCTAGTTTACAGACTGGCCCCGAAATGCCCCAAATGGAGTTTTGGGCCTATCCAAGCCCAAATACAATGAACCAATGTGGGAGCAACATACATTTGGGGTCCCTAGGGCAAGGGGAACCAGCCCCATATGGCGGCCATCGCCAGATGTGAGTTTGGTCGGCGATGGCATCGCCGATTCCGCGATGCATCGCCGGTCAAATTCCTTGGTTGGGTCTGGACTTCGGGCTGGAGGTGTTTGGGGGCTAAGGTAGCCCCCTGGCAGGTGGGGCGTTCGTTAAAATCCCTCTAAAATAGTACTTCCTTCACAAAAATGTCCTCTAAGCTCTCTTTTCTCACTAAAAAGCCTGATTTTTGGTAAAAACCACCCCTCCAAACTCTTCCTTCTTCCGTTTCCAAACACCAGCACCCCACCCTCCAAATCTTATCTCAAAAAAAAATCAATAAAGGCTACTTCCTTTAGAAATCCAACGAGAATCAACTAGCGTTGCACTAGATGGCCTATGAAATTTTCACCAATCACTTTTAATACGATCTGCTAGAGTCAAAACGTATAGGATAGGTGACTCTATAATATCGTAAAACCTAGGATCAAACTCTATTCCTGATTGCCCTCGGGAGCACCTTGAAACTTTGTATCGGCTCTGGACCGCACGTCGGAAGTCCGATTACCCCAGACTTAGACGAATATGACCGCCTAGTTGGACTTGACAATCACCTCAAAAATCAAGTCCAGATGATGTCCTACGACGATTTCCTTAAGTCCAGAGTGAAGAGTGTGAGAAATAAATATAATTTATGAAATCTGGCACGTTCGCTTGTGTGCTTTTTCTAAGCGTTCTGATTGTCAGAATTCAATCAAATTTCACCCTCGGGTCAAGAAAAATTTCCCTTACATGTCATAGTACTTGTAGCTCCAATCGAGTTCCCATGACCGTTGAACTGAAACTGGTCCACCACGGTTGATCTGGATATCCGCTCGGACTGAAAACTCTGCCTGACCTAGATCCAATGTCAGGGAGCTTAAGTCCGACCGCATTCAATCCCATGACCTCCAGAAATACTTCGTTGGATCAGAACAAGCCCTCTTTGGTTACAAAATAAGTATACCTTGGTCCCAATTCTATTTTGGTCATGTTTGGGCTTAAAAAAAGGGCTTAAACCCTTGCTCTTTCATTCCATACAAATTTGGGGAGAGAAGAGAGAAAAGAGAGAAAAAGGGAGGGAGATTTGGAGCTCTCTCCTAGGAGTCTTCCTTGCTACTCCACGTGCCACATCCACCTGCCTGCATCGCTCTTCTGGTGATTCCAACTCCGTTCTAGGTAAGAAAACCCTAACCTATAACTGTTTTAAGGATCCTTTCGATTCAAATAGTGAAGTAGCTTATGTATCTTGTGCATTAGGACGCCAGAACGTCGTTGATGAAGCATTGACGTTATATTCGAATCGATACACGTCTAAGGCAAAAGGTGAGGATTTTAGACGCTTTGATTGACTGATTTCAAAGCTTTCAATGTCGTTTAATAGTAGATTATCGACGGCAATGCCGTTTGACATGTACAACATGCTGTCCGTTTTCCATTTCATAAACGTATGGTAAATATGAGATTTAAGGTATTTTAGGCATTTATAGAAAATACCGCATACGTCCGTATTTTGCTGAAATGCTTGACATGTAAATTCATCGTGTTATGATATTAAGTATGCGTGCATGATCTGTTTGGCGAAGAGATTCGCCCTATTGCGCACTTTGGGTCGACATACGCTATGTAGACTAAGGTGTGTAGACTAAGTGTTTGTATAAATGTTTGTATTAGTATGTATTGAGTAAATGGTATTGTAGATTAGTTTTGAGAATGAATTCTTAATCCATATGATGTTGTATATGATTTCTTACATGTTGGCTATACGTATTGATTTCACTATATATATGAAATGCAGGTGTTGGATGATTTGCTTACGTTGTATGCTATCACATGTTGTGAATATGCTTTGGTTGTTTTTATTTCAATTATGTCACACTCACATGATCATTGATGTTGTTTATAAATGCTTAGGGCTATACGTTAGTCCAGGCAGTCGGTAATGGAATGAAGTCGTGGTTAGCTTCTATTTGCCACGAAGGACGCGTCGATGAACGCGAGTCGTGTTTTGGATTGGCGGCAGTGGTTAGGCCACATGAAGTATTTTATGCACTTCATGTCATTCAGCTTGATATGTGCTCGTACTAGTCGAGCTCGTCAAGTAACCCGACTGGCCATTGTATGTTCACCATGTATGAGTCATAACTGCTTGAACCTAGGGTACTGAACTTACCATTGGAAACCCTGTTAACCATGGTACCTTGATCCATAAAGACTCATGAGCCGGGCATGGTGGTATAGGATACCGTGGTCGAGCTGTCGGCCTACGCTGGGGCCATAAACCTCCCCGTAGTGACCAGTGAGCACCCAGACTCATGAGCAGATTATGGTGGTATGGGACACTATATTCTTGCTGTCGTCCTACATTGATAAGGTGATGGGGGAGAGGTACAACGAGTGCGAGCAACAGCCCTGACAGCCCTTTGTAGTGACCTCGAGCGTATTCTGAGTCTACGGGAGGCGACGACCCTTCCGTAACGACAAGAGTACAAGTAGGCCTGTATTGATAAGGTGATGGGGGAGCGGTGCAACAAATGCGAGCAACAGCCCTGGAAGCCCTTGTAGCGACCTACAAATATAACATCGTATGAGATTTCTAGGAGTGACGACCCTAGACAGGATCTGTGTTGGGATTGATATAAGGAAGGTACCTTAGCTTCCCAATCCTGCTGTATGAAAAGGACTAATAACAACTTGGTAATCATTATCCATATCGCATTGCATGTGCCTGGAAGATGTGGAGCACTGCGGGAAGAAAGCATGCCGCGGACGTAGATGGTGCCACATGAGGGAGTATGTCGGTGAGGGCATCCATCATGTCATTTCATGCATGCATTAACAACAGTATCTAGGAATAGTTAATTGTGTGCTTTACTATTAACGCGTGATTGATTTGATAACATACTAATCTTTGCTCTATTATTCCACTGAGTTAGCTACTCACTCCCACGTTACGGGACGGTGTTTCCAGACACCCACCAGACCCGGTTGTAATTGCAGATGATGGCGCTGCTTGTGAAGTGGAGCCGGACTTGTATGATGCTGAGGAGAACTTCTCCTCCGTGTTTTGATCGACCGGATTACAGGGAGGTTGATTAGATGCCATGACACTTGTCATTTTATATTTTTGGAGCACTCATGTATATTCTTTTCTTTCTATTTTGGAGTATACATGTATTTAGTTAACCTGGTAACATGTTCACACTCTGGAGACTTACAATCATTTATATATTTTATATATCTATCACATTCTTCCGCTTGCTAATTTAACTGTCTCTGGAGTATGATATGTTGTTTTGGCTTAGTCTCAATCTTGTTTAATGCCATTCTACAGACAACATGCATTTATCATCATCTATGTTGCATAAGTGATGTTTTGGAACTCGGGAGTTGGGTTATCACCCGACCCTCGATTTTCAGGATGTTACAGATGGTATTAGAGCATGATTTGGATTAAACCGGACCTGGGTTATGGTCACACACCGCACACTGACACACTCTGACTTAGGGAGGGGGTGATGGAATCTAGAAACTATATTAGAATCCCAAGTTTCACCGACGGGCGAGATTAACTACCATAGAATAACCCATGCGTAACCGAGACCATGTGAAATGATCTCATATCCCTACTATTCTTTACAACTCTTCACCTTCTTTATACCCCCCTCATTTGGGCACAAAACCCACACCTTTGAGTCCCATAACCTTCTCAACCTCCGAATGTTGGGACATGTAGGGCCCGTTCGACCAACTACAATAGGTAGGATTAGGGCCAATGGAATTGTAAAAGTAGCAAGAAATGCATGTGTACGGTATTGTCCCTAAATTGGGTGTATCCCATGATCTCTAATACTATGCTCAGGATGTATGTAATTAGAAGTAAATCCCGGTATCTCCTTTCAAATTACACTTGGAAATTTATCATCATGGGACTTGAAAATCCCATCTCCTACTTCCCAACACAAGACTCATTTCCCAAAGCCTATAAATCGATTTTAATCCCCTCCCACCCTCCTACCAAATACGTCATTCCTAATCCCAAGGTGGGATTAGCAACACTATCCATTTAATATAACTTCATACCACTAGCCCAAACATGCCCTTAGAATTTTGGACCTAGAATTGGTATTCCTAGATTTAGAAAGATGCAACAGTATAGGAAATCTAATAAATTAATGATGTAAACTCTAGGACCTCCTTAGTTGATATGAGCATATGTGTAGTGCTCGAGCGCAGTTACGTTTAGGTTTGGGCAACTCCACTCCCTTAGAATTGTCTTCCCAAGGACTAATTGCATTCGGGAACGCGGAGTAAAGGAACTGCATATATAAGCGAAGTATTCGCGGTTTGAATTGACTTCTCAATCCTAGTAGTTTCCAATGAATCCAATGCTCTGATCAAGCAGAAGATCGGCATCGGCTAGGATTAATAATTGATACAATAAATTTTCTGTCATAGTCTAAGCAGAAAGTCTATGTATTCGGCTCAGACAAACTACACAACTTTTCTTCCGTGTTGGCCTGACCACCTACAACCAAAAGTTATAACTTTGCCTTTGGGAAGTGTTGAGGACATATGGCCATTAGAGATTAGATATCTTGCCGGCAAGCTTACACCTGTCCCTGAAATCAACCACAACACCCATCATTTCAGTTCTTTTCTACAACCATAGGTACCAATGCCATAGAACACATCATTAGCAAAGGAAGACCCATGTAGTGAGAGGTTGTTTCCCATTTCATGCTAAAGATAGGCCCTAAGTTACACCTCGTTCCGATATACGGATCGAGGCATAGATTCTTGAACATTAAGTAGAACTAAGTTTTAAGGGGGGTAGAATGTATTGAGTCCAATCTACTTAGGATTATCTAATACAATCGTTGGATTAGAGTAGCGCAGCGGAAGCGTAGTTGGCCTCTTCCCCACTGGCCCAGGATCGAAACAGTTGGTTTAGGTTATACGTACGGTTAGGTCATTAAATAGAATTTAAACCTTCCTTAGAATGTCAATACGAAAGTCTCTCTAGAGACTCATTACCCTTAGCCAATTTTGGGGATGAAATTGTGTTTTAAGGGGGGTAGATTGTAACACCCCAAATTTTTGGTCAACCTGGAATTAGACGTCCTTAGGCAATGGGTCAACCATAACACTTTCAGAGCTCAATCCCAATATAACATTCCAAAAATCGGGGGTCAGGTAGAAACCCAACTCCCGAGTTCCAGAACGTCACTTATGTAACATAGATAATGATAAATACATGTTGTCTATAGAATGGTATTAAACAAGATTGAGACTAAGCCAAAACAGCATATCATACTCCAGAGACAGTTAAATTAGCAAGCGAAAGACTGTGATAAAAAAATAAAATATATATAATTAATTGTAAGTCTCCAGAGTGTGAACATGTTACCAGGTTAATTAAATACATGTATACTCCAAAAATGGAAGAAAAGAATATACATGAGTGCTCCAAAAATATAAAATGACAAGTATCAAGGCATCTACTCAATCTCCCTGTAATCCCGTCGATCAAAATACGCATAAAGGAGGGATCTTCTTCATCATCATCAAGTCCGGCTCCGCCTCACAGGCCGCACCATCATCTGCAATTACAAAAGGGTCTGGTGGGTATCCGGAACACCGTCCCTTAACATGGGAGTGAGTAATTAACTCAGTGGAATCATATAGCAAAGATTAGCATGTTATCAAATCAATCACGTGTTAATAGTGAAGCAAACAATCAAACATTCCTAGATACTGTTGTTAATGCAAGGATGAGATGACATGATGGATGCCCTCACCGACATTCTCCCTCATACGAAACAATCTTACGCCTGCGGCATGCTTTCTTCCCACAGTGCTCCACATCTTCCAGGCACATGCAATGTGATGTGGATATGATTTCCAAGTTGTTATTATTCCTTTTCATACAGCAGTATTGGAAAACTAAGGTACCTTCCTTATATCAATCCCAACACAGATCCTGTCTGGGGTCGTCACTCCTAGTAATCTCATACGATGTTATATTTGTAGGTCGCTGCAAGGGCTGTCAGGGCTGTTGCTCGCACTCGTTGCACCTCTCCCCCATCACCTTATCAATATAGGCCTAATTATCCTTAAGACTGCATTAGGACTCATCTCCCCTATGTGGTGTCAGGATAAACTCAAGGTCACTACAAAGGGCTCGTCACCTGATCAGTGTAGGCCAACAGCAAGAATATAGTGTCTCATACCATCATAATCTGCTCAGAGTAGGGTGCTCACTGGTCACTACTGGGAGGTTTGTGGCCCCAGTGTAGGCCAAAAGCTCGACCACGGTGTCCCATACCACTATGCTCGGCTCATGAGTCTTTATGGATCAAAGTACCATGGTTGACAGGGTTTTCAATGGTAAGTTCCGTACCCTAGGTCCAAGCAGTTATGACTCATACATGGTGAACATACAATGGCCAGCCGGGTTACTTGACGGGCTCGACTAGTACAATCGCATCTCAAGCTGAGCGGCATGAAGTGCATAAAACACTTCGCATGGCCTAACCACTGCCGCCAACTCAAAACACGACTCGCGTTCATCGACGCGTCCTTCGTGGTACATAAAAACCAACCACGAATCCAATCCATTACCGACTGCCTGGATTAGGTCATAGCCCTAAGCATTTATGCATCAACATCAGTAAGCATATATGAGTAACAGAAATGAAATACAACATTGTAAGCATGTTGACACATGTTATAACATACAACTTAAGCAAATCATCCCACACATGCATTTCATGTATATAATGAAATCAATACATATAGCCAACATGATGGAAATCATTTACATCAGCATATTACTTGAGAATTCAATCTCAAAACTCCTACACAACACCATTTACTCAATACATACTAATACAAATATTTATAAAAACACTTAGTCTACACACTTTAGTCTACATAGCATATGTCGACCCAAAGTGCGAATTAGGGTGAATCTCTTCGCCAAACAGACCATGCACGCATTCCTAATATCATAGCACGATAATTAGCCATGGTAATTATTTCAGCAAAATACGGACGTATACTGTATTTCCTACAAATACCTAAAATGCCCCAAATCTCATATTTCCCATACGTATATGAAATGGAAAATGGACAGCATGTTCTACATGTCAAACGGCGTTGCCTTCGATAATCCACTATTGAACGACATTGAAAGCTTTGAAATCAGTCAATCAAAGCGTTTAAAATCCTCACCTTTTTGTCGTAGAAGTGTATCGATTTGAATCGAATGCATACGCTTCGTCAACGGCGTAACGGAGACCTAATGCACAAGATACGTAAGCTACTTCGCTATTGAATCAAAGAAATCCCTAAATCAGCAAGTAGTTAGGGTTTTCCTTACCTAGGAGTGCGTTGGAATCGCCGGGAAAGTCATTGGAGTACTGTGCTTCGATACGTGAAATTGCTGTAGCAAGTGGCAGGAGAATCTCTCTCACACTCTCTCAGAATCTCTCACTTTCTCTCTCTTTTCCTAGGGTTTCAAGCAAATTCAGATGGGAGGGTTGTGAGAGGGTTTAAAGCCCTTATATAAGCCAAAACCTTCCCAAATTAGGCTTGGAATAAGGTACACTTAAGTTATAACCAAAACGGGACTGTTCCGATCCAAAAGAGCATTTTGGGAGGTCCCCTGGCCGAACGCGGTCGGACTTAAGCTCATGCATACTGGATCTAGCACACATCAAGTTTTCAAACCATTAGAGTTCCCAGATCGCATGTGGTGGTCCAGTTTTCATTCAGCGGTCATCGCACCTAGATCAGGTCTACAAGTCTCATTATATGAAAGAGAAATTTTTCCTGATCCGAGGGTATAATTTGGCTGAATTCTGACGGTCAAAACGCTTAATAATAACGCGCCAAGTCACGTGCCAGATTTGGATTAAAATTTTTAAATCTAACCCCTTTCTCACTCTCTTCACTCCAGGCTCAATGAAATAGCCTTTGAACGTCGGTTGGGCTTGATTTTTGAAATGATTGTCAAGTCCAGCTAAGCAGTCATAACGGTCTAAGATTGTAGATATCAGACTTTCGACGCGCGGTATAGATCCAATACAAAGTTTCAAAGGGTTCATGAGAGCAAATAAGTTTAGAGTTTGATCCTAGGTTTCAGGTATTATAGCGTCATTGATTCTACAAGTTTTGGGTCTTGCAGAACGTATTTAAAGCGATCAGGGACAATTTCATAGCTAATCTAGCGTAGCGCTAGCTAATTCTCGTTAAATTCTAAAGAATTTGGTTCTTCATGATTTCTTTGGCTTTAGAATTGGGTTCTGAGAGATTACTAAGGTGTTATGGTTGGTTCATTGCCTAAGGACTTCTAATCCCAGGTTGGAAAAAATCTGGAGTGTTACACCCAATCCCAAAGAAATCATTTTTCAATCCATTTCCTTCAAAACTCACCATTCACCACCTCATTCTTCAAATTTCACCAAGTACTTTCATATTAGACACGACTCCTCAAGTTTAAATAGTAAAGAACACCAATCCTAGGATATTAATGATGAAGAATAATACCAAAGCTAAAAATTATCGTGAATAGTAAATAAATGGGTAAAATGGGTTTTGACCCTTAACCTTTTGGAATCTAACAAAATATATGGGTTAGTTAGATAGATTAGCCTCTCCTACCCCAAAATCATATGCCACATGATGCATAAACTCATTTTGGTTTACAAACTGGCCCCGAAACGCCCCAAATGGAGTTTTGGGCCTATCCAAGCCCAAATACAATGAACCAATGTGAAAGCAACATACATTTGGGATCCCTAGGGCAAGGGGAACTAGCCCCATATGGCGGCCATCGCCAGATGTGAGTTTGGTCGACGATGGCATCGCCGATTCCGCGATGCATCGCCGGTCAAATTCTTCGGTTGGGTCCGGGCTTCGGGATGGAGGTGTTTGGGGGCTAGGGTAGCCCCCTGGTAGGTGGGGCGTTCGTTAAAATCCCTCCAAAATAGTACTCCCTTCACAAAAATTCCCTCTAAGCTCTCCTTTCTCACCAAAATGCCTAATTTTTGGTAAAAAACACCCCTCCAAACTCTTCCTTCTTCCGTTTCCAAACACCCTCGCTCCACCCTCCAAATCTCATCTCAAACAAAAACCAATACAGGCTACTTCCTTTAGAAATCCAACGAGAATCAACTAGTGTTGCACTAGATGGCCTATGAAATTCTCACCATTCACTTTCAATACAATCTGCTAGAGTCAAAACGTATAGGATAGGTGACACTACAATACCGTAAAACCTATGATCAAACTCTATTCCTGATTGCCCTCGGGAGCACCTTGAAACTTTGTATCGGCTCTGGACCGCACGTCGGAAGTCCGATTACCCTAGACTTAGACGAATATGACCGCCTAGTTGGACTTGACAATCACCTCGAAAATCAAGTCCAGATGATGTCCCACGACAATTTCCTTGAGTCCAGAGTGAAGAGTGTGAGAAATAAATATAATTTATGAAACTGGCACGTTCGCTTGTGCGCTTTTTCTAAGCATTCTAACCGTCAGAATTCAATCAAATTTCACCCTCGGATCGGGAAAAATTTTCCTTAAATGTCATAGTACTTGTAGCTCCGATCGAGTTCCCATAATCGTTGAACTGAAATTGGTCCGCCACGGTCGATCTGGATATCCGCTCAGACTGAAAACTCTGCCTGACCTAGATCCAATGTCAGGGAGCTTAAGTCTGACAGCATTCAGTCCCAGGACCTCCAGAAATGCTCCGTTGGATCAGAACAAGCCCTCTTTGGTTACAAAATAAGTATACCTTGGCTACAAGTCTATTTTGGTCATGTTTAGGCTTATAAAAAGGGCTTAAACCCTTGCTCTTTCATTTTATACGAATTTGGGGAGAGAAGAGAGAAAAGAGAGAAAGGGAGGGAGATTTGGAGTTCTCTTTGGGAGTCATCTCTGCTGCTCCACGTGCCACATCCACTTGCCTGCATCGCTCTTCTGGTGATTCCAACTCCGTTCTAGGTAAGAAAACCCTAACCTATAACTGTTTTAAGGATCCTTTCGATTCAAATAGTGAAGTAGCTTATGTATCTTGTGCATTAGGACGCCAGAACGCCGTTGATGAAGCATTGACGTTATATTCGAATCGATACACGTCTAAGGCAAAAGGTGAGGATTTTAGACGCTTTGATTGACTGATTTCAAAGCTTTCAATGTCATTTAATAGTAGATTATCGACGGAAATGCCGTTTGACATGTACAACATGCTGTCCGTTTTCCATTTCGTAAACGTATGGTAAATATGAGATTTAAGGTATTTTAGGCATTTATAGGAAATACCGCATACGTCCGTATTTTGTTGAAATGCTTGACATGTAAATTCATCGTGTTATGATATTAAGTATGCGTGCATGATCTGTTTGGCGAAGAGATTCGCCCTATTGCGCACTTTGGGTCGACATACGCTATGTAGACTAAGGTGTGTAGACTAAGTGTTTGTATAAATGTTTGTATTAGTATGTATTGAGTAAATGGTATTGTAGATTAGTTTTGAGAATGAATTCTTAATCCATATGATGTTGTATATGATTTCTTATATGTTGGCTATACGTATTGATTTCACTATATATATGAAATGCAGGTGTTGGATGATTTGCTTACGTTGTATGCTATCACATGTTGTGAATATGCTTTGGTTGTTTGTATTTCAATTATGTCACACTCACATGATCATTGATGTTGTTTATAAATGCTTGGGGCTATACGTTAGTCCAGGCAGTCGGTAATGGATTGAATTCGTGGTTGGCTTCTATTTGTCACGAAGGACGCGTCGATGAACGCGAGTCATGTTTTGGGTTGGCGGCAGTGGTTATGCCATATGAAGTCTTTTATGCACTTCATGTCGTTCAGCTTGATATGCGCTCGTACTAGTCGAGCTCATCAAGTAACCCGACTGGCCATTGTATGTTTACCATATATGAGTCATAACTGCTTGAACCTAGGGTACTGAACTTACCATTGGAAATCCTGTTAACCATGGTACCTTGATCCATAAAGACTCATGAGCTGGGCATGGTGGTATGGGACACCGTGGTCGAGCTGTCGGCCTACGCTGGGGCCACAAACCTCCCCGTAGTGACCAGTGAGCACCCAGACTCGTGAGCAGATTATGGTGGTATAGGACACTATATTCTTGCTGTCGGCATACATTGATAAGGTGATGGGGGAGCGGTATAAAGAGTGCGAGCAACAGCCCTTTCAGCCCTTCTAGCGACCTATAAATATAACATTGTATGAGATTTCTAGGAGTGACGACCCTAGACAGGATCTGTGTTGGGATTGATATAAGGAAGATACCTTAGTTTCTCAATCCTACTGTATGAAAAGGACTAATAACAACTTGGTAATCATTATCCATATCGCATTGCATGTGCCTGGAAGATATGGAGTACTGCGGGAAGAAAGCATGCCGCGGACGCAGATGGTGCCGCATGAGGGAGTATGTCGGTGAGGGCATCCATCATGTCATTTCATGCATACATTAACAACAGTATCTAGGAATGGTTGATTGTGTACTTTACTATTAATGCGTGATTGATTTGATAACATGATAATCTTTGCTCTATTATTCCACTGAGTTAGCTACTCACTCCCACGTTACGGGACGGTGTTTCCGGACACCCAACAGACCCGGTTGTAATTACAGATGATGGCGCTGCTTGTGAAGTGGAGCCGGACTTGTATGATGCTGAGGAGGACTTCTCCTCTGTGTTTTGATCGACGAAATTATAGGGAGGTTGATTAGATGCCATGACACTTATCATTTTATATTTTTGGAGCACTCATGTATATTCTTTTCTTTCTATTTTGGAGTATACATGTATTTAGTTAACCTGGTAACATGTTCACACTCTGGAGACTTACTATCATTTATATATTTTATATATCTATCATATTCTTCCACTTACTAATTTAACTGTCTCTGGAGTATGATATGTTATTTTGGCTTAGTCTCAATCTTGTTTAATGCCATTCTATAGACAACATGCATTTATCATCATCTATATTGCATAAGTGATGTTCTGGAACTCGGGAGTTGGGTTTTCACCCGACCCCCGATTTTCGGGATGTTACACGACATCAGGGCCATAGCCTCCACAGCCGTATCGTGGTTGATAAGATTGGATATCAAAAATTTTATTCTACATGGGGTGTTATAGATATCCCTGAGTGAAAGTCCCTAAACCCTTATAGTACCAGGAGGTTGTTCCAACGTCTAGATCGAGTGGGTATAGGAGCGCCAAGTATCGATTACTAGATGGCCACACTTTACACTGTGTCATGGTTGGTTGGAAGGGGGTGCGGCCTTACCTTTTCGAGAGTAGGGGGCAAAGCTAGGTTGAGTTTGACTAGCTCGAAGAATGGGTCTGCTATTGACGAGCCAAGCCCGATATTGGCAGACAGATAGTGAGGTCTCTTCCACTTACCTTATTACGTGTGATGGGGCCCAATCTGGTTTAGAGTGTACTTGACCCCGGTTATATCCCAGATTTAGGATGTATTGATATGTGGAATTAGATGAGGATTTGTATGCTTGACTTGCATCTTGCATCACATAGCCTTGGTATGGCCGACATCATTCATGTCTTGCATCGCATAGCCTTAGTATGGCTAATAGTATTCATGGATTCATCAGCACGTTCCGCATTACTTTGATATTACATAACTGCATTACTACCTTGCACACACACTTTCACCACCCTCTAAGATTTCTATAAGCTTATGCATGACCGTTGTGTGCAGGTGATGTTGGATCACAGCAACGCTGAGGTAGGAGCACAATCAGATTAGCTTGGAGCTTTTATCTATCATTATTGTATTTCCCTTTATGCTTATTGTACTTGTAAAGTTTTTTATCATAGTAGAAATGTAATGGAGTTTTTGGTTGTTGTTTGTGGGTTATGCCTTTGGTTATGCTTATTATGAATCAAATTGATGTTTAAAATCCTCCTCGTAGTATCCCAGGATCGGAACCTGGCGAATGGGCGCTGGGAGCCGAGAATGGGATACTACGGAGGCTGTCGGTGCTGGATTCGGCGATCGAGAATTTTGTGAGCCATGTTTCTAAGTTCAGGGTGTGATTGTTAGCCCTTGAACATTGTTGGGCTCAAGGAAGAGGTTTACAGTCCATTGGGCCTATAAAACTACTAAAAAATCTGGTAAGGTTAGCCTACAATATCACTACAAAGGTGGGCCTTAAGAGGCACTAATTATGTCCAAAAATGTCTTAGGAAAGAAGGTAAAGAGTGTGTGCAATGCTCCCTTAAATCTGGTGGGCCACAACGGCTCCAAAAAAATCAACCATGGAGCAAATTTGGGCCCCTTACTAGAATTCTAGCACACCCATTTCCTAGGCCTGCTGAAGTTCAGAAATTTATTTAATTTAGATGGGTTACTGACCCATGATGACCCACACATATCACAGTGGGCCCCACCAAATAAGAAGGTGGATATACAATACTTACTTCAAGTGGGCCATGTCGTTGGAATGCTGGCCCGGCAACCTAAGGTAGGGCATCTCATGGTGGTTAGTCCTACGAGCCTGGGTATTTGGCCCAAAACTGATCCAAATTGCAGACCACACTATGGTTGGTACAGGAGCCCGATGGCCCTAAAAATTTTTAGGGTGATCGATACACAGGTGGACCACACCCCCACAAAATGTCACAATTTTTGGATAACTAGAAGTGTTTTAATTAATTTAAATAAAACATCCAATCCAAAAAATTGGACTGACCTGCACGTCCCAACGTGGTGGGCCGGTCTAGCCCTTACCACGGTGTGTACAGGGTCCATTGGCCTCAAATATTTTTAGGTAGGTTCTAACATGGGTGGACCACCTCCCTATAAACTTTCATGATTTTTATACATGCAAAGGTATTTTAATAAAATTAAGAATCCCAACCTGTCCAGGGTGGAATGTTGCTGGAAATATAGCTGTCCAGTGTCCTAAATTTGGGTCATCCAAATGGGTGGGTTCTGAGCCTCCAAAATTCTTTAAATTTGGGCCCAAGGTCCTTCATCAAACCTAAAACAATATGGGACCCAGAAATATAGCCTACCTTCTGAGAAATTAATTTTAAAATTTTGTTTTTATGGAACTATGCTGCTGGACTACACAACAGAAATTTCTGGCAGCCTACTATGTTGGCCCACCCTTTTGGATGCCCAAATGGGGTCCATTGGCCCTAAACTTTTATAGATAGGTCCGACCATGGGTGGGACACCTCTCTGCAAAATTTTAGAATTTTTTACATAGTATAATTATTTTATTTAATGCATATAAATTATGGTCAGCAATGAATATCCAGAAAATCTGCCGGTGCAGAAAATACTGTTGTCCCATGTTTGACACCATATGGGGTGGGCCTATACTTGCCCAAATTACTAAAAAATTGGTGGGTTTGATGGTCCCACATATGGAAAGCAAGTGGGGTCCACTAGAGTGGCCCACTTACTCCTAAATCAAGATGGAAAATGAGCATTTCTAATGTATAATGTTGTTGGACTGTCCAGAAGTTTTTGGATAGTCAGTCTACTTTGGCCCATCCCATAGGCCTCAAACATGGGGAAAATGATGTGGGGCCCATTCCACATCAAAGTGGGGTCCACACTCTAGAAAACCCCCAAAGAAATTTGGGAGAAAAAGACTTACAAACAATCCTAAACAATTACTCAAAATCATACTATAGATGGGCCTGAAATCTGGACAGTAACATATGTTGTCCATAGAAATTATCCAAAGGGTTTTGTACCCTAATCCATCAAGTGTGGTCCACCTATATGGTTCATCAAGATTTCAGATCCATCAGCACACTAAAAACTCCAAGAAAATCCATGTTTAGAGACCACCCAATCCATGCATGTCATGGTTGGCCTGGACGTCCAACAAGGTAGGCTTGGACATCCCATTTTCTGATGGAATTGAGATGTTGCAGACCACATCAGTGGGCCACAAATTTTTAACAACAAAATGAAGAGAAATGGAGAAAGATCACGACCATGGTGGAAGGTCCTGGCACTATAAACCTTCCACCTTCAATCCACACCATCCACTATATTGGTGGCTTACATGCAGGCCATTTATAATTAAAAAGAGATGTTGAGGTAGGGATATCATCCCTACCATGCATGAAAAGGTCTAAATGACCTATGAAGGGTTATATCTAAGAAAAATACCTCATGGTGGGTGCATGAAGAATGACCCACCATGGAAGAAGATATGCATGCTCTAGGCCCATCGTCTTGAATCTAGGAGTCATGTAAGACCTCACCATAGATTGGTGGGTCCTACATGCTTTCATTCATGTAGAGAAAGGAAGACAAGAAAAATAAAGGGAGGAGAGTCTTCATGGAGCACCCACCTCAAAGCTTATCCTCCTTCTTCTACACTTGGGTTCTATAGCTCCAATGGTGAAGTTTTATTGGTTGGGATGGGTTTTTGAGGGTTAGATTGGGAGAGATCTATCTTGGAAGGGGCTGGAGGAATGGGTTCTCATGTACGTCCAAGGGAGCTCAAGCAAGGAGAAGGGAGAGAGAATGAGAGAGGAAAAGAGGTAAGGGTGGCTTGTAGCTTGAAAATAATAATTACTTTCTGGAAAAGATTAAAAATAATGAATTTTTTTCTTAAAAAGAGAAAAAAGCTAAAATCTCTCTCTTGGTTAGAGAAAAGAAATGAGTAGTTTATAGGATAGAGAGGAGGTTTCTTAGAAGAAGGGGCTATTCATAGCCTAGAAAAGAGAGGCTATAATGAGGGGCTAACTACGTATGGCCTGTAGCTTAGGATTGGGAATGATATATCCTGGGTGATGTCATGCATGGGGAATTGTGCACACCCATGGTGGGGCCCACAAATCACGATCAATGGTCCGAAATAGGCACAACCTACATCTTTTGATCTATAACTCAGATTGCTGCACGCGATGTGATGTTGGAACCGAGGCAATAATGCAGTCTCTATGGCACTAGTTTTGAGTCGATGTGGGTCAGGTTTACGTGATGGAACTTAAGGATCGTAAATGCAAACCCTAAGTCGAGGGTCACCGTAATTCAACTCACAGGACCGAGAGACCAAGATGAATGAAATCCATACTCATACACACTCATGCACACATGTGAACTCAGGTCGGACCGACTAAAATTATGGTAATGACTACTTTAATTGAAGTAGGAATATGCCAATATATCCAAGAGGGGGGTGAATAGGACTTTTTAATATTTTATGACAATTTAAAATCCTATCACTCTAATCCTAAGAAAATAAGCATGCATCAGGATTTCTTCAGCGTAACTCTTAAGACTTCCAAGCCTAAATAGAGGATTTAATCATAAAACTATTTAAGAGATAAACAAGATGCAAATCAGTTTATGATGGATGTGACTGTGTGTGAGGTGTGATATTAGATAATCAAGTATGAAAGAATTTAAGGAAATCACACAAGCAATAGAGGACAATAGCAATCTCAAACACAGTCATTTTTATAGTGGTTCGACTACTTATCTACTCCACTTCCGGCGGACGCACTCAACCCTTGAGTGTACCGGATCTCACTAAAGGAGGTTTCACAAAAGGTTCACCTCAAACCAGAGGTTTTAAATCAGGTTCACCTCTAACCAGTACAACCTACATTTAGGATGACACAACGTGTCTACACGACACAATTTATGCTCCCATAAGCAAGGGTCAACACACAACACCCGACTTTTAGGCCACACTAGCCAAGGATCCACACAAGGAAACTAACAGAGGTTTCACAATAGGTTCACCTCAAACTGGAGGTTTTAAATTAGGTTCACGTCTAACCAGTTTATGCTCTCCTCAAAGTAAGGGTTAACATAAAGCACCCCCACGTATACTCCCGCCGGAGGCCTCCTATGAGGACTTGCAAAGGGTGAGAAACACCTTAGACCCAATCCTATTGAAGCAATGATCTCAAGGGTCCTCTGGACTCTAATGACTTACAGATAAGTAGATAAGCCCCATTCAGTACGTTGATGAAGATCTCCTCCTTTGATAATAAAGAATCTTTAGCTCCCTTGAACTATAACTAAGAAGATATACCAATACATGGCGACAGGTTGGGTTAAGGTTATGATGGAATCCTACTCTATTAGATATTTTCCTATAAAGGAGATAGAGCGATTCCAATTATCTATGCATTCAAGGCATCCCGACTTAATGATTTTTCATAAAGGTGGTAGCTTCAAGATCCTTGAATGCAGAAGTTTATTCCCCAATCCACTCTATTGAATATCAATGATGAGGGTGAATTGGAGGATGAACTCCCATGAGAGAAAAGGCTAGGGTATATGATCTAGGGTTAAACACATAAAAGCACTCTTTATTTTCTCTATCCAACAACCAAGGGCAAGCTCTCATTAAATAGGTAAAAGGTTTCAACAGATATAAAATGGTCACATTTTTTATATAGTTCGATATCATCGAGCAGGGTCGATATCATTGAGCGTATACTCTCGATAGCATCGACTAGCCGCTCGATGACACAAACTCAAATATCAAACGCTTTTGAAACCTTTTACCAGCTGATCGAGGAAATCGAACGTGCATTGATGTCATCAGATTTTGAACTCCGATTTCATTGACACGAGGTTCGATTCCTTGACATTTGAAAATGTGAGAGCACTTGCCTTGAAAATTTTCAGGTAAAAGATATGATCGAGCATCACTGGATATCATCAAAATTTGAATATCGATGATATCGACGGAAGTGTTGATTCATCGATAATTCTAAGGATTTTTTCTTATAAGCTTGCTAGATAGTTTTTGTCCACTTTCGATGAATCGACCATGCCTCGATATGATCGTTATTTGAATATCGATTTTATCGAGTGACCCTCGATCTGAGAAAAGTAACCTGAAAAACTTGCTGGATAGAAATGTGTCCCAATTTAATATCATTGAAGGGCTTCCAATATCATCGAGATTTAAATTCCAAGGATATCAAGGAGCTCTTCGATATATCGAGGATTACATGATTTTTCTTAGCAGAACTTTGGACGCAATAGACCTGATGTCAATTTTATCGAGTCTACTCGATGGACTCGAGATTCAAATTTTAATGATATCGAACTGTCTATCGATACATCGATAATTTCGTCCTGAGATCTTTATGGTTGCTGGACATCTTATGTCCTCATTTTGATAATATTGAGTGAGATTCGAGGACATCGATAATAATGTTCGATTTCATCGAACCATGTATCGATAAATCGACAAAGGTAGAAAACTTAAGGATTTTCTTGAAGTTTGAAAAAGTTTACTAACCAAAATCCCTTAAGGTGTTCTATCCAATTTTAAGGGTTTTAATTACCTAGTGTTTTGGGACATGGATGTGAGGCTAAGATTTACCCGTGACTAGTTCAAGCATACATCCAGTTGAGGCAGACGCTTGATCAATCTTCCTATGGGGCTCCTTTGTCTAGCTGAATCAACGCTCATGCTAATTGACAAACCAGGGCACTTTTAATCTCCCCCTTTGTCAATTATGTGACAAAACACCAAAACACCCTAGAACAACTTCTAAACATACACCCTAAATTGTGTGTACATGAACCTTACACAATTTTACGAAGTTATCTAGTTTACACATACACATAGATGACTCTTGAATTCAGTAGCTATTCCCCTTAACAGCAATCTCCTCCTGTCTTACAGCTGCTCCCCCTAACACCTATACCACCATTCACAAACAGATACACACGATTTTGTCCAGGGGTGTGGATTTGTTCTCCCCCTTTTTATCAGTCATTAGCAAAGGATAACATAATAAAGTATTATTAAATGAAGTTGAAGCATATAGGAGAACCAAAATTTAGATAGCATAATCATAAGATAGATGTAAAAGGACATCTCGTTAAAGACGATATGTATGTATATTAAGGAAAAGAAGATCAGTGTAGTAAGCAGATACTATGGAGATAATGATCACGCATTACACACCATAGTCGATATACAAACCAGATAAAACAGGGGAGAAGATTCGCAGATGATTGCAGCATCCAAAGCAGACTAGTAAGTATATCAAAGAAACATAGCAGTAAAGATGTATAAGATATAAATAGCCATAATCGAAAATATCCAAAATATATACTGCCCAAGGTTGGCAGTAATATAACATCCATTCTAAACCCAAAAAAATCAAGCCCATCCATGGGCACCCAAAAAATAATCACAAGTATCTCCCCATCCATGGGCATATACATATGATAAAAAAAAGGACTTGTCAGACTATGCAAGTTAGTAAACCATCACAAACACTCATGCGATCGTAAGGCATTCAAAAAGATACCCATGCTAGTATGTTGAGATGAGAGTAGGGTGTATGTGACGGCACACAGACTATCTATGCTATGGCAGAGGTGCGGAGGAGGATGGTGTGGTGTCATTGTGTCTGTAGGTGATCAGATCCACCAATTGTTACACCGATTGCTGCACCCCGTTCACCAGTTGTTCCAAAATAGTGAACCTTGCATTCATGGATTCCTTTAGGTGGATGACTTCTCGCATCGTTGCTCCAATCCTATCTTGATGGAGTTTGAACCTTTTTTTTTTTTGCATGCTCGGGTTTAAGCGAGGACGGAGCTTGTTAGGGCTCAAGAGGGTCACCCTCAGCCATTCCAGCGCCTTTAGCTGGAGCATCGCCTTCACCACCTTCTCCTTCTTCATAAATTCGTTCCTTGGGTTGGTCTTCTAGAAATTTGTGAAACTTCAAGTCCATCCTTCTAATATTGTTCTTGTTGAAGTGTTGAAGGGGAAGTTCTGGATCGTTTGTCATTGAAAGATCAATCGCATTGCACACAGTGTGAATGATCCAAGGATAGGGCAAATGCACATCCCAAGAGGTATGAATCACATATACTAGTTGATGTACAATCAGAGTAGGGAGACAGATTTTGATTCCTGTAGCTACGGAGTATACTATCATGGCCATGAACCCAGTGAAATCCGAATGATTGGTAATTCGAGGGTATATGTTGGAGGCAAAGATACCATGCAAAATATGAAACCGTGGTTTCATGAATTTTGATTTCAGCACATTGCCTTAGTACCAGGGAATGTCATGACCATGACAAAGAAATTTTGTGACCATGGGCCAGGTTTCAACATTTTCAAGGTCCATGTCAGGAAGACCAACGAGTGATAGAGTAAGACCAAGGATATTTTCAATGGATGCAAGAGTAATTTCCACATCATCACCATTGATAGAGACAGTGAGAGAAGGTGGATCAGCCACTGGAGAATGATAAGAAGCAAAAAAGTTGTATGTCCATTCATAGTGGCATACCTTACCAAAGTCGAGGGTTAACCAGTCAATTGTAGCAAGAAGGGGTTTTGAGTTATATGGCTTTAGGCAGTCCCTATCTACCCTCCTTTTAAGAACTAACTTCTGCCCAATGTATTTTTCCAGTGTCGGATTCACCCTAGCCAGAGGAGGGGTCAATGCTTCAGATTGGGACCCGCCACGCGATGTCTGTCGTGTTTGCTGGCTAGTGGGATTCCCATGTTCAGGAGCCCTCTCCCTTTCTAAGGCAAGAACCTTTTGCTTGGCGAATTTTAAAGATTCTCCAGGACAAGATGATTTCCCTTTGTCCTTTCCCATTTTTCGATACTCATAGAGAAGGTTTTGATGAATTTGGAGATAAACAGATAGAGCTTCTCTTGAAAATTAGAAAATACCCAAAAAGACCAAGATGAAACCTTGATGTAAGGAGGAAATAAAAGGGGTTTTACCGGATTTGGATGATGTCTAGGACTCCCTGATGAAGATTCGTGCAGACCGGCTGATAGGGACGAGTTGGGAAGAAGGTGAAATGATTTTTAGAAGTGAAATGCCATTTTCCCGCTCGAGCGCTTTTTATCGGGAGGCACACTTCGATATCATTGAACTGTGTTTCGATTATATCGATGGATCCTATTCGATGTTATTGAGACTGTCTTCGATAACACTCTCGATCATGTGACTTGTCATATTCCAAAGAGGCGTCGATGATATCGATGTTAGGTCAATTTAATCAAGAGTCCACATGACTTATCGACAGTCATATTGAAGATGAATATTTTTCTTTTTTCAGCATTTCGACAAATTTCATGTATAATATAGTATATCTTTGAATCAAACAGCATACACAGCAAAAATTTGTACTAGCATTGTACAATCCAAAATTATAAACATTAAGATGTTTATATACAAAAAAGATTGAGGTGAAGGACCTCAGATGTATCATTAAGAGTTTAACAAAATTGCATCTTTTCAGCAAAGATTGAGGTGAGGGACCTCAGATGTATATCTTTTATTACTCTTGTTTCTTCATCTTTTCCATTTTTTTCTTTCCTTTATCATAGTGTAACAAAAAGGGGGAGAATTTCTATGGATTGATTGATAGATATGGATTGATTGTGAGTAGTAGCATTTTTTTTTGTGCTTGTTGATGTTAAATGGTGTATGATTCTTTAACCAGGATGTAACTAATTTTTTCTCCTATAACTAGTGCATGATTCTTGTGTGCATATTAGTCATATTATTGTTAAGTGTGTTTTGTCACAAATTTGACAAAGGGGGAGATTGTAAGTGCTATGGCTGATAGCTCCTTTATGTTGTCAAATTTTGTGGTGCCAAAAACACTATCTATGTCTTGTGTAGCATCTAGGCATACATATGTTCAAGACATTGCATCATCAAAGTTTCAAGTTGAGAATGAAGCTCTACTTCAAGATCTTGTGTGTTTTCAACTTCTGTAAGCTTCAATGTTCAGAGTTTTTAAAGCTACATCGAAAAGACGAGTGTTTGATCAAGACTCAAGATTATATTAAACTTAAGATGAAGAATAACTCAAGAACAAAAAATCCAAGCTTTCGAAGATCTCAAAGTTCAAGCTATATCATGTAGAGATCTCAAGCTTCATAATCTTCAAAGGTCAACCATCATTTGAAGAAATGGAGTTTCAATGTTCATACTTCATGTCCCAGGTATGAAAGATCTTATTTTGATTTTAGGGTAGGTCATTTCGGATACATAATTCAATTACTCTTTTAATAAGTGTTGTAGTCTGTTCTAAGACTAGTCTTGGACTTTTTTCAACTATTCCTAGCACTGGCTCGACCAGTCTAAGATATTCCCGGACCAGTCCTAAGTTTGCTGGAAATTTTTAAAATTTTTGGTTGTGCTACGACCAGTCCTGGAGACTGTTCGATCAGTCTTATGAATATTGTCGACTTGTCCTACGACTTGTCCTGGATCTACGACTCAAAGTACAACAACTAAATCTGGTGCCTCATGACCAGTCGTAGGGTGCTTTCGACCAGTCATGGAGGGATCACGACCGGTCGTAGATTGCCTTCGACCAGTCGTGGAACGGTCTGATTCGATCGCGCTTAAAATTTTAAAATGTTGTTAGTCCTATGACTACTCGTAGTGTCCATAGGACCAATCGAAGGTGTGATTTTCGCAGCTATAAATAGATAATAAATTTCAGAGTTTAATAACTCAATTCAAGAAAAATCAAGGGATCATTCTAAGATAAGTTAGTCTTATTTTAAGCTACATTGTGCATATTTAATATTCTCTTTTGTTAGCTTTATAGATTTGATTTTGTTTCCATATTCTAATCTGAATTGAAAAGAGGAATTGTTGTATTCCTTCTTCTTGGAATCAAAATCAAATAAAGCTAGTCTAACTGATTTAATTTAAAATCAATCTATAACCTAGAACCATTTTAAAGTGGGTATTGGACATTGAACTTCTATTTGAACTTTTACTTCGATTGGTTCTTCCGGGTTGCTACAAAATGAGAATTTCAAGTATTTAACATTTATATAAATTTCATTTCTTTCGGTTTTATTTGAGATTAAGCTAGAAAAATCTCATTATGTTGGTTATCTGAGGAGAGCCAGAAAACTAAATTTTGGGGGTTTTTGAATTGTGTAAGCCCTTTTATAAAAAAAAACACAATTGTGAAGGTTTTAGGTGAACCTGTGAAAACCTATTTCGATAATGAACGTTAATATCCACTATGTGAGGATATTAGGAGTGGAGAAGCAAGCTATGTGGTTGTTGTTTAACAGTTGGTGAATACACATGCGAACCACTATAACTCTTTGTGTTTTGTAGATGTGTGATTTATATTTCCTATCTTTTATCATTCTAATTTGTGGGATGTATGAGTGGATATGAATGTTGTAATATTTACATTTCAAGCATTGTGGGGAATGTCGTAATAATTTAGATTTAAATTCTTGTAATTTATTTCAATTCCTTGTTATTTATTTGTTCCTCTTCAGTTTGAGTTTTTGATATATAAAGAGCGTTCTAGAAATAAGGTTGTCCTGTCATAAACCCTTGGTTTTTATGGTGTAAGGTTGTCTCTAGAACAACATTTGTATCAACCTCTCAATACTTGTTTATTGAGGTTTTTTTTCATTTCAGCATTGTGAATTGATTTTCTTTACTTGGCTATCTCATTCATTAATTCTTATATTATTATTTTAAATCTGACATAGTCATATTCTCCCCCCCCCCCCCCCCCCCCCCCCCCCCCCTAACCCCCCTCTAGGACATATAGCCTAGCCTTTTCAGGTCAACATCCAAAAAATGGACCGACGGTGTAGCTGAAATACACACAGCATGGTGGGTCATGTGTGCACAAACGGTGGGCCCTGCGTCTGGTGAAAACAAACAAATGGCATTGTTATAAATTACATACATTAAGGTGGTCCCCACCATCTAGACCAACTAGATGGTGTGGATAAAAAGCACATGTATCACGTGCTGGTCCCACTGCCTGGACCAATGGCGTGGACATGCAACACACATATCTGGTGGCCCGACATCCATGTTGCTGGACGGTATAGATGCAATGGATTTAACACACGTATATTACGGTAGGCCCCACACCGCATGTCCATGGATGGACGGTGTGGATATGTTCATCAAGGTGGGTCCCATCCCACAAGTGCAGCATGTGTGGGGTGGGCCCCACACAAACACGAAAGGGATGGGCAGTATGGACATAATACTTACCTTGTGATGATACACAGGGCGGGTTGAAGTCTGGCCGTCCAGCAGATGGATGGCCCAGATACAGGATACATATGTTAAGGTGGGTCCACACGTCTCAGTTGCCCACCACAACATCTATATAATATATAATATATTATATTATATTATATATATATATATATATATATAATATTATATGTACTACATACACACATACATATATATCCATGTAAGAATGGAAGGGGCCCACCTAGTATAGTAGGCTCCACATGAAAGGACAGTATGGATGGTCCCATACAACACGGTGGCCCCACGTTAGGTGAGTCATACTCTTGGATCAAGCTGATATTTGTGTTTTCCTTCCATCCAGACCTAGTAACAGGATGAATGGTGTAGATCTAACACATCCATCGGGTGGGTACCATGAAGGTGGACGCATGGATAACGTACATATTTCATGGTGGGCCACACACACACACCCTCATCCATACAAGAGAGAGAGAGAGAGTGAGAGATTGGTAAGAAGGGGAGGGACCCTGTCACTATGGGCCCTCCCTAAATATAAAGCATACATTAAGATGGGTCCCACCATATGTGGGCCCTCAAATAACAAAATCGACGGTTAGATCACACACCTATCGCACTCCTCCTTGATCCCTTCGACTCATATGCTCCTTGCCTTCAATTTTGATGGAGGTAGATGATGAATGGATGGTTAAGATGGGAGATGAGAGATTAGGAAAGTGAGCCACACTTGTTTGCTCTTGGAAATTCTTAGACGTTGAAATTTGTTGCTTGGGAGAGTGTTGGAGAAATGAGGGAGAGAAAGAAGTAATGGGATGATATGGGATGGGTGTTGTAAGGAAAGGATGGTTAGGGTATGGGCTTAGTTAAAAAATGTGTAAAAGAGGGATAGGTAGGGAGAGAGAGAGTTGACTTAGGGAAAAAGAGTGATGGCTGCTTGTACTTGGGATAGGGTGAGGTGGCATTGAGGTATGGGTGGAGTACTTGACTTGATTGATGGGACATGTTGTAGACGTTTCTTCAGAATGAATGCGTGTCCACATCACTGGCCCGGGTATCGGATTAGTGCGCGGGTCACTGCATTGGAACCGCGGTGACGGCTCAGTTACTAGGATATAAGTTTCCAGTTGAGCTGACTTTAGTATGCAGGACTTGGCGAAGGATAACACGTAAACGTCGGATACAGGTCGAGAGTTATCAAAATTCGACCGGGAGGATCGCGGGAGCCTATGGAATGGTACAGTCTAGAGTACGGGTCTTACAACTCTCCCCTCCAAATAAAAATTTTATCCTCAAAATTTATAAATTCATTGCAACCAGACATAACTCATAAGGAAGAGGAAACATAGCATCATCATATAAAATCGAAAACAGCATACAAGATACAACATATCATCAATCATCAAAGAAATGGAGATAGTGCTCTTAAATCTCAGCCTCGCGCTCCCAAGATACCTTATCAACAGAATGGTGACCCCTACCAAACTTCAGATCCTAGATTAGAAACGATTGAAACGAGGATACCTTGTAGCATTAGGATTTTATTAACGATTAATCTAATAAGACGGTCTTATGAAACTGGTCATCGAATCGTTGGAAACTCCTTTTGATGACTGGGGGTCCTACTGGGCTACATAAAGTCTATCTTGTGCCTGTTAGGGAGGTGTGTGTCTTCTCTGTGGTTGTCGTTACTGTGGCTGCTGCTGAGGTCCCAATGGTAGGAGTTGTTGTTGCTTCTTTTGGTGTTGAAGGAGGGGACACTTCCACCAACGGTGTCTCATCTCACCACACCCATGACAGATACCGATGAACTACCTCAGAGGTGGTGCTAGGGGTGCTGCCAGCGCTCGAATAGATGAACGATTCCTATGCCTCTACGGTTGTCGATGTTGTTGCTGCTAGGAGTTACAGGGAGTCTCATAACAACCTGCCCAATGACATATGCAATGGTCAACCACATCTCATAACAAACATGTAAATGATGTGTATGGGCATGTATCAAGATGCTATGCTATCATATACTCATAATCACTATCAATAACTGGCATCAACAATCGACCTCGACAATGTGGACATTTAACCAACATCACCCCCAAGGAATAGCCCACATAGAGCCTAACATATAGTGGACCCATACCCTTGCACAAGGGCCTAATATACAACACCATGGGCCTTACTCAAGAGCTTAATACACATCAAGTAGGCCGTATGACATGGACCTCAACAATGAGCCTCGACAATCGACCTGGATAATCAGAATCGGCCTCAATAATCGGCCTTGACAATCTGAATTGGTCTCAACAATCAGAATCGGCTGTGACAATCGGCCTTAACAGTCAGATTCGACCTCAAAAAATCGGCAATCAACCTCGACAATCAGAATTGATAATCGGCCTCTGCAATCGGCCTCAAAAATCATCCTCGACAATCGGAATCGGCCTCGATAATCAGAATCGGCCTCAATAATCAGAATCGGCCTCGGCAACCGGCCTTGATAATCGGAATCGGCCTTGATAATCGGAATCGGCCTCGACAATGGGAATCGGCCTCGATGAATGGCCGAACAAGGCCTAAGGGAAGTTCATAATGTGGAACTTAAACCATCATTGTCCAATAATGTATCCATTTAACTAACATTGCCCCCAAGGAGTGGCCTCACATAGTCATCATTACATACATCATGGAGTAAGCACACATTGCAATGGACCTCATCTACATCATATTCGGCCCCATATAAAGGCCCCACACCATCTCATTGGGCTCACTTGTGGCCTTTATATACATCACATTCGGCCTCAACCCATGGGCCATCAAATATATTAAGTGGATTGCATCCACAGGCCGCATCAATGGGCCTCATATATATCAAGTGGACTGCGTCCACGGGCCACACTAATGGGGCTTATATACATCAAGTGGATCGCATCCACAGGCAATACCAATGGGCTTCATATACATCAATTGGCTCCACTAATGGGCCTAATAAAAATCACAATGGGCCTTGCCCATAGGCTACTAATACATCAAATGGGCCTTACCCATAAGCCTCAGATTCAAGCAGGTGGGCCCCATCATGTGGGCCTTAAATACAAGACAGGTAGGACCTATCACATGGGCCTCAAAATAAAAGGCAGGTGGGCCCTATCGCATGGGCCTCAAATATACATCATGATGGGCCTCTCCATCTGGGCCTCACATACATCACAATGGGTCGCAATACTTGGACCTCATATACAAAAAATGGGCCAATGGGCCCTGAATACATTATAATGGGCCATGACCCATGGGCCTCCAACACATCAAGTGGGGCACATCACATGGGCCGCACCAATGGGCCTTGTACACATCAAGTGGGCCGCATCAATGGGCCTCATCACTTGGGACTCGTAAGCATTAGATCAGGCCTCACGTATGGGCCTCATACACATCAAATTAGGGCTCACATATGGGCCACAAATACATCATATTGGGCCTCATTCAAAGGCCTCATAAACATCACCATGTGGGGTCCATGGACTGGGCGGTGTTGATGAAACACGCACATCACACCGGGAACACGAGGAAGGACAATGTGAATATAGGACACATCCCAAGGCGGGCCCTTAATGCATCATATTGGGCCTCATATACAATAACTGGGTCACACTACTTGGGCCTCATAAACATCAAATGGGCCACGATCTGGGCCTCATATCTATCGAAATGGGCCTACCAATGGCCTAGAGTGTGTGCATACAAAACATACATCAAGGGTTTGGTCCCACATATCTAGATGATATAGATAATATGCATCACGGTGGGTCCTCCATCCGTTGGGCCGCATGAATAAATACGTCCCAATGAGCCTGCTGCCACTGGACCACGTGGATCCCACTGCAGCCGGACAGCATAGATAGAATACCTATGATCAAGATGGGGTCGGCGTCTAGAAAATGGACCAACGGTGTGGCTGTAATACGCACAGTATGATGGGTCATGCGTGCACAGTAGGTGGGCCATGCGTCTGGTGAAAATGAACAAACGGCGTGGTTATAAAATACATACATCAAGGTGGTCCCCACCGTCTAGACCTACTGGATGGTGTGGATAAAAAGCACATATATCATGTGTGGGTCCCACTACCTAGACCAACGACATGGACATGCAACACGCATATTTGGTGGCCCCACGTCCATGTTGCTGGACGGTATAGATGAAAAGCAATCAACGCACGTATATTACGGCAGGCCCCACGCAACACGTCCATGGATGGACAGTGTGGATACATTCATCAAGGTGGGTCCCATACCACACGTACAGCATGTGTGGGGTGGGCCCCACACAAACACCAAATGGATGGGTGGTATGGACATAACATGTACCTTATGATGATCCACAAGGCGTGCCAGCGTCTGGCCGTCCAGCAGATGGCCAGGCCAGATACAAGATACATATGTTAAGCTGCATCCACACATGTCAATGGCCAACCACAACATCTATATAATATATAATATATTATGTTATATAGTGTATATATATATATTAAGTATTGCCCACACACACACATATATATACATGTGTGTGTAGCCGTGTAAGAGACAACGTCCAGTGTCCAGGGATGTTGGATGGCTTGGATGGAAGGGGCCCACCTAGTATAGTAGGCTCCATGTGAAAGGACAGTATGGATGGTCCCATGCAACACGGTGGCCCCATGTCGGGTGGGCCATACTCTTGGATTAAGCTAATATTTATGTTTTCCTTCCATCTAGACCTAGTAATAGGCTGGACAATGTAGATTTAACACATCCATTGGGTGGGTCCCACGAAGGTGGATGGGATGGATAACATACATACTTCATGGTGGGCCACACACACACACCCTCATGCATAAAAGAGAGAGAGAGAGAGAGAGAGAGAGATTGGTAAGAAGGGGAAGGACCCCGCCACTACAGGCCCTCCCTAAATGTAAAGTATACATCAAGATGGGTCCCACCATATGTGGGCCCTCAAATAATATAATCGACGGTTAGATCACCCACCTATCGCACTCCTCCTTGATCCCTTCGACTCCTATGCTCATTGCCTTCAATTTTGATGGAGGTAGATGATGAATGGATAGTTGAGATGGGAGATGAGAGAGTGGGAAAGTGGGCCACACTTGTTTGCTCTTGGAAATTCTTGGACGATGGAATTTGTTGCTTGGGAGAGTGTTGGAGAAGTGAAGGAGAGAAAGAAGTAATGGGATGATATGGGATGTGTGTTGTAAGGAAAGGATGGTTAGGGTATGGACTTAGTTAAAAATTGTGTAAAAGAGGGATGGGTAGGGAGAGAGAGAGTTGACTTAGGGAAAATGAGTGATAGTTGCTTGTACTTAGGATAGGGTGAGGTGGCATTGAGGTATGGGTGGTGTACTTGACTTGATTGATGGGACATGTTGTAAAGATTCTTTCGAAATTCACAATGCGCGGCGTTTCTTCGGAATGAACGTGGGCCCACATCTCCTGGCCTGGGTATCGGATCAGTACGCGGGTCGCGACGTTGGAACCACGGTGACGGTGCAGTTGCTAGGATACAAGTTTTGGGTCGAGCTAACTTTGGTATGCAAGACTCGGCTTAGGATCGAACGCAAACATCGAATATAGGCCAAGGGTTACCAGAATTCGACTGGGAGGACCGTGGGATCTTATGGAATGGTGCGGTCTAGGGTACAAGTCTTACAACTCTCCCCTCCAAACAGAAATTTTATCCTCAAAATTTACAAATTCATCACAACCAGACATAACTCATGAGGAAGAGGAAAGATAACATCATCATATAAAATCGGAGACAACATACAAGATATAACATATTATCAATCATCAAAGAGATGGGGATAACTCTTTCGAATCTCAGCATCGCTCTCCCAAGACGCCTCATCAACAAAATGGTGACCCCTACCGAACTTCAGATCCTGAATTAGAAACAACTGAAACTAGTATACCTTGTAGCCTTACGATTTTATTAACTATTAATCTAACAAGACGGTCCTATGAACTGGTCGTGCGAATCGTCGGCAACTCCTTCTGATGACTGGGGGTCCTGCTGGGCTGCATGAAGTCTGTCTTGTACCTATTGGGGAGGTGTGTGTCTTCTCTGTGGTTGTCGCTGCCGTGGCCGCTGCTGGGGTCCCAATGGTAGGAGTTCTTGTCACTGCTATTGGTACTGAAGGTGGGGTCACTCCCGCCAACGGTGTCTCATCTTGCCGCACCCATGATAGACACCAGTGAACTGCCTCAGAGGTGGTACTAGGGGTGCTGCCAATGCTTAGATGGATGAGCAATTCCTATACCTCTGCGATCGCCGATGTTGCCGCTGCTAGGAGTTACCGGAGGGGGCCTGCCTCTTTCGGTCTCTTCTTTGGTCACGATCCCTCTGCGAACTGACTCACTCGTCCTCATAAATTTGGGCCCTCCATACTACCTTCTCGAAAGTCGAGAGCTCATGCCTAACAACACGGCCTTAGAGACCATAACATAAGTCGTTCCCATAATGACGAGCCTTTCACTCCTCATCATTAACCAAATATGGCACGAATCTGGACAATGCTGTAAAATGAGCCGCATATTGTGGCACAGACATGTCTCCCCACACCAAGGTCTCGAACTCTAATGCTCGCTGCCGATAAGAGTAGTCGGGAAAGTACTGCTGGTCGAATCGGTTTATGAAATTCTCTCATGTCCAAACAAAATCAGTCCCTGTAACACGGGTAATGGAGGTCCACTAGTGCTTGGCCTTACTCTGGAGAAGAAATACAACTAACCGGACCCGCTGCTGAGTCGTACATGCTATTGTATCAAAAATATTCTCCACATGAGAGCGCCATTTCTTGGTTGCTGTCAGATCAACTCGCCTTGGAAATATGGGGGATCGAGCTGTCGAAACTCTCATAGAAGGGTACTCGTGCGCTCCTACACTGCCTGGGCTGGCAAAACAACGGGGTGCCTGCCCTACCCCTGAAGGACGGTAATCACAGCTTGCAACATCTGCTGTAACTGGGAGGCACTCATGGGTACGGCCGGATCCACATTGGTCTTAGGTGGAGGAACGACATCCTCAGGCTAGGGAGCAGGGATCTTTGGTGGTGGAATGGGAGTCGCTCGCATCGCTCTCCTGGGTTGCATGTCCTATAGGAAGGAACGAATGGGCCTATTATCCTTAAATACTCTCGAATATACACACGATGGTGAGCTTTATTAGAAAGTCTCTAAGTTATTCGAACTTAGGGACCTAATTGTTCTAAATTCTCAACAATCATAGAGTGTAGGGTATCTATCAGTAGATATGTGATGTTATCCTCAGGTATTTCCAAGTATGCTCTGATACCATCTTCTTTCATGTACCAAAATCAAAAATTAGATTCACAAGAATCCCGATTGCCGAATCCGGTGCCAACAACCTTTGTAGTGGCCCATTCTCGGCTCCCAACGCCTAAATGCTAGGTACCAATCCTGGGATCCTACAAGGAGGATTTTTCAACATACATTTATCTTGCAAGAGACATAACCACAAGTTTAACCAAATCACAAAGGCAACATCATCATCACATATCCACTAATATAAACATTTGAATACAATGTTGAAAGGAAAATACATATGTTAAAATCAAAACTCCAGAAGTCGTTACAAGCTCCAACCTCCATGTTGCTACAACTTAACATCACCTGCACACATCTATCATGCATAAGCTTATAGAAAGCTTAGAAGATGGTGTAAGTGTGTGTACAAGGGAAGTGTCAAGTATTCAATATAATGCTATAATCATACAATATCAAAAATACTGGTAATATCATGAATCATATGATATCAGAGTAAATGGAAATACTGACAAGTCCATAAGTCAAACAATATCAGAGTACACAATATAGATCAACTATGCAAACAAGGAGTTATAAAGAGACAAATATCAAATGATAAGGATGCAATGCAATATACAATTCCTAATGAGTTCACGAATACCGTTAGACATATATAAATAATATAAATACAGAAACATAGTAACCTAAAATGCCATATGCCATGGATATAATGAAATATGTGATGTGAATGGAATGCCCATGCTGGAGTGTGAAGTTGGGATGATAGTACGTAAAATCGCAGGCTATGGGGTCCATCACAAGAGTCTTCTATCCAAACCAGTCCCATACCTAATTTGGATAGGCAACTCAATGTGCTAAACTCCTGATCTCAGGTGAGTCACGCGCCACAATCGAAATCCTAACCATAGTGAAGGTACACGTAATAAATAGTTACGCACCATCAGCCCAAGTGGATAGTGAATGAATGAATGAGTGAGTATACAACTCCTACTTAATAAGTCCTCATGTTAGTATTGTTCATCTTTGGGATCATCATCGGAGTCTAGTACACTCTACACCAGCTTGCCACCCCATCAAGCGCACAACTAGGTAAGTGGAAGAGACATCATTATTCGCCTGGACAGTAGTCAGCTAATATCTACCCGGGACATCGATAGTGGACCCATTCACGATCTAGTTAAACTCAACCTAGCTATTCCTACTCCCTCAGGCGGATAAGGCCACACCTCCTTCCAACCGACCATGACACGGTGGGAGACGCGGCCTACTTGTATATGACCCTCATGCGCTCATATATATCCACTCAGTCTGGACATCGGGGCATCCTCTGATACTAAGAGGTTTTTGAGATTTTCAACCTGGGCCATCTATAGCAGCCCGATGCTAATAACATATTTCCAGTGTCCCATATGACCATCCACGATATGCCTGTGGAGGGTAAGGCCCTAATGTTGCAAGGCGTATAATAATCACAACACACAATGTAAGATGCATGTGAAATAGTGGTAAAAACCGGTTTAGTTGAAGTAGGAATATGCCAATATGTCTTAAAGGAGGGTGAATAAGACTTTTTAAGGTTTTTATGATTTATTAAAAATCCTATTACATTAATCCTAATAATAAGGGCTTATCAGGATTACTCAAAAGTAACTCTGCTAGCTTCCAAGCCTGGTAGAGGATCTAATCACAAACTATTCAAGAAGTGAACAAAATGTAAACTAGTTTATGATGGATATGACTGTGTATGTGTGTGAGATGTGATCTCAGATATTCAGATATGGAAATATTAAAGTAAATCACACAAATAAGAAAATAACAATCTCAAACACAGTCATTTTTATAGTGGTTCGACTACTTGTCTACTCTACCCCTAATAACCATACTCAACCCTTGAGTGTACCGAATTTCACTAAGGAGGTTTCACAGCGGTTCACCTCAAACCTAAGGTTTTAAATCAGGTTCATCTTCAACCTTTATAACCTACACTTAGGCTGACTGTTTATGCTCTCACGAGCAAGGGTCAATACAACGCACCCACTTTTAGGCACACTGGTTAAGAATCTTTCATAAGACCCTAACAGAGGTTTCACACGGTTCATCTCAAACTCAAGGTTTTAATTGGTTCACTTTTAACCAGATGTTTATGCTCTCCACAGAGCGAGGGTCCACACAACGCACCCACCACGTACACTCCTGTCAGAGGCCTCCTTGAGGACTTGTAAGGATGAGAAACACCCTAGACCCAATCCTACAAAGGAATGATCAAAAGATTCTCTGGACTCTAGATACTTATAGATAAGTGGATGAGTCTTATTTAACACGTTGACGAAGATCTCCTCCTTATTGATGAAGAATCTTCTGCTTCCTTGATCCGTAACTCAAATGATGTACCAATATATGACGATAGGTTGGGTTAAGGTTAAGATAGAATCCTACTCTCTAAATGTTTTCCTATTAGGAAGATAGAGCGATTCCAATCATCTTTGCATTCAAGGCATCTTAGTTTAATGATTTGCCTTTAAGGTAGTAATTGAAGGATCCTTAAGTGCAGAAGTCCATTCCCCAATTCACTCTATTGAATATCAATGATAAGGGTGGATTGGAGGATAAACTCCCTTGGGAGAAAGGGCTTTGGGTATTTGATCTAAGGTAAAACACTCAAAAGCACTCTCTTCTTTCTTTACCAGCAATACTAGACAAGTTTTTTTTATATAGGCAAAAGATTTCAATGGATATAAAACGGTCATATTTATGACAGAGTTCAATATTATCGAGCGTATACTCTCGATAGCATCGATGGTCCGCTCGATGTCTTACATTTTTGAAAACCTTTTGCTAGCTGGTCGAGGGAATCAAGACCGTGTCGATGTCATCGGATTTTAAACTCTGATTTCTTCGAAGTAAGGTTCGATTCCTCGACATTTGAAAATGAAAGATACTTGCTTGATATATTTCAGGTTTACAAGAGTGATCGAGGTACACTCGATATCATTGGAATTTGAATATCGATGATATCGACGGTCATCTCGATGACATCAAAAAATCCAAAGATTTTTCCATTGAGCTTGCTAGATAGTTTCTGTCCAATCTCGATGCCATCGATTCGGCCTCGATACCATCGATATTTGAATATCAATTCTATCGAGTGATCCTCGATCACAGATAAATTAACCTGAAATATTTGTTAAAAATTTTCGCGCTCATAAACGATATCGTCGAGAGCCTTCTGATATCATTGAGATTTGAACTTCGATGTTATCGAGGAGGGCTTCGATATATCAAAGAATATATAATTTTTTAAAGTAAAAACAAGGGCGCCGGAGATCTACCTGTCGATATTATTGAGTCACCTTTGATGTACTCGAGATTCAAATATTGATGGTATCGATAGGTACTTCGATACATCAATAATTTTGTCCAGATATACATGTAGTTACTGGACACTTTTTATCCTCATTCCAATAGAATCGATATGGCATCAAGGACATTGACAGTGCAGGTCGATCATATCGAGACCTATATCGATACAATCGACAAAGCAAGAGAAACTTAGAAATTTTCTATTTTTGAAAAAATTTTCTTACATATAAACCCTATAATGTTCTAACTTTTTTAAGGGTTTTAATTCACCTGGTATTTTAGGACATGGGATGTGAGGCTTAGATTTACTTATGGTAAGCTTATACACATCCGGTTGAGGCAGATGCTTTGAATTGATCTTCTTATGAGGCTCTGCAGTCTGAGTAACCCAATAGTCACGCTAATTGACAAACCAGGACACTTTCAGCATGAGTCATACAATCCAGACATGCATCAATCCTACGCATATCGTGCGCTCATGTAAGATAACCTCTGCTTATCAGGGAGTCTCATAACAGCCTGCCCATTGACATATGCAATGGTCAACTGTAACGCCCAGGAAAAATCCGTACTTGGACTCGAGTACCAACTCGATCAGAAATCGTGTAGGATTAATTCCTTTAGAAAATAAGTGTAAGTTAGCTAGCGCAACGCTAGAGTAGCTGGGAAATAGTCCCTGATCACTTTAAATACGTTCTACAAGACCATGGGGGACCAGACCCATGTGATCTTTGGTCTGTGGGGGTGTTTTGGGTAATACACACTCCTCACGTAGTGCCCGACCGTAGAAAACCCCAAAAAGATGCACTTCCTTCACAAACAGCCCTTCCCCTAGCCCCATTTACGTTTTCTAGCTGCCCTACCTCCAAACCGGGGTTCCAAACCACCCCCAAATCCATTCCTGGCCTAAAACGACCACACTTCATCATTCCATTGAAAATTTCAGCCCTCCCTCTAGAAGATCTCGTCGTTTGGAGCTCTTAAAACCCCCAAATCGAGCTGAAATCGTGAGGTGCTCCATTCCCCTTTTTCATCCTCTTCTTTCTAAAAATACATCCTAGGGGAGCTTGAAGCATCCCTCTACAATGCCTAGATCTCCCTTTACTAGTTTGGGCAGCCATTTCTTGGCATTTTCTTCATCTTCCATGGCTTTTGTTGAAGCCATTTTGGGTCTTTTGTCACTCTCCACCATCCTCTCTTTGATGGGAAAGAGAAAAACCGCAACGGACGAGGCTGGGCCTAGTCGCCCTGCTCAATCAAGAAGACCGCGGGGTGGCACCGCTAGCTCAAGCGCCACCACAAGTCCAAGCACAGCCCGAGAGTTCTATACAAAGCGGGATTTGGATCCCCATACTTAACTTGGGCGAGTGATTTTAGCAGAGATACCTCACGGCCAATACACTGACCGTAAGGTGTTGTTTGAGGAGGATGTGGAAAGATGACTATTCAACGAATTTCTTTTGTTCGAGAGCATTGAAGCTGCGCATTGGGGTCCAATCTTTGAAGCTCGTGCTCGTGCTAATGTGAGCACCGTTCGTGCCTTGTACGTCACATCCAGAATCCCACACTGGAGCCATTGCAGTTCAAAATTCCTTTTGGTAGAGACTGGATGGCTACAATCGATGTTCGGTTGATAGCGTGACTTCTGAACGTGCCCCTTGGTGATGTTCATCCTAGTGAGAAGAATTTAAGGAGTAGGCGTGAGCGAGATCGCCATACCAGATTTCTATGCGGTAAACTGGTTCCGTGGTAGCCTAATAATAGCCTCAAGGCGTCTCATATGTCTGATGATTTGCGCCTGCTACACCACATTTGCACGTTCAATGTGTATCCCAGGTCGACGAATCGCATTGAGTGTACGCGCCTTATGGTTAATTTCTTGTATCTGGTGGTCCAGGGAGAGAATGTGTGTATGGCCACTTTTATCTTGCGACAGATTATCCTCATAGAAAAATTAAGAAGAACGTCTGAATCACTTCCTTTTGGCCGACTTATATGCAAGATCGCGCTTGAGTTTGCTTACAGACTTGGGCCGAAATTTCCAGTTCCGATTCACAGTATTGATGAGTCTACTATGGTCAAGATGAAGATCGGGTCTCAGTACCGTGAGAATCAGCTTGAGGAGGATAGCGAGATGATGAAGAGGATCCAAGTTAAGGAGAACCTGGAGCAGAAGTTGAGGAAGAAGTCCAGGAAGACGTAGAAGAGGAGACTCAGGATACAGATGAGAGCCCTCCTCCTTCTGCTCAGGCTACTGGCGATGATCGCATTGCCCGAATTGAGGAGAGCCAGGTCGCCTTGCGAAGGGAAGTGCAGGAACTTCGAGCTGAGGTCGAGGATGCCAAGGCCATTACGAAGAGAAAATTCGACAAGGTGACTCGCACCTTGAAGGCGATCCTGTGCTCCTTGCAGGATAAGGGTGCTCCTCCTCCGTCACCCGACTCAGACTAGCGATGCGACCTATGATGTTGTTGTTAGTAGTTAGTCGTTTCCTGCTTTATGTTTTGTAGGCCTGTTAAGGCTAGTGTTTTGCTTATGTTGCTGTTGTAATTTTAACTGTCTTAGTTCCCATGTATTTCTCGTCATGATGCTTGTAAGGACATATCCCTTGTATTGTGACAATTTTGATTAAATGAAATGCATGGAATGCCTTTGACTCCTTGTGTGAATGATTGCGGTGTATTTGTGCTATTGAGACTGACAAGGTTGCGCCCTATTTTGAATATAGGGAATGTCGCCGAAGGCTACACGGAGCACGGCTCGGCTTGTATTGAGTGAGCCTATGGATCAGTCTCCTTCGCAGTCTGATACCCATGCGGACCCTGCTGTGGGCCCGATTCCTAAGACAGTGCGTGCATCTCAGCCTACTACTGGTCCTACAGTTGGACCACCGCCATTCACACCGCCAGTCAGAGAGCCTTATCGTGCGTCTACTTCGACGCAGCACGCGCCACAGCCTGCTCCACTTCCAGATAGATTTGAGCAGATGATGGCCATGATGCTGCAGCAGCAGTAGCTTCTGACTACTATTGTAGGGACACTAGCCCAGGGTGGTGGGGGGGTGACTCTACCTGCACCACCTGTGCATCTAGCTGAGGATGCTGATACATATGCCCAGGATGAGGGCATGACTCATCCTATACCACCTGCTTACCCTGCGGGGAATGCCGCAGATACACGGGGCTTATTAGAGCGATTCCAGCGCTTACGGCCTCCCACTTTTACGGGTTCTTATAGACCCGAGGAGGCTGAGTATTAGCTCGACCGTGTGTCGAAGATACTGCGGATGTTACACTATACAGAGGCCGAGAAGGTCGAGTTGGCTACGTACCTGTTCGAGCAAGAGGCCAGCTTGTGGTGGGACAGTGTATTGTGGACCGTTGCCGCTGACTTTATATGGACCTGGGCAGCGTTCGAGTTCCGCTTCCACGAGAAATATTATCCCCAGACGTACAGGCATGATCAGGAGAATGAGTTTCTCCGCCTCAGACAGGGAGGCATGACAGTCACGGAGTATGAGCATCGGTTCACAGAGTTAGGCAGATACGTCCCAACTATTTTAGCAGATGAACAGATGCGCATACGGCGCTTTTCAGAGGGTTTGCGACCGGATATTCGGTCGAAGATGTGCTGCGTGAGCATTCCCTCTTATGCGGAGCTGATTCACATGTCTATGCGGGCAGAGCAGGATGTAGATCGACTTACTCGATCTCGTGACCCTATTGCTCCTAGGCCATGACCAGAGTTGCCAGACAGGCCCTTCGCGGGCAAGAGGCCTCGCGCCGACCCTCCTACTCAGGCTATAGCACCAGCACCATCGTTTCGACACCCCGAGTTATCATGTACATACTGTGGGAGATCGGGCCACTTAGCGCAGAGTTGTTTTGCTAGAATGCCGGACAGTGGGTTCTCGCGGCCGCAGAAGATCGACCGTACACGCTCACATGTGATATCAGCACCGCCTATACGGTTGGCTCCTGCGCACCCTTCCTTCAGACCTCCGGTATCGCAGATCAGGCAGCCTCCATGACCCACGGCGTAGCGGCCGAAACGGCCACAGTAGGCACGGGTTCATGCCTTGACAGTTGAGGCAGCTGCGACACAGACTTCTCAGCATTCAGCCTTCGAGGTCACTGCCCACATTGGAGGTATTCCTATTCTCGTGATGGTGGACACTGGGTCCACGATTTCTTTGATATCACGTGCCATAGTCAGACGCATTGGGTTACAGACTATTACTATGGATAGGGTGCGAGTCCTTGCAGCTCATGGGGATTATTCAGATGTCACCCAGATGTGTGAGGGTTGTTTGGTGGATCTGGGGGGCAAGACGATGGCTCTAGATCTTGTCATCGACCCTTCTCTGGTTTATCTCGACGTCATTCTTAGCATGAATTGGTTGACTGCAGCGAGGGCCGAGATTGACTGCGAGACTCGTATAGTGACAGCTTACGAGCCAGAGGGTGCATCCTTCACGTTTCCAGTGCGGGTAAATCTTCCGTTCCGCATACTTAGTTACGCTACTTTATTGCGAGACGCTAGTGCCCAGATACTTGAGCATACGCCAGTCGTTTCTGAGTTTGGGGATCTGTTCAGGAAGATCCCTGGTTTGCCGCCTAGACGAGAGATCGATTTCACTATCGATCTGGTTCCTGGTTCCACGCCCGTCTCACTCCGACGTATCGCATAGCACCGTGTGAGATAGAGGAGTTGAGGATGCAGATTGATGGTCTGTTAGAGCTTGGCCTTATACGGCCTAGTGTGTCTCCTTGGGGAGCACCAGTCTTATTCGTGAGGAAGAATGACGGTTCGATGCGATTGTGTATTGATTATCGAGGGTGAACCAGATCTTAGAGGACATGTTGCGAGCTTGCGCATTGGACTTCAAGGACAGTTGGGATGATTGTCTTGCATATGCGGAGTTTGCGTACAACAACATTTTTCAGGTGAGTATCGGTATGGCACCTTACGAGGAGCTGTATGTGCGACCTTGTCGCGCACCGCATTGCTGGGCAGAGGTCGGTGAGCGTAGCTTGATTGGTCTAGAGTTAGTGCAGGTGATGTCAGAGAAGATTAATATCATTAGACGTCTGCTTCTCACAGTGCAGAGCAGACAGAAGAGTTATGCCGATACGAGACGGAGGCCATTAGAGTTCACAGTTGGGGATCATGTGTTTTTACGAGTTTTCCCTATGAAAGGAGTCCTTCGGTTCGGAAAGAAGGGGAAGCTAGCACCGCGATTCATTGGTCCATTCCAAATCCTTGATCGTGTGGGAGCAGTGGCTTACCGTTTAGCTTTACCCACGCCTCTTGCGAGTGTTCACAATGTATTTCATGTTTCTATGCTAAAGAAGTACGTTGTTGATCCTTCCCATATCATCAGATGGGAGCAGGTGCAGTTAGGAGAGGATGTTACATATATCCTGCGACCGACACGTATCCTAGATAGGAAGGAGCAGGTACTGCGTACCAAGGTGATTCCCCTTGTGAAGGTATTGTGGACGCATCACTCCGAGGAAGAGGCTACCTGGGAGACAGAAGCCGAGATCAGAAAGAACTACCCACAGCTTCTCGAGGAGTACGAAAAGGTACAAATTTTGAGGATGAAATTATTTATTAAGGGGGGTAGATTGTAACGCCTGGGAAAAATCCGTACTTAGACTCGAGTACCAACTCGACCAGAAATCGTGTAGGATTAATTCCTTCAGAAAATAAGTGTAAGTTAGCTAGCGCAATGCTAGAGTAGCTAGGAAATAGTCCCTGATCACTTTAAATACGTTCTACAAGACCCAAATCGAGTAGAACCAATGACTCTATAATACTCTAAAACTTCGGATCAAACTCTAAGCAGGTTTGTTCTCTGGACCACTTTGAAACTTTGTATTGGATCTAGACCGCGCGTCGAAAGTCCGATACCTACTATCTTAGACCGTTAGAACCGCCTAGCTGGACTTGACAATCATTTCGAAAATCAAGTCCAACCGATAATCACAGGCTATTTCATTGAGCCCGGACTGAAGAGAGTGCGAATAGGGACAGATTTGGAATTTGAAATTCAAATCTGGCACATGACTTGACGTGTTAGTATTAAGCGTTCTGACCGTCAGAATTCAGCCAAATTACACCCTCGGATCAGGAAAAATTTCTATTTCATATCATGAGAATTGCAGCCCTGATCTATGTGAGGTGATCGCTAAACTGAAACTGGACCGCTACTTGCGATCTGCGAACCCTGCCGGACTAAAAACTTGATGCGTGCTAGATCCTGTAAGCATGAACTTAAGTCCGATCGCGTTCGGCCAGGGGACCACCAGAAATCATCTTTTGGACCGAAACAGCCCCACTTTGGATAAGCATCAAGTGAACTTTGTTCCTAAGCCTGTTTTGGGCATTTTTAGGCTTATAAAAGGGGTTGAAACCCTCACTCCTCTCTCCCATCCGAATTTGAGAAAAACCCTAGATTGGGAGAGAGAAAAGGTGAGAGTTTGTGAGAGAGATTAGGAGAGAATTTTTCTACCTTTGCACCGCCTGTTGCACGTACTTTAGCAACACGCTTCCATCACTTAGCCAGTGATTTCTCCACGTTTTCAGGTAAGAAATAACTCTAATAAGTTGCTGATTTGGGATTCTTTCCGTTCTATAGCATGTAAACTGATAGAACTCGTAAATTAGGTTCTCTATTCGCTGTAGACGAAGCGTATACGCTCCGTTCGAATTCACACGTTTATAAGAGATAAGGTGCGGATTTTAGACGCTTTGATTGACTGTTTACAACGCTTTCAATGTTGTTTAATAGTAGATTATCGACGACATCGCCGTTTGACATGTACAACATGCTGTCCGTTTCCTATTTCGTAAACCGACGAAGAATATGAGATTTAAGGCATTTTAGTCATTTGTAGGAAGTACTGATTTCATTCATATATTTGCTGATATGATTGACATGGTTTATTGTTGCATTAGAATGTTAGGAATAAGTGCATAATTAGTTTGGCGAAGAGATTCGCCTAAATACGCACTTCGGGTCGACATGCTATATGTAGACTTAAGTGTGTAGTGTAAGTGTTTGTATAAATGCTTGTATTAGTATGTATTGAATTAAATGGTGTTATGAATTAGTTTGAGATTGATTTCTCAATTAATATGTTGATGTAAATGATTTCCTACATGTTAGCCAAATGCATGATTTCATTGTATGTATGAAATGCATGTACTTGATGATTTACTTAAGGTGTATGTTATAACATGTGTTAACATGCTCACATGGTTGTATTTCATTTCCAATACTCTAATATGATTGCTGATGTGATTCCATAATTGTTTGGGACTATACTTAGTCCAGGTAGTCGGTAACCGAGCAAATTCGTGGTTGGCTTATTTTGGCCACGAACGACGCGTCGATGAACGCGAGCCATGTTTTAGAGTTGGCGGCAGTGGTTAGGCCACGCGAAGTGTTTTATGCACTTCATGTCGTTCGACTTGAGATGCGATCGTGCTAGTCGAGCCCGTCAAGTAACCCGACTGGCGGTTGTATGTTCACCCTGCATGAGTCATAACTGCTTGAACCTAGGGTACTGAACCTACTATTGTAAACCCTGTTAACCGTGGTACCTTGATCCACAAAGACTCATGAGCTGGGCATGGTGGTATGGGACACCGTGGTCGAGCTGTCGGCCTACGCTGGGGCCACAAACCTCTCCGTAGTGACCAGTGAGCACCTAGTCTCGTGAGCAGATTATGGTGGTATGGGACACTATATTCTTGCTGTCGGCCTACACTGATCAGGCGACGAGTCCTTTGTAGTGACCGCGAGCTTATTCTGAGTATACGGGAGGCGACCACCCTTCAGTAGAAGTAGAGTACAGTAGGCCTGTATTGATAAGGTGATGGGGGAGCGGTGCAACGAGTGCGAGCAACAGCCTTGGCAGCCCTTGCAGTGACCTACAAAATATATATCGTATGAGATTACTAGGAGTGACGACCCTAGACAGGATCTGTGTTGGGATTGATATAAGGGAAGTACCTTAGTTTCCCAATCCTGCTGTTTGAATGGACTAATAATAACTCAGAAATCATACCACCATACCATTGCATGTGCTTGGAAGATGTGGAGCACTTGAGCGTTGATTGCATGCCGCGGTCGTAAGATGGTGCCGTATAAGAGAGATCGTCGGTGAGGGTATACATCACGTCATGTCATATTGCATTAACAACAGTATTAGGATTGTCTGATTTACTGCTTTACTATTATCGTATGATTGATTTGTGAACATGTTAATCTTTGCTATATGATTCCACTGAGTTAATCACTCATTCCCACGTTATGGGATGGTATTTGCAATACCCACCAGATCCTATTTTAGATGCAGGTGATGCTGAGATCCAGGAGGTAGAGCCGGACTTTGATGAGGACCTGGACGAGTTCTCATATATGCAGTACCATGATGGTTTTTCTTAGGTGACCTGGGTTGACGGGACTTCATAGTGGGACTCTTTTGGACATTTATTTCTGTCATTTACATGTATATGAGACTCAGTGATGTATTCATACTTTAGTGACAGTTGAGATCTACTTTGTTTTTCCATACAGTGATATATATATTCTTTAGTCTTCCGCTTGCTTTTATCACTGGATCTGGAGTATGAATTACAGTTTTGGTATACTTTTACTCATGTGAATGCTTTAACTCAGACAACATTGAATCATAATCATTTTTGTTGCATAAGTGATGGTCTGGAACTCGGGAGTTGAGTTTATACACGACCCCCGATTTTCAGGGTGTTACATCAACCACACCTCATAACAAATATACAGATGATGCATATGGACATGTATCATGATGCTATGCTGTCACATACTCATAATTACTACCAATAACCAGCATCAACAATCGACCTCGACAATGTGGACATTTAACTAACATTGCCCCCAAGGAATAGCCCACATAGAGCCTAACATATAATGGACCCATGGCCTTACACAAGGGCCTAATATATAAAAACATGGGGCTTACTTAAGAGCTTAATACACATCAAGTGGGCCGAATCACATGGGCCTCAACAATGAGCCTCGACAATTGGCCTTGATAATCGGCCTCAACAATCGGAATTAGTCTCAACAATCAAAATTTACCATGACAATCGGAATCGATAATCAGTCTCGACAGTTGCATTCGGCCTCGACAAATCAGAATTGGCCTCAACAATCAGAATCGATAATTGGCCTCAACAACCGGCCTCAATAATCATCCTCGACAATTGGAATCGGCCTTGATAATTAGAATCGGCCTCGATAATCGAAATTGGTCTTAACAATCGAAATCAGCTTCGACAATCAAAATCGGTCTCGACGATCGATCGAACAAGGTCTAAGGGAAGGTCACAATGTAGACATTAAACCATCATTGCCTAACAATGTGGCCATTTAACCAATATTGCTCCCAAGGAGTGGCCCACATAGTCATCATTACATACATCATGGAGTAATCACACATCACAATAGACCTCATATACATCACATTCGTCCCCATATAAAGGCCCAACTTACGTCTCATTAGGCCTCACTTGTGGCGCTTATATACATCACATTCGGCCTCAACCCATGGGCCATCAAATACATCAAGTGGATCGCATTCACAGGCCGCATCAATGGGCCTCATATATATCGAGTTGGCCATATCACATGGGCTACACTAGTGAGCCTCATATATATCAAGTGGACCGCGTCCACGGGCTGCACTAATAGGCCTTATATACATCAAGTGGATCACATCCACAGGCTACGCCAATGGGCTTCATATACATCAATTGGGTTGCATTAATGGGCCGTACTAATGGGCCTAATACATATCACAATGGGTCTTGCCATAGGCCACAAATACATCACAATGGGCCTTTCCAATAGGCCTCAGATTCAAGAAGGTGGACTCTATCATATGGGCCTTAATATAAGGCAGGTAGGCCCCGTCACAGGGCCCAAAATACAATGAAGGTGGGGCCTATCACATGGGCCTCAAATATACATCATGATGGGCCTCTCCATCTGGGCCTCACATACATCACAATGGGTTGCAATACATGGACCTCATATACAACAAATGGGCCATGCCCCATGGGCCCCGAATACATCATAATGGGCCACGACCCATGGCCTCCAATACATCAAGTGGGGCACATCACATGGGCCGCACCAATGGGCCTTGTATACATCAAGTGGGTTGCATCAATGGGCCATGCCAATGAGCCTCATCACTTGGGCCTCGTAAATATAGATCGGGCCTCACGTATGGGCTCATACACATTAAATTGGGGCTCACATATGGGCCACAAATACATCATATTGGGCCTCATTCAAAGGCCTCATAAACAACACCATGTAGGGTCCATGAACTGGATGGTGCTGATGAAACACCCACTTCACACCGGGACCATGAGGAAGGATGATGTGAATATAGAACACATCACAAGGCGGGCCCTAAATATATCATATTGGGCCTCATATAAGGGCCTCATACACAACAAGTGGGTTGCACTACTTGGGCCTCATGAACATTAAATGGGCCATGAATTTGAGCCTCATATCTATCAACATGGGCCTGCCAACGGCCTAGAGTGTATGCATACAAAACATACATGAAAGGTGGGGTCCCACAAATCTGGATGATATAGATAAAATGCATCATGGTGGGGCCTACATCCGTTGGGCAGCATGAATAAATACATCTCAGTGGGCCTGCTGCCACTGGACCACGTGGATCCCACTGCTGCCGGACAGAGCAGATAGAATACCTACGATCAAGATGGGGTTGGCGTCCAGAAAATGGACCGACGGTGTGGCTAAAATACGTACAACATTGTGGGTCATGAGTGCATAGCAGGTGCGCCTTGTGTCTGGTGAAATCAAATAAATGGCGTGGTTATAAAATATATACATCAAGGTGGTCCCCACCATCTAGACCTACTGGATGGTGTGCATAAAAAGTACATATATCATGTGTGGGTCCCACTGCCTGGACCAACGGTGTGGACACACATTTCTTGTGGCCCCACGTCCATGTTGCTGGACGGTATAGATACAATGCATTCAATGCACATATATTACGGCAGGCCCCATGTAGCACGTCCATGGATGGACAGTGCGGATACGTTCATCAAGGTGGGTCCCATCCCACACGTGTAGCACGTCTGGGGTGGGGCCCACACAAACACCAAATGGATGGGAGGTATGGGCATAACACGTAACTTGTGATGATACACAGGGCGTGCTGTTGTCTAGCCATCCAACTGATGGACGGCCCAGATACAAGATACATATTATATTATAAAGTATATATATATATATATATATATATATATATATATATATATATATATATATATATATATATATATATATATAAATTATATTATATGTATAATACACACACATATATATATATATATACACGTGTGTGTAGCCATGTAAGAGACAGCATCTAGCGTCCAAGGACGTTGGACAGCCTAGATGGAAGGGGCCCACCTAGTATAGTAGGCTCCACATGAAAGGATAGTATGGATGGTCCCATGTAACATGGTGGCCCCACGTCAGGTGGGCCATACTCTTGGATCAAGCTGATATTTGTGTTTTCCTTCCGTCTAGACCTGGTAACCGGCTGGACGGTGTAGATCTAACACATCCATCGGGTGGGTCCCATGAAGGTGGACGACATGGATAATATACATATTTCATGGTGGGCCACACACACACACCCTCATCCATAGAAGAGAGAGAGAGAGAGAGAGAGAGAGAGAGAGAGAGAGGTAAGAAGGGGAGGCAACCTGCCACTATGGGTCCTCACTAAATATAAAGCATACATCAAGATGGGTTCCACCATATGTGGGCCCTCAAATAACAAAATCACAGTTATATCACCCACCTATCGCACTCCTCCTTGATCCTTTCGACTCCTATGCTCCTTGCCTTCGATTTTGATGGAGGTAAATGATGAATGGATGGTTGAGATGGGATATGAGAGAGTGGGAAAGTGGGCCACACTTGTTTGCTCTTGAAAATGCTTGGACATTGGAATATGTTGCTTGAGAGAGTGTTGGAGAAATGAGGGAGAGAAAGAAGTGATGGGATGATATGGGATGGGTGTTGTAAGGAAAGGATGGTTAGGGTATAGGCTTAGATGAAAATTGTGTAAAAGAGGGATGTGTAGGGGGAGGGAGAGAGAGAGAGAGAGAGAGAGAGAGAGAGAGAGAGAGAGAGAGAGAGAGAGAGAGAGAGAGAGAGAGAGAGTTGACTTAGGGAAAAAGAGTGATGGTTACTTGTACTTGGGATAAGGTGAGGTGGCATTGTGGTATGGATGATGTACTTGACTTGATTGATGAGACATGTTGTAGAGATTATATCAAAATTCACAACGCGTGGTGTTTCTTTAGAATGAATGAGGGCCCACATCTCCTGGCTCGGGTATCGGATCGATGCGCGGGTCATGACGTTGGAACCGCAGTGATGGCATGGTCGCTAGAATATAAGTTTCGGGTCGACCTAACTTCATTATGCAGGACTCAACTTAGGATTGCACAAAAATGTCGGATACAGGTAAAGGGTTGTTGGAATTCGACCGGGAGGACCGTGAGAGCCTACGGAATGGTACGGTCTAGGGTATGGGTCATACAAGTATGATCCATCTTGACTTATTGAGTTATCCTAATTCTTTGGGTCCCCATTGATGTTAGTAGAAATACCCAAACCTGGAAGCCCACTCTTAGGCCCATGAGGAGGCCATTTAGACCCATCCTTGTTATGAAGAGGATGCATCATCACCCCTGGTCATAGGTAGAAGAATCTGTTGTATTAGATTTGGTATATCCATTGTTGAGGACTGATCCTCATATTATGGATCAAATCTTCCCTCCTTCTATGGACCCCGCTATATATAGGCCGATTATTGATTGAGACTATGTTAGTCTATGCACTGAGTATGTATTAACATATAAAATTATGATTGTATAAGGTCTTTGTGAGGTCCACTATGATTATATGAGGCCTATCATTTTCAGTTTCTTGATCTAATTTGTCAGTTTCTGAATTGGATTCAGATTTAAACGATTTATCACATGTGGTGATCATGCCTCTTCTTTTAGATTTATCCTTCTGAGGACATTTTGCAGCTAAATGTCCATATTCAGAATAGTTAAAACATTGAATCTTTAAATTTCCAATTTCCTTTTCTTTTGTCATTTGGTTTTTGAAAATTAGATCTATTTTTATTTTTAAAAATAGATCTATCGTGATTATAAGAGGCCTATCGTGATTGTATGAAGCCCATTGTGAAACTGTATGAGACCCAATTGTGATGTACGAGGCCCATCATATGTGTGAGGACCATTATATGTGTGAGTCCCACACTGTGTAGGTGATTATTGTACACCACCCATTCACCTAAACGGGCTATGGGCCAACTTATACTGGCCCACTGTGATGTATGCCATTATAATCATTTTTGGTATACTTCATGATATATGCCCATACGCATCATCCACATACTTGTTATGAGTGATTGAGCATAGCAGTGCCATTGGGGAGGTTGTTGTGGGGCTCCCTGATAGGCGATGTTATCCCACATGAGCGCGCGATATGCGTAGGTTTGATGCATGACTGGATTGTTTGACTCATGCATCGCATTTTGTGATAAACCACCATGCGCCCTAGCACATCAGGGTAGTAGCCTCCACAGGCATATAGTGGATGGCCAGATGGGACACTGAAAATCTTTTTTACATGGGGTGCCATATATATCCCTGGGTGAAAGTTCCTAAACCCTCTAGGTACCAAAGGACACCCCAATGTCTAGACCGAGTGGATAGATGAGCACTCGAGTGCCGAATACTAATAGGTCACATCTCCCACTGTGTCATGGTCGGTTGGGAGGGGGTGTGGCCTTATCCACCCGAGGGAGTAGGCAATGCTAGGTTGAGTCTGACTGCTCATAATTGGGTCCACTATCAACGACTCGGGTAGGCATTGATATACTACTAGTAGATGGGTAGTGAGGTCTCTTCCACTTACCCAGTTGTGTGCTTAATGAGGTGGTAAGTATCGTGGAATGTACTAGACCCCGGTGATGATTATAGAGATGTACGGTATTGATATGTGGACTTACTCAGTAGGATTTACGTACTCAGTATCTCATTCATTTATTCACTATTCACTCAGGCTGGTGGTGTAACTAACCTAAGATAAGGAGTTTACCACATTGAGTCTAGCTATCTAAATTTAGGTATGAGACTGATTTGGATAGAAGCCCTTTGTGATGTACCCCATAGCTTGTGATACTACGTACTATCATCCTAACTCCACACTTCAGCTTGGTCATTTCATTCACACTGCATATTTCATTACATCTCAAAACATGGCATTTGGTTTACCACGACCCTGCATTACATAATTGATATGCATTGCATACTCTGACATTGTACGACTCATGGACTTGTCAATATTTCTACTTACCCTGGTATCATATGACTCATGAACTTACCAGTACTTTAGGCATTGTATGATTTATGGACTTGTATAGCATATTTAGCTTACTATGTTTCAACATTGCTCTGATATTGCATACTTGACACCTATCTTGCGCACACACTTTCACCACCCTCTAAGTTTTCTATAAGCTTATGCACGATAAATGTGTGCAGGTGGCATTAGGTCGCAACAGCTTAAGCTTGGAGCACGCAACTGTCTTTTAGAGCTTTGATTTTTGATATATGTATTTCTCTTTCAGCACTGTATTCAATTATCCATATTAGTGGATACGTGATGATGATGTTGTCTTTGTGATTTGGGTAAACTTGTGGTTATGCTTCTTAGGAGATAAATATATGTTGGAAAACCCTCCTTATAGGATCCCTAGATCGAAATTTGCATATGGGCACTGGGAGCTAAGAATGGGGTACTACGAAGGTTGTCGGCACCGGATTTGGTGATTGGAAATCTTATGAGCCCGATTCCCGAGGTTATTGCATGATAGTGTGGATATATATCATATGGGCCTCGCGGTTGCACGGTATGGATTTAACACATATATCACGGTGGGCCGCGGATGGACAACGTGTATATAAAAATACATATATTAAGGTGGACCACACATAGATGGATGGCATGGTATACAACACATCATCAAGGCAGGGGCCCACATAGTCCAAACAAATGGATGGCTAGGAGAAACACATACGTCCTGGTGCGCCCACACCGCACCGTCCAGATGAACGGTGTGTATTCATAATACATACATCAATGTGGGCCCCGACCATCCAGAATGGACGGACGGCTAGGATAAAACCCATATATGATGGTGGGTCCCACCGTCCAGTAGCCCGGATGATGCTGGACACACGTGCATGGTGGGACCCCTGTTGATGTACAGTATAACACATACCTCGAAATAGGACCCAGAACTTACTAACTTCAATAGCAGCCATGTGCTGCTGGTCGTCCAACAAATGGACAACCCAAATGTAACACATGCACAAGGTGGGTCCACACGTGTTGGACCCACACAGTTTGCTAATGTAAATACAACAATTATATAGCGGGTGTGAGGTACCCCAGCTAATCCACTTTCATTTCATGTGGGCCCCACGTGTGACCCACCAGAGTTTTGAATCAAATTGATATTTGTGTTTCCCTTCATCAGGGTCTGTCCAATGGATGGCTAAGGTGGGCTGGTCTACTGGACGTCGGAAAGGTGGGTCGCACGGGTGGCCGGCATGGATATAAAGAGAGAGAGAGAGAGAGAGAGAGAGAGAGAGAGATGGAGATGGGAGGAGCTCCGCTGCTTTGAGTTCCTCCATGCACATGCATACATCAGATGAGTCGCACCACATGTGGGCCCTCAAATAGAGATTAATGATGGAAATCTTAATATCACCCATCGATTGCACTTCTTCTTTAGCTCCTTGGACTCCTTAGCTCCTAAGCTTCTTCCTTAAGGGTGGATGATGAAGTTTGAAGGGTTGGATGGTGAGATGAGGGGGTAGGAAGTGGGCCACACTTGGCTATTCTCTCCTTAGAACTTGGGAAAAATGGGTAGAGAATGATAGAGAGAGAAGGTGTTGTAAGAGAGAGGTGATGGGTGATGGGTGTAAGGAAGGGATGGGTGGAGAGAGAGAGTTGACTTTGGATGAGAGAGCTTTAGGTTGTCATGTGTGGATGATGAAGTTTGAAGGGTTGGATGGTGAGATGAGGGGGTAGGAAGTGGGCCACACTTGACTATTCTCTCCTTAGAGCTTGGGAAAAATGGGTAGAGAATGAGAGAGAGAGAGGTGTTGTAAGAGAGAGGTGATGGGTGGAGAGAGTGAGAGTTGACTTTGGATGAGAGAGGTATAGGTTGTTATGCCTTGTTGGTGAGAGAGAGATGGGCTAGATATGGGTTGTATTTTGATTGATTGATGTGATGGATGGTAAAGATTCTCTTGGGATTTACAACATGCAACATTTTCCTCAAAATAAACGTGGGCCCACAACTAGCTTAGGTATCGTATCGACGCGTTAGACATATCGTTGGAACCGCTACAGCGGCACAGTCGCTAAGGTACAAGTCTCGGGTCGAGTCGACTCAGATATATGGGATGCGACTTAGGGTTGCATGTAAATACCGATTACAGGTCGCAGGTTGCCGGAATTCGACGGGAAGGATCGCGGAAGTCTAAGGAATGGTACGGACTAGGATATGGGCCTTACATTAGATACTACAATTTTGGTACAATCCGAGATGGGTTGCACAATACACGTGGGCCACACTTGTAGAAATCCCTATGTTGTTAAATCAATAAATCCATTAATTAATCAATCCAATAATCCATCAACCCATCCATCAATCAAGTCATCAATCACTCATGTCACTCTCTCCCCATTAGTCAAACAAACTCATGTCATTCTCATGTAACCCATACCCCTACCTATGCTAGCCATGATTCTTTTCTTCTTTTTTTTCCTCCCCATTTTATCCCTCCATCTTCCCCTTATTCCCTCCCTATCTTAAAATCCCTACCATAAAAACTCCCTGTAAGGGCTATGGCTGTTAGCTCCTTTACGTTGTCAAATTTTGGGGTGCCAAAAACACTATCTGTGTCTTGTGTAGCATGAAGGTATACATATGTTCAAGACATTGCTTCATCAAAGTTTCAAGTTGAGAATGAAGCTCTACTTCAATATCTTGTGTGTTGTAGAGACCTATAAGCTTCAATGTTCAAAGTGTTTTAAGCTATATTGAAAAGACTCAAGATTTTGTACAACTCAAGATGAAGAACAACTCAAGAATAACAAATCCAAGCTTTTGAAGATCTCAAAATTCAAGATACATCATGTAGAGATCCCAAGCTTCATAATCTTCAAAGGTCAATTAGCATCTGAAGAACTGAAGTTTCAATGTTCATACTTCATGTCCCAGGTATAAAAGACCTTAGATTGACCATAGGGTAGGTCATTTCGGATACATAATTCAATTATTCTTTTTATAAGTGTTGTAGTCTGTTTTAAGACTAGTCCTGAACTTTATTCAAATACTCCTAGCACTGGCTCGACTAGTCTAAGATATTTCAGGACCAGTCCTAAGTTTCTCACAAATTTTCAGAATTTTTGGTTATGCTACGACCAATCCTGGAGACTATTCGACCAGTCGTGTGAACAGTGTCGACTCGTCCTATGACCAATCCTGGATCTACGACTCAAAGTACAACAATTAAACCTGGTGCTTCACGACCAGTCATAGGGTGCTTACGACCAGTTGTGGAGGGATCACGACTGGTCGTAGACTGCTTTCAACCAGTCGTGGAATGGTTTGATCTGATTGCGCTTAAAATTTTAAAAATTCGTTTCTCCTATGACCAGTTTTAGTGTCTACAGGACTAGTCAAAGGTGTGATTTTTGTAACTATAAATAGACAATGAATTTCAGAGTTTAGTAAGTCGATTTAAGATAAATTAAGGGATCACTCTGAAAGATAAGTTAGTCTTATTTTAAGTTACATTATGCATATTTAATATTCTCTTTTGTTAGGTTTATAGATTTGATTTTGTTTCTATATTCCAATCTGAATTGAAAAGAGAAATTGTGATATTCCTTCTTCTTAGAATCAAAATCAAATAGAGCTAGCCCAACAGGTTTAATTTAAAATCAATCTAGAACTTAGAACCATTTCAAAGTGAGTATTGGACATTGAACTTTAACATTCGAACTTCTACTCCAATCTGTTCTTCCAGGCTGCTACAAAATGAGAATTCTAGGCATTTTACATTTATATAAATTTTCTTTATTTTGGTTTTATTTAAGATTAAGCCAGAAAAATCTCATTGTGTTGGTTATCTGAGGAGAGCCAAAAAAACTCAGAAGAGGGGTTTTTGAATTGTGTAAGCCTTTTTTAAAAAGTCACAATTGTGAAGGTTTTAGGTGAACCTGAGAAACCTATTTTCATAGTGAGCGCTAATATCCACTGTGTGAGGATATTAGGAGTAGAGTAGCAAGCTGTGTGGCTGTTATTTAATAGTTGGTGAACACACAGGCGAACCACTATAACTCTCTGTGTTTTGCGGATGTGTGATTTGTATTTCCTATCTTTTATCATTCAAAGTTGTGGGATGTATATGTGGATGTGATTGTTGTAATATTTACATTGGAAGCACTGTGGGGAATGTTGTAACAATTTAGATTTAAATTCTTACAATTTATTTCAATTCCTTACTATTTATTTATTCCTCATTAGTTTAAGTTTTTGATACAAAGAACGTTCTAGAAATAAGGTTGTCCTACCATAACCCCTTGGTTTTTATGGTGTAAGGTTGTCCTTAGAACAACATTTGTATCAACCCCTCAATACTTATTTATTGAGGTTGCATTTCATTTCAGCATTGGGAATTGATTTTCTTTATTTGGTTATTTCATTCTTAAATTCCGTTGTTATTTATTTTAAATTTGGCATAGTCCTATTCACCCCCCTCTAGGACATATAGCTTGGCCTTTTTCAAGTGGTATCAAAGCCTAATAGCTCATTTTAATTCTTTTTATTTGGATTTATTTTATGAGCTAATCGATTTAAGTTATATTTAAGATGTCAAATTTTGATAGCTTTCAGTCACTAGGCCTCCACCTTTCGATGGCACCAATTATGCCTATTGGAAAGTGTAACATCTCGAAAATCGGGGGTCGGGTAGAAACCCAACTCCCGAGTACCAGAACGTCACTTATGCAACATAGATAATGATAAATACATGTTGTCTGTAGAATGACATTAAACAAGATTGAGACTAAGCCAAAACAGCATATCATACTCCACAGACAGTTGAATTAGCAAGCGGAAGACTGTGATAAATACATAAAATACATAAGTAATTGTAAGTCTCCAGAGTGTGAACATGTTACCAGGTTAATTAAATACATGTATACTCCAAAAATAGAAAGAAAAGAATATACATGAGTGCTCAAAAAAAAATATAAAATGATAAGTGTCAAGGCGTCTAATCAACCTCCTTGTAATCCTGTCGATCAGAACACGCATAAAGGAGGGATCCTCCTCATCATCATCAAGTCCGGCTCCGCTTCACAAGCAGCGCCATCATCTGAAACTAAAATAGGGACTGGTGGGTGTCCGGAACACCATCCCGTAACGTGGGAATGAGTAATAAACTCAGTGAAATCATAGAATAAAGATTAGCATGTTATCAAATCAATCACGCGATAATAGTAAAGCAAACAATCAAACATTCCTAGATACTGTTGTTAATGCAAGCATGAAATGACATGATGGATGCCCTCACCGACATACTCCCTCATACGCCACCATCTTACGCCCGTGGTATGCTTTCTTCCCACAATGCTCCACATCTTCCAGGCACATGCAATGCGATGTGGATATGATTATCGAGTTATTATTAATCCTTTCATACAACAGTATTAGGAAACTAAGGTACCTTCCTTGTATCAATCCCAACACAGATCCTGTCTAGGGTCGTCACTCCTAATAATCTCATACGATGTTATATTTGTAGGTCGCTGCAAGGGCTGTCAGGGCTGTTGCTTGCACTCGTTGCACCGCTCTCCCATCACCTTATCAATACAGGCCTAATGTACTCTTGTTGCTATGGAAGGGTCGTCGCCTCCCGCAGACTCAGAATAACTACAAAGGGCTCGTCACCTGATCAGTGTAGGCCGACAGCAAGAATATAGTGTCCCATACCACCATAATCTGCTCACCAGTCTGAGTTGTTCACTGGTCACTATAGGGAGGTTTGTGGCCCCAGCGTAGGCCGACAACTCGACCACGGTTTCCTATACCACCATGCCTGGCTCATGAGTCTTTATGGATCAAGGTACCATGGTTAACAGGATTTCCAATGGTAAGTTCAGTACCCTAGGTTCAAGCAGTTATGACTCATACAAGGTGAACATACAATGGCCAGTCGGGTTACTTGACGGGCTCGACTAGTACGAGCGCATCTCAAGCTGAACGACATAAAGTGCATGAGACACTTCGTGTGGCCTAACCACTGCCGTCAACCTAAAACATGACCGCGTTCATCGACGCGTCCTTCATGACAATTAGAAACCAACCACGAATTCAATCCATTACCGACTGCCTGGATTAGATCATAGCCCCAAGCATTTGTGTATCAACATCAGTAAGCATATGTGAGTAACAAAACAAAATATAAACAATACAAGCATGTTGACACATGTTATATCTTACTACGTAAGCAAATCAACCAACACATGCATTCCATATATGTATAATGAAATCGATTCATATAGCCAACATGTGGAAACCATATACATCAGCATATTAATTGAGAATTCAATTTCAAAACTAATTCACAACACCGTTTACTCAATACCTACTAATACAAACATTTATACAAACACTTAGTCTACACACTTTAGTCTACATAGCGTATGTCGACTCAAAGTGCGCATTAGGGCGAATCTCTTTGCCAAACAGATCATGCACGCATTCCTAATATCATAACATGACAAATAGCCATGGCAATCATTTCAGAAAAATACGAACGTATACTGTATTTCCTACAAATACCCAAAATGCCCTAAATCTCATATTTCCCGTACGTATACGAAATGAAAAATGGACAGCGTGTTCTACATGTCAAACGGCGTTCTCTTCGACAATCTACTATTAAACGACATTGAAATCTTTGAAATCAGTCAATCAAAGCGTCTAAAATCCTCACTTTTCGCCTTAGACGTGTATCGGTTCGAATAGGATGTATACGCTTCGTCAACGGCGTAACGATGACCTAATGCACAAGATACGTAAGCTACTTTGCTATTGAATCAAAGGAATCCCTAAATCAGCAAGTAGTTAGGGTTTTCTTACCTAGAAGTGCGTTGGAAATCACCAGAAAAGTGATTTGAATGCGTTTCTTTAGTACGTGCAAAGGATGGAGCAAACGGTAGGAAGTTCTCTCACAAATTCTCTCACAATCTCTCACTTTCTCTCTCTCTCAATCTAGGGTTTCAAGCAAATTCTGATGGGAGAGATATGAGAGGGTTTAAAGCCCTTATATAGGCTAAAACCTAACCTAAATAGACTTGGGAACAAAGTATACTTAAGTTATAACCAAATTGGGACTTTTTCGATCCAAAAGAGCGTTTCGGGAGGTCTCCTAGCCGAACGCGGTTGGAATTAAGCACATGCATATCGGATCCTGCTCACATCAAGTTTTCAGACCAGTAGAGTTCCCAGATCGCACGTGGCAGACCAGTTTTAGTTCAGCGGTCACGGAGACTCGATCGAGGATTCCAAGTACACTGACCTGAGTGAGAAATGTTTCCTAATCCGAGGGTGTAATTGGGTCAGATTCCGACGGTCTGAATGCTTATACTGATCCCGCAAACGAAACGTGCCAGATTTATTTAAATCCCATTTAACTTTAAATGAATTTCACTCTTTCTCACACTCCCTGCTCTAGGCTCAATAAAATAGTCTCAGAGCATCGGTTGGGCTTGATTTTCAAAACGATTGTCAAGTCCAGCTAAGCGGTCATAACCGTCTAAGATTGTAGATATCAGACTTTCGACGCGCGGTCTAGATCCAATACAAGGTTTTAAAGGGTTCCTGGGAACAAACCGGTTTAGAGTTTGATCCTGGATTTCAGGGTAAGATAGCGTCATTGGTTCTACAAGTTTTGGGTCTTGCAGAACATATTTAAAGCTATCAGGGATAATTTCACAGCTAATCTAACGTAGCGCTAGTTAACTTCGCTTATTTTCTAATGGAATTAATCCTAAGTGATTTCTTTGACTTTGGAATTGGGTTATGAGAGGTAACCAAGGTGATATGGTTGACCCATTGCCTAAGGACGTCTAACCCCAGGTTGGCAAAAATCTGGGGTGTTACAGAAAGTCAGGATGAGGATTTTCCTTAAATCCATAGATGAGAATGTGTGGCTAGCCACAGTGAATGAATGGACCCGTCCTACCACTGAAATAACTGGGATCGATGGATCAAAATCAATGAGAATTACACCTTATTTCTCATGGACCACACTTCAGAAAAGTGAGAGTAGTACAAATGCAAAAGCACTAAATGCAATCACTTGCACATTATCACCGGATGAATTCAAAAGAATTATATCCTATGATTCTACAAAGCAAGCTTGGGATATTTTAGAGATGACACACGATGGAACATCAATTGTCAAGAAATTTAAGATTCAAATCCTCACAACCAAATTTGAGGAAATACGTATGAAAGAAAATGAAATATTTATGGACTTCTATACAAGATTAAATGACATTGTGAACTCTGTGGGGTCTTGGTGATAAAATTTCAGAAAGTAAAATTTTTTCTAAAATACTATGCTCACTCTTGAATGGTTCAATTCTAAGGTAATTGTGATCCAGGAACTTCGGGATATGGACAATATGAGGGTAGAGGAATTAGTTTGCTCTTTATAGACTTATGAATTAACTTTTAAAGCTCCAAAAGGTAAATCTATTGCTCTTAAATTTTCTTAAAATAGTTTTCAGGAAAAGGATAACAATTCTGATTTGGAAAACTCTGAAGATGATATGGCCCTTTTAGTGAAAAAGTTTTATAAAATTTTCAAAAGTAAAAAGAGGGTTGGTTTTTTAAAATCAAATGATAGAAAGAAATCTAAACCTAAAACTCGAAAATCATTAAAAGACAGTCAGTGTTATAACTTCCATAAATATGGGCATTTAGCAAACAAGTGCCCTAAAAAGGACAAACCCAAAAAGAAGGGTATATTGGCTACTTGGGATGAATCCTCTGATTCTGAAGCCTCTTCTGAATCAGAAGATTCTGAAACCTAGTCGGGCAGTGAAGTTAAAGTCCTTATGACTCTGGCCAAATTTACATTTTCAAATAATGATAATTTAACAAGTAAAGAAAATCTGAACACTGATTGTGAAAATGAAAATGATCTTCAAGATGCTTACAATGCCCTATATAAGGAAAGTTGTAAAATTATTTTCAAACTTAAACTTCAAAAAGAAAAATTTTCAAAGCTTAAAGAAAATTTTGAGGCTCTTATTTTAGAAAAATCTCATATTTCAGATTTTTTTGAAAAGACTAAATGCGATTTAGAATTCAAAACCTCCCAGATTGAAAATCTGAAATCTGAAAATGAAAAACTTAAACTTGAAGTCTCTTCTCTTTTAAGTTTAAAGGATACATGGAAGTATGCCCAAGGAGATCCAAAGTTAGAAAAACTTTTATCTGGATCAATGAAATGTGGCGATCGATCCAGATTGGGCTATGATAAAAATGTTCCTCTTAAACAGAAGATTACGCCTCCTAAGTTTATAAAATAAGAAACCTTAAACTCAAAAGGAAAAAGTACAAGTCAAAATTTTTTTAAAAATATTAAAACTTTTCAAAAACCTAAAAGCAACTACATCAAGTATAAAAATCAAAACCGAAACCCATTAGCCAAAAAAATAGTTGATTTGCTTAGGGAGATTTTAAAATCTAACTCAGTAGGTCATTCTTATAACAACTACAAACAAAAAAAGATCAACTATACTCCTAAACCCAAAACAGTTATGAAATGGGTTCCTAAGGTTACCTGCTTGGTTGCCCATGCTGCTTTCAAAGCTATAAGTCATTCAAAGTGGTACCTAGACAGTGGATGCTCAAGACATATGACTGGTGATAAAGGTCTATTCACTAATCTCAAAGATATGATTGATGGTTTAGTCACATTCGGTGATGGCAGCAACTACAAGAATATAGGCCAAGGTACAGTTCAACTTTAGAACCTCCTTTTGTTTAAAAATGTTTTATATGTTGAAGAATTAAAACACAATCTGCTAAGCATATCTCAAATATGCAATAACAATCATAGTGTAAAATCTTCTAATCAAGGTTATGAAATTCTAAATATTAAGGGTTCAGTAATTTTAATTGGTCGTAGAACTTCCGAAAACTACTATATTATTAGTGAATCCAGCTCATCTAGTCAAACATCTTACATGGTCCACACCAATGAGACAAATTTGTGGCATGAATGCCTTGGACATGTACACTACCGTAACCTATACAAATTGAACAAAAGAGAACTAATAAGAGGTCTACCAAAATTACAAAAAGTAGAAAAAATATGTGGTGAATGTCAGATTGGCAAGCAAACGAGGAGCTCTCACAAAAAGGTGAATTCCAATGCCACATCAAGACCACTCGAGCTTCTCCATATGGATCTTATAGGACTTACCAGGACAAAGAGTTGTGGTGGCAAAAAATATATTTTGGTAATTGTAGATGATTTTACCAGATTCATTTGGGTAGCTTTCTTAAGGGATAAATCAGAAACCCTTGAAGAAATAAAAAGAGTTCACAAACAGATCCAAACAGAAAAAAGTTCTCAAGTCTGTAAGATCCGTAGTGATCATGGATCTGAATTTGAGAATAGCAGTTTTGAGAAGTTCTATAGCAATCAAGGGATATTACATGAATTCTCTGCTCCTAAAAATCCACAACAAAATGGAATTGTAGAAAGAAAAAATAGAGTGCTTCAAGAAATGGCTAATATAATGTTAAATAGTATGAAGCTATCTAAAAATCTTTGGGCTGAAGCCATAAATACTTCCTGCTATGTAATCAACTGAGTTTACACAAGTTAAATAATAAAATTGCTTATAAAATGTGGTTTGATAAGAAGCCTACTGTCAAATACTTTTGAGTTTTTGGTAGCAAGTGTTATATTTTATGTGACCGTGAAAATCTGTGAAAATTTGACTCTAAAAGTGATGAAGGGATCTTTTTAGGATATTCTTTAAACATTCGCGTATATCATGTACTGAACAAAAGGACCAGTGTTATTCAAGAATCAATACATTTAGTCATAGACAATCACTTAGCTATACCTGCCCCAAGTTCAGATAGTGATGAAGTTCTTGTAATTGACAAACCAGATACTTCATCAAGTCAAAACAATTTTGAATTGAGGACTGTTAAAGATCATCCAACCGCTTAGATTCTTGAAAACCCTCTCACTGGTGTGCGCACTTGTAGACAAATAGAAGATATATGTAATTACATGCGCTTTACATCTCAAATTGAATCAACAAACATAAAAGACGCTCTTACTGACGAAAACTGGATTATTGTGATGCAAGAAAAGCTTAACCAATTTGTGAGAAATGATGTTTGGTACCTTGTTCCTAGACTTGAAGATAAACATATTATTGGTACTAAGTGGATTTTCAAAAATAAGTCTGATGAACTTGGTAATATAATTCAAAACAAGGCTAAACTGGTTGTACAAGGGTACACTCAAATTGAAGGAATTAATTATGATGAAACCTTTGCCCCAGTAGCTCGTCTTGAATCAATCAGATTATTCATATCCATTGCATGCTTTAGAAAATTCAAAATTTATCAAATGGATGTAATGAGTGCCTTTTTAAATGACGATCTACATGAAGAAGTGTATGTTGAACAACCATCGGGTTTGGAAGACCCTAAGAATGTTGATCATGTCTATTGCCTAAAAAAGCTCTCTATGGTTTAAAACAAGCTCCTAGGGCTTGGTATGAAAAATTGACTAAGTTTTTACTAAGTCATAATTTTCAAGTGGGAAGTGTTGATGAAACTTTGTTTGTTAAGAAACTTAATGATCACATCTTAATAGTGCAAATCTACGTTGATGATATTATTTATGGATCTACCAGTTCTGACATGACTGATGAGTTTGCAGATTTAACGAAATCTAAGTTCGAAATGATCATGGTTGGGGAATTGAACTATTTTCTTGGGTTGCAAGTAAAATAATAACCTAATGGTATCTTTATTTCTCAAACAAAATATGCTCTGAACTTAATCAAAAAGTTCAGATTTGAGAATGGTAATAACTTTGATACTCCTATGAGTACAACTTTAAGACTCTTAAAGGACTCTACAGGTAAAAATGTTGATCCTAAATTATAACATAGTATGATTGGCAGTTTACTTTATTTAACTGCTAGTAAACATGATATTACTTTAAGTGTGGGTATTTGCGCTAGATATCAGTCTGATCCTAAAGAGTCTCATTTAACTCTGTTAAGTGGATTATGCGATATGTCACAAGTTCAGCTAATTTGGGTCTCTGGTATCCATATGATACTAGTGTTTAGTTGGCAGGGTACACTGATGCTGATTGGGTTGGAAATATCAATGATAGGAAATCAACCAGTGGGGGTTATTTTTATGTAAAAAATTGTTTGGTTTCCTGGTTTAGCAAGAAGTAATGTTCTATATCACTCTCTACTGCTGAGGCTGAATACATCGCAGCTGGAAATGCATGTACTCAGCTTGTTTGGATGAAACGTATGTTAAGTGATTATGGAATTGCACTGGATTCAATGGTTTTATATTACGATAATTCCAGTGTAATAAATATTTTAAAAAATCCAATCCAGCATTCACGTACCAAGTACATTGACTTCAAGTATCATTATATTCATGAATTAGTGGAAGAAAAAATAAAATCTTTGGAATATATTTCGACCGAGACTCAACTTGGTTACATTTTCATTAAATCGCTCGACAAAAGCAGGTTTAATAAATTAAAAGTTGATCTTGGTATGTGCATTATAAATTGATTATTCATGCATATGTGTATCATAATGTAAATATATTTAATAATTTATGTGTATAATTTTCAAAATTTTATGAAAAATGTAAGTTTTTGTTGGTACACTACCAGTCGTGAATGTGCTCGACCTATCATGGTACGACCGGTCGAGGACAGTTGAAGACCGGTCATGGAGCACGCTGATCTCTTTAAAATTGGGGAAAACCATTTTCTTTTTCATTTCTTCCTTCTTCTCCAACGGGTGTGGCACGACCAGTCATACCCAACTACTTCATTCTTTAAGGTGAGTGCTTCATTTTAGTTTTCCTTGTAGATTTATGCTCTAATCACTTCATATTCTTCCTTAGTGTTGTTGATTTCAAGTTTTCTTGAAGATTTTGGGGTTTTCTACTCCCAAATCTGATCTTAGTAAACCTCACTCTATCCTATTTGCATCTTTTTGATTCTTTGAGTTTCTTCATGCAAATGGATGCTAGGGGGGAAAAGAAAACTTCCTGTGGTCCATCCTCTTCCAGATCTACTCCAATAACTCGTCGCCACCTTCTGTCACCCGAAGATGATCCCTCATATGTTCGAGATTTTAGAATGCGAAGAGTTATTGTTGAGTGACCTGTTTTTCTTGATCACATTGCTCCATTTGGTATCATTCCACTCCTCTAAGCTGTAGGATGGGATAACATCTTACATTGGGGTGGGCCTGCATACCTATCACGCCCCAAACTCAGAAACCGGGCTCACAAAATTCTCGATCGTCGAATCCGGCGCCGACAGCCTCCGTAGAACCCCATTCTCGGCTCCTAGCTCCCATTCGCCAGGTTCCGATCCTGGGATGATACAAGGAGGATTTTCAATGTCAGTTTGATTCGTAATAAGCATAACCAAAGGCATAACCCACAAACAAGAACCAAGAACTCCATTACATTTCCACTATGATCAAAAACTTTACAAGTACAATGAGCATGAAGGGAAATACAGTGGTAAAGAACAAAAACTCCAAAACACTCTGCAACGTGCTCCTGCCTCAGCGCTGCTGCGATCTAACGTCACCTGCACGCAACGGTCGTGCATAAGCTTACAGAAAGCTTAGAGGGTGGTGAAAGTGTGTGCGCAAGGTAGTAATATGATCATGCAATGTCAGAGTAATGCAGAATATGCAGATGGAACTATAACATCATGAGCCGTAACAAGTCTATACAATGCAAGACATGAATGGTATCAGCCATCCCAAGGCCATGCGATGTGCAATGCAACTCAAGCATACAGATCCTCATCTATGTCCACACATCAATACAGCTCAAATATGGGATATCACCGGGGTCTAGTACACTCTAAACTAGATTGCAGCCACATCGCGCGTAATTAGGTAAGTGGAAGAGACCTCACTATCCGTCTGCCAATATCGGGCGCGACTCGTCGATAGCAGACCCATTCCTCGAGCTGGTCAAACTCAGCCTAGCATTACCCCCTACTCTCGGGCGGGTAAGGCCGTACCCCCTTCTAACCGACCACGACACAGTGGAGAGCGTAACCGTCTGGTAATCGGCACTCAACGCTCATCTACCCACTCGGTGTAGACGTTGGAGCAACCTCTTGGTACCATAAGGGTTTAGGGACTTTCACCCAGGGATATCTATAGTACCCCATGTAAAATAAGATTTTCGGTATCCAATCCTGCCAACCACGATATATCTGTGGAGGCTACGGCCCTGATGTCGCTAGGGTGTACAATAATCATGTCACACAAATGCGAAATGCATGATTCACGCTATCCAGTCATGCAACAAATCCTGCGCATATCGTGCGCTCATGTAGGGTAACACTGCCTAACCAGGAGCCCATAAACAACCTGCCCGAAGGCAAATGCTATGATCAGATAATTCTCACGTCAAGCATACATATGATGAGTATGATCATGAGTCATGGAACTATACTAAACATGTTATAATAAAATGAACTAACCTACAATGCTGATGGACCGGGACGGCCTATGCACGATAAGTACGACCCAGTAATGGGCCCTATGGAGAGTCGTAATGTGGACATCCAACCAACATTACACTCGTAATGTGGACGTCAAACCAACATTGCTCCCAAGGCACGATCTTCGCAAATATCATTACATAATCCATGTTGGGCTCACACATTACAATGGACCTTAGGTATATCTCATTGGGCCTTAAATACATCAAATGGGCCATAACATATGAGCCTTTTTACTCATCAGATGAGCTACATAAATGAATCACTCCAATGGGCCTTATGTGCATTACAATGGGTCATAACTAGTGGGCCTCAGGTTGCATTCAATGGGCCTAATCTCATGGGTCTTACGTGTCTTAGATGGGCCTAGTCCTATGGGCTTTATGTATATCAAATGGGTCTAACCCATAGGCCTTTTATAATTCAAATGGGCCTATCGCATAGCCCTTGAATAAATCAGATGGGCCTAACCCATAGGCCTTTACAAATCAAATGGGCCTATCCCATAGGCCTTTACAAATCAAATGGGCCTAACCCATAGGCCTTTACAAATCAAATGGGCCTATCCTATAGGCCTTAAAATGATCTTTCCAAGTGGATGGATGGTCCGGATGCATCACATACATCATGGCGGGGTCCACATGAGGGCCTACCATAGCGTATAGGATATGTTATATAATATATATAAACTACATAACATTTATATATATATATATAGCATATACTATATTATATATAATATAAATATATAAAAATATATAACACACATGTTGCACACACACGCTGCACATGCACACACGCTGCACACACGCTGCATACTCACTGCACATGCACACACGCTGCACACATGCTGCACACACATGCAACACACACCCACGCAACACACACGCCGATTGGGCCCCACCGTCACGCTGACGGTGGGAATAAAACCCAAACCTTACTGTGGGTCCCATGTGGGGCCCACTAGAATGTTTATTATGCCATCCAGACCGCTCACAAGGTTAGGTGGGCGTAAGTGGAGGGAAAAACACAAATTTCATCTTGATCCAAAACTTCTGTGGGCCCCAGAGAGAGCTTCAATGGTAGATGTTCATTCACACTGTTCCCTATTGTGAGGGCCACCAGAGCGTTGGATCAGGCCGATCTTTGGAGGGGGCCCACCTGAGGAGGGGACCCACCTCATTAACGGGTTGGATGACAAACAAAATCATGGTGGGGCCCACGGCAGCAGCCATGGGACCCCCACCGGTTTGTCCGTCCCATGCAGGCAGCGCCTGCTGCTTCTGACGGTGGCAGCAGCGCTGCCACCTTTTCTTCTTATTTTTTTTTTTAAAAAAACTTACATGTGGGGCCCACACATTGATAATCCACTTCGCCCAATAAATTCTAGGGCCCAAACATGCCATGAAAATCCAAGGGTTGACATTTAATTGGCGTGTAGAAATGACTAAATGGGCCCTAAAAGCCTTAGAAGGGTAAAAGCATCATTTTCTCTGGTATAGCCCGCCTGATCATCGGATTGAACCCATTCTTTGGCTCAACGCCTAAAATGTTATGGGAAAGAGGGTGGACGGCTTGGATTACACTCACACATCAAGGTGGGGCCTACACAAGGGGGACTACCCCAAAACTTCTCTTTTTCACTTTTTTTTTTTTTGGTTACAGGGACGTCCAGCGTCCCAGACGCTGGACGGTGGGCTCTCCCAAAATGCATTGTGGTGAGCCCTGATGAAGTGGGCCACCACGGATGTTTGACGTGGGTACAACGTCTAAGGTGGGCCCCACTTGAATAAAAAAAATACCTCAAGGTGGGATCCATTCAAGTGGACCACACAATCCTATAAAAATAAAATAAAATAAAATAAAATAAAACAAATAAAAGAGAGAGAGAGAGACATGGAGAGTGGGACACGGCTTGTGATGGAGGGACCCCGACATTATGGGCCCTCCCTTACATGAAATCATACATCAAGTGGGTCATTTTGTACATGTGACCATCAAAACTGAAGATTAACGGTGGGGATCCTTTCCCCACCAATATGGATGGTCTAGATGACCTTTCTAAAGAAAATAAACATCATGATGGGGTCCATGGAGAATGGCCTCATCATGGAATGATCATGATGATCCAAGTGGTCCATCGGCCACATATTAGGGTCCCAAGTGAGATCCACACCATTGATCGGTGGGCCTCACTTGGTCTACCATAAAAACAAGAAAAACTACCCTATATAGGCACCCACCGTCCGATCTTCTTGCTCCTAGGGGTTCCTTGGCACCTTGGCTTCAACTTCAATGGATGAGATGAAGAATGGAAGGTTGAGATGGGAGATGATGGGGTAGGAAGGTGGGCCACTTGGAGTTTAGGGATGCTTGAAAATTTCCATACGTGGGGCTCTTTGTTGCTTGGGATTTTTGAAATGAGAAAGAGAGAAAGAGAGAGAGTGATGTAGAGAGAGATGGATGGATGGATGAATGATGGGGGGTGTAAGAAATCTTTGACTTTTGAGGCTTTTGTGTAAGAGAGGTATGGGTGGTGAAGACTTTGGTGGCTTTTTGTGTAAGAGAGGTATGGGTTTGGGAGACTTTTGTGGTTGCTTGGGAAAAGGGATGGAAGTGATGTGTACTTGACATGTGATGGATTGATGAATGATTGATTGATGGGATTGATGTGATTGATGTGACACATCGTAGAGATTCTCTTGGGTTTCGCAACGCGCGGCGTTTTCTCGCACCGAACATTGGCCCATATCTCTTGACCAGGGTATCGCCTTAGTGAGCGAGTCGCGGCATCGGAACTACAACGACGGCACGGTCGCTATGGTATTGGTCTTGGGCTGAGTCGACTCGAGTTGTCGGCATATGAATCAGGGTCGCGCGTCAATATCGGTTAAGGGTCGAAGGTCGCCGAAATTCGACCGGTAAGATCGCGGAAGTCTACGGAAAGCTACGGACCAAGATACGGGTCTTACAATACCAGTCTATTGTTCAATCCATGTTTGCATGTATCTCTGATTTTTTGACTGAGAATTTAACATTTAAAATTGATGCTAGAGAAGGTCCATTTGAAATTGACCGCCATATGATTTAAGGGTTACTGGACATACCTATTAATGATGAGGGTATTCCAATTCATACTCTAAGTAAGAAACCCTCTGAATCAGAAAAATTCATGCTCACTAGAGATTTATGTAATATGAATGTGCAATGGACTCATAAAGGGAATGCACTCCCCTCAAAGTACTTGTTACCCAGATATAGGGTTCTCCATAGAATCTTTACTTCAAATCTATATCCGTGTTCTGGTAACAAAACAGAACTGACTTCCTTTATGGTTCAAGTTTTGCACTTTGTCATTTCTGGTACTATAATTTTTCTTCCATCTTTGATATGTCATTCCATTATTTAGTTGTCTCTATCCAGGTCATAGTGATATTCCATTTGCCTTTCTTATGACTATTTTAGCTTCTCATATGCTGGTTCTTATGCCTGTTAGAGAGGCTCCCATTCATCATCTTATTTTTAACAATTTAAATATTAACAAGATGAAGTTGGAATTGGCTCCTGGCCAAGTGAATATGGGTGGTGGTGTAGCTGAAGCAGGGAATGAAGAAGAAGCTAATGATCTTCCTCCTGATGATGTTAATATGGATGATATTTTCGATGAACTTGAATCTGATTCTACTAATGATCCTGACTATGAGTCATCTGAATTTGATGCTCGTCTTCGTGCTCCAGAGGAGAAGGTAGAGAACATGAATGTTGCCCATGATATGCAATTTAAATATATGCGCAAGTATCTTAGGCATTTAAACAAGGGGCTTCATCAACTTGATCCTACCATACATACTCCATCTTCAAGATCTGATTAAGTGATTTACTCTTTGTTTTGTAATAACTTTAAGTCTAGTTGTGTTGGTTTGTGAACTTTATCTGATTTACTGACTTTTTGTTTGAACTAATTAATGGTACGTGGACTTAATTTGCTTATATCTTGACTAGTTAATCTCTTCTTACTCCTATTTCTTATGCTTTTCCATTTTTTTCTTCCTTTATCATATTGTGACAAAAAGGGAGAGAATTTATATGGTTGATTGATATGGATTGATTGTGACTAGTAGAATTTATTTTTATTTTTTTTGGATAGATGGATATATGGTGTGCTACTCAGGGGGAGTATGTGAGGATATATTTTGTCTATGTTGTGCCTAGTTTATAATGCAATGTTAACTGGTGCATAATTCTTTAACCAGGCTGTAACTGGTTTCATTTTCTCTTATAACTGGTGCATGATTCTTGTGTACATATTGGTGATATTATTGGTAAGAGTGTTTTGTCACAAATTTGATAAAGGGGGAGATTGTAAGTGCTATGGCTGTTAGCTCCTTTATGTTGTCAAATTTTGTGGTGCCAAAAACACTATCTGTATCTTGTGTAGCATGAAGGTATACATATGTTCAAGACATTACTTCATCAAAGTTTCAAGTTGAGAATGAAGCTCTACTTCAATATCTTGTGTGTTGTACACATCTGTAAGCTTCAATGTTCAAAGTGTTTTAAGCTACATTGAAAAGACTCAAGATTTTGTTCAACTTAAGATGAAGAACAACTCAATAATGACAAATCCAAGATTTAGAAGATCTTAAAGTTCAAGCTACATCATGTAGAAATCTTAAGCTTCATAATCTTCAAAAGTCAATCAACTTCTGAAGAACTGAAGTTTCAATGTTCATACTTCATGTCCCAGGTATGAAAGACCATAGATTTACCTTAGGGTGTAATACTTCGGATTTTTTGCCAACCCGGGATTAGACGTCCTTAGGCAATGGGCCAACCATAACACCTTAGTAACCTCTCAGAACCTAATTCTAAAGCCAAAGAAATCATTTAGAACCTAATTCTTTAGAATTTAACGTGAATTAGCCAGCGCTACACTAGATTACCTGTGAAATTATCCCTGATCGCTTTAAATATATTCTGCAAGACCCAAAACTTGTAGAACTAATGACGCTATCTTACCCTGAAATCCAAGATCAAACTCTAAACCGGTTTGTTCCTAGGAACCCTTTGAAACCTTGTATTGGATCTAGACCGCGCGTCGAAAGTCTAATATCTACAATCTTAGACCATTATGACCGCTTGGCTGGATTTGACAATCGTTTTGAAAATTAAGCCCAACCGATGTTCTGAGGCTATTTCATTGAGCCTAGAGTGAAGAGAGTGAGAAAGAGTAAAGATTTGGAAATTTAATTCAAAATCTGTCACGTTTCTTTGCACATTATTATTAAGCGTTTTGACCATCAGAATTCAGCCAAATTTTACCCCCGGATCAGGAAAAATTTCTCTTTCATATCATGAGACTTGTAGACCTGATTTAGGTACGATGACCGCTGAACTGAAACTAGACCACCACGTGCGATCTGTGAAATCTACCGGACTAAAAACTTGGTGTGGACAACATCAAGTGATCATGAGCTTAAGTCCGACCGCGTTCGGCTAGGGGACCTCTCGAAATGCTCTTTTGGATCGAAACAGCCCCGATTTGGCTATAACCCAAGTATACTTTGTTCCCAAGTCTATTTAGGTTATGTTTTAGCCTAAATAAGGGCTTTAAACCCTCTCACAACCCTCCCATCTGAATTTACAACAAACCCTAGATAGAGAGTGAGAGAAAGTGAGAGAAAGTAAGAGACTTGTGGGAGAGATTTTCCTCCACTTGCACCAGCTTTCGCTCATATCGAAGCACCGCATCCCAATCACTTTCCTGATGATTTCCAATGCACTTCTAGGTAAGAAAAACCCTAACCACTTGCTGTTTTAGAGATTCCTTCGATTCAAATGGCAAAGTAGCTTATGTACTTGTGCATTAGGTCACATTTATGCTGGTGACGAAGCGTATACATCCTATTCGAACTGATACGCGTCTAGGGCGAAAGGTGCAGATTTTAGACACTTTGATTGACTGATTTTAAAGCTTTTAATGTCTTTTAATAGTAGATTATCAACGAGCACGCCGTTTGACATGTAGAACATACTGTTCGTTTTCCATTTCAACTGCGTATGGAAAATATGAGATTTAGGGTATTTTAGTCATTTGTAGGAAATACTGTTTACGTCCATATTTTGCTGAAATGTTTGCCATGGTTATTTGTCGTGTTAGGATACTAGGAATGTGTGCATGATCTGTTTGGCGAAGAGATTCGCCCCAATGCGCGCTTTGAGTCGACATACGCTATGTTGACTAAAGTGTGTAGACTAAGTGTTTGTATAAATGTTTGTATTAGTATGTATTGAGTAAATGTTGTTGTAGATTAGCTTGAGATTAGATTTTCAATTCATATGATGACTTAAATGATTTTCCTCCATGTGTATTATGTGAAATTAGTTTCCTTAGGCATATGGATTATATGTGGTTAATTGATTTTCTTACGTTGTATGCTATCACATGTTGTGAACATGCTTTGATTGTTTGTATTTCATTTATTTCACTCTCACATGATCATTGATTTTGTTTACAAATGCTTGGGGCTATACGTTAGTCCAGGCAGTCGGTAATAGATTCAAAGTCGTGGTTGGCTTCTATTTTCCACGAAGGACTCGTCGATGAACGCGAGTCGTGTTTTGAGTTGGCGGCAGTGGTTAGGCCACACGAAGTGTTTCATGCACTTCATGTCATTTGACTTGAGATGCGCTCGTACTGGTCGAGCCCGTCAAATAACTCGACTGGCCATTGTATGTTCACCCTGTATGAGTCATAACTGCTTGAACCTAGGGTACTGAACTTACCATTAGAAACCCTGTTAACCATGATACCTTGATCCATAAAGACTCATGAGCCGGGCATGGTGGTATGGGACACCGTGGTCGAGCTGTAGGCCTACGCTGGGGTCACAAACCTCCCCATAGTAACCAGTGAGCACCTATGACTCGTGAGCCGATTGTGGTGGTATGAGACACTACATTCAAGCTGTCGGCCTACTCTGATTGGTGATGAGACCTTTGTAGTGACCACGAGCGTATTCTGAGCCTACGGGAGGCGACAACCCTTCCGTAGCGACAAGAGTACAAATAGGCCTGTATTAATAAGGTGATGGGGGAGCGGTGCAACGAGTGCGAGCAACAGCCCTGACAGCCCTTGCAGCGACCTACAAATATAACATCGTATGATATTTCTAGGAGTGACGACCCTAGACAGGATCTGTGTTGGGATTGATATAAGGAAGATACCTTAGTTTCTCAATCCTACTGTATGAAAAGGACTAATAACAACTTGGTAATCATTATCCATATCGCATTGCATGTGCCTGGAATATGTGGAGCACTGCGGGAAGAAAGCATGTGGCGGACGCAGATGGTGCCGCAGAGGGAGTATGTCGATGAGGGCATCCATCATGTCATTTCATGCTTGCATTAACAACAGTATCTAGGAATGTTTGATTGTTTGCTTTACTATTAACGCGTGCTTGATTTGATAACATGCTAATCTTTGCTCTAAAATTCCACTGAGTTGATCACTCACTCCCACATTACGGGATGGTGTTTGCTACACCACCAGACCCTGTTTTAGATGCAGGTGATGAGGCGATTCAGGACACAGAGCCAAATTACTGCAAGGATCAGGAAGAGTTCTCGTATATGCAGTTCTCCGACGGTTTTACGTAGGTGGCCTGGATCGGAGGGACATTCTAGTGGACTATCACTTGACATTTATTTCTTGCTTTATGACATGTATATGAGACTCAGTGATGTATTCATACTTTGGAGACAGTTTGAGATTATTTTATTTTCATACAGTGATATATATATCTTCCAGTCTTTCGCTTGCATTTTATCAGATCTGGAGTATGAATTGCAGTTTTGGTATAATCTTATTCATGTGAATGCTCTAACTCAATCAACATTGAATCATAATCATTTTTGTTGCATAAGTGACAGTCTGGAACTTGGGAGTCGGGTTTCTACACGACCCCCGATTTTCAGGGTGTTACATAGGGTAGGTCATTTCAGATACATAATTCAATTATTCTTATAAGTGTTGTAGTCTATTCTAAGACTAGGCCTGGACTTTGTTCGACTAGTCCTAGCATTGACTTGACCAGTCTAAGATATTTCAGGACCAGTCCTAAGTTTGTTACAAATTTTTAAAATTTTTAGTTATGATATGACCAGTCTTGGAGACTATTTGACCAGTCGTGTGAACAGTGTCGACTCGTCCTACAACCAGTCCTGGATCTACGACTCAAAGTACAACAACTAAATCTGGTGCCTCACGACTAGTCGTAGGGTGCTTACGACCAGTGTCGAGGGATCATGACAGGTCGTATACTGCTTTTAACAAGTCGTAGAACGGTTAGATCTGATCACGCTTAAAATTTTAAAAATTCGTTTCTCTTACGACCAGTTGTAGTGTCCATGGGACCAGTCGAAGGTGCTATTTCTGTAACTATAAATAGACGATGAATTTCAGAGTTTAGTAACTCAATTCAAGATAAATCAAAGGATCACTCAGAAAGATAAGTTAGTCTTATTTTAAGCTACATTTTGCATATTTAATATTCACTTTTGTTAGCTTTATAGATTTGATTTTGTTTCTATATTCCAATCTGAATTGAAAAGAGGAATTGTGATATTCCTTCTTCTTGGAATCAAAATCAAATAGAGTTAGCCCAACTGGTTTAATTGAAAATCAATCTAGAACCTAGAACCATTTCAAAGTGAGTATTGGACATTAAACTTTAACATTCAAACTTCTACTCCAATTGGTTCTTCCGGGCTACTACGAAAGGAGAATTCCAGGGATTTTACATTTGTGTAAATTTCCTTTATTTTGGTTTTATTTGAGATTAAGCCATAAAAATCTCATTGTGTTGGTTATCTGAGGAGAGCCAGAAAAACTTAGAAGAGGGGTTTTTGAATTGTGTAAGCCCTTTTTTAAAAATATATAATTGTGAAGGTTTTAGGTGAACCTGAGAAACCTATTTTTATAGTAAACGCTAATATCCACTGTGTGAGGATATTAGGAGTGGAGTAGGAAGCTGTGTGGCTGTTATTTAATGGTTGGTGAACACACAGGCGAACCACTATAACTCTCTATATTTTGTGGATGTGTGATTTATATTTCCTATCTTTTATCATTCAAAGCTGTGGGATGTATATGTGGATATGAATGTTGTGATATTTACATTTCAAGCACTGTGGGGAATGTTGTAATAATTTAGATTTAAATTCTTACAATTTATTTCAATTCTTTACTATTTATTTATTCCTCATTAGTTTAAGTTTTTTTTTATATAAAGAGCGTTCTAGAAATAAGGTTGTCCTTCCATAACCTCTTGGTTTTTATGGTGTAAGGTGGTCCTTAGAACAACATTTATATCAACCTCTCAATACTTGTTTATTGAGGTTGCATTTCATTTCAGCATTGGGAATTGATTTTCTTTATTTGGTTATTTCATTCTTAAATTCTGTTATTATTTTTTTAAAATTTGGCACAGTCCTATTCACCCCCCCCCCCCTCATCCCCTCTAGGACATATAGCTTGGCCTTTTCACTCCCTAACTCCCTCTCATTTTTACAATTTCCTAGCAAGAGTAAAGAGGGAATAAGAGAGAAAAAAATATTAGTGTAACGCTCGTATCCTAGTTCGTACTGTTCCATAGACTCCTACAATCTTCCCTGTCATATTTTGACAACCTGAACCTGTAATCGACATTTGGTGCGACCCTGAGTTGCATCCCGTAGATCTGAGACGTCTTGATTCAAAACTTGTACCTTATGACCGCACCGCTGCCGATGTTCCAACACCACGTCTTGCGCACTCTTGTGATACCTAGGCCAAGAGTTGTGGGCCCATGTATTTTTTTAAGAAACACCGTGCGTTGCGAATTTTGAGAGAATCTCTACAACCCATCACATCAATCAATCAAGTACTAGTCAAGTACACAACCCATGCCTCTCCCATCCCTTTCTTATCAACAAAGACAAGCAACCCATACCCCATAAGTCAACTCTCTCTTACATGCACCCATCCTTCTCTTACACTACCCATTCCTCTCATCCCATCCTTCTTACATAACCCCACTCCTCTCTCATTTCACTCCATTCTCCACCATTTTCAAGCAACCATGAGAGAAAAAGGCCAAGGAGAGAAGAGCTAAGTGAGGCTCACTCCCTACCACCTAATCTCCCATCCTTGCCATCCATACTTCATCATCTTCCATCAAAGAGAGAGCTAAGGAGTTTGACATTCCATCAAACCAAGAAGATCCAACGGTGGATGCTTTTGTAGGATTAGATTGTATTTGGTTGATGGGCCAAGTGGGGCCTACCGATTGATTATATGGATCTCACTTTGGACCCTAGGTGTGGCCGATGGTCCACCATGATTCATAAGATCATCCCATGATGGGGCCATTCTACATGGACCCCATCATGATATTTATTTTCCCATTGTTAATGGTCATCTAGACCTTGCATTTTGATGGAGAAGGGATCTCCACCATTGATTTTGATTGGTGGGCCCACATGTAATGGGACCCACTTGATGTATGTTGTAATGCATGGAAGGGAGGGCCCATAGTGCCGGGGTCCCTTCATCGCATGCTGTCTCTCTCTCCCTCTATTTTTTCCTATTGCAGCCGACCTTGAAGAAAGGGTTAGATCCATGCCATGGATGGTGGAAATTCCACCGTGATGTATGTACTTTGTATCCACAATGTCCAGTCCATTGGACGTGGACCCCACCCATGATGTACATGTTATGTCCAAGCCGACTGTACGTGGGGTCCACATGATCATATGTTGTATCTAGACCATTTGTTAGACGGACGTCCAGCCCCTGGACGTTGTAGCATCATCACACAAAAATATATACATACATATATATATATATATATATATATAACATATAATATAATATATTTGATATATATGTAATATATATGTATTGAAGGTGGGCACCATGTGGGACCTACCCACCATGGTAGTAGATTGGTTGGCCTACCACACAGCAACTATACAACTGTTGTGATGTGAGGTAAATCCACACCGTCCATCTATCTGGTGGGACTCACTTCTGGTGTAGTCCAGACCATCCATCTGGACGTTGGGCCTGGCTACCTCACCAGCTATATAGTTGTGTATTGACGTTAATAGGTCCGTGGGACCCCTGACCATGATGTATGTGTTATATCTTAGCTGTTCGTCCATTCTGGGCGGGCAGGGCCCACATTGGTGTGCTATATATGCACATCATCCATCTGGACTGTGCTGCATGGGCCACCCCGTGACGTATGTGTTACATCGAATCGTCCATCCAATTAGCAAGCTCGTCTCAAGGCCTAGTACTAAAAATGAGGCAGATCTATCAGGTGGACCACACTGCAGAAAACAGTGGAGATTGAACGTCCACTATTAAAATCCTTTTGGGACCATAGAAGTTCTAGATCAATATGATATTTATTTTTCCTCTTGATTCAGGTCTTTGTGAGCGTATGAACAGATTGGATGGAAAATAAATGTGATGGTGGGCCCTGTGAAGTTTTTAACTATGAAAATCATTATTTCCATTGTTATTTGTGGTATGGTCCAGATGATCTTCTAATGTGATTCATTTTTGGGTAATGCTCTATGCAGATCCCTAAATAGATGAATAATGTAGATGTTGCGGCCCATTGATGTGGCCCACTTGATGTATATGAGGCCCATTGGTGTGGCTCATTGATGCAGCCCACTTGATGTATATGAGGCCCATGTGATGCGGCCCACTATAATGTGTATTAGGCCCATGAGATGCGACCCATTGAGATTGTATGTGGCCCATTATGATTGTATAAGGCCCGTTGTGATTATATGAGTTCCGTTGTGATTGTATGAGACCCACCGTGATGTATGTGTTATACATACGTCATTTACCCATTTTAGGCTATAAACTCCGCCAACTTATGTAGGCCCACCTTGTATGAGTGATGGGCCTACACTGTCTACCCATCTCCTAGATATTTGGAGGGCCGAGGACCCCGTTATGTTTTCGATTTCCAAATGGGCCACACCTTGGGAGCAACGGTGGTTAAATGTCCACCGTTGGGAACCATCCTAGGGCCCACCATGAAGCCTATCTCGCCATCTTCTCTTTTATCCCAACCTTGAATAGAGTCCCACCATAATGTATGTGTTATTTATAAGTTGTTCATCCATTCTTCCAGATCTCATAGGGTCGTGGACCCCATTGAGAGTGAGGTCTAAATCCCTAGTGGACCACATCATAGGAATAGTGGTGGTTAAACATCCACTGTTGAAAATCATGCCTTGTAGGGCCCACTGTGATACCCAATTTTCAACCCATCTTCACTTATTGGGCTATCCCAAATCATTGGGCCCTATTGATGCCAGTGATACCCATCCTTCCCTTGTTAGGCTATCCCAAACCGTTTGGCCCCCATTTGATATTGATGCTTTCCACCATACCTTATAGGACCATCCAAGCCTTAGATTCCATCTTGTGTTCGCACCGGGCCTTCCAAAGGGAATGTGGCCCCACCTAGATGCATGTGTTTGTCCAAGCTTAGTAACCCAAACCCGAGGCCCCACTTAGATGATGAGCAGCACCGTTTGTAGGGTTACATAGTCCTAGATGTGTGGATCCTATCATGGCCCGCCTTGTATTCTTATTGGGCCCTCATAGGAAAGCTCAGTTGTTCATGATAAAGGGAGCATGGAAACCCACTTGTTGTATACCCTCTTAACTCACCTTGTGAGATGTATTCTACCTTATAATTAATTATTAGGACCTTGTGTTATGTATGTATCATCTCCACTGTCCATTTACCTTCTTAGGATGAGTGTGAAGCCTATCTTTGACATTAGTACATCATCATCACCTCCTTTCCGTAGATGGAAGAATATTCGGGACCAGATTTAGTATATCCACTGTGTAGAGCCTATCTTGATGTATGTGTTAGATCCATCGTCCCTATGTGGACCCCGCCTTATGATATATGATATGTTAGTACCTTGGATAGGTTAGGATCGTTTATCCCGGACCTTTCATATAGACTTCTACATGTCTAGTAGGGCATATCGTTTAGCCCCTACTCTCGTAAGTGACATATCGGTTAAGACCAGTCGTTTCCTGTTATATTTGATAATCATGCTAGTATACTTAGTCTAGTAGGACACACTGAGATCATGCTTAGTATTACATCATGATACATATCCATATGCATCATTTGTATGCCTGTTGTGAGGAATGGTTAATCATAGCATTGCCATTGGGCTGAGTTACTTAGGGGATGCCTTAAGAGACGGAGTTGTCCCACATGATTGAGCAGTACGCGTAAGTTTGATGCATGACTGGATGGTATGACTCATGCATCTCGCATTTGTGTGACATGATCACTTGACGCCCTAATGATATCAAGGTTTTGGCCTCCACAGGTTCATTGTGGATGGCCAGATGGGATATCAAAAATATTTGGTTCTACCACTATGGGCACATAGGATATACTTAGGTGAGAGTCCTAGAATCTTTTAGTATCAGAGGAGACTCCAACATCTAGACCGAGTGGATACATGAGCGTCGGAGTGCCGAATACCAGTAGGCGACATCTCTCACTGTGTCGTGGTCGGTTAGAAGGGGGTGTAGCCTTATCTACCTGAGTGAGAGGGTTGTAAGGTAGGCTGAGTTTGACCAGCTCCCAAATGAGTCTACTATCGACAAGCTGGGTAGATATTAGTAGATTATTGGCTAGGCGGATAGTGAGGTCTTTTTCACTCTCTGATTATGTGGCTAGGGAGGCAGCAACCATTATGGAGTGTACTAGACCCGGTGATATCCCAAAGATGAGCCATACTAACATGTGGACATACTGAGTATGGGGTTACATACCCACCATTTAACTCATTCATTTATTCACTCACTATCCACTCGGGCTGATGATGCATAACTAGATCATTACTTGCTCCTTCGCAATGGTCATGTTTTCAGTTGGGCATGCGACCAACTTGAGATAAGGAGTTTACCACATAGAGTCTATTTATCCAAATTTAGGTATGAGACTAGTTTGGATAGGAGTCCCTTGTGATGGACCCCATAGCTTGCGATACTAGGTACTATCATCCCGACTTCACACTCTAAATTGGTCATTTTATTCACACCGCATATTGCATTACATCCATGGCATATGGCATTTTGGGTTACTATGTTTTTGCATTTATATGGCCTAAATGAGGTTTGAAAGTGCACCTATTATGTGCCCTGGTTTGTCAATTATGTTGTAAGTTGAGTCAGTCGGACGACGGCACTTAACAAGAAGATCAAGTCAAGCGTCTACCTCATCTGGATGTGTGGAAGCTCGCCAAAAGGTAAATCATAGCCTCACATCCCATGTCCCAAAACACCAGGTGATTAAACCCTTAAAAAGAACTAGAACATCTTAGGGTTTCTATGTAAGAAAGCTTTTTATCAAAAAGGAAAGTCAGTGAAGTTTTTCTTACACTGTCGATTATATCGATTAGCCCTTCGATATGATCGGCCAGCTCTGTCGATGTCCTCGGCATCTCAATCGATACATTAGAGTGAGGACAGAATACGTCCAGCAATCAAAACAGTCATCTGGATGATTTATCGATATATCGACTTAAGTGTCGATATCATCGATATTCGTATATCGATCATATCTGAAGTGGATCGATATAATCGACACACTGCCTTCCGGTGCCCCTATTTTTCTAAAGAAAACTAACATATTCTTCGATATATCGATGACTGTCCGATTCAATCTGAACTCAAATATCGATCATATCGGGAGTCAGTCGATCATATCGACTGTGGGGCGCATGTTCTCACCAGCATGAATTTCAGGTTGCTCTTAATGTTGATCGGGGTGCCTGTCGATAAATCGATATTCATATATCGATCATATCGAGACCAAGTCGATTGGATCGAGTCAGGACATAAATCGTCTAGCAAGCTTACATGTAAATCTATACAATTTATCGATCCCATCGACAAGGTCTCCGATATGATCGATGTACAAATTCCGATGACATCGACTATTTCTCCGATCATATCTGTGATCCTGAAATTCTTCAAGGCTTCTCTCTTATTTTTCACCTGTCGATAGATCGAACCATCACTCGATGGAATCGGAGTTTGAAATCCGATAACATCGATGTGTGTCTCGATCCCATCGACCAGTTGGCGGAAGGTTTCCAAAAGTGAAATGACAATTGAGTTCTTATCATCGAGAGGTCGGCTGATACAATCAAGAGTATACGTTCGATCATATCGACGACTGCTCGATGATATCGAACTCTGTCATAAATATGACCGTTTATATCCGTTAAAACCTTTTGCCTATAAATAGAGAGAGTTGTCTTCATTGCTGGTAGAGAAAGTAGAGAGTGCTTTTGAGAGTTTTAACCTTCCTATCATTTACCTTAAGCCCTTTCTCTCAGGAAGTTCATCCTCCAATCCACCCTCATCATTGATATCTCATATAGTGGATTGGGGAATGAACTTCCGCATTCAAGGATCCTTCAGCTACTGCCTTAATGACACATCATTAAGCTGGGATGCCTTGAATGCATGAACGATGGGAACCACTCTATTCTCCTTATAGGAAAATCCTTAGAATGGTATTCCATCATAACCTTGACCCAACCTAAGCCTAGCATATATACATCTTTGTGTTGCGGATCAAGGGAGCGGAAGACACTTCATCAACAAGAAGAAGGTCTTCATCACTGTGATGAAAGGGACTCATCAACTTATCTGTAAGTACTAAGAGTCCAGAGGACACTTACGATCATTCCTTTTTAGGATTGGATTTTAAGTGTTGCTCACTATTTTAAGTCCTCGAAGGAGGCCTCCGACGGGAGTATATGTGCGGGGTGTGTTGTGTAGACTCTTGCTCTATGGAGAGTATAAACATTTGGTTAGGAGTACGCCAGTAAAACTCCAGGGTTTGAGGTGAACCGAGTAGAAACCTCAGGGTGCGTTGTGTGGACCCTTGTCCTGTGTGGGCATAAACATCTGGTTAGGAGTACGCCAGTAAAACTCCAGGGTTTGAGGTGAACCGAGTAGAAACCTCTGTAAAGGTTGAAGGTGAACCTGATTTAAAACCTTAGGTCTGAGGTGAACCATGGGAAACCTCCTTAGTGAAATTCGGTCACTCAAGGGTTGAGTGTGGAAGCCGGGAGTGGAGTAGACAAGTCGTCGAACCACTATAAAATGACTGTGTTTGAGTTTGATATTATCTTTCATTTATGTGATTTCCTTGCATGTCTTTATATATGATCACATCCTATGAACACACAGTCATATCCATCACAATCTCATCTATACATTGTTTGTCTTTTAAATAGTTTGTGATTGGATCCTCTATCAAGCTTGAAAGCCAGTATAGTTAAGGTTGAGTAATCCTAATCAATACTCTGTGATAGGATTAGTGTGATAAGGATTTTTAATAATTTATATAAACTTTAAAAAGTCCTATTCACCCCCCTCTAGGATATACTGACCTATTCCTACTTCAACTAAAGCGGTCTTCATGCATAACTAGATCATTACTTGCTCCTTCGCAATGGTCATGGTTTCAGTTGGGCATGCGACCAACTTGAGATAAGGAGTTTACCAAATAGAGTCTATTTATCCAAATTTAGGTATGAGACTAGTTTGGATAGAAGTCCCTTGTGATGGACCTCATAGCTTGCGATACTAGGTACTATCATCTCGACTTCACACTCCAAATTGGTCGTTTCATTTAGACTGCATATTGCATTACATCCATGGCATATGACATTTTGGGTTAATATGTTTCTGCATTTATATGGCCTAAATGAGGTTGACGGTGCTTTTGGACTCGTCAAGATTTGCATATTGCATTGCACCCTCAGTATATGATATTTGGCTTATTATGTTTTTGCATCGCATAGCCTGGATAAGGCTGATGGTATTTATGGACCTACTAGCACGTTTCTGCATCACTTTAATATTGCATACTCTGATATTGTATGACTCTTGGACTAGCTAGTATTTTCAGCATTATATGATTTATGGATTTATATTGCATACTTGACACTTACCTTGCGCGTACACTTACACCACCCTCTAAGCTTTCTATAAGCTTATGCACGATAGATGCGTGCAAGTGGTGTTAGATCAAGCATTGAGCTTATAGCATGCATCTGTCTTCTAGAGCTTTAATTTTCGATATATGTATTGTACTCAAATGATTTATATTAGTAGATATGTGATGATGATGATGTTTCCTTTGTGATTTAGGTAAGCTTGTGGTTATCCTTCTTACAAGATAAATGTACGTTGAAAAATATTCCTTGTAGGATCCCAGGATCGGAATCTGGCGTGTGGGCGTTGGGAGCTGAGAATGGGGTACTACGGAGGCTATCGTTACCAGATTCGGTGATAGTGAATTCTGTCAACCCGGTTTCTCAGTTTGGGATGTGACAAGAAGATTAGGGAGAAATTAACAGAGAAAGAGAGAAAAGAAAGAAAAATTAAGGAGAGATTAAGAGAAAAGAAAGAGAGCTTGTGAGAGTATTAGAAAATATCAAAAGAGTAAGAGTAAGAGAATAAGAGACAATAGTGATTAGAGAAGGTTAGAGGTGGAGAGGAGCTTGGTGGACCGTTCGATTGCCAATCCAAGATGATCCAACCATCCATCCTATTAAGTGAGTGCATGGGAGGGTCAAAACCCTCCCATTCTTTATGATTTCTCTATTTTGGTGGGCCCATAAGGTGGGACTTACCTTGATCATGTATTGAGTATGTGGTGGACCCCTCCCGATGGCCAGATTTATTTTCCTTCCTTTCCCTTTCTTTTCTTATTCTCATGGTGTTGTGGGACCCAGGAGTGGGCCACACTATTGGAAAGCGTGTCCCGCATGCTATCATAGCGTGGACGACCTTGTGTGGCCCACTGTGATATTTATTTTCTTTTTAAACCAATTGATTGTATAAGCACACTTGGATGGTGAAAATACACCAAAAATGGATGTGATCCAAATCTTCTTGGCCCTACCATGAGTTGGACATTCAAATGTATGGAGTGAATTTCCTAGGTGGGCCCTACCTCACCCTTAAAACACAAGAGAGGGAGAGGGATAGTGGTACTATGTCCCTAGATATAACAATGTCCAGAGATATGTCTCTGTCACTATTTACCTTATAAAGCCACCATGTGGGCTTCTGTTGTGGGCCCCGTCATGATGTGTGTGTGTGTGTATCATCCACACCTTCTATCCAATTTCCCTTCTCATTTTAGGCGTTGAGCTAAAAAATGAAGCTAATCTGAATCCCCAGTGGGCCATACCATAAATGCTAAGGGGTTGGGTTATCCGCCATCATTTCTTACTTTGTGTGGGAGGTTTGGAGTGAATTTTCACTTGTGGGACCCATATTGATGTATTTTTTAGATCCACACCATCCATCCATCTACTCGCTCATTTTAGCCATGGAGCCCAAAAATCCAACCGATCTAACCATCAGGTGGACCACACTGCAATCGATGGTGGGAGTGGGAGCACCCCCTCATGTCAACCATGCGGACGTGGGGTGAGGGAGTGCTAACCATGGACCCCACCTTGATATATTTTTTTAATCCACGCCGTCCACCACCTTCCTCATGTCATTTTAGGCTATAAGATAAAAAATGAGACAAATCTGAGTTCCTAGTGGACTGTACCGAGGGAAACATTGTCCCACTGTTGGAACTTTCTAAGGCCAACTGTTGTGTGTGTAGGTGGTGGACCTACCCATCAATAGATTCCTTGGGTCCATAGAGAGCTGGCCGATATAATGGACAAAATGGATTATCCACTAATGGACCCCGCATAGTAGAAAACACAAAAAAAAAGAGAAACAAAGAAAAAGGAAAGTGTCACTAGGCATTATTGCCTAGTGACGTGAGGGAGGAAGCCTCCTTGGGCTGCCCCCACACATGGGACCCTACATGATGTATGTATCATTTCCACTTCATTCATCTGTCTTATTGTAACGTCTTGGAAAAGTCATATAAAGACTCGAGTATCACCTCAGGCAAAAATTACTAAGGATTGAATTCTGTAGAAATTAGACGAAACTTAATTAAGTACTAAACTAAATAATCAGTGGATTTAGCTTGGACCTCTGTCTATAGAACTGCAGGACCCAAAACCATTAAAATCGCTAACTCAATATTACCTAAAAACCTAGGAGAAATCTCAAAACCCAGTTGCCCTTGGGAGCAAATTGAAACTCCATATCGGATCTAGACCAAAAGTCTGATTACCGTGAAAGTATAAGGTTATGACCGCCTTATTGGGCTTGAAAACCATCCAGAAACGCACAACTTTAGCCTTGAGTGAAGTGTGTGATAAACGCGAATATCTTTAGAAAATGAGCTAGAACTTAAGTGAATTGGACCATTCGCTTATGGGAAAAATTGAGGACTTCAGACCGTCAGTTTCTAACCAAAATTTACCGATGGTTCAAGAAAATTTCCTTGCACATGTCAGTATACTTGTGGCCCTGACTGAGTGATGATGACCGTTGAATTGATACAGGTCCTCTACGGTCGATCCACAAATCCAAACTGAGCGAAAGCATAACTTGGCTTAGATCCATGGTCAGGGAACTTACTCCATGACACAGGTGAGTAATGGGCCTCCAGATGAGTCCCGTTTGCCCGAAACAGACACCCTTTGGCTATAACCTAAGTATATCATGGCCCTATGAGCATTTGAACCAATTCTAGGCCTATTTAAGGACCTTAAACCACCCGATTCCCATTCTATACGAATTTTCTCCAAACCTTAGGAGAGAGGAGAGAAAAGAAGAGAAAAGAGTGAGGAGAAGAGAGAGAGTTTGGGAGATCAAGGCGGTGTTTCTCTCTTACAACTACACGCACTAGATCGTCTTTACATCTAGCTACACGAGCCATTCTAAGTCCGATTTGGGTAAGAAATCCTAACCCTAATCTTGTTTTAGGAATCCAAATAGAAGAATCGATAAAATAGCTAATCTATTTCATGATTTAGGTAGTTGTTGTGTTGTAGATGGGGACAAAGTGTATGAACCAAGTTCATAATGGGCATACCAGTGAAAGGTGCGGACTATAAATGGTTAAGTTATGATTTTCAAGGCTTTCAATATCAGCAATGATTTATGTCTGACTTGATTCCTGTAATATGATCTTAGTTACGATATATTCAATAAACTATAAATGTGTGTGAACTATGTGAATACAAAATGCATTCCATGAGTTTGTTTAAATGTTTGAATGAAAGTGAAATTCTGATTTATGCTTGCCATGACTATTAACCTAGAATAAATGTTTGTTGTATGTATAACAACTCCTTTATGAAAGGATCTAGCATAATATATGTTATAACCAATTTAGTTTAAGTATGTAGCACCATGTAGGCTAAGTGTTTGATAAAATGTCTAAATAAGTAATTGTTTGATGAATTGTAATTATTAAGGGTGTTCAGATAGGATTCTCAACTACCTTATCTATATGTATGAATTCCTTCATGTAACCTTAATTTCAATACGTAATTTATGTATAAAATACCTATGTATAATAACATGTTCTATATGTTTGATAAAATGCTCAAATGATTATTGTAATTAAATTGTTTGTTAAATGTTATGATGATTATCCCATGTGATTACTTATTGCGTTGAGTATGAATGAGACTACTACGTAGTCCAGACAATCGGTAACGGTTTCCAGATTGAGTGGCCGAACTAGTCTCGCCACAATGGATATGTTCGGTGAATCCGAGCCGTATGGTGATTGTCGACAGTGGTCAGGCTATGAGGAGTGGTCAAGTGCTCCATGTCGATTAATTTAGCGTACACTCATACCAATTGAACTTCTCAAATTACTCGATTGACCTAATGTGTGTTTACCATGTATGAATGCTACTGCTTGAATCTAAGGTACTGCTTCCGATGTAACAACCCATTTCAACCATAGTACCACGATCCGCTAAGATTATGAGCCAGACATGGTGGTGTATGGGACACCGTGGTTGAGCTGTCGACCTACGCTGGGGTGACGAGCCTCCCCATAGGACCAATGATCAACCCGAACTCGTGAGCCGAATATGGTGGTGTATGAGACACTGTATTCGAGCTGTCGGCCTACGTTTAGGTAACGAGCCTCCCGTAGTGACCTCGAGTATATTCAATTGAACTTGCCTAACCACTGATTTCATTAGGGGTGATGCTCTACAACTTGCCTATCATACGTGATTAACTAGGATTGACAACCCTAAATGGATCCTATTTGGGTTAATAATATAAAGGGAGGTACCCTAGCTTCTCGAATCTGCTGTATGAATAAGACTAATTAAGTATTGGCTAATACGACCATGCACAGCATTACATATGCTTTGGCGAGGAAGCGCACGTTTAGAGAGTTTGTCATGCGCGATCGTGAGATGATGTCATTGAGGGAGTGCAGGCGAGGGCATATGTAAGACCTATATCTTGGTCCGTACTTTTCCGTAGACTTCCGCGGTCTTACTGGTCGAATTTCGGCAACCTTCGACCCTTAACCGATATCGACGCGCGACCCTGATTTATGTGCCGACAACCCGAGTCGACTCAACCCAAGACCAATACCATAGCGACCGCGCCGTCGTTGCGGTTCCGATGCCATGACTGAATGCCGAGGCGATACCCTGGTCAAGAGATGTGGGCCAACGTTCGGTGTGAGGAAACGCCGCGCGTTGCGAAACCCAAGGGAATCTCTACGATGTGTCACGTCAATCACATCAATCCCATCAATCAATCACCTATCAATCCATCACATGTTAAGTACACATCACTTTCACCCCTTTTCCCAAGCAACCACAAAAGTCTCCCAAACCCATACCTCTTTTACACAAAAGGCCTCAAAAGTCAAGACTTTCTTACACCTCCCATACCTCTCTTACACAAAAGGCCTCAAAAGTCAAGACTTTCTTACACCCCCATCACCACATCCATCCATCACTCTCTCTCTCTCCCTTTACAACTCTCTCTCTTTCTCTCTTTCTCATTTCAAATCTCCAAGCAACAAAAAATTTCCAAGCTCCATACGTATGGAATTTCTCCAAGCTTCCTAAACTCCAAGTGTGGCCCACCTCTTCACCCCATGATCTCCCCATCCTAACCTTCCATTCTTCATCTCATCCATTGAAGTTGAAGCTAAGGTTCCAAGGAACCCCTAGGAGCAAGAAGATCGGAGGGTGGGTGCTTCTATAGGGTAGTTTTTCTTATTTTTATGATGGGCCTAGTGAGGCCCACCGATCCATGGTGTGGATCTCACTTGGGATCCTAAGTTGTGGTTGATGGACCACTAGGATCATCATGATCATTCCATGATGGGGCCATTCTCCATGGACCCCATCATGATGTTTACTTTCTTTTCAAAGGTCATCTAGACCGTCCATGTTGGTGGGGAAAGGATCTCCACCGTTGATTTTAAATTTCGGTGGTCTCACATGCTTTAAGGCCCACTTGATGTATGATTCATTGTAAGGGAGGGCCCATAATGTCGGGGTCCCTCCATCTCAAAGCGTGTCCCACTCTCCATGTCTCTCTCCCTCCTTATTTCTTTTTATTTTATTTTATTTTATTTTGTGCAATAGGGTTATGTGGCCCACTTGAATGGACCCCACCTTGAGCATTTATTTGGTCCAAGCTTTCTTCAAGTGAGGCCCACCTTGCATGTTGTACCCCCCATCATCCATCAGTGGTGGCCCACTCCAATAGGCCCACCACAATGTATATTTTAAAAGGGGCCAAACCGTCCAGCGTCTGGGACGCTGGACGTCCCTGTACCAAAAAAAAAAAGAAAAAGAAAATGAGAAGCTTTTGGGGTGGTCCCCTTGTGTAGGCCCCACCTTGATGTATATATTCAATCCAATCCGTCCATCCCCTTACCCACATCGTTTTAACCATTGAGTAAAAGAATGGGGTTGATCTGAATATCTTGTGGGCCATAGCATGGGGTAACATTGGCGGTTACCATTGAGAATTTTTCTGGTATTTCTATGCACCCAAAAAATTCGAACTTCGGACTCTTTTTGTCTGTTGAGAGCTGTAGAACTCTATGGCTGGAGTGGATTTCCAGGTAGCGGGCCCCACACATGATTTTTGGCAAAAATGAAAATTAAAGGAGAGAGAGGGAGGAGGAAGCAGCAAGTTGCTGCTTGTGTCAGGACAGCGCAGGCACTGCCTGCGCTGTTGCAGGCGGCGGGCGGACGACGTGGTCCCACGGCCACCAGCTGTGGGCCCCACCTTGATTCTTATATGCCATCTAAAGCATCCATGAGGTGGGTCCCATCCTCAGGTGGGCCCCCTCCAAGTTTCAGCTGATTTCGAAACTCAGGTGGCCCGCACCACAGGAAACAGTGAATTAAACATCTACCATTGAAAGCTCCTTCTGGGCCCACAGAAGTTTCAGATCAATCTGAAATTTGGGTTTTCACTCCATTCAGGTCTAAATGACCTTATGAACGGGTTGGATGTCATCTAAACATTACAGTGGGCCCCACATGGGACCCACAATGATGTATATGTTTTAAGTCGACCGTCTAGTGGACGGTGGCGCCCACCTTGATGTTGTACTGCCTCCACCGTCTAGCGGACGGTGGAGCCCTCCGTGATGCATGTGTCATCCCCACGTGGGACCCGCCATGATGCATGTCATGCATCCAGACCGTCCATCCGCTTGGTGAAATCATTTTAAGGCATGAGTGGCTGATTGGGTGTGCCACTCATGTGTGGGTTAGGCCCATTTGTTTTATAACAGGCCTATGGGCTAGGCCCATTTGAATTACAAAAGGGTCTATAGGTTAGGCCCATTTGATTTATGAAAGGCCTATGGGTTAGGCCCATTTGATTCATATAAGGCCTATGGGTTTAGGCCCACTTGATATGTTTCAAGTCCATAGGACTAGGCCCTTTTGATGTATTCCAAGGCCCATGAAATTGGACCCATTTGATGTAATTTTAAAGCCCATGGAAGTAGGCCCATTTGATATATGTAAGGCCTAGGGGTTTAGGCCCACTTTGATATGCATGCAAGGCCTAAGAGGTTAGGGCCCATTTGGCATACATATGGGGTTCAATTGGTGTGGCCCATTCGTTACCTTTAAGACCCATGAGTTAAGCTCATTTGATGCAGTCCAAGGCCCACGGATTTTGACCCATTGCAATGCACATAAGACCCATTGGTATGACCCATTTATGTGGCCCATCTGATGAATAAAAGGCCCATAAGATATAACCCATTTGATATATATGTAAGGTCCAATGGGAAGAACCTACGGTCCATTGCAATGTGTAATTCCAATACAAACTAAGTAGCGATGTTTACAAAGATCGTGCCTTGGAAGCAATGTTGGTTTGACGTCCACATTGCAAGTGTAATGTTGGTTGGATGTCCACATTACGACTCTCCTTAGGGCCCAATACTGGGCCGTACTTGCTGTGTATAGGCCGTCTAGGCTCATCTGCGTTGTAAGAATAGTTCATCACTCACTTACATGTTTAGTATAGTTTCATGACTCATGATCATACGCATCATATGTATGCTTGATATGAGGATTGACTGATCATAGCATATGACTTTGGGCAGGTTATTTATGGGCTCCTGGTTAGGCGGTGTTGCCGTACATGAGTGCATGATATGCGCAGGATTTGTTGCATGACTGGACAGTGTGAATCATGCATTTCATATTTTTATGACATGGTTATTGTACGCCCTAGCAACATCAGGGTCGTAGCCTCCACAGACACATCGTGGTTGGCAGGATTGGATACCAGAAATCTTGTTCTACATGGGGTGCTATAGATATCCCTAGGTGAAAGTCCCTAAACCCTTATGGTACCAAGAGGTTGCTCCAACGTCTAGACCAAGTGGGTAGATGAGCGTTGAGTGCCGATTACCAGACGGTTACGCTCTCCACTGTGTTGTGGTCGGTTGGAAGGGAGTGCTGCCTTACCCGCCCGAGTGTAGGGGCAATCCTAGGCTGAGTCTGACCAGCTCGAGGAATGGGTCCACTATCGATGAGTCGCGCCCGATATTGGCAGACGGATAATGAGGCCTCTTCCACTTAGCTTATTACGCGCGATGTGGCGGCAATCTGGTTTAGAGTGTATTAAACCCCGGTGATATCCCATGTTTGAGCTGTATTGATGTGTGGACATAGATGAGGATCTGTATGCTTGAGTTGCATTGCACATCGCATGGCCTTGGGATGGCCGATACCATTCATGTCTTGCATCGCATAAGCCTTGGTACGGCTCATGATATTATGGATTCATCTACATATTCCGTACTACGCTGACATTGTATGTTCATATTACTACCTTGCGCACACACTTTCACCACCCTCTAAGCTTTCTATAAGCTTATGCACGACCGTTGCGTGCAGGTGACGTTGGTTCGCAGCAGCGCTGAGGCAGGAGCACGTTGCAGATCGTTTTAGAGTGTTTGTTCTTTACGATTGTATTTCCCTTTATGCTCATTGTACTTGTAAAGTTTTTAATTATAGTGAAAATGTAATGGAGTTCTTGGTTGTTGTTTATGGGTTATGCCATTGGTAATGCTTATTACGAATCAAACTGACGTTGAAAATTCTCCTCGTAGCATCCCAGGATCGGAACCTAGCGATTGGGAGCTAGGAGCCGAGAATGGGGTTCTACGGAGGCTGTCGGTGCCGGATTCGGCGATCGAAAATTTTGTGAGCCCGGTTTCCGAGTTTGGGGCGTGGCAGCATACATCATTACAACATACTATTCCTATATTAACAAGAGTACTTAGGATATGATTGTTGTATTGCTTTATCATTATTATTTAACTGAATTGATAACATATTAACCTTTACCTTATAGTACCACTGAATTGATCACTCACTCTGTAACATCCCGAAAATTGGGGGACGGGTAGAAACCCAACTCCCGAGTTCCGGAACATCACTTATGCAACATAGATGATGATAAATGCATGTTGTCTATAGAATGGCATTAAGCAAGATTGAAACTAAGCCAAAACATCATATCATACTCCAGAGACAGTTAAATTAGCAAGTGGAAGAATGTGATAAATACATAAAATATATAATTGATTGTAAGTCTCCAGAGTGTGAACATGTTACCAGGTTAATTAAATACATGTATACTCCAAAAATGGAAAGAAAGAATATACATCAGTGCTCCAAAAATATAAAATGACAAGTGTCAAGGCATCTAATCAACCTCCCTGTAATCCCGTCGATCAAAACACGGAGGAGAAGTCCTCCTCATCATCATACAAGTCTAGCTCCGCTTCACAAGCAGCGCCATCATCTGCAACTAAAATAGGGACTGGTGGGTGTCTAGAACACCATCCCGTAACATGGGAGTGAGTAGCTAACTCAGTGGAATAAGAGAGCAAAGATTAGCATGTTATTAAATCAATCACGTGTTAATAGTAAAGCAATCAATCAAACATTCCTAGATACTGTTGTTAATGCATGCATGAAATGACATGATGGATGCCCTCACCGACATTCTCCCTCATGCGGCACTATCTGCGTCCGTGGCATGCTTTCTTCCCGTAGTGCTCCACATCTTCCAGGCACATGCAATGCGATATGGATAATGATTACCAAGTTGTTATTAATCCTTTTCATACAGCAGGATTGGGAAACTAGGGTACCTTGCTTATATCAATCCCAACACAGATCCTGTCTAGGGTCGTCACTCCTACTAATCTCATACGATGTTATATTTGTAGGTCGCTGCAAGGGCTGTCAGGGCTGTTGCTTGCACTCGTTGCACAGCTCACCAATCACCTTATCAATACAGGCCTAATGTACTCTCGTCGCTACGGAAGGGTCGTCGCCTCCCGTAGACTCAGAATACGCTCGCGATCACTACAAAGAGCTCGTCACCTGATCAGTGTAGGCCGACAGCAAGAATATAGTATCCCATACCACCATAATCTGCTCACGAGTCATAGGTGCTCACTGGTCACTATTGGGAGGTTTGTGGCTCTAGTGTAGGCCAACAACTTGACCACGATGTCTCATACCACCATGCCCGGCTCATGAGTCTTTATGGATCAAGGTACCATGGTTAACAGGGTTTCCAATGGTAAGTTTAGTACCCTAGGTTCAAGCAGTTATGACTCATACAGGGTGAACATACAATGGCCAGTGGAGTTATTTGATGGGCTCGACTAGTACGAGCGCATCTCAAGTCGAACGACATGAAGTGCGTAAAACACTTCGTGTGGCCTAACCACTGCCACCAACTCAAAACACGACTCGCGTTCATTGACGCGTCCTTCGTGGCAAATAGAAGCCAACCACGAATTTGATCCGTTACCGACTTCTTGGACTAAGTCATAGCCCCAAGCATTTGTAATCTATATCAGTAATCACATGAGAGCAACAAAAATAAAATACAACCATACAAGCATGTTAACACATGGTATAGCATACAAAGTAAGCAAATCAACCAACACATGTATTCTATACATATAAGGAAATCAATTCATATAACAAACATGTAGGAAATCATATACAACATCATATGGATTGAGAATTCATTCTCAAAACTAATCTACAATACCATTTACTCAATACATAGTAATACAAACATTTATACAAATACTTAGTCTACACTCCTTGGTCTACATAGCGTATGTCGACCCAAAGTACGCATTAGGGTGAATCTCTTCGCCAAACAGATTATACACGCATACATAATATCATAACACGACGAATTTACATGTCAAGCATTTCAGCAAAATACGGACGTATACAGTATTTTTTATAAATGCCTAAAATACCCTAAATCTCATATTTACCGTACGTTTACGAAACGGAAAATGGACAGCATGTTGTACATGTCAAACGGCGTTGCCGTCGATAAACTACTATTAAACGACATTGAAAGCTTTAAAATCATCCAATCAAAGAGTATAAAATCCTCACCTTTCGCTTTAGACGTGTATCGATTCGAGTAAAACGTCAATGCTTCGTCAACGGCGTAACGGTGACCTAATGCACAAGATGTATAAGCTACTTTGCTATTTGAATCGAAGGAATCCCAAAACAGTAAGTGGTTAAGGTTTTTCTTACCTATAAGTGCGTTGAAATCACCGGGAGGGTGATGCAGGCAGGTGGATGTGGCACGTGGAGCAGCAGGGAAGACTCCCAAGAGAGAGCTCCAAATCTCCCTCCCTTTCTCTCTCTTTCTCTTTTCTCTCCCCAAATTCGTATGGAATGAAAGAGCAAGGGTTTAAGCCCTTTTTATAAGCCCAAACATGACCAAAATAGACTTGGGGCCAAGGTATACTTATTTTGTAACCAAAGAGGGCTTGTTCTGATCCAACGGAGCATTTCTGGAGGTCCTATGACTGAATGCGGTCGGACTTAAGCTCCCTGACATTGGATCTAGGTCAGGCAGAGTTTTCAGTCTGAGCAGATGTCCAGATTGACCGTGGAAGACCAATTTCAGTTCAACACTTATGGGAACTCGATCGGAGCTACAAGTACTATGACATGTAAGGAAAATTTTTCCTGATCCGAGGGTGAAATTTGATTGAATTCTGATGGTCAGAACGCTTAGAAAAAGTACACAAGCGAACGTGCCAGATTTCATAAATTTATTTATTTCTCACACTCTTCACTCTGGACTCAAGAAAATCATCGTGGGACATCATCTGGACTTGATTTTTGAGGTGATTTTCAAGTCTAACTAGGCAGTCATATTCGTCTAAGTTTGGGGTAATCGGACTTACGACGTACGGTCCAGAGCCGATACAAAGTTTCAGGGTGCTCCCGAGGGCAATCGGGAATAGAGTTTGATCCTAGGTTTTACGGTATTGTAGCGTCACCTATCCTATACGTTTTGACTCTAGCACATCGTATTGAAAGTGATTGGTGATAATTTCATAGGCCATCTAGTGCAGCGCTAGTTAATTCTCGTTGAATTTCTAAAGGAAGTAGCCTTTATTAGTTTTTGTTTGAGATGAGATTTGGAGGGTGGAGCGAGAGTGTTTGGAAACGGAAGAAGGAAGAGTTTGGAGGGGTGGTCTTTGCCAAAAATCAGGTGTTTTAGTGAGAAAGGAGAGCTTGGAGGTTCACTTTGTGAAGGAAGTACCTGATCGGGGAGGTTTTAACGGACGACCCACATACTCGGGGGCTACCCTAGCCCCCAAACACCTCCAGCCCGAAGCCCGGACCCAACTGAGGATTTTGACCGGCGATGCATCATGGAATCGGCGATGCTATCGCCGATGAAAATCATCTCCGATGAGGCCGACCATATGGACTGGGTTCCCCCTACCCCCTAGGTCCCAAAAATATGTGGGGCCCACGTTGGATCATTATGAATTAGCGTGGGTGGGCCCACGACTCCATTCGAGGCATATCGGGGCCAATTTGCAAATCGAAATGAATTTCTCTAGAATATAGCATATGATTTTGGGGTAGGAGACGCTAATCTATCCAACTAACCTATCTATCTTATTAGATTCCAAAAGGTTAAGGGTCGAAACCCATTTTACTCATTTATTTACTATTCACGATAATTTTTATCTTCGGCATTGTTCTTCATCATTAATACTCTAGGGTTGGTGTTCTTTACTATTTAAACTTGAGGAGTCATGTTTAATATGAAAGTACTCGGAGAAATTTGAAGAATGAGGTAGTGAAAGGTGAGTTTTGAAGGAAATGGGTTGAAAAGCGATTTCTTTGGCTTCAAGATTAAGCTCTAAAAGTGTTATGGTTGACCCATTGCCTAAGGATGTCTAACTCCAGGTTGGCAAAAATCTGGGGTATTACACACTCCCACCCTAGGACGGTGTTTTAAAACACTAACCAAACTTTGTTTTAGTTGCAGATGACGATGAAGCTTATGCGACGGAGCCGAACTTCTTTGACGAGGAGGAGTTCTCCTACATGTAACTCTCAGGCGGGTCTATGTACACCTGGAGTTGCACCATCAAGATTACATGACTATGGATTAGTTAAACCTTTACACTTGATATTTCATAAATTTTGGAACCATATATGTATTTATTTAGCCTAGTAACATACTCATACTCTGGGGATTGATAAACACTTACATACTTTATATACCTATCTCAGTCTTCTGCTTGCTTAACCACTTTAACTCTGGAGTATGATATGTTGTTTTAGTGTAATCTCATTCATGTTTAATGCATTAGTATGGACAACATTTAAACATCATTATCTATGTTACATAAGTGATACGACGGATATCGGGAGTTGAGCTTTGCTCGACCCTTGATTTTCGGAGCGTTACACTTATCAAACCATGTTAGGCCATGAGCCCAAAATTCAGGTTGATCCAGATCTCAGGTGGGCCGCACCATAGGGTAATATGGGGGTAGAAACCTCTTGGACTTTGAGATTTCTTGGTTTTGGGATCCCTTGGACTTGGGAATCCCTGGAATAGAGATCTCTTAGGTTTTTGGTTATGTTTAACATCTTGAATTCAAAATCTTAAATTAGTTAGTGTGTGAATGTTGAAACTATGGTTCTATTAAATCCATTTAAGCATATTCTTTGCCTAAACTAATGAAATCCAATGGGCCATGAGCAAATGATCACATCCTAGTGACTAACCAATGATTTGTAACCATCAATTTACATTAGCAATGATTAGATGGTGCAAATCATTCTACTAAAGTAATTATAGTTATGTTATTGATTATCTGATTATTTGTATGTATGTTGTGGGTGGTGATTGATCATAGTATATGCCATTGGGCTGAGATATTTAGGGGACTCCATATGAGATACGGTTACCCCACATGATCGCACTGTACGCACATGTTTAATGCATGATTTGAATGGTATAACTCATGTATTTCGCATCTTGTATCTCATGATCACTTTACGCCCTAGCGACATCAAGGTTATGGCCTCTACAGGCATATCATGGATGACCAGATTGGATATCAAAAATATTTATTTTAGCATTAGGTCACTATGGATGCCCTTGGGTGAAAGTCCCCAAACCCTTGTGGTACCAGTATAATGCTTCAATGTCAAGACCGAGTGGATAACATGAGCGCCAGAGTGTCGAATACTAGTAGGACGCGTCTCCCACTATGTCGTGGTCAGTTGAAAAGGGGTGTAACCTTATCTGCCCGAGGGTAGGGGGCGGTAAGCTAGGTTGAGTTTGACCAGCTAGTAAATGGGCCTGTTATTGACGAGCCAGGTAAGCATTGGCATATCACTGGCAAGGCAGATAGTGAGGTCTCTTCTACTCACTTGGTCATGTGCACGATGAGGTGACATCCAGTGTTGGAGTGTATTAGACTCTGGTGATGTTTCCAGTGATGAATCGTACTGATACGTGGACTAGTTGATGATTGACATGCTTGCGTTGCATCTCTAACATATGACATTCGGCCATATAGGCCTTGCATTGCATAACCTAGATATGCCTAACATCATTTATGGAGTTGCCAATTTAGCCTTACATCATTTCTGCTTACTCTAACATTTATATGCTTGGAACATGCATTACGCACACATGCACACACTCTCTAAGCTTTGTAGTAAGCTTATACATGTTCGTTACGTGTGGGTTATGCTAGACCACAATAGCATGAGCCGAGAATGGGGTACTATGGAGGTTGTCGGCACCGAATTTGCCGGTTGGAAATTTTATGAGTCCGTTTCCCAAGTTTGGGGTGTGTTAGTTAAAGTAGCCAACGTTTCTATTTATCATGCACAATCGGTACCTAATCCAATGCCGATGTTAGTTAATGATGCTTCATTATCTCTTGTGGTAATTGAAGATGTGCTTCTAATTGAAAACATTCTCTCATCCCTCCAACTAGCTCTTAGCAGTGATATTTTCATGATCGAATCCCAGCTTAAAGAGGTAATCAAGATACTCATACTCTTAGGGGTGCAAGAGGCTATGTCAACCGAACTGACTGAGAAGCTTACCAAACTCATTGATCGATTCCAAGTCTTTTCTTGCTAAGACGCCAGCCTTGTGGTCAAATTTCTAGCACTTAGAGAATTTTTAGATATGATAAAAGAGTATTGTGACCTCCACACCATGATCGAGCATCTTGAATATGAGCAAATGAATGCGACTTCTGAAGTAGCTGTAGTTAATGATGTTACAAAGAAGGTCTTGGCCAAACATAAAGAGTTAAAGAAATCTAATGCCAAGTTGGATGATATAAGCATACAAATTGTGGCTTAAAAGCATAATTAGAGGTGTTGAAGAGGTGTTTTAAAGAGAAGAAAACAGAGATTGATTAGAGGAAGAAGGTGATTAAGGACCTCACCGTGTTTGCCAAAGCACAAATAGAGGTGATCGTCTAGGTTAGATGGATAGCCTTGAGACATCAAACTCTTTTGGCCAGGAAGAAGGATTAGATAAGAGAAAGTGAATGATTCGATTGCTATATTTTCTTCTTTTGAGTTCTAACTTTCTTCATGTATATTTAACAATTAATAAAGTCGGCCTCTAAGCCACCTTTGTTTTGTTTTCTCAGCCCTCTTTTACTTAGCATTTCCTTTACTTTCACAATCTATAACTAACTTGAGATGTGGCATGCGAAAAATGAGGAGTCATGCACTACTTTAGCCGAAGTAAATGCCATGATGACTACACGTTCCGACTTCTCGTGAATATGAGGCATTATTGCATGCCATTACTGCTTATGATAAATCGAATGTTGGGATAGGCGTAATCACCTATATAAACAACACTCGACCCCATATTGTAACTCACTAAAAACCCATACACTTCCCAAAACTCCTATATTTGATTTGCGAATATGGCTTCCAACCAATCCTCATCTTCTTTACTTAGTCAGTCTAAGGCCTACTTGAAAGAGATTCTAGATCTCAGCCTTGTTGATTATGACCAATCTTCACTTTTGTTTAACACTGCTCTCTTCATCAGTGATGCCTATGACACTGCCAATATTAACGCACTTCTGAAAATTTTTTAGGGGTACTAATGTAATTATCTGTACTTTTCAATACTAGGGTGTTACCATTTAAATCAAAACTAGCACGAACGCGTTATAAAACACACGTAACCTAAAACTTACACCACACTTGGTTTTTCAGGATCCACCCTTGGATGACCCCTTATGTCTCAACATAGGATTTCATCGATACTAGCTAGTCGACCCACGATCCAAATCCAGTCATGAAGGCATGTGATATCATACCTGAACATTCTTTAAGATCCTTAGAGTTATTGATAATTAAATACTATTCAATCCAACCATTGGATTGTTTGAATGCTCAGTACACTGAGATTTGGTAATTAGATGTCCATATAGTGTTGCCCACATAACAATTAAAAAATACCTTAAGATTGATCTATCATAAGGACAATTCTATTTAAAAGTAGGCACTACAATTTTAACTTAAGATAATAAAGATAAAAGAAATTTATATTATGAAAGATGTTATAATAAAGGTATTAATAGTGAAAACCCATAGAATGAGTGTCCTAATCATCTAAACAAATTCCTAAGGCCCTTTTGACCGTTGGAGTTTGGATTGAAATCAATCTGACAATTGGCCTAATAAAAGTCAATAGAATAACTCAAAAATCAAGTTGTACGGCCCACCTAAGCTTTGGATCTTCATGATCTTTGATAAGGGGCCCCTACTGAGACCTCTAAGAGAAATAGTCGACGTGGATTGAACAAAACATCACTATGGACCCCACACCCTTTGGATGTGTGTACTATTAGGTGTGCACCTGCTTTGCATGGGACCATGGATCGGGTCAAACTGTGTTTGACCTGATGATTGCCGAAAATGGAGGGAATTCCTCCCTCTTTCTTTTTTCATCCCTCCCACGGACGTTTGAAACGAACAGTTCTATTTTAGTCGAATCCGAGCTCACATCCGATCACGTGTTGAAAATCCAAACCGTCCATCGTTTGTGGCCCTCGATTTAGATTAAAACCCTAATATTTTTGCATGAAGTTGATCGCATGCATGAAAACAACCTCGGGAGAAAGAAGAGAGTATGAGAAACTTTCTAAAGTTTCAATCAATGAATGGACAGTGTTCGTGGGTGTGGCTTGTGGCCATCATCATCAACCAAGCTGATAATCTGAGCCGTTCATCGAGTTGAGCACACGATCACAACTAAGACCATAAGGTCTACAAGAATTCATGTATACGATCACATGCACAACAACGAGCGCAAGTGGAAGGCACGCTCGAGTGGTTTCTGAAAGCGGAAACTTCGCTTTCTGACTAGCTGGCAACCCAGGTGGAAATCTCTCCCTCCATCTCGACCCTCCACCTTAATCAATCTCAACCCTCCATTCATTTTCCTTTTAGGGCTTCCAAAACTATAGAATATTGGGAAGAATCTTTTCGTTTGGAACGTTGGCTCAATCCCATCCATCAATTTGTTTCTAGAAACTTGTTCAAGCCATCCGTAGCGTTCATTCTAGGGCATTCAACAATTCATCCCACGAAGATAGGAAGCTCCGTGAGAAATCCTCCTTCATGTGAGAATTTTCACACGGCTGAAAATACCATCACACATCACTTATATGGGAACGTTGTGAAGAATGGTGCATCCCACAATGATCTAGTACTAAATCCATGCCATCCATGCGTCGTTGATCATAAGATTAATCATTTGGAAGTGATCCACCATTAACGGCCGGATCATCTTCCCCGTTAAGCTTAGATAACCATCATCTTACAATGGGTCCCATTTCACGATGAAGACCATCCCTTCAATGGGCCTTAGTGTCAAAAGTCCAAGCATGACATTATATTTGCTTCATGCGAGTATAATCTGAGTTTATAAAACTTAAACTCTGTAGTTAAAACAGCCCAACCGTAACTAATCGAGTGATTAGTTACGCCAGAAAGACCTATAAAATAATTAGTGAAACCTTGTAAATACGTTTAGGGAGTTGAGAATACATTTAGGTTTTAGGTTTAGGTTAAGGTTAGGTTATAGGTTATAAGTTAAGTTTTTAGGTCATAGGTTTTGGTTTAGGTTAAGTTTATAGGTTTAAGTTAAGGTTTAGGTTTTAAGCTATAGGTTTAGGGAATTGAGAATAGGTTAAGGTTTAGGTTTAGGAAATCGGGTTCGGGTTCAGGATCAGATTTAGGTTTGGGTTTTCAAGTTTAGGTTTAGGTTTAGGTTAGGGAGTTGAGATTAGGATTAGGTGTAGGTTTAGGTTTAAGGATTTGAGAATACATTTAGGTTTTAGGTCTAGGTTTAGGTTATAGGTTAAGGTTTAGGTTTAGGTTTCAGTTATAAGCTATAGGTTTAGGGAATTGAGAATAGGTTAAGGTTTAGGTTTAGGAAATAGGGTTCGGGTTCGGGTTCAGGTTCGGGATCGGGTTTGGGTTTGGGTTTTCAAGTTTAGGTTTAGGTTTAAGTTAGGGAGTTGAGATTAGGATTAGGTGTAGGTTTAGGTTTAGGGATTTAAGAATATATTTAGGTTTTACGTTTAGGAAATCAGGTTCGGCTTCGGGATAGGTTTGGGTTTTTAAGTTTAGGTTTAAGTTTAGGTTAGGGAGTTGAGATTAGGATTAGGTGTAGGTTTAGGTTTAGAGATTTGAGAATACATTTAGGTTTTAGGTTTAGGAAATCAGGTTCGGGTTCGGGATCAGGTTTTAGGTTTGGGTTTTTAAGTTTAGGTTTAGGTTTAGGTTAGGGAGTCGAGATTAGGATTAGGTGTAGGTGTAGGTTTAGGTTTAGAGATTTGAGAATACATTTAGGTTTTAGGTCATAGGTTTTGGTTTAGGTTAAGGTTTAGGTTATAAGCTATAGGTTTAGGCAATTGAGAATAGGTTAAGGTTTAGGTTTAGAAAATCGGGTTCGGGTTCAGGATCAGGTTTAGTTTTGAGTTTTCAAGTTTAGGTTTAGGTTTAGGTTAGGGAGTTGAGATTAGGATTAGGTGTAGGTTTAGGTTTAGGGAGTTGAGAATACATTTAGGTTTTAGGTTTAGGTTTAGGTTTTAGGTTATAGGTTAAGGTTTAGGTTAAGGTTAGGTTATAGGTTATAGGTTAAGGTTTTAGGTCATAGGTTTTGGTTTAGGTTAAGTTTATAGGTTTAGGTTTAGGTTAGGGTTTAGGTTTAGGTTATAAGCTATAGGTTTAGGTTTAGGGATTTGAGAATACATTTAGGTTTTAGGTTTAGGTTTAGGTTATAGATTAAGGTTTAGGTTTAGGTTTAGGTTTCGGTTATAAGCTATAGGTTTAGGGAATTGAGAATAGGTTAAGGTTTAGGTTTAGGAAATCGGGTTCGGGTTTGGAATCGGGTTTAGGTTTGGGTTTTCAAGTTTAGATTTAGGTTTAGGTTAAGGAGTTGAGATTAGGATTAGGTGTAGGTTTAGGTTTAGGGATTTGAGAATACATTTAGGTTTTACGTTTAGGAAATCGGGTTCGTGTTCGGGATCAGGTTTTAAGTTTAGGTTAGGGAGTTGAGATTAGGATTAGGTTTAGAGATTTGAGAATACATTTAGGTTTTAGGTCATAGGTTTTGGTTTAGGTTAAGGTTATAGGTTTAGGTTAAGGTTTAGGTTTAGGTTATATGCTATAGGTTTAGGGAATTTAGAATAGGTTAAGGTTTAGGTTTAGAAAATTGGGTTCGGGATTAGGTTTAATTTTGGGTTTTCAAGTTTAGGTTTAGGTTTAGGTTAGGGAGTTGAGATTAGGATTAGGTGTAGGTTTAGGTTGAGGGAGTTGAGAATACATTTAGGTTTTAGGTTTAGGTTTAGGTTATAGGTTATAGGTTAAAGTTTAGGTTTTAGGTTTAGGTTAAGGTTAGGTTATAGGTTATAGGTTAAGGTTATAGGTAATAGTTTTTGGTTTAGGTTAAGTTTATAGGTTTAGGTTAAGGTTTAGGTTTAGGTTATAAGCTATAGGTTTAGGGAATTGAGAATAGGTTAAGGTTTAGGTTTAAAAAATTGGGTTCGGGTTTGGGATCGGGTTTAGGTTTGGGTTTTCAAGTTTAGGTTTAGGTTTAAGTTAGGGAGTTGAGATTAGGATTAGGTGTAGGTTTAGGTTTAGGGATTTGAGAATACATTTAGGTTTTAGGTTTAGGTTTAGGTTTTAGGCTTAGGTTTAGGTTATAGGTTTAGGTTTAGGTTATAAGTGTAGGTTCTAGGTTTAGGTTTAGGTTAGGTTATAGGTTAAGGTTTAGGGAATTGAGAATAGGTTAAGGATTAGGTTTAGGAAATCGGGTTTGTGTTCAGGATCAGGTTTAGCTTTGGGTTTTCAAGTTAGGTTTAGGTTTAGGTTAGGGAGTTGAGATTAGGATTAGGTGTAGGTTTAGGTTTAGGGATTTGAGAATAGGTTAAGGTTTAGGAAATGGAAATCAGGTTCAGGTTCAGGATCAGGTTTAGGTTTGGGTTTTCAAGTTTAGGTTTAGGTTTAGGTTAGGGAGTTGAGATTAGGATTAGGTGTAGGTTTAGGTTTAAGGATTTGAGAATACATTTAGGTTTTAGGTCATAGGTTTTGGTTTAGGTTAAGGTTTAGTTTTAGGTTTAGGTTTAGGTTTAGGTTTAGGTTATAAGCTATAGGTTTAGGGAATTGAGAATAGGTTAGGGATTTGAGAATACATTTAGGTTTTAGGTCATAGGTTTAAGTTTTAGGCTTAGGTTTAGGTTAAAAGCTATAGGTTTAGGTTATAAGTGTAGGTTATAGGTTTAGGTTAGGGATTTGAGAATACATTTAGGTTTTAGGTTAAGGTTATAGGTTTAGGTTAAGGTTTATGATTAGGTTATAAGCTATAGGTTTAGGGAATTGAGAATAGGTTAAGGTTTAGGTTTTGAAAATCGGGTTTGGGTTCGGGATCGGGTTTAGGTTTGGGTTTTCAAGTTTAGGTTTAGGTTAAGGGTGTGGTACCTACAAATACAGATATAAACACGGCTTGTCCAAATGGCCAGGCCCTTCCAATGTTGTCCATAGGAAATGGACAGCTTCATCATGGTCATAATAGTGGTTCCCACCTTCCAGGGACCCCCGCTCATCCGGATAGCTCCGAAGCACATTCGGGTTTGCTTCATTAATTTCGAGCAAATACATAAACATGGCCTATCCAAATGTTCAGGCCCCTCCAATGCTGTCCATAGGAAATGGACAGCTTCATCATGGTCGTAATAGCTGTTCCCACCTTCCAGGGACCCCCTCTCATCTGGATAGCTCCGACGTACATCTGGGTATACTCCATCAATTTCAAGCTAATACATTTAAAAATAACATAAATATATCTAAAAGCATCTGACAGATTACCCTTTCGATTTTGTCCCGTACGTGTTTGGCCCTGGATGTATATTTGGTACTTCCTACAAATTCCAAATCATAACAATTATATATATATATATATATATATATATATATATATATATATATATATATATATATATATATATAACAATGTTTATTACCATAAGCCATTTAAAAATATAAAAAAGAATAATATAACAGGTTTAGGTTTTATGTTTAGGTTAAGGTTATAGGTTTAGGTTTAGGTTTAGGTTTAGGTTAGGTTGTAGGTTAAGGTTTAAGGAATTGAGTTTAGGTTATAGGTTTAGGTTTGGTTTAGGTTAGAGGTTAAGGTTTAGGTTTAGGTTAAGGTTATAAGTTTGGGTTCAAGTTGTAGGTTTAGGTTAAGGTTTAGGGATTTGAGTTTAGGTTTAAGTTATAGGTTTAGGTTTAGCTTTAGGTTTCAAGTTTAGGTATAGGCTTAGGTTATAGGTTATATGTTTAAGTTAAGGTTTAGGAATTCGGGTTCGGGTTCGGGTTTGGATTCGGGTTTAGGTTATAGGTTTTGGGATTTGTGAATAATTTTAGGTTATAAGTATAGGTTTAGGTTAGGTTATAGGTTAAGGTTTAAGGATTTGAGAATAGTTTTAAGTTATAAGTAAGGTTTTAGGTTTAGGTATAAGCTTAAGTTATAGGTTATAGGTTATATATTTAGGTTAAGGTTTAGAAATTTAGGTTCAGGTTTGGGTTCGTATTTAGGTTATAGGTTTTGGTTTTGGTTTTGGTTTTAGTTATAGGTTTAGGTTTAGGGAATTGAGAATAGGTTAAGGTTTAGGTTTAGGAAATCAGATTCAGGTTCGGGTTTGTGTACGGATTTAGGTTTGGGTTTTCAAGTTTAGGTTTAGGTTAAGGAGTAGATTAGGATTAGGTGTAGGTTTAGGTTTAGGGATTCTCTAGTATTATCTACTATTGAACCTAGTATTATCTACTACATACTAGTAATATACAACTAATATTGGGGCACCATACCATAAGCTAAAAGAATTTCATGTCTCCCTAAGCAAGGCATCCTCCATTGATAACATATATATATATATATATATATATATATATATATATATATATATATATTATAAGTTTTTTATTTTCATTTACATTCCCAAATACATTCATCATCCATCCAAGAAAATTGAAACAAGTACTGTCAATATATGACTAACAGTTGAAAAGGAAAATCATGCATCTTATCTTACCGACTGCCTTATGTTTCTTTTCACCTTTGTAACTCTCATTTTGTTGCAGCTGCTAGTTCACCATCAGTAGTCTCCCTAACCAAATCTTTGTGCAGTCCCTCTATTTGAAGCAGTGGCTGAAGTTACAAGAAGTAGGACTGATTAGTCTTTCCATGTTTTGAAAAAAATTAAATTCTTTATTTTTGGCTACAAGTCTACTTATAATTATCATTGGCTCTTAATCTATTTAAAATGAAAATCTTAAATATCACCTGATAGTGCTCCTTTGATAAATGTCCTGTTTGGAACAAATAATTTGTTTTATCATAAATGTCCTATTTGGAACAAATAATTTGTTTTATATATACATGTGTTTTATCATAAAACCATGCATGATGCATCCATATAAAAAAAATTAAATGGAAATTTTTTTATATAAACTGATTTTTTTAATATTAAAAAAAGACATTGAAAAATACAACAATTCTCGATCAACTAAATATGAAAGATTTTCAGTGCATGGGCCATCTAGCATGAGAACCCATCCTGTCAATTACACTTGTATGAACTAAAAACCCAAACTGTTGAATGGAGAACAAGAGTTGTAGTTTAGGAAAAGATAATGGTTAAGAAAAAAATACAATAATGGTTCATATTCAACTGGAAAAAAAGGTTGAAAAACTTATTTCTACGATTTTCCAATCTAACGAATTTTAGTGCATCGACCATTCAGGGTAAGGTTCATCATGTCTATGGTTTCAGTGGTTTGGGCTTTGGATCATTGAACCATGGCCCCACTTGTACAAACTCTAATCTCAATCAGTTGAATCCTCCAACCATGCACTCAAAGCATTGTGTGTATATAGTATCTCCAACCAAAAAGTAAAGAAGAAAAAAGAAACAGAGAAGAATAGAAGATGATGGCATCGAATTCATTATACAACAGCTTAAAGAATAAAAGGAAGAAAATGCATACCGAATAGAAGATGATAGTCACTAGGGAAGATGATTTTTATGACATCAAGTTGCTTATTTTCCCAAATGCAAACTTTCTGCGACCCTCATGTGTAAGCCTCAGGGATTTATGTAACACAGCAGCAACCTGAATGGAAAAATAAGCATTTAGTAATTACTGATGTTGGAGTATCAACAAGTAAAAACTAAAACAACATAGTTCGAATATGGGGAAGTATTCATCAAGACAAATTTGGCAGATAGATAATATATAGGATAAAAACGAGTAATGTTTTGATGACATAGTCCAAACAGAAATCAATGGATAATAGGCAATATCAAGAGAATATAATTTTCTAAATTAACCCCACTACATCTCCTGATATTAGCATGTGGAGAATAGGCAATGGTCATGCGTTGAAGGAGAAGATATTTCTATGGGGAGTTTTGTCAAACACCTTGTGGGTGTGATGAATATGACCGAATTTACAATACATAGAAACTAGCTTTGAGATGAGGAAGTTGTTGGGGATGATGTCAAAAACACATGTCATACGCAATACATATCATATGCTAAGAACCAATAAACCAAAAGGAGAAAACTGGGCTTTAGGAACAGAAGAAGATAATTTATAAATGTAATTTCAAAATTCAAAGGGAAACTGTTAGAACTCAAAATTCTACTATTTGTTCTTTCAGCATTTGAAAATATGATGTTGTGAGAAATTAACATAAGCATTTGGGTAGACATTATGCAGTGGCCTTGCATCATCCAACAACCCAAATAAAACTATCCTATGCAATTCCATATATGACATACAACAACCCAAATTAAACTGTCCTAATACTTCCATATGTGACATACAATAACTCAACATAATCTGTCCAAATTGTTTGGACCGGTTGTGAATCATGAAACATGGTAATTTGATTTGCACTTAATGTATGTCACATGTTTTATTCAAAATTGCCTACATATCAGGCGTCATCTATAGCCAGAGTATCAGATTAGTTAAGGTGTTGTTTAAGTACTGACTGAATATGATTTCAAAACACCTTGACTCATAAAGTGAACTGCATGTTCTCAGGTGTATGAATCTGCACTTGACATTGGACCAAATGGCATGCATAGATTTTATCAACAGTGGAGAGCTAAAATCCCCAAATCAGGCCAACGACTTTGATTCTCAAATTCCCAAATCTGTAAGACCTAAAATCCCTAAAATCTGTAAGCCCTAAAATCTCCAAATCTATAAGCCCTAAAATCCCCAAATCTGTAAGCCCTAAAATCCCTAAAATCTGTAAGCCCTAAAATCCCCAAATCTGTAAGCCCTAAAATCCCCAAATCTATAAGACCTAAAATCCCCAATCGAAAGGGGAAGTGAGATAGAAAAAGATGAAGGAAGATAGATCGAGATAGAGTACCTTCAATTTAACGGTAGCTGTTGTTGATGGAGGTTGGGCGGCCATGCATTGGGACTTGATCCGCTACTACCGCCGATGGGGAAGACTATGGACATCATCGGTGGATGATGGGTTAGGGTTTGGAGTAGAAAGAGGAGGGTGAGAGAGAGAGGAGAGGGGACGCGGATAAGCTACTGACAGGTTGAGAGGGGGACGCAGATTAGTTACTGACAGGTTGAGAGAGAGAGAGAGAGGCAGGGAGAAGAGGAGGGCAAAAGAGAGAGGTGAGGGGGACGCAAATTATCTTCTGACGAGAGAGAAGGAGAGGGAGGGAGAGCGGATTGCAGAGAGAGAGAGAGAGAGGGAGAGAGAGATTTAGGGCCTGATTGATTTCCAGGGAAAAGGGAAATCCCTAGGAAAAAGGTCATTAATGCCTTTTCCACTGTTTGAAATTTCAAACGCATTTCCATTTCGAAAATTGGTCCGAAAGAGGTTATTAGCATTTGTGGACCCAACTGTAATGTGCATGATATATCTACACCATCCATCTGTTTTATCATAAGATTTAAGGGCCTAAGTCCAAAATCGAGAAAAATGCAATGCTCAAGTGGCCCATATTGAAGGAAACAATGGCCTTAAACGTCCGCCATTAAAAGTTATTTTGTTTATTGGGCCCACATTAATGTTTATTTGTCATCTAACCCGTTCATGAGGTAATAAAAACATTGATAAGGGGATAAACACAAATATCAACTTCAGCCAAAACTTCTAAGGGCCACATAAATTTTTATACGGTAAGTATTCAATTTCCACTGTTTCCTGTGGTGTGGTCCACTGGAGCTTTGGATCTGGCTCATTTTTGAGTTCATGGCTTAAATGAGGCTGATGTATATAACAAACAGTGTTGATACATCATGTATATCACAGTGGGCCCTATATTCACTTGACAGCCATCCTCGATTTTAACGCCTAAAAGTTGAGCAGTCAAAGTGGGCGCAAGCAACCATGGGTAATCCCTAGTAAGTAATTATTACTTATTTACTGGGTATTTCCCATTTCCCTCGAAAATCAAACAGGCTCTTAGGGATTTGGGGTCGTGGGCGCGCGCAGGACGTTTTTGGGGTGGAACGGATTGGCTACTCCCACTAAAACCAGCGCCGTAGCTGGTGTTTGGTGGTCTGTGGGCCCCATCATGATGTATGTGTTTCATCCAATCCGTTCATCCATTTTTAAATATCATTTTAGGCCTTTGTCCTAAAAATAAGAGGGATATAAATCTTAGGTGGACCACACCACAGGAAAACAATAGTGATTGGATATCCATCATTTAAATCCTCCTAAGGCCCACTGTACTGTTTATCTGACATCCAATCTATTGATTTGGTCATAAAGGCCCGGATGAAGGGAAAAAACAAAGATGAACTTGATCCAATACTTTTATGGCTCCCAAAAAGTTTTTAATGGTCGACATTCATTTAACACTTTTTCCTGTAATGTGGTCCACTCGAGATTGGGATATAACTCATTTTTTTTTGTAATATCATAAAATGATCTATAGAAATAGATGGACGGCATGGATGAAACACATACATCATGGTGGGACCCACAAACCATCGAACGCAAAAGTTGAGAGGGTTTATCCTCCATTAAAGCATTCATAATTATTTTTTGGGCTCACAGAGATATGGTTCACCAATCTATCTCATCCATTATGTGTGTGCCACTTGGATGAGGGGTTATACCAAGTTTCAGAGGCATCTAAATTTCAGGTGAGGCCCCACCAAGTGCTTTTATATGTTTTAGGCATGTCTTCACATGATTTTAGATGGTATGGCCCACCAAAGTTCTGTATACGGTTGATTTTTGGGATATCCCATAATTTAAAAGGGACCCATCAAATGCACGGTGTTGATTTACGACACACGTCATGGTGAGGCCCACACAACTCGACCTCATGGGGAGTTCTCATGAGCTCGACGTATAGAACCTTTTTCATATATATATATATATATATATATACATACATAATATTTTAAAAATATAAAAAATTATGATGTCTTTATTATATCCATACCGTTCATCCATTTTGAGATATCATTTTAAGTCACGAGCCAAAGAATGAGACAGATAAAAATCTGTAGTGGACCCCACCACAGAAAACAACGAGAGGGTGATTCCCACCGTTAAAACTATCCTAAGGCCCATCGTAATTTTTATTTAAAATCCAACTGGTTCAAAAGTTTTTAAAAAAATGGTCGTGGGGTCATAAATCATGGTGGGGCCCACACAGCACTAACCACTAGTCATTGGATGGTGTAGGGAGAGTAGCCAATCTGTTCCCCTTATTTGTGGTGTGGTCCATTTAATCTTTGAATATGATTCATTTTTTAGATAATTCTATAAAATGATCTCAAAAAATGGATGAACGGTGTGTGTTGATCCCAAATTTTCAGTAAATCCAGAACTCAAGTGGACCATGCCACACAAAATAGTGTGGAATAATGATTTCCACCGTTGATACCTTCCTTGGGCCCACAGTAATGTTTGTTATCTAACATGTTCATAATATCAAAAAGATATGAATAAAGGGAAAACACAAACATCAGCTTGATCTAAAACTTCTATCAAATGGACGGTGTTGATGTTCGACACAGATCATGATGAGCCCTACAAAACTTAATAACTTTAATTCTTAGAGTCTCAGGGTGTCAATAAGTTGGGTCACAATTTTGACTAGAATATTTGACTCATTTTACATGTCTGGTCCATTCACTTTATTTTACTAATCATTATAGTTACTCACCCCAATCATGCTACATATGAGAAAGATATTGGGCAAACAAGATTGATCAACAATTTGAGTGAATTTTGATTTAAACATCCGAAGTTATTTACTCTTCAATCTAGACTGATCAGATTGTCCAAAAATGGTTAAAGGTTGTTCATAATATCAAAAATATATGAATGAATAGAAAACACAAACATCAACTTGATCCAAAACTTCTATGGCCTCCAAGAAATTTTAAACGGTAGAGGTTCAATCACACTATTTCCTGTGGTGTGGTCCACCTAAGCTTTGGATATGCTTCCTTTTTATTCTTTAGATGTCAAATTATCTGTTAACATGGATGAATGGAGTAGATAAAATAAATAAATAACAGTGGACCCCAAGAAGTTTAATTACTCTGGTAAGGGTAACGAGTAACTCACCTAAATGTAGTAGAGAAGGGTTTCCTTAAAACATTCATAATTATATATTAGGCCTGCCTAAATGTGATTCACATATCCTGTGTCCCACTTGGATGAGGGGTCAGACCAAGTTTCAACCGCATCCATGTCTGTATTAACTTATAAACATCGCGATGGGCCCTAAGAAGGTTCCAATAGTGGGTGTCACTATCCCACTCTTTTCTAGATCTGCCCCGTCAGTCAAATGCACCATTCCATGGTAGGCCACGAGCTTAAAAATAAAGTCAATCCACGACTTGGGTAGGCCACACTACATACTATAGTTAAGAGGGTTACCCTCCATTGAAGCATCGATAATCATTTATTGGGCCCACCTAGATATGGTTCATAGATCCAGCCCATTCATTATGTGTGTCCCACTTGGATGAGGAGTCATCTTGAGTTTCATACACATCCAAAACTCATGTGGGCCCCACCAATTAAATGCTTTTATATGTTTTAGGGATGTCTTCACATAGTTTTAGATGCTATGGCCCACCTGAGTTTGGTATTCGACTGATTTTTGGACTTAAATTAAGGGGACACATCAAATGCATGGTGTTGATGTTCTACATACATCATGGTGGGGCGCACACAGATCAACCTCATGGGAAGTTCCCATGAGGTGACCTTATAGTACCATTTCACTATTTAGGTAACTCCTTCATGGGTGTTACTCTAACCGTGTAGGGCCCACCTTGATATATTTTATGTATATTGACACCGTCCATATATTTTTCCATCATATTTTAGGATGTGATTTCAAATCATAAGAACTCAATAATCTCAGGTGGGTCATACCAATCAAAACAATGATGAATAACTATTAAAAGCATTTTGAAGGCCACAAAAGTTTTGGATCAACTTGATCTTTGTAGTTTACCTTCATCTAGATCTTCTTTACATTATCAACAAGTTGGATTGCAAATAAACATTACTAAAACCTTACGATGAGCTCTTTATAATTTTTAATGGCGAGGTACTATATTATCATTTTTTTTCAGTGGTGTGGTCCACTTAAGATTTAAATCTACACAATTTTTTATACCCGGCCCAAAAATGGGTTGGAGAAACATAGGGGCGATAAGGATATACAACACATCATCAAAATCTCACTTTTGTTATCTAAATTTTCAATTTTTCTTGTCAAAATACAAAATTTAGTTTTCCTTTTTAAAAAATATTTTTTTTTTTACAATTTGTCAATTTTTGCACAATTTTGTTTAATTTTTTAAATTTTCTTTTTCAAAATATCATTTTTTTTAAAATCTCACATTTGTTATATAAATTTTTAAGTTTTCTTGTCAAAATACAAAATATAGTTTTTTTAAAAAATATATAAATTTTTTTACAATTTGTCAATTTTTTCACAATTTTGTTTAATTTTTTAAATTTTCTTTTTCAAAATATCATTTTTTAAATCTCACTTTTGTTATATAACTTTTTAATTTTTTATGTCAAAATACAAAATCTAGTTTTCTTTTTTAAAAAATATATATTTTTACAATTTATCAATTTTTTCACAATTTTGTTTAATTTTTTAAATTTTCTTTTTCAAAATATCATTTTTTAAATCTCACTTTTGTTATATAACTTTTTAATTTTTCTTGTCAAAACACAAAATCTAGTTTTCTTTTTTAAAAAATATTTATATGTTTTACAATTTGTTAATTTTTTCACAATTTTGTTTAATTTTTTAAATTTTCTTTTTCAAAATATCATTTTTTTATCGAAATCTTTTTTGTTTTTCAAAATTATCAACATTATTCAAAGTTCTTAATTTTTTATTCAAAATCTAAATTTTTATAAAATTACATTTTTTAAAAAAAATCTAATTTTTTTTCTTAAACATTGTTAATTATTTTTCTAAGCTTTTTAACTTTTTTTTGTGAAATTTTTATTTTTTTTGTTCTTAATTTTTGACCTGAGCATTAGAGACGGTTTAGGACCATCTCTAGAGCTGTACACGAGTCGAGCCAAGCCGAGTATCACCCTACTCGTACTCGGCATGCAATGCACGAGTCCTGCTCGTACTCTGCTCTACTCGGTCAGCGAGCATGGATTCCCTGCTCGTGCTCTACTCGTCCGAGTATAAGCCGAGTACGAGCAGAAATCGAGTAGTTTTCAAGGTGAGTTCTTTTGACGGATTTGTTGCTGTAATGAGCTTGAAATTTGTTGATATGAGAATGGTTTTTATTTTTTTCAATTTGGTTCTTTCATTTATTTATTTTAGCCGCAAGAATCCATTTTTAATGGGTGTGATAAAATGGGTTTTATTTTTTATAACGATTTAAGGAATTTCGGAGAGAAAAAAAATTACTTTTGACAGATTTTTCTTGCTATTTTGCAGTAATTGGTGAAGAACTGAATTGGGTTTTTGAGAATTGTTTGTAAGATTTGAAAAAAAGGAAAAATAAATAAATCCGTTTCTTACTAATCTATTGCTATAAATAGCTTGAAATTCCCTTGTCGGATGAGAATAGATTTTTTATTTTGATTTTTTTTTGTCTTTGAGATTGGGAGCGGAAAAGATTGAAATGTGCATTATTTTCATTTTTTACTTTTTCTGAGAATTTCCTCTTTTGATTCTCTGTTCTTTCATTTTCCTTTCTGCAAGATTGGCATAAGAAGAAAGCAGCTTTGAATTTCCTTTCCTGTTTTTGGATTTTTTGAGTTTTTTTCCCTTTTTTTTTCATCCCTGCAACTATGATCAGAGAGGAAGAAAGAGTGTGAAATGACCAAAATATCCATCTTCCCAAAAATCTTTCCATATCTCCTGCAGCCTTGCTACTCGTGTTCTATCACTTGAGGCACGCTCATGGTACTAGTACTACCGCGAGTTACGGTGATACTGGTAAGATGTGAGGCCCACGTGATGCGTTAATGAAATCAGGGTGATTCGTGATTCAAGTGGGCCACAGCATCAAACATAAGTTGGGAGGGAAAGCGATTTGAGTAGGAGTCTCGAGTACGAGTCCAGCACACGAGTCGAGTACGAGTCGAGTAGCGAGTTGAGTACCGCCCAGCTCGTACTCTACTCGTAATCAAAACGAGTATTAAATTCATGCTCATGCTTGGCTCAAACTCATGATGAATCGAGTCGAGTCGAGTAATTGCGAGTCGAGTCGAGCGAGTAATCGAGCTTTTTCTACTCGTGTACAGATCTAACCGTCTCTAATGCAGACGGTCTTCAACAGTCTCAAATGACCATTATAAGACAGCTAAGGACCGTCTCTAATAGAGATGATCTTTAACAGTTTCAAATGGAGACTGCTAAGGACCGTCCCTAATACAGACTATTTTTTAGGGTGATTAGATAACCACTAAAAGACGGCCGATGACCGTCTCTAATTAAGACGGTCCTTGACAGTCTCAGATTACCAATAAAAGATGGCCAATGACCGTCTCTAGTACGGACGGTCTTTGACCGTCTCAAATGAGCACATATGAGACGGTCAAAGACCGTCTCTAATAGAGACGGTCATTGACAGTCTCAAATGGAGACAGCTAAGGATCGTCCCTAATACAGACTATTTTTTACGTCTCACATTACAGGAAAAGACGGCCAATAACCGTATCTAATTGAGACGGTGTTTGATAGTCTCAGATTACCAGTAAGAGACGGCCAATGACCGTCTCTAATACGGATGGTCCTTGACCGTCTCTAATGGCCGCATATAAGACGGTCAGAGACCATCTCTTATTCTCGACAGTCAATGGTCATCTTTTATCCATAGTTAAGGACGATTTTTGACCGTCTTAAATGATTTGTGGACGTTCAAATTTTTAAGACTATATAAAGGACGATCAAGGGCCATCTAAAAGTTTAGAGACGGTTTACAGCCGTCTCTAAAGCGTCTTTAAACCAAGAAATTTTAGAGATGGTCCAGAACCATCTCTAAATCCGTCATTTTTTTTCATTTTTCACGTAGTGTCTGTCTCTCTTTCTCTCTCTAACTTGCATAGTTTTTTTTTAGTTGGTTGTATATGCCCACAGTTGGGCTAATGCTGCTGGTTATTGTTGAGTGCCCATGCATGGGCTTAAAGTTTTTAAAAACTATTAATCTATTGTTGTCTGTGGCAGTACGTGCTTTGAATGTTTTGGATTTGGTTGTTATCATTCTCATTTTATTGCCATAAATATGATACGGGATTCCCTGGTTTATCTACTTTCTGGTATGGTATGTATGTGTCTTTCACGATTATCTTATCTAATTAAGTCAATGCTTTATTTAACATGTGTCCATATCCTCTGAAAATGATGTATGCTTAACACTGGTTTAAATCCTCCCACATGTCATTAAAACTTCAATCAATATCAACTATTATATCTTTGTCAATGACTGCCAAAAAGGGGGAGAAAAGTTCAAACACCCCGTATGAAAAATTATATATCTGCTTGAATGGTGTTGCGGGTGTTAGGGGGAGCAGCTGCACCAAGGGGGAATTTTTGAAATTAGGGGGAGCAGATACTGGGTAGTGTACATGGATCACTAGAATTTGTAAAATTGTGTAAAATAAATGTACACACAATTTAGGATGTGTCTGTCTAGATACTGTCCTAGGGTGTTGTGGGTATTTTGTCACGTAATTGACAAAGGGGGAGATTGAAAGTGTCCTTGTTTGTCAATTAGCGTGTGTGTTGAGTCAATCGGACGGCAGAGCCTCACTGAAAGATCAATTCAAGCGTCTACCTCAACCGGATGTGTGGAAGCTCACCATAGGTAAATATAAGCTTCATATCCCATGTCCCAAAACACCAGGTGAATAAAACCCTTAAAACACGTTAGACATCATAGGGGTTTTTAGTGAGAAAACTTTTTCAAAAATCAGAAAATCTCTAAGTTTTCTTGCTTTGTCCATTGTATCGATACATGTCTCGATATGATCGACCTGCGCTGTCGATGTCCTCGGAAGCTCAATCGATAAAATCAAATGAGGACTTAAAGTGTTCAGCAACCACATATTCATCTGGACGGAATTACCGATATATCGATATACATATCAATATCATCGATAATTGAATCTCAAGTCGATCGAAGGAGACTTGATAATATCGACAAGCAGATCTATAACACCCCGAATTTTTGCCAACCTGAGGTTAGACGTCCTTAGGAAATGGGTCAACCATAATACCTTGGTAGCTTTTCAAAATTTGATTCCAAAGCCAAAGAGATCATTTAGAACCAAATTCTTTAGAAATTTAACGTGTATTAGCTATCGCTACACTAAATTACCTACAAAATTAGCACCAATAACTTTAAATACGATCTGTAAGACCCAAAACCTATAGAATCATTGACGCTATCTTACCCTAAAATCTAGGATCAAACTCTAAACCTGTTTGTTCTCAGGAACCCTTTGAAACTTGGTATTGGATCTAAACTGCGCGTCGAAAGTCCAATATCTACAATCTCAGACCATTATGACCGCTTAGTTGGACTTGACAATCATTTCGAAAATCAAGCCTAACTGATGTCCTGACAATATTTTACTGAGTTCGGAGTGAAGAGAGTGAGAAAAGGTAAAGATTTAGAAAAGAAATTCTAAATCTGGCACGTTCACTTGTGCATTACTTTTTAAGCGTTCTGACCGTCAGAATTTGACCAAATTTCACCCTCGGATCATGAAAATTTTCCCTTACATGTCCAAGTAGTTGTGGCCTTGATCGAAGTTCGGTGACCGTTGAATTGAAACTGGTCCGCCACGGTCGATCTGGAGACCCGACCGGATTGAAAACTCATCCTGACCTAGATCTAATGTCAGAAAGCTTAAGTCCGACCGCAGTTGATAACAGGACCTCCAGAAATACTCCGTTGGATCGGAAAAGATCCGATTTGGTTATAACCCAAGCATACCTTGACTTGGAGTCTATTTTGGTTATATTTGGGCTTATAAAAGGGCCTTAAACCCTTAGCTTTCTAACCCATACGAATTTGGGGAAACCCTTGGAGAGAGAAGAGAGAAAAGAGAGAGAAAGTGAGGGAGAAGTTGGGGATTTCTCCTGGGATTCTTCCCTGCTGCTCCACGTGCCAAATCCATCCACCTGCATCGCTATTCTGGTGATTTCAACTCCGTTCTAGGTAAGAAAACCCTAACCCTAACCTTTTTTAGGGATTCTATCGGTCCAAGTAGCGAATTAGCTGACTTACCTTGTGCATTAGGTTGTCAATCAGTCGTTGATGACGACGTAGAGTTCTTATTCGATTCTTTACGCTCCTACGGTGTAAGGTACAAATTTTAGACACCTAGATTACCTGTTTTCAAAGCTTTTAATGTCGTTTAATAGTAGATTGCTGATAAGGATGCTGTTTGACATGTAGAACATACTGTCCATTTTTCAATTCGAATACGTATGAAGAATATGAGATTTAGGGTATTTTGGGTATTTGTAGGAAATACGGTATACATACGTATTTTGTCGGTATGATTGCCATGAGTATTTACCATGTACCTATACTAGTTATACGTGTATGATCTGTTTGGCGAAGAGATTCGTCCTAATGCACATATTGGCCGACATATGCTATGTAGAGTAATGTGTGTAGACTAGGTGTTTGTTGAAATGCCTAAATCAATATGATTTATGCCTGCCATATGTTTCGAATGTAAGAACATGATTTTTGTGTATTAGACAACTCCTTGATATAAGGATATGTCATATTATAGTTGAAATCAACATACGTCAAGTATATTGGAGTTGAGTAGTCTAAATGTTTGTATAAATGTATGTATTAGTAAGTATTGAATAAATGGTGTTGTAGATTAGCGTTGAGACTGGATTCTGAACTACTTTGATGATGCACATGATTTCCTCCATGCTTGTTATATTTGAATTGACTACCTTAGGTGAGAAATACTTATGTATGGTTAACTGCTTATGATGTACGTTATAACATGCTGATAACATGCTGAAATTACTTGTATTTCAATTCTGTCTCTCTCATATAATTACTGATTCACATTACATGTGCTTGGGGCTATACTCTAGTCCAGGCAGTCGATAATAGTTTAGAATTCGTGGTTGGATCCTATTCGCCACGAAGGATGTGTATGACGAACCCGAGTCATACTAGAGTCATCGGCAGTGGTTAGGCCACACGAAGTGCTTGTGCACTTCATGTCGGTCGGTTCGACGTGTGCTCGTGCTAGTCGGACTCATCAAGTAACCCGATTAACCATTGTATGTTCACCTTGTATTTGTCATAACTGCTTGAACCTAGGGTACTGAACTTACCAGTGATAACCCTGATAACCGTGGTACCTTGATCCACTAAGACTCATGAGCCGGGCATGGTGGTATGGGACACTATGGTGGAGCTGTCGGCCTACGTTGGGGCCACAAACCTCCTCGTAGTGACTAATGAGCACCCTACTCTGAGTAGATTATGGTGGTATGGGACACTATATTCTTGTTGTCGGCCTACACTGATTGGTGACGAGCCCTCTGTAGTGACCTTGAGTTTATCCTGACACTGCATGGGGCAACGAGTCCTGTTGTACTCTTAAGGATATAAATAGGCCTGTATTGATAAGGTGATGGGGGAGCGGTGCAACGAGTACGTGCAACAGCCCTGGCAGCCCTTACAGCGACCTAGAACCATACTTCGTATGAGATATGCTAGGACCGACGACCCTAGAATGGATCATTGTTTGGGTATTGATATAAGGGAGGTACCCTAGTTTCCCAATCCTGCTGTATGAAAAGGACTAATAACAACTCAGTAATCATATTCATATCGTACTGCATGTGCCTGGAAGATGTGGAGCACTGAGGGAAGAAAGCATGCCGCGGACGTAAGATAGTGTCGCATGAGGGAGTATGCCAGTGAGGGCATCCATCATGTCATTTCATTCCTGCATTAATCACAGTATTTAGGGATGTTTGGATTGCTTGCTTTATCATTATCGCTTGATTGATTTGATAACATGTTAACCTTTGCTCTATGAATCCACTGAGTTAGCTACTCACTCCCACGTTACGGGACGGTGTTGCACACACCAACCAGTCTCTATTTTAGTTTTAGGTGATGGCGCTGCTTGTGAAGTGGAGCCGGACTTGTTTGATGATGAGGAGGATTTCTCCTATATGCTGGTTCTGATCGACGGGTTTACAGGGTTACTGATTAGATGTCAATACACTTGGCGATTTTTCTTTTATTTACACACCCATGTATATTCTTTTCTTTCTATTTTGGAGTATACATGTAATTAGTTAACCTGATAACATGTTCACACTCTGGAGACTTACAATCATTTATATATTTTATATATTTTTCACAGTGTTTCGCTTGCTAATTTAACTGTCTCTAGAGTATGATATGTTGTTTTGGCTTAGTCCTAATCTTGTTTAATTCCATTATACAGACAACATGCATTCATCATTATCTATGTTGCATAAGTGACGTTTTGGAACTCGGGAGTTGGATTTCTACCTGACCCCCGATTTTTGGGATGTTAAAAGATCCGACATCCCTATTTTTTTCTTAAGAATATCATATATTCTTCGATATATCGAAGCCATCAATAATACCATCGGAGTTCAAATCTCGATCCTATCGGCAATCTCTCGATGATATCGATCATGGGCGCGAAGTTGTTTAGCAACATTTTTCAGGTGGCTTTTCAATTCTAATCAGGGGTCACTCGATAGAATCGATATTCAAATATTGATGGTATCAAGGCCGGATCGATTGCATCGAGAATGGACAAAAATTGTCCAATAAGCTCACTGATAAAATTCTTGGATTTATCGATGTATCGACACAACCTTCGATACTATTGGTATTCAAATTTTGATGATATCGAGTATCCCCCGGTCATATCAGATGACGTGAAAATTTTTCAACAAGTCCCTCTCATTTTCAAATATGGAGGAATCGACAATCGCATCGATAAAATCGGAGTTCAAAATCTGATGGCATCGACACGAGTCTCAATCCCCTTTACTAGCTGGCAGAAGGTTTTCTAAAAGCGTGTGACATTGAGTTTGTGTCATCGAGCGTACCATCCATACAATCGAGAGTATACGCCCGACGATATTGACCCCGCTCGATGATATCGAACTCCGTCATAAATGTGACTGTTTTATATCTGTTGAAACATTTTACCTATACAAAGAGAGCTTAGCTTTAGTTGCTGATAGAGAAAGAAGAGAGTGCTTTTGTGTGTTTAAACCTTAGATCATTTAACCTAAGCCCTTCCTCTCAAGGGAGGTCATCCTCCAATCCACCCTCGTCATTGATATTCAATAGAGTGGATTAGGGAATGAACTTCCACATTTAAGGATCCTCCAGCTACTACCTTAATTGTAAATCATTAAGCTGGGATGCCTTGAATGCATAGATGATTAGAATTGCTCTATCTTCCTAATAGGAAAACATTTAGAGAGTAGGATTCCATCATAACCTTGACCCAACCCGTCGTCATATATTGGTACATCATTTGTGTTGCGGATCAAGGGAGCAGAAGATTCTTCATCAACAAGGAGGAGATCTTCGTCATTATGCTGAATGAGACTCATCAACTTATCTGTAAGTATCTAAAGTCCAGAGGACCCTTTAATCATTCCCTTGTAGGATTGGGTCTAAGGTGTTTCTCACCCTTTGAAGTCCTCAAGGAGGCCTCCGGCTGGAGTGTATGTGGTGGGTGCGTTGTGTGGACCCTTGCTCTGTAGAGTGCATAAACATCTGGTTGAAGGTGAACCAATCAAAACCTTTGGTTTAAGGTGAACCACTGTGAAACCTAGGGTTAGAGGTAAACCGCGTAAAACCTCCGTTAGGGTCTTATGGAAGATCCTTGGCTAGTGCACTTAAAATTGGGTGTGATGTGTTAACCCTTGCTCTTGAGAGCATAAACAGTTAGCTTCAGTATAGGTTGTAAAGGTTGAAGGTGAACTTGATTTAAAACCTTAGGTTAGAGGTGAGCCGCTATGAAACCTCCTTAGTGAAATTTGGTACACTCAAGGGTTGAGTGTGGTTACCAAGAGTGGAGTAGACAAGTAGTCAAACCACTATAAAAATGACTGTGTTTTCTATTGCTATTTTTTTTGTGTGTGTGACTTATTGCAATGCCTTCATATCTAAGATCACACCTCACACACATACACAATCACATCCATCATACACTATGCTATACATTGTTATTTCTTGAATAATTTGTGATTAGATCCTCTCTCGGGCTTGGAAGCCAGTAGAGTTACTTTTAAGTAATCCTGATAATTGCATACTTATAGGATTAGTAAAATAGAATTTTTAAATAAATGGTAAAAACTTTAAAAAATTCTATTCACCCCCCTCTAGGACATATTGGCATATTCTGACTTCAACTAAAGCGATCTTCACCACTATTTCAGACCTTACATTATATACGTAGTGGGCTACCTTTTGAGACCCAGTTGAGGTTAGATGTCCTCCTTAGTGGCCCTAAGTTAGGCCCATAAAGGCCCTTATAGGTGGTTGAAGTTCCACCTTGGGCCTGGTTAGGACCGTTCCTTTTAAGATCATAACTCTCTCTTAGCTTGTGGATCATCCCAAAGTATTGGGCCCCCACTAGTGGATTTCTCTTCTCTTCTTCTTAGAACACGTGTCTGTGTGCCTAGACATTGTCCCTCCTTAGGATGGAGGATTCTATATTCAACAGGTAGCACACTTGCATTCTTATGACCCATATGCATCATCTGTGTGAATTGATTGCATTGTGTGGTGGTCATTGAGAGATGGAGTTTCTCCCCTTGTGCACATTATATGCCTGCAACTAGTGTATGATTTGTATGTGTGACTCATACATTGGCATCGCATTTTATGATGATATCACCCTTGCTTCATCAGGGCCTTGCCTCCACAGGGACATTCATGGATGGTCGTATGTGTGGACACCAGAAATGATACTTGAGCATATTGGGTGCATAGGATGCCCATGGGTGAAACTCTTAAAACTTCCATGGTACTAAGGATCCTCTCCAATGCCATGACCGAGTGGAAACTATGAGCGCACAAGGGCCTTATACCGTTAGGCCGTGACTCCCACTGTCATGTAGTCGGTTAGATAGAGGTATGGCTTTACCTGCCTGGTGTGAGAAGGCGTTACTAGGCTGAGTCTAACCAGCTTGTAAATGGGTCCGATACCTTCGGGCCTTGTTGGTGATTGACTGTCCACAGGCAGGTAGTGAGGTCTCTTACACTCGTTTGACTATGTGGGGTCTGTAGAGCAGTAGTCATTTAGTAATGTAATGGACCCTGGTGATTTCCTTATGATTGGAAATATACTTGAAATGTGGTTTGGATATGAGCACTGGCATTACTTGCATCACATTAGCATTGGCTATGTAAGCCCCTTCGTGCATTGCCTTGGTATGGCATCCAGTACTCACCGCATCGTATTCATGATAAGCCTTGGTAAGGCTAGTGATATTCTCATTGAGCATGTTTCTTTTCTTGTACCTCTTATTATTCTTTTATGCACCATTGTCACACACTTTCACCACCCTCTAAGCTTTTATAAGCTTATGCACTATTGATGCGTGCAGGAAACTCTAGGCAGGCGACGTAGCAACAGAGCGTGGAGTAGAGTTGATTTTGAGGACTCCAGTGTTGCTGACTTTTCTCTCTTTTCTCATTATCTTATGTATGTCCTTTTAGACCTGATGTAAGCTTGTAAAGTTCAAATTCTTAGTGGATTTTATGATGTGTTACCTTTGTTATTCTAAGATGTACTTGTTGTGATCTTTGGAATGCGCGTGTTGGAATGATTATACTGTTATGAAAATCCTCCTTATAGAATCTCAGGATCGGAACTTACCTCAGGAGCCGAGAATGGGATACTACGGAGGTTGTTGCGGCCAAAACTGGCCATCGGGTTCCTTATGAATCTGGTTACCGAGTCTGGGGCGTGACACATATATTATTATATATTATATTATATATATAACATATATACATATATAATATATATTATTGTTATATATAACTACTATTATATTCATTTTTTTAATAGTGTCCAGGCTTGCTGCCCACTGTCCAGATGGACGGTTGGTGAGGATGAAATCCATACATCTTGGTACGGCCCATACAGCACCGTCCAGAAGTGGACAGTGTGGATACATAATGCATACAGAAAGTTAGGTCCTACGTACACATTCAAGGAGAATGGGGTAGATCTATATTTCAGGTGGGACTGACATAGCTTGCTGACATGCAGTACAACAACTTCCTAGCTATGTGGGTACCACTTGCTGATGCAATATAGCAGCTACATCCCTACGTGGGTCCCATTATCCTGGCTTCAATGGACGGTGTGGATCAATACATCATCATGGTGGGTCCACACGTGTGGCAAGATGTGGTCGACAAGAGTGTGGTCCACCCAAGCTTTGGATCAACTGATATTTGTGTTCTTACTTCACCCATGGTAACGGGATGGGTCCAACACATGGATGGTCTAGATCAGGTGGGCCTCATTTCATCACAAAAGAGAGAGAGAGAGAAAGAGAGATAGAGAGAGATTGGCACATTAGAGAGACCCCACCACAATGGGCCCCTCTTTATTACAACATAAACATCAAGATAAGTCCCACCACAAGTGGGCCTTACATACAAATCACGGTCTTACACTACGATCACCCATCGATTGGCCTTCTTCTTGGTCCCTTGGCTTCCTTAGCTCCTATGCTCAACCTTTGATGGTGGATGATGAAGTTTGGATGGTTAGATGGTAAGATGTGGGGGGCGGGTAAGAAGTGGGCCACACCTAGCTCTTTGGGATAGCTTGGACGTTAGCTCTCTTGGGTTGCTTGGGAGATGGATTTGAGAGAGAGAGAGAGGGATGTAATGGGATGAAAAGGGATGGTGAGTAATGGGTGATGGGTGTAAGGAAGGGATGGGTGGAGAGGGAGAGTTGACTTTGGTAATGAGAGAGGTATAGGTGTTGTAAGGAGAGTGATGGGATGTGTACTTGACTTGAGGTGATTGATTGATGTGATGGGTTGTAGGGATTCTCTCAGAATTCATAATGCTCGGTGTTTACCTCAAAATAAATGCAGGCCCATAACTCCTGGCCTAGGTATTACATCAGCGCGTGAGACACGGCGTTGGAACCGAAGCGATGGCATGGTCGCTAGGGTATAAGTTTCGAGTCGAACCGACTCAGATCTTTAGGATGTGACTTAGGATAGCGCGTAAACACTGATTATAGGTCACGGGTTGCCAGAATTTGACCATGGGATCCTAAGGAACTATAGGGACTATAATACGGGATTTACACACACTGTCTACATGGGACGTGGGCCCTATGAGATGTATGTTTTTGACCCAAACTGTCCATCTGATGGGGCCCATTTTTAATGTTCAGGGCCTACCTTGATGTGTTGCATATGTGGGCCATTTGATGAGACCCGATGTGATGTAATTAGGGCCCAGACATGAGGCCCCATTGAGATGTATTTGAGGCCCAGGTGAGAGGCTCATTGTGATGTATTTGAGGCCTAGATATCAGGCCCAGGTGAGAGGCTCATTGTGATGTATTTGAGGCCTAGATATCAGGCCCAATGTGATGTATATGCAGCCCATTTGATGAGGCCCATTATGATGTGTATGTGGCCGATGAGTGAGGCCTGATATGATGTATGCGTAGCTCGTATGTGCGGCCCAATGTGATGTATATGCGGCCCATTTGATGAGGCCCATTACAATGTGTATGTGGCCCATGGGTGAGGCCCGATATTATATATGTGTGGCCCATATGTGCGGCCTAATGTGATGTATATATGGCCCACATGATGAGGCACATTATGATTGTATGAGCCCATTGTGATTGTATTAGGCCACTGAGTGATTATATGAGGTCCATCCAATTGTATGAGGCCCATTGTGTGATTGCATGAGGCCCATTGGGATTGTATGAGGCCATTGTGTGATTATATGAGGCCCATCATAATTGTATGAGGCCCATTATGTCATAATATAAGGCCCATCACAATTATATGAGGCCCATTGTGTGATTGCATGAGGCCCATTATGATTATATGAGGCCATTGTGATTATATGGGGCCCATCGTAATCGAATGAGGCCCATTGTGTGATTGCATGAGGCTCATTTGATTGTATGAGGCCATTGTGATTATATGAGGCCCATCGTAATCGTATGAGGCCCATTGTGTGATTACATGAGGCCCATTGTGATTATATGAGGCCATTGTGTGATTATATGACGCCCATTGTGATTGTATGAGGCCCATTATTATGGTATGAGGCCCATTATGATTGTATGAGTCTATTGTGATTGTATAAGACTCATTATGATTGTACAAGACCCAGTTGTGATGTATGAGGCCCATCATATGTGTGAGGACCATTATATGTGTGAGGCCCATTGTATGTGTGAGGCCCAATTGCGATGGTGTGAAGCTCACCATGTGTAGATAATTATGTGCACACCACCCATTCACTTATACGGGTCATGGGTCGTCTTATACCAGCTCACCATCATGCATGTGATTATAATCATGCTGAGTATACTTCATGATACATGTCTATATGCATCATCTGCATGCTTATTATGAGGAGAGATTCCATTGGGGTGATTGTTTATGGGACTCCCTCAGAGATGAAGTTGCCCCACGTGAACGCGCGGTACGCGCAGGTTTGATGCATGACTGGATGGTATAACTCATACATCTCACATTTTATGATATGACCACTGTACGCCTTAGTGACATCAGGGTCGTGGCCTCCATAGGCATATCGTGGACGGCCAGATGGGATAACAAAAATGTTTGGTTCTAACATCGAGGTGTCATATATGTCCTTAGGTGAAAATTCTTAAACCCTCGAGGCTAGGAGATGACCCCAACGTCTAGACCGAGTGGATGCATGAGCAAATGAGGGTCGGATACTAAGAGGCCGTGTCTCCCACTGTATCATGGTCAGTTGGGAGAGGGCGTGGCCATATCTGCCTGAAGGAGTAGGTAATGTTAGGCTAGTCTGACCAACTCATAAATGGGTCTGCTATCACAAGCCAGGCTGATATTGATAGGAAAATAGTGAGGTCTCTTCCACTTACCCAGTTGTGCACTTGATGGGGCGGTAAGCTGGCAAGAGTGTACTAAACCTCAGTGATGATCCCATAGATGTACGGTACTGATATGTAGACTTATTGAGTAGGAGTTATATACTCAGCATTTTACTCATTTATTCATTCATTCACTATCCAGTCGGGCTAGTGGTGTACTACTAATTTGTTGTGTACCTTCGTAATGGCCAGGGTTTCGGTTGGGGCACACGACCAATCTAAGATCAGGAGTTTACCACATTGAGTCTAACTATTCAAATTTAGGTATGGGACTAGTTTAGATAGAAGTCCCTTGTGATAGACCCCACAGCTTACGATACTCCTTACTATCATCCTGACTTCACACTCCAGTTTGGTCATTTCTTTCATACCACATATTGTATTGCATCCTTAGCACACAGCATTTGGTTTACTATGCTTCTATGTTGCATAGCCTAAATGAGGTTAATGGTATTATGGACTCGCTAAGATCTGCATATTGCATTACATCCGCGGCATATGGCATTTGGGTTGTTATGTTTCTGCATTTATATGGCCTAAATGAGGCTGGTAGTATTTGTAGTTCTTTAGAATTGCATATTATATTACATAATTGGTATCTGATATTTGGCTCCTTATGACTCTACATTGGATAGCCGTTCTATATTGCATACTTTGATATTGAATGACTTATAGCCTTGCTAGTATTTCGCTTACGATGATATTTGTGTGCTTGGAACTTATTTTGTACACACAGGTACACCATCCTCTAAGCTTTCTATAAGCTTATGTATGATAGATGCGTGCAAGTGACATAGGAAGCAGTTGAGCTGAGGCAGGAGTGTGCGACAGAGCTTCTGGAGCTTTTGGCATTTATCTTGTATTTTCCCTTCATGTATTGTACTCAAGTTTTTTATATTAGTGGATATGTGATGATGATGTTGCCTTTGTGATTTGGGTTATACTTATAGTCATGCTTACTATGAATCAAATTCATGTTCAAGTTCCTCCTTGTAGGATCCCAGGATTGAAATCTGGCATATGGGGGCTTAAAGCCGACAATGGGGTATTACGGAGATTGTCGGCACCGGATTTGGCGATCGAGAATTTTGTAAGCCTGGTTTTCGATTTTGGGGCATGACATATAATCTAATGGTCGAAATGGGGCATGTCGCACGATGTTGGAATCGTAACACCCATGCGGTCACTAGGGTACAAGTCTCGGGGTATCACGGTACAAAAATAGGGTAACGATCAAAACTCATCGATCTGGTCCACTGGGAACATGCAGTTGTTTAGGTAGAAGTGTACAAAATGTCTCGCGAGGTTACATGTCATACAACTCTCCCCTCCTAATAGAAAATTTCATCCTTAAAATTTACACTACAACCCAAACTAAATAAAGCTCAAAAGGAAGGGGAATCATATCACTATATATATAATCAAAAACACAACATACAAATACAATCAAATATCAAAGAGATGGGGATAACGCTTGCGAATCTCAGCCTCTCGATCCCAAGATGCATAATCCACACTATGATGACCCTACTGAACCTTCACCAAGGGGATGTCCTTAGTCCAGAAGACTTGCTCCTTTTGATCAATGACACGAACTGGCTGCTCAATATAAGAAGCATCCTCACGAACCTCTAAAGGCTACCAATCTATCACGGGAATGACGTCTGACTCACACTTCCGTAACATAGAAACATGGAAGATATTGTGGACGTCAGGTAACTGAAGTGGCAATGGAAGCCGATAAGCCACGGTGTCAATGCGCCCAGTGATGTCAAAAGGTTTAATGAACCTCGGGGCAAGCTTCCCCTTCGCTTCAAAATGAACTACACCCATATGGGTGAGACCTTGAGATACACATGGTCTTCAGTGAAAAACTCCAAGAGACAACACCGATGATCTGCAAAACTCTTCTGTTGGCTCTAAGTTGTGCACATCCTCTGTTTAGTGATATTGATGGCCTCTGATGTCCTCTGCACAAGCTCGGGACATAGGAGACGACACTCTCCAACTTCGGTCTAATAACTCAGGGATCTACATGGTCTGCCATTCAACTCCTCAAAGGGAGCCATGTCAATAGTCATCTGATAGCTGTTATTATATGCAAACTTAGCCAAATACAGGTGATCATCTCAGCTGCCCAAGAAATTCATCATGCAAGCCCGAAGCGTACCCTCAAGGATCGGTTGACCCTTTCAGTTTGCCCATCGGTCTGCGGATGATACGCAGTATTGAACTTCAAGGAAGGCCCCATCGCCTTCTGGAAAATCTTCTAAGACTGAGACATGAATCTTAAATCTCAATCAGAAATAGTCAAAACTGGAACGCTTATAATCTCATCGATGAACAATCCAGCAAGACAATCCAAAGGACAGGTCGTACGAATTGTAAGAAAGTATGTCGACTTCATCAGACTATTAATAACAACCCAGATGGCGTCATGACCGCGCTGAGTCCTCGGCAAGCCCATGATAAAGTTTGTGGTCATGTGCTCCCATTTTCACAATAGAACACTCAAAGGCTGTAAGGGGCCTAGAGGCCTCTAATGATCGGCCTTGACATACTAGCAGGTGTTGCACTCGGCCACAAAACTAGCGATCTAGTGCTTCATCCCTACCAAAATATATTGTCTCCTCATATCGCAATACATCTTGGTAGAGCTGGGGTGGATAGTAAACCTCGATCGGTGTACCTCCGTCATAAGATCTCTATGCAAATCTGAAATATTCAGAACACACAACCTACCCTTAAACGAAGTCCACCATCAGACCCAATCTGCTAATTCGACTGACCCTCAGATGCGGCCTCTACTCAGTAATCTTGTAACGTCTGGTATGCCTACTGAGCCTCGATTACCCTTGCAACAAGAGATGGTTGAATCAAAAAGCTCGATAACTGAATGATGGAAGACTGTAGACTCAACTCGAAGTCATACTCAGCAACATCCTCAAGCATTCTCCACTCTTGGATCATCGTATTTGCCACCAGGCCCCGTGGCTGATGGCTAAGGGCATCCACCACCACGTTAGCCTTACCGCGGTGGTACTGAAAATTAAAATCATAGTCCTTCAGGAGCTCCATCCATCGCCTCTGTTTCATATTCAACTCAGACTGTGAGAAGAGATACTTCAAGCTCTTATGGTCAGAGAAGAGCTCAAACATAACCCCATAATAGTAGTGCCTCCACACTTTCAGTGTAAAGACAACTGCAGCCAACTCTAGATCATGTGTGGGGTAGTTCTGCTCATAAACCTTAAGCTGACGAGACGCGAAGGCCACAGGCTTCCCGTGCTACATTAAGACAACACCCAACCCAACATGTAAAGCATCTATAAAAACCATGAATCCTTCACTCCCAGAGGGGAGAGTGAGGATTGGTACAGACATAAGACGGTCCTTCACCTTTATGAATGCTCGCTCACATGCGTCACTCCAAATGAACTTAACACGAGTGTTCACTTCAGTCCCATCTTCCCTATCCCCTTAATCAATAACAATTATGGACGTTTAAGGTTAATTGACCGTATGCACAAATTATATCTCATCGGTTGTTGTTCCTTGGATTGGAGAAAGATGAAGAAGTTAGTCGCTCAAAGTTCCTTAAGAATCAGTGGCCTGCTACTCTATTGCTTTGATGGCCTTAGTGGCTTGTTCTATTGTTGAAGTGTTAGTTCTGAGACAGCTTACCTTTCCGCGGTCGACAACTCCCGAGTTACTACAAGTAAAGTAAAGTTAGAAAGAAAATGATTAAGAAAAAGAAAAAGAAGAACAAATGTAAAAAAGGTAGGTAAGAAAGTAACATCCACCTAAGTCAGAGTAGACAGCGATGGTGGTGAATCGATTTTTTATTTATCGAGGATTTCTAATGATCGTTATCATCAGTCTAGTAAAAGTTGGGAATGATGGCAAATTGGGTTTATAGGAGTGAGATATTTGTCATTAAAAGGAAGATTCGGATTATTCAATCTCTCCCTATCTTACCACCATTTAGTCCAGCATCGATTATAATAAGTATATTTGTGACGTTTGAGGCCCTTCCTCAATTTTCTTGGCATAATATTCAATTAAGAACCCTGGAATATTTTTTAAAAGAAGAAACAACGTCAGCTGAAGTACCTAATTTTTGTAATGTTAGTTGGTCGCGCGTCATAGTTGATGATGGTTGGCTTGTTGACGTCAGTCGTGTGGTTGGGTCAGTTAGAATAATGACCAGATATGAGGTTCAAAAGCTGGACCGAGAGGAGGTCACAAATCAGTAATAATTATAGGAGCGAATGGAGGAGATTGGACTGAAGTCTTTCGAAGAACAAGCCTCTCACCATAACCTTTTAGCATTTTGGTTAAGGATCAATCTTGGCCACTTGAGTTGTTGTTGTTGTTGTAGTAGTTTCGGCCGATATATCCTTCGACTTGGTCATCCTTCGGCCATAAGTTGTGACTGATTGGAATGCAGTTTTCTTCTTTCCTTGTAAGTCCATAGAGGAATAGAGTTGAGCAATAATGAGATCAACAAATGTGGTGAACAGTTACTTATAATGCCCCTTCTACCATTCAAAAAAGGTGTCCATCATCTGGGAACAATTTAAAATTTTGGGAAGCTCAAAAGACAAGCTGGCTGATTGGAAAGTGGAATGGAGAGAACAATAGAGTTCAACTTAATCGACGATCGACCGAGAGTAAGGGGGTTGGTTGTAAGTCTTTTGGGTGAAGGGACAAAGAATATATTGGACGAGACTGAATTGTCGAGCAAGTAAATTCAGATAGTATTGCTCGATTCCAGCCTTAGCATTCTTATCAGTTTCTATTGTGCCGCCATAAGGGAACTCCATGTAAGTGAGGTAACTTTCCCAAGCCCAAAGCATTAGTGAGGTCGATTGTTCATCATTTTCTTCAAAATCACCTGTGAACCAGGCTGGACTAAAATCTTTTAAGTAAAAAGGGGTAAATGTGCGATCAAACTTACCAGCATCAAGGGAAAAGAAAAGAGAGTCCATGTCTGTAGAAAATTATGGACTTTGGGGGAAAATGTTGCGATGACCACAAGAGGTATAGATGATATCAAAAGGAGAAGGAGAATGAACAAGAAAATAATAAAAATATTCATACAACCGCATTTGGAGAAGTCGTAATTGTTCGCCGCTATGAAATAAACCTTTGGTGGTTAGCTCGTACATGCCTCTATACATGTGGCTAAGCACAAAGGGCACAAGTGCTAATTTTCTACCTTCTACAAGTGCCTCGACTAATTGAATGTATTTGTTGGTGATTTGGAGAGCATTCATATAGAGTAGGAGGCAGAAAATCATAACAATAAGAAGACCATGTGTTCTTCATACTTGACTAGCCTTCATGTTTACATTAAGCAAGTATGAAATGGGAATAGGCCTTGCCGGCCTTGTTGCTGAAGTATCTTTTGTTATCATGAACAAAGCTTGAAAAAACTTCTCCACCAAAAGGAAGAAGCTGGATAAGGGCATAAACATCCAAATTGCTAGACTCATGGGGCCACATCCAAAGAAAAAGGTGTTTGTAGATGAATTCCAGAATGTTGATGCTACAGTGAGGAGATGGAGATCTAATGCATAATCATACAATGATAGTTTGATGCATTCATAGATGTCAATTTCTCTCTAAGAAAAACCTCATATTGCGTAGTGATACGGTCAAACCAATCACTCAATCATGGCAAGGGTTTCGTCTAAGACCATTAGATCTTTAGGGCATTGGAAGGATCGGGAATCGATTAGGAATAAATTAGTATTTTCTCACCAGGACAGTCGGAAAGAAATTATCCATTGGGTGAATCTCATTAACTTCAATTTCAGTAAAGAAGGCTAGGTGAAGGTAGTAATAAACATCGAGCGGCGATTTAAAGATGATCTCATTAGTGAAATTTTTGGAAAGATCTTCTAATGTATGTATTAGATCATCTTGCTAAAAAGTTGGAGAGATAGAGGATGAGCAAGCAACCATTGCTGGGATGAGATATTTAAGGTTTCAAAAATGAAGAAACAGTGAAGAAAGCTTGAGAAACTCAAAAACATGTGGAAATGGGGCTTATATCAGCCGAAATCTGGTGCATTAATTAGGGTGTAATCATGATCTTAAATGGTACAATGCTTATACACACGTCATCATGGGAATATCATGTGTTCAAAAAAGGAGAACCTGACCGTTATTCGAAATTGTCTCGATGATGGGTAGTAAATGCAGTGTCACCACGTGGCCTAAAGAACGACCACATTTATAAGAAGTCACACATCGCTTTCACCTTTTACCAAAGATGAAGTGGCATGGCAGACAATGTTGTATCCTATTTTTGTATGTTTTTATATGTTTCTGCGATAGCCAATCAAAAAGGGACACGTGGAATTTTACAAGAGTTATGTGATGTATTTGAGATCTGCGGTGATGTTTAAAGAGGATTTTGAGATGATGCAATTGGCAACTATTGAGTGATGCCATGTCATCCACAAAGCAAGGATGGCTACGTAGAACATAGTCAAGTCGATAAGGAAGCTTGAAGTGATTATAGGATAGATGGTAGGCTTATAAGGAGGGATCCAAATGATCAATAATGCTGAAGTGATTATAGTATCCGTCAGAACATGGGAAACATTCATATAAGTAGTTTAATACTATAAATAGTAAGGGAATTTAGTGGAAAAAGCACCTACCAATCAAACCAAATTGATTATCTTTCAATTACTTTATGCTCTTTAATACTACCTGTTATTTACATTTTTTTAATTAATTTATAGCAGTAATTAAATAGTTTTAATTTGAGTTCATGCATATTCATACTCTGGATACAATTCAAATATCAAGAAAATTATCCTTACAAAAAAGATAACATGAGAATTTTCAATTCTAGCACGCGCACACAAATCACTTACCGAAATTGAGAAAAAAAGGCGACAATAGTTTGACTCGCCGGGATGAATATAAACACTCCAGTGGACTACCCGAGTTTCATACATGTTTGGTACGTGTGAGACGTTGGATGGTCATTGTTGGGGAAAAATATGGTAAGTCCGAAGACTCGGTTATGGATTGAACCAACTCTACTGATACTGCCCGAGAACCTGAGGCAACAAGTCAGACCGAGACAATGTAAAGCTTAAACGAGACTAAGCTAGGATTGCCAGAAATGAATCCCGACCGAGACCTGAAGAGTCAAGAGCCATAGGCAAGATATATTAGACACATAAAATTGACTCGGTTAATGAGGCAGCAATGTCTAAAAGGGTCGGTTAATGCCTAAAATGCTAAAAGCCACCTGATCGACCATAAAACCGACCCACGTAAGGCCGGTTAGTGTCAGCTATTGGACTAAGGAAGGACATCAGCTATGAAACGACTCTGTTTTGTCCAACAGTAGGCAAAAAACCCTATCCTTGTAGCCAGCAGAGACTGATTTGTCAGTTAAGGCCGAGTCGAGTAAGGGAGAAATGGTGTAATCTTAAATACTGTTCTAAAGATCTCGTAGAAGGATTCTCGATCTCGACAATTTCGGGATCAGGAAGTATCTACAAACAGATGGCAATAAATCAAATCTCCAAGAAATCAGGGAGAGAATCCCCTCACGCCGGGACCTCTCACTCCTATAAAAGTAGGACTTTACAAGACTAAAGGTATGCAGAAAAACACCCATAAAAACCTTCTTCCTGGTCCCATTACTGACTTAAGCATCGAAGGTTCCCTAGCTCTAGCCAGGGTTCCCTTTGTATTGAATCATTGTGCAGGTGGGAAGTATAGGGAGAGGCACATCAAGTTTTTCACATCAACAATTTGGCACCGTTTGTGGGAAAAGATACAAAAAGTCATTTTTTACATTCTACTTAGGAGCTATAAACGTGTTTTAATGGCGAGAACTAGAAGAACAGTCCAAGAAGAACTGAATGAGGCACCGGGTGCAAGCATAGCCCATGGGGCTCAGAATCAACCCAACAACCGCCAAGGTTTCGCACTTTGCCCTGCGACCTCCGCTGTGACTGGTGCCCAACGGAACCGAGCTAATGGACAATTGGATCGGGAGGTCAAGGAGCTCAGAGCCGATATAAACCTTTTGAAACAAATGTTAGAGCAGATGGACCATTAGCAAATGCAGCAACTTCATCAGGGTTAGGCAACAAACGTTACGCAACAAGTTGTTGTAAGCCCTGTATCCTAGACTGTACTATTTCATAGACTTCCGCAGTCTTGCCGGTTGAATTTCGACAACCTTCGACCCTTAACCAATATTTACGTGCGACTCTGATTCGTATGCCGTCAACCCATATCGACTCAACCCAAGACCTTTACCATAGCGACCCCGCAGTCGTTGCGGTTCCGATGCCGCGACTTGCGCGTCGAGGCGATACCTTGGTCAAGAGATGTGGACCAACGTTCGCTGCGAAGAATATACCGTGCATTGTGAAACCTAAGAGAATCTCTACAAGGTGTCACATCAATCCCATCAATCCATCAATCCATCACATGTCAAGTAATGTCAAGTACATGTCAAGTACACATCACCTTTCACCCATTCCCAAGCAACTACAAAAGTCAAGAATCTCTTACAAGCCCATACCTCTCTTACACCAAAAGCCCTCAAAGTCAAAAAGTTCTTACACCACCCATGCTTTTCTTACACAAATCACCACAAAAGTCAAGATTTTCTTACACCCATCACTCACCACATCCATCACCCATCTCTCTCTCCCTTTACAACTCTCTCTCTCTCTTTCTCATTTTCAAACTCAAAAAAATCTAAGGAGAGAAATCCCATACGTATGAGAATTCTCCAAGACTCTCCCTCTCTTTCAAAACTTCAAGTATGGCCCACTTTCCTACCCCATGATCTCTCGTCCTAACCATTCATTCCCCATCTCCTCCATTGGAATCAAAGCTAAGGTGCTAAGGAACTCATAGGAGCAAGAAGATCGAACAGTGGGTGCTCCTCTAGATGTAAAAAATTTGATTTTCTATAGCCTAAGTGTTTTCTTTCTTTCATGAGGGAAGTGTAGGACCCACCAATCAATGGTGGAGATCCCACACAATCCCATGGTTGTGGCCTAATGGCCTACCTTATGCATGCATGATCCATGCATGGGGCCTTTCTCTATAGGCCCCATCATGGTAGTTTTATTTCATATCATATTATTTTTGGATCATCTAGACCTTATAACCATGGTGGGGATGGCATCCTCACAATGCATTTTAATTATAGGCCATGCATGTGCAAGATCCATGTTAAAAATGTAGATCTAGGTATGATGTGCGGGTGTGATTGATCTTGGGAGGGCTCAATAGTGGCGGAGCCCCTTTCCCTATGGTCGGATTATCCTTCTATCTCTCTTTTTTCTCATTTTATTTCCTGATGTGTGTGGCCCATTAATGTATTCCCTTTTTATTTAACTATGGGTGTTTAAAAATTATAAAAATTTTTAAGGGGGTGGCATACTTATGGTAGGACCCACCTACAAAATTTTGGGGCCAATGGACGCCTGTACACACCATGGTGATGGCGGGACCGGCCCATTATAATATGGTATCCAGATCAGTCCAATTTTCAGACAGATTGATTTATGTAAATGAATTAAAATATTTATAGATGTCCAAAAATTTTGAAACTTTTTAAGAGTGGGGTCCACTTATGTTAGAACCCACCTACCAAATTTCAGGGCCAATGAACCCTTATACACACTGTAGTGAGGTCCGGACTGGCTCACTACGTTGGGACGTCCAGGTCTATCCAATTTTTCTGGACAGTTTGTTTTATTTAAATTAATTAAAATACTTAGAGATATCTAAAAATTATAAAATTTTGTGGGGATGTGACGCACCTATGGAAGTATAACTCTGTGAAATTTCAGCCTCAAGTGACCCCGTTTGGGTATCCAAAAGAATAGGCCAAGATGGTTGGACTCCCAGATTTTTTTTTTGCTGTGCAGTCCAGCAATATGCCTTGATAAAAAAAAACCATATTTCAGAAATATTTCTTCTGATGGTGGGCCACCTTTTTGGGTTTCCTCTCATTGTATGCATGATGAGGGACCTTAGCCCTCAATTTTCAGAGTTTTAGAGGCCTTGGACCCACTCTAATGGAGTGCCCAAATTTAGTACAGCAAGATGTTATAATTATACTGGCCTTGGGCTGAAATTTTGAGGAGTGGGGCCCACCATATTATAAAGATCTTAGAGGAAATGATTTATACCTTTAGTTCCTTAAATGTTGGGCTTAATGAATGCACTTTTGAGGCCCACCACAATTAAATTTAATTGGGTCCATGAATGTAGCTAGTTGTTGTACTATTTAAGGCCCATAGAGTGGACCTATTTGATGTGTTCCAAGGCCCATGGGATTAGGCCCATTTGATGTAATTTAAGGCCCATAGAGTGGACCCATTTGATGTGTTCCAAGGTCCATGGGATTAGACCCATTTGATGTATTTTAAAGCCCATGGGATTAGGCCCATTTGATATGTATAAGGCCCATGGGTCGAGAATCATTTGATGCAATCTAAGGCCCACGGATTATGACCCATTGAAATGCACATAAGGCCCATTGGTGTGGCCCATTGATGTGGCCCATTTGATGAGTAAAAGGCCTATATGACATGGCCCATTTGATGTATTTAAGGCCCAATGGGGTGTACCTAAGGTTCATTGCAATGTGTGATCCCAACCTGGTTTACGTAATGTTATTCACTACGGGCTACACCTTAGGAGCAATGTTGGTTTGACGTCCACATTGTGAGTATAATATTGGTTAAATGTCCGCATTGCGACTCTCCCTAGGGCCCATTGTTAGGCCCATACTTATTGTATGCAAGCCGTCTAGGCCAGCTGCATTGTAAGGATAGGGCATTACTTTATAACATGCTTAGTATAACTCCATGACGCACAGTCCATTTGTATCGGTCCATTTGATCGGCCTGCTCGTATCGGCCATTTGATTGATTTAGCCCATATGATTGATTAGGCCCATCTTGATATATTTGTGGCCTATTGCTAAGGCCATATATGAGGCCCGTTGTTGAGGCCCACCTTGATGTGTATGAGGCCCGTTGTTGAGGCCCACCTTGATGTGTATGAGGCCTGTTGTTGAGGCTCACCTTGATGTGTATGAGGCCTGTTGTTGAGGCCCACCTTGATGTGTATGAGGCCCGTTATTGAGGCCCACCTTAAATGTGTATGAGGCCCATGTTGTAAGGCCCATTGTGATGTATGCAAGGCCCATGGGTCATGGCCCATTGCAATGTATGTAAGGCCCAATTGGTGCGGCCTATTCGATATATTTATGGGGTCCATGTCATTAGGCCCATCCTGTTGTATTGGTGACCAGTCTATTGAGGCTCACCCATGGTATATATTTGAGGCCCATGTGTAGGGCCCACCTATTGTGTATTTAAAGCCCATGGGTTGTGGCCATAGTGATGTATATTAGGCCTATGTGATGTAGCCCATACTGATGTGTATTAGACCCAGGTATGTGACTCACCTGTGAAGTATATTTGAGGCTCATTGTGATATATCTGAGGCCCATGGGTGCGACCCATCCAGATGTATTTGAGGCCTATGGACAAGGCCCATTGTGATATGTATTAGGCCTATGACCAGGGCCCACCTGTTTCGTATATTTAGCCCTTGTGTGAGGCCATGTGCCCATTATATATTTGATTCTATGTGGGCCATTCCTTGGGGGCAATGTTGGTTAAAAGTCCACATTGTCAACATCGGTTATTGATACCGTTTATGAGTATGTGACATCATAACATCATGATACATGTCCATTCGCATCATCTGCATGTTTGTTATGAGATGTGATTGACCATTGCATATGTCATTGGGCAAGATGATGTGAGACTCCCTAATAGGTGGAGATTATCTCACATGAGCATATGACATGCGCAGGATTGATGCATGATTGGATTGTATGACTCATGCATCTTGCATTGTGTTGTGATTACTATACGCCCTAGTGACATCAGGGCCGTAGCCTCCACAGGCATATCGTAGATGGCCAGACGGGACACCGAAAATCTGTTCGAGCATCGGGCCATCATAGATGGCCCTGGGTGAAAATTCCTAAACACCCTCTTGGTTTCAGAGGATGCTCCAACGTCTAGACCGAGTGGATAGATGAGCGTTGAGTGCTGATTACCAGATGGTTGCGCTCTCCACTGTGTCGTGGTCAGTTGGAAGGGGGTGCGGTCTTACTCGCCCGAGGGAGTAGGCATGGCTAGGCTGAGTTTGACCAGCTCGAGTAATGGGTCCGCTATCGGTGAGCCGGGTAGGTATTGGCAGACTACTGATGGGCAGATAGGGTGGTCTTTTTCACTTACCCAATTGTGTGCTTGATTGGGGCGACAGGTGGTGTGAAGTGTAATAGACCCCGGTGATTTTTCCAGAGAGGAACCGTACTGATATGAGGACTGACATGATATTATGACACCCCGTCACTGTTGTGCATGTGGGCGGGTGCACGTGGACGGACGCTGATGTGGGCAGGTGTGATGTGGGTGGGGCTGAGGCCTGGGCGAGCTACCACACTGAGCGAGCTACCAGCGGTTGGCAGGCTTCTGTGCCGACCGGCTACTGAGTCGGAGTTGCATACTCATTCATTCATCCATTCACTATCCACTCGGGTTGGTGGTGCACAACTAATTGTTGTGTATCTTCGTTATGGCAAGGATTTCAGTTGGGCGCGCGACTAACCTGAGATCAGGAGTTCACCACGTTGAGTCAGACTATCCAAATTTAGGTAAGGGACTGGTTTGGATAGAGGTTCCTTGTGGTGGACCCCGTAGCCTGTGATACTACGTACTATCATCCTGACATCACACTCCAGCATGGTCATTCCATTAGCACCATATACTGCATATTCCATTACATCTTCGGCGTGTGGCATTGTGGGTTGTTATGTTTCTGTATTCCTGTGACTTAGATGAGAGTGATGATATTTGTTAGCTCTTTCGAATTGTGTATTACATTATATCCTTATCATTTGACATTTGATTATCTATGACTCATCATTTGCATAGCTGTCCTATATTGCGTATTCTGATATTGATTAACTTATGGACTTGTTCATACTTCTGTTTATTCTGTTATCGCATGATTATAATCTTGTCAGTATTTTTGTTTACGCTGATAATTCCTTCTCTTATCAGTGTTTCTGCTTATTCAGTCATTGTATGGTTTATGGATTAATAGCTTTCCGGTATTGTATGATTATGATATTGTATTGAATACTTGACACTTATCTCGTGCACACACTTACACCACCCTCTAAGCTTTCTATAAGCTTATGCACGATAGATGCGTGCAGGTGATGTTAGGTTGCAACAGCATTGAGCTTGGAGCGTGCAGCTGTTTTCTGGAGCTTTGATTTTGACATATATATTTCCTTTTCAGTATTGTATTCAAATGATTATATTAGTGGATATGTGATGATGATGTTGCCTTTATGATTTGGGTAAACTTGTGGTTATGCTTATTACTAGTTAAATGTATAAAAAAAAATCCTCCTTGTAGGATCCCAGGATAAAAAATCTAGCATATGAATGCTAAGAGCCGAGAATGGGGTACTACGGAGGCTGTCGGCACCGGATTCGATGATCGGGATTCCTGTGAATCAGATTTTCGGGTTTGGGGCGTGACAGTTGCTGACCCTCAGCCCACCGTTTTGTAATCCCTTCCACAGCCGAGTCAACCCAATAGCCTGTTCAAGCCAGCGCCCGCTAATTCCACGACTGTCATCCTACCTCCCACTAATCTCCGACACGAGATAGATCAGAGGAGGCGCATGGCCTCCGTTTGAGGGTGTGGAAGAAAGTGACAAACCCTAAAAAGCTGACCTCCAGGACTTCAGGAAAGAAGTGTAGGAAGAGATTACAGACATGAAGCAGGGTCAGGATACACATCAAACGAGGCTTGAAACAAAGCCATCCCCCTTCATTAATAAAGTTGTGGAATCTCGATTACCAAAAATGTTTCATCTTCCACAGATTATGCCTTTCACTGGAAAAACTAACCCAACTGAACACATCGAATGCTTCCGAAAGTACATGAAATTACACGATGCTTCGGATGCCGTAATGTGCCAAACATTCTCTCTCACCTTAGCCGACGTAGCCCAACTTTAGTTCAAGTAGCTGAAACTAAAGTCTATTAGTTCATTCACAGAGCTCAGCGACGCTTTCCTCGCCAATTTCATTGGTGGAAAGAAGAAATTAAAGCCCCCTGTGCATCTAAACAACATAGTTCAAAAGGAGGGAGAGCTACTGAAAGACTACATCAAGCGCTTCAACTTTGAGTCACTCTAAGTTTGAAAATATTTAGAGGAAACAGCACTCAATTTACTCATGCAAGGCATTAGAGATAAGCCATTTCTAGCATCCCTAGATAAGAATCCACCAATGATTTTGGCCTAGTTTATGACTTGATCGGATAAGTACACGGATGTCGAGGAAATGCGAATCATGTGTGAGGTTGCTCAGAACACAAAAGTCCCGGCCAAACAGTCAGCCATAAAGGAAGTTGACTCAACTGGAGGAAAGAAGAGTATGGACGACCGAACGTGTGATGAGCACATGTAACATCCCAAAAATCGAGGGTCGAGAATAAACTCCACTCCTGAGTTTCAGAACATCACTTATGCAACATTTTCAATGATGGATAAATGTCTTCGGTAGTAGTACATAAAACTAGAAGTTGATTAAGCTAAAACAGCGTATCATACTCCAGAGACAGTTAAATTAGCAAGCGGAAGAATGTGATAGATATATAAAATACATGAACTATTGTAAATCTCCAGAGTGTGAACATGTTACCAAGTTAAATATATACATGTATACTCTAAAATGATCAAAAAGAATATACATGAGTGCTCTAAATATATAAAATGATAAGTGTCATGACGTCTCATCAACCTCCCTGAAATCCCGTTGATCAGAACACGGAGGAGAAATCCTCCTCATCATCATCTGAAACTAAAATAGGGACTGGTTGGTGTGTACAACACCGTCCCATAACGTGGGAGTGAGTGGCCAACTCAGTGGAATCATAGAGCAAAAGGTTAACATGTTATCAAATCAATCAAGCGATAATGATAAAGGAAGCAAATCAAACATTCCTAAATACTATAATTAATGCAAGAATGAAATGACATGATGGATGCCCTCGCCAACATACTCCCTCATGCGACACCATCTTACGTCCGTGACATGCTTTCTTCCCTCAGTGCTCCACATCTTCCAGGCACATGCAGTGCGATATTGTAACACCCCGGATTTTTTCTAACCTGGGGTTAGATGTCCTTAGGCAATGAGCCGACCATGACGCCTCGGTAACCTCTCAGAACCTAATTCCAAAGCCAAAGAAATCACTTAGAACCTAATTTTTTAGAATTTAACGTGAATTAGCCAGCGCTACACTAGATTTCCTGCAAAATTAGCACCAACCACTTTAAATACGATCTGTAAGACCCAAAACCTCTAGAATCGTTGACGTTACATTACCCTAAAATCTAGGATCAAACTCTAAACCCGTTTGCCCTCAGGAACCCTTTGAAACTTCGTATTGGATCTAGATCGCGCGTCGAGAGTCCGATATCCACAATCTTAGACCATTACGACCGCCTTGTTGGACTTGACAATTGTTTCGAAAATTAAGCCAACCGATGTTCTGAGGCTATTTCATTGAGCCTGGAGCCAGGAGTGTGAGAAAGAGTGAAATTCATACAAATTTAAATAGGATTTAAATAAATCTGGCACGTTTCACTTACGCGATCAGTATAAGCATTCAGACCGTCAGAATCTGACCCAAATATACCCTCGGATCAAGAAACATTTCTCACTCAGGTCAGTGTACTCAGAATTCTCGATCGAGTCTCCGTGACCGCTAAACTGAAACTGGACCACCACGTGCGATCTGGGAACTCTACTAGTCTGAAAAATTGTTGTGTGCTAGATCCAATATACATGAGCTTAAGTCCGACCGCGTTCGGCCAGGGGACCTCCCGAAATGCTCTTTTGGATCGAAACAGCCCCGATTTGGCTATAACCCAAGTATACTTTGTTCCCAAGTCTATTTAGGTTATGTTTTAGCCTATATAAGGGCTTTAAACCCTCTCACAACCCTCCCATACGAATTTACAACAAACCCTAGATAGAGAGAGAGAGAGAAAGTGAGAGAAAGTGAGAGGCTTATGGGAGAGATTTCCCTCCACTTGCACCAGCTTTTGCACATACCGAAGCAACGCGTTCAAATCACTTTCTCGGTGATTTCCAATGCACTCTTAGGTAAGAAAACCCTAACCACTTACTGATTTAGGGATTCCTTTGATTCAATAGCGAAGTAGCTTACGTATCTTATGCATTAGGTCGCCGTTACGCCGTTGACGAAGCGTATACGTTCAAATCGAATCGATACACGTCTAGGGAAAAAGGTGAGGATTTTAGACGCTTTGATTGAATGATTTCAAAGCTTTCAATGTCGTTTAATAGTAAATTATCGACGAGCACGCCGTTTGACATGTAGAACATACTGTCCGTTTTCCATTTGGACTGCGTATGGAAAATATGAGATTTAGGGTATTTTAGTCATTTGTAGGAAATACTGTTTACGTCCATATTTTGTTGAAATGTTTGCCATGGTTATTTGTCATGTTAGGATACTAGGAATGCGTGCATGATCTGTTTGGTGAAGAGATTCGCCCTAATGCGCACCTTGGCTCGACATACGCTATGTAGACTAAAGTGTGTAGACTAAGTGTTTGTATAAATGTTTGTATTAGTATGTATTGAGTAAATGGTGTTGTGAATTAGTTTTGAGATTGTATTCTCAATTAACATGCTGATGTATATGATTTCCACCACGTTGGCTATATGAACTGATTTCATTACGTATATGGAATGCATGTGTTAATTGACTTGCTTACGTAGTATGATATAACATGTGTCAACATGCTTGCATTGTTATATTCTTTTCTATTACTCACATACGCTTACTGATGTTGATATTCAAGTGTTTGGGGCTATACGTTAGTCCAGGCAGTCAGTAATGGATTGAATTCGTGGTTGGTTTCTATTTACCACGAAGGACGCGTCAATGAACGTAAGTCGTGTTTTGAGTTGGCGGCAATGGTTAGGCCACACGAAGTGTTTCATGCACTTCATGTTGCTCAGCTTGAGATGCGCTCGTACTAGTCGACCACGTCAAATAACCTGACTGGCCATTGTATGTTCACCCTATATGAGTCATAACTGCTTGAACCTAGGGTACTAACTTACCATTGAAAACCCTGTCAACCATGATACCTTGATCCATAAAGACTCATGAGCTGGGCATGGTGGTATAGGACACCGTGGTCGAGCTGTCGGCCTACGCTGGGGCCACAAACCTCCCCGTAGTGACCAGTGAGCAACCCAGACTCGTGATCAGATTATGGTGGTATGGGACACTATATTCTTGTTGTCGGCCAACACTGATCAGGTGACGAGCCCTTTGTAGTGACCTTGAACGTATTCTGAGTCTGCGAGAGGCGACGACCCTTCCATAGCGACGAGAGTACATTAGGCTTGTATTGATAAGGTGATGGGGGAGCGGTGCAACGAGTGCGAGCAACAGCCTTGACAGCCCTTGTAGCAACCTACAAATATAACATCGTATGAGATTACTAGGAGTGACGACCCTAGACAGGATTTGTGTTGGGATTGATATAAGGAAGGTACCTTAGTTTCCCAATCCTGCTGTATGAAAAGGACTAATAACAACCCGGTAATCATTATCCATATCGCATTGCATGTGCCTGGAAGATGTGGAGCACTGTGGGAAGAAAGCATGCCGCGGGCATAAGATGGTGTCATATGAGGGAGAATGTCGGTGAGGGCATCCATCATGTCATTTCATGCATGCATTAACAACAGTATCTAGGAATGTTTGATTGTTTACTTTATTATTATCGCGTGATTGATTTGATAACATGTTAATGTTTTCTCTATGATTCCACTGAGTTGATTACTCACTCCCACGTTACGGGATGATGTTCCGAACAGCCACCAGTCCCTATTTTAGTTTCAGATGATGGCGCTACTTGTGAGGTAGAGCCGGACTTGATGATGAGGAGGAGGATCCCTCCTTTATGCATGTTCTGATCGACAGGATTACAGGGAAGTTGATTAGACGCCTTGACACTTGTCATTTTATATTTTTGGAGCACTCATGTATATTCTTTTCTTTCCATTTTTGGAGTATACATGTATTTAATTAACCTGGTAACATGTTCACACTCTGGAGACTTACAATTACTTATGTATTTTATGTATTTATCACAGTCTTCCACTTGCTAATTTAACTGTCTCTGGAGTATGATATGCCGTTTTGGCTTAGTCTCAATCTTGTTTAATGTCATTCTATAGACAACATGCATTTATCATTATCTATGTTGCATAAGTGACATTCTGGAACTCGGAAGTTGGGTTTCTACCCAACCCCCAATTTTTAGGGTGTTACAGATGGTATCAGAGCATGATTTGGATTAAACCGGACCTGGGTTATTTCCACGCGACGTACGTTGTCGCCCCTTTGACTTAGGTGGGTGTGAGAAAAATCTAGAAACACTCGTAGGACTTCAGTTTCGCCAATAGGCGAAGTCTAATCAAATCAATCGTTTTGATCGAGTCCATAATGTATCTTTGGTTGCATGAAGCGACTTAAGTCGCCTCTAGGTCGTTAGTTGGCATGTTTGAGATGATCCCAGAAGAATTCCAAACCCAGAAATGCATGTTCTTAGGTCGTGGGGCAACCACAACCCTTGCACTCAATCTCAAGGCTTAAAAACCCTTTTTCATCCAATTCCTTCAGAATCTTTCCTTTCACCACCCCATTCTTTAAATTTTTCTAAGTCCTTTCATAATACACATAAATCCTAATGTGTGAAGGATAGTGAATCATACTTAAATAAAAATTTTACTATAAATAGTAAATATATGTAAGAATTATACTTTTAGACCTTCTGGTTATAAAATCTCTTATAATAAATGAGTTAGATGGATGGATTAGCCTCTCCTACCCCAAAATCATATGCTACATGATACATAAACTCATTTTGGTTTACAAATTGGCCCCGAAACACCCCAAACAGAGTCACGGGCATATCTAGGCTAAAAGACAATGAACCAGGGTGGGTCCCACATATATTTGGGGTCCCTAGGGCAGGGGGAACCCAGCCCCTATGGCCGGCGTCACCGGTTTACAAGTTCACCGGTGAGGACCTCGCCGGTTCGGCGAGGGCTCGCAGTACGGTGGGCCCCACTCGGGGTGTGCTTCAGGCCGACGCCCTTTTGTGGCTAGGGCACCCCTCCTACATGTGGGTCGCACCTTGAAACCCCCCAAATTCCCTACCTCCTTCACAATCCAAGCCCCCAAGCTCTCCTTTTCCCTTCTTGTTGTTGTCCTCCCTTTCAAAACCCACTTCAAGACGCCCCCAATCCCATTTTCGGTCACAACCGACACCAACCCATCATCCACAACTGTTGGCACTCCCTTTCCTCTCCATTTTCATCATTTGGAGCTCTCGCAACCTCCATTGAAGGCTGAAAATCATGTGGACCTCCATTCCATCTTATCTTGCTCTTTTCTCTTTGAAAATCCAGCCTTTAGGAACTTGATTCACCCCTTAACAGGGCTTAGATTCGATTCAGTCCATTAGGGCAGCCCTATCTCCCCATTTTCTTCATTTTCCATGGCCTTTATAGAAGCTGTTTTAGCTTTCTTTTCCCTTTCCACTGTCCTCTCTCTCATATCCCTTTTGTTTGAGCCTCAAACTCGTGGAAACCTACTTACCCATCTCATTTCTCTACTTTCTTCACTTGAGGAGTATTGAAACTACATGGCCGATAGAGCTCTAATGGGCAACAGAACTAGAAAGTAAGAAAGAAGGTAAGTCGGGACCGTGGTAGAAGTCCTTTGGTAGAATTAGGCATCTATGCTGTTGACCTGTAGATTGTTTGATTACCGTTTTAAGGATTTCTGTGTTTTGTTGTTGTTGCGTCTAGTGATGTCATAGGTAGAAAATGTGTTTGTGTTTAGTGGTTTGGGCTTAACATGGCCGCATGCGTTCCTTTCATAATTTATGTGGAACTTTATTCCATATATTGCGACAAATTTTGTTAAATGAAGTGCATGTCGTTTCGTTCGCTGTAAGGTATTGTCCCTAGCTTGAGTGTATCCTATAGTTTCCACTACCATGTTTTAAATTTCGGGATTAAGCCTGCAAAATTAATTTTTATCCCATCCCACCCTCCTACCAAGTATGTCACTCCCACTCCCGAAGTGGGATCAGCAATGTAGTTCCATTTAATACAACTTAATGCTACTGGCCATATAGGCCCTTGGCGTTTTGGACCTAGAGTTAGTACTCCTAGATTTGAAAGATCTGACGATATAGGAAAATCCAATTCCATTTAGACAATCTTGACCCTAAGCGATAGAACAATCCCCTGTAGTAGAAATGGTATGAAACCATTCAGTGTATAGGTTTAGGTTTTGGATTACAGCTAGTGAGTTACAGACTAGTCTATTAGTTACCTTAAGTAGTTTAAAGCCTGTATATGTTAAGGAATAGTAGGTTAGATTTGGTAGGAGTAGAACCTCATTCCTTCGATAGATCCCCTTAATACTTATAGACTTCTTTTATAACCCATAGGAAAGTTGTTTTAACTTAGAACCATTCACTCTCAGGGAAAACTTACAAATCCCTAAGATTGAACTTAGAATAAACCAGCACGCCCCTTAGAATTTCCCTTTGACTTGCCTTTCCCAAGGGCCTATTGCATTCGGGAATGCGGAGTAAAGGAACTGTATATATAAGCGAAGTATTCGCGGTTTGAATTGACTTCTCAATCCTGATAGTTGCCAATAAATCTAATGCTCTGATCAAGCAGAAGATCGGCATCGTCTAGGATTAAGAACTGATACGGTAAATTTTCTGTTCTGGGAAGAAAGTTTATGTATCTGGCTCAGACCCACTACACAACTTTTCTTCCGTGTTGGCCCGACCATCTACAACCAAAAGTTATTGATTTGCCTTTGGAAAATGTTGAGGACATATAGCCAGTAGAGATTAGACCTCTTTCCATCAACTCACATCCGTCCTTGAAATCAATCACAACACCCATCATTTCAGCTCCTTCTATAATCATAGGTACCAATGCCATAGAACGCATCACTAAAAAAGGAAGACCAATGTAGCGAGAGGTTGTTTCCCATTTTATGTCAAGGATAGCCCCTAAGTTGCACCTCGTTCCGATATACGGATCGATACATAGATTCTTGAACCTTAAGTAGAAATAAGTTTTAAGGGGGGTAGAACACTTTGAGTCCAATCTAGTTAGGTCATCCAATGCAACCGTTAGATCAGAGTGACGCAGCGAAAGTGTGGTTAGCCTCTTCCCCACTGGCCCAGGATCGAAAGAAGTTTATTTAGGTTGTACGTAAGGTTAGGTCATTAAATCAGATTTGAACCTTCCTTAGAATGTCAATGCGAAAGTCTCTCTAGGGACTCATTACCCTTAGCCAATTTTGGGGATGAAAATTTTTTTTAAGGGGGGTAGATTGTAACACCCCGGATTTTTGCTAACCTGGGGTTAGACATCCTTAGGCAATGGGCCAACCATGACGCCTCGGTAACCTCTCAGAACCCAATTCTAAAGCCAAAGAAATCACTTAGAACCTAATTCTTTAGAATTTAACGTGAATTAGCACCAACCACTTTAAATACGATCTGTAAGACCCAAAACCTCTAAAATCGTTGACACTATGTTACCCTAAAATCTAAGATCAAACTCTAAACCCGTTTGCCCTCAGGAACCCTTTGAAACTTCGTATTGGATGTAGACCGCGCGTCGAGAGTCTGATATCTATAATCTTAGACCATTACGACCGCCTTGTTGGACTTGAAAATCGTTTCAAAAATCAAGCCCAACCGATGTTCTGAGGCTATTTCATTGAGCCTGGAGCCGGGAGTGTGAGAAAGAGTGAAATTCATAAAAATTTAAGTAGGATTTAAATAAATCTGTCACGTTTCGCTTGCGCGATCAGTATAAGCATTCAGACCTTCAGAATCTGACCCAAATACACCCTCGGATCAGGAAACATTTCTCACTCAGGTTAGTGTACTCAAAATTCTTGATCGAGTCTCCGTGACCGCTGAACTGAAACTAGACCGCCACGTGCGATCTGGGAACTCTACTAGTCTGAAAACTTGATGTGTGGTAGATCCGATATACATGAGCTTAAGTCCGACCGCGTTCATCCAGGGGACCTTCCGAAACGCTCTTTTGGATCGAAACAGCCCCGATTTGGCTATAACCCAAGTATACTTTGTTCCCAAGTCTATTTAGGTTATGTTTTAGCCTATATAAGGGCTTTAAACCCTCTCACAACCCTCCCATCCGAATTTGCAACAAACCCTAGATAGAGAGAGAGAGAAAGCGAGTGAAAGTGAGAGACTTGTGGGAGAGATTTCCTTCCACTTGCACCAGCTTTTGCACATACCGAAGCAACGCGTTCAAATCACTTTCCCGGTGATTTCCAATGCACTCTTAGGTAAGAAAACCCTAACCACTTGCTGATTTAGGGATTCCTTTGATTCAATAGCAAAGTAGCTTACGTATCTTATGCATTAGGTCGCCGTTACACCGTTGATGAAGCGTATACGTTCAAATCGAATCGATACACGTCTAGAGAAAAAGGTGAGGATTTTAGACGCTTTGATTGAATGATTTTAAAGCTTTCAATGTCGTTTAATAGTAGATTATCGACGAGCACGCCGTTTGACATGTAGAACATGCTGTCCGTTTTCCATTTCGACTGCGTATGGAAAATATGAGATTTAGGGTATTTTAGTCATTTGTAGGAAATACTGTTTACGTCCATATTTTGCTGAAATGTTTTCCAAGGTTATTTGTCGTGTTAGGATACTAGGAATGCGTGCATGTTCTGTTTGGCGAAGAGATTCGCCCTAATGCGCACCTTGGCTCGACATACGCTATGTAGACTAAAGTGTGTAGACTAAGTGTTTGTATAAATGTTTGTATTAGTATGTATTGAGTAAATGGTGTTGTGAATTAGTTTTGAGATTGTATTCTCAATTAACATGCTGATGTATATGATTTCCACCACGTTGGCTATATGAACTGATTTCATTACGTATATGGAATGCATGTGTTAGTTGACTTGCTTACGTAGTATGATATAACATGTGTCAACATGCTTGCATTGTTATATTCTTTTCTGTTACTCACATATGCTTACTGATGTTGATATTCAAGTATTCGGGGCTATACGTTAGTCCAGGCAGTCGGTAATGGATTGAATTCGTTGTTGGCTTTTATTTGCCATGAAGGACGCGTCGATGAACGCGAGTCGTGTTTTGAGTTGGCGGCAGTGGTTAGGCCACACGAAGTGTTTCATGCACTTCATGTTGCTCAGCTTGAGATGTGCTCGTACTAGTCGAGCCGGTCAAATAACCCGACTGACTATTGTATGTTCACCCTGTATGAGTCATAACTGCTTGAACTTAGGGTACTGAACTTACCATTGAAAATCCTGTCAACCATGGTACCTTGATCCATAAAGACTCATGAGCCGGGCATGGTGGTATGGGACACCGTGGTCGAGCTGTCGGCCTACGCTGGGGCCACAAACCTCCCCATAGTGACCAGTGAGCAACCCAGACTCGTGAGCAGATTATAGTGGTATGGGACACTATATTCTTGCTGTCGGCCAACACTGATCAGGTGACGAGCCCTTTGTAGTGACCTTGAACGTATTCTGAGTCTGCGGGAGGCGACGACCCTTCCATAGCGATGAGAGTACATTAGGCCTGTATTGATAAGGTGATGGGGGAGCGGTGCAACGAGTGCGAGCAACAGCCTTGACCGCCCTGGTAGCGACCTACAAATATAACATCGTATGAGATTACTAGGAGTGACGACCCTAGACAGGATCTGTGTTGGGATTGATATAAGGAAGGTACCTTAGTTTCCCAATCCTGCTTTATGAAAAGGATTAATAACAACCCGGTAATCATTATTCATATCGCATTGCATGTGCCTAGAAGATGTGGAGCACTCTGGGAAGAAAGCATGCCGCAAGCGTAAGATGGTGCCGTATGAGGGAGAATGTCTGTGAGGGCATCCATCATGTCATTTCATACGTGCATTAACATCAGTATATAGGAATGTTTGATTGTTTGCTTTACTATTATCACGTGATTGATTTGATAACATGTTAATCTTTGCTCTATGATTCCACTGAGTTGATTACTCACTCCCACGTTACGGGATGGTGTTCCGAACACCCACCAGTCTCTATTTTAGTTTCAGATGATGGCGCTACTTGTGAGGCGGAGCCGGACTTGATGATGATGAGGAGGATCCTTCCTTTATGTGTGTTCTGATCGACGGGATTACAGGGAGGTTGATTAGACGCCTTGACACTTGTCATTTTATATTTTTGGAGCACTCGTGTATATTCTTTTCTTTCCATTTTTGGAGTATACATGTATTTAATTAACCTGGTAATATGTTCACACTTTGGAGACTTACAATTACTTATGTATTTTATGTATTTATCATAGTCTTCCGCTTGCTAATTTAACTGTCTCTGGAGTATGATATGCTGTTTTGGCTTAGTCTCAATCTTGTTTAATGTCATTCTACAGACAACATGCATTTATCATTATCTATGTTGCATAAGTGACATTCTGGAACTCGGGAGTTGGGTTTCTACCCAACCCCCAATTTTTGGGGTGTTACAGATATGAATATGATTACCGAGTTGTTATTAGTCCTTTTCATACAGCAGGATTGGAAAACTAGGGCACTTCCCTTATATCATTCCCAACAAGGATCCTTTCTAAGGTCGTCACTCCTCGTAGTCTCATACGATGATATATTTCTAGGTCACTGCAAGGGCTGTCAGGGCTGTTGCACGCACTCATTGCTCCACTCCCCCATCACCTTATCAATACAGGCCTAGTTGTACTCTTGTTACTACGGAAGGGTTGTTGCCTCATGTAGACTCAGAGTACTCTCGAGGTCACTACAAAGGGCTGTCAGGGCTGTTGCACGCACTCGTTGCTCCGTTCCCCCATCACCTTATCGGTGTAGGCTGACAGCTCGAATATAGTGTCTCATACCACCATAATCGGCTCACGAGTTGGGTTGCTCACTGGTCACTACGGGGACGTTTGTGGCCCCAGCGTAGGCCGACAGCTCGACCACGGTGTCCCATACCACCATGCCCGGCTCATGAGTCTTATTGGATCTAGGTACCACGGTTATCAGGGTTATACTGGTAAGTTCAGTACCCTAGGTTCAAGCAGTTATGACCAATACAAGGTGAACATACAATGGTCAGTCGGGTTACTTGACGAGCTTGACTAGTACGAGTGCACCTCAAGCTGAACGAGATGAAGTGCATAAACACCTCGTGTGGCCTAACCACTGCCGTCAACTAAAGCACGACTCGGGTTCGTCAACGCATCCTTCGTGGCGAATAGAATCCAACCATGAATTTAAATCTGTTACCGACTGCCTGGACTAGAGTATAGCCCCAAGCACATGTAATCCGAATCAGTCATCATATGAGATAGACAGAATTGAAATAACAAGTAATTTAAGCATGTTGGCAACATATTATAAGATACAACATAAGCAATTTAACCATACATAAGCATTTCATATATATAAGGTATCATTTCAACAACGTACATGGAGGACATCATACACATCGTTAACATAGTTGAGAATCCTATCTCAACACTAGTCTCCAATACCATTTACTAAGTACTTTCTCACGCAAGCATTTATACAAACACTTAGACTACACAACTCCAACGTACTTGACGTATGTTGATTTCAACATATAATATGACAGATCCTTATATCAAGGAGATGTCTAATACACAACAATCATGTTCTTACATTCAACACATATGGCAGGAATAAATCATATTGATTTAGGCATTTCAACAAACACTTAGACTACACTTAATAACATACATAGCGTATGTTGGCCGAAACATGTATTAGGGCGAATCCTTTCGCCAAATAGATCATACATCCATAACTAGCATATCTGCACGGCAAATACTCATGGCAATCATACCAACAAAATTTATATGTATACGGTATTTCCTACAAATACCTAAAATATTCTAAATCTCATATTCTTTGTACGTATTCGAAATAAAAAATAGACAGCATGTTCTACATATCAAACAGCACCCTTGTCAACAATCTATCATTAAACGGAATTGAAAGCTTTGAAAAATGACAACCTAAGTGTAACACCCTGAAAATCGGGGGTCGTGTATAAACCTGATTCCCGAGTTCCAGACCGTCACTTATGCAATAAAAATGATTATGATTCAATGTTGTCTGAGTTAAAGAATTCACATGAGTAAAATTATACCAAAACTGCAATTCATACTCCATATTCAGTGATAAAAGCAAGCGGAAGACTAAAGGATATATATATCACTGTATGGAAAACAAAACAGATCTCAACTGTCTCCAAAGTATGAATACATCTCTGAGTCTCATATACATGTAAACAAACAAAATCAAAATGTCAAAAAGAGTCCCACTGAGAAGTCCCGTCAATCCAGGCCACCTAAGCAAAGCCGTCGAGGTACAACATATATGAGAACTCGTCCTGGTCCTCATCATAGTCCGGCTCTACCTCCTGAATCGCTGCCTCACCTGCATCTAAGACAGAGTCTGGTGGGTGTTGCAAACACCATCCCATAACGTGGGAGTGAGTAGCTAACTCAGTGGAATAATAGAGCAAAGATTAGCATGTTCTCAAATCAATCATGCGATAATAGTAAAGCAGTAAATCAAACATTCCTAATACTGTTGTTAATGCAATATGACGTGACATGATGGATGCCCTCACCGACGATCTCCCTAATACGGCACCATCTTACGCCCGCGGCATGCTTTCTTCCCACAGTACTCCACATCTTCCAGACACATGCAATGTGATGGTGATATGATTACCGAGTTATTATTAGTCCATTCATACAGTAGGATTGGGAAACTAAGGTACTTCCCTTATATCAATCCCAACACAGATCCTTTCTAGGGTCGTCACTCCTAGTAATCTCATACGATTGTATATTTTGTAGGTCGCTGCAAGGGCTACAAGGGCTGTTGCTCGCACTCGTTGCACCGCTCCCCCATCACCTTATCAATACAGGCCTACTGTACTCTCATTGCTACGGAAGGGTCGTTACCTCCCGTAGACTCAGAATACACTCGCGGTCACTACAAAGGGCTCGTCGCCTGATCAGTGTAGGCCGACAGCAAGAATATAGTGTCCCATACCACCATAATTTGTTCACGAGTCATAGGTGCTCACTGGTCACTACGGGGAGGTTTGTGGCCCCATCGTAGGCCGACAGCTCGACCACGGTGTCCCATACCACCATGTCCGGCTCATGAGTCTTTATGGATCAAAGTACCATGATTAACAGGGTTTCCAATGGTAAGTTCAGTACCCTAGGTTCAAGCAGTTATGACTCATACAAGGTGAACATACAATGGCCAGTCGGATTACTTGACGGGCTCGACTAGTACGAGCGCATCTCAAGTTGAGCGACATGAAGTGCATAAAACACCTCATGTGGCCTAACCACTGCCGCCAAGTCCAAAACACGACTCACGTTCATCGACGCGTCGTTCGTGGCAAAGATTAGATAACCATGAATTTACTTAGTTACTGACTGCCTGGACTAGGTATAGTCCCAAACAGTTATGAATTCACATCAGCAATCATATGAGAGTAATGGAAATGAAATACAACAATGTGAGCATGTTAACACATGTTATAACATACAACTTAAGTAAATCATCCAACACATGCATTTCATACATATAATGAAATCATGCATATAGTCAACATGTAGGAAATCATTTACATCAGCATATTATTTGAGAATTCAATCTCAAACTAATTCATAACACCATTTAATTCAATATATACTAATACAAACATTTATACAAACACTTAGTCTACACACTTAAGTCTACATATAGTATGTCGACTCAAAGTGCGCATTTGGGCGAATCTCTTTGCCAAACTGATTATGCACGCATTCCTAATATCCTAATGCGACAAGAAGCCATGTCAATCATATCAGCAAAATGTGAAAGAAAACAGTATTTCCTACAAATGACTAAAATGCCCTAAATCTCATATTTTTCGTTTGCTTACGAAACAGGAAACGGACAGCATGTTGTACATGTCAAACGGCGTTGTCGTCGATAATCTACTATTAAACGACATTGAAAGCATTGAAAACAGTCAATCAAAGTGTCTAGAATCCGTACCTTTTATCCTGAAAGTGTATTGATTCGAACGGAGCGTATACGCTTCGTCTACGGCGAACAGGCAACCTATTTCACAAGATGTATAAGCTACCATGCTAAGGAACCGACGGAACTTTAAATCAGCAAGTGTTTGGGGTCTTTTCTTACCTAGAAATGCGACGAAATCGCCGGGAAAGTGATTGAGGTGCGTTGCTTAAGCACGTGCAACAGGTAGTGCAAGCAGCAGGAAATTCTCTCCCACTCTCTCTCACAATCTCTCACCTTTTCTCTCACACTAGCTAGGGTTTCTAGCAAATTCGGATGGGTGAGAGAAGTGAGGGTTTTAGGCCATTTTATAACATAAAATATGTCCAAAACAGGCTTGGGAACAATGTTTACTTGATGCCTAACCAAATCGGGGTTGTTTCGGTCCAAAAAGACAATTCTAGAGGTCCCCTGGCAGAATGCGAACGGACTTAAGCTCATGCATGTCGGATGTCGCTCACATCCCATTTTCAGACCAGTAGTGTTCGTAGATCGCACGTGGCAGTCCAGTTTCAATTCAACGGTCATCGTACGTAGATCAGGTCTACAAGTCTCATGATATGAAATAGAAATTTTTCCTGATCCAAGGGTGTAATTTGGCTGAATTCTGACGGTCAAAACGCTTAATAATAATGCGCCAAGTCGTGTGCCAGATTTGAATTTCAAATTCTCAATCTAGCCCTATTCTCACTCTCTTCACTCTAGGCTCAATGAAATATCCTCTGAATGTCGGTTGGACCTGATTTTTGAAATGATTGTCAAGTCCAGCTAGGCGGTTATAACGGTCTAAGATTGTAGGTATCAGACTTTCAACGCGCGGTCTACATCCAATACTAAGTTTCAAAGAGGTCCTGAGAACAAACCAGTTTCGAGTTTGATCCGAGGTTTTAGAGTATTATAGCGTCATTGGTTCTACTCGCTTTGGGTCTTGTAAAACGTATTTAAAGTGATCAGGGACTATTTTCCAACTACTCTAGCGTTGCGCTAGCTAACTTACACTTATTTTCCAAAGGAATTAATCCTACGTGATTTCTGGTCGAGTTGGTACTCGAGTCTAAGTACGGATTTTTTCAGGGCGTTACAATCTACCCCCCTTAATAAAAAAATTTCGTCCTCGAAATTTGTACCTTTTCGTACTCCTCGAGAAGCTGTGGGTAGTTCTTTCTGATCTCAGCTTCTCTCTCCCAGGTAGCCTCTTCCTCAGAGTGATGCGTCCACAATACCAACTGTCCTTGAAGTCCAATGCGCAAGCTCACAACATGTCCTCTAAGATCTGGTTCACCCGCTCTGTCTGTCCATCTGTCTGTGGGGGGAAGGCAGTACTGAATTTCAACTTCACACCCATAGCCTCCTGAATGCGAGTCCAGAAAATAGAAGTGAACCGCGTGTCTCTGTCCGACACGATCTCCAACGGAACTCCATGCAGACGCATGATCTCTCTGATATATAGTCTAGCCAGCTCGTCTGCAGAGTTCATGACTCTGATCGGTAGGAAGTGCACCGACTTCGTCAGACGGTCGACGATCACCCATATGGAATCATGTCCCTTCCTCGTCTTCGGCAACCCTGAAACGAAATCCATGGAAATGAAGTCCCACTTCCACTCGGCAATCGGCATAGGCTGAAGAAGTCCAGGTGGTCAGTGATGCTCTCCCTTCACCGGCTGGCAAGTAAGACAACGGGACACGAACTCTACTATGTGGGTCTTCATACCTTCCCACCAATAGGTCCTCTTCACGTCGCGATACATCTTCGTACTGCCTGGATGCATCGCGAGTCTGGTACAATGTGCAGCCTCGAGAATCGCTCGTCTCAAGTCAGGGATATCTGAGACGTAGAGGCGGCCACGATAACGTAAGTCACCATTCGTGCCAACTCGACACTCGGCGTTTGCATCATTACTGGCCTGCTCTCGAAGCTCAGTCAGATGCGCATCATCCCTCTACGTCTCGATGACCCGGTCATCGATCTGAGATCGCACCTGCACATGTGCGATGAACTCATACGGCTCCTCTACAGTGAGTTTCTGCTCAAAGTCTCGCAAAAACTCAACCATATCCCACTCAGCAACCATCAGCGGAGTTGCAAACTCTATTGGCTTATTGCGGCTCAACGTGTCAGCCACAAGGTTCGCCTTCCCAGGATGGTAAGAGACTTCGAACTTGAAGTCCTTCAAAGTCTCCATCCATCACCGCTGTCTCATATTCAAGTCTCGCTGCGTGAATATGTACTTGAGGCTCTTGTGGTCACAAAAGAGCTCGAAATCCTTTCCATAGAGGTAATGTCTCCAGAGTCTCAGTGCGAATATGACGGCTGCCAACTCAAGGTTGTGTGTAGGGTAATTCTCCTCGTGCTTCCTTAATTGTCTCGAGGCATAAGAAATTACCATGTCCTTCTGCATAAGGACACAACCCAGACCAACGCTAGACGCGTCAGTATATATAGTGTATCTAACCCCTTGCTCTAGCAATACTAGCACAAGGGTGGATGTAAGTCTGTCCTTCAACTCCTGAAAAGCTGACTCCGCCTTGTCATTCCAGGCGAACTTCACGTCCTTCCGTGTCAACTGAGATAAAGGTCTCGCGATCTTTGAGAAATCCCGAATGAAGTGTCGATAATAGCCAGCGAGACCCAAGAAACTCCTCACCTCAGTGACAGAACCAGGATGCTCCCAGTCCTGAACTGCAGCTACCTTCGCCAGGTCAACTGCCATCCCATCCTTGGACACCACGTGTCCCAGGAGCTTCACTTCCTGCTTCCAGAAGTCGCACTTCTTGTACTGTGTGAATAACTGATGCTATCTGAGTGTATCCAGGACCAAGCGCAAGTGCTCCTCATGCTCCTCTCAACTCCTGGAGTATACTAAAATGTCGTCAATGAACACAACGACGAATCGATAAAGGAAAGGCCGAAATACCCAGTTCATCAGATCCATGAACACGACTGGTGCGTTCGTGAGACCGAACGACATCACAAGGAACTCGTAGTGGCCAAAGCTGATCTTGAATGATGTCTTCTGCACGTCCTCATTCCCGATGCGCAACTGATGATATCCTGACTGAAGATCAATCTTCGAGAAGTACTGCGCTCCTCTCAACTGATCAAACAAGTCATTGATCCTGAATAAAAGGTACTTGTTCTTCACCGTGATCTGGTTCAGTCTGCGATAATCAATACACATTCGCATTGAACCATCCTTTTTCCTTACAAACAGGACTGGTGCTCCCCAAGGAGACACACTGGGTCGAATAAGGCCAAGCTCCAATAGACCATCAATCTGCGTCCTCAACTCCTCCATCTCACACGGTGCCATGCGATACGTCAGCAGTGAGACAGGCGCGGAACTAGGCACCAGATCGATAGTGAAATCAATCTCTCGTCAAGGCGGCAAACCAGGGATCTTCCTGAACAGATCCCCAAACTCACAAATGACTAGCGTATGCTCAAGCATCGGGGCATCAGCGTCCTGAAGTAAAGAAGCGTAGCTAAGTATGCGGAAGGGGAGATTTATCCGAACTGAAAATGTGAAAGGCGTGCCCTTTGGCTCGTACACCATCACCATACGAGTCTCACAGTGAATCTCGGCCCTCCCAGCAGTCAACCAGTCCATGTCAAGAATGACGTCGAGATAAACAAGAGAGGGGTCGACGATAAGATCAAGAGCCATCGTCCTGCCTCCCAGATCCACCAAGCAACCCTCACACATCAGGGTGGCATCAGAAAAATCTTCATGAGCTGAAAGGACTCGCACTCCATCCATACGAATGGTCGGCAGTCCAAGACGCCTGACTATGGAATGCGATATCAAAGAAAGTGTGGATCCAGTATCCACCATCACGAGAATAGGAATACCTCCGATGTGGGCAGTGACCTCAAAGGCCGAATACTGAGAAGTCTCTGTCTCGGCTGCCTCAGCTGTCAAGGCATGCACTCGCGCCTGTTGTGGTCGGTTCGGCCGTTGTGCCATGGGCTGTAGAGGCGGCCTGAACTGAGATACGGGAGGTCTAAAGGAAGGACGCGCAGGAGCCAACCATAAAGGCGGTGCTGATATAGCCTGTGGGCGTTTACGGTTGATCTTCTGCGGCTGCGAGAACCCACTGTCCCACATCCGAGTGAAACAACTTTGTGCCAAATGGCCCGATCTCCCACAATAAGTACATGATAAATCGGGGCACCGCATCAGAGGTACTGGCGCTGTAACCCTAGAAGGAGGGTCAACGCAAGGCCTCTTGCCAGCAAAGGGACTGTCCTGTAACTCTGGTCGTGGCCTAGGAGAATAGGGCCACGAGATCACGTAAGTCGATCCACATCCTGCTCTGCCGCATGGACATGTGAATCAGCTCTGCGTAGGAGGGAATGCTCACGCAACACATCTTCGACCGAATATCCGGTCGCAAACCCTCAAAAAAGCGCCGTATGTGCATCTGCTCATCAGCAAGTATAGTCGGGACATATCTGCCCAACTCAGTGAATCAATGCTCATATTCCGTGACAGTCATGCCTCCCTGTCTGAGGTGTAGAAACTCATTCTCCTGGTCATGCCTATATGTCTGTGGATAGTATTTCTTATGGAAGCGGAACTCGAACGCTGCCCAGGTCCAGATGTAATCAGCAGCAATGGTCTACAACACACTGTCCCACCATAAGCTGGCCTCCCACTCGAACAAGAACGTAGCCAACTCAACCTGCTCAGTCTCTGAGAAATGCAGCATCCGTAGTATCTTCGACACACGGTCGAGCCAATACTCGGCCTCTTCAGGTCTATGAGAACCCGTAAAAGTAGGAGGCCGTAAGCGCTGGAATCGCTCTAGTAAGCCCCGTGTGTCTGCGGCATTCCCCGCAGGGTAAGCAGGTGGTGCAGGATGAGCCATGCCCTCATCCTGAGCATATGTATCTGCATCCTCAGCTGGATGCCCCGGTGGTGCAGGTGGAGGCACACTCCCACCCTAGGCTAGAGCCCCCACTATAGTAGTCAGGAGCTGCTGCTGCTGCTGCATCATGGCCATCATCTGCTCAAATCTATCTGGAGGTGGAGCAGGCTGTGGCATATACTTCATCGAAGAAGACGCACGGTACTGCTCTCTGACGGGCGGTGTGAAAGGCTGTGGTCCAACTGTAGGACCAGTAGGAGGCTGAGACTCATGTGCTGTCTCAGGAATCGGGCCCACAGCAGGGTCCGTATGAGCACCAGACTGGAGGGGAACCTGATCCATAGGCTCACCCAATGTAAGCCGAGTTGTGCTCCGTGTAGCCTTAGCCGGCATTCCCTATATTCAAAATAGGGCGCAACCTTGTCAGTCTCAATAGCACAAACACACCGCAATCATTCACATAAAGAGTCAAAGGCATTCCATGCATTTCATTTAATCAAAATTGTCACAATACAAGGGATATCTCCTTACGGGCATCATGACAAGAAGTACATGGGAACTAAGACAGTTAAAACTACAACAGCAACATAGGTAAACGACTAGCCTTAACAGGCTTACACAACATAAAGCAGGAAACGACTAACTACTACCAACAACATCTAAAATCTCATCGCTAGTCTAAGTCTGGTGATGGAGGAGGAGCACCCTTATCCTGCAAGCAGCACAGGATCGCCTTCAAGGTGCGAGTCACCTTACCGAATTTTCTCTTCATAACGGCCTTGGTATCCTCGACCTCAGCCCGAAGTTCCTGAACTTTCTTTCGTAAGGCGACCTGGCTCTCCTCAATTCGGGCAATGTGAGCATCACTAGTAGCCTGAGAAGGAGGAGGGCTCTCATCAGTATCCTGAGCCTCCTCTTCTTCCTCTTCCTGGGCTTCTTCCTCTACTTCCGTCCCAGGTTCTCCTTCACTTAGATACTCTTCGTCATCAAAATTGCCCTCGCTATCCTCATCAAGCTGAGTCTCACGGTACTGAGACTCGATCTTCATCTTGACCATGGTAGACTCATCAATGTAGTGAATCAGAACTGGCAACTCCGGCCCAAGTCTGTAAGAAAACTCAAGCGCGATCTTGCATGTAAGCCAGCCAAAAGGAAGCGACTCAGACGTTCTTCTTGATTTCGCTATGAGGATAATCTGTCGTAACACGAAAGTGGCCATACACACATTTTCTCCCTGGGCCACCTGATACAAGAAATCAACCATAAGGCGCGTACATTCAATGCGATTTGTCGACCTGGGATACACGTTGAACATGCAAATGTAGTGCAGTAGGCACAAATCATCAGACATATGAGACGTCTTGAGGCTATTGTTAGGCTACCATGGAACCAGACTACCGCATAGGAACCTGGTACGGTGATCTCGCTCACGCCTACTCCTCAAATTCTTCGCACTGGGATGAACATCACCAAGGGACACGTTCAGAAGTCGCGCTATCAACCGAACATCGACCGTAGCCATCCGGTCTCTACCAAAGGGAATCTTGAACTGCAATGGCTCCAATGTAGGATTCTGGATACGAGCGTAGAAGGCATGAACGGTGCTCACATTAGCACAAGAATGGGCTTTAAAGAGCGGACCCCAATGTGCAGCTTCAATGCGCTCAAACAATAGGAATTCACAGAAGAGTCTCCCTTCCACATCCACCTCAAACAACACCTTGTGGTCAGTATAATCACCGTGAGGCATCTCTGCTAACAGCACTCGCCCAATTTGAGCATGGGGATCCAAATCCCGCTTTGTATGAAACTCTCGGGCTGTGCTTGGACTTATGGCGGTGCTTGAGCTAGCGGTGCCACCCCTCGGTCTTCTTGATTGCACAGAACGACTAGGCCCAGCCTCATCCACTGCGGTCTTTCTCTTTCCCATCAAAGAGAGGATGGTGGAGAAAGAGAAAAGACCCAAAATGGCTTCAACAATAGCCATGAAAAGTGAGGGAAATGGGGAGAAATGGATGCCCAAACAAATAGAAGGAAATCTAGGCATTGTAGAGGGATGCTTCAAGCTCCCTAGGGCTAGATTTTTAAAAAGAAAAGAGAAGAATAAAGGGGAATGGAGCTCCACCCGATTTCAGCCACAAATGGAGGTTGTAGGAGCTCCAACGGATGAGATTTGCAAGAGGAGTTGCAAACAGAAATAGAGGGATGGAATGGGTTCGGTTTCAGTAAGAAATGGAATTGGGAGGGATTTGGAGTCGCGGTTTGAGGAGGGGCAGCAAGAAAAATGTGAAAGGGAGCTTGGAAGGGGGCTGTTTGTGAAGGAGGTACCTCTTTTAGGGGTTTCTGATGGATGGACCGCACATGTGAGGGATGCCCTATGAAAAAAGGACCATGCGCCTGAAGTTCAATGCAAGTGGGGCCCACCGTACGGCGATGCATCCCTCTAGCCCTAGGGACCACATGAGTTGGGTGGGACCACATGGGTTGGTTCCCCCTGTCCTAGGGACCAATTCAGCCGGTGAGACCACATGGGTTAGGTCCCCCCTGCCCTAGGGACCTCAAATATGTATGGGCCCCACCCTAGTTCATTATAGATTGGCCTATGGAGGCCCAAAACTCCATTTGGGGCGTTCCAGGGCTAATCTATAAACCTGAATATATTTTCCTATCATGTAGCATATGATTTTGGGGTAGGAGGAGCTAATACATCCCTTTAGCCAATTGTTTACTACATATTACAAAATTAAAATGATAAAATGGCCAGTTTTCATGAAATTTTACTATTCACTGTAAAATTTTGTCAAAGTATGATTTTATATCATTTTCACATTAGGATCAATGCCTAACATGAAAATTCATAGAAATAATTGAACAATGGAGTGATGAGAGGAAGAATTTTCAAGACATTAGGTGAAACGGGGTTTTTAAGCCCTAGCGATTGAATGTAAGGGTTGTGGTTGCCCCACAGCCCAAGGATTCACATTTACGGGTTTAGAAATTTTTATAGAACATCTCAACCCACCTATTTACAACCTAGGAGCTACTTAGGTCGCTTCACGCGACCCTAGATGCGTTACGGACTCGATCAAACGATCGATATGAATAGACTTCGCCTATTGGCGAAACTGCGATCCTATAAGTGTTTCTAGACCTTTCTCGCACCCACCTAAGTCAAAGGAAGTGACAGCGTACGTCGCGTGACCATAACCCAAGCCCGGTATAATCTTATTCATACTTTGATACCAACTTGTAACACCCTGAAAATCGGGGGTCGTGTATAAACCCGATTCCCGAGTTCCAGACCGTCACTTATGCAACAAAAATGATTATGATTCAATGTTGTCTGAGTTAAAGCATTCACATGAGTAAAAGTATACCAAAACTGTAATTCATACTCCAGATTCAGTGAAAAAAGTAAGCGGAAGATTAAAGGATATATATATCACTGTATGGAAAACAAAACAGATCTCAACTGTCTCCAAAAGTATGAATACATCTCTGAGTCTCATATACATGTAAACAAACAGAATCAAAATGTCAAAAAGAGTCCCACTGAGAAGTCCCGCCAATCCAGGCCACCTAAGCAAAGCCGTCGAGGTACAGCATATATGAGAACTCGTCCTGGTCCTCATCATAGTCCGGCTCTGCCTCCTGAATCGTTGCCTCACCTGCATCTAAGACAGAGTCTGGTGGGTGTTGCAAACACCATCCCGTAACTGGGAGTGAGTACCTAACTCAGTGGAATAATAGAGAAAAGATTAGCATCTTCTCAAATCAATCATGCGATAATAGTAAAGCAGTAAATCAAACATTCCTAATACTGTTGTTAATGCAATATGACGTGACATGATGGATGCCCTCACCGACGATCTCCCTAATATGGCACCATCTTACGCCCGCGGCATGCTTTCTTCCCACAGTGCTCTACATCTTCCAGGCACATGCAATGTGATGGTGATATGATTACCGAGTTATTATTAGTCCATTCATACAGCAGGATTGGGAAACTAAGGTACTTCCCTTATATCAATCCCAACACAGATCCTTTCTAGGGTCGTCACTCCTAGTAATCTCATACGATTGTATATTTTGTAGGTCGCTGCAAGGGCTACAAGGGCTGTTGCTCGCACTCGTTGCACCGCTCCCCCATCACCTTATCAATACAGGCCTACTGTACTCTCATTGCTACGGAAGGGTCGTTACCTCCCGTAGACTCAGAATACACTCGCGGTCACTACAAAGGGCTCGTCGCCTGATCAGTGTAGGCCGACAGCAAGAATATAGTGTCTCATACCACCATAATCTGCTCACGAGTCATAGGTGCTCACTGGTCACTACGGGGAGGTTTGTGGCCCTAGCGTAGGCCGACAGCTTGACCACGGTGTCCCATACCACCATGCCTAGCTCATGAGTCTTTATGGATCAAAGTACCATGGTTAACAAGGTTTCTAATGGTAAGTTCAGTACCCTAGGTTCAAGTAGTTATGACTCATACAAGGTGAACATACAATGGCCAGTCGGGTTACTTGACGGGCTCGATTAGTACGAGTGCATCTCAAGCTGAGCGACATGAAGTGCATAAAACACCTCGTGTGGCCTAACCACTGCCGCCAACTCCAAAACACGACTCGCGTTCATCGACGCGTCGTTCGTGGCAAAGATAAGCCAACCACGAATTTACTCGGTTACCGACTGCCTGGACTAGGTATAGTTCCAAACAGTTATGAATCCACATTAGCAATCATATAAGAGTAATGAAAATGAAATACAACAATGTGAGCATGTTAACACATGTTATAACATACAACTTAAGTAAATCATCCAACACATGTATTTCATACATATAATAAAATCATGCATATAGCCAACATGTAGGAAATCATTTACATCAGCATATTATTTGAGAATTCAATCTCAAACTAATTCATAACACCATTTAATTCAATACATACTAATGCAAACATTTATACAAACACTTAGTCTACACACTTAAGTCTACATATAGTATGTCGACTCAAAGTGCGCATTTGGGCGAATCTCTTCGCCAAACTGATTATACACGAATTCCTAATATCCTAATGTGACAAGAAGCCTTGTCAATCATATCAGCAAAATGTGGATGAAAACAGTATTTCCTACAAATGACTAAAATGCCCTAAATCTCATATTTTTCGTCTGCTTACGAAACAGGAAACGGACAGCATGTTGTACATGTCAAATGGTGTTGCCGTCGATAATCTACTATTAAACGACATTGAAAGCGTTGAAAACAGTCAATCAAAGCGTCTAGAATCTGCACCTTTTATCCTAGAAGTGTATTGATTCGAACGGAGCGTATTCGCTTCGTCTACGGCGAACAGGCAACCTATTTCACAAGATGTATTAGCTACCATGCTAAGGAACCAACGGAACCTTAAGTCAGCAAGTGTTTGGGGACTTTTCTTACCTAGAAATGCAGCGAAATCGCCGGGAAAGTGATTGAGGTGCGTTGCTTAAGCACGTGCAACAGGTAGTGCAAGCAGCAGGAAATTCTCTACCACTCTCTCTCACAATCTCTCACCTTTTCTCTCACACTAGCTAGGGTTTCTAGCAAATTCAGATGGGTGAGAGAAATGAGGGTTTTAGGCCCTTTTATAACATAAAACATGTCCAAAACAGGCTTGGGAACAATGTTTACTTGATGCCTAACCAAATCGGGGCTGTTTCGGTCCAAAAAGACATTTCTGGAGGTCCCCTGGCAGAATGCGATCGGACTTAAGCTCATGCATGTCGGATGTCGCTCACATCCCATTTTCAGACCAGTAGTGTTTGTAGATCGCACGTGGCGGTTCAGTTTCAATTCAACGGTCATCGTACGTAGATCAGGTCTACAAGTCTCGTGATATGAAATAGAAATTTTTCCTGATCCAAGGGTGTAATTTGGCTGAATTCTGATGGTCAAAATGCTTAATAATAACGCGTCAAGTTGTGTGCCAGATTTGAATTTTAAATTCCAAATCTAGCCCTATTCTCACTCTCTTCACTCCAGGCTCAATGAAATAGCCTCTGAATGTCGGTTGGACCTGATTTTTGAAATGATTTTCAAGTCCAGCTAGGCGGTTATAACGGTCTAAGATTGTAGGTATCGGACTTTCGACGCGCGGTCTAGATCCAATACTAAGTTTCAAAGAGGTCTTGAGAACAAACCAGTTTAGAGTTTGATCCGAGGTTTTAAAGTATTATAGAGTCATTGGTTCTACTCGATTTGGGTTTTGTAGAACGTATTTAAAGTGATCAGGGACTATTTCCCAGCTACTCTAGCGTTACGCTAGCTAACTTACACTTATTTTCTAAAGGAATTAATCCTACGCGATTTCTGGTCGAGTCAGTACTCGAGTCCAAGTATGAATTTTTTCAGGGCGTTACAATTTACCCCCCTTAACAAATAATTTCATCCTCAAAATTTATACATTTTCGTACTCCTCGAGAAGCTGTGGGTAGTTCTTTCTGATCTCAGCTTCTCTCTCCTAGGTAGCCTCTTCCTCAGAGTGATGCGTCCACAATACCTTCACAAGGGGAATCACCTTGCTACGCAGTACCTGCTCCTTCCTTTCTAGGATACGCGTCGGTCGCAGGATATATGTAACATCCTCGCCTAACTGCACCTGCTCCCATCTGATGACATGGGAAGGATCAGAAACGTATTTCTTTAGCATAAAAACATGAAATATGTTGTGAACGCTCGCGAGAGGCATGGGTTAAGCCAAACGGTATGCCACTACTCCCACACGATCGAGGATCTGGAATGGACCAATGAATCGTGGTGCCAGCTTCCCCTTCTTCCCGAACCGAAGGACTCCCTTCATAGGGGAAACTCGTAAAAATACATGATCCCCAACCGTGAACTCTAGCGGCTGCCATCTCGTATCGGCATAACTCTTCTGTCTGCTCTGCGCTGTGAGAAGCCAGAGCAGACAGAAGAATACTTCTCTTATGTGTTTGAATATTTTCAAATCTTTCATGATTCCACAGGAAATTATTCATCTAGAAGCAATCATTTTTAAATATTTGATTTGTTAGCTAGTGTAGGCAGCCTTTATTGGGGAATGTAATGCATCATGAATGCCAAGAAGCTGGAGCTGGAGTATTCATGTATTTGAAGTGTTGCTTACATGGTTCAAGAGTATCTATGTTAACCTTTTTTCTTTGCAGAGAATTGGTTCCATTTCTAATTAATGTTTTTTAGAATCAAAAGGATGTTGCAAGAAATGAACTTATATAAGATCTTGGAAATGAACCTAGAAGATGTGGAAATGAACCTAGAAGATGAAGCATTTTAATGGTTATTCATTGACTTTTTTAGATCTTGGAAATGACCCAGAAGATGAAGCTAAGGAAGATGGTGCCAATGTTGATCCTGACTCATGAAGGGAGGGGAAGTGTGTCGTTCTATAAACATCTACAAGCCAAGTGAGTTTAGATTTCTTTTTTCATTGATTCAGTATCTCTTGGATTGCTTTATCTGGATTAGACTACAAAGTTTTCCTTTTTGACACAGTGTTAAAAGGTTAATCTATTGGTTAATGTAATTTAGCAATCAACAGTTTGTATTGTTTGGTGCAATGTGATTTTTGTATGGTCCATCATACCATCCATAACAAGACCACTAGATGCATGGTGTACAAATCTCATCTTCTTCATGTGTGCCACTTTATGGGATTGTTCAGTATACATGGAAGGCCAATGGAAGCTACTAACACCATCCTCATTATAAAATCCTAATAGTGAGTTGCCATCAGAGAAACTCTGACATGTTCAAAAACTCGAGAACTTAGATTCGATGTTCAGCCGAGTCTTAAAGTGATTAGATCTTACTGTACATTTGATAACATGTATACTTATATGTTGTTGGTTTTGATTATGCTAATTATCTATGATATATAAAAACAGATGGTGTTGAGAAAATAAAGCCACACTCAAAGGGCTGGGATCATCTGATTTAGCCCACCCTTTTGTGTAGTCATTGTGAGATGGCATGTAATAACCTCGTTACATGCCATGCCACCTAATTTTCATTTCCCTTAATTGAAACTTTTATTGTTCATTAATTCAAAAGGTCTCTCCATGGACATGGATTGTGTAATATTTTGAAAATCAGGGGTCGAGCATAAACTCCACTCCCGAGTTCTAGAACATCACTTATACAACATTTTCAATGATGGATGAATGTCGGCTGTATTAGTGCATAAAACATGAAGTGGATTAAGCCAAAACAACATATCATACTCCAGAGACAGTTAAATTTCGTAAGCGGAAGACTGTGATAAATATATAAAATGTATAATTTATTATAAGTCTCCAGAGTGTGAACATGTTACCAGGTTAACTATATACATGTATACTCCAAAAATGAACAAAAAAAATATACATGGGTATTTTTAAAGTGTAAGATAACAAGTGTAATGACATCTAATCAGTAACCCTGTAACCCCATCAATCAGAACCTGCATATAGGAGAAATCCTCCTCATCATCATAAAGTCCAGCTCTACTTGGCAAGAAATGTTATCATCTGAAACTAAAACAGGGACTGTTTGGTGTTGCAAACACCGTCTCGTAATGTGGGAGTGAATAGCTAACTCAGTGGAATAATAGAGTAACGATTAACATATTATCAAATCAGTCAAGCGGTAATGATAAAGCAGTACAATCAAACATTCCTAGCTACTCTTGCTAATGCAAGGATAAAATGCAATAATGATGCATGCCCTTGCTTACATACTCCCTCATGCGACACCATCTCACGTTCGCGGCATGCTTTCATCCCTCAGTGCTCCACATCTTCCAGGAACATGCAGTGCGATATGAACATGATTACCGAGTTGTTATTAATCCTTTTCATATAGCAGGATTGGGAAGCTAAAGTACCTCCCTTATATCATTTCCCAACAATGATCCAGCCTAGGGTTGTCAGTCTAGCATATCTCATACGAAGTGCAGTTCTAGGTCACTGCAAGGGTTGTCAGGGCTGTTACACGCACTCGTTACACCACTCCCCCATCACCTCATCAATACAGGCCTAGTTTGTACTCCTGTTGTTAGGGAAGGGTTGTCGCCTCCACGTAGACTCAGAGTACGCTCGAGGTCACTACAAAGGGCTGCCAGGGTTGTTACACACACTCGTTGCACCACTCCCTCATCACCTTATCAGTGTAGGCCGACAGCTCGAATATAGTGTTTCATACCACCATATTCGGCTCACGAGTTTGGGTTGTTCACTGGTCACTACGAGGAGGCTCGTGGCCCCAGCGTAGGCCGATAGTTCGACCACGGTGTCCCATTCCACCATACCCGACTCATGAGTCTTAGCGGATCAAGGTATTAAGGTTAACGGGATTTTCACTGGTAAGTTTGGTACTTTAGATTCAAGCAGTATCTTTCATACATAGTTAATATACATCGGGCTAATCGGGTTATTGACGAGTTTGACTAGTATGAGCACCCATTGAGTTGATCGACATGAAGTGCATAAGCACCTCGTGTGGCCTAACCACTATCAACAAGCAACGCACGGCTCGGGTTCGTCAAACATGTCGTACGTGGCGAATAGGTCTCTACCACGAACTCAAGGCGTATTACCAATTGCCTGGATTATTCAATAGCCCCAAACACATTCAACTACAACATAATGTCCTATGAGATAGTCAAAGAAGTAATGGATCAAGATTACAAATCATTCAATCATATGAACATGTTCTGAAGTGTATTGTAAACATGAATTCACACCCATTTAATTCATAATCAAGCAGACATCAAAATAAGTCATACATGGAGGAAATCATACATATCAATGATGTGGTTGAGAATCATATCTCAACCCGCATACAGGTACATCTTGCTAACTACTAACTCATTCAGACACTTTTACAAACACTTAGCCTACACATTGCATCATACATATTATGTGTTAATTTGCATACGTATTAGGGCAAATCCTTTCGTCAAAGGGTTGTCGCCCATACAACAATCATATATCCATGACAGGTTGTCATGGAGAGCATGAATACAAAGTCTATACTCATTCAGTCATTTTCATAAACACTTAGGCTACACATACTAAATACATATCGTATGTTGGTATATCATGTATTTGGGCTAAACCATTAGCATAGGAGTTGTTACACATACATCTAGCATACATAGACGACAGTTAATCATGGCAAACACACTTTCATATTTTATACGTGTACGGTATTTTCTACGAATACAGAGAATACACAAAATTCCATATTCTTTGTATTTAACTGAAATGAAAAATGGATAGCATGTTCTACATGTGAAATAGCATCCACGTCAGGAATCTATCATTATCCGACATTGAATGCTTTGAAAAATGACAACCTAAACGTCTAAAGTCCGCACCTTATGCCGTAGAAGCGAAAAGAAGTCGATGGAATCTCTAAGTCTTTGTCAACGTTGATATGACAACCTATAACACGAGGTAAGTCAGCTATTTCACTACTTGCAACTATCGAAACCCTAAAACAGATTAGGGTTAGGTTTTCTTACCTAGAAACGAAGTCAGAATCGCCAGAATAGCGATTAAATCGGATGGTTAAGCACGTGCAGCAGTAGGATAGAGTATCAGGGAGATCTTCCCACTTCTCCCACACTTTCTCTCTTTACTCTCTCTTCTCTCCTAGAATTTTCTCAAATTCGTATGGGAGGAATGAGAGAGGGTTTAAGGTCCTTATATAGGCCCAAAACTCACGGAAATAGACCCCAGGCCATGGTATACTTAGGTTATGTCCAAAGGGAGGTTGTTCCGATCCAACGGAGCACTTCTGGAGCTCCCTTTGCTAAATGCGGTCGGACTTAAGCTCATAAATATTGGATCTTGATCAAGTTAAGTTTTCAGTCCGATCGGGTTTCCAGATCGACCGTGGCGAACTTGTTTCAGTTCAGCGGTCATCGAAAGTCGATCAAAGCCACAAGTACTATGACATGTAAGGGCCACCTATCCTTATCCGAGGGTAAATTTAGGTCAAAATCTAATGGTCAGAATGCTTAGAAATAATGCACAAGCGATACGTCTCAGATTTCTTAAAATTATATTTAATTTCTTAAAAATCTTTATTTTCTCACACTCTTCACTCCGGACTCAAGGAAATCGTCCCAGAGCATTGTTTAGATGTGATTTTTGTGATGCTTGTCAAGTCCAACTACGCGGTCAATATCTTCTAAGTTTATCGCTATTGGACTTTCGACGTGCAGTCCAGGTCTAATACGGAGTTTCAAAATGCTCCCGAGAGCAACTGGGTTTAGAGTTGGATTCTAGATTTTAGCGTAACATAGCGTTAACAATTCTATAGGTTTTGGATCTTACAGATCATATTTAAAGTGGTTGGTGCTACTTTCGCAGGTAATTTAATGTAGCGCTAGTTAATTCACGTTAAATTTCTAAGAAATTTAGTTCTAAATGATTTCTTTGGCTTTGGAATTGAGTTTTAAGAGTGATACGGTTGACCCATTGCCTAAGGACGTCTAACTCCAGGTTGGCAAAAATTCAGGGTATTACAGATTGGCTGGAATCCTCTGTGGGTAGAGTGTCTAGTTTCTAGCAACGGTCTGGATCTAGAGTGTCTAGTTACCACCATATGTACAGTCTGGATCAATGAAAGTTAGGCTTACATGGCCCTCATCTATAAAGATTACTGGCTTTTTTCCCCTAACTTTATATGTTGAAGTAAATGACATGAATTAGTAGTGATTGTTTTTCTTTACATTGAATTCAACTATATTTTACCTGTATGTAAATAGTAAATAGTGAAATTCTTGGATTCTCTGTCATTTTTCTTACTGCAGAGATCTGCTAAGATGACAGAGCCTTCTAAGGTTATTCATGTCTGAAACGTTGGCCATGAAATATCTGAGGCATTTCAAACCATCTCTTTTTATTTTGAGCGTTGAAACTCTAATTGCAATTTGTCTTCACAGTTGTTGCCTTTACACCTATTTATATTTTTCAGAGTGATCTGCTTCAGCTGGTGCATCCTTTTAAAGTTGTCACTAAGCTTGATATGTTACGTGCCAAAGATCAGGTTTTCTTTCTGGGGTCCTGGTTGTTTGGAACTCTATAGTTATTACATGCATGCTTATGCTCCTAAACTTCCTACATTTAGTTGTTTGATCTATATCTGCCAATCTGTCAGCCTCTTCTCCAGATGCAAGACATGGCTTCTGTCGTCAATGCAACTGGTTTTAGGTACTTAGTCCCCAATGGACATAAATGTACTAGGTTTTTGTATAGGTGTTTCATTTGTATGTTGCTTGAGCCATTCTAGGTAACCAGTCCTAAATGGACCATAAAAAATAGATGGAAGATCTTTCAATCCAAATTTCAAGCTGGAGATATTTATTGAACTACCTAATGCAAGTGCTGGGATCCTAGCCTCTATTTGAACATGTATGATCATGGGAGTAATAGCCTCAACTGTCTACTACAATCTTAAGCTAAGGCATCCAACTCTAGATATGCCCTTCATAGACAACGACTTGGCTTTGCTTTTCCAACCGATGCCTATGCTTGGAATCAGTATTGGAGTCAATTTCAATGTGGTTTTTCCTTCATCCAGTTTGAAGCAGTATTGGAGTTATGACTCTAACTCTCATCTATTTCTTGCCTTTGAAACTTAACCAGTGGTGCAATGTTGTTTGGTGGAAATTCAGCCTTTGAAACTTGCCTCATTTTGTTACATTATTCAAATTGAGTGCATTTGCTTTGACCTGTTTATCTAGTTTTAGTTTATAGGCCACCGATCAAATGGTTAAGATTATTTTCATTAGTGATATCCATTTTAACTTTTTGTGCATCTTTCTATGAAAAGCTTTCGGTCCATTTCTTCCCCCATCTATCCATAAGACACTAGTCACCTGGCACTTGATCTTGCATATCCTCAAGATACTGGCATGACAACAACTCTCCTAAGATCTAGAATCTCACAATGCACTTCAATTGCTAAAGAAACAAATATTCAAAGCCTTTTTCACACTTTAAAACAATGGGTTTCCTTTAAATTTTCTCCAAGCTGACTACCGAAGGGAATTCTGTAAGCTAATGATGGTGAGCTCAAGATGAATCTTAGCCTTTCCATTTTCCTTTTTTTTGTATTTGACCTTCCTTTTTTTGGCAATGAATATATTATTTGTCTTTAGAATTTCATCAGAGCTTTTACTTATGCGGAAGATGAGAATTGCTCATCATGGAAGAATGCCTACGAAGATTTAAGGGAAAGCAGCTCAAATTAACTCTTCTTTGATGACTAATGCTACTCAAGAGCATAAGAGATGTAGATTCATTACACTCAATTCAGGTATGGTTTGCACCAATTCAAGAGACTATACATTAGGCATTCAATATATAAGACTGGAGTGAGACTGCTTACGCATTTAAATGTGTTGCAGGATGTTGTTTAAATTGCTTGTCTTAACAGGGGCACAAGTTGGGATGGATTGGACTTCTATCTTGAGAAAACACCATGATTTCAGGTAATTATTGTAGTGAAAAGTTAAAAAATTAAAAGAGAGATTTAAATGATCTTGATAATTCATTTTATTTAAATGAGTAAACCCGGATGTGTGTCGGAGCTATGCGAATGTTGATCGGGGATCCCTGAAAGGTGGAAACCACTGTTATGACCATGATGAAGCTGTCCATTTCCTATGAACAATATTGGTGTGGCCTGGCCATTTGCACAGGCCGTGTTTATGTATTTGCTCGAAATTAATGGAGCAGACCCGAATGTGTGTCGGAGCTATCTGGATGAGCGGGGGCCCCTGGAAGGTGGGAACCGCTGTTATGGTCATGATGAAGCTGTCCATTTTCTATGGACAGCATTGGAGGGGCCTGGCCATTTAGATAGGTCGTGTTTATATCTGTATTTACAGGTACCACACCCTTAACCTAAACCACACCCTAAACCTATGACCTACACCTATTCTCAATTCCCTAAAGCTATAACCTAAAATCTATAACCTAAGCCTAAACCTTAACCTATAACTATAACACCCCAAAAATCGAGGGTCGGGTAGAAACCCAACTCCCGAGTTTCAGAACGTTACTTATGCAACATAGACAATGATAAATGCATGTTGTCTGTAGAATGGCATTAAACAAGATTGAGACTAAGCCAAAACAACATATCATACTCCAAAGAGAGTTAAATTAGCAAGCGGAAGACTATGATAAATACATAAAATATATAATTGATTGTAAGTCTCCAGAGTGTGAACATGTTACCAGGTTAATTAAATACATGTATACTCCAAAAATGGAAAGAAAAGAATATACATGAGTGCTCCAAAAATATAAAATGACAAGTGTCAAGGCATCTACTCAACCTCCCTGTAATCCCGTCGATCAGAACACGCATAAAGGAGGGATCCTCCTCATCATCATCAAGTCCGGCTCCGTCTCACAGGCCACGCCATCATCTGCAATTACAAAAGGGTCTGGTGGTGTCCGGAACACCATCCCGTAACGTAGGAGTGAGTAATTAACTCAGTGGAATCATAGAGTAAAGATTAGCATGTTATCAAATCAATCACGCGTTAATAGTAAAGCAAACAATCAAACATTCCTAGCTTCTGTTGTTAATGCAAGCATGAAATGACATGATGGATGCCCTCACCGACATACTCCCTCATGCGGCACCATCTGCGTCTGCGGCATGCTTTCTTCCCGCAGTGCTCCACATCTTCCAAGCACATGCAATGCGATATGGATAATGATTACCGGGTTGTTATTAGTCCTTTTCATACAGTAGGATTGGGAAACTAAGGTACCTTCCTTATATCAATCCCAACACAGATCCTGTTTAGGGTCGTCACTCCTAGTAATCTCATACGATTTATATTTGTAGGTCGCTGCAAGGGCTGCCAGGGCTGTTGCTCGCACTCATTGCACCGCTCCCCCATCACCTTATCAATACAGGCCTAATGTACTCTCGTCGCTATGGAAGGGTTGTCACCTCCCGTAAACTCATAATACGCTCGCGGTCACTACAAAGGGCTCATCACCTCATCAGTGTAGGCCGACAGTAAGAATATAGTGTCCCATACCACCATAATCTGATCACGAGTCATAGGTGCTCACTGGTCACTACGGGGAGGTTTGTAGCCCCAGCGTAGGCCGACAGCTCGACCACGGTGTCCCATACCACCATGCCCGGCTCATGAGTCTTTATGGATCAAGGTACCTTGGTTAACAGGGTTTTCAATGGTAAGTTCAGTATCCTAGGTTCAAGTAGTTATGACTCCTACATGGTGAATATACAATGGCCAGTTGGGTTACTTGACGGGCTCGACTAGTACGAGCGCATCTCAAGCTGAGCGACATGAAGTTCATAAAACACTTCGCGTGGCCTAACCACTTCCGCCAACCCAAAACACGACTCACGTTCATCGACGCGTCCTTCATGGTAAATAGAAACCAACCATGAATTCGATCCATTAACGACTTCCTGGACTAGGTCATAGCCCCAAGCATTTGTGTATCAGCATCAGTAAGCATATGTGAGTAACAAAGAAAGAATATAAATAATACAAGTATGTTGACACATGTTATAGCATACGAAGTAAGCAAATCAACCAACACATGTATTCTATACATATAAGGAAATCAATTCATATAAAAAACATGTAGGAAATCATATACAACATCATGTGGATTGAGAATTCATTCTCAAAACTAATTTACAACACCATTTATTCAATACATACCAATACAAATATTTATACAAACACTTAGTCCACACACTTTAGTCTACATAGCGTATGTCGACCCCAAGTGCGCATTAGGGCGAATCTCTTCGCCAAACAGATTATACACGCATACATAATATCATAACACGATGAATTTACATGTCAAGCATTTCAGCAAAATACAGACGTATACAGTATTTTCTATAAATGCCTAAAATACCCTAAATCTCATATTTACCGTACGTTTACGAAACAGAAAACGGACAGCATGTTGTACATGTCAAACGGAGTTGCCGTCGATAATCTACTATTAAACGACATTGAAAGCTTTGAAACCAGTCAATCAAAGCATCTAAAATCCTCACCTTGTGTCGTAGAAGTGTATCGATTCGAATCGAACGTCAACGCTTCGTCAACGGCGTTATGGCGACCTAATGCATAAGATACATAAGCTATTTCGATATTTGAATCGAAAGAATCCCAAAACAGCAAGTAGTTAGAGTTTTTCTTACCTAGGAGTGCGTTGGAATCGCCGAGAAAGTAATTGGAGTGCGGTGCTTTGGCACATGCAAAAGCTGCAGCAAGTGGCGGGAATACTCTCCCACTACTCTCTCACAATCTCTCACTTTCTCTCTCTCTTTTCCTAGGGTTTCAAGAAAATTCGGATGGGAGGGTTGTGAGAGGGTTTAAAGCCCTTATATAGGCTAAAACTTCACCAAAACAGACTTGGGACAAAGGTATACTTGGGTTATAACCGAATCGGGACTGTTCTGATCCAAAAGAGTATTTCGGGAGGTCCCCTGGCCGAATGCGGTCAGACTTAAGTTCATGGATACTGGATCCTACTCACATCAAGTTTTTAGGCCGGTAGAGTTCGCAGATCGCACGTGGCGGTCTAATTTCAGTTCAGCGGTCATCGCACCTAAATCAGGTCTACAAATCTCATGATATGAAAGAGAAATTTTTCCTGATCCGAGGGTGTAGTTTGGCTGAATTCTGACGGTCAGAACGCTTAATAATAACGCGTCAAGTCACATGCCAGATTTGGATTAAAATTTCCAAATCTAACCCATTTCTCACTCTCTTCACTCCAGGCTCAATGAAATAGCCTTCGTACATCGGTTGGGCTTGATTTTCCAAACGATTGTCAAGTCCAGCCAAGCGGTCATAACGGTCTAAGATTGTAAATATCGGACTTTCAACGCGCGGTCTAGATCCAATACAAAGTTTTAAAGGGTTCCAGAGAACAAACCGGTTTAGAGTTTGATCCTGAATTTTAGGGTATTGTAGCGTCCTTGTTTCTACAAGTTTTGGGTCTTGCAGAACGTATTTAAAGTGTTCAAGGACAATTTCGCAGCTAATCCAACGTAGTGCTAGTTAACTTACGCTTAATTTCTAAAGGAATTAATCCTAGATGATTTCTTTGGCTTTGGAATTGGGTTCTGAGAGGTTACCAAGGTGTTACGGTTGACCCATTGCCTAAGGACGTCTAATCCCAAGTTGAAAAAAATTTAGAGTGTTACAATAACCCAACTTAAACCTAAACCTATTCTCAAATCCCAAAACCTATAACCTAAACCTAAACCTTAACCTATAACCCAACCTAAACCTATACTTATAACCTAAACCTATTCTCAAATCTGAAAACCCATAACCTAAACCTAAACTTAACCTATAACCCAACCTAAACCTATAGTTATAACCTAAACCTATTCTCAAATCCCAAAACCCATAACCTAAACCTAAACCTATAACCTATAACCTAAACCAAAACCCAAACCTGAACCCGAACTCGAATCCCTAAACCTTAACCTAAGCATATAACCTATAACCTATAACTTAAGCCTATACCTAAACCTAAAACCTAAACCTATAACTTAAACCTAAACCTATAACCTATAACCTAAACTTATAACCTTAACCCTATAACCCATAACCTATAACCTAAACTCAAATCCCTAAACCTTAACCTATAACCCAACCTAAACTTATACTTATAACCTAAACCTATTCTCAAATCCCAAAACCCATAACCTAAACCTAAACCTAAACCTAAACTTTAACCTATAACCTAAACCTATAGTTATAACCTAAACCTATTCTCAAATCCCAAAACCCATAACCTAAACCTAAACCTTAACCTAAACCTATAACCTATAACCTATAACCTATAACCGAAACCAAAACCTATAACCTAAACCCAAACCCAAACCTGAACCCAAACCCGAATCCCTAAACCTTAACCTAAACATATAACCTATAACCTATAACCTAAGCCTATACCTAAACCTAAAACCTAAACCTATAACTTAAACCTAAACCTATAACCTAAACCCTAACCTTAACCCTATAACCCATATCCTATAACCTAAACTCAAATCCCTAAACCTTAACCTATAACCCAACCTAAACCTATACTTATAACCTAAAACTATTCTCAAATTCCAAAACCTAAACCTAAAACCTAAATGTATTCTCAAATCCCTAAACCTAAACCTACACCTAATCCTAATCTCAACTCCCTAACCTAAACCTATAACCTAAACCTAGACCTTAACCTAAACATAAACCTATAGTTATAACCTATAATCTAAACCTAAACCTAAACCTATTCTCAAATCCCAAAACCTATAACCTTAACTTAACCTTTCCCTAAACCTATAACCTAAACTCAATTCCTTAAATCTAAACCTACAGCTAATCCTAATCTCAACTCCCTAACCTAAATCTAAACCTAAACTTGAAAACCCAAAATTAAACCCAATCCCAAACTTGAACCCAATTTCCTAAACCTGAACCATAACTCATTCTCAAATCCAAAAACCTATAACCAAAACCTAAACCAAAACCAAAACCTATAACCTAAACCCGAACCCATTCTCAAATCCCAAAACCTATAACCTAAACCAAAACCAAAACCTAAACCAAAACCAAAACCAAAACCTATAACCTAAACCCGAACCCATTCTCAAATCCCAAAACCTATAACCTAAACCGAAACCAAAACCTATAACCTAAACCCGAACCCATTCTCAAATCCCAAAACCTATAACCTAAAACCAAACCTAAACCTATAAGCTATAAGCTAAAACAAAACCTATAACCTAAACCAAAACCAAAACCTATAACCTAAACCCGAACCCATTCTCAAATCCCAAAACATATAACCTGTCCCTAAACCTTAACCTATAACCTAACATAAACCTATACTTATAACCTAAAACTATTCCCAAATCCTAAAACCTATAACCTAAGCCTAACCTTTTCCTAAACCTATAACCTAAACTCAATTCCATAAAGCTAAACCTACACCTAATCCTAATCTCAACTCCCTAACCTAAACCTAAACCTAAACTTGAAAACCCAAACTTAAACCCAATCCCGAACCTGAACCCAATTTCCTAAACCTAAACCATAACCCATTCTTAAATCAAAAAACCTATAACCTAAACCAAAACCAAAACCAAAACCTATAACCTAAACCCAAACCCATTCTCAAATCCCAAAACCTATAACCAAAACCTATAGCATAAACCTGAACCCATTCTCAAATCCAAAAACCTATAACCTAAACCCGAACCCATTCTTAAATCCCAAAACCTATAACCTAAACCAAAACTAAAACCTGTAACCTAACCCCGAACCCATTCTCAAATCCCAAAACCTATAACCTATCCCTAAACCTTAACCTATAACCTAACCTAAACCTATACTTATAACCTAAAACTATTCCCAAATCCCAAAACCTATAACGTAAACCAGACCTTTCCCTAAACTTATAACCTAAACTCAATTCCCTAAAGCTAAACCTACACCTATTCCTAATCTCAACTCCCTAACCTAAACCTAAACCTATACTTGAAAACCCAAACTTAAACCCAATCCCGAACCTAAACCCGATTTCATAAACCTAAACCATAACCCATTCTCAATTCCCTAAAGCTATAACCTATAACCTATAACCTAAACCTAAACCTATAACCTTTCCCTAAACCTTTAACCTAAACCTAAACTTAAAACCTAAATGTATTCTCAAATCCTTAAACCCAAACCTACACCTAATCCTAATCTCAACTCCTTAACCTAAACCTAAACTTGAAAATCCAAACCTAAACGCGATCCCGAGCTCGAACCCGATTTCCTAAACCTAAACCTTAACCTATAATCAAGTTCCCAAAAGCTATAACCTATAACCTAAACCTAAACCTATAACCTTAACCTAAACCAAAACCTATAACCTATAACCTATAACTTAAACTTAATTATAACCTATAGCCTAACCTTAACCTAAACCTATAACCTAAACCTAAACCAAAACTTATAATCATATGGTGAGACCATTTCTTTTGTGTCAATTTCATTCCTCTTTGAGTTTTTTTTTTTAATTCATTAAGAAAAAAATAGTTATACATGATGCACTTCTTTCACTTTGTCTTTCTTTTCCCTAATGGGCATTCTAATTTATGTATGACATGACTGTTTGTAGAATGATAGAATATACGAAGCTATTGAAATTTTAGGGTGAAGTCGAGCACATTTCTCTAATGAAGCCAAAGATTTGTATTTTTAACATTATTATAATTGTAATTATAATTGATTGAATGAATTGGATTGTAATTGATTGTAATTATAATTGATTGAATGAAGGATTGTAATTGTAATTGATTGAATGAAGGATTGTAATTTGATTGTAATTGAATGAATGAATGATTGTACAGGTGGTAATTGAATGAACAAATGATTATATATAATTTTTTAATGTATAAAATAGCTACAGATATTGACCGTAGCCATTAATCTGACAGGTGTAGCCTTTTCAATTTAGGCATATTGCTATGGTCTTTTAACTACAAATAATATCCGTAGCCATAAATCCGACAGGTGTGGCCTTTTCAATTTAGGCATATTGCTACAGACTTTTAGCTACAAATAATATTCGTAGCCATTAATCTGACAGGTGTAGCCTTTTCAGTTTAGGCATATTGCTACGGACTTTTAGCTACAAATAATATTCGTAGCTGTTTGAAGTTTTCACTACAGATATAATTGTTATAGATTATATTTGTAGCTATTACACCCTATAGCTACGGATTAAATCTATAGCCAAAGGTTTAAGACTTATTGTTAAGGCACCTATGGCCACGGTCAAGCTACGGACCAAAACCATAGCCATAGACCTATGGCTACGGTTTTGGTCCGTAGCCTTTGGTCAATTTTTTGATAGTGACAGCTAGTTGCCAATCAAGTCACCAGCGTGTATCAAACGCGAAAAGAACAACTGAAGGCGTATATGGAGAAAGCCAAAGAATTGATTGGTAACTTTCAGCTTTGTTTCGTCACTCAGATCCCTTGGACAGAGAATGCCAAAGCCGATCTATTAGCAAGACTAGCCTCTGCCAATGAAGACGACATACCTAGGTCTATTCCGATCAAGTATGTCGCTAAGCCAAGTATCAGTGAACCAGTTAGCTCGACCGTGCACACAATTAATTCGGAACCTACTTGATTCGACCTGATCGTCCGATATCTCGACAGTGGAGAATTGCCTAAAGATTGTGCCGAAGCTCGACAATTGAAGATCCAAGCCTCCCGCTACACCATACTTAACGGAACATTATATAAAAAGGGATACTACACTTCATTGCTACGGTGCTTAAACCCCAGCGAAGCCGATTATGTATTACGAGAAATCCACGAAGGGATCTGCGAAAACTGCTTGGGAGGATGATCTCTCGCATACAAGGCCTTACGTTAAGGATATTATTGGCCGACTATTCAGCACGACGCTTATAAGCTCATCTAGAGATGCGACAAGTGTCAAAGATTCGTGGCTATCCCGAGATAACCTCCTTAAAAACTAACTCCTATCACCGGTCCTTGGCCCTTTGCGCAATGGGAAATTGACATTATCGGGCCACTCCCTATGGGGAAAGGCCAGACCAAGTTGGCTATCATAGTGATGGACTATTTCATAAAGTTGGTCGAGGCAGAGCCATTGGCAAAGATAATCGAACAGAAGATCACGGATTTCGTATGGAAAAATATCGTCTGTTAGTTTAGGATACCTCGGACTATTATAATTGATAATGAGAAGCAGTTCGATAACAAAAGCTATCGAGATATGTGCGATAATCTTGGAATCAAAAATATTTATTCATCACCCTATCATCCTCAAACAAACAGGCAGGTTGAGGCGATTAACAAGATCATCAAGAAACATCTCCGAACCAAGCTCGATCAAGCCAAAGGTGCGTAGGCCAAAGAACTCCCAAAGATACTATGGGCATACCAAACCATGGCCCGAATCACTACGGGAGAAATTCCTTTCTCCTTGGCTTATGGCTCGAAAGCCGTCACCTAGTCGAGATCGGGTTTCCCTCATCCCAAGTTAGCACATTTAATGAAGAAGAGAATGAAGAACTCCTAGTCCTCGGACTCGATCTTGTGGATGAACAAAGGGAAAGAGCTCAGTTATGGATGGTGGCTCGTCAGCAACAAGTAGCTTGGTTCTACAATGCCTGAGTGAAGGTCAAGCATTTTTGAGTCGGGGACTTAGTCCTCCGAAAAACGTTCCCCAACACTAAGGAGGTTGGTGCGGGCACATTGGGACCGAATTGGGAAGGGCCCTATGTCGTCTCAAGTACCATCCGATCAGGAACATACCGGTTGGAAGACCTAACCAGGCGATTACTACCTGTAACACCTCAGATTTTTACCAACCTGGAGTTAGACGTCCTTAAGTAATGGGTCAACCATAACACCTAGGTAACTTCTCAAAACTCAATTCAAAAGCCAAAAAAATTATTTAGAACCTAATTCTTTAGAAATTTAATGTGTATTAACTAGCGTTAAACTAGATTACCTATGAAATTAGCACCAACCACTTTTAATATGATCTGTAAGACCCAAAACCTATAGAATCATTAACACTACATTACCATGAAATCTAGGATCCAACTCTAAACCCAGTTGCTCTTGGAAGTATTTTTGTAACGTCTCGAAAAATTCGTACAGAGACCCGAGTACCACCTTAGACAGAAATCACTTAGGATTAATTCCTTTAGAAATTAAGCGTAAGACAACTAGTACTATGTTAGATTAGCTGTGAAATTAGCACTGATCGCTTTAAATACGTTCTGCAAGACCCCAAACTTGTGGAATTGTTAACGCTATAACATCCTAAAACTTAGGATCAAACTCTAAACCCGTTTGCTCTCAGGAACCCTTTAAAACTTTGTATTGGATCTAGACCACGTGTCGAAAGTCCGATATCTACAATCTCAGACCATTATGACTGCTTAGTTGGACTTGACAAGCATTTTGAAAATCAAGCCCAACTGATGTTCTGAGGCTATTTCATTGAGCCTGGAGCAAGGAGTGTGAGAAAGAGTGAAATCCTTACAAATTAAACGTGATTTTAAAAAATATGGAACGTGACGCTTGTAGGTTAAGTATAAGCATTCAGACCGTCAGAATCTGACCCAAATACACCCTCGGATCAGGGAACATTTCCCACTCAGGTCAATGTACTTGGAATCCTCGATCGAGTCTCAGTGACTGCTGAACTGAAACTGGTCCGCCACATGCAATCTGGGAACACTATCAAACTGAAAACTTAATGTGATCAGGATCCAACATCCATGAGCTTAAGTCTGACCGCATTCAGTCAGGGGACCTCCAAAAATGCTCTTTTGGATCGAGAAAGACCCGATTTGGCTATAACCTAAGTATACCTTGGTTTAAAGTCTAAATAGGTGACTTTCTAACCTATTTAAAGACCTTAAACCCTCTCACATCTCTCCCATACGAATTTGCAAAAACCCTAGAAAAGAGAAGAGAGAAAAGAGAGAGATTGTGTGGAAGTTGTAAGGAAAGGTTCCTGTTATTCGATCCTGCTTCTACACGTACTTAATCACCGTGTCTAATCACTCCTCTAGTGATTCCGACTTCATTCTAGGTAAGAAAACCATAATCTCAACCTGTTTTAGGGATTCCATCGATACAAGTAGCGAAGTAGCTGACTTAACTTTTGAATTAGGTCATCATATCGACGTTGACGAAGCGTAGAGTTCTTATTCGATTCGATACGCTTCTACGGTGAAAGGTGAGGATTTTAAATGCTTAGGTTAACTGTTTTCAAAGCTTTCAATGTCGTTTAATAGTAGATTATCGACAAGAACACTGTTTGACATGTAGAACATGCTGTCTGTTTTCCATTTTGATTACATACGGAGAATATGAGATTTAGGGCATTTTAGGTATTTGTAGGAAATATTATATATGTCCATATTTTTCTAAAATGATTTCCATGTTTATTTGTCGTGTTATTATACAAGATATGCGTGTATGATCTGTTTGGCGAAGAGATTCGCCCTAACGCACACTTTGGGTCGACATACGCTATGTAAACAAATGTGTGTAGACTAAGTGTTTGTATAAAAGTATGTATTAGTAAGTATTGAGTAAATATTGTTGTAGATTAGTTTTGAGATTGGATTCTCAACTAATATGATGATGCACATGATTTCCTCCATGTTTTTTATATTGAATTGATTTCTTTATACATATGAAATACTCATGTTTGGTTGATTTGCTTATGTTGTATGTATAACATGTGGTAACATGTTTGGATTATTTGTGCTTCATTTCTATTACTCTCATATGATCCTTGATGTAGATTACAAGTGTTTGGGGCTATACTCTAGTCCAGGTAGTCGGTAATATATTTGAATTCGTGGTTGGCTTCTATTTTCCATGAAGGACGCGTCAACGAACCCGAGTCGTGCTTTGGATTGACGGCAGTGGTTAGGCCATACGAGGTGTTTTATGCACTTCATGTCATTCAGCTTGAGGTGCGCTCATACTAGTCTAGCTCGTCAAGCAACCCGACTGACCATTGTATGTTTACCTTGTACTGGTCATAACTGCTTGAACCTAGGGTACTGAACTTACCAGTGAAAACCCTGTTAACCATGGTACCTTGATCCATTAAGACTCATGAGCCGGGCATGGTGGTACAGGACACCGTGGTCGAGTTGTCCGCCTACGCTGGGGCCACAAACCTCCCCGTAGTGACCAGTGAGCATCTCAGACTCGTGAGCCGATTGTGGTGGTATGGGACACTACATTCGAGCTATCGGCCTACTCTGATTGGTGACGAGCCCTTTGCAGTGACCTCGAGCGTATTCTGAGTCTACGTGAGGCGACAACCCTTCCGTAGCAACAAGAGTACAACTAGGCCTGTATTAATAAGGTGATGGGGGAGCGGTGAACGAGTGCGAGCAACAGCCCTGGCAGCCCTTGCAGCGACCTAGAAATATACCATCATATGAGATTAATAGGAGTGACGACCCTAAACAGGATCTGTGTTGGGATTGATATAAGGGAAGTACCTTAGTTTCCCAATACTGCTATATGAAAGGACTAATAACAACTCGGTAATCATATCCATATCGCACTGCATGTGCCTGGAAGATGTGGAGCACTGAGGGAAGAAAGCATGTCGCGGACGTAAGATGGTGTCGCATGAGGGAGTATGTCGGTGAGGGCATCCATCATGTCATTTCATTCTTGCATTAACAACGGTATCTAGGAATGTCTGATTGTTTGCTTTACTAATTATCGCGTGATGGATTTGATAACATGTTAATCTTTACTCTATGATTCCACTGAGTTGATCACTCACTCCCACATTACGGGACGGTGCTTGTAACACCTACCAGACTCTGTCTTAGATGCAGGTTGTGAGGTGATTCAGGAGCAGGAGCCGGACTACTAGGAGGACCAGGACGAGTTCTCGTACATGCAGTTCTCTGACGGCTTCGCATAGGTGGCCTGGATCAGTGGGATTTTTTCTAGTTGGACTATCACGTAACCTTTGATTTTGGTTTATTATATGTATTTGTGACTCAGAGTTATATTCATACTTTGGAAACAGTTCGAGATTTTGTTATTTTACATACAGTGATATATATATCTTTCAGTCTTCCACTTGCATTTTATCACTGGATCTGGAGAATGAATTGCAGTTTTGGAATAATCTCACTCATGTTAATGCACTAACTCAGACAACATTGAATCATAAGCATATTTGTTGCATAAGTGATGGTTGGAACTCGGGAGTTGGGTTTCTACACGACCCCCGATTTTCAGGGCGTTACAATTTTGGAACTTCGTATAGGACCTGGACTGTACGTCGAAAGTCTGATTGCGATGACCTTAGACCATTATGACCGCCTAGTTGGACTTGACTATCACCTCAAAAATCAAGCCCAAACAATGTCCTGTGACCATTTCCTTGAGTCCGGAGTGAAGAGAGTGAGAAGGCAAAGATTTTTAGAAAATTAAATATGATTTTAAGTAATCTGAGTCGTGTCGCTTGCACGTTATTTCTAAGCATTCTGACCGTTAGATTTTGACCCAAATTCACCCTCGGGTCAGGATAGGTGGCCCATACATGTCAAAGTACTTGTGGCCCTGATCAAATTTCGGTGACCGTTGAATTGAAACTAGTCCACCACGGACGATCTGAAAATCCAATCGGACTGAAAACTTAACTTTCTTAAGATCTAATACTAGTGAGCTTAAGTCTGACTGCATTTGATAAGAGGACCCCCAGAAGTGATCCGTTGGATCAGAAAGAGCCCGATTTGGTTATAACCTAAGTATACCTTGACCTTAGGGCTATTTCCATTGATTTTAGGCTTATAAAAAGGCCTTAAACCCTCATTCCTAAATCTCATACGAATTTTCTAAACCCTAGCTAAGTTAAGAGAGAGAAAGGAGAGAGAAAGTAAGGGAGAACCTGTTGTTTCTCCGTGGGATTCTTTCCAGTTCTTCTACGTATTGATCCTGCGTATCTGAATCATTATTTCAACGATTCTGATTCCGTTCTCGGGTAAGTTAAGCAAACCCTAACTTGTTTTGGAACTTAGAATAGCTGTAGTGAAGTTATAGCTAACTTGTTTCATGCCTTAGGTAGCGTATCCACCGTTGACGAATACTTATCGTCTGAATCATCTCTATTTCGCATTTTCTGGTTTAAGGTGTGGACTATATACGTTTAGGTTATGGTTTTCAAGACTTTCAATGTTGGATAATGATTTATTCATGACGTGAATGCTATTACACATGCCAAATGCGCTAATTGTTTCGATTTACGTATATGTATAATCTATGTTATAAATAGAGTATTTCATGTATATGTTAGAATACCCGTATACATATGGAATTTACTGTTATGATTGCCATGATTCTTTGTCATTGATACATAAACGTTATATATGTGACGACTCCTTGATGAAAGGAATCGCCTTATTATGTTATATGGTCGACATACGTGATGTATGTTGAATAGTGTAGTCTAAGTGTTTGTATAAATGCTTGATTGAGCTAGTAGTTAGTAAAGTGTGATTTTTAAGGTTGTTGGGATATAAATCTCAATCACATTACCTGAGTGTATGATTTCCTCCATGGATTTATTAGCCTAAATTATTCACGTTAACTGTGTGTATGATTTCCTCCATGTACTGTATTTATGTTCAAGTTATATTTCATAAATGTTCATATGAATGTAGGATATGAATCATATGCCTGTTATTGAGCTTGTATGTGATTGGGGCTGTATTACAGTCCAGGTGTAACACCCTGAAAATCGAGGATCGTGTATAAACTCAACTCCCGAGTTCCAGACCGTCACTTATGCAACAAAAATGATTATGATTCAATGTTGTCTGATTTAAAGCATTCACATGAGTAAAAGTATACCAAAACTGCAATTCATACTTCAGATCCAGTGATAAAAGCAAGCGGAAGACTAAACAATATATATATCACTGTATGGAAAAACAAAGTAAATCTCATCTGTCTCCAAAGTATGACTACATCTCTGAGTCTCATATTGTAACACCCTGAAAATCGGGGGTCGTGTATAAACTCAACTCCCGAGTTCCAGACCGTCACTTATGCAACAAAAATGGTTATGATTCAATGTTGTCTGATTTAAAGCATTCACATGAGTAAAAGTATACCAAAACTGCAATTCATACTTCAGATCCAGTGATAAAAGCAAGCGGAAGACTAAACAATGTATATATCACTATATGGAAAAACAAAGTAACCTCATCTGTCTCCAAAGTATGACTACATCACTGAGTCTCATGTACATATACATAACAAAAGAATAATGTTCAAAAAAAAGAAGTCCCACTGATGTCCCCTCGATCCAGGTCGCCTACAGGAAGCCGTCATGATACTGCATATACGAGAACTCATCCTGGTCCTCGTCAGTCTCAGGCTCCACCTCCTGGATCTCGTCCTCACCTGCAACTACAACAGGGTCTGGTGGGTGTTGCAAACACCATCCCGTAACGTGGGAATGAGTGATCAACTCAATGGAATCATAGAGCAAAGATTAGCATGTTCACAATTCAATCACACGATAATAGTAAAGCAGTAAATCAGACAATCCTAATACTGTTATTAATGCAAGATGATATGACGTGATGTATGCCCTCAACGACGATCACCCTCATGCGGCAACATCTTACGACCGCGGCATGCCACACTCCCTAGAGTGCTCCACATCTTCCAGGCACATGCAATGCTATGGTGAAATGATTACCAAGTTGTTATTAGTCCATTCAAACAGCAGGATTGGGAAACTAAGGTACTTCCCTTGTATCAATCCCAACACAGATCCTGTCTAGGGTCGTCACTCCTAGTAATCTCATATGATGTATATTTCGTAGGTCACTGCAAGGGCTACCAGGGCTGTTGCTCGCACTCGTTGCACCGCTCCCCCATCACCTTATCAATACAGGCCTACTGTACTCTACTGCACGGAAGGGTCGTCGCCTCCCGTGGACTTAGAATACGCTCGCGGTCACTACAAAGGGCTCGTCGCCTGATCAGTGTAGGCCGACAGCTAGAATATAGTGTCCCATACCACCATAATCTGCTCACGAGTCAAGGTGCTCATTGGTCACTACGGGGAGGTTTGTGGCCCCAGCGTAGGCCGACAGCTCGACCACGGTGTCCCATACCACCATGCCCGGCTCATGAGTCTTCGTGGATCAAGGTACCACGGTTAATAGGGTTTACAATGGTAAGTTCAGTACCCTAGGTTCAAGCAGTTATGATACATACAAGGTGAACAAACATCGGCCAGTCGGGTTACTTGACGGGCTCGACTAGCGCGATCGCATCTCAAGTTGAACGACATGAAGTGCGTAAAACACTTCGCGTGGCCTAACCACTGCCGCCAACTCTCAACCCGAATCACGTTCATCGACGCGTCGTTCGTGGCTATGACCAGTCAGCCACGAATTCGCTCGGTTACCGACTGCCTGGACTAAGTGAAGTGTAACACCCTGAAAATCGGGGGTCGTGAATAAACTCAACTCCCGAGTTCCAGACCGTCACTTATGCAACAAAAATGGTTATGATTCGATGTTGTCTGATTTAAAGCATTCACATGAGTAAAAGTATACCAAAACTGCAATTCATACTCCAGATCCAGTGATAAAAGCAAGCGGAAGACTAAACAATATATATATCACTGTATGGAAAAAATAAAGTAATCTCAACTGTCTCCAAAGTATGACTACATCTCTGAGTCTCATATACATGTAAATAGACAAAAGAATAAGTTCAAAATAGTCCCACTGAAGTCCCCCTCGATCCAGGTCACCTACGGGAAGCCGTCGTGATACTGCATATACGAGAACTCATCCTGGTCCTCGTCAATCTCCGGCTCCACCTCCTGGATCTCGTCGTCACCTGCAACTACAACAGGGTCTGGTGGGTGTTGCAAACACCATCCCGTAACGTGGGAATGAGTGATCAACTCAGTGGAATCATAGAGCAAGGTTAGCATGTTCACAATTCAATCACGCGATAATAGTAAAGTAGTAAATCAGACAATCCTAATACTGTTGTTAATGCAAGATGATATGACATGATGTATGCCCTCACCGACGATCACCCTCATACGGCAACATCTTACGACCGCGGCATGCCACACTCCCTAGAGTGCTCCACATCTTCCAGGCACATGCAATGCTATGGTGATATGATTACCAAGTTGTTATTAGTCCATTCAAACAGCAGGATTGGGAAACTAAGGTACCTCCCTTGTATCAATCCCAACACGGATCCTGTCTAGGGTCGTCACTCCTAGTAATCTCATACGATGTACATTTCGTAGGTCACTGCAAGGGCTGCCAGGGCTGTTGCTCGCACTCGTTGCACCGCTCCCCCATCACCTTATCAATACAGGCCTACTGTACTCTACTGCACGGAAGGGTCGTCGCCTCCCGTGAACTCAGAATACGCTCGCGGTCACTACAAAGGGCTCGTCGCCTGATCAGTGTAGGCCGATAACTAGAATATAGTGTCCCATACCACCATAATCTGCTCACGAGTCTAGGTGCTCATTGGTCACTACGGGGAGGTTTGTGACCCCAGCGTAGGCCGACAGCTCGACCACGGTGTCCCATACCACCATGCCCGGCTCATGAGTCTTCGTGGATCAAGGTACCATGGTTAACAGGGTTTACAATGGTAAGTTCAGTACCCTAGGTTCAAGCAGTTATGATACATACAAGGTGAACAAACATCGGCTAGTCGGGTTACTTGACGGGCTCGACTAGCGCGATCGCATCTCGAATTGAACGACATGAAGTGCGTAAAACACTTCGCGTGGCCTAACCACTGCCGCCAACTCTCAACACGAATCACGGTCATCGACGCGTCGTTCGTGGCTATGACCAGTCAGCCACGAATTCGCTCGGTTACCGACTGCCTGGACTAGGTCAAGTCCCACACATCTATGGAATTTCATTAACATTATATACCAAGGTATTGGAATTGAAATACATCATGTGAGCATGTTAGCACATGTTATAACATTCAACTTAAGCAAATCTTCAATGCATACTTCCCATGCATATTCAACTTAAGCAAATCCTCAAGCACATACATTCCATGCATGTAATGAAATCATGCATTTTGTCAACATGTAGAAAATCATTTAGTGTAACACCCTGAAAATCGGGGGTCGTGTATAAACTCAACTCCCGAGTTCCAGACCGTCACTTATGTAAGACCCGTATCCTAATCCGCACTGTTCCGTTGATTCCCGTGACCCTTCTCGTCAGATTCCGGCAATCCGCGACTTATGGTTGACGTTGCGCACAACCGTAAGTCGTATCCTATTCATTTGAGCCGGCTTAATCCAAGACTTGTATCGTTGCGACCGCACCGTCGCCGCGGTTCCAACGCCGCAACTCACGCACCGATCCGATACCCAGACGATGAGATACGGACCCACGTTCAGTTCGAGCAAAAACACCGCGCGTTGCAAATCCCAAGGAATCTCTACAATATGTCCCATCAATCCCATCAATCACCCATCAATCACCTCTCATGTCAAGTACACACACACCCATGCTTCCTTTCTCCACAAGTCAAGCAACCACCCAAGTCAACTAACACATCACCTCACCCATCACTCACCTCACCCATCACTCACCTCACCCATCACTCACCTCACATCACTCCATCTCTCATTAATCACACCTCTCTCTCTCATTTCTCAACACTTCAACCCAAGCAAGGGAGAGCCCCAACGTCCAAGCCTCCCCATGGAGAGAAGTGCATATGTGAGGCCCACTTTCCACTCCCAAATCTTCCATCCTAGCCATCTAATTCCCATCTCCACCATCTAAGTAAAGCTCTAGGAGACCGGCTATCCAACGGACCAAGAAGATCTAGAGGTGGGTGCTTCTATAAGGTAGATTTATGTGTTTTTATGGTGGACCAAGTGAGGCCCACCGATCAATGGTGTGGATCTCACTTGGGACCTTTATTTGTGGCCGATGGACCACTTAGATCATCATGATCGTTCCATGATGGGGCCATTCTCCATGGACCCCATCATGATGTTTACTTCATTTCAAAAAGGTCATCTAGACCGTCCATAACGGTGGAGAATGGATCTCCACCGTTGATTTACATTTTTGATGGTCCTTCGTTCAAAGGGGTCCGTTGTTGTATGATTTCATGTAAGGGAGGGCCCATAATGACGGGGACCCTCCATCATAAGCCGTGACCCACTCTCCATGTCTCTCTCTCTCTATTTTATTTTTTATTTTTAATTTATTTTATTTTATTTATTACAAAAGAATGGGGTGGCCCACTTGAATAGATCCCATCTTGATGCATTTATTTTATCCAAGTGGGGCCCACCTTTCACACCATTTCCATGCCGCCCATCAGGTGGTGGCCCACTTCATCAGGGCCTGCCATATATATATAAAAAAATATATATAAATTTATTTAACCGTCCAGCGTCCCAGACGCTGGACGCTGTGAAGAAAAGAAAAAGAGAGAGAAAAAGGGAAGAAGGAAAGAAGAAAAGAAAAAAAAATGGGGTGGCCTCCTTGCATAGGCCCCACCCTGATGTTTTAGTCCGATCCAAGCCGTCCATCCTCTTGTCCATATAGCTTTAACCGTCAAATAAAAGAATGGGACTGATCTGAATGTCATGTGGGTCATAGCAAGGGAAACATTGGCCGTTACCGTTGGATAATTTTCTGGTATTTCTATGCTACCAAAAAAATTGAACTTCGGACTCATTTCAATTGTTACGGGCCCCTGAAACCAATGGACGGGGTGGATCTGTTGGAAGTGGGCCCCAAATGCCAAAAACCCCAAAAATAAGGGATTCCATTTTTTCTTAAAAAAATTTGCAAAGAGGCTAAGCCTCTGACGTGCAGCAGGAGCTGCAGCAGGCGGGCGCGGGCTGACGTGCAGCCACCCACGGCTGCTGCCGTGGGCCCCACCATGATGTATATGTGAATCCACGCCGTTCATAAGGTGGTCCCCTCCTCAGGTGGGCCCTCCTCCTAGTTTCAACCAAATCCAACGCTCGGGTGGCCCACATCATATGAAACTGTGTGAATTGAGTGTCTACCATTGGACTCTTTTGTGGGCCACAGAAGTTTTGAATAAAGGTGAAATTTGTGTCTTCCTTTCTCTCAGGAACGTGTGACCTGGTCAACTGGTTGGATGAAAAATATATGCTATGGTGGGCCCCACATGGGACCCACAGAGAAGTGGTGTTTGCAATCCACCGTCCGTACGGACGGTGGAGCCCACTGTACATATGTGTAGGCGTGCGTGGGTGTGTACGCATGTGTGTGCATGTGTGTATGCATGTGTGAGTGCACATGTGCGTGTGCATGTAGGTGTGTGTATATACAATATTATATATATTTCCTATAATATGGTGTATATATATATATATACATATATATACTTACCTATGTATATATATTGTATATGTATTATATAGTATATTAAAATTTTGGTGGGCCTTCATGTGACCCCTGCCACGATGCATATGTTGCATCTAAACCGTCCATTTATTCGTTTTTATAAAATTATTTTATGGCATGGGCCAAAATGAGACAGATCTATGGTTCAAATGGGCCACCATGACACGTGTATAGGGCCCTTTATTGATTTAACCTTGGCCATTTATTGAGGCCTACCTTGGTATATATATGAGGACTAAATGGTCACCCATTTGGTACATATAAGGGCTACGGGATTAAGCTCACCTGGCATTATAATGCCCATGGGTTTGGGCCCATTTGACATATGCAATACCCATGGGATCCGGCCCACCTACTCTATATAAAGCCCCTGGGAACAAGCCCATTTGATGTGTATGGGGCACAAAGGGAGTAGCCTAGTTGATATATTTGTGTGCATAGGCCCATCTAGCATGTTTAAAGCCCAAGTTGTGAGACCACTTTAATATACTTCAAGGCCCATGGATCGTGGACCATTGCAATGTACATAAGGCTCATTAGTGAGGCCCATTAATGCAAACCACTTAGTGAATGTGAGGCCCATATAATACGACCCATTTGAATATACCTAAGGCCCAGGAATCAACGCCTAATGGATGTCCTTAGGGTCCATTGCAATGTACGTTTCTCATGGTTCGTGAAATGATATTTATGGCAAACCGTGCCTGGGAAACAATGTTGGTTTGACGTCCACATTGTATGTACGATGTTGGTTAAATGTCCGCATTGTAATTCTCTTTAGGGCCCATTGATAGGTCTATACCTGTTACTATTCATTGCCTAATAACATGTTTAGAATAATCTCACGACTCATGCCCATACGCATCATATGTATGCTTGATATGAGTAATGACTGATCATAGCATACGCCATTGGACAGACCATCTATGGGGCTCGTTAGGTGACTGAGCACCCCACATGATCGCGCAGTACGCGCTGGATTGCTGCATGTTCTGACAGCGTGATTCATGCATCTCGCATACGTATGACTTGATCACTGCACGCCCTAGCGACATCAGGGCCATGGCTCCACAGGTACATCGTGGATGGCCGTATGGGATACCGGAAATGCATATTCTAGCACTGTGGGCACTTAGGATGTCCTTGGGTGAGAGTCCCAGAACCTTTTTGGTACCAGGAGATGCTCCAACGTCTAGACCGAGTGGATACACGAGCGCCCGAGTGCCAAATACCAGTAGGCCGCGTCTCCCACTGTGTCGTGGTCGGTTGGAAGGGGGTGTGGCCTTATCCGCCTGAGTGAGAGGGCTATAAGCTAGGCTGAGTTTGACTAGCTCGCAAATGAGTCCGCTATCGACGAGCCGGGTAGGTATTGGCATACTACTGGTCAGGCGGATAGTGAGGTCTTATCCGCTTGCTTGACTGTGCAGCTAGGGAGGTGGCAGTCTCTGCATGTGTATTGGACCCCGGTGATATCCAGAGAGGAACTGTACTGGTATACGCATGTGAGGAATACCGACTTGCTTGGATTGCATTTCGCATATGACATTTGGCTATGTAGGCCTTGCATCGCATCGGTGTGGCCGATGACATTCATATCTTGCATCATGCCTTGCATTACACAGCCTTGGTATAATCATGGACTTACCGCATGCTTCCGCATTGTTCTGACATTGTACACTTGGCGTTTGCCTTACGCACACACTTGCACCATCCTCTAAGCTTTTGAAAGCTTATGCACGATAGTTGCGTGCAGGTAGCGTTGGACGACAGCAGCGCTGAGACAGGAGTGCACATCAGGACTTTTTTGGAGCTTTTGATCACCTTGTATTTCCCTTTCTGCATTGTACTTAAAATTGTTGTTATAGTGGATACGTGGTGATGTTGTTTTGTGACTTGGTTATGTCTGTGGTTATGCTCCTTTACAAAAAAAAAATTCATTCTGAAAATCCTCCTTGTAGGATCCCAGGATCGGAATCTGGCATTAGATTATCAGAAGCCGAGAATGGGGCACTACGGAGGCTGTCGACACCGGATTCGGCAATCGGGATTCATGTGAATCCGATTTTCGGGTTTGGGGCGTGACAGAAGTTGGTATCAGAGCATAACTTGGGAATACCTGAGTAATACATCACATATCTACTATAAATAGGTTCCGAGTCTGAATGATTTAACGATTTTTTTCGACGTAACGCTTAATGTATGTGCCTTCGAGGATTCTCAAGACTGATAGGCCATTGTTCCTTCCTGTAGGAGACATTATGGCTAGAAGAACAACCCGAGCGAATCCCGCTCCACCACCCGCAGCTCCTGCTTTACCAGCCGCTACTCCTACTCCACCACCAGATAGTCCTGCCTTTGAGCCTGAGGATGCCACTCATTTTCCTGAGACAGGTGCGGATCCTACCGTACCTGTGAGTGCTACTCAGCTGCAGCAGATGTTGCAGGCGATGACCGCCATTCTTCAGGGGCAGAGCAGGCGTCCCACAGTGTCACCGGCCGAGGCTGAGCAGGAGCGTGCGAGCGCTCTTCTCAAGGATTTCCGACGGCACGATCCCCCACGTTTTCGGGGTGAGCCGGACCCTACTGCTGCAGAGTTATGGTGCTCCGAGGTGGAGAAGATATTCGACACCATGAGATGTACTACTCAGCAGCGAGTTCCATTGGCTGTATTCCTCCTGCAGGGCGAGGCTCAGTATTGGTGGGCATCTATAGCCCGATCAGTAGCCACCGATTTTGAGTGGACCTGGGAGGACTTTATAGACCGGTTTGACCGGAAGTTCTTCCCCGAGCATGTGCGACAGCAGCGGGCACTTGAGTTTGAGACGTTGGTCCAGGGGGACATGTCTGTGTCTCAGTATGAGGCTCGGTTCGTCGCACTATCCAGATTCGCGACGTATCTTGTTGATGATGAGGGGCGGAAAGCCCGCCGTTTTGAGAACGGCTTACGTCCTGCCCTCCGGAGCCGTGTGATCGGACATATGCTTCCGACATTTGAGGAGATAGTAGAGCGAGCCTTGATATATGAGACAGATTGGGCCAGTGTGCAGAGAGCCCGTGATCAGAGGGGAGATCAGAAGAGGAAGGCACCCTCTAGTAGCTCCCATCAGCAGCATCGTTCACAGCAGCGGCGCACGACCCGCCCAGCATTCCGAGCACCAGCAGTACCCCCAGCACCATCTTCGGGATCGTTTTCAGGTACTTGCTTTGGGTGCGGTCGTACAGGGCATCGTAGGCACGAGTGTCCCCATCCGCAGCAGCAGCAGCAGCCGAGGGCACCACATCCACCTCCACGACAGCCGCCACAGCAGCAGCGACCGCAGCACCAGCCTCCTGTACCTCCTCCACAGCAGCTGAGGCAGCAGACTAGGCCCCCACAGCGACCACAGCAGCAGCAGAGACCTCAGAGGGGACCTGCACCTCCTCAGCAGGCTCAGGGCAGATTTTATGCCGCCCAGCAGGACCCTCAGTCATCAGGAGGGGTCGTCGAGGGTACTCTTCCTGTCTCTGCATGCATTGCACGTGTACTATTTGATTCTGGTGCATCGCATTCATTTGTCGCCGATGGTTTCTGCCGATCGACCGGTTTGCCGTTAGAGTCTGCCCGGGAGGATTTGGTAGTATCGACGCCATTAGGGAAGACCGCAGTGTTGGGCCGATTTTGCGCGTCTTGCCCTATTTTGATTGGGGATATCTTCTTGCCTGCCGACCTATTTGTTTTGCCGATGTCCGATTTTGATGTTATCCTGGGCATGGACTGGCTTGCCGAGTACTACGCCATATTAGACTGCTCTGCGAGGACAGTCACGTTCTGCATACCCGGCGTGCCAGAGTTTCAGTTTGTTGCCGAGCCCAGAGGAGGGCAGCTTTCTTGCCTGTTATCGTGTGCCGTTGAGGAGCCAGCTGCTTTGAGTATCGACCAGCTGCCGGTTGTTTGTGGTTTTCCTGATGTGTTTCAGGAGATTCCGGGATTACCACCTCGTCGGCATACCGAGTTTCAGATTGATCTTGTGCCTGGTACTGCGCCTATTTCGAAGGCCCCGTATCGTATGGCACCACTAGAGTTACGGGAACTGCAGAAGCAGTTGGACGAGTTGCGCGAGCTAGGCTTTATTCGTCCGAGCAGTTCGCCGTGGGGAGCGCCGGTACTCTTCGTAAAGAAGAAGGATGGCTCGTTGAGGCTTTGCGTAGACTACCGCGAGCTCAACAAGGTCACGATCAAGAACAAGTACCCACTTCCGAGGATCGATGACTTGTTTGATCAGCTGCAGGAGGCGCAGTTCTTTTCAAAGATAGACTTGCGGTCCGGTTATCATCAGGTTCGGGTTCGAGATGAGGATATCCCGAAGACAGCCTTTAGGACGCGATACGGTCATTTTGAGTTCCAGGTCATGTCCTTCGGACTGACCAATGCGCCCGCAGTATTCATGCAGTTGATGAACGAGGTCTTCCGTCCGTATCTTGATCAGTTTGTCGTGGTGTTTATTGACGACATCCTGATATATTCAAGGACTCGTGAGGAGCATGAGCGACATCTTGAGATTACATTGCAGACCCTCCGTGCACACCAGCTTTACGCGAAGCTGGAAAAGTGTGAGTTCTGGCAGGAGGAGGTGAAGTTCCTCGGCCATGTAGTGACGAGGCAGGGTGTCGCTGTAGACCCCTCGAAGATAGATGCCGTGCGTCAGTGGGATCAGCCCACGAACGCATCCGAGATCCGCAGTTTTCTTGGTTTAGCGGGCTACTACCGACGTTTTATTGAGGGATTCTCTCGCATTGCAGCCCCGTTGACCAGATTGACCCGGAAGGGTGCCGAGTTCATTTGGGGCGACGCTTGTGAGCAGGCATTTATGGAGTTGAAGGACCGCCTCACGTCCGCTCCTGTCCTCACTCTTCCCTCAGGAAGTGATGGATTTGTTGTATTTACTGATGCCTCACGAGTTGGCTTGGGTGCTGTCCTGATGCAGCACGGGAAGCCGGTAGCTTATGCGTCCCGACAGCTCAAGGTCCATGAGCTGAACTACCCTACGCACGATCTAGAGCTGGCAGCGGTTGTCTTTGCATTGAAAGTGTGGAGACACTATCTTTACGGGGTGAGATTCGAGCTCTTTTCCGATCACAAGAGCTTGAAGTATTTGTTTTCTCAGTCCGAGCTGAACATGAGGCAGAGGCGTTGGATGGAACTCCTGAAGGACTACGATTTTGATCTTCAGTACCACCCGGGCAAGGCGAACGTGGTGGCGGATGCCCTCAGTCGTCAGCCACGAGGCCTGGTGGCGCATATGATGATTCAGGAGTGGAGGATGCTCGAGGATATAGCAGAGTACGACTTTGAGTTTGGTTTGCAGTCATCTATCGTTCAGCTATCGAGCTTGTCGATTCAACCCTCTCTTGTCGCAAGGGTGATCGACGCTCAACAGACAGACGAGTCGTTACAGGATTACCGAGCAGAGGCAGCATCTGAGAGTCAGACAGATTGGCAGGTCGGTTCTGACGGTGGACTTCGCTTCAGAGGCCGATTGTGTGTCCCGGATATCCCTGATTTACGCCGAGATCTTATGACCGAGGCACATCGATCGCGCTTCTCTATTCACCCTGGCTCGACGAAGATGTATCGCGATATGAGACGCCAGTATTTTTGGTCAGGGATGAAGCGCCAGATAGCTAGTTTTGTGGCCGAGTGTGACACCTGCCAGCGTGTCAAGGCCGATCACCAGAGACCCCCTGGCCTATTGCAGCCGCTGTGCGTTCCGATGTGGAAGTGGGAGCATATATCTACCGATTTTGTCTTGGGTTTGCCGAGGACTCAGCGCGGTCATGACGCCATCTGGGTTGTTGTGGACCGCCTGACGAAGTCATCACATTTTCTTGCGATTCGTGAGACTTGGCATACAGATCGGCTCGCTAGGATGTTCATTGATGAGATCGTGAGATTGCATGGTGTTCCTGTCTCGATTGTTTCAGACCGAGATCCGAGGTTCACATCTCAGTTTTGGAGGAGCTTTCAGAGAGCGATGGGCACTGATTTGCAGCTCAGCACCGCGTATCATCCGCAGACCGATGGACAAACCGAGAGGGTCAACCAGATCCTTGAGGATATGCTTCGGGCTTGCGCGATTGATTTCGCGGGTAGTTGGGACGAGCACCTGCGATTGGCTGAGTTCGCGTACAACAATAGCTATCAGGCGACCATTGGCATGGCTCCTTTTGAGGCATTATATGGCAGACCGTGCAGATCTCCGAGTTGTTGGACCGAGGTTGGAGAGCGGCGTCTCCTAGGTCCCGAGCTTGTGCTGCAGACGTCAGAGGCTATCGACATCATCAGACAGAGGATGCGCACAGCTCAGAGCCGGCAGAAGAGTTTTGCTGATCGTCGGCGTCGTCCCTTGGAGTTTGCCGTTGGGGACTATATGTATCTCAAGGTCTCACCCATGAAGGGTGTAGTTCGTTTTGGAACGAAGGGCAAGCTTGCCCCGAGATTCATAGGACCTTTCGAGATCACTGGGCGCATTGGCGCTGTGGCTTACCGGCTTGCCTTGCCATCGCAGTTGTCTGGCGTCCACAACGTCTTCCATGTCTCTATGTTGAGGAAGTGTGGGTCAGACATCGTCCCTGTTATCGATTGGCAGCCGTTGGAGGTTCGTGAGGACGCTTCATATATTGAGCAGCCAGTTCGTATCCTCGATCGAAAGGAGCAGGTCCTCAGAACCAAGGTCATTCCCTTGGTGAAAGTACAGTGGGGCCACCATAGTGTGGATGAGGCATCTTGGGAGCGCGAGGCAGAGATCCGCGAGCGTTATCCCCATCTCTTTGACGATTGATTGTATGATGTATCATGGTGCTTGATTACATATGATGTTATATTCCCTATTTCCTCTTCGAGTTATGGTCAGTTGCCATGGTAGTGTAAATTTCGAGGACGAAATTTTTATTAGGTGGGGAGAGCTGTAAGACCCGTATCCTAATCCGCACTGTTCCGTTGATTCCCGTGACCCTTCTCGTCAGATTCCGGCAATCCGCGACTTATGGTTGACGTTGCGCACAACCGTAAGTCGTATCCTATTCATTTGAGCCGGCTTAATCCAAGACTTGTATCGTTGCGACCGCACCGTCGCCGCGGTTCCAACGCCGCAACTCACGCACCGATCCGATACCCAGACGATGAGATACGGACCCACGTTCAGTTCGAGCAAAAACACCGCGCGTTGCAAATCCCAAGGAATCTCTACAATATGTCCCATCAATCCCATCAATCACCCATCAATCACCTCTCATGTCAAGTACACACACACCCATGCTTCCTTTCTCCACAAGTCAAGCAACCACCCAAGTCAACTAACACATCACCTCACCCATCACTCACCTCACCCATCACTCACCTCACATCACTCCATCTCTCATTAATCACACCTCTCTCTCTCATTTCTCAACACTTCAACCCAAGCAAGGGAGAGCCCCAACGTCCAAGCCTCCCCATGGAGAGAAGTGCATATGTGAGGCCCACTTTCCACTCCCAAATCTTCCATCCTAGCCATCTAATTCCCATCTCCACCATCTAAGTAAAGCTCTAGGAGACCGGCTATCCAACGGACCAAGAAGATCTAGAGGTGGGTGCTTCTATAGGGTAGATTTATGTGTTTTTATGGTGGACCAAGTGAGGCCCACCGATCAATGGTGTGGATCTCACTTGGGACCTTTATTTGTGGCCGATGGACCACTTAGATCATCATGATCGTTCCATGATGGGGCCATTCTCCATGGACCCCATCATGATGTTTACTTCATTTCAAAAAGGTCATCTAGACCGTCCATAACGGTGGAGAATGGATCTCCACCGTTGATTTACATTTTTGATGGTCCTTCGTTCAAAGGGGTCCGTTGTTGTATGATTTCATGTAAGGGAGGGCCCATAATGACGGGGACCCTCCATCATAAGCCGTGACCCACTCTCCATGTCTCTCTCTCTCTATTTTATTTTTTATTTTTAATTTATTTTATTTTATTTATTACAAAAGAATGGGGTGGCCCACTTGAATAGATCCCATCTTGATGCATTTATTTTATCCAAGTGGGGCCCACCTTTCACACCATTTCCATGCCGCCCATCAGGTGGTGGCCCACTTCATCAGGGCCTGCCATATATATATAAAAAAATATATATAAATTTATTTAACCGTCCAGCGTCCCAGACGCTGGACGCTGTGAAGAAAAGAAAAAGAGAGAGAAAAAGGGAAGAAGGAAAGAAGAAAAGAAAAAAAAATGGGGTGGCCTCCTTGCATAGGCCCCACCCTGATGTTTTAGTCCGATCCAAGCCGTCCATCCTCTTGTCCATATAGCTTTAACCGTCAAATAAAAGAATGGGACTGATCTGAATGTCATGTGGGTCATAGCAAGGGAAACATTGGCCGTTACCGTTGGATAATTTTCTGGTATTTCTATGCTACCAAAAAAATTGAACTTCGGACTCATTTCAATTGTTACGGGCCCCTGAAACCAATGGACGGGGTGGATCTGTTGGAAGTGGGCCCCAAATGCCAAAAACCCCAAAAATAAGGGATTCCATTTTTTCTTAAAAAAATTTGCAAAGAGGCTAAGCCTCTGACGTGCAGCAGGAGCTGCAGCAGGCGGGCGCGGGCTGACGTGCAGCCACCCACGGCTGCTGCCGTGGGCCCCACCATGATGTATATGTGAATCCACGCCGTTCATAAGGTGGTCCCCTCCTCAGGTGGGCCCTCCTCCTAGTTTCAACCAAATCCAACGCTCGGGTGGCCCACATCATATGAAACTGTGTGAATTGAGTGTCTACCATTGGACTCTTTTGTGGGCCACAGAAGTTTTGAATAAAGGTGAAATTTGTGTCTTCCTTTCTCTCAGGAACGTGTGACCTGGTCAACTGGTTGGATGAAAAATATATGCTATGGTGGGCCCCACATGGGACCCACAGAGAAGTGGTGTTTGCAATCCACCGTCCGTACGGACGGTGGAGCCCACTGTACATATGTGTAGGCGTGCGTGGGTGTGTACGCATGTGTGTGCATGTGTGTATGCATGTGTGAGTGCACATGTGCGTGTGCATGTAGGTGTGTGTATATACAATATTATATATATTTCCTATAATATGGTGTATATATATATATATACATATATATACTTACCTATGTATATATATTGTATATGTATTATATAGTATATTAAAATTTTGGTGGGCCTTCATGTGACCCCCGCCACGATGCATATGTTGCATCTAAACCGTCCATTTATTCGTTTTTATAAAATTATTTTATGGCATGGGCCAAAATGAGACAGATCTATGGTTCAAATGGGCCACCATGACACGTGTATAGGGCCCTTTATTGATTTAACCTTGGCCATTTATTGAGGCCTACCTTGGTATATATATGAGGACTAAATGGTCACCCATTTGGTACATATAAGGGCTACGGGATTAAGCTCACCTGGCATTATAATGCCCATGGGTTTGGGCCCATTTGACATATGCAATACCCATGGGATCCGGCCCACCTACTCTATATAAAGCCCCTGGGAACAAGCCCATTTGATGTGTATGGGGCACAAAGGGAGTAGCCTAGTTGATATATTTGTGTGCATAGGCCCATCTAGCATGTTTAAAGCCCAAGTTGTGAGACCACTTTAATATACTTCAAGGCCCATGGATCGTGGACCATTGCAATGTACATAAGGCTCATTAGTGAGGCCCATTAATGCAAACCACTTAGTGAATGTGAGGCCCATATAATACGACCCATTTGAATATACCTAAGGCCCAGGAATCAACGCCTAATGGATGTCCTTAGGGTCCATTGCAATGTACGTTTCTCATGGTTCGTGAAATGATATTTATGGCAAACCGTGCCTGGGAAACAATGTTGGTTTGACGTCCACATTGTATGTACGATGTTGGTTAAATGTCCGCATTGTAATTCTCTTTAGGGCCCATTGATAGGTCTATACCTGTTACTATTCATTGCCTAATAACATGTTTAGAATAATCTCACGACTCATGCCCATACGCATCATATGTATGCTTGATATGAGTAATGACTGATCATAGCATACGCCATTGGACAGACCATCTATGGGGCTCGTTAGGTGACTGAGCACCCCACATGATCGCGCAGTACGCGCTGGATTGCTGCATGTTCTGACAGCGTGATTCATGCATCTCGCATACGTATGACTTGATCACTGCACGCCCTAGCGACATCAGGGCCATGGCTCCACAGGTACATCGTGGATGGCCGTATGGGATACCGGAAATGCATATTCTAGCACTGTGGGCACTTAGGATGTCCTTGGGTGAGAGTCCCAGAACCTTTTTGGTACCAGGAGATGCTCCAACGTCTAGACCGAGTGGATACACGAGCGCCCGAGTGCCAAATACCAGTAGGCCGCGTCTCCCACTGTGTCGTGGTCGGTTGGAAGGGGGTGTGGCCTTATCCGCCTGAGTGAGAGGGCTATAAGCTAGGCTGAGTTTGACTAGCTCGCAAATGAGTCCGCTATCGACGAGCCGGGTAGGTATTGGCATACTACTGGTCAGGCGGATAGTGAGGTCTTATCCGCTTGCTTGACTGTGCAGCTAGGGAGGTGGCAGTCTCTGCATGTGTATTGGACCCCGGTGATATCCAGAGAGGAACTGTACTGGTATACGCATGTGAGGAATACCGACTTGCTTGGATTGCATTTCGCATATGACATTTGGCTATGTAGGCCTTGCATCGCATCGGTGTGGCCGATGACATTCATATCTTGCATCATGCCTTGCATTACACAGCCTTGGTATAATCATGGACTTACCGCATGCTTCCGCATTGTTCTGACATTGTACACTTGGCGTTTGCCTTACGCACACACTTGCACCATCCTCTAAGCTTTTGAAAGCTTATGCACGATAGTTGCGTGCAGGTAGCGTTGGACGACAGCAGCGCTGAGACAGGAGTGCACATCAGGACTTTTTTGGAGCTTTTGATCACCTTGTATTTCCCTTTCTGCATTGTACTTAAAATTGTTGTTATAGTGGATACGTGGTGATGTTGTTTTGTGACTTGGTTATGTCTGTGGTTATGCTCCTTTACAAAAAAAAAATTCATTCTGAAAATCCTCCTTGTAGGATCCCAGGATCGGAATCTGGCATTAGATTATCAGAAGCCGAGAATGGGGCACTACGGAGGCTGTCGACACCGGATTCGGCAATCGGGATTCATGTGAATCCGATTTTCGGGTTTGGGGCGTGACAACTTATGCAACAAAAATGGTTATGATTCAATGTTGTCTGATTTAAAGCATTCACATGAGTAAAAGTATACCAAAACTGCAATTCATACTTCAGATCCAGTGATAAAAGCAAGCGGAAGACTAAACAAGATATATATCACTGTATGGAAAAACAAAGTAATCTCAACTGTCTCCAAAGTATGACTACATCTCTGAGTCTCATATACATGTACATAACAAAAGAATAATGTTCAAAAAGAAAAGTCCCACTGATGTCCCCTCGATCCAGGTCACCTACGGGAAGCCGTCATGATACTGCATATACGAGAACTCATCCTGGTCCTCGTCATCATCTAGCTCCACCTCCTGGATCTCATCGTCACCTGCAACTACAACAGGGTCTGGTGGGTGTTGCAAACACCATCCCGTAACGTGGGAATGAGTGATCAACTCAGTGGAATCATAGAGCAAAGATTAGCATGTTCACAATTCAATCACGCGATAATAGTAAAGCAGTAAATCAGACAAGTCCTAATACTGTTGTTAATGCAAGATGATATGACGTGATGTATGCCCTCACCGACGATCACCCTCATACGGCAACATCTTACGACCGCGGCATGCCACACTCCCTAGAGTGCTCCACATCTTCCAGGCACATGCAATGCTATGGTGATATGATTACCAAGTTGTTATTAGTCCATTCAAACAGCAGGATTGGGAAACTAAGGTACCTCCCTTGTATCAATCCCAACACGGATCCTGTCTAGGGTCGTCACTCCTAGTAATCTCATACGATGTACATTTCGTAGGTCACTGCAAGGGCTGCCAGGGCTGTTGCTCGCACTCGTTGCACCGCTCCCCCATCACCTTATCAATACAGGCCTACTGTACTCTACTGCACGGAAGGGTCGTCGCCTCCCGTGAACTCAGAATACGCTCGCGGTCACTACAAAGGGCTCGTCGCCTGATCAGTGTAGGCCGACAGCTAGAATATAGTGTCCCATACCACCATAATCTGCTCACGAGTCTAGGTGCTCACTGGTCACTACGGGGAGGTTTGTGGCCCCAGCGTAGGCCGACAGCTCGACCACGGTGTCCCATACCACCATGCCCGGCTCATGAGTCTTCGTGGATCAAGGTACCACGGTTAATAGGGTTTACAATGGTAAGTTCAGTACCCTAGGTTCAAGCAGTTATGTTACATACAAGGTGAACAAACATCGGCCAGTCGGGTTACTTGACGGGCTCGACTAGCGCGATCGCATATCGAATTGAACGACATGAAGTGCGTAAAACACTTCGCGTGGCCTAACCACTGCCGCCAACTCTCAACACGAATCACATTCATCTACGCGTCGTTCGTGGCTATAACCAGTCAGCCACGAAATCGCTCGGTTACCGACTGCCTGGACTAAGTCAAGTCCCACACATCTATGGAATTACTATATAAGGTATTGGAATTGAAATACATCATGTGAGCATGTTAACACATGTTATAACTTTCAACTTAAGCAAATCTTCAAGGCATACTTCCCATGCATATTCAACTTAAGCAAATCCTCAAGCACATACATTCCATGCATATAATGAAATCATGCATTTTGTCAACATGTAGAAAATCATTTAGGTCGGCATAATAATTGAAAAATCAATCACAAAGTATCAAATAACATCATTTAGTTCAATACATACTAATACAAGCATTTATACAAACACATGCACTACACACTTAGGTCTACATATAGCATGTCGACCCAAAGTGTGCACTAGGCGAATCTCTTCGCCAAACTAATTATGCACGCATTCCTAACTTCCTAATGCGACAACAAACCATGTCAATCACATCAGCAAAATATGAATGCAAACAGTACTTCCTACAAATGACTAAAATGCCCTAAATCTCATATTCTTCGTTAGCTTACGAAACGGGAAACGGAGAGCATTTTGTACATGTCAAACGGCGATGCCGTCAAGAATCTACTATTAAACGACATTGAAAGCATTGGGAACCGTCAATCAAAGCGTCTAAAATCCTCACCTAGTGTCTTGTAGACTCGGGAATTGAAGCGGAGTGTATATGCTTCGTCTACGGCGAGTAAGGAGCCTAATACATAAGATCCATAAGCTACATCGCCATGGAAACAAGAAAAACTCAAATCACCAACTATTTAGGGTTTTTACTTACCTAGGATTGCGGTGGAATCGCTGGGAAAGCGGTAGAGGAGTGTCGCTTAAGCATGTGCAACACGTAGCACAAGTGGCGGGAAGAACTCTCCCACTCTCTCACAATCTCTCACTCTTTTTCTCTCCCCCAAGCTAGGGCTTCCCTCAAATTCGGATGGGAGAGAGGAGTGAGGGTTTCAACCCCTTTTATAGCCTAAAACATTCCCAAAATAGGCTTGGGAACAATGTTTACTTGGTGCCTAACCAAATCGGGGCCGTTTCGGTCCAAAAGGGCACTTCTGGAGGTCCCCAGGCCAAATGCGGTCGGACTTAAGCTCATGCATACTAGATCTAGCATACATCCAGTTTTCAGACCGGTTGGGTTCCCAGATCGCACGTGGCGGCCCAGTTTCAGTTTAACGGTCACCGCACCAAGATCAGGCCTATAAGTCCCGTGATATATAATAGACATTTTTCCTGATCCAAGGGTGTAATTTGGCTGTATTCTGACGGTCAGAATGCTTAATACTGATGCGTCAAATTTGTGTGCCAGATTTGAATTTGAAATTCCAACTATGTCCCTATTCACACTCTCTTCGGTCCGGGCTCAATGAAATAGCCTGTAATAATCGGTTTGACTTGATTTTTGGAATGAGTGTCAAGCCCAGCTAGACGGTCCTAACGGTCTAAGATAGGAGGTATCGGACTTTCAACGTGCGGTCTAGATCCAATACAAAGATTCAAAGTGGTCCAGAGAACAAACCGGCTTAGAGTTTGATCCGAGGCTTTAGAGCATTATAGCACCCTTAGTTCCACTCGCTTCGAGCCTTGTAGAACGTATTTAAAGTGATCAGGGACCATTTCCCATCTATTCTAACGTTGCACTAGCTAACCTAGTCAAATTTTCCAAAGGAATGAATTCTACGCAAATTCGGGTCGAGTTGGTACTCGAGCCCAAGGATGGATTTTTCACGGGCGTTACAATCTACCCCCCTTAACAAATAATTTCGTCCTCGAAATTTTGTACCTTTTCGTACTCCTCGAGAAGCTGTGGGTAGTTCTTTCTGATCTCGGCTTCTGTCTCCCAAGTAGCCTCCTCCTCAGTATGATGCGTCCATAGTACCTTCACAAGGGGAATCACCTTGCTACGCAGTACCTGCTCCTTCCGGTCTAAGATGCGTGTCGGTCGCAGGATATAAGTAACATCCTCTCCTAACTGCACCTGCTCCCATCTGATGATATGAGAAGGATCAGCAACGTACTTCTTCAGCATAGAAACATGAAATACGTTGTGGACGCTCGCGAGGGGCGTGGGTAAAGCCAATCGGTAAGCCACTGCTCCCACACGATCGAGGATCTGAAATGGACCAATGTATCGCGGTGCCAGCTTCCCCTTCTTCCCGAACCGAAGGACTCCCTTCATAGGGGAAACTCGCAAAAACACATGATCCCCGACTGTGAACTCTAGTGGTCTCCGTCTCGTATCGGCGTAGCTCTTCTGTCTGCTCTGCGCTGTAAGAAGCCGACGTCGAATAATATCAATCTTCTCTGACGTCGCCTGCACCAACTCTGGGCCGATCAAGCTGCGCTCACCGACCTCTAACCAGCAATGCGGTGCGCGACAAGGTCGCCCATACAGCGCCTCATAAGGTGCCATGCCGATACTCGCCTGGAAGCTATTGTTGTACGCAAACTCCGCATATGCAAGACAGTCATCCCAACTGTCCTTGAAGTCCAACGCGCAAGCTCGCAACATGTCCTCCAGGATCTGGTTCACTCGCTCTGTCTGTCCGTCCGTCTGTGGGTGGAAGGCAATACTGAACTTCAACTTCACACCCATAGCCTCCTGAATGCGAGTCCAGAAAATAGAAGTGAACCGCGTGTCTCTGTCCGACACGATCTCCAACGGAACTCCATGCAGACGCACGATCTCTCTAATATACAATCTAGCCAGCTCGTCTGCAGAGTTCGTAACTCTGATCGGTAGGAAGTGCGCCGACTTCGTCAATCGGTCGACGATCACCCAAATGGAATCATGCCCCTTCCTCGTCTTCGGCAACCCAGGAATGAAGTCCATGGAAATGAAATCCCACTTCCACTCTGCAATCGGCATAGGCTGCAAAAGTCCAGGTGGTCGGCGATGCTCTGCCTTCACCTGTTGACAAGTGAGACAACGGGACACGAACTCAGCAATGTGGGTCTTCATACCTTCCCACCAGTACGTCCTCTTCACGTCACGATACATCTTCGTGCTGCCAGGATGCATCGCGAGTCTAGTAGAATGCGCAGCCTCGAGAATCTCTCGTCTCAAGTCAGGGACATCAGGAACGCATAGGCGGCCACGGTAACGTAAACCCCCATCCATGCCAACTCGCCAGTCGGCGTCATCATCATCACTGGCCTGCTCTCGAAGCTCAGTAAGATGCGCGTCGTCCCTCTGCGCCTCGATGACACGGTCATCGATCGGGGATCGCACCTGAACATGTGCGATGAACTCAAATGGCTCCTCTACGGTGAGTTTCTGCTCAAAGTCTCGCAAAAACTCAACCATATCCCACTCGGCAACCATCAGCGGAGCCGCAAACTCTATCGCCTTCTTGCGGCTCAACGCATCAGCCACAAGGTTCGCCTTCCCAGGATGGTAAGAGACTTCAAACTTGAAGTCCTTCAGCGTCTCCATCCATCGCCGCTGCCTCATATTCAAGTCCCGCTGTGTGAATATGTACTTGAGGCTCTTGTGGTCGCAAAAGAGCTCGAACTCCTCTCCATAGAGGTAATGTCTCCAGAGTCTCAGTGCGAATATCACGGCTGCCAACTCCAGGTCGTGTGTAGGGTAATTCTCCTCGTGCTTCCTTAATTGTCTCGAGGCATACGAAATTACCCTGTCCCTCTGCATAAGGACACAACCCAAACCAACGCTAGACGCGTCAGTGTATATAGTGTATTTAACCCCTTGCTCTGGCAATACTAGCACAGGGGCGGACGTAAGTCTGTCCTTCAGCTCCTGAAAAGCTGACTCCGCCTTATCATTCCAGGCGAACTTCACGTCCTTCCGTGTCAACTGAGATAAGGGTCTCGCGATCTTCGAGAAATCCTGAATGAAACGCCGATAGTAGCCAGCGAGACCCAAGAAACTCCTCACCTCAGTGACAGAACTAGGCTGCTCCCAGTCCTGCACCGCAGCTACCTTAGACAGGTCAACTGCCATGCCATCCTTGGACACCACGTGTCCCAGAAACTTCACCTCCTGCTTCCAGAAGTCGCACTTCTTATACTGTGCGAACAACTGATGCTGTCTGAGCGTATCAAGGACCAAACGCAAGTGCTCCTCATGCTCCTCTCGACTCCTAGAGTACACCAAAATGTCGTCGATGAAGACAACTACGAATCGATAGAGGAAAGGCCGCAATACCCGGTTCATCAGATCCATGAACACGGCCGGTGCGTTCGTGAGACCGAACGACATCACAAGGAACTCGTAATGACCAAAACTGGTCCTGAACGCTGTCTTCTGCACGTCCTCATCTCTGACGCGCAGCTGATGATATCCTGACTGAAGGTCAATCTTCGAGAAGTACTGCGCTCCTCTCAACTGATCAAACAAGTCATCGATCCTGGGCAAAGGGTACTTGTTCTTCACTGTGAGTTGGTTCAGCCTGCGATAATCAATACACAATCGCAGCGAACCATCCTTCTTCTTCACGAACAAGACCGGTGCTCCCCAAGGAGATACGCTAGGCCGTATAAGGCCGAGCTCTAGTAGACCGTCAATCTGCGTCCTCAACTCCTCCATCTCACATGGTGCCATGCGATACGTCGGCAGTGAGACGGGTGTAGAACCAGGAATCAGATCGATAGTGAAATCGATCTCACGTCTGGGCGGCAAACCAGGGATCTTCCTGAACAGATCCCCGAACTCAGAAACAACTGGCGTCTGCTCAAGTACCTGGGCACCAGCGTTGCGCAACAGAGTGGCGTAGCTAAGAATGCGGAAAGGAAGATTTACCCGCACTGAAAATGTGAAAGGCGTGCCCTCAGGCTCGTACACCGTCACCACACGAGCCTCGCAGTCAATCTCGGCTCTCGCTGCAGTCAACCAGTCCATGCCAAGAATGACGTCGAGATATACGAGCGAGGGATCGACGACCAAATCAAGAGTCATCGTCCTGCCTCCCAGATCAAGTAAACAACCCTCACACATCTGGGTGACATCCGAATAATCTCCATGAGCTGCAAGGACTCGCACGCTATCCATAGTGATAGTCTGCAACCCAAGACGTCTGACTATGGCACGCGATATCAAGGAAATCGTGGAACCAGTGTCCACCATGACAAGAACGGGAGTACCTCCGATATGGCCCGTGACCTCGAAGGCTGAATGCTGGAAAGTCGGCGTCGTAGCTGCCTCAGCGGTCAGTGCATGAACTCGAGCCTGCTGTGGCCGGTTCGGCCGCTGTGTCAAGGGCCGTGGGGGCTGTCGAATCTGCGATACTGTGGGTCTGAAAGAGGACTGCGCAGGAGCTGACCGTATAGGCGGTGCTGATATCGCCTGTGGACGTACACGATCAATCTTCTGCGGCGGCGAGAACCCACTGTCCCGCATCCTCGCAAAGCAACTCGGCGCTAGGTGGCCCGTCCTCCCACAGTATGTGCATGATAGATCAGGGCGCCGAAACGGTCCTACTGGCGCCGTGGTCCTGGTAGGAGGATCAATGCGAGGCCTCTTGCCCGCGAAGGGCCTATCTGGCAACTCCGGTCGCGGCCTAGAAGTAGTCGGGCCTCGTGATCGCGCAAGTCGATCCACGTCCTGCTCTGCCCGCATGGACATGTGAACCAACTCCGCATAGGAGGAGAAACTGATGCAGCACATCTTCGACCGAATATCCGGTCGCAAGCCCTCCAAAAAACGCCGTATGCGCATCTGCTCATCAGCTAGAATCGTCAGGACGTACCTGCCCAACTCTGTGAACCGATGCTCATACTCGGTGACCGTCATCGCTGCCTGCCTGAGACGGAGAAACTCATTCTCCCTCTCGTGTCTGTAGGTCTGAGGATAATACTTCTCATGGAAGCGAAACTCGAATGCTGCCCATGTCCATACGAAGTCTGCGGTAACAGTCCGCAATACACTATCCCACCACATACTGGCCTCTCTCTCAAACTGGAAGGTAGCCAGCTCTACCTGCTCTGCCTCAGTACAGTGCAACATGCGCAGAATCTTCGACACTCGGTCGAGCCAAAACTCAGCCTCCTCGGGTCTGTGAGAACCCGTGAAAGTAGGAGGCCGCAAGCGCTGAAATCGCTCCAGAAGGCCCCGTGTGTCGGCAGGGTTCCCCGCAGGGAAAGCAGGCTGCGCAGGAAGTGCTATGCCCTCATCCTGGGCGTAAGCATAGGCATCCTCAGCTGGATGCGCAGGTGGTGCAGGCGGAGTAGATGCAGTCGCACCCCCACCCTGGGCTAAAGTCCCGACTATAGTAGTCAATAGCTGCTGCTGCTGTAGCATCATAGCCATCATCTGCTCGAATCTATCAGGTGGTGGAGCAGGCTGTGGCGGATGAGGTGCGGAAGTAGATGCGCGCTGTGGCTCTCTAACTGATGGTGTAAATGGCGGTGGTCCATCTGTAGGACCAGTAGCAGGCTGAGACGATCGAACAGTCTCAGGAATCGGGCCCACAGCAGGGTCCGGACGAGTGCCAGACTGAGAAGGAGCCTGATCCATCTGCTCTGACAATGAAAGCCGAACCGCGCTCCTCGTAGTCTTAGGTGGCATTCCCTATATTCAAAATAGGGCGCAACCTTGTCAGTCTCAATTGCACAAATACACCACAATCATTCACTAAAGGGTCAAAGGCATTCCATGCATTTCAATTAATCAAAATTGTCACAATACAAGGGATATATCCTTACAAGCATCATGACTAGAATGACATGGAAATTAAGACAGTTAAGCAACAGCGACAAAAGCAAAGCACTAGCCCTAATAGGCTTTACACACATGAAACAGAAAATAGCTAACTACTCATAACAACATCAAAGATCGCGTTGCTAGTCGGAGTCTGGCGACGGAGGAGGAGCACCCTTATCCTGTAAGCAACACAGGATTGCCTTCAAGGTGCGAGTCACTTTGCCAAATTTCTTCTTCGTAACGGCCTTGGCATCAGCGACCTCTGCTCGAAGTTCTTGGACTTCCCTTCGCAAAGCGGTCTGACTCTCCTCCATCCGAGCAATGCGATCGTCAATAGTAGTCTGCGCAGAAGGAGGAGGGCTCTCGTCAGTATCTTGAGCCTCCTCTTCTGCTTCTTCCTGAGTCTCTTCCTGAACCTCTGCACTAGGTTCTCCTTCGCTTTGATCTTCCTCTTCATCAAAGTCGTCCCCACTATCCCTTTCAAGTTGATTTTCACGATATTGCGACCCAATCTTCATCTTAACCATCGTCGACTCATCGATGGTGTGAATCGATACCGGCAACTCGGGTCCAAGTCTATAGGCAAACTCAAGCGCAATCTTGCAAATGAGTCGGCCAAAGGGAAGGGATTCGGATGTTCTTCTCGACCTGGCTATGAGAACTATCTGCCGTAAGATGAAAGTGGCCATACATACGTTCTCTCCCTGGGCCACCAGAAATAAGAAATCGACCATAAGACGTGTACATTCAATGCGGTTCGTCGACCTAGGATAAACATTGAACGTGCAGATGTGATGCAGCAGACGCAAATCCTCAGACATGTACGTCGCCTTGAGGCTATTATTAGGCTGCCATGGAACCAACTTACCGCACAGAAACCTGGTGCGGCGATCTCGTTCACGTCTAGTCCTCAAATTCTTCTTACTTGGATGCACATCACCTAGTGGCACGTTGAGAAGTCGCGCAACCAACCGGACGTCGATCGTAGCCATCCGATCTCTACCAAAAGGGATTTTGAACTGCAAGGGCTCCAAGGTAGGACTCTGGATGCTAGCATAGAAGGCACGAACAGTGCTCACATTAGCACGAGCGCGAGCTTCAAAGATCGGTCCCCAGTGCGCAGCTTCAATGCGTTCGAACAACAGATATTCGCCGAACAATCGCCCATCTACGTCCGCCTCAAATAACACTCTACGATCAGTGTATTCACCATGAGGCATCTCTGATAGGATGGTTCGTCCAAGGTGTGCATGGGGATCCAAATCCCGCTTCGTACGGCACTCCAGGACTGCAGCTGGACCTGCGGCGGTGCTTGAACTTGCGGCACCACCCCGCGGTCTTCTCAATCGAGCAGGGCGGCTCGGCCCAGCCTCGTCTGTTGCAGTTTTCCTCTTACCCATCAAAGACAGGATGGATGAGAGTGACAAAAGTCCCAAAATAGCTTCCACGAAAGCCATGGAAAACGCCGAAAATGCGGAGAAATGGCTGCCCAATCTGACAAAAGGAAATCTAGGCGTCGTAGAGGGATGCTTCAAGCTTCCCAAGGCTGTACTTTCAGGGAAAAATAAGAACAAAAAGGTGGAATGGAGCTGCTCACGATTTCGACACTATTTGGGGGATTTTGGAGCTCCAAATGGGAAAATCTTCAAGGAAAGGGGCTGCCAACACCCAATAATCAATGGGTGGTGGTCGGTTTTGGCCAAGGAAGGGATTAGGAGGGGTTTGGGTCACCGGGGTTTGGAATGGAGCGCTGAAAATCGAAGATAGGGTTATGTAGAGGGCTGTTTGTGAAGGAGAGGTGGGATTTGGGGATTTTCGTGGGATGGGAGGTACCTAGGGGTGTTGTGGGAGGCATTTAAGTGGGTGCGCCCAAAGGGCAGCACCGTCCGAGGTGGCCGGCCGGCGATGCATCGCCCGGCCGGCGATGGCATCGCCGGCCAACCTCCAGGTTGGCCAGCGGGACCCCATGGCTCCACAGGTACATCGTGGATGGCATCTCGCATCTCGCATACGTATGACTTGATCACTGCACGCCCTAGCGACATCAGGGCCATGGCTCCACAGGTACATCGTGGATGGCCGTATGGGATACCGGAAATGCATATTCTAGCACTGTGGGCACTTAGGATGTCCTTGGGTGAGAGTCCCAGAACCTTTTTGGTACCAGGAGATGCTCCAACGTCTAGACCGAGTGGATACACGAGCGCCCGAGTGCCAAATACCAGTAGGCCGCGTCTCCCACTGTGTCGTGGTCGGTTGGAAGGGGGTGTGGCCTTATCCGCCTGAGTGAGAGGGCTATAAGCTAGGCTGAGTTTGACTAGCTCGCAAATGAGTCCGCTATCGACGAGCCGGGTAGGTATTGGCATACTACTGGTCAGGCGGATAGTGAGGTCTTATCCGCTTGCTTGACTGTGCAGCTAGGGAGGTGGCAGTCTCTGCATGTGTATTGGACCCCGGTGATATCCAGAGAGGAACTGTACTGGTATACGCATGTGAGGAATACCGACTTGCTTGGATTGCATTTCGCATATGACATTTGGCTATGTAGGCCTTGCATCGCATCGGTGTGGCCGATGACATTCATATCTTGCATCATGCCTTGCATTACACAGCCTTGGTATAATCATGGACTTACCGCATGCTTCCGCATTGTTCTGACATTGTACACTTGGCGTTTGCCTTACGCACACACTTGCACCATCCTCTAAGCTTTTGAAAGCTTATGCACGATAGTTGCGTGCAGGTAGCGTTGGACGACAGCAGCGCTGAGACAGGAGTGCACATCAGGACTTTTTTGGAGCTTTTGATCACCTTGTATTTCCCTTTCTGCATTGTACTTAAAATTGTTGTTATAGTGGATACGTGGTGATGTTGTTTTGTGACTTGGTTATGTCTGTGGTTATGCTCCTTTACAAAAAAAAAATTCATTCTGAAAATCCTCCTTGTAGGATCCCAGGATCGGAATCTGGCATTAGATTATCAGAAGCCGAGAATGGGGCACTACGGAGGCTGTCGACACCGGATTCGGCAATCGGGATTCATGTGAATCCGATTTTCGGGTTTGGGGCGTGACAACTTATGCAACAAAAATGGTTATGATTCAATGTTGTCTGATTTAAAGCATTCACATGAGTAAAAGTATACCAAAACTGCAATTCATACTTCAGATCCAGTGATAAAAGCAAGCGGAAGACTAAACAAGATATATATCACTGTATGGAAAAACAAAGTAATCTCAACTGTCTCCAAAGTATGACTACATCTCTGAGTCTCATATACATGTACATAACAAAAGAATAATGTTCAAAAAGAAAAGTCCCACTGATGTCCCCTCGATCCAGGTCACCTACGGGAAGCCGTCATGATACTGCATATACGAGAACTCATCCTGGTCCTCGTCATCATCTAGCTCCACCTCCTGGATCTCATCGTCACCTGCAACTACAACAGGGTCTGGTGGGTGTTGCAAACACCATCCCGTAACGTGGGAATGAGTGATCAACTCAGTGGAATCATAGAGCAAAGATTAGCATGTTCACAATTCAATCACGCGATAATAGTAAAGCAGTAAATCAGACAAGTCCTAATACTGTTGTTAATGCAAGATGATATGACGTGATGTATGCCCTCACCGACGATCACCCTCATACGGCAACATCTTACGACCGCGGCATGCCACACTCCCTAGAGTGCTCCACATCTTCCAGGCACATGCAATGCTATGGTGATATGATTACCAAGTTGTTATTAGTCCATTCAAACAGCAGGATTGGGAAACTAAGGTACCTCCCTTGTATCAATCCCAACACGGATCCTGTCTAGGGTCGTCACTCCTAGTAATCTCATACGATGTACATTTCGTAGGTCACTGCAAGGGCTGCCAGGGCTGTTGCTCGCACTCGTTGCACCGCTCCCCCATCACCTTATCAATACAGGCCTACTGTACTCTACTGCACGGAAGGGTCGTCGCCTCCCGTGAACTCAGAATACGCTCGCGGTCACTACAAAGGGCTCGTCGCCTGATCAGTGTAGGCCGACAGCTAGAATATAGTGTCCCATACCACCATAATCTGCTCACGAGTCTAGGTGCTCACTGGTCACTACGGGGAGGTTTGTGGCCCCAGCGTAGGCCGACAGCTCGACCACGGTGTCCCATACCACCATGCCCGGCTCATGAGTCTTCGTGGATCAAGGTACCACGGTTAATAGGGTTTACAATGGTAAGTTCAGTACCCTAGGTTCAAGCAGTTATGTTACATACAAGGTGAACAAACATCGGCCAGTCGGGTTACTTGACGGGCTCGACTAGCGCGATCGCATATCGAATTGAACGACATGAAGTGCGTAAAACACTTCGCGTGGCCTAACCACTGCCGCCAACTCTCAACACGAATCACATTCATCTACGCGTCGTTCGTGGCTATAACCAGTCAGCCACGAAATCGCTCGGTTACCGACTGCCTGGACTAAGTCAAGTCCCACACATCTATGGAATTACTATATAAGGTATTGGAATTGAAATACATCATGTGAGCATGTTAACACATGTTATAACTTTCAACTTAAGCAAATCTTCAAGGCATACTTCCCATGCATATTCAACTTAAGCAAATCCTCAAGCACATACATTCCATGCATATAATGAAATCATGCATTTTGTCAACATGTAGAAAATCATTTAGGTCGGCATAATAATTGAAAAATCAATCACAAAGTATCAAATAACATCATTTAGTTCAATACATACTAATACAAGCATTTATACAAACACATGCACTACACACTTAGGTCTACATATAGCATGTCGACCCAAAGTGTGCACTAGGCGAATCTCTTCGCCAAACTAATTATGCACGCATTCCTAACTTCCTAATGCGACAACAAACCATGTCAATCACATCAGCAAAATATGAATGCAAACAGTACTTCCTACAAATGACTAAAATGCCCTAAATCTCATATTCTTCGTTAGCTTACGAAACGGGAAACGGAGAGCATTTTGTACATGTCAAACGGCGATGCCGTCAAGAATCTACTATTAAACGACATTGAAAGCATTGGGAACCGTCAATCAAAGCGTCTAAAATCCTCACCTAGTGTCTTGTAGACTCGGGAATTGAAGCGGAGTGTATATGCTTCGTCTACGGCGAGTAAGGAGCCTAATACATAAGATCCATAAGCTACATCGCCATGGAAACAAGAAAAACTCAAATCACCAACTATTTAGGGTTTTTACTTACCTAGGATTGCGGTGGAATCGCTGGGAAAGCGGTAGAGGAGTGTCGCTTAAGCATGTGCAACACGTAGCACAAGTGGCGGGAAGAACTCTCCCACTCTCTCACAATCTCTCACTCTTTTTCTCTCCCCCAAGCTAGGGCTTCCCTCAAATTCGGATGGGAGAGAGGAGTGAGGGTTTCAACCCCTTTTATAGCCTAAAACATTCCCAAAATAGGCTTGGGAACAATGTTTACTTGGTGCCTAACCAAATCGGGGCCGTTTCGGTCCAAAAGGGCACTTCTGGAGGTCCCCAGGCCAAATGCGGTCGGACTTAAGCTCATGCATACTAGATCTAGCATACATCCAGTTTTCAGACCGGTTGGGTTCCCAGATCGCACGTGGCGGCCCAGTTTCAGTTTAACGGTCACCGCACCAAGATCAGGCCTATAAGTCCCGTGATATATAATAGACATTTTTCCTGATCCAAGGGTGTAATTTGGCTGTATTCTGACGGTCAGAATGCTTAATACTGATGCGTCAAATTTGTGTGCCAGATTTGAATTTGAAATTCCAACTATGTCCCTATTCACACTCTCTTCGGTCCGGGCTCAATGAAATAGCCTGTAATAATCGGTTTGACTTGATTTTTGGAATGAGTGTCAAGCCCAGCTAGACGGTCCTAACGGTCTAAGATAGGAGGTATCGGACTTTCAACGTGCGGTCTAGATCCAATACAAAGATTCAAAGTGGTCCAGAGAACAAACCGGCTTAGAGTTTGATCCGAGGCTTTAGAGCATTATAGCACCCTTAGTTCCACTCGCTTCGGGCCTTGTAGAACGTATTTAAAGTGATCAGGGACCATTTCCCAGCTATTCTAACGTTGCACTAGCTAACCTAGTCAAATTTTCCAAAGGAATGAATTCTACGCAAATTCGGGTCGAGTTGGTACTCGAGCCCAAGGATGGATTTTTCACGGGCGTTACATTTAGGTCAGCATAATAATTGAAAAATCAATCACAAACTATCAAATAACATCATTTAATTCAATACATACTAATACAAGCATTTATACAAACACATACACTACACACTTAAGTCTACACATAGTATGTCGACCCAAAGTGCGCAACTAGGCGAATCTCTTCGCCAAACTAATTATGCACGCATTCCTAACTTCCTAATGCAACAACAAACCATGTCAATCACATCAGCAAAATATGAATGTAAACAGTACTTCCTACAAATGACTAAAATGCCCTAAATCTCATATTCTTCGTTAGCTTATGAAACGGGAAACGGAGAGCATTTTGTACATGTCAAATGGCGATGCCGTCAAGAATCTACTATTAAACGACATTGAAAGCATTGGGAACCGTCAATCCAAGCGTCTAAAATCCTCACCTAGTGTCTTGTAGACTCGGGAATTGAAGCGGAGTGTATATGGTTCGTCTACGGCGAGTAAGGAGCCTAATACATAAGATCCATAAGCTACATCGCTATGGAAACAAGGAAAACTCAAATCAACATCTATTTAGGGTTTTTACTTACCTAGGATTGCGGTGGAATCGCCGGGAAAGCGGTAGAGGAGTGTTGCTTAAGCACGTGCAACACGTAGCACAAGTGGCGGGAAGAACTCTCCCACTCTCTCACAATCTCTCACTCTTTTTCTCTCTCCCAAGCTAGGGCTTCTCTCAAATTCGGATGGGAGAGAGGAGTGAGGGTTTCAACCCCTTTTATAGCCTAAAACATTCCCAAAATAGGCTTGGGAACAATGTTTACTTGGTGCCTAACCAAATCGGGGCCGTTTCGGTCCAAAAGGGCATTTCTGGAGGTCCCCAGGCCAAATGCGGTCGGACTTAAGCTCATGCATACTGGATCTAGCACACATCCAGTTTTCAGACCGGTTGGGTTCCCAGATCGCATGTGGCGGCCCAGTTTCAGTTTAACGGTCACCGCACCAAGATCAGGCCTATAAGTCTCGTGATATATAATAGATATTTTTCCTGATCCAAGGGTGTAATTTGGCTGTATTCTGACGGTCAGAATGCTTAATACTGATGCGTCAAATTTGTGTGCCAGATTTGAATTTGAAATTCCAACTATGTCCCTATTCACACTCTCTTCGGTCTGGGCTCAATGAAATAGCCTGTGATCGTCAGTTGGACTTGATATTCGAAACGATTGTCAAGCCCAGCTAAGTGGTCATAACGGTCTAAGATGGTAGGCATCTGACTTACGACGCGCGGTCTAGATCCAATACAAAGTTTCAAGGAGGTCCCGAGAACAAACCGGCTTAGAGTTTGATCCGAGGCTTTAGAGCATTATAGCACCCTTGGTTCCACTCGCTTCGGGCCTTGTAGAACGTATTTAAAGTGATCAGGGACCATTTCCCAGCTACTCCAACGTGGCACTAGCTAACCTAGTCAAATTTTCCAAAGGAATGAATTCTACGCAATTTCGGGTCGAGTTGGTACTCGAGCCCAAGTATGGATTTTTCACGGGCGTTACATGAAGTCCCACACATCTATGGTATTACATTAACACTATATACCAGGGTATTGGAATTGAAATACATCATGTGAGCATGTTAACACATGTTATAACATTCAACTTAAGCAAATCTTCAAGGCATACCTTCCATGCATATTCAACTTAAGCAAATCTTCAAAGCATACTTCCTATGCATGTAATGCAATCATGCATAAGGTCAACATGTAGGAAATCATTTAGGTCAGCATTTTAATCATGAAATCAATCTCAAACTACTACATAACATCATTAAATACAATACATACTAGTACAAGCATTTATACAAACACATACACTACACACTTAAGTCCACATATAGTATGTCGACCCAAAGTGCGCAACTAGGCGAATCTCTTCGCCAAACTAATTATACACGCCTTCCTAACTTCCTAATGCGACAACAAACCATGTCAATCACATCAGCAAAATATGAATGTAAACAGTACTTCCTACAAATGACTAAAATGCCCTAAATCTCATATTCTTCGTTAGCTTACGAAACGGGAAACGGAGAGCATTTTGTACATGTCAAACGGCGATGCCGTCAAGAATCTACTATTAAACGACATTGAAAGCGTTGGGAACCGTCAATCAAAGCGTCTAAAATCCTCACCTAGTGTCTTATAGACTCGGAAATTGAAACGGAGCGTATACGCTTCGTCTACGGCGAATAAGGAACCTAATACACAAGATCCATAAGCTACATCGCTATGGAAACAAGAGAAACTCAAATCAACAACTATTTAGGGTATTTACTTACCTAGAATCGTGGTGGAATCGCCGGGAAAGCGGTAGAGGTGTGTTACTTAAGCACGTGCAACGCGTAGTACAAGTGGCAGGAAGAACTCTCCCACACTCTCACAATCTCCCACCTTTTTCTCTCTCCCAAGCTAGGGCTTCTCTCAAATTCGGATGGGAGAGAGGAGTGAGGGTTTCAACCCCTTTTATAGCCTACAACATGCCCAAAATAGGCTTGGGAACAATGTTTACTTGGTGCCTAACCAAATCGGGGCCGTTTCGGTCCAAAAGGGCATTTCTGAAGGTCCCCTGGCCAAATGCGGTCGGACTTAAGCTCATGCATACTGGATCTAGCACACATCCAGTTTTCAGACCGGTAGGGTTCCCAGATCGCACGTGGCGGTCCAGTTTCAGTTTAACGGTCATCGCACCAAGATCAGGCCTATAAGTCTCGTGATATATAATAGATATTTTTCCTGATCCAAGGGTGTAATTTGGCTGTATTCTGACGGTCAGAACGCTCAATACTGATGCGTCAAATTGTGTGCCAGATTTGAATTTCAAATTCCAATTCTAACCCTATTCTCACTCTCTTCGGTCCGGGCTCAATGAAATAGCCTGTGATTATCGGTTTGACTTGATTTTTGGAATGAGTGTCAAGTCCAGATAGACGGTTCTAACGGTCTAAGATAGGAGGTATCGGACTTTCGACGTGCGGTCTAGATCCGATACAAAGATTCAAAGTGGTCCAGAGAACAAACCTGCTTAGAGTTTGGTCCGAGGTTTTAGAGCATTATAGCACCATTGGTTCCACTCGCTTTGGGCCTTGTAGAACGTATTTAAAGTGATCAGGGACCATTTCCCAGCTATTCCAACGTTGCACTAGCTAACCTAATCATATTTTCTAAAGGAATGAATTCTACGCAATATCGGGTCGAGTTGGTACTCGAGCCCAAGTATGGATTTTTCACGGGCGTTACAATCTACCCCCCTTAACAAATAATTTCGTCCTCGAAATTTTGTACCTTTTCGTACTCCTCGAGAAGCTGTGGGTAGTTCTTTCTGATCTCGGCTTCTGTCTCCCAAGTAGCCTCCTCCTCAGAGTGATGCGTCCATAGTACCTTCACAAGGGGAATCACCTTGCTACGCAGTACCTGCTCTTTCCTGTCTAAGATGCGTGTCGGTCGCAGGATATAAGTAACATCCTCTCCTAACTGCACCTGCTCTCATCTGATAATATGGGAAGGATCAGCAACGTACTTCTTCAGCATAGAAACATGAAATATGTTGTGGACGCTCGCGAGGGGCGTGGGTAAAGCCAATCGGTAAGCCACTGCTCCCACACGATCGAGGATCTGAAATGGACCAATGAATCGCGGTGCCAGCTTCCCCTTCTTTCCGAATCGAAGGACTCCCTTCATAGGGGAAACTCGCAAAAACACGTGATCCCCGACTGTGAACTCTAGTGGCCGTCGTCTCGTATCGGCGTAGCTCTTCTGTCTGCTCTGCGCTGTAAGAAGCCGACGTCGAATAATATCGATCTTCTCTGACGTCGCCTGCACCAACTCTGGGCCAATCAAGCTGCGCTCACCGACCTCTAACCAGCAATGCGGTGCACGACAAGGTCGCCCATACAGCGCCTCATAAGGTGCCATGCCGATACTCGCTTGGAAGCTATTGTTGTACGCAAACTCCGCATATGCAAGACAGTCATCCCAACTGTCCTTGAAGTCCAATGCGCAAGCCCGCAACATGTCCTCCAGGATCTGGTTCACTCGCTCCGTCTGTCCGTCCGTCTGTGGGTGGAAAGCAGTACTGAACTTCAACTTCACACCCATAGCCTCCTGAATGCGAGTCCAGAAAATAGAAGTGAACCGCGTGTCTCTGTCCGACACGATCTCCAACGGAACTCCATGCAGACACACGATCTCTCTAATATACAATCTAGCCAGCTCGTCTGCAGAGTTCGTAACTCTGATCGGTAGGAAGTGCGCCGACTTCGTCAATCGGTCGACGATCACCCAAATGGAATCATGCCCCTTCCTCGTCTTCGGCAACCCAGAAATGAAGTCCATGGAAATGAAATCCCACTTCCACTCTGCAATCGGCATAGGCTGCAAAAGTCCAGGTGGTCGGCGATGCTCTGCCTTCACCTGCTGACAAGTGAGACAACGGGACACGAACTCAGCAATGTGAGTCTTCATACCTTCCCACCAATACGTCCTCTTCACGTCACGATACATCTTCGTACTGCCTGGATGCATCGCGAGTCTAGTAGAATGCGCAGCCTCGAGAATCTCTCGTCTCAAGTGAGGGACATCTGGGACGCATAGGCGGCCACGGTAACGTAAGCCCCCATTCATACCAACTCGCCAGTCGGCGTCAGCATCATCACTGGCCTGCTCTCGAAGCTCAGTAAGATGCACGTCGTCCCTCTGCGCCTCGATGACACGGTCATCGATCTGGGATCGCACCTGTACGTGTGCGATGAACTCAAATGGCTCCTCTACGGTGAGTTTCTGCTCAAAGTCTCGCAAAAACTCAACCATATCCTACTCGGCAACCATCAGCGGAGCCGCAAACTCTATCACCTTCTTGCGGCTCAACGCATCAGCCACAAGGTTCGCCTTCCCAGGATGGTAAGAGACTTTAAACTTGAAGTCCTTCAGCGTCTCCATCCATCGCCGCTGCCTCATATTCAAGTCCCGCTGCGTGAATATGTACTTGAGGCTCTTGTGGTCGCAAAAGAGCTCGAACTCCTCTCCGTAGAGGTAATGTCTCCAGAGTCTCAGTGCGAATATCACGGCTGCCAACTCCAGGTCGTGTGTAGGGTAATTCTCCTCGTGCTTCCTTAATTGTCTCGAGGCATACGAAATTACCCTGTCCCTCTGCATAAGGACACAACCCAAACCAACGCTAGACGCGTCAGTGTATATAGTGTATTTAACCCCTTGCTCTGGCAATACTAGCACAGGGGCGGACGTAAGCCTGTCCTTCAGCTCCTGAAAAGCTGACTCCACCTTATCATTCCAGGCGAACTTCACGTCCTTCCGTGTCAACTGAGATAAGGGTCTCGCGATCTTCGAGAAGTCCTGAATGAAGCGCCGATAATAACCAGCGAGACCCAAGAAACTCCTCACCTCAGTGACAGAACCAGGCTGCTCCCAATCCTGCACCGCAGCTACCTTAGACAGGTCAACTGCCATGCCGTCCTTGGACACCACGTGTCCCAGAAACTTCACCTCCTGCTTCCAGAAGTCGCACTTCTTGTACTGTGCGAACAACTGATGTCGTCTGAGCGTATCAAGGACCAAACGCAAGTGCACCTTATGCTCCTCTCGACTCCTAGAGTATACCAAAATGTCGTCGATGAAGATAACGACGAATCGATAGAGGAAAGGCCGCAATACCCGGTTCATCAGATCCATGAACACGGCCGGTGCGTTCGTGAGACCGAACGACATCACGAGGAACTCGTAGTGACCAAAACTGGTCCTGAATGCTGTCTTCTGCACGTCCTCATCCCTGACGCGCAGCTGATGATATCCTGACTGAAGATCAATCTTCGAGAAGTACTGCGCTCCTCTCAACTGATCAAACAAGTCATCGATCCTGGGCAAAGGGTACTTGTTCTTCACCGTGAGCTGGTTCAGCCTGCAATAATCAATACACAATCGCAGCGAACCATCCTTCTTCTTCACGAACAAGACCGGTGCTCCCCAAGGAGACACGCTAGGCCGTATAAAGCCAAGCTCTAGCGGGCTATCAATCTGCGTCCTCAACTCCTCCATCTCACATGGTGCCATGCGATACGTCGGCAGTGAGACGGGTGTAGAACCAGGAATCAGATCGATAGTGAAATCGATCTCACGTCGGGGCGGCAAACCAGGGATCTTCCTGAACAGATCCCCGAACTCAGAAACAACTGGCGTCTGCTCAAGTACCTGGGAACCAGCGTCGCGCAATAGAGTGGCGTAGCTGAGAATGCGGAAAGGAAGATTTACCCGCACTGGAAATGTGAAAGGCGTGCCCTCAGGCTCGTACACCGTCACCACACGAGCCTCGCAGTCAATCTCGGCTCTCGCTGCAGTCAACCAGTCCATGCCAAGAATGACGTCGAGATAAACGAGCGAGGGATCGACGACCAGATCAAGAGTCATCGTCCTGCCTCCCAGATCAACTAAACAACCCTCACACATCTGGGTGACATCCGAATAATCTCCATGAGCTGTAAGGACTCGCACGCTATCCATAGTGATAGTCTGCAACCCAAGACGTCTGACTACGGCACGCGATATCAAAGAAAGCGTGGAACCAGTGTCCACCATGACAAGAACGGGAGTACCTCCGATATGGCCCGTGACCTCAAAGGCTGAATGCTGGAAAGTCGGCGTCGTAGCTGCCTCAGCGGTCAGTGCATGAACTCGTGCCTGCTGTGGCCGGTTCGGATGCTGTGTCAAGGGCCGTGGAGGCTGTCGAATCTGCGATACCGTAGGTCGGAAAGAAGGATGCGCAGGAGCTGACCGTATAGGCGGTGCTGATATCGCCTGCGGACGTACACGATCAATCTTCTGCGGCGGCGAGAACCCACTGTCCCACATCCTGGAAAAGCAACTCTGCGCTAAATGGCCCGTCCTCCCACAGTATGTGCATGATAAATCAGGGCACCGAAACGGTCCTACTGGCGCCGTGGTCCTGGTAGGAGGATCAATGCGAGGCCTCTTTCCCGCGAAGGGCCTGTTTGACAAATCCGGTCGCGGCCTAGAAGTAGTCGGGCCTCGAGATCGCGCAAGTCGATCCACGTCCTGCTCTGCCCGCATGGACATGTGAACCAACTCCGCATAGGAGGGGAAACTGACACAGCACATCTTCGACCGAATATCCGGTCGCAAGCCCTCCAAAAAGCGCCGTATGCGCATCTGCTCATCAGCTAGAATCGTCGGGACGTACCTGCCCAACTCTGTGAACCGATGCTCATACTCGGTAACCGTCATCGCTGCCTGCCTGAGACGGAGAAACTCATACTCCCTCTCGTGCCTGTAGGTCTGGGGATAATACTTCTCATGGAAGTGGAACTCGAATGCTGCCCACGTCCATACGAAATCTGCGGCAACAGTCCGCAATATGCTATCCCACCACATACTGGCCTCTCTCTCAAATAAGAAGGTAGCCAGCTCTACCTGCTCAGCCTCGGTACAGTGCAACATCCGCAGAATCTTCGACACTCGGTCGAGCCAGAACTCAGCCTCCTCGGGTCTGTGAGAACCCGTGAAAGTAGGAGACCGCAAGCGCTGAAATCGCTCCAGAAGGCCCCGTGTGTCGGCAGGATTCCCCGCAGGGAAAGCAGGCTGCGCAGGATGTGCTATGCCCTCATCCTGGGCGTAAGAATAGGCATCCTCAGCTGGATGCGCAGGTGGTGCAGGCGGAGTAGATGCAGTCGCACCCCCACCCTGGGCTAAAGTCCCAACTATGGTGGTCAGAAGCTGCTGCTGCTGTAGCATCATAGCCATCATCTGCTCGAATCTATCAGGGGCTGGAGCAGGCTGTGGCGGATGAGGTGCGGAAGTAGATGCGCGCTGTGGCTCTCTAACTGATGGTGTAAATGGCGGTGGTTCATCTGTAGGACCAACAGCAGGCTGAGACGACCGAACCGTCTCAGGAATCGGGCCCAGAGCAGGGTCCGGAGGAGTGCCAGATTGAGAGGGAGTCTGATCCATCTGCTCTGACAATGAAAGCCGAACCGCACTCCTCGTAGTCTTAGGTGGCATTCCCTATATTCAAAATAGGGCACAACCTTGTCAGTCTCAATTGCACAAACGCCTGACTACGGCACGCGATATCAAAGAAATCGTGGAACCAGTGTCCACCATCACAAGAATGGGAGTACCTCCAATATGGGCCGTGACCTCAGAGGCTGAATGCTGGGAAGTCGGCGTCGCAGCTGCCTCAGCTGTCAATGCATGAACCCGAGCCTGCTGTGGCCGGTTCGGCTGCTGTATGTAGGGTACGCAGGAGCTAACCGTAAAGGCGGTGCTGATATCGCCTGTGAAGGAGCACGGTCAATCTTCTGCGGTGGTGAGAACCCGCTGTCCCGCATCCGAGAGAAGCAGCTCTGCGCCAAGTGGCCTGACCTCCCACAGTATGTGCAAGATAACTCGAGGCACCGAAACGATGGTGCTGGCGCTATGGCCCGAGTAGGAGGGTCAATACGAGGCCTCTTGCCCGCGAGGGGCCTGTCCTGCATGTCTGGTCGCGGCCTAGAAGCAACAGGACCACGAGATCGCGCAAGTCAATCCACATCCTGTTCTGCCCGCATGGACATGTGAATCAACTCCGCATATGAAGGAATGGTCACACAGCACATCTTCGACCAAATGTCCGGTCGCAAACCCTCCAGAAAGCGCCGTATGCGCATCTGCTCATCAGCCAAAATCGTCGGGACGTATCTGCCCAACTCCGTAAACCGATGCTCATACTCCGTAACTGTCATAGCTGCCTGTCTGAGACGGAGAAACTCATTCTCCCTGTCGTGCCTGTAAGTCTGGGGATAATACTTCTCATGAAAGTGGAACTCAAACGCTGCCCACGTCCATACATAGTCGGCGGCAACGGTCCACAGTACACTATCCCACCACAGGCTGGCCTCTCTCTCAAACAGGAATGTAGCCAGCTCTACCTGCTCGGCCTCAGTGCAATGTAACATCCGTAAAATCTTTGACACACGGTCGAGCCAATACTCAGCCTCCTCGGGTCTGTGAGAACCCGTGAAAGTAGGAGGCCGCAAGCGCTGAAATCGCTCCAATAGGCCCCGTGTATCGGCGGGATTCCCCGCAGGGTAAGCAGGCAGCGCAGGATGAGCCATGCCCTCATCCTGGGCGTGTATATAAGCATCCTCAGCTGGATGCGCAGGTGGTGCAGGTGGAGTAGATGGAGATGCACCCCCACCCTGGGCTAATGTCCCCACGATGGTAGTCAAAAGCTGCTGCTGCTGCAGCATCATAGCCATCATCTGCTCGAATCTTTCAGGGGGTGGAGCAGGCTATGGCAGATGCTGTGTCGAAGTAGATGCACGATATGGCTCTCTGGCTGACGGTGTAAATGGCGGTGGTCCAACTGTAGGACCAGGGCAGGCTGAGACGATCGAACTGCCTCAGGAATCGGGCCCAAAGCAGGGTCCGCATGAGTGTCAGACTGCGAAGGAGTCTGATCCATATGCTCATTCAATGCAAGCCGAACCGTGCTCCGCGTAGCCTTAGGCGGCATTCCCTATATTCAAAATAAGGCGCAACCTTGTCAGTCTTGATAGCACAATTACACCGCAATCATTTACACAAGGAGTCAAAGGCATTCCATGCATTTCATTTAATCAAAATTGTCACAATACAAGGGATATATCCTTACAAGCATCACGACGAGAAATACATGGGAACTAAGATAGTTAAAATTGCAACAGCAACATAAGCAAGGCACTAGCCCTAACAGGCTTACACTCATAAAGCAGGAAATGACTAACTACTGACAGCTATATCAAAGGTCGCATCGCTAATCTGAGTCTGGGGATGGAGGAGGAGCACCCTTATCCTGTAAGCAACACAGGATCGCCTTCAAGGTGCGAGTCACCTTGCCTAATTTCTTCTTTGTAACGGCCTTGGCATCCGTGACTTCTGCGCGAAGTTCTTGAACTTTCCTTCGCAAAGCAGTCTGACTCTCCTCCATCCGAGCAATGCGATCGTCGATAGTAGCCTGCGTAGAAGGAGGAGGGCTCTCATCTGTATCCTGAGCCTCCTCCTCTGCCTCTTCCTGAGCTTCTTCCTGAACCTCTGCTCCAGGTTCTTCTTCGCTTTGATCTTCCTCATCATCAAAGTCATCTTCACTGTCCTCCTCGAGCTGATTTTCGCGGTACTGCGACCCAATATTCATCTTGACCATAGTCGACTCATCAATGGTATGAATCGATACTGGCAATTCCGGCCCAAGTCTGTAGGCAAACTCAAGCGCAATCTTGCAAATCAGTCGGCCAAAAGGAAGCGATTCGGATGTTCTTCTTGACCTGGCTATGAGGATTATTTGTCGTAAGATGAAAGTAGTCATGCATACATTCTCTCCCTAGGCCACCAGATATAGGAAATCAACTATAAGGCGTGTACATTCAATGCGATTCGTCGACCTAGGATAAACATTGAACGTACAGATATGGTGCAGCAGGCGCAAATCATCAGACATGTACGTCGCCTTAAGACTATTATTAGGCTGCCATGAAACCAACTTACCGCACAGAAACCTGGTGAGGCGATCTCGTTCACGTCTACTCCTCGGATTCTTCTCACTAGGATGAACATCACCAAGAGGCACGTTCAGAAGTCGCGCAATCAGTCGCACATCAATCGTAGCCATCCGATCTCTACCAAAAGGGATTTTGAACTGCAAAGGCTCCAAGGTAGGATTCTGGATACTAGCATAGAAGGCACAAACGGTGCTCACGTTAGCACGAGCATGAGCTTCAAAGATCAGACCCCAATGCGCAGCTTCAATGCGTTCGAACAACAGATATTTGCCGAATAGTAGTCCATCCACGTCCGCCTCAAACAACACTTTCCGATCAGTGTATTGGCCATGAGGCATCTCTGATAGAATTGCTCACCCAAGGTGAGCATGGGGATCCAAATCCCGCTTTGTACGGTACTCTAGGGCTGCAGCTGGACCTGCGGCGGTGCTTGAACTTGCGGCACCACCCCGCGGTCTTCTCGATTGAGCAGGGCGGCTTGGCCCAGCCTCGTCTGTTGCAGTTTTCCTTTTACCCATCAAAGATATGATGGATGAGAGTGATAAAAGGCCTAAAATGGCTTCCACGAAGGCCATGAAAAATGGTAAAAATGCGGAGAAGTGACTACCCAATCTAGAAAAAGGAGATCTAGGCATCATAGAGGGATGCTTCAAGCTTCCCAAGGCTATGTTTTCAAGGAGAAATGGAAATGAAAAAGTGGAATGGAGCACCTCACGATTTCAGCTCTATTTGGGGATTTTTGGAGCTCCAAATGATGAAATCTTCAAGAGGAAGGGCTGACAACTCCAAGGAAGTGATGGAGGATGGTCTTTTTTGGCCAAGGAGGGATCTAGGGATGATTTGAAATCCTAGATTTTGGAAATGGTTGCTGGAAAATGAAAATGGAGCTATGGGGAGGGCTGTTTGTGAAGGAGGGGTGTGATTTGGGGGTTTTCTTTGGACGGGAGACCCATGGGGAGGGTTTACATTCCATTTAAGGGCGTGCGCCCGAAATCCACATCAAAGGGGCCCACTTGTACGGTGATGGCATCGCAGACCGGTGGGGCCAGATGGGTTCATTCCCCCATGGTCCAAAGGCCCCATAAATGTATGGTTCGACCCCTGGTTCATAGTATTTTGGCCTATGTGAGCCCAAACATGTGTTCAGGGCTTTCCGGGACCACTCCGCAATCCTGAATACCAAACCCTATAATGCAGCATATGAATTTGGGGTAGAAGGATCTAGTACATCCATCTAGATCCTTAGTTACTAAAAAAAGTGAAGTTGGAATGGCCTTATGGCCATTTTTCATGAAATTTTACTATTCGCTGTACAATTTTGTGAAAGTACCAATTTGTATTATTTTTACATTAGGTTTGATACCTAACATGAAATGAATAAGAAAGAAATGTAGATCAGAGTGTTTAGAGGAAGAATTTTGAAGATTTTTGGTGAAACGGGGTTTTTAAGCCCTGGCGATTGAATACAGGAGTTGTGGTCATCCCACGGCCCAATAATTTACCTTTGTGGGTTTAAAACCGTTCATAGGACGTCTCAACCCGATTTCCTATGGCTTAGAAGCTATTCGGGTTGCTTTACGCGACCCGAGATGCGTTACAGACTCGATCGTACGATCGATCCGAATAGACTTCGCCTAATGGCGAATCTGCGGTCCTAGAAATGTTTCTAGACCCTTCTCGCACCCACCTAAGTCAAAGGAAGCGACAGCGTACGTCGCGAGACCATAACCCAGGCCCAGTATACTCTCATTTATGCTCTGATACCAACTTGTAACACCCTGAAAATCGGGGGTCGTGTATAAACTCAACTCCTGAGTTCCAGACCGTCACTTATGCAACAAAAATGATTATGATTCAATATTGTCTGATTTAAAGCATTCACATGAGTAAAAGTATACCAAAACTGCAATTCATACTTCAGATCCAGTGATAAAAGCAAGCGGAAGACTAAACAATATATATATCACTGTATGGAAAAACAAAGTAAATCTCATCTGTCTCCAAAGTATGACTACATCTCTGAGTCTCATATACATGTACATGAACAAAATAAATATCCAAAATGGTCCCACTGAAGTCCCATCGATCCAGGTCACCTACGCGAAGCCATCGTGATACTGCATGTACGAGAACTCGTCCTAGTCCTCGTCAAAGTCTGGCTCCACCTCCTGGATCTCAGCCTCACCTGCATCTACAACAGGGTCTGGTGGGTGTTGCAAACACCATCCCGTAACGTGGGAGTGAGTGATCAACTCAGTGGAATCATAGAGCAAAGATTAGCATGTTCACAATTCAATCATGCGATAATAGTAAAGCAGTAAATCAGACAATCCTGATACTGTTGTTAATGCAAGATGACATGACGTGATGTATGCCCTCACCGACGATCTCCCTCATACGGCAACATCTTACGACCGCGGCATGCAATCGACCCTCAAGTGCTCCACATCTTCCAGGCACATGCAATGGCATGGTGACATGATTTCCAAGTTGTTATTAGTCCATTCAAACAGCAGGATTAGGAAACTAAGGTACTTCCCTTGTATCAATCCCAACACAGATCCTATCTAGGGTCGTCACTCCTAGTAATCTCATACGATGTATATTTCGTAGGTCCCTGCAAGGGCTGTCAGGGCTGTTGCTCGCACTCGTTGCACCGCTCCCCCATCACCTTATCAATACAGGCCTACTGTACTCTACTGCAACGGAAGGGTCGTCGCCTCCCGTGGACTCAGAATACGCTCGCGGTCACTACAAAGGACTCGTCGCCTGATCAGTGTAGGCCGATAGCTAGAATATAGTGTCCCATACCACCATAATCTGCTCATGAGACTTGGTGCTCATTGGTCACTACGGGGAGGTTTGTGGCCCCAGCGTAGGCCGACAGCTCGACCACGGTGTCCCATACCACCATGCCTGGCTCATGAGTCTTCGTGGATCAAGGTACCATGGTTAACAGGGTTTACAATGGTAAGTTCAGTACCCTAGGTTCAAGCAGTTATGACTCATACAAGGTGAACATACATCGTCCAGTCGGGTTACTTGACGGGCTCGACTGGCGCGATCGCATCTCAAGTCGAATGACATGAAGTGCGTAAAACACTTCGCGTGGCCTAACCACTGCCGCCAACTCCAAACACGACTCGCGTTCATCGACGCGTCGCTCGTGGCTAAGACCAGTCAGCCACGAATTCGCTCGGTTACCGACTGTCTGGACTAAGTCTAGTCCCAAACACTTATGAAAACACATCAGCAAATTATGTAAGAGTATTGGAATTGAAATACAGTCATATGAGCATGTTAACACATGTTATAACATTTAACTTAAGTAAATCTTCAAGCACATATGTTTCATGCATGTAATGAAATCATGCATACAATCAACATGTAGGAAATCATTTAGGTCAACATATTAATTGAGAAATCAATCTCAAACTACCTCATAACATCATTTAATTCAATACATACTAATACAAGCATTTATACAAACACATACACTACACACTTAAGTCTACATATAGTATGTTGACCTGAAGTGCGCAATTAGGCGAATCTCTTCGCCAAACTAATTATGCATGTATTCCTAACTTCCTAATGCGACAACAAACCATGTCAATCACATCAGCAAAATATGAATGTAAACAGTACTTCCTACAAATGACTAAAATGCCCTAAATCTCATATTCTTCGTTAGTTTACGAAACGGGAAACGGAGAGCATTTTGTACATGTCAAACGGAAATACCGTCAAGAATCTACTATTAAACGACATTGAAAGCGTTGGGAACCGTCAATCAAAGCGTCTAAAATCCTCACCTTATGTCTTGTAAACTCGTGAATTGAAACGGAGCGTATACGCTTCGTCTACGGCGAATAGGGAACCTAATACACGAGATCCATAAGCTACATCGCTATGGAAACAAAGGAAACTCAAATCAGCAACTATTTAGGGTATTTACTTACCTAGAATTGCGGTGAAATCGCCGGGAAAGCGGTAGAGGTGTGTTGCTTAAGCACGTGCAATACGTAGCACAAGTGGCAGGAAGAGCTCTCCCACTCTCTCACAATCTCTCACCTTTTTCTCTCTCCCAAGTTAGGGTTTCTCTCAAATTCGGATGGGAGAGAGGAGTGAGGGTTTCAACCCCTTTTATAGCCTAAAACATGCCCAAAATAGGCTTGGGAACAATGTGTACTTGGTGCCTAACCAAATCGGGGCCGTTTCGGTCCAAAAGAGCATTTCTGAAGGTCCCCAGGCCAAATGCGGTCGGACTTAAGCTCATGCATACTGGATCTAGCACACATCCAGTTTTCAGACCGGTAGGGTTCACAGATCGCACGTGGCGGACCAGTTTCAGTTTAACGGTCATCGCACCAAGATCAGGCCTATAAGTCTCGTGATATGTAATAGATATTTTTCCTGATCCAAGGGTGTAATTTGGCTGTATTCTGATGGTCAGAACGCTCAATACTGATGCATCAAATCGTGTGCCAGATTTGAATTTCAAATTCCAATTCTAACCCTATTCTCACTCTCCTCGGTCCGGGCTCAATGAAATAGCCTGTGATTATCGGTTTGACTTGATTTTCGGAATGAGTGTCAAGTCCAGCTAGGCGGTTCTAACAGTCTAAGATAGGAGGTATCAGACTTTCGACGTGCGGTTTAGATCCAATACAAAGATTCAAAGTGGTCTAGAGAACAAACCTGCTTAGAGTTTGGTCCGAGGTTTTAGAGCATTATAGCACCATTGGTTCCACTCGCTTTGGGCCTTGTAGAACGTATTTAAAGTGATCAGGGACCATTTCCCAGCTATTCTAACGTTGCACTAGCTAACCTAGTCATATTTTCTAAAGGAATGAATTCTACGCAATTTCGGGTCGAGTTGGTACTCGAGCCCAAGTACGGATTTTTCACGGGCGTTACAATCTACCCCCCTTAACAAATAATTTCGTCCACAAAATTTTATACCTTTTCGTACTCCTCGAGAAGCTGTGGGTAGTTCTTTCTGATCTCGGCTTCTGTCTCCCAGGTAGCCTCCTCCTCAGAGTGATGCGTCCACAATACCTTCACAAGGGGAATCACCTTGCTACGCAGTACCTGCTCCTTCCTATCTAGGATACGTTTCGGTCGCAGGATATATGTAACATCCTCTCCTAACTGCACCTGCTCCCATTTGATGATATAGGAAGGATCAACAACGTACTTCTTCAGCATAGAAACATGAAATACGTTGTGAACGCTCGCGAGAGGCGTGGGTAAAGCCAATCGGTAAGCCACCGCTCCCACACGATCGAGGATCTGGAATGGGCCAATGAATCGCGGTGCCATCTTCCCCTTCTTCCCGAACCGAAGGACTCCCTTCATAGGGGAAACTCGCAAAAACACATGATCCCCAACTGTGAACTCCAGTGGCCTCCGTCTCGTATCGGCGTAGCTCTTCTGTCTGCTCTGCGCTGTAAGAAGCCGACGTCGAATAGTATCAATCTTCTCTGACGTCGCCTGCACTAACTCTAGGCCAATCAAGCTACGCTCACCGACCTCTAACCAGCAATGCGGTGCGCGACGCCGGGGTTTGGAATTTGTTGCTGAAAATCGAATCTAGGGCTATGTAAGGGGGCTGTTTGTGAAGGAGAGGTGGGATTTGGGGGTTTTCGTGATGTGGGAGGTGCATAGGGGTGATGTGGAGCCTGTTTAAGGGGGTGCGCCCGAAGGACGGCCCCATCGGAGCTCGTCGGCCGGCGATGCATCGCCCGGCCGGCGATGGCATCGCCGGCCAACTCTTAAGTTGGCCGGTGGGACCCCATGGGTCTGGTCCCCCATGGTCTCAGGGTCCCAAAAAGTTAGGTCCCACCCCCTGGTTCATACTAATTTGGTCTCTATGAGCCCAAACATGTGTTCGGAGCTTTCCGGGTCCACATCGCAATTCCGAATACCAAACCATATGATGCAGCATATGAATTTGGGGTAGAAGGAGCCAGTACACCTATCTAGCTCCTTAGTTGCTAAAGAAAGTGAAGTTAGAATGGCCTTATGGCCATTTTTCATGAGATTTTACTATTCACTGTAAAATTTGGTGAATGTACTAATTTGTGTTATTTTCACATTTGGAATTTGGCTGTATTCTGACGGTCAGAACGCTCAATACTGATGCGTCAAATCGTGTGCCAGATTTGAATTTCAAATTCCAATTCTAACCCTATTCTCACTCTCCTCGGTCCGGGCTCAATGAAATAGCCTGTGATTATCGGTTTGACTTGATTTTCAGAATGAGTGTCAAGTCCAGCTAGCCGGTTCTAACGGTCTAAGGTAGGACGTATCGGACTTTCGACGTGCGGTCTAGATCCAATACAAAGATTCAAAGTGGTCCAGAGAACAAACCTGCTTAGAGTTTGGTCCGAGGTTTTAGAGCATTATAGCACCATTGGTTCCACTCGCTTTGGGCCTTGTAGAATGTATTTAAAGTGATCAGGGACCATTTCTCAGCTATTCTAACGTTGCACTAGCTAACCTAGTCATATTTTCTAAAGGAATGAATTCTACATAATTTCGGGTCGAGTTGGTACTCGAGCCCAAGTACGAATTTTTCACGGGCGTTACACCAGGTAATCGGTAATCGTTCTTCAACTGGTGGTTGAGGTTATTTTCACCACGCAGGATGAGTTTAACGAATCCGAGTCGTGCTTGGGATGTTTGACAGTGGTTAGGCCACACGGAGTGCTTATGCATTCCATATCGTTCAACTCAAAGTGCGCTTGGCCTAGTTGAGCTTATCAACTAACCCAATTGACTGATGTTTGTTCACCATGTTTGGTTGCTACTGTTTGAATCTAAGGCAATGAACTCACTAGTGAAACTCCCGTTAACCTTGGTACCGCGATCCCCTAAGACTCATGAGCCCGACATGGTGGTATGGGACACCGTGGTTAAGCTGTCGGCCTACGTTGGGGCGACGAGCCTCCCCGTAGTGACAATGAGCACCCTACTCTCGTGAACCGATTATGGTGGTATGGGACACTATATTCGTGCTTTCGTCCTACATTGATTGGTGACGAGCCCTCTGTAGTGACCTCGAGTAGATTCTGACACTGCATAAGGGCGACGAGCCTTGTTGTAGTATTTAGGATATAACTAGACCTGTATTGATTAGTGAAGAACCCTTTACAGTGATCTAAAACCGTAACATCGTATGAGACTTTCTAGGACTGACGACCCTAGAATAGATCAATGTTTGAGAATTGATATAAGGGAGGTGCCTTAGCTTCTCAATCCCGCTGTATGAAAATGACTAATAAGAACTTGGTAATCATGCTCATAACAACGCACTGCATGTGCCATTGGCGTTAGTGTGAGAGCACAGTAGTAGTGATTCATGCCACGATCGTTAGACGTTGTCGTAAGAGGGAATTTGTGGTGAGGGAATATATCATTCTTGCATTAACAAGAGTATCTAGGACATGTTTGATTATACTGCTTTATCATTACTGCTTGATTGAATTGATAACATGTTAACCTTTGTTGTATATTTCCACTGAGTTGATCACTCACTCCCACGTTATGGGACGGTGTTTGAAACACCAACCAGTCCATGTTTTAGTTTCAGATAATGGCGATGCTTGTGAAGCAGAGATGGACTTTATGATATTGAGGAGGATTTCTCCTATATGCAGGTTCTGATCGATGGGGTTACAGGGTTACTGATTAGATGCCAATGCACTTGGTATTTTACATTTTATTTAAACACCCATGTATATTCTTTTTTTCATTTTTAGAGTATACATGTATCTAATTAACCTGGTAACATGTTCACACCCCGGAGACTTACAATAAATTATATATTTTATATATTTATTACAGTCTTCCGCTTATAAAATTTAACTGTCACTAGAGTATGATATGCTGTTTTGGTCAAATTTCACTCATGTTTACTGCATTAATATGAACAACATTTAATCATCATTATCTATATTGCATAAGTGATGCGTTGGAACTCGGGAGTTGAGTTTCTGCTCGACCCCTGATTTTCTGGTCATTACACTACCCCATCTGTGGAATGCTGAGTATCTAAGAATCTATTACCCTTAACTCGGCCCAACGAAGCGTTTGGAAAGACTCAAAAATGTCAAGCATGTAAACTGGGTCAAAATGAATAAAAGAAAGTATATTCATTCATCAATATGTTTATTACATTGAGTTACATCTTACTTCGGTATTACATTGATAGAGTGAAAAGGGTTAAAGCCAAAAGAGAGATCGGCCATGACGTGCGAACTTATCCCTCGGCTGTAGATATTCTCGAGCTTGCCTAGGAACTTGGTGTGCTTAAAGTGTAGGTGTGAGTACGAAAAGTCGAGTGCTAGTGTGTGTACCAAAAACTGAGTGCTGTTGTGAGTGTAAAAAATATTAAGCCCTAAGGCTCAGCCACTACCACCACTTGGAGTAGCCTCTGGAACTGCCTCAAGCTCAACCTCGATGCAAGGCACAGCGTAGGCCGACCCGATAGCCAGAGCCTCCAGGCCCACAGATCCGTCATCACCTTCATCAAATCTCGAGAGATCAACTAGTTCATAAAGAAGCTTCTCGCATCAGTCAGATACATTTGGTGTACCCCGCCTGATACAAAATATCCCTCTCTTCCTCCAACTCTCAGGACTCGAGGAAAGCCTTTACGGCCTGGACCTTGGCCTGTTCGACTTGATCTTTGGCATGCTCAACGACTGTCTTGGCCTCAGCCTTGACCTAATTCAACCTATCTTCGCATGGAGCATGAGCCAGATGGAGCCGCCGACTCTCTTCGTGAGCGTCTTTCAGCAGAAAGGCCACGGAGGCGCTCTCAGCCTTGGCATCTTCAGCAGCTTTCTTAGCGAGACTCAAGTCACCCAATAGCACACTGACTCGAGTCAGGGCACCTTCAAGCTGTGCCTCCAACTCCGTAGCTCATTTCTTGGCATTAGAAAGAACCGAGCTACTCTTAAGCATGCACGAGGCAAACTGCAACAAGAAAACTTGAAGTCAGAACTAAGTCACCGTGACTAAAACCTTAAAGCGACAAGGACTTTACCTCAAGCAGCACCTTCGCCACGTGAACAAGAACCAACCTCGAGGGAGTGTTGCAAAAGTCAGCATAATCTCTCTCTCTCCTCCATGAGAGATGGCTCATGGGATGAGGACCGACACATCTTATAGAAGGAGAGAAGGTTCCTGTTGAGCCATCTCCCCTCTGAGGTCTCCTCTCTCGGCTCCGAGACCCACTCTACAACGGGTCCTGGCTCAAGAGCCACCTGAGACTCGGCAGGGACCGCATCCATCTCTTCTAGATCAAAGAGTACGACAACAGTTGGGACATCCAGAGCAGGGGCGACTGAGGTGGATGGCTCCTTAGCCTTCAGAGTTATCTTCGATTTCTTCAAAGGCCGAGCCTCCGATAGAAGCGCCGACCTTAGAGGAGCCTTCACCTTGGAAGCTGGTTTTAGAAGGGGTCGAGCTTTAGCCATATCTATGTCAGACAAAGCATAGAGTTAGAAAATTTTAGGAGAAATGCATCAGAATAACTAGGGGATACCTGTCACGGACGAGTCTAAGCCCGAGAGAAGAAGACTCTTCCAAGATCAATCTTCCAGACTTAGCGTCCACAGTTCTTTGATCTAATTTAGAGCGTTGGCCCCTAACTTTGGTCTTTTCTGGGAAATCTCTGCAGAACGCATTCGGTCAAACTCAGAAATATCATGACAAGAAAAGACAGGAAAAGGGCAAGCCGAGTCACCTGCTTCGAAGAATACCTGAGGAACGCGAGGTTCAAAGAGCCCAGGATCGGCAGTCTCCCAGCGACCGCATGCCCAGAACCACCTTTCTCTATAGTACTTGTTGGAAGTAGGAGGGTCGGTTATCAAAGAGTTTCCCTTATTCCGCAAAGCGCTTAAAAAGTACCAACAAGGTTGTTGAGTATTTAGCTATACTTGGTATAGATAAAGGAACTCATCAATGGTCAGCAGGGACTGCTCTGCCTCAGCCCACAACACTAAACATCTGAATAAGTTCCTCCACCCATTCGGAACTATCTGCCCGGGAGCAATTCTAAGTCGGGAAAGAAAATCCCAAGCAACGGATTGAAAGGGCAGACGTAAGCCGCATTGCATGGTCAACACCGAAGGGAATATGATACCCGACTTGAATTCTGTCAAAGTCCACCTCGGTTAACACCGAAGGGACTGGACCTCTCTGCTCATCTCTGATATTCCCTCCCTCAGCAGCCTCTCCTTCTTCATCAGCCGACTCAACAGTCTATGCCGATCTTCAAAGAGGAACTGACTCAGTGGTTTTCTCAAGTTCTTCCTCCTCGTCTTCCAGGTCATCCTCAGGAAAATGAGGGGTAGGTTTGCCGGGGGAATGCATCAGGACAGAGGAACCTGCCGAAGCAGGGCGTTCTGCTAAAGTTCCAGTTACTCTCTTAGAGAATCGAAAAGCTTCATTGGTGCTAATCGCCATCTCCGTCAACAATGAAAGCGATTCTGAGACATTTCAGAGGTGTCTCGTTTCATCCTCATCACCGAAAATCCCTTCCCAGGGACTTGAAGAATGCATTGCTATTAAAAGTCGAAAAGGAAAGGGAAGGAGAGAAAACTCACCATAGAGGCAAAAAGCACAGTTGGAGAAGTAAAGAAGAAAAGAAGGATAGAAACAATGAGAAAATGGAAGAATGCAAGGGCAGGCAGGAGAAAAGAGGAGAAAACAAAAGAAGAAGGATCGGACGTGCGAAAATGAGAAATGAATCCCGCTCCTACCTTTTATAGCCCTACCACATGGCAGGGGCATTTAAGGAGGAGTCGAATTGACACCTGCTTCGACTCCCCCGCCTGACACATGGCACACGCCAACTGACAAGGGTAACGCTCTCGCCACGCGTCTAACGCTGATAAGTGGGAAAAACGTTCTGACAGCTGTCCGCTCATGCGACCTTGAACAACAAACCATCGTACATTGAGAACGACACAAAAAGTAATAAATGCTTCATCATAACCTCGGTCTCCAATGCACATCGACTTAGAAACTCATTACTCCTTAGTGTCGATATAACTAACACAAGGAGTAGGGGGCTTACTGTTGGGGAAAAATATGGTAAGTCCGGAGACTTGATTATGGATTGGACCAACTCTACTGACACTGCCCGAGAACCCAAGGCAATAAGTCAGACTGAGACAATGTAAAGCCTAAAGGAGACTCAGCTCGGATTGCCAGAAATGAATCTCGACCGAGACTTGAAGAGTCAAGAGCCATAGGCAAGTATATTAGACACAAAAAGTTGACTCGGTTAACGAGGCAGCAATGTCTAAAAGGGCTGGTTAATGCCCAAAGGCTAAAAGACACCTAATCAACCATAAAATCGACCCATGAAAGGCCGGTTAGTGTCGGCTATCATACTAAGGAAGGACATCGCCTATGAACCAACTCTGTTTCATCCGAAAATAGGCAAAAATCCCTATCCTTGTAGCCAGTTGAGACTGATTTGTCGGTTGAGGCCGATCCGAGCAAGGGAGAAACGGTGTAATCTTAAAGACTTTTCCAAAGATCTAGTAGAAGGATTTCTGATCTCAACAATTTTGGGATCAGGAAGTATCCGCAAACGGATGGCAATAAATCAAATCTCCAAGAGATCAGGGAGGGAATCCCCTCATGCCGGGACCTTTCACTCCTATAAAAGTAGGGCTTTATAGGACTAAAGGTACATAGAAAAACACCCCTAAAAACCTTCTTCCTAGTCCCATTACTAACTTAAGCATCGGAGGTTCCCCGGCACTAGCCAAGGTTCCCTTTGTATTGAATCATTGTGCAGGTGGGAAGTAAAGGGAGAGGCACATCAAGTTTTTCCCATCAACAGTCATCACTTACTCCCTTCAATGCATTACTGTGGCACCGCTTGAGCAGACCTTCGGTTATCATTATTTTTAAGCATCCATTTCATTCCCACGTGTAGCCTACCATTTGATAAGCATGGATCTCACACGCATGATATCATTGAACGATCCCGTCCACTCTCATACATGCATGTCAACATCCCTGCCCCAAGAATGGTGAGCATCATTGTGTATAGGAAGGACACGACAATCAAAACCACCCATTTCCTTCCATGAAATAATGATTGACCATTTGAAGACGCCAGTAAACTCCAGATGGAAAATTAGAATTTTGTTGTAGCTGCGGACATCTTGACTCGACTTTGGTAGTCACCCATCAGTGCCGAGCTCCAAGGTGTTTGGAAAAGCTTTGTGAGCCCATCTTGATCGTATGTGTTTTATCCATGCATTCTATCAACATTTCCAGATCATTTTTTGGACATGAACTTAAAAACGAGGCAAGACATAAATCTCAATGAACCATACCTTAGAAAACAATGGTGATTGAATGCTAACCACTAAAACTTTCCTATGGTCCACCGTAATATTTATTTACCATCCAACTAGTGAATTTGATCACAAGGGCTTAAATGAAAGGAAAACACAAATATCAGCTTGATCCAAAACTTTTGTAGTCCTTAAGAAATTTTTAATAGTGAACATTTAAACACCACTGTATCTTATGGTGTGGTCCACCTAAGTTTTCGATCTATCTCATTTTTAAGCTCATGTTATAAAATAAAATGATCTGCAAAATGGATGGAAAGCATGGATAAAATAAATACATCATGGTGGAGCCCACAGAGGATGATCTTGGCACTAGAACAGTTACTACTGAGTCCCTGTTATTTGGACGTATATGATTAACATGCACGTGTGTAATCTTATAGGTTGACAAATTGGGCGGCTGGCCATTCCCTTTGCAGAAAGAGAAAGACTTGGAAACTCTGGCTGGCGCGACTTTGGTGGATCCCTGGATCCACCTAGGTAGGTTTGTCTCTGACTGTGGAGTGTGGTGGATGATAATAGGTGGTATATAAGTAGAGTTGTACTCGAGTCGAACCGAGTTGAGATTAGCATAGCTCAACTCGGCTTGGCCACTAACTGACCCAGCTCAAACTCTGCTCGGTCTTTAAGTCTGACTAGCGAACTCAGCTCGATTCGGTCAGCAACTGAGTTTGAGCCTCTATAGCAGTTTCTCAAACACATAGAGGGCACCTTCAATTTTTCATGAAATGTAAAATAGCAGCAATGGTTTATGGGTATTTCATCAAACACTCAGTAGGCAACATAAAAATCAAGATACAAGGGTATTTGTTTCATATACACACCTTCCTCACCACTGGCAGAGACTTCGTTGAGTCATTTCATCAAAGACTTGATGAGCAACATCAATATAAATTTAACTGAGTCACAGAACTAGTTTGATCCGAGTTCGATTCGAGTTAGGGTTTTATCCAAGTCGAGTCAAGCTCAAGCAAGCTCGAACTCAGCTCGAAATTTTTTTTAGCTCAAAAAATCAGCTCAAACTCAGTTTCAAACACGAGTCGAATCGAGCTTTTTCAAGTCAAGTCGAGTGAGATAACCGAGCTAACTCGGTTCATGTATAGCTCTAAATATAAGTAATTCAAATTAAACTATACTAAATATTAGAACCTGTATACAAGTGTGTTGAAATATCAAATGGTCAAAATAGTCTTATGTAATGCCCTGAAATTCGGGGGTCGAGCATAACTCAGCTCCCGAGTTCCAAAACGTCACTTATGCAACATAAATAATGATGGATGTATGTTGTCTGTATTAGCATATAAAACATGAAGTAGATTAAGCCAGATCAGCAGACATAATTTAGGGATAGATGGAAAATGCAATCGAAAGACTTAAGTACATATATAATCCAAAAAAAATCCCCAAAAGATGCGTGCTCTGCCCAGGGCAATAAGTACAACTGTGTATCAAAATAAATGTATCAAACTTTGCAAAATCAACATATACATATCCCAGAATCCCCACTAGTCAGGACAAGGCTCACATGAACCCTCCTGAGAACTGCATGAACGAGAAAGCCTCCTCGCCCTCGTTGAACTCTGGCTCCACCTCGTAGGCATCACCATCACCTGCAGCTAAGTCAGAGTCTGGTTGGTATTTAAGCACCATCCCAGAATGTGGGAGTGAGTGATCAACTTAGTGGAGCTATACAGCAAAGGTTAACATGTTCTCAACTCAATCAAGTAGTAATGATAAAGCAGTATAATCAAACATGTCCTAGACACTCTTATTAATACGAGAATGGATGAGATAATGATGCATGCCCTCACCATAAACTCCATCTGCGATCTTCATCTTACAGTCGGGCATGTCAGTCACTTCCTCAGTGCTCTTACGCCAACACCGATAGCACATGCAGTGCGATGATATGAGTATGATTGCCAAGTTCTTATTAGTCCTTTTCATACAACAGGATTGGGAAGCTAAGACACCTCCCTTATACCAATTCTCAAACATTGATATATTCTAGGGTCGTCCGTCCTAGGAAATCTCATACGATGTACGGTTCTAGATCGCTGTAAAGGGCTCGTCACCAATCAATACAGGTCTAGTTATATCCTAAATACTGCAACAAGACTCACCGCCCTTATGCAGTATCAGGATATACTCGAAGTCACTACAGAGGGCTCGTCACCAATAAATGTTGGCCGATAGCACGAATATAGTGTCCCATACCACCATAATCAGCTCACGAGAGTAAGGTGCTCACTGGTCACTACGGGGAGGCTCGTTGCCCCAGCGTAGGCCGACAGCTTGACCACGGTGTCCCATACCACCATGTCCGGCTCATGAGTCTTAGGGGATCACGGTACCAAGGTTAACGGGAGTTTCACTAGTGAGTTTGGTGTTTTATATTCAAACAGTAGTGACCAAATATGGTGAATAAACATCGATCAATCGGGTTAGTTGATAAGCCCAACTAGGCCAAGCGCACGTTGAGTTGAACGACATGGAATGCATAAGCACTCCGTGTGGCCAAACCACTGTCGAACATCCCAAGCACGACTCGAATTCGTTAAACTCATCCTGCGTGGTGAAAACGACCTCAACCACCATTTGAAGTATGATTACAGATTACCTGGACTGTAGTACAACGACAATCATGTACAAGCTCAATAACAGGCATTTAATTTATATCCTACAATCATATGGACATTTATGAAATATAACTTGAATATAAATACAGTACATGGAGGAAATCATATACACAGTTAACATGAATAATTTAGGTTACGCAATTCATGGAGGAAATCATACACACAGTTAAGGTGATTGAGATCCATATCTCAACAACCTAAAAAGTCACACTTTACTAACTACTAACTCATTAAAACATTGAAACAAACACTTAAACTACGCGATTCAACATACATCACGTATGTCGACTCCATTACATATTAGGGTAAGCCCTTTCATCAAGGAGTTGCCTCAGACATATCAAGCATGTATCAACGACAATTCATCATGGCAATCATAATAACAATTTCCATATGTATACAGGTATTCTAACATATACACAAAATATGCTATTTATTACATGGATTATACATATTCGTAAATCGAAACAGATAGCGCATTTGGCATGTGTAATAGCCTTCACGTCATGAATAAATCATTATCTAACATTAGAAGTCTTGAAAACCATAGCTTAAATGTATATAGTCCGCACCTTAAATCAGAAAATGTGTAATAGATGTGATTCAGACGATAAGTTTCCATCAACGGCGGATACGCTACCTATGGCATGAAACAGGTTAGCTATAACTTCACTACAACTATTCTAAGCTTCAAAATAGGTTAGGGTTTAATTAACTTACCCAAGAATGGAATCAGAATCACCGGAATAATGATTCAGATACACAGATTCGGTATGTAGATGAACTGGGAAGAATCCCACGGAGAATCAACAGGTTTTCTCTTACTTTCTCTCTATATTCTTTCTCTTGAATAGCTAGGGTTTAAAAAATTCGTATGGAATTTGGGAATGAGGGTTTAAGGCCTTTTTATAAGCCTAAACTCGACGAAAACAACCTTAGGGCCAAGGTATACTTAGGTTATAAGCAAATTGGGCTCTTTCTGATCCAACGGAGCACTTCTAGAGGTCCTCTTATCAAATGCGGTCGGACTTAAGCTCACTACTATTGGATCTTAAGCAAGTTAAGTTTTCAGTCCAATCGGGTTTCCAGATCATCCATGGCGAACTAGTTTCAATTCAACGGTCACCAAAATTTGATCAGGGCCACAAGTACTTTGACATGTATGGGCCACCTATCTTGATCCGAGGGTGAATTTGGGTGGAAATCTAACGGTCAGAAGGCTTAGAAATATCGCGCAAGCGACACGTCTCAGATTATTTAAAATCATATTTAATTTTCTAAAAATCTTCACTTTCTCACTCTCTTCACTCCGAACTCAAGGAAATGGTCTCAGGACATCGTTTGGGTTTGATTTTTGAGGTGATAAACAAGTCCAACTAAGCGGTCAGAATAGTCTAAGTTCATTGATATCAGACTTTCAACGTGCAGTCTAGATCCAATACGAAGTTACAAAGTATTTTCGGGAGCAACTGGGTTTAGAGTTGGAACCTAGATTTCAAGGCTATATAGCGTCAACAATTGTAACACCCCGGATTTTGGCCAATCTGGGATTTGACGTCCTTAGGCAATGAGTCAACTAAAACACCTGGAAAATCGCTCAGAACCCAATTTCATAGCCAAAGAAACCACTTAGGATTAATTCCTATGGAAATTAAGCGTAAGTTAGCTAGCGCAACATCAGAGTAGCTGGGAAATAGTCCCTGATCACTTTAAATACGTTCTACAAGACCCAAATCGAGTAGAACCAATGACTCTATAATACTCTATAACCTCGGATCAAACTCTAAGCAGGTTTGTTCTCTGGACCACTTTAAAATTTTTTATTGGATCTAGACCGCGCGTCGAAAGTCCTATACCTCCTATCTTAGACCGTTAGGACCGCCCGGTTGGACTTGACAATCATTTCAAAAATCAAGTCCAACCGATAATCACAGGCTATTTCATTGAGCCCGGACTGAAGAGAGTGCGAATAGGGACAGATTTGGAATTTGAAATTCAAATCTAGCACACGACTTAACGTGTCAGTATTAAGCGTTCTGACCATCAGAATTCACTCAGATTACACCCTCGGATCAGGAAAAATTTCTATTTTATATCATGAGACTTGCAGCCCTAATTCACGTGCGGTGACCGCTGAACTGAAACTGGTCCGCCACGTGCGATCTGCGAACCCTGCCGGACTGAAAACTTAATGCGTGTTAGATCTGGTATGCATGAGCTTAAGTCTGATCGCATTCGGCCAGGGGACCACCAGAAAGCATCTTTTGGATCGAAACAGCCACGAATTGGTTATGCACTAAGTGAACCTTGTACCGGAGCCTATTTGGGACATTTTTAAGCTTATAAAAGGGTTTGAAACCCTCACTCCTCTCTCCCATCCGAATTTGAGAGAAACCCTAGATTGGGAGAGAGAAAAGGTGAGAGTTTGTGAGAGAGATTAAGAGAGATTTTTCCTGCCTTCGTGCCACCTGTTGCACGCGCTTCTGCAACACATCTCAATCACCTGGCCAGTGATTCCTCTGCTTTTTTAGGTATAAAATAACCCTAGAAAGTTGCTGATTTGAGGTTTACTAGGATTCATAGCTTGTTAGCTGACGTAACTCGTGAATTAGGTTCTCTTATCGCTGTAGACGAAGCGTATACGCTCTGTTCGAAATCACACTCCCATAAGAGATAAGGTGCGGATTTTAGACGCTTTGATTGACTGTTTCCAAAGCTTTCAATGTCGTTTAATAGTAGATTATCGATGGCAATGCCGTTTGACATGTACAACATGCTACCATTTCCTGTTTCGTAAACCGGCGAAGAATATGAGATTTAGGGCATTTTAGTCATTTGTAGGAAGTACTGATTTCATTCATATTTTGCTGATGTGATTGACATGATTTGTTGTCGCATTAGAATGTTAGGAATGCGTGCATAATTAGTTTGGGGAAGAGATTCGCCTAAATGCGTACTTCGGGTCGACATACTATATGTAGACTTAAGTGTGTAGTGTAAGTGTTTGTATAAATGTTTGTATTAGTATGTATTGAATTAAATGATGTTATGAATTAGTTTGAGATGGATTTCTCAATTAATATGTTGACGTAAATGATTTCCTACATGTTGACTATATGCATGATTTCATTATATGCATGAAATGTATGAGCTTGATGATTTACTTAAGTTGTATGTTATAACATGTGTTAACATGTTCACATGGTTGTATTTCAATTCCAATACTCTCATATGATTTGCTGATGTGATTCCTTAATTGTTTGGGACTATGCTGAGTCCAGGCAGTCGGTAATCGAGCGAATTCGTGGTTGGCTTATCTTTGCCACGAACGACGCGTCGATGAACGCGAGCCGAGTTTTGGAGTTGGCGGCAGTGGTTAGGCCACACGAAGTGTTTTACGCACTTCATGTCGTTCAACTTGAAATGCGATCGTGCTAGTCGAGCCCATTAAGTAACCCGACTGGCCGTTGTATGTTCACCCTGCATAAGTCATAACTGCTTGAACCTAGGGTACTGAACTTACCATTGTAAACCCTGTTAACCATGGTACCTTGATCCACGAAGACTCATGAGCCGGGCATGGTGGTATGGGACACCGTGGTCGAGCTGTCGGCCTACGCTGGGGCCACAAACCTCCCCGTACTGACCAGTGAGCACCTAGTCTCGTGAGCAGATTATGGTGATATGGGACACTATATTCTGGTTGTTGGCCTACACTGATCAGGCGACGAGTCCTTTGTAGTGACCGCGAGCGTATTCTGAGTCTACGGGAGGCGACGACCCTTCAGTAGCAGTAGAGTACAGTAGGCCTGTATTGATAAAGTGATGGGGGAGCGGTGCAATGAGTGCGAGCAACAGCCCTGGCAGCCCTTGCAGCGACCTACAAAATATACATCGTATGAGATTACTAAGAGTGACGACCCTAGACAGGATCTGTGTTGGGATTGATATAAGGGAAGTACCTTAGTTTTCCAATCCTGCTGTCTGAATGGACTAATAATAACTTGGAAATCATATCACCATACCATTGCATGTGCCTGGAAGATGTGGATCACTTGAGGGTCGTTTGCATGCCGCGGTCGTAAGATGGTGCCGTATGAGGGAGATCGTCGGTGAGGGCATACATCACGTCATGTCATATTGCATTAACAACAGTATTAGGATTGTTTGATTTATTGCTTTACTATTATCGCATGATTGATTTGAGAACATGCTAATCCTTGCTCTATTATTCCACTGAGTTAGCTACTTACTCCCACGTTACGAGATGGTGTTTTCGGACACCCACCAGTCCCTATTATGATTACAGATGATGGCACGGCCTGCGAGGCGGAGCTGGATTTGATGATGATGAGGAGGATTCCTCCTATATGCGTGTTCTGATTGACGGGATTACAGGGAGGTTGATTAGATACTTTGACACTTGTCATTTTATATTTTTAGCGCACTCTTGTATATTCGTTTTGTCTACTTTTGGAGTATACATGTATGCATATAACCTGGTAACATGTTCACACTCTGGAGACATACAACAGTTTATATATGTTATACATACTATCACAGTCTTCCGCTTGTAAATTTAACTGTCTCTGGAGTATGATATGCTGTTCTGGATTAATCTCACTCATGTTTAATACATTAACATAGGCAACATTCAATCATACATATCTATGTTGCATAAATAACATTTTGAAACTCGGGAGTTGGGTTTTTTGCTTGACCCCCGATTTTCAGGATGTTACAACAATTCTCTAGGTTTTGGGTCTTACAGATCGTATTAAAAGTTATTTGTGCTAATTTCACATGTAATTTAGTTTAGCGCTAGCTAATACACATTAAATTTCTAAGGGATTTAATTCTAAATGATTTCTACTGGAGGTGGTACTCGGGTCTAAGTACGGATTTTTTCCTAAGACGTTACAATCTACCCCCCTAAGAAAAAAAAATTTATCCTCGAAATTCGTACCTTCTCATACTCCTCGAGGATCTGGGGGTAATTCTTCCTGACCTCAGCTTCAGTCACCCAAGTAGCTTCTTCTTCACTATGATGCGTCTATAGAACTTTCACCAGTGGGATAACCTTGCTACGCAATACCTGCTCCTTCCTATCCAAAATATGCGTCGGGCGCAGTTCATAAGTGGCATCCTCACTCAACTGCACCTGCTCCCAACTAATAATATGCGAGGGATCGGGAATGTACTTCTTCAACATGGACACGTGGAAAATATTATGCACGCCTGTGAGTGGTGTGGGTAAACAAGGCGACATGCTACTGTCCCCACTCAATCAAGTATCTGGAATAGGCCAATGAATCTCGGCGTGAGCTTCCCTTTCTTACCAAACCTAAGAACTCCTCGCATTGGGGAAACCTTAAGGAATATATGGTCCCCAACATCAAACTCAAGCGGTCCCCGTCTCGTATTGGCGTAGCTCTTCTGCCTGCTCTGTGCTGAGAGCAGTTGACGTTGAATAATATCAATCTTCTCTGAAATCGCCTGGACCAATTCTGGGCCAATCAGAGTCTTCTCGCTCACTTCTACCCAACAATGCGGCGCTCTACACGGGCGATTATACAATGCCTCATAAGGAGTCATACCAATACTCACTTGGAAGCTGTTGTTATACGCGAACTCTGCATAAGGCAGACAGTCATCCCAACTGTCCTTGAAGTCCAAGGCACAAGCTCGCAACATATCCTCCAAAATCTGATTCACGCGCTCCGTCTGCCCGTCTGTCTGTGGATGGAACGCGGTACCAAACTTCAACTTCACACCCATCGCTTCCTGGATACGAGTCCAGAAGATAGATGTGAATCGGGTGTCTCGATCAGACATCTCCAAGGGAACTCCATGCAGACGTACAATCTCCTTGATATACAATCTAGCTAACTCGTCTGCAGAATTTGTGACTCTGATCGGTAGGAAATGAGCTGACTTCGTCAACCTATCAATGATCACCCAAATAGAGTCATGTCCCTTCCTCATCTTTGGCAGTCCAGAAATAAAATCCATAAAAATAAAGTCCCACTTCCATTCAACTATGGGCATGGGCTGAAGTAATCCAGGAGGTTAGCGATGCTCTGCCTTAACCTGCTGACACGTGAGATAGCGGGATACGAACTCAGTAATGTGGACCTTCATATTGTCCCACCAGTACGATCTTTTCATATTCTGATACAACTTCGTGCTACCTGGATGCATCGCAAGCTTCGAACTGTGGGCTGACTCAAGAATCTCTCGTCTCAAGTCAGGTATGTCTGGAACGCATAAGCGGCCTCGATATCGCAAGCCCCCATCCATACCAATAGTCCACTCAGAGTCCTCATCAGTACCAATCCGCTCCTTCATCTTCACCAGAAGCTCATCGCCTGCCTAAGCCTCAATAATGCGGCTATCTACGAGGGGTTGTACACGAACATGTGCAACGACTTCATACGGCTCTTTCACTGTGAGTTTCTGCTCAAAGTCTCGCACGAACTCTACCATATCCCATTCTGCAATCATAAGCGGAGCCATAAATTCTATAGTTTTCTTGCAGCTCAACGCATCTGCCACAAGGTTTGCCTTGCCCGGATGGTAGGAAATCTCGAACTTAAAGTCTTTCAAGGTCTCCATCCATCAGCGCTGCCTCATATTCAAATCTCGCTGTGAGAATATATATCTAAGGCTCTTGTGGTCGCAAAAGTGCTCAAACTCTTCTCCGTAGAGGTAATGTCTCCAGAGCTTTAATGCAAAAATTACAGCTGCTAACTCTAGGTCGTGCGCAGGGTAATTCTACTCGTGCTTCCTTTATTGTCTAGAGGCATACGTAATCACCCTATCCTTCTGCATAAGGACACAACCTAGACCAACGCGAGACAAGTCAATATATATCATTTACTTAACCCCTTGCTCTGGCAATATTAGCACAGGGGCGGATGTCAACTTGTCCTTCAGCTCTTAAAAAGTTGCTTCAGCCTTTTCATTCCAGACAAACTTCAAGTCTTTCCGTGTCAACTGAGACAACGGTCTGGCAATCTTGGAAAAGTCTCGAATGAATCATCGATAGTAACCTACCAGACCCAGAAAACTCCTCACCTCAGTAACTGAACTGGGCTGCTTCCAATCCTGAACCATAGCAACCTTAGCGAGGTCAACAGCAATGCCTTCCTTGGACACCACATGTCCCAGGAACTTAATTTCTTCCTTCCAGAAGTCACATTTCTTATACTGCGCGAACAACTAGTTCTCCCTGAGAGTATTCAATACCGTTCTCAGGTGCTCCTCGTGCTCCTCCTGACTCGTGGAGTATATCAAAATGTCATCGATAAAGACAATGACTAACCGGAATAGAAATGGCCAAAACACTCTTTTCATCAGATCCATGAACACGGCCGGAGCATTCATAAGTCCAAAAGACATCACGAGGAACTCATAATGACCAAAATTGGTCTTGAACGCAGTCTTCTGCACGTCCTCATCCCTTACGCGCAACTGATGATACCCTGACTGCAAATCTATCTTTGAGAAATAACGTGCCCACTTTAACCGATCGAACAGATCATCAATCCTAGGTAAGGGATACTTGTTCTTCACTGTCACCTGATTCAGCCTACGGTAATCAATATATAACCGTAGGGAACCGTCTTTCTTCTTCATAAACAAGACATGCGCTCCCTAAGGTGACACACTCAGTCGAATAAAGCCTACCTCAAGCAAAATATCGATCTGTCTCCTCAACTCCTCCATCTCACATGGAGGCATACGATACGTCGGTAGGAAAATAGGTGTCGCACCGGGCACAAGATCAATAGTGAAGTCAATCTCAGGCTGAGGAGGAAGCCCTGGAATCTTCTCAAACACATCGGAGAAATCATGAACTACTGGCATAACTTCTAACATCGGAACATCAGAACTCTCTAACATGGAAGCATAGGTGCTAACACGACAGGACCAACTGACCTGAACTGGAAAAGAGAAGACCATGCCCTCAGGTCCGTAGGCTGTCATAACTCTGGCCTTGCAATTAATCTCTGCTCTCATCTTCGCGAGCCAGTCCATCCCAAATATAACATCATAATAACACAGTGGGGCGATGATCAGGTCGACGCCCACTGTCCTGCTACCCAAATCTATCAAGCAAGACTCACAGGTCCGAGTAATATCTGACGTAGTCCCTGTAGTTGTCGTGAGTCTCACTCCCTTCGTAGGAGCCGTAACTAAACCTAGTCGCTTGACCACAGCATAAGAGATGATTAAAACAGTGGAACTAGTGTCCACCAACAAGAAGATAGGCGTACCTAGAATGTGAGCAGGAACTTTAAATGATGTCGGTGTTGAATCTACCTCGGGCGCCTCAGCTATGAGCGCATGAACCCGAGTCTGCTGGGGGTGATGCGGTGGAGGAACCATGGGCCATTATGGCGGCCTGAAATGAGGTGGTAGAGGTCTAAAGAAAGGATGAGCTGGTGCTAATCGAATGGGTGGTGCGGAAATAGCCTGAGGCATTAGACGGCCGATCCTCTGAGGCAGCAAGAAACCACTGTCTCGCATCCTGAAAAAGTAAGATATCTCAGTGTGGTCAGGCTTCTTACAATAGTTGCACCACACATTAGGACGCCTCATATGGGCAGGAGATGCAGAAAATCCCTGCGGCGAATTGATATCAGGCCTCTTACCGAGGAAAGGCCTGCTTAGGAAATCAGGTCACGACCTGGGAACCATAGGTGCATGAATGCGAGACAGCCTCTCCCCGTCCTGCTCTGCTCGCAAGGACATGTTCACTAACTCTGCATAGGAAGAGATGCTAGCATAGCACATCTTCGATCGAATCACTAGCCGTAAACCCTCAGAAAAATGCCTCATCCTCAACGGTTGATCACCCAGAATTAAAGGAGCATGCCTGCCCAGCTCCATAAACCAATTCTCGTACTCTGTCACCGACATGCCTCCCTGACAAAGGTGAAGGAACTCACTCTCCTCATGTCGGTAAGTGACGGAAAAATACTTCTCATGGAAGTGAGCCTCAAATGCCGCCCATGTCCACTCAAATCCCTCTACAACTGTACGGAGAATGTTGTCCCACCATAAGTTAGCCTCCTTCTCAAACATGAAGGTGGCAAGCTCAACCTGCTCCACCTCAGAATAGTGTAACGGTCTAAGCATCTTCGAGATGTGGTCGATCCAATACTCAGCCTCTTCGGGTCTGTGAGTACCCGAAAATGTAGGAGGCCTCAAGCGCTGAAATTGCTCAAAAGTACCGCTCACACTAGTATTCCCAACAAGGTGTAGAGGCGAGATAGGTGGAGTCGCCCCCATCGACTGAGTAAAGATACTAGCCGTGGAGGACAAGAACTACTACTGGTGCTGTTGCTGCTGTATCTTTTGTTGTTGTATCAACAACATCATCTGCTTTAGCCTATCGGGAGGTGGAGCGGACTGTGATGTAAAAGGCATCGACACAGACGCACGGTTCTGCTCAGGAACCACAGGTTTGACAGGAGGCACCACAGAAGGTGTCACAGGAGGCGGCCCAACAGCAGGGCCAGAAGTCGACTGAGAACTCAGCATGGGATCAGAACGAGATGGGCCTGAATGAGAGTCCATATGAGTATCGCATAGGGCAAGGGCCCTGTCTAGCGAATCATCCAGAGAGACGGGCCGAAGATCTCGAGCCCTTAGGTGGCATACCCTACACACAACAGAGGGTAGCAACTAAAGAGATTAGGCAATCAAACAGTCCATCCACAACATTAACTTCACAAGTTAAAAAAATAACATGCATTTCATTATCAAAATTGTCACAATACATGATGTGCAGCATTACATGAATCGCGATAGAGAAAGCATGTGAGCAAACAACTAAGCTTTAAACACTAAGCAACTATCAAACTACCAAACCACACATAAAAATAAGCAACAATAAATAAACAACAACTACATAAAGCCTAATCATCAGAATCTGGCGATGGAGAAGGGGCACTCTTATCCTTCAGGCAGCACAGGATAGTCTTCAGCGTGCGGGTTACTTTCTTAAACTTATGCTTCCTGAGGCCTCGTAAATCCACAATATCCTGTCGAAGAGTGGCCTGGCCCTCCTCAAGCCTAACCAAATGGGCTTCTCTATCAGCCCTATCAAGATCATGCTCTTGAGTCGCAGGAGGAGGACTCTCATTAGTATATTGAGCCTCCTCTTCCTCTTTGTCCTCCACTTCTTCCTCTACCTCTGCCCCACCTTCTTCTTCACTTCCTTCTCCTTCTTTGCTCTCAGACTCATCCTCGCTCTCTTCAAGTTGGGCTTGTTGTTGCCAAGGCTCGATCTTCATCTGGTTGAGAGTGGTCTCGGTGATGTAATAGACCGGCGCTGGCAACTTCCCCCCAAGTCTGTAACCAAACTCAAGTGTAATCTTGCATATGAGTTGGCCAAAGGGGAGCCACTCAGTCGTTCTTCTTGATCACGTGATAAGGATGATCTGTCGCAGGATAAACATATGCACACATAACTTCGCTCCCTGCCCCACTTGGTATAAGAAATCCACCATGAGACGAGTGAACTCACTGCGATTACTCCACCTGGGGTAGACTTTGAATGCGCAGATGTGGTGAAGCAAATGGAAATCACCTGACATATGGGTCACCAAGAGACTCTTGTTATGCTTCCACTCAACCAAATGACCACATAGAAACCTGGTGCGGTAATCCCTTTTACGAACACTATTCAGATTCCTCTCACTAGCATGTACCTCACCAAGTGGCACATTCAAGAGTCGAGCTATCAACCTAACATTGATTGTGACTTCCTAATCTCTGCCAAAGGGGATCTTGAATTGCAAGGGCTCCAGTGTAGGGTCCCGAATGTGGGCATAGAAGGCACGAATAATGCTCACATTTACACGCGATTTGCCTTCAAATAGCGGACCCCACCCAGCTTCTTCCAGACGCTGGAACAACAAGTATTCACCAAAGAGCCGCCCGTCAACATGCACTTTAAAAAGAACCCTACGGTCTTCGTAGACCCCATGAGATAACTCGGCTAACAATGATCTTCCTATTGGAGCATGAGGATCTAAATCCCGCTTCATCTACACTTCTCTCTCAATGCTTAAACTCATTGTAGCTCCTCTAGGCCTTCTCGAACGAGCGGGGCGACTAGGCCCAGCCTCATCCACAGGGGCTCGCTCTTTCCCATCAGAGAAAGGATGGTGGAAATGGAAAATGGAGTCGTAACAAGCTCCAAGAAAGCGATGAAAAGTAAAGAAAATGAAGGGAAGGGCTAAGATCTTTGGGTCTCCACGAATTTGGGCCCTATATGGGGGTGTAAAGGTGCAAAGAAAGGGAATATAGAAGAAAGAAAAGATTAAAATAAGAGGGGTTGGGGGTTGACACAATTTTGGAGCTTAAATGAGGGATTTGAGAGCTTAAATCGGAGGAAATGGAAGGATTAGGTGAAGGGTTTGGCTGAGCACGATGAAGGGATGAAGGATTTAACGAAAAATGAAAGAAAGAGTGATTGGAAAGGTGATTTGAGAGAGAATATGGCAATTTTGAAGAAAAGGGAAAGCTTGGGAGGGAGGTTTGTGAAGGAAGTACTCGTTTAGGAATGAAATAGACATCGTACCATGGAGCATTGGGTCCCACTAGGTCCCACATGCGATCAGCCTGAAGGCCCGGTCCAAACAAGCCCGTTGGTCGGCGAGGCCTTGCCGAACCGATGAGGCCTCGCCCTTTGGAAGAGGACCTCCCCACTCCCTGGGTCCAAAAAAGTTAAGGTCCCACCTTGGGACCCCCTGGAAGTGGTTCATTTAGCCCCCTCTTCCGTTTTGAGCCATTTTAAGTCATTTAGGAACTAATCTGATCTCTATTCGTATTTACCAATTTCTAACGGCTGGAATGGGATGAAATACAGTTTATACCCGTCAATTAACGGTCTAAACTTAATTTGGGGTCATTGTGTGTGATCAGGAGTGTGAACGGACTCGATCTCGAGGATCATTTTCAGTAAACTTTCGCCAGACGACACATATGGGGTCCCAGACCTGTTTCTAGAGTGTTCTCACACCCTCCTACGCTATAGTGGCATCAACGTGCATTGTGTGACCCTAACCCAGGTCCAGTTCAATCCAGATCAAGCTCTGATACCAACTTGTAACGCCCTGAAATTCGGGGGTCGAGCATAACTCAGCTCCCGAGTTCCAAAACATCACTTATGTAACATAAATAATGATAGATGTATGTTGTCTATATTAGCGCATAAAACATGAAGTAGATTAAGCCAAATCTGTAAAAATAATTCAGGGATAGATAGAAAATGCAAGTGAAAGACTTAAGTACATATATAATCTAAAAATAATCCCTAAAAGATGCGTGCTCTGCCCAGGGAAATAAGTACAACTGTGTATCAAAATACATGTATCAAACTGTGCAAAATCAACATAAACATATCCAAAAATCCCCGCCAGTCAGGACAAGCCTCACATAAACCCGCCTGAGAACTGCATGAACGAGAAAGCCTCCTCATCCTCATCAAACTCTGGCTCCACCTCGCAGGCATCACTGTCACCTGCAGCTAAGTCAGAGTCTGGTTGGTGTTTAAGCACCATCCCAGAACGTGGGAGTGAGTGATCAACTCAGTGGAGCTATACAGCAAAGGTTAAAATGTTATCAATTCAATCAAGTAATAATGATAAAGTAGTACAATCAAACATGTCCTAGATACTCTTGTTAATGTAAGAATGGATGAGATAATGATGCATGCCCTCACCACAAACTCCCTCTGCGATCTTCATCTTACGGTCGCGCATGTCAATCACTTCCTCAGTGCTCTTACACCAACACCGATAGCACATGAGTGCGATGATATGAGTATGATTACCAAGTTCTTATTAGTCCTTTTCATATAGTAGGATTGGAAAGCTAAGACACCTCCCTTATACCAATTTCCAAACATTGATCCATTCTAGGGTCGTCCGTCCTAGGAAATCTCATACGATGTATGGTTCTAAATCACTATAAAGGGCTCGTCACCAATCAATACAGGTCTAGTTATATCCCAATTACTACAACAAGACTCATCACCCTTATGCAGTATCAGGATATACTCGAGGTCACTACAGAGGGATCATCACCAATCAATGTAGGCCTACAGCACGAATATAGTGTCTCATACCACCATAATCGGCTCACGAGAGTAAGGTGCTCACTGGTCACTATGGGGAGGCTCGTCGCCCCAGCGTAGGTCGACAGCTCGACCATGGTGTCCCATACCACCATGTCTGGTTCATGAGTCTTAGGGGATCACGGTACCAAGGTTAACGGGAGTTTCACTAGTGAGTTCAATGTCTTAGATTCAAATAGTAGTGACCAAACATGGTGAACAAACATCGATCAATCGGATTAGTTGATAAGCCCAACTAGGCCAAGCGCACGTTGAGTTGAATGACATGGAATGCATAAGCACTCCGTGTGGCCTAACCACTGTCGAACATCCCAAGCACGACTCGGATTCGTTAAACTCATCCTGCATGGTGAAAACTACATCAACCACCATTTGAAGTACGATTACCGATTTCCTAGACTATAGTACAGCCCCAATCATGTACAAGCTCAATAACAGGCATTTGATTCATATCCTACAATCATATGGACATTTATGAAATATAACTTGAATATAAATACAGTAGATGGAGGAAATCATACACATAGTTAACATGAATGATCTAGGTTACACAATTCATGGAAGAAATCATACACACAGTTAAGGTGATTGAGATCCATATCTCAACAACCTAAAAAGTCACACTTTACTAACTACTAACTCATTCAAACATTGAAATAAACACTTAAATTACACGATTCAACATACATCACGTATGTCGACTCCATTACATATTAGGGCAAGTCCTTTCATCAAGGAGTTTTCGTATACATATCAAGCATGTATCAATGACAATTAATCATGGCAATCATAATAAAAATTTTCATACGTATACGGGTATTCTAACATATACACGAAATATGCTATTTATAACATGGATTATACATATTCGTAAATCGAAACAGATAGTGCATTTAGCATGTGTAATAGCCTTCACGTCATGAATAAATCATTATCTAACATTGAAAGCCTTGAAAACCATAACCTAAACGTATATAGTCTGCGTCTTAAACCAGAAAATGCGTAATAGATGTGATTCAGACGATAAGTCTTCGTCAATGGTGGATACGCTACCTATGGTATGAAACAGGTTAGCTATAACTTCACTACAAATATTTTAAGCTTCAAAACAGGTTAGGGTTTGATTAACTTACCCAAGAACGGAATCAGAATCGCTAGAATAATGATTCAAATACGCAGATTCGGTATGTAGATGAACTGGGATGAATCCCACGGAGAATCAAAAGTTCTCTCTTACTTTCTCTCTCTTTTCTCTCTCTTGAATAGCTAGGGTTTAGGAAATTCATATGAAATTTGAGAATGAGGGTTTAAGGCCTTTTTATAAGCCTAAAGTCGATGGAAACAGCCTTAGGGCCAAGGTATACTTAGGTTATAACCAAATTGAGCTCTTTCTGATCCAACGAAGCACTTCTGGAGGTCTTCTTATCAAATGCAGTCGGACTTAAGTTCACTAGTATTGCATCTTAAGAAAGTTAAGTTTTTAGTCCAATCGGGTTTCCAGATCGTCCGTGGAAGACCAGTTTCAATTCAACGGTCACCGAAATTCGATCAGGGCCACAAGTACGTTGACATGTATGGGCCACCTATCCTGATCCGAGGGTGAATTTGGGTCAAAATCTAACGGTAAGAATGCTTAGAAATATGCGCAAGCGACACATCTCTGATTATTTAAAATCATATTTAATTTTCTAAAAATCTTTGCTTTCTCACTCTCTTCACTCTGGACTCAAGGAAATGGTCTCAGGACATCGTTTGGGTTTGATTTTTGAGGTGATAAACAAGTCCAACTAGGAGGTCATAATGGTCTAAGTTCATTAATATCAAACTTTCGACTTGCGGTCTAGATCCAGTACGAAGTTACAAAGTATTCCAGGGAGTAACTGGGTTTAGAGTTGGATCCTTGATTTCAGGGCAATATAACGTCAACGATTCTCTAGGTTTTGGGTCTTATAGATCATATTAAAAGTTATTGGTGTTAATTTCACATGTAATCTAGTTTAGTGCTAGCTAATACACATTAAATTTCTGAGGGATTTAGTTCCAAATGATTCCTACTGGAGGTGGTACTCGGGTCTAAGTACGGATTTTTTTCTAAGACGTTACATCTTATTTATCAAATGGGAAAAATGGTCAAAAGGGTAGACGTAATATGTCAAACTAACCCGTATGCATGTTCGATGTTTTTAATATCATATTTATTTATTGGACAGTTTAAAATTAAAATATCAGATGATGTTATTTAAAAGAAACAAGTGGTAGGTTATTTTTATTTAACCAATCAATTTTTTTTTAGAATGTACCAGTAATTTTCACAATTTAATTAGTTTAATTTTGAGGTAATTAATGCCACGTGTACCTTTTCTAATTGATCGGGCCTAACTTAAATGTATTCATCTCTATTTCTACTTATTACTACAAGAACCAATTAAAAAGCATTGTGTGTAATCAGGAGGGATTTGCATGGTTTATCAAACGTCGTGCGTTACGAACTTCGAGGGAATCTCTACAACATGTCACATCAAATCAATTCAAAGTACACCACCTTATCTCCATGCCACCTCACCTAACAACAAGTATAAGTGGCCTCTCTCTCTTTTCCCACAAGTCAACTATCTCTCTCCCCTCACCACTCATCTTTTACACATTTTCAAACAAACCCATATCTTTCCTTACAACCACCACATCACCCCATCCCTTTAACCCATTACTTCCCTCTCTCTCTTTCACTCCATCTCCTCACTCTCAAGCAACTAAGAATTTCACACATCCAACCTCTCTTCTCTCCCAAACAACAACAACAAGTGTGGCCCACTTTCCCTACCCTCTCATCTCTCATCCCCACCATCAAAACCCCATCATCCACCGTCAAAGGTTAAGCATAGGAGCTAAGGAGGCTAAGGGACCAAGGAGAAGGCCTAGAGGTGGGTGATCCATCGTTAATTCTTATTTTAGGGCCCACTTGTTGGTGGGACTCATTATGATGTATGTGTTGAATTCATGAGGGGCCCATAGTGGCGGGGCCCCTCCATCACCGTCTCTCTCATCTTTCTTTCTCTCTCTTTCCTTATTTTCTTTGTGATGATGTGGCTGCGTGGCCCACCCAGATAGATTCCACCATGAAGTATGTAACTCATCCATGTTATCCATCATTGTGGGACTCACCTACTGGATGTGTTTGATCTACACTGTCCAACCATTATCAGGTCTAGATGGAAGGAAAATGCAAATATCAGATTGATCCAAATCAAGTGGGCAACATCTATGTGGGACCCACCTTGATATGTATTTAGGTCATCCGACCAATGTCCCTGGACGTTGGACGTGGGCCAAGTGAAATGTGTAAAGACAGTGGGTTGGGCTAGGCTGACAACGCCTGGATGTTGAAAAAAAAAGTGGTTCTTAAGTGGTCCACTCATGCAGGCCCCACCTTGATGTATCTATATAATCTACGCCGTCCATTTCATTTCTCAGCCAATTATAGGCATTGAGCCGAAAAATGAGGCCAATCCGATAATCAAGTGGGCCATACCATAGGAAATAGTGCTATTACCGTTAAAACTCACCTTGATTCTTCTATTTACCAAAACCACGTTGCATATTGGTCTCATTTGGTCGATCATGGGCCGTAGAGTCCAATGGTCAGGCCAGATTTTCCCGATGCAGGCCCCACCTAAGAAATTTCTCAGAAAAATATATTTTAACAAAAATATATAGAGCCGCATACACTGCTACTGCTGAGGACGCAGCAGCATCTTACACAGGATGCTGGCATGCATGGGCGGACAGGGACCCACGGCCCCAGTTGTGGGCCCCACTATGACATGTGTTGAAGATCAACACGGTGCATTTGGTGGGCCCCCCTCAGGGGAGCGGGCCGCCAAAAAAAATCATCCCCATCCAAAGCTCAGGTGGCCCACATCATAGGAAACAACGGTGATGGAAAGACTACCATTGAAACCCTTTTTGGGTGGGAAGAAGTTTTGGATCATATAAAATTTATTTTTCCTTTTCATCCAGGTCCATGTGACCTTACCAACGGGTTGGATTGCAAATAAGCATTATGGTGGGCCCCACGTGGAACCCACAGTGATGTATGTGTTTTATTCACATCGTCCACTGACTGTGGATGGTGGAACCCAAAAAGATATATGTGTTTTATCACTGTCATCCAGCCATTTGGTTGGGCTTCTGGACGGTCAATGGACCCCATCATGATGCATATGTGGCATCCAAACCGTCTATCTATCTTGAAAGATCATTTTATGGCATGAGCTAAAGAATGAGGAAGATCGAGAGCCATGTGGACCACACTATAGAAATACTGTTGGATTGAATGTCCACCATTAAAACCTTTGGATTACAGGGTTGGACAAGTATGATATTTACTTTCCCTCTAAATCTAGGTCCTTGTGACCTTATGGATAGATTGTATAGGAAATAAATGTATGGTGGGCCTTAGGAATTTTAATGGTGGAAGTCATCATCACTATTGATATTTGGGTGTGTCCCATTTGATATATATGAGGCTAATTGGTGTGGCCTATTTGATGCACATAAGGCCCATGTGATTAGGCCTATTTTAATACATTTTAAGGCCCATGGGTTATGGCTCATTGCAATGTACGTAAGGCCCATTGGTGCGGCCCATTGATATGGCCCAATTGATGAATATAAGGCCCATGTGATACGGCCCATTTGATGTACTTAAGGCCCAGTGGGATGAATTTAAGTCCATTGCAATGTGTGATTTCTCCATGGTATATATAATGATGTTTATAATGGGACGTGCCTTGGGAACAATGATGGTTAGATGCCCACATTATAAGGATAATGTCGATTAAATGTCTGTATTGTCACTCTCCCTAAGGCCCATTGGTAGGCCCATACTTGTAGTGTGTAGGCCGTCTAGGCCCATCTCCGTTATTAACAGAGCCCATCACCACATACCGTGTTTAGTGTAGATCCATGATTCATGATCATACGCATCATATGTATGCCTGATATGAGGAGTGACTAATCATAGCATATGCCTTCGGGCAGATTGTTTATGGGCTCCCTAACAAGCGGAGTTGTCCTTCATTAGCGCACAGTATGTGCAGGATTACTGCATGACTAATAGTGTGATTCATGCACTTCGCATTTTTATGACATGATTACTATACGCCTTAGCAACATTAGGGCTATGACCTCCATAGGCACATCATGGATGGTAAGATCAGACACTGAAAATATTATTACTAAGCATCGGGGCGTCAAAGATATCCCTGGGTAAAAATGTCTAAAACTGATGGTACTCAAGGATGACTCCAACGTCAAGACTGAGTGGATATATGAGTGCACGAGGGCTAAATACTAGGAGGCAATGTCTCCCACTATTTCATGGTCAGTTGGAAAGCGGTGTGGCCTTACATGCCCATAGGGTAGAGGGCAATACTAGGCTGAATCTGACCAGCTCGTGAACAGGTCCGCTATCGACGTGCTGGATAGGTATTGGCAGACTATTGGTCAAGCGGATAGTAAGGTTTCTTACTCTCACTTGGACTGTGCGGCTAGGAGAGCGGCAGTGCCATTTGGAGTGTACTAAATCCCGGTGATTATCCAAAATGAGAACTGTACTGATATTTGATGAGTTGTATGAGGATTTGGATGAGAATTAGCATGCTTGAGTTGCATCTCGCATCGCATGGTCTTGATATGACCAATAACATTTATATCCTGCACCGCATAGCCTTGGTATGGCTGATTGCATTCATGTACTCATTAGCATGATTTCGCATTTCTCTGCATTCTAAGCACGCTCTTATTACGCACACACTTACACCGCCCTCTAAGATTTCTATAATCTTATGCATGATCGATGCGTGTAGGTGACGTCAGGACATAGTTGTAGCTTTGCCACAGTTGGAGTGTGCAGTCAAGCTTCGGGAGTTTCTGCTATTTTCATTATCTTGTATTTTCCCTTCATACGCATTGTACTCAAAGTTTTTTATCATAGCGGATTTTATGACGGTGTTCTTATGGTTATTGTTCATGGGTTCTGCTTATGGTTATGCTCATTATAAATCAAATTGATGATTAGAAATCCTCCTTGTAGCATCCCAGGATCGAAACCTGGCGTATTGGCACCGAGAGCCGAGAATTGGATACTACAGAGGTTGTCGGCACCAGATTCGGTAATCGAGAATTTTGTGAGCCCGGTATCTCAGTTCAGGGCATGACAGTGCATGTCCCCTCTGAGGTCCCTAGTGCTGCCGCTCTAAAGGCAGTGGCCTATACTACTGTCTCTACTACTGTTTGGGCCTCAACGGCTGAGGTGGCTGCAGTCCTTGCTTATGAGGTCGCTGCTGCTATGGTCGCTACTGCGTTGGAGGCTTTTGTGGCCCTCTAAGCTTATTCATAATAGATGCGTGCAGGTGACGTTAGGTTGTAGCAGCGTTAAGCTTGGAGCATGCAACGGATCTCTAGAGCTTTGATTTTTGATATATGTATTTCCCTTTTAGCATTATATTCAAATGTTTATATTAGTGGATATGTGATGATGATGTTGCCCTTGTAATTTGGGTATACTTGTAGTTATGTTTCTTATGAGACAAATGTACATTGGAAAATTCTCCTTTTAGGATCCCAGGATTGAAATCTGGCGTGTGAACATTGGGAGCCGAGAATGGGGTACTACGGAGACTGTCGGCACTGAATTCGGTAATCGAGAATCATGAGAGTCCGATTACCGGGTTTGGGGCATGACAATCCCCACTCCAAGGTGAGGAATTACCTTCATTGCTTCTTACATTCATTAATTTTCATCTTAATTTGAAACTAAAGTATAGAGAATTCTAAAATATTGTGAATATCGATTTAATTCTTTCATTCCTATTTAGTGTTGATGATCCTAAAGTAAGGTTTTAATTCCTATTACTCAAATCTTACATTAATTAACATGTATATAGAATTTAGACTTGCATTTTTACATTACATTAATGATTACTTAATTTGAGCATACTTCTAATAATCATGTCATGAGCATTGAGGTTTTATTTCATCTTATAGTATAAACTGTATGATGAAGAATATATGTGGATGTCTTCTTTTGTAAGAAAGGTGGAATGAATTTTTAATTGTTTCTATTGGGTTAATCATACTTGATCATGATATGCCACATTTAGGGGCCCTTATTTGAGCTTAGAGAAATTATAAAGATCCATGTTGAACTCATGGTTGGATGCTTAATCTTTTGCTAAGAACCTTATGATTTGATTATGTTTACAATTTGAGGAGCAATCTTGTCAAATCTTAGGAATGTACATGGATACCATGGTGCATAACATCCACACATGACATGTGAGCTTTACCGAGTGATTAATGTAAGCCACATTCTACTAGGTTTGCTAAGGGTTTTATTACTTGAGTTAAACCCTCAAAATATGTGCATTTGCACCACTATGGGCCGCTCACTCTTTACATGAGGCTTTTATGGGTTTAGAACCTCCTCGAGCATATCCTGAATATTTTTCCAAGAGGTTAGACATCCTTGAGCGCACTCATCTACGTGGTCTTTTCTAGGTAGTCAGTCTATCATGGGTGACCTTTTCTTTTGACGGCTGGATGTGCATCCCTAGATCTGTGACTTGAGCATACATTCATACATCCATGCATATGTACATATGATGTTACTGTCTTTATGAAATGGATATGTTAGTTTAAACTATGTTGGAATGCTTTGATATGCAAGAATCTTTGAGGAAATTTTCTACTGAGTTATCACTCATCCAATTGTGCGGTTACACCAAATAGATGCAGGTTTGATGGCAAAAGGAGACCCCTATGATGGAATCCCAGGGATGGTTGAGGAGTTCGGCGAGGAAGAACTTTATGCCAATGTAGTTGAGCCGTTGAAGCCCAACTGATATCTTAGGATTTACTTACTTTCATATTTTAGACTTTATGTTTTTTTTGAATTGTAATAACAATTCCCCCGCTGAGGGATTTCATTTTGTTTCCATTTACGTATATTGAACTTTCTTGTTATTACGCATGATATACTTCACTAATGCACTAGTTACATTACTTTATGTCATGAGAATTACCACTAATTAGATGTATGATACTCCACTTTATGATGTAACCCTCAGGTTCTTAGACTCGAGCGATCATCCTCGGGTTATGAGAACCAGGCTGTTACATGCATTAACTGTAATTGCAGCATGTGCATGTGTTATGGGAGCTACTAAATATTATTGTCGTTATTGTATGAAGGCTAAGCCTCAAGGTGGTCATATAGAGAGAACTATATTCATAAATGGAATCATAAAGAAGAGCGATGTTGACTGTTTAGCACAGTTAAGAATGGGTTGGGATAAGTTCTTCGAATTGTGTGCTCTTATAAGAGATAGAAATTTACTTTCTGATATAAGAAGGTGCAGTTTAGAGGAACAAGTGGTAATGTTCCTGCATACTATCGGCCACAACGTACGAAACCGTGTCATTGGTCATCATTTTTCATGGTTTGGAGAGACCATGAGTCGACATTTCAATAAAGTGCTTGATGTTGTAATTGGACTTTATCTGGAATATGTTAAGTTCCCAGGGTTACATACTCCAAAAGAGATATCCAATAATCTAATGCAGAATCCATACTTTCAGGTAAAATGTTCTGAGAAACTGTATTTATGATATGACCTATCTACTGATTATTAATTAATAACCTAAAAGTAGAATGAACTATCTTGTAGGATTGTATTGGGGCACTCGATGGGACCCACATACCCGCATATTTGTCTAAAGAAGCAAGTGCAACCTTTCAAAATCGAAAAGGTTTTTTATCTTAGAATGTAATGGCAGCTTGTACATTTGATATGAAATTTGTATATTTACTTGCGGGTTAGGATGGTTCTACCTCTAATGCTCGTGTTTTGTAAAATGATTTAACCCGTCACCCAGACTTTTTTCTTGTTCCTCATGGTAAATAAAGAATGTTGTTATTTCCTCGAAACTAGAACTATGCGAAATGTTCACATGCTTAATATTCATATATTGCTTTGTCTAGGAAAATATTATGTCATGAATGTGGGATATGCGCATTCTCCTGGGTTTATGGCATCTTATTGAGGTAATAGATATCATTTAAATGAGTATCATACAGGAAGGAAGCCTGCTAATAAGAAAGAACTCTTCGATTATCGTTATGCCCAGCTGCAAAATGTCATTGAACATTGTTTCGATCTCTTAAAAGTTTGTTTTCATATACTACATGTAACACAATAGTTCAAGTTTATAACTCAAGTAAAAATTATTATAGCATGCTATATTGTACACAACTTCATCCGTGTTTGTAGTGAAGATGGATTTACTGAAGCACTTAAGGATAGTTGACAGTTCTGAGGACATTTTGCCATCTCCTGTGGAGGTCACTAATGCTGAAGAAGATCGCGCTTTATCTCACTTGACAGACCGTGCTAGAGAGGAATGGGCAAAAAAGAGGGTTGAGATTGCAGAGAGGATGTGGAATGACAGTCTTCCTCGCACCCGACAGCGAAATTAACTTCTGATTTTTGTTTCTTTATTATGTTGTTTTTATAACAGCAGAAATTTTAATTAACAGTGTCTTCGTATTAGGATTTATGGTTTAATCTTTAGACAGTATGCATGGATGTTAATATAAAACAATATTTCCCATCATGCTATATAACAATTAATATTATCTTATAATTTGAGTGTCATCTTCTCTAATTTAATGTCTTTACTTCATGATGTCCTATTTCCATTGACTATTACTGTTGCGTATGTATAATGAATTTCCTACAGAGCTCTTACAAGAGAGTAAGAGACATGAATGAGACGGCCTCCCCTACAAAAGGTGCAAGCTCCCTAAACAAGAGTACTGCATCTTTGAATAGGATATTTGGTACCCCAAGTAAGAAAACCTCGACACCATCAAACAATGCTCCTTCATCGACAACCCAGGCTAATCGCAATAGAAAATCTTTAAATAGTAAGAAAACAGTTTGGATTCAGTGGACTAATTTAATGAATAATGCATTGGTGGATGCATTAGTCGAACAAGTCAATCTTGGCAGGAAAAGTGACATTGGGTTTAAACTGGAAGCATATAAGGCAACAATCATTGAAATTTTTAATAGGTGTGGAATTCAATTAGAGAATAAACTCATTTCTAACCATCTGTGTACATTAAAAAGATTCTATTGGGCTGTAAAGGACATGTTGAATGCTTCTGGATTTGGATGGGACACTGAACAGAAAATGGTGATGGCTACGGACAATGTGTAGGATGGGTATATTGCGGTAAGTATCAGTCTTAATAATAGTAAATAGATTTCCTTTTACATGTCCGTAATTTATGGCACGCATAGGTGTTGATCCTGCTGATCCTGTGCTAACTATATTCTAATTTTCTGATTTTGCAGTCTCACCCATACACACAAAGAGTACACGGGAAACATATTGACGGATATAATGAACTAGCTTTCATGTTTGGTAACGAATGTGCCATGGATCATTTGCGAGTATTGCGTACTCGTCACCACTTTCTAGTCGACGCCGATCAAGAAATGAGATCAACTCTAACGATGAGTCTGATGAATATGGGTCTGAGATTGTTCGTCTTTCATCTGACCATGAGAATAACCACGACAGTGGTTTTGCCCTTCATTTGAATGAGGGATCAAACCATTGGTTAAAAAGGGTTGACAAAGGCCCTGTGGAGACCTCTAGAGGGTCCAAAAATAGCCAATCAACCACTTCTGGCATGACCCGACAAAAAAAGGGTAAGACGAGTGATCTCATCAGTGATAGGATGGGCGAAATGGCTAAGGCAGTCAAGTCTCTGACCATTACTATGGCACAGGGAAAAAGTATGAGTCAGCTCTAAAAAATGTTGGGCATACTAGAAGGGGTTGATGGCCTCAACCATGAGGACCAACTTCAGGCTACCAAGTTGTTGCAGAGAGATATTGTCAGCGCTGGGTTTTTTATGAAGATGGGGCATGAGTGGCTACAGAAACTCCTCAACCGCACTGGCCCTATCTAAAATTATCTTCCTTTGATACATAGTTTATGGGAATTTGATGAAATTTAACTCTTTTTTTTGTATAAATTTTATGATAATTTGGGTTGGCATGGGTGCTACTGAAGCACCCAAGATTCTAGATTATGTCTATTTTGGATAGTGGCGTTGTTGATGGTTGGTCCATCCGCATATATGTTGACATATTTCTGATTAATTTCTTTCATATCTTAAATGCCAATGTTAGTTCATTGGTTATTACAGGTTCTATTGGTAATGTCCATTTGAAATTGATGCATAGATGTACTATTGGGTTAAAGTTGCGGTTGTTTAAATTTTCATTATGTGCTCTCATTACGCATATATGTTAAGCTTGTGATGATATATTCATCAAAATAGTTTTCTACTATCATAGTGTGGTTTCATATCGTGATCGTTGAACTTGTATGAGGCTTCTTTTAAGTAAACATGGTAAATATATTTCTACTCACAGCAAGAACGATTTGATTCCATGATTTCATGGTATTGTTATGTCAGTTTGGGAATGAATGAAACATCTTGAAGAGGTGAGAGTACAAATGTATGTTGTGGAAAGAATTTCCATTTCTTCTTTTATAACTTCCATTCAAATTATATCTTTTCTGTTGTTGTTATATGTAGATGATAGCAGAGGAAATGCCATGACTACTCAATGCACTTCAACCCTGATGAAGATTTATTTTTTAGGTACGAATGGGAAAATATTATGTGGTATATGTGGGTAGAGTTCCATGAATATATGACAACTTGGTGCTTGCTCGGGCACAGGTAGATGGATACAATGAATACAGACACCAATCGTTTAAGTCATACGCTGAGGCTGCGACAAAGTGGACAAGATTCTAGGTATGGATGACTATTCATGTGTTCGGATGAATAATCAATTGCCTAACTAAATTTAAGAGATTAGTAAACCATTTCATATTTCAGAGGGTTTATGTAATGATGAACGTAGGCCACTCTGCAAAAACTAGCATCTTGCAGCATCCCTATGGAACAAACTAAGGCCTCAGCAATTCGGCATGAAGGACTCTTCAGGAGACTAGAGTGTGAAGCTACTCGGGTTCATCAATCGGCTACCCCTGAGGAACACAATCTGAGGTGCAGATTTGTAATTATTCCAACTCAGACGTGAATGGATATGTTACAGAGGAAGGGATTATGAATGCGTTCTTTAAAGTTCTGATTGGAGTGTTGCTTATATACGCAGTAATTTCATGGTTTTTTCATCTATTTCATCATAAGGAAGGGATCTTTGGCTATGCCAGTTGTTTTATTTTTTCTTATTTTCTGGATCATCTATTTATGTCAAACTTCCATCCAACTTCTTTTTGTTACCAGCATATGATTCCTTCCAGTAAATATTAATCTGAATAATAATCGTGTTTAGTATATGTTATTTCGAATGGGTTTTGTATGGATACGTGAGCCAATGGGCGTTTGTGACCGTTAATTACACGTAGAGGCTTATCATGTAATAGTTATATGTATTCTACCAGGGCCAGAGTCTGATCCTTCACCAAACATCAACTTGAAAATAACCGTTGTTTAGATATCCAAATCTACTTTATACCAAACAGTCTGTTTGTCAATGATAAAATGGATGGATACGAACTATAGTGTCAGGAATACCATGTCCGTACAAAAAAAAATGCAACACAATCCTATACGTGAATCCAAACACGCCCTAAGGGACAACATAATATCTCTCCTTTGATGCTATGAGGATGTCTTCACATGGTCTCAAGGAGACATGCCTGAATCAATTCCAAGGTCATTGTGCACTGATTGAATGTCGACCCATTGCACCGACCAATTCGACAGAAGCGTCGTGCGCTTGGTCCTAAAAGATACGCGGTGATCGGTGAAGAAGTCGACAAGCTCCTCAAGGTCGGGTTCATCGAAGAGGTCTATTATCCGAACTAGATAGACAACATCGTACTAGTAAAGAAAGTAAATGGAAAATGGCGGGTCTGTGTGGACTATACAGATCTGAACAAAGCTTACTCCAAAGATAGCTTTCCCCACCCCTGAATCGACCAACTAGTTGATTACACGGCTGGGCATGAGCTACTAAGTTTCATGGATGAATACTTTGGTTATAACCAAATTGTAATGCTTCGCATGATAAAATAAAATTCACCTTCGTCACCGACAAAGGGCTTTATTGTTACCAAGTTATGCCTTTTGGATTAAAAAATACAGGTGCTACTTATCAGTGACTGGTCAACAAGATGTTCGCCTAATAGATAGGGCGGACAATGGAAGTATATATTGACGATATGCTCGTCAAAAGCATCCAAGCTATGGACCATGTCGCTGACCTAATGAAATATTCCTCAACCTTCATAAGTATCAGATGAAGCTAAATCCGAGTAAATGTGCTTTAAGAGTTAACTCAGGAAAGTTCCTCGACTTATTGGTTAGCCAGTGAGAAATTAAAGCAAACCCTGAGAAGATTAAGACTCTCCTTAATATGCAATCATGAAAAATAACCAAAGATGTTCAACGACTCACCAGGAGGATCGCTGCCCTAAATCACTTCGTATCCCGAGCTACAGACAAATGTCTCCCCTTCTTTAAACAGTTGAAGGGAAAACAAGTGGTAAATTGGACAGAAGAATGCGGAATAGCCTTCCACCAACTTAAGCAATATCTACGATCGCCCTCATTGCTCTCTAAACCTGAAGTGGGGGAATCCCTTCTGTTGTACTTGGTCGTTTCCAATGCAGCGGTTAAATCGGCCTTAATTAGGAAACATAAGGGAAAATAGCTCCCGGTATATTACATCAGTAAAGCCCTAGTTTCAGCCGAGACAAGATATCCGACCTTGAAAAAACTAGCATTAACTCTGGTCATCTCCTCTCGACGCTTACGGTGATATTTCCAAGTTCACACCACCATCATTTTAACCGATCAACCATTATGTCAAGTACTCCAGAAACTCGAAGCTTTGGGATGATTAACCAAGTGGGCAATCGAGCTAAGCGAATTCGACATCAAATATTATCCCCGAGAAACTATCAAAGGCTAAGCAGTAGCTGACTTTATCATAGAGCTAACTCCTACACCCAAGCTAGCTACTGACCTACCTGGACTAGAACTCGTCCCAAGTGTAGCACCCGACCTACGATCTGTCACCCCATCTGACACCGATGCAATTCCTGACCCACCACGATGAACACTCTACGTTGATGGCTCGTCCAACTCTAAGGTAAGTGAGGTAGGGATAGTCATGGAGGCCCTCAGACCGTACATGCATGCAATATGCCTTACGATTCAGATTTCAAGCCTCCAATAACATAGCGGAATACGAAGCCTTGCTCGTTGGACTTAAACTAGCAGCCAATATGAGGGCTCATCACATCAAAGTCTTCAGTGATTCCTAACTGGTAGTCAATCAAATTTTCAAAGCATACCAGACCAAGAAGGAACGCTTGAAAGCATACCTACAGAAGGCCAAAGAATTGATCGAAAAATTTCATAAATGTAGTGTAGCCCTGATCCCCCAGTAGAAAATTCTAAAGTGGACATGCTAGTAAAACTAGCTATTGCAGACGAAGACGACATTCCAAGATTCGTCCCAATCGAGTTTCTTACACAACCTAGCATCGATGAGGCCGACCTCGCCGTAGTCCTGTTAATAAGTTCGGGACTAACTTGGATGGATCTGATCATTGATTATCTCAAAGAGAACAAGTTACCCGAGGATCGAGAGAGGCACGGTGGTTACGAACAAAAGCTGCCCGATACACCATACTCAACGACATCTTCTACAAGAAAGGTTTCTATCTTCTCTACCTTAGATGCCTCCGACCGAACGAAGCAGAGTATGTCTTAAGGCAAATCCATGAGGGGATCTGGAGAAATCACTCTAAAGGTAGAGCTTTAGCCCACAAAGTGATCCGATAGGGCTATTACTGGCCAACCATCCAAACTGATACTCGACAATTCACTCAAAAGTGTGACAAGTATCAACGCTTCACGAACGTACCTTGGCAGCCACCTGAAGAGCTCACCCCGATGACGAGACTATGGTCGTTCGCTCAGTGGGGAATCAACATCATTGGTCTACTCCCAACTGGTAAAGGTAAGACTAAGTTCGTCATCATGGCAGTCGACTACTTCACAAAATGGGTTAAAGTCAAGCCGTTGGTGAAAATAACTGAGCAGAAGATCACAAACTTCATCTGGAAGAAAATAATATGCATATTCGAAATTCCTTGGACCATCATCTCCAATAATGGGAAGCAGTTCGATAATAAATAATATCAGATGTGTGAAAACCTCAGAATTCGCAACATCTACTCGTCGCCACGACATCCGTAGGTAAATGGGCAAGTTGGCAGTCAATAAAGTCATTAAGCACCATCTCCGAACTAAGCTCAAGAATGTAAAGGGAACATGGGCCAAGGAACTCCCTAAAGTCCTCTGAGCATACTAACCTACTACTTGGACAACTACTAGGGAGACCCCCTTCTCCTTAGCATATGGGGTAGAAGCGGTCACTCCCATAGAGATCGGACTACCTATAGCTTGGACAGAATCTTTCAATGAACAAGTCAACACCGAGCTAATGGCCCTGAGTCCCGACCTTCTCGAAGAATGAAGAGAGTAAGCTTGGATTCGGATTGTTGTTCTCCAGCCATAAGTGACACTTTTCTAAAATACCCGAGTGAAGATTAGAAGGTTTCAGGCTGGCGATTTAATCCTCTAAAGGACCTTCCAAAATACCAAGGAGCGGGGGTCAGGAACCCTGGGCCCAAACTGGGAAGGTCCCTATGTAGTGAAGAGTACAAGCCAACCTGGCTCATATCGACTAGAGGACCTAGATGGTCAACTCCTTCCGCATCCCTAGAATGTCGAATATCTCAAGATCTATTATCCTTAGCTGATCAGCGCTAGGTTAATTATTTTCAAGCTTTAAGCTAATGCTAATAAAACTCCATTATAAGCATGATTTTTACTCAACTTATTATTTCCTTCAGGGCCGACTAAGGTTCGATGAAACTCCGACCTATGAGATCTAACCAAGATCCGACTTACGTCCGAGCTTGTTCATCTTATCTGGCCCAAGTGCAATCTACTTAACTTGGAAAAAAATCTACAACAAAGAAGATCTTTCCAAAAAGAGAACTTTTCATTGATGAAACCCTAAAGGGCACATTTGCATCGATCAAACATTTATAATGATCAAACCATGGAGGGCACCTTTACATTAATTTACTCTGCCCAAAAAAGGGAAAGGTTTTGCATAGCTAAGGAATTACTACTTTGTAAAAGGAGCTGGTCTTCTAGCCTCGGGGGGCTATTCGGGAGCCGCTTCGTCGCCTGACCGATCAGAGCCAACTCAAACTCGTCAAAGGCGGAGAGATCTAGCTCTGGGAAGGTCTCTTTCATAGCCTCGACGCACTTATCGTAGCCCTAGCGATAAAGGGCATCTCTGTCCTCTATGTATGCCTGGGAAGACTAAAATTCCTTAATAGCGTCCTTCTAAGCTAGAGCAAGGGCAACTTGAGTCCTCATCTTAAGTTCCTTGAGCTTCACCTCGATCTCCTTAAGCTTAGATCTGCACTCTGCATACCACCCCTTAACCTCCACCAGCTTCGCAATCAGCTCAGCCTTCTATTTAGAAGCCTCTTCAAGAAGCTTCCTCGTAGCCTTCAGCTCGGCCTCCACACTCGAGGCCCGAGCTTCCAATTGGGTGAGCTTTTGGTTGGTCTCACCGACCTATTCCCATAGCTAAACCAACTTAGCGGGCAAGTTCAGTACGCATGGGGCGATCTATAAAAAAAAAAAAGATGTTAAGAAAAGATGAGCAATAGGAAACCGACGATCGACCTAACTACGAAAAACATACACACCCCAAGGAGACTCGTCGTCATGTGTGCAAGAGCCAATTCCATGCGGGAGTTGAACAAGCTGCTGAACTCCTCCTCCGGAATGTGGTGGTCCACCCAAGGAAGGATCTCCTTGACAATTCAACGTAAACCCTTACCTCACCCCTCTAAAGCTCTGTAAGGGCGAGTTATTTCCTTTGCCCCTAAAGACGGAGCTTTCATGGAAAGCTTGGAAGCTCCCTGCACTTTGGCTGGGATAGTCTCTTCTGAGACGACCGTCCCCACCACTCCAGCAACACTAGAGGAGGTTTCCACCCCCATTCCCTCTCCTTCCACCTCCATTACGACCGGGCAAGAGGGGCTGACCCTCCCCTTTCTCTTAAAGGAGGTCTTTTGCTTCTTCTTCACCACCGCTAGCTAATCCCAAGGAGGCACGCAAATTTTGGAAGGAGGCTGGAGTAGAGGGCAAGCTTCAAGCATCTCTACATTGACACATGGAGAAAATATGTCAGGGGAATTCATGAAATTTTCCTAAGTAACAAGCTCAGCCAGAAGTCTTACCAAAGCTCTTACTACTGAGCGCTCAATCCAATCTTACACTAAGGACCAACTCAAGTTGGAGAAGAACTCTCCAAGACCTTCTCCCCTCCTCTAACGCTTTCGCCCCTCTGATCCGAACAAGTGCCCCGCTGTCAAGAAAAGGAGCATGCTTGGGAATAACTACGATAAAATAAATATAAACAAGAATTAGTAAACTTCGAAGAACAACTAAGGACGAGCTAACAAGCTACTTCATCTGCAGAACACTTGGGTCGAAAAATGTTACGGGGACCAAGTGTTGATCCAAGGTCTGAGGTAGGTCAGCTACCTCCCAACATCCAGATACCCATAACCATTTATCCCTCCAGTTCTTGTTGGATGATGGAGGATCCGTAATGAGGCCCCCTCCTGTCCCCTGCCAAGCAGAGAAATAATACCAGCCGAGTTGCAAGTTGTTCAGCTTGTTGACGGTCAAATATTACATAGTATCCCCCATTTATATCTAGGTTTTATGAATATGATAATGCTTAATATTCTATTTTATTCATGTTTGTGTTGCAAGGTGAATTTAAGAGCTTGGATTAAAAAGGGTGCTAAAAGCATGGATTTGATGCTTAAGAATCACCAGGGTAAGGAATGGATCTTAAGAGACCAAGATTGAAGAATTCACATCCAAAGATCCAAGAAAACCAAGTGAGGAATGAAGAGAATCAAATATTTGAAGTAAAGAAAAGGAACCCTGAAATTATCCTAAAAAAGCATATTTTAAAACTCTAGGTCATTCTATGAAATTGTGTAGAGTAAAGTCTATTTTGGAAAACTATGCAAAGTGAAGTCTATTTTAGCAAACTGCATAAATTTGAGGCGATTTCTAGAATTTTCCAACTAAGTGCAAAATATGAAGTTCCACAACTATAAATAGGACTCCCTAGGATGTTCCTAGGCATCTTTTAGGGTTTAATGAGTGAATCAAAAGGGTGGAGAAGCTGTCGTCAAGAGTTTTTCATCTTTTTCATTAATTGTTTTCATGTTTTTCTTAAGAGACTTTGGTCCAATCATGTCTATGGTTGGCTAAACCTCTTAACTAAGGCTAAGAGGTGAAGCTTATAGCATAATGGGATGTTTTTATTACTTTTATTCATGTTTATGTTGAACTTTATGGATTCAAATTTAATATTTAAGAAATACTTTCAGTTTTTAATGGTTTATTGTGACTCAAATTACAGTAGATCTGCAATAGCTTTGAGTATCTTCTTTTCTTGATTTGAGATTGTAAAATTAGTAAGTCCTATTGTTTACCATCGTCCCTTGGGCATAGTAGGGTGATGAAATCCTTCCTAATCTTCACAATTCTCCTGCTTTGAGATTATGGGATTGGTAAATCCTGATGTTTGCCATTGTCTCCTGATCATGGTTTGGTGATGGAATCCCTACCAATTATCATAGTTCTCATTCATTAAGAATTAGGTCAATGGAAGTTCAGATTTAGTTTTATTTGGTGTATTTTTCAATTGGATAGGACAGTACTCCAATTCTAATTGTGTTGAATCAAGCAAGAGGCTCCCTGATCACTATAAGTGGATCCTTGTGTAACAACCCGGATTTTGGCCAATCTGGGATTTGACGTCCTTAGGTAATGGGTCAACTAAAACACCTGAAAAATCACTCAGAACCCTATTCCATAGCCAAAGGAATCACTTAGGATTAATTCCTTTAGAAACTAAGCATAAGTTAGCTAGCGCAACGCTAGAGTAGCTGGGAAACAGTCCCTGATCACTTTAAATACGTTTTACAATACCCAAATCGAGTAGAACCAATGACTCTATAATACTCTATAACCTCGGATCAAACTCTAAGCCGGTTTGTTCTCTGGACCACTTTGAAATTTTGTATTGGATCTAGACCGCGCGTCGAAAGTTCGATACCTGCTATCTTAGACCGTTAGAACCGCCTAGCTAGACTTGATAATCATTTCAAAAATCAAGTCCAACCGATAATCACAGGCTATTTCATTGAGCCCGGACTGAAGAGAGTGCGAATAGGGACAGATTTGGAATTTGAAATTCAAATCTGGCACACGACTTGACGCATCAGTATTAAGCGTTCTGACCTTCAGAATTCAGCCAAATTACACCCTCGGATCAGGAAAAATTTCTGTTTCATATCATGAGACTTGCAACCCTAATCTACGTGCGGTGACCGTTGAACTGAAACTGGACCGCCACGTGCGATCTGCGAACCTTGCCAGACTGAAAACTTGATATATGCTAGATCCAGTATGCATGAGCTTAAGTCCGACCGCATTTGGCCAGGGGACCACCAGAAATGATCTTTTGGACTGAAACAGCCCCGATTTGGTTACCCCTCAAGTGAAACTTGTTCCCGAGCCTATTTCGGGCAAATTTGGGTTTATAAAAAGGGTTGAAACCCTCACTCCTCTCTCCCATCCAAATTTGCAAAAAGCCCTAGATTGGGAGAGAGAAAAGGTGAGAGTTTGCGAGAGAATGTGGGAGAGAATTCCCTGCTGCTTGTGCCACGTGTTGCAAGTGGTTAAGCAACACGCTTCCATCACTCAGCCGGTAATTTCTTTACGTTTTCAGGTAAGAAATAACCCTAGAAAGTTATTGATTTGATGTTTCTTTCGTTCTATAACTTGATAGTTAATAGATCTTGTAAAACAGGTCCTCTATTAGCCGTAGACGAAGCGTATACGCTCCGTTCGAATTTACACATCCATAAGAGACAAGGTGCAGATTTTAGACGCTTTGATTGACTGTTTCCAAAGCTTTCAATGTCTTTTAATAGTAGATTATCGACGGCAACGCCATTTGACATGTACAACACGCTGTCCGTTTCCTGTTTCGTAAACCGGCGGAGAATATGAGATTTAGGGCATTTTAGTCATTTGTAGGAAGTACTGTTTTCATTCATATTTTGCTGATGTGATTGACATGGTTTATTATCGCATTAGAATGTTAGGAATGCGTGCATACTTAGTTTGGCGAAGAGATTCGCCTAAATGCGCGCTTTGAGTCGACATACTATATGTAGACTTAAGTGTGTAGTGTAAGTGCTTGTATAAATGCTTGTATTAGTATGTATTGAATTAAATGGTGTTATGGATTAGTTTGAGATTGATTTCTCAATTAATATGCTGATGTGAATGATTTCCTACAGGTTAGTTATATGCATGATTTCATTGTATGTATGAAATGCATGTGCTTGATGATTTACTTAAGTTCTATGTTATAACATGTGTTAACATGCTCACATGGTTGTATTTCATTTCTAATACTTTTACATGAATTGCTGATGTGAATTTATATGTGCTTGGGACTATACCTAGTCCAGGCAGTCGATAACTGAGCGAATTCGTGGTTGGCTTATCTTGGCCACGAAGGACGCGTTGATGAACGCGAGTCGTGGTTGGAGTTGGCGGCAGTGGTTAGGCCACGCCAAGTGTTTCACGCACTTCATGTCGTTCGACTTGCGATGTGCTCGTGCTAGTCGAGCCCGTCAAGTAATCCGACTGGCCGTTGTATGTTCACCCTGCATGAGTCATAACTGCTTGAACCTAGGGTACTGAACTTACCATTGTAAACCCTGTTAACCATGGTACCATGATCCACAAAGACTCATGAGCCGGGCATGGTGGTATGGGACACCGTGGTCGAGCTGTCGGCCTACGTTGGGGCCACAAACCTCCCCATAGTGACCAGTGAGCACCTAGTCTCGTGAGCAGATTATGGTGGTATGGGACACTATATTCTTGCTGTCGGCCTACACTGATCAAGCGACAAGTCCTTTGTAGTGACCGCGAGCGTATTCTGAGTCTACGGGAGGCGACGACCCTTCAGTAGCAGTAGAGTACAGTAGGCCTGTATTGATAAGGTGATGGGGGAGCGGAGCAACGAGCGCGTGCAACAGCCCTGGTAGCCCTTGCAGCGACCTACAAAAATATACATCGTATGAGATTACTAGGAGTGACGACCCTAGACAGGATCTGTGTTGGGATTGATATAAGGGAGGTACCTTAGTTTCCCAATCCTGCTATTTGAATGGACTAATAACAACTCGAAAATCATATCACCATACCATTGCATGTGCCTGGAAGATGTGGAGCACTTAAGGGTTGATTGCATGGCGCGATCGTAAGATGGTGCCGTATGAGGGAGATCTTCGGTGAGGGCATACATCACGTCATGTCATATTGCATTAACAACAGTATTAAGATTGTTTGATTTACTGCTTTACTATTATCGCATGATTGATTTGAGAACATGTTAATCCTTGCTCTATTATTTTACTGAGTTAGCTACTCACTCTCACGTTACGGGACGGTGTTCCTGGACACCCACCAGACCCTTTTGTGATTGCAGATAATGGCGCGGCCTGTGAGGCAGAGCCGGACTTGATGATGATGAGGAGGATCCCTCCTTTATGCGTGTTCTGATTGACGGGATTGTAGGGAGGTTGATTAGATACCTTGACACTTGTCATTTTATATTTTCAGAGCACTCATGTATATTCTTTTTATTTACTTTTGGAGTATACATGTATATGTTTAACCTGGTAACATGTTCATACTCAAGAGATACACAACAGTTTATATATGTTATATATACTATCATAGTCTTCCGCTGGATAATTTAACTATCTCTGGAGTGTGATATGTTGTTCTAGCATAATCTCACTCATTTTTAATACATTATCATAGACAACATTCAATCATACATATGTATGTTGCATAAATAACATTTTGGAACTCGGGAGTTGGGTTTTTGCTCGACCCCCCGATTTTCAGAATGTTACAGATGGTATCAGAGCATGATTTGGATTAAACCGGGCCTGGGTTATGGTCACGCGACGTACGCTGTCGCTTCCTTTGACTTAGGTGGGTGCGAGAAGGGTCTAGAAACACTTATAGGATCGCAGATTCATCAATAGACGAAGACTATTCATATCGATCGCGCGATCGAGTCCGTAATGCATATAGGGTCGCGTGAAGCGACCTGAGTAGCTCCTAGGTTGTAGGTAGTGGGTTGAGATATTCTTTGAACGATTTTAAACTCATAAATATGAATCATTGGGCCGTGGGACAACCACAACCCCTGCATTCAATCGCTAGGGCTTAAAAATCCCGTTTCATCCAAAATCTTCAAAATTCTTCCTCTCACCACTCCAATCTTTAATTCTTTCTTATCCATTTCATGTTAGGCATCAATCCTAATATGAAAATAACATAAAATCATATTTTCACAAAATGTTACAGTGAATAGTAAAATTTCATGAAAAATGGCCATAAGGCTATTCTAACTTCACTTTATTTAGAAAATAATGGGCTAGATGGATGTACTAGCTCCTTATACCCCAAAATCATATGCTGCATAATAGGGTTTTGTATTCAGGATTGCAGATTGGCCCCGAAAAGTCCCAAATTCATGTTTGGGCCCATATAGGTCAAAATGCAATGAACCAAGGTGGGGCCCATAGTTATTTGGAGTCCCTGGACCATGGGGGACAAAACCCATATAGTCCCACCGCCTGACCAGAGGTTTGGTCGGCGATGCCATTGCCGATCCGGCAATGCATCGCCGGCCATAGTGGTCCATTTGGTGCATGCTTTGTTTTGTGAGGGTATTTTGGGTACTACACACCCCCCATGTATGGTTCGTGTGTAGAAAACCCCAAAAAGAGGCACTTCCTTCACAAACAGCCCCCATTCCAAGCTCCATTTTCATTTTTGCTGCCCTATTCCAAAAATCGTGATTCTAAATCACTCTCAAACCCATTCTTGGTTGCAAATGACCACACTCCATCACCCCATTGAAGTTTTCATCCTTCCCTCTTGCAAATATCATCGTTTGGAGCTCTTACAACCCCCAAAACGAGCTGAAATCGTGAAGTGCTCCATTCTCCTTTTTCCTTCTCTTTTCTTTTTAAAAATCTAGCCTTTGGGAGCTTGAAGCATCCCTCTACAATGCCTAGATTTCATTCTGTCCATTTGGGCGACCATTTCTCCGCATTTCCTCTGCTTTCCATGACTATTGTTAAGGCTGTTTCAGCCTTTTTCTCCTTTTCCACCATCCTCCTTCTCATGTCCCTATTATTTGAGCCTTTACCCTCTTTTGGGGTCTCAAAATCGTGCTAACCTCAAATCCTATTTCTCAACTTTCTTCGTTTGAGAAGTATTGAAAATACCTAGCCGATAGAGCTCTAATGGGCAACAGACAGTACTGAACTAGATAGTATTCAGGAAGGCTAGTTGGGACCATGATAGAAGTCCTTTGGTAGAATTAGGCATCTATGTCGTTGCCCTGTAGCTTGTTTGATTACTGTTTTAAGGATTTTCGTGTTTTGTTGTTGTTAGGTTTAGTGAAGTCAGAGGTAGAAAATATATTTGTATTAGTGGTTTGGGCTTAGCATAGCTGAATGCATCTTTGTCATAATCCATGTGAAACTTTATTCCATGTAGTGTGACAAATTTTGTTGAATGGAATGCATGCCGTTTCGTTCGCTGTAAGGTATTGTCCCTAGATTGGGAATATTGTAACTCCCGGGACTCAGCCTACAAATTAAATTTTTATCCCACCCCACCCTCCTACCAAGCATGCCGCTCCCTATCCCAATATGGGATTAGGAATGCAGTTCCATTTGATACAACTAAACGCTGCTGACCACATAGGCCCTTGGGATTTTGGACCTAGAGTTAGCACTTCTAGATTTGAAGGGTCTGACGACATAAGAAATCCAATTCTATTTAGACAATCTTGACCCTAAGCAATAGAAGAATTTCCTGTAGTAGAAATGGTATGGAAAGCCATTTACCGTATAATCTTAGGCTTTGGATTATAGCTACAGAGTTACAGACTAGCCTACTAGTTACCTTAAGTAGTGTAAAGCCTATATATGCTAAGGAATTGTAGGTTAGATTTGGTTGAAGTAGAACCTTATTCCTTCGATAGATCCCCTTATGACTTATAAACTCCTGTTGTTGCCCATAGGAAAGAACCATTCACTCTCAGGGAACGTTTATAAATCCCTCAGATTGAACTTAGAATAAACTAACACACCCCTTAGAATTGCCTTCCCCAAGGACTTATTGCATTCGGGAACGCAGAGTAAAGGAACTGCATGTAAGCGATGTATTCGCGGTTTGAGTCGACTTCTTAATCCTAGTGGTTACCAATGAATCCAATGCTCTGATCAAGCAGAGGATCGGCATCGACTCGGATTAAGAACTGATACAACGCATTTTCTGTCCTGATTAGACAGAAGGTTCAACGTATCCGGCTTAGACCCACTATACAACCTTTCTTCTGTGATGGCCCAACCACTTACAACCAAACAAGATCACATTGTCTTTGGGAAATGGCGAGGACTTAAAGCCAGTAGAGAATTAGACATCTTGCCACCAACTCATACCTGCCCCTGAACTCAATCACAATAGAGATTAGGCTCATCTCTATGATCATAGGTACCAATGCCATAGAACGCATCATTAGCAAGGAAAACCATGTATAGAAAGGTTGTTTCCATTTTAGGTTAAGGATAGCCCCTAAGTTGCGCCTCATTCCGATATACGGATCGATGCAAAGATTCTTCAACCTTAAGTAAAACTAAGTTTTAAGGGGGGTAGAACGTATTGAGTCCAATCCAGATAGGTTAGTCGACGCTACCGTTCGATCAGAGTGGCGCAGCAAAAGCGTGGTTAGTCTCTTCCCCACTGGCCCAGGATCGAAATAATTGAGTTAGGATGTACGTACGGTTAGGTCAATAAATAGGATTGAACCTTCCTTAGAAAAAGTACTCCTTACCCTTCGCCAATTTCGGGGACGAAATTGTGTTTTAAGGGGGGTAGATTGTAACACCCCGAATTTTGGCCAATCTGGGATTTGACATCCTTAGGCAATGGGTCAACTAAAACACCTGAAAAATCGCTCAGAACCCTATTCCATAGCCAAAGGAATTACTTAGGATTAATTCCTTTAGAAACTAAGCATAAGTTAGCTAGCGCAACGCTAGAGTAGCTGGAAAACAGTCCCTGATCACTTTAAATGCATTCTACAAGACCCAAATCGAGTAGAACCAATGACTCTATAATACTCTATAACCTCGGATCAAACTCTAAGCCGGTTTGTTCTCTGGACCACTTTAAAATTTTGTATTGGATCTAGACCGCGCGTCGAAAGTCCGATACCTGCTATCTTAGACCGTTAGAACCGCCTAGCTGGACTTGATAATCATTTCAAAAATCAAGTCCAACAGATAATCACAGGCTATTTCATTGAGCCCGGACTGAAGAGAGTGCGAATAGGGACAGATTTGGAATTTAAAATTCAAATCTGGCACACGACTTGACGCGTCAGTATTAAGCGTTCTGACCGTCAAAATTCAGCCAAATTACACCCTCTGATCAGGAAAAATTTCTATTTCATATCATGAGACTTGCAGCCTTGATCTACGTGCGGTGACCGTTGAACTGAAACTGGACCGCCACGTGCGATCTGCGAACCCTGCCGGACTGAAAACTTGATGTATGCTAGATCCAGTATGCATGAGCTTAAGTCCGACCGCATTTGGCCAGGGGACCACCAGAAATGATCTTTTGGACTGAAACAGCCCCGATTTGGTTACCCCTCAAGTGAAACTTGTTCCCAAGCCTATTTCGGGAAAGTTTGGGCTTATAAAAAGGGTTGAAACCCTCACTCCTCTCTCCCATCCGAATTTGCAAAAAGCCCTAGATTGGGAGAGAGAAAAGGTGAGAGTTTGTGAGAGAAGGTGGGAGAGAATTCCCTGCTGCTTGTGCCACGTGCTGCAAGTGGTTAAGCAACACGCTTCCATCACTCAGCCGGTAATTTCTCCACGTTTTCAGGTAAGAAATAACCCTATAAAGTTGCTAATTTGATGTTTCTTTCGTTTCATAGCTTGATAGTTAATAGATCTTGTAAAATAGGTCCTCTAGTAGCCGTAGACGAAGCGTATACGCTCCGTTCGAATTTACACATCCATAAGAGACAAGGTGCAGATTTTAGACGCTTTGATTGACTGTTTCCAAAGCTTTCAATATCGTTTAATAGTAGATTATCGACGGCAACGCCATTTGACATGTACAACATGCTGTCCGTTTCTTGTTTCGTAAACCGGCGGAGAATATGAGATTTAGGGCATTTTAGTCATTTGTAGGAAGTACTGTTTTCATTCATATTTTGCTGATGTGATTGACATGGTTTATTGTCGCATTAGAATGTTAGGAATGCGTGCATACTTAGTTTGGCGAAGAGATTCGCCTAAATGCGCGCTTTGAGTCGACATACTATATGTAGACTTAAGTGTGTAGTGTAAGTGCTTGTATAAATGCTTGTATTAGTATGTATTGAATTAAATGGTGTTATGGATTAGTTTGAGATTGATTTCTCAATTAATATGCTGATGTGAATGATTTCCTACAGGTTAGTTATATGCATGATTTCATTGTATGTATGAAATGCATGTGCTTGAGGATTTACTTAAGTTCTATGTTATAACATGTGTTAACATGCTCACATGGTTGTATTTCATTTCCAATACTTTTACATGAATTGCTGATGTGAATTTATATGTGCTTGGGACTATACCTAGTCCAGGCAGTCGGTAACTAAGCGAATTTGTGGTTGGCTTATCTTGGCCACGAAGGACGCGTCGATGAACGCGAGTCGTGTTTGGAGTTGGCGGCAGTGGTTAGGCCACGCGAAGGGTTTCACGCGCTTCATGTCGTTCGACTTGCGATGCGCTCATGCTAGTCGAGCCCGTCAAGTAACCCGACTGGCCGTTGTATGTTCACCCTGCATGAGTCATAACTGCTTGAACCTAGGGTACTGAACTTACCATTGTAAACCCTATTAACCATGGTACCTTGATCCACGAAGACTCATGAGCCGGGCATGGTGGTATGGGACACCGTGGTCGAGCTGTCGGCATACGCTGGGGCCACAAACCTCCCCATAGTGACCAGTGAGCACCTAGTCTCGTGAGCAGATTATGGTGGTATGGGACACTATATTCTTGCTGTCGGCCTACACTGATCCGGCGATGAGTCCTTTGTAATGACCGCGAGCGTATTCTGAGTCTACGAGAGGCGGCGACCCTTCAGTAGCAGTAGAGTACAGTAGGCCTGTATTGATAAGGTGATGGGGGAGCGGAGCAACGAGTGCGTGCAACAGCCCTGGCAGCCCTTGCAGTGACCTACAAAAATATACATCGTATGAGATTACTAGGAGTGACGACCCTAGACAGGATCTGTGTTGGGATTGATATAAGGGAGGTACCTTAGTTTTCCAATCCTGCTGTTTGAATGGACTAATAACAACTCAAAAATCATATCATCATACCATTGCTGTAACACCCCGAATTTTGGCCAATCTGGGATTTGACGTCCTTAAGCAATGGGTCAACTAAAACACCTGAAAAATCGCTCAGAACCCAATTTCATAGCCAAAGAAACCACTTAGGATTAATTCCTTTAGAAACTAAGCATAAGTTAGCTAGCGCAACGTTGGAGTAGCTGGGAAACAGTCCCTGATCACTTTAAATACGTTCTACAAGACCCAAATCGAGTAGAACCAATGACTCCATAATACTCTATAACCTTGGATTAAACTCTAAGCTGGTTTGTTCTCTGGACCACTTTGAAATTTTGTATTGGATCTAGACCACGTGTCGAAAGTCCGATACCTCCTATCTTAGACCGTTAGAACCGCCAAGCTGGACTTGACAATCATTTCGAAAATCAAGTCAAACCGATAATCACAGACTATTTCATTGAGCCCGGACCGAAGAGAGTGCGAATAGGGACAGATTTGGAATTTCAAATTCAAATCTGGCACACGACTTGACGCGTCAGTATTAGGCGTTCTGACCGTCAGAATTCATCCAGATTACACCCTCGGATCAGGAAAAATTTCTATTTTATATTATGAGACTTCTAGCCCTGATCTACGTGCGATGACCGCTGATCTGAAACTGGTCCGCCACGTGCGATCTGCGAACCCTGCCGGACTGAAAACTTAATGTGTGCTAGATCTGGTACGCATGAGCTTAAGTCCGATCGCATTCGACCAGGGGACCACCAGAAATGCCCTTTTGGACCGAAACAGCCCCGATTTGGTTACCCCTCAAGTGAAACTTGTTCCCGAGCCTATTTCGGGCAAGTTTGGGCTTATAAAAGGGCTTGAAACCCTCACTCCTCTCTCCCATCCGAATTTGTAAAAACCCTAGATTGGGAGAGAGAAAAGGTGAGAGTTTGTGAGAGAAGGTGGGAGAGCTTTTCCTGCTGCTGCTGCACATGCTTAAGCGGCGTATTCCAATCACTTTGCCGGTGATTTCTCCGCGTTTCTAGGTAAGAAATAATCCTAGAAAGTTGCTGATTTGATGCTTCTTTAGTTCCATAGCTTGTTAGTTAATAAATCTCGTAAATCAGGTTCTCTATTCGCCGTAGACGAAGCGTATACGCTCCGTTCGAATTCTCATCCCTAAAAGGGAAAAGGTGCGGATATTAGACGCTTTGATTGACTGTTTCCAAAGCTTTCAATGTCGTTTAATAGTAGATTCTTGACGGCAACGCCGTTTGACATGTACAACATGCTGTCCGTTTCCTGTTTCGTAAACTAACGAAGAATATGAGATTTAGGGCATTTTAGTCATTTGTAGGAAGTACTGTTTTCATGCACATTTTGCTGATGTGATTGACATGGTTTATTGTCGCATTAGAATGTTAGGAATGCGTGCATAATTAGTTTGGCGAAGAGATTCGCCTAAATGCGCACTTCGGGTCGACATACTATATGTAGACTTAAGTGTGTAGTGTAAGTGTTTGTATAAATGCTCGTATTAGTATGTATTGAATTAAATGGTGTTATGAATTAATTTGAGATTGATTTCTCAATTAGTATGCTGATGTAAATGATTTCCTACATGTTAGCCGTATGTACGATTTCATTATATGTATGAAATGCATATGTTTGATGTTGCACTTAAGTGGTATGCTATAACATGTACTTGATGTTTTCATTATGGTTTAGTTGAGATTGAATTCTCAATTAATAGGCTAATGGAGAGGATTTCCTATATGTTGGCAATATGCATAATTTCATTATATGTGTGAAAGACATGTGTAGGATGATTTACTTAAGTTGTACGTTATAACAGGTGTTAACATGCTCACATGGTTGTATTTCATTTCCATTACTCTTACATGAATGCTGACATAATTTCATGATTGTTTGGGACTATACTTAGTCCAGGCAGTCGGTAACCGAGCGAATTCGTGGCTGACTGGTCATAGCCACGAACGACGCGTCGATGAACGTGATTCGTGTTTAGAGTTGGCGGCAGTGGTTAGGTCACGCGAAGTGTTTTACGCACTTCATGTCGTTCGACTTGAGATGCGATCGCGCTAGTCGAGCCCGTCAAGTAACCCGACTGGCCGATGTATGTTCACCTTGTATGTGTCATAACTGCTTGAACCTAGGGTACTGAACTTACCATTGTAAACCCTGTTAACCATGGTACCTTGATCCACGAAGACTCATGAGCCGGGCATGGTGGTATGGGACACCGTGGTCGAGCTGTCGGCCTACGCTGGGGCCACAAACCTCCCCGTAGTGACCAGTGAGCACCTAGACTCGTGAGCAGATTATGGTGGTATGGGACACTATATTCTAGCTGTCGGCCTACACTGATCAGGCGACGAGCCCTTTGTAGTGACCGCGAGCGTATTTTGAGTCCACGGGAGGCGACAACCCTTCTGTTGCAGTAGAGTACGGTAGGCCTGTATTGATAAGGTGATGGGGGAGCGGTGCAACGAGTGCGAGCAACAGCCCTGGCAGCCCTTGCAGTGACCTACGAAATATACATCGTATGAGATTACTAGGAGTGACGACCCTAGACAGGATCTGTGTTGGGATTGATACAAGGGAAGTACCTTAGTTTCCCAATCCTGCTGTTTGAATGGACAAATAACAACTTGAAATTCATATCACCATAGCATTGCATGTGCCTGGAAGATGTGGAGCACTCTAGGGAGTGTGGCATGCCGCGGTCGTAAGATGTTGCCGCATGAGGGTGATCGTCGGTGAGGGCATACATCACGTCATGTCATAATTGCATTAACAACAGTATTAGGATTGTTTGATTTATTGCTTTACTATTATCGCGTGATTGATTTGAGAACATGTTAATCCTTGCTCTATTATTCCACTGAGTTAGCTACTCACTCCCACGTTACGGGACGGTGTTCCTGAACACCCACCAGACCTTTTTGTGATTGCAGATGATGGTGCGGCCTGTGAGGCGGAGCCGGACTTGATGATGATGAGGAGGATCCCTCCTTTACGCGTGTTCTGATCGACGGGATTACAGGGAGGTTGATTAGATGCCTTGACACTTATCATTTTATATTTTTAGAGCACTCATGTATATTCTTTTGTTTACTTTTGAAGTATACATGTATGTATATAACTCGGTAACATATTCACACTCTAGAGACATACAACAGATTATATATGTTATACATACTATCACAGTCTTCCGCTTGTAAATTTAACTGTCTCTGGAGCGTGATATGCTGTTTTAGCTTAATCTCACTCATGTTTAATACATTATCATAGACAACATTCAATCATACATATCTATGTTGCATAAATAACATTTTGGAACTCGGGAGTTGGGTTTTTGCTCGACCACCCGATTTTCAGGATGTTACAATTGCATGTGCCTGGAAGATGTGGAGCACTTGAGGGTCGATTGCATGTCGCGGTCGTAAGATGGTGCCGTATGAGGGAGATCGTCGGTGAGGGCATACATCACGTCATGTCATATTGCATTAACAACAGTATTAGGATTATTTGATTTACTGCTTTACTATTATCGCATGATTGATTTGAGAACATGCTAATCCTTGCTCTATTATTCTACTGAGTTAGCTACTCACTCCCACGTTACGGGACGATGTTCCTGGACACCCTTCAGACCCTTTTGTGATTGCAGATGATGGCGCGGCCTGTGAGGCGGAGCCGAACTTGATGATGATGAGGAGGATCCCTCCTTTATGTGTGTTCTGATTGACGGGATTGCAGGGAGGTTGATTAGATACCTTGACACTTCTCATTTTATATTTTCAGAGCACTCATGTATATTCTTTTTGTTTACTTTTGGAGTATACATGTATATGTTTAACCTGATAACATGTTCATACTCAAGAGACACACAACAGTTTATATATGTTATATATACTATCACAGTCTTCCGCTGGTTAATTTAACTGTCTCTGGAGTATGATATGCTGTTCTGGCATAATCTCACTCATGTTTAATACATTATCACAGACAACATTCAATCATACATATGTATGCTGCATAAATAACATTTTGGAACTCGGGAGTTGGGTTTTTGCTCGACCCCCCGATTTTCGGGATGTTACACCTTGGCACCCTAGTTCCCACCATTAATTTTTAAGTTTTAATTACTTAATTCACAATTACTCTCTCAATCACTTCAGAATTATTTTTACATCTTCTTCTAGTTCTACTTCTAGTTAATTTAAAAAACACACAAGATCAGTCCCTGTGGATTCAACCTCAGTTTTACTGAGATTATTACTACATTGCGACCCTACACTGGGGGTTATGAACACGGCTTCAGTTGGTACAGCTAAAGGAACTCTAATATGGTTAGCTCCAGTTGCTCTAGCTCTAACCATAGCACCATGCAACCAATCAAAGCCCTCCACCCATTGAGAATCATCTGTCCCAAGGACATTCAAGCGGGAGAGCAAACGCCTCACCAAACCTTACTGGGAAAGCCGCAGGCTACACTGAAGGGCGACCTGAAAGATCACGACAGCTCCCTCTGGAGGCTGATCCGAAAGCTTGTCTGGTGAAGGAAGATGAAGGATCACAAACTCGAGAATGTGATACCTGAGCCTGATCTGGGCCAGTTCCTCTATTGTAAGGCTTGTGTGGATAGGACCCCTCAGACCCTCTTCAGCAGACTCTTCTGGGTCATCTTCACCAAAAGGGTCCTGTTCTGCACCTACTAGTCTCCCGGCCGGGGACCGCTTCATCGCCCAGGACGCTGGAAAATTGATGTCCACCATCATTACCAACGACGATGGTGGGTTCAACATCAACCGAAGGCTACTGGCCCCACTGTCGCTGTCGGAGGCCCCCTCTTCTATGAACTAAAAGAATCTGACAATGCAGATTTTTATAGTTGTTGATAGTCTTTGATTAAAAGGGGAAAAATAAAGGAGGGGGCAAGGGTTTGGGGCTCACTAAAGAGGAGGCAGACGCCTGGACATCGATGGTTACAACAGTCAGGAATCGTCTGGCTCTGCTAAGGAAGAAGATCGGAAGGGGAAGACAAAAATGCAAATAGGAAGCAACTGGAAGCTAGGGCTTCCCTTATATAGGGAAGCCACATGGCATCATTTAAGTATGCCCAACAATGTTGGGCCCTACTTACATCCTTTCGACTAGCCCTACCGACATGTGGCGTGAACCCATGCGCTACTCGCCCCCAATATAGAGTAAAAAATCATGTGTCACGCCCTCATTCGCTGGTCACCAAAATGGCAGCTTGACGCCCTACATGACCTCGTACTACGAAACGACATGCCATACTTAATACTAACACGCTTCGAGCACTATGCTGGCTATCATACCTGACATTTATAATTCCACGACTCGACCTAATCCTGACCTAAACCCACATTAGGCTTACTTTCGAGCCACTATAGGTCGGCTCAAAAGTAAGGGGAGCTTATTGTTGGGTGAAAAATAGTCAAGTCACTAGGTCAACTTATGGAATGGACCAACTCTACTAAACAACACAGGCCCTTTAACATTTGAGCCCTAAGGGGTGTCTACATCCAAAAACAAGCCGACCTCCCAAGAGGTCGATGCGACTGTAAGGACACTCAAAGAGGATACAACTGTAAGTCCACTTAAATGGCCAATTGTCGACCTAACCTATAGGTCGGCCATAGTTTAGCTATCAGTCCACTGTAGCTCAATCGAAGCTCGATCATAGCTCAACAAGAGCTCGATTATAGTTCGAGATGACCTTTGAGAGAAGGCAAATGCCAGTTCCATGGAAAGCTCGGTAAATGACCAATCCCTGAAATCAACAGTCCAAAGATTTCTCTAATGGCCTGAAGATCTCTCCCAAGATCTTCAAAGGATTAGATTGGATCCCGAGAACTTTAGGATCTGATAAAGATCCTAAACGAATTTCAAAATAGGATTCGTCTCTAGTGTATCAGGAAAGACTCTCTATCGCGTACGTCTTCCCACTCCCTATAAATAGAGGTATCCCCATCCAAAGTAAGGTACGCACATTCATATCCTAATGCTCGACTGGTGACTCTTTTCCAAAGAGATCCTACCCTACAAAAGACCCCAAATATTTGACTTAGGAATCGGAGGGTCCCCTTCATTAGCTAGGGTCTACTTTGTCTCTTATTTTTCTCTGTGCAGGTTTAGACAGGTTAGCCAGGGAGAGTCCGCCAAAAAACTGCATCAACAAAGTTGATTCCCAATCCAGGGTGCCAAACATAAGAGGGGCTTGTTTGGATACACATTTTAGGATGTATTGTATCGTATTAGATGTTATGATGTGACATTTACCGTGTTTGTATTGGAGTGAATAGGACTTTAATCCCATGTGTGCGAATACAAACGCGAGCCAAAGTTTCAAACCGACGGTAGAGTATTGTCAGTGGGGTCTGTTATCATCAGTACTTTCTCTTCATTACGCTGTATTCAACAACAGACGAGCTTTTCAAATCTCCAGAGACTTATCTCCAACGGGAGAAGGAGACATCTCTACACCAGCACCCGCTTTGTTCAACTCTGACCTTCTGCAAGTCATTTTGCAGTTGAAAATCTTCTCTTCTGAACACAGGTTACTCCATTCAATGGGCAAGATAACCTTCACGACGTTGCGACTTGCCAATCAGGCAATTCCAAACCTGATCGTGGTTTCACATGGCGATCCTATAGGTATGAATCTCTCTCTTCCAAATAAGGGTGATACTGGCAGCCAAAGACCAGTAACCATGAGCAGTTTGCATCTGTACAGCCCTTGCATCGCCCTCAGAGACATGCATGTTCTATTTCCTTTGCTACATGGCGTGTACATGGTCTGTCATATATACCCTAAGGTATTTATTGCATCTACCCCCTATCGAACTATGGCTATACCTCCGCTGGGGTGAAAATGAGGAAAAATCTCTGAGGGCAAGAATTCAACATTGGGATTTTATAAAATCGGGGTGGTGTGTAGAGGAAAGGAAATGACAGATGCATGCACCACTGAATCAGGTAGATGATTCTGTCTGTGGCTTACAGATTTTTTAATTTTTGGAATGCTTCGGTTTATAAAAATCCATCCTTGTTTAATCTCTTCAGAGGATTCTTATATTTGGAAAGATTTTCTATTCCCCTAAACAGGCTCTTCATCTTTCGGTTTGATCTGTCTGTGAGGTATTACTCTCCTAAAACACCTATTCCTCTATATTGCACTCTCTCTTTTTGCATGTTATCGATTTATTATGGCCCTTTTAAGATGAATCTCTCTCCATCAAATTTTAACCAATTTCGCCAACATTTTCTCTGTAAACTGTCGAGAAGATTGGTGTATGATGTTCCTGATATCATCGTGCATCTGCATATTTACAACAAAAGGGTTTCTTGGTTACATGCGGCTACCCTGAGATATTCAGTGGTAGCTGCATGCCTTTCCATCTTTGAACTTATTTGAGAGTTCTGATAGCTTCATGCTTTTCCATCCATGTGTGGTAACACTAACATGTTTGAGAATGGCGACTGTTAATATCAAAGGTCATATAAGAATATGTTTTCGATTTTCATCATCGTCTACATTTCTCCATCAAGTCATGCATGCCATGAAAGATCCATATTAAACTTCCATCTCATTAATCTAATGTCTGTTTATGGTTGAATCAAAGCCTAATCCCTAAATCTAATCGTGCGCCGATGCAGGCATTAGAAGTCTCCCATCTGTCAGTGCAATTTTTTCAACTCTCTACAATCTCCATTCTCAGTGAATAGGTATGTCATTACTGATTCTCATATTGCCATTTTTATCCGATTGTATGATGTTCACTGTTAGCTATCTAAACATATACATGTAGACAGAATATCAGAATCGTAAATCTATGATTGACTATCCATTGTTGGTCTCATATGAAATTTTGTTTCATACAGACATACCTTACTGCAGATCGATATCCATATATGCTTAACTAACTGTTAACATATTCACGTATGCTTAAAAATTTATAAAGAGATGTTAATATGCTGTCTGAAGTAAGTGTGGTTATCATATTCAGCTTCGTTTAAAGTGTAAACAGGGTTTTCAAGGTTGAAGACCATGGAAAATAATATTATTATTTGGACAAATAACTGTAAGCAAATATCAAGGATTTGCTTAAATTCCCAAAAATAAATATTCATGTGTAGGCCAGTAAATGTAATCACATATTCATGCTTGCTTAATGTCATATTTTTAGTTTTGTAGTAATGCGTACATAACTAAATACTAGAGAGACACAACAGGAAATAATTATCTGAAAACATGAATTTAAGATCAATAATCTGCTACTAGAGAATATGATAGTATATGTCAGAAAACGAGCTTCATTATTGGATCTGTTATTGTAAAGAAATTCAGTTATGCTTACATAACTGTGAATAGATTTTATAGTTTGAATAAATTATAGAAGATGACATCCATGCTTCTGTCAAATTCATGCCTCATTCAACTGTAATAAGATATTCCTACTTCATTCAATTGAATTACAAACTGTAAATAATTGAATAAAGGTTTGCATAACAAAAGATGCATGACATACTTTCTTTGAATCTCTGTAGCGACTCTTAGATATCACTCCATACATGATTTAAAATATTATTACTGCATTTTAATTCCCATTTAGATAAATTTCATCTACAATAATCTTATGGCTTTCGATAGTACTGAAAATAGCGATGAAAGGTCCTCTACTAGTGATTGGACTGAGAGTGAAGAAGTTGCTACATTAATAGCCATTACAGCTTCTACATGTATAATATGAGCTGCTGAATATTATTGTCATTACTGTATTAAAACAAAGAATAAGGATTGTCACATTGAGAGGGATAGATTTGTAAATGGCATAATAAGAAAGAGCAATGTGGATTGTCTTACACAGCTGAGAATGGGAAGGGATACTTTTTTTTAATTATGTTCATTGTTGAGAGATCGAAAACTCTTATCTGATACCAGGAGAAGTACTATGGAGGAGTAGGTTGTAATGTTCTTCTATATGTCGGACACAATGTACGTAATTGTGTGATTGGTCATTTATTTACAAGATCTGGTGGGACCGTAAGCAGGCACTTTACTAGGGTGTTGGATGCTATTATTGATCTATATTCAGAATACGTGAAGTTTCCTAAATTACACACACCCAAAGAAATATCCGACAATCCATAATGGGGTGCTTACTTTCAGGTAATATTATACAAGTGTTGGCTGTCATTGGTGAGAATTTTACTTTGTAATAGGAATGAAGTGTTCATGTGGCACACGTTTGATTGTAGGACTACATCGGGGCCCTAGATGGCACCCATATCCCAGTTTATTTGCCCAAAGAAATGAGTGCAACTTTCAAAAATAGGAAAGAATTTCTGTCTCAAAATATTCTTGTCGCATGTACTTTCGATATGAAATTTGTATACGTGCTTGCTGGTCGAGATGGATCTGCATCGAATGCACATGTCTTACAATATGCATTAACCCATCGTCCAGACTGTTTTCTTATTCCTCATGGTAATTATATATATGGGGTGTTTCTTTATATTTTAGGAGTTTATGTTCATAACATAACTGAAACATATCTTCCAATGTGTAGGAAAATATTATGTCATTGATGCTGGTTATGCACATTCGCCTGGGTTTATGACCCCCTATCGAGGTATGCGATCTCATTTGAATGAGTTCCATACTGGAAGGAAGTCTGCTAATAAAAAAGAACTATTTAATTATCGCCACGTACAATTACGTAATGTCATTTGGGCTTTTAAAGGGCCGCTTTCCTATTCTACGTACTCCTCAATTCAAGTTTAAAACACAAGTTAAGATAGTTATTGGTTGTTGTGTCCTTCATAATTTCATCCGTGTTAGTGGTGATGACGAACTGGCTAAGGTAGTAAAGGACGATGGAGACAGTACAGAGGATGTTTCACCATCCCCTGTAGAGATATTTACATTGGAGGAAGGGCGAGCTCCATCTCGGGTGATGGACCGCGGTCGAGAAGAGTGGTTGAGGAAGAGAGATGACATAGCTGAGAGAATGTAGAACAACGGTCTTCCACGCACCAGACAACATACTTAGTTTTCCTATGGCATTATACTTATCTGTTATGTTGAAAGCAGGAATATTTTAATACTTATTTACTTTTCGTGTGGCTACCCAAACTAGATAATGTTTTTTAAACATTTTCATGTTCCGTATATGAATCATTACTTTATCAATGATACTTGTGATCCTATCATATTTCTATTAATATCTTCTATTTATATGTAAAATGAATTTTCTACGAAGCGGCACAAAAGATCTAAGGAATAAAAAGCTCAAAATTTCACCGTCAGATAGGGGTGGTCATCTAGCCCTAAGTCTAAGATCACCCACACAATCTCTTTTAACTCCGAAACAAACAGCTACACCCTCAAGGAAAGGGCAAGCACCAAAGGGTATCTCCACTCCAAGGCGTAAGATTGCCTCTACTAGTAAAATAAGTAGAGTGCAATGGACCATCAATATGGACAATTCATTGGTTGATGCATTGGTTGAACAAGTCAATCTGTGCCTAAGAAGTGATATTGGGTTTAAACCAGAGGCCTATAAGGCAACCATCAAAGAAATCAATGATACTTGTGGCATTTTACATGAAAATCATCACATATCTAATCGCTTGAGGACTTTAAAGAGATTATACTGGGCTATCAAGGATCTGCTAAACGCCTTTGGCTTTGGCTGGGATGAGGACAAAAAGATGGTTGTCGCAACTGATAATGTATGGAACGAGTATCTCGCGGTAGGATTTTGATAATTTTCACAGTTCCAAATTAGTAAATATGCTTTCCATTCTCCTCATGTTTAACACATTGTCTTTGTGTGTACAGACACATCCCTATGCGAAATGAGTCCGGGGCAAGCACATTAATAGATGGGACGATTTGGCGTTTATATTCGGGAATGAGTGTGCACACGGATCGTTTGCTAGCATGACTTACTCTTTACCTATTTTAGGAAAGTGGGGCAACTGTAATGAAATCTCTTCTGATGACGGCTCAGAGGAGGAGGCTTCTGATACTGTAAGACTCTCATCTGATGATGGGGATGATCAGAGGCCTACTCCCTGCACTCGGGGAGGCGATGGATCCATAAATAGGGATAAGAAGCATAACAAAAGCCCTATGGAGGCAACGCCAGGATCTCGCCACAATCACACAATTATGAGTGATGTAAATTGTCATAGGAAGGGTAAGCTGAGTGAGCAAATTGGGGACAGGATAGGGGAAGTCGCAGATGCTATAAAGACCCTGACCATAACTATGGCGCAGGGCAAGAGCATGACGCGTGTGCAACGGTTGCTGGGGATACTTGAGGAGGTTAAAGATCTTAGTAATGAAGATCAAATTCGGGCTGCAAGGGTGCTGAAGTCCGATTTAGCTAGTGCGGATTATTTTATGAAGATGGTACAAGAAAGAAGAAAGGAATGGATAGAAAAAGTTATCCTTCCTCGGTGTGGCCGTGAGTGATGTCGGGTCACTTAAACTTTGAATGATTTATTAATGGTGGTGTGGAGAATACTTTTTTTTTGTTGGGTGGTTATGGTTTCTGTTTCAGCAAGCCTTTCTTGGCTCGTTGGGGTGATTTAAGATTTAACATAATACTACTGGATGATTAATATTGTTGTTTTGATCAGCAATACTAAAGATAATATAGATCTGCATATATAGTAGGATCTAAAATTCTGTTCATTATTGTAGATTTTTATGCAGGTGGACTGATTCATGCCTGACTTAAACTGGTGGATAGTGTCCTCCAGGTTTCAAATCGTGCAGGAAATGGATCATGCAAGGACGGGTGCATGTTTCATGTTGGCTACTAAGATATGTGGCAGTTATGCGTCGTCACGCCCCAAACCCAGGAATCGGATTCATAAGAATCCCGATTACCGAATCTGGTGCCGACAGCCTCCGTAGTACCCCATTCTCGGCTCCTAGCATTCATATGCCAGATTTCCGATCCTGGGATCCTACAAGGAGGATTTTTTTTTTTTTATTTTGTACAAATAACTAGTAATAAGCATAACCACAAGATTACCCAATTCACAAAGGCAACATCATCATCACATATCCACTAATATAATCGTTTGAGTACAATACTGAAAGGGAAATACATAAATAAAAATCAAGCTTCTAGAAGACCACTGCATGCTCCAAGCTCAACACTGCTACAACCTAACATCACCTGCACGCATCTATCGTGCATAAGCTTATAGAAAGCTTAGAGGGTGGTGTAAGTGTGTGCACAAGGTAAGTGCCAAGTATTCAATACAATGTCATAATCATACAATACTGAAAAACTAGTAATCCATAAACCATACAATGTTTGAATAAGCAGAAACACTGACAAGAGCAGGAATTATCAGAGTAAGCAAAAGTATGGACAAGCCCATACGCCAATCAATATCAGAATACACAATATAGAACAGCTATGCAATAAGGAGTAATAAAGAGTCAGATATCAATGCCGAGGATGCAATGCAATATACAAATCCTGCTAAGTCTGCCTAGGCCATATGAGTGCAGAAACATAGGAAATCAAAATGCCATATACCTGCAAATGTAATGCAATATGCGATGCGAATGGAATGGCCATGCTGGAGTGTGAAGTTGGGATGATAGTACGTAGTATCGCAGGCTACAGGGTCCACTACAAGGGACTTCTATCCAAACCAGTCCCATACCTAAATTTGGATAGTCAGACTCAACGTGGTAAACTCCTGATCTTAGGTTAGTCGCGCGCCTAACCGAAATCCATGCCATAACGAAGGTACACAACAATTAGTTGCGCACCACCAGCCCGAGTGGATAATGAATGGATGAATGAATGAGCATGCATCTCCTACTCAATAAGTCCACATATCAGTACGGTTCCTCTCTGAGAAATCACCGGGGTCTATTACACTCTATACCAGATTGTCGCCCCATCGCGCACAACAAGGTGAGTGGAAGAGACCTCACTATCTGCCTGCTAATATCGGGCCCGGCTCGTCAATAGCGGACCCATTCCTCGAGCTGGTTAGACTCAGCCTAGCATTGCCCCCTCCTCTCGGGCAGGTAAGGCCGCACCCCCTTCCAACCGACCACGACACAGTGGAGAGCGCAGCCATCTGGTAACCGGCACTCGGCGCTCATCTACCCACTCAGTCTAGACGTTGGAGCAACCTCTGGAAATAAGAGGGTTTAGGGACTTTCACCCAAGGATATCTATAGCACCCCATGTAGAACAGATTTTCGGTGTCCCATCTGGCCATCCATGATATGCCTGTGGAGGCTATGGCCCTGATATCGGTAGGGTATGTAGTAATCACAACACACAATGCAAGATGCATGAGTCATACATTCCAATCATGCATCAGTCCTATGCATACCGTGCGCTCATGCGAGACAATCTCCGCCTATCAGGGAGTCTCATAACAACCAGCATTATGACATATGCAATGGTCAATCATATCTCATAACAGACATGCAGATGATGTGTATGGGCATGTATCATGATGCTATGCAGTCACATACTCATAATCGGTATCAACCATCGGCCTCGGTAATGTGGACATTTACCCATCATTGCCCCAAGGAATGACCCACATGGATCCAAACATATAATGGGCCCACAGCCTCACACAAGGGCCTAATATACAACACAATGAGCCTTACTCAAGGGTTACATGTACACAACGGGTGGGCCCTGCTCATGGGCCTAACATACATCACAATGGGCTCTTTCGCCTGACCCTCAAATGCATCACAATGAGTCTCATCACCTAGGCATCAATATACATCACATTGGGCCTTAGACATGGGCTGAATACACATCACGTCGGGCCTCAAATACAGGTCGCATGTACATCACATTGGGCTCCAACAATCGGAATTGCCAATCAGCCACGATGAATCAAAGTCGGTAATTGGCCCTGGTCGATAATCAGCCTCGATCGATAATCGGTAATCGGCCATCAGAATCGGTACTCAGCCCCGATCGATAATCGGTAATTGGCCACGAAAAATTAGAATTGGTAATCGACCTCGATCGATAATCAGCAATCGGCCACAATAAATCAGAATCGGTAATCGACCACGTCAATCGATAATCGGCCACGATCGGTAATCGGTCACGATAATCGGCCTCGATCGGTAATCGGTCAATCAGCCACGACAAGCAGAGTCGGCAATCGGCCACGTCAATCGATAATCGGCCACGATCGGTCAAGACAATCGGAATCGATCGATAATCAAAATCGACAATTGATCCTGATAATCAGCCTCGATCGCTAATTAGCAATCGACCACGACAATCGGAATCGGCCTCGATGATCGGTCGATCAAGGCTTAAGGGAAGGTCATGAGGTGGACATTAAACCACTATTGCCCATCAATGAGGACATTCAACCAACATTGCTCCCAAAGAGTGACCCATGTAGGGCCAAACATACAATGGGCCCATGACCTCATACAAGGGTTTGTTATACATCACCATGGGCCGAATACATGGGCCTAATATACATTACCATGAGCCACAACCCATGGTCCTCCGATACTTCATAAATGAGATATGACCCATAGAACCCAATATACATCAAGTGGATTGCATTAATGGGTCTCATATACATGATAGGTGGGCCCTGCAAATGGGCCTCAAACATACAGCATGTGGGTCCTACAAATGGGTCTTGAATACATCAAATGGGTCACGTACCTAGGCCTCGAATACGTCAAGTGGCTGTACATCATGGGCCTAATATATATTACAATGGGTCTTGCCCAGAGGCCACAAATACAACTTATTGGGCCTCTTAAATACAATGAGTGGGCCGCACGAGTGGACAGTATGGGTGAAACATGCACAGCATGGTGGGCCTGTATAGTGTAGGCAGGCCTAGCACATGCCAAAATTGGGCCCTGTGCCATCAAGACGGGTAGATAGGGCGGATATACTATACATACATCGGGGTGAGTCCCACCATTCAGCGGCTAGATGACGCGGATATACAATACACTTATCATGGTTGGATCACACATTGAAATGGACCTTATCTACATCCCATTGGGCCCCGACCCATGAGCCTCAAATACCAAGGTGGGCCTCATAACATGGGCCACAAATACATAAAGATGGGCCTAATCATGTGAGCCTCACATATATCAAAATTGGCCTCCACAACGGGCCACAAATACCTCAAAGTGGGCCCGACAAATGGGCCTTATAAATATCAAGGTGGCCTCAAATATAAATTATAAGTGGGCCTTGAATATACATCATAGATGGGCCATATGGATGGACTGCACCAATGGGCCTCAAGGCAATGAGGCCTACGACCCAAAAATAAATGGACAGTGTGTAGTACACATACATCATGGTGGGCCTCACAGGGCAGCCCTTCAACGGGCGCTCAATCACCACTATCCCCTAGTGTGGTCCACTTGGGATTTGGGCCTGCCACTCAACGGGGCCCACGACCCTTACACTACCTGGGAAAGCGGATGGGTAGCGAGGAAATACAACACATACACTAACTGCTACAGGCCTTGATTGGTCATTCAAACAGATGGACGATCTGTATAAAATACATGCACATGGTTGGCCTCACACATAATACTAATGGGCCCGTAAATATATGAACATCATGGATATAACGCATACAATGGAAAAAGGCCTCACCATGTGGGCCTCACATATATCACAAAATGGGCCCCACGAGGCAGTCCATGGTCCAGAAAATGGATGGGCATCATGAATATAGAGCAGGTACGACACGGTAGGCCTGCTAAAATATACATCATGGTGGTGTGGTGGCCCACCAGAGATTTAAATCTGCCTCAGTTTTAGTCTCAACCTTAAAACGATTTGCTAAATGGATGGACTGTTTGGATCTAACGCAAACATCATGTACAGGCCCACATTGGCTGCTATGACATACGGCAACTATATAACTGGTGTGAGGTATACCAGCCAAAGTATATTCACCATCCATAATGTACGGTATGGATCACCACAAACATTGCTGATTGACCCCCCACAGATATAGCATACATATAAATATTATATCATTAAAATGATAATATAATTACCTTTTTAAGAGGACAGCAATGTCCAGGCCCTAGAAGGCCTGGATATTGCATCATAGTGGGGTCCACGATCACTTCCAGATGGACAGGTGGCGGGGAAAACGAAGCATACATCATGGTGCGCTCCTCACACCCGTCCATATGGACGCTGTGGATATAAAACATATACATCAAGGTGGGGTACCATCCCACACGTGCAACACGTGTGGGGTGGCCCCACACGGCTGCAAATGGTTGGACAATATAGATGAAACACATCCAATGGGTAGGCACCACAGATTTAGCTGACGTGCAGCAGCGTGGGACTCACCGTCCAAGATTTGGACGGTGCAGGTTCAACACATAAGCAAGGTGGGTTCACACGTGTGGGCCACCATATTGTTTATTCTCCATCCAATCAATGAATAAGGTCACAGAGACCTGGATTGAAATGAAAATAATCAAAAAGAAAAAGGTTTCAAAGGTAAACGTTCAATCCCCTGCTACTATTGGTGTGGTCCACCTGAGCACCGATAACGGCAGATTTTTGGGGTATTCCCATGCCTGAAGGGAACCCATCAATTGCATGGTGTGGATACTCTACATGCATCACAGTGGAGCCTGAGGTGGTGCCCACCATTCCACCCTGCTGTGACGCTGGACGCTGACAGCAACAGCGTCAGCGTCTTGCTTCCCTTTTTCTTTCTTTCTCCTTTTTTTTTTTTTTTGATTTCAAGAAAATTTCATAGGTGGGGCCTATATCAGTAAAATCCACACCGTCTATTGGTCCCTTCGGCTCGTAACAGATCTAACTAGTCCAATTATACAGTATTTTTTTGTCATATAAAAACATCACAGTGGGCCTTAACAGTATAAGTCACCCAAACTCACCATTTTCTATATTATGGCCCACCAAAGATCCGGATTTGGGCCCATTTTTCGGCTCAACACCTAAAATAATCCGCTGAATGGGATGGACGGCGTGGATTGAATTCATTCAACAAGGTGGGGCCTACATAAGTAGCTAACCCAAAAAGCATAAAAGCTAAGTACTTTTTTTTTTCAGCGAGTACACCTCACTGTTTGAGCACGTCCAGCGTCCCTGGATGCTGGATGGACGGTGTTTATATGCCATTCATCATGGTGGGTCCTACATGTGGGGACCACGATGGGTCCCACGTGGACGTGGCCCGCATAGTTTGAATCTATTTAATATTCGTGTTATCCATCACCAAGGGTTGGGCCCACATGGCTTGGACGGTTGGATAAGACACACATCAAGGTGGGGTCCATCCGAGTGGGCCACACATCACACAAACATGAGAAAGAGAGGGGGAGAGAGAAGCACCCACCTTTTCTTCTTCCTCCCTAGTGCTCTAAGGCTCCTTAGCTTCGATTCCAACGGTAGAGATGAGGTTTGAATGGTTGAGATGGGAGATGGAAGGGTAAGGAAAGTGGGCCACACTTGTGGCTTTCTTGGAGAGGAGGGAAAGCTTGGACGTGAGGTGTGGGTTTACTTGGAATGAAAATGAGAAATGAGAGAGAGAGAGAGGAGTTGTGTAAGGGATATGGCATGGGAATGTATAGGTTACCTTGACTTTTTGGTAAGAATGGGATGGGATAGGTATGGGTGTTGTTGACTTGAGGGTGAGAGAGGGATAGGTGTGATGGGATATGTATTTGACTTGTACATTGATTGATTGATGTGATGGGTCGTAGAGATTCCCTCAATATTTGCAACGCGTGGTGTTTTTCCTTGAACTGAACGCGGGCCCACATCTCCTGGCCTGGGTATCGCCTCGGGGAGCGAGACGCGGCATCAGAACCACGGCGACGCCGGGGTCGCTAGGGTACAAGTCTCGGGTTGAGTCGACTCGAGTTAACGGTGTGTGAATCAGGGTTGCGCGCAAATACCGGTTAAGGGTTGAGGTTGCTGGAATTCGACCGGGAAGACCGCGGAAGTCTACCGAACGATACGGTCTAGGATACGGGTCTTACATGCGTGGCCTTTTAAGTATTCCAATGACTACATTGTAATATTGCAGGTTTCAGCCTCTTAATGCTACACTTCTGGCATGCTTCATCCTGACAGGATGACATTAGATATTCGTATATGCTTCTGTTTTAGAATCTTGTAGTTATGCAATTGGGTATTATTGACAGTTATTCTTCACAGGATGCATTGAGTTTCTGATTCTGAGAGAATATAGGAATGATACATATTCACAGGTTTGAATTTCTTCAGATGCACTTCTATCCTGATTCAATTCTGGTAGTTAGGGACTGTCGATTTGCAGATCTGTTCTGATAGACAGATAACCGTCAAATACCTTCACTGATACGGTTCTACTAGTTATGAAGTTTTTCTTCCCAGATTTCATTTTCTATATACCGATAACCTTCACAGATTTGGATTATATCCGACAGGTTAATGTTGATATTACTCTTTTTGATTCTCAGCATTACAAATACACTCTTGTATGAATTTTTTTGGATAGGTTATATTGACATAAAATAACTAAATTAGAGCTACTTGAATTTATTTCTATAATGATAAACTTCTGACCTTGGTGATGTAACATACAAACACTTTTACACAGGAAGCATAATCAATATGTCAATATTTCTTGGTATGTCATCACTTAATATTTGGGCTGAGAAACTAAATGTTTACCAATTGCAGAGAAAATGAAGAGGAGGTTTTACGTAGTGTTTGAGGGAAGAACGCCCGGTATATACGAGACGTGGGAAGAGTGCAAAGCTCAAGTTTATGGATTCAGTGGATGCAAACATAGGTCATTCACGGTTTATAAAGATGACATCCTGGCATGGAATCAACACAAGGTTGGATGAAACTTTAACAACTATTCTTAGGTTATAATAAATCAAATTTCCATGATTGATTTACATATCTTATAATCATATTATTAACAGAGATTATGCATTGTTTACTATATTATTCAGGCCACCACCATCGGTAGAGCAGTGGACGAAACAGATGGAATTAGGGATGTTCGTGCATCAACTACTACCGTGACGATGGATAGCGGGACATGTGTAACTGCACCCATAGTGTCACGCCCCAAACCCGAAAATCGGATTCACAGGAATCTCGATCTCCGAATCTGGTATCGACAGCCTCCGTAGTACCCCATTCTCGACTCCTAGCACTCATATGCCAAGTTCCGATCCTGGGATCCTACAAAGAGGATTTTATTTTTTATTATTTTTTTACGTACATTTATCTCGTAAGAAGCATAACCACAAGTATACCCAAATCATAAAAGCGACATCATCATCACATATCTACTAATAAAAACTTTTAATACAATACTAAAAGGGAAAATACATATGTCAAAATAAAATTAAAGCTCCAGAAGATAGGTACATGCTCCAAGCTCCACGCTACTGTAACCTAACATCACCTGCACACATCTATCGTGCATAAGCTTATAGAAAGCTTAAAGGGTTGTGTACGTGTGTGTACAAGGTAAGTGTCAAGTATTCAATATAGTGTCATAATCATACAATATCAGAAATACTAAAAAGATCATACGATATCAGAATAAGCGAAAATATTGACAAATCCATAAGTCATACAGTTTCAGAGTACGTAATACAGATCAGCTATACAAACGAGGAGCTATAAAGAACCAAATATCAGATGTCGAGGATGCAATGCAATATACAATTTCTGATGAGTTCAAGAATACTGTCAGCCGTATCTAGACCATATAAATGCAAAAACATAATAACCCAAAATGTCATATGTCGCGGATGTAATGCCATATGCGATGCGAATGGGATGACCATACTGGAGTGTGAAGTCGGGATGATAGTACATAATATCGCAGGCTAAAGGATCCCCTATAAGGGACTTCTATCCAAACCAGTCTCATACCTAATTTGGATAGTCAGACTTAATGTGGTAAACTCCTTATCTCAGGTTAGTCACACGCCTCAACCGAAATCCTAGCCATTGCGAAGGCATATGTAACAAATAGTTGCGCACCACCAGCCCGAGTGGATAGTGAATAAATAAATGAATGAGTATGCAACACTTGCTCCACAAATCCGTACTGCACATCTCTGGGATCATCATCGGGGTCTAGTACACTCTACATGCAAATCGCAGCCCACTGACGTGCGACCACGTAAGTGGAAGAGACCTTACTATCCACCTGACCAGTAGTCAGCCAATATCTACCTGACACGTCGATAGCGAACCCATTCACTAGCTGGTCAAACTTAGCCTAGTTATACCCCCTACTCTCGAGCGAGTAAGGCCACACCCCCTCCTAACTAACCACGACACAATGGGAGACATGGCCTCTTGATATTTAGCACTCGAGCACTCATGTATCCACTCGGTCTCAATATTGGGGCGTCTCCTGGCCACAGAGGTTTAGGGACTTTCACCCACGGACATCCAAAGTGCCCAAATGCTCGAACTAAACATTTTTGGTGTCCCATCTAGCCATCCACGACATGCCTATAGAGGCTACAACCCTGATGTCGCCAGGGCGTATAACAATCATAACATACAATGCAAGATGTATGAGTCATACAATCCAGTCATGCATCAACCCTACGTATACCATGCACTCATGTGAGATAAACTCTGCCTATCAGGGAGTCTCATAACAATATGCCCAATGACATATGCAATGGTCAACCATATCTCATAACAAACATGCAGATGATGCGTATGGGCATGTATCATAATGCTATACTATCACATACTCATAATCAGTATCAATAACCTGCATTGACAATGTGGAAATTTAACCAACATTGCCCCCAAGAAATGACCCACATAGAGCCTAACATATAGTGAACTCATGGCCTCAGACAAGGGCCTAATATACAACACCATGGGCCTCACTTAAGAGTTTAATATACATCACGATGGGCCTCTCACATGAGCCTAATATACAACACAACGGGCTCTATGGCCTGGCCCTCAAATGCACCACAATGGGCCTCATCACATAGGCCTCACATACATTAGATAGGCCTCAAATGCATTAAGTCGAGGCCGAATGCTCATCAAAATGGGCCTTAAATACGAGCCGCATATACATCACAATGGGCCTCAGCAATTGGCCATAACAATTGAAATCGATCAATAATCAGCCTCGATAATTAGAATCAGCAAATCGGACACGATAATCAGAATAGGCAAATAAGCCATGTCAATCAGAATCGACAATCGATTATGATAATCGGCCTCGATCACTAATCGGCAATTGATCACGACAATCGAAATCGATCGATAATCAAAATTGATAAATCGGTCATGATGATCGACCTCGATCGTTAATTGAAATTGACCTCGACAATCTGAATCGGCCTTGATAATCAAAATCAGCCTCGACAATCGAAATTGGTCTAAACAATCGGCCTCGACAATTGGAATCAGCCTCGATGCAAGGTGAGATCCTTGGATGGACAGCTGATGATGGCCCTAGTAATATCAATAGGGCCCAATCGTTTGGGATAATCCCACTAGAGAATAGTGAGAATGGGCCTAACCATGCTTAAAGAAAGGTCACAATGTGGACATTTAATGTAACACTCTGAAAATTGGGGGTTGAGCAGAAGCTCAGCTCCTGAGTTCCAACGCATCACTTATGTAACATAGATAATGATGATTGAATGTTGTTCATATTAATGCATTAAACATGAGTGGGATTAGACCAAAATAGCATATCATACTCCAGAGACAGTTAAATTTTACAAATGGAAGACTGTGATAGATATATAAAATATATAAACTATTGTAGGTCTCCAGAGTGTGATCATGTTACCAAGTTAAATGTATACATATATACTCCAAAATGAACATAATAAATATACATGGGTGTTCCCAACAATGCAAAATAACAAGTGTAATGGCATCTAATCAACATCCCTGTGACCCCGTCGATCAGAGCATGGTCTACAAGACCCGCCTGATAGCTGCATATAGGAAAAATCTTCCTCATCATCATATAAGTCCAGCTCCACTTCGCAAGCATCGCCATCATCTGAAACTAAAACAGAGACTGGTTGGTGTTGTAAACACTGTCCTGTAACGTGGGAGTGAGTGATCAATACAACAGAGGTTAACATGTTATCGATTCAATCAAGCAGTAATGATAAAGCAGTCATATCAGACAATCCTAGATACTCTTATTAATGCAAGGATGAAATGTTTTCATGATGCATGCCCTCGCCTACACTCCCTCATGCGACACCATCTTACGTTCGCGGCATGCTTTCCTCCCTCTGTGCTCTTCAACCCGGGGCACATGCAGTGTGATGTTATGAGCATGATTACCAAGTTATTATTAGTCCTTTTCATACAGCAGGATTAGGAAGCTAAGGTACCTCCCTTATATCAATACCTAAACAATGATCCATTCTACGGTCGTCAATCCTAGACAATCTCATACGATATTATAGTTCTAGATCACTGTAAATGGCTCATCACCAATCAATACAGGTCTAGTAATATCCTATATGCTACAATAAAACTCGTCGCCCCAATGCAGTTTCAAGAATACTCGAGGTCACTACAAAGGGCTCGTCACCAATCGGAGTAGGCCGATAGCTCGAATATAGTGTCTCATACCATCATAATCGACTCACGAGTCTAGGTTGCTCACTGGTCACTACGGGGAGGCTCGTCACCCTAGTATAGGCCGACAGCTCGACCACAGTGTCCCATACCACCATGCCCAGCTCATGAGTCTTAGGGGATCGAGGTACCAAGGTTAAAGGGCCTTTTCACTGGTAAGTTTGGTACCTTAGGTTCAAGCAGTAGCATCCAAACATGGTGAACATACATTGGGCCAATCGGGTTACTTAACGAGCTCGACTAGTACAAGAGCATGTTGAGTTGATCGACATAAAGTGCATAAGCACTCCGTGTGGCCTAACCACTGCCGACATCCCAAGTACGGCTCGGATTCATCGAACACATCCTGTGTGGGGAAAACAATCTCAGCCACCAGTTCGAGGTCTGTTACCGATCGCTTAGACTATAATATAGTCCCAACCACGTGCAATTACAACAAGTAAGTATATGAGATTATCAAAGCAATAATGAATAAATAAGTCCATCCAACAATCATTTGAGCATACTATGGAAATATGAATGTACAGTACATGGAGGAAATCATACATACAGCTAAACATGAATCATATATAGTACATGGATGAAATCATATACATAAGTAAGGTAATTGAGATATATATCTCAACTCCCTTATAAATCACACTTTACTAACTATGAACTCATTCAGGCATTTTTACAAACACTTAGACTACACTATTCAGCATACAATACGTATGTTGACCATATTGCATATTAGGGCAAATCGTTTAGCCAAGGAGTTGTCGCATACATAACAATCATGTAATTACGATAATTAATCATGACAAGCACAGCATCAGATTTCATATGCATACAGACATTTTAACAAAAATATGAAATACTTTATTTACAACATAGGTTATACATATACGTACAACAAAACAGATATCGCATTTGGCATGTATAATAGCATCCATGTCAATAATAAATCATTAGTAGACATTGAAAGTCTTGAAAACCATAATGTAAACATATATAGTCCGCACCTTAAGCCAAGAAATGTGAAACGGATATGATTTAGACGATAAGTCTTAGTCAACGACGAATAGGCAACCTAAGGCATGAAATAGGTTAGCTACATCAACACTTAGGCTATTCTAAGTTCTAAAATAGGTTAGGGTTTGATTTTCTTACCTAAGAATGGAATTAGAATCACCGGAATAACGATTCAGATAGATGGATTTGGTGCGTAGAGAAACTGGGAAGAATTCCAAGATGAAACACCAACTTCTCACTCACTTTCTCTCTCTTTTCTCTCTCTTATCTTAGATAGGGTTTGAAAATTCGTATGGGATATGTGAGAGAGGGTTTAAGGCCCTTATATAGGCTCAAAACTAATGAGAATGGCCCCAGGGCCAAGGTATACTTAGGTTATGTCTAAATCAGGTCTGTTCCGATCCAACGAAGCATTTCTGGAGGTCCTCTTACTGAATGCGCTCGGACTTAAGCTCACTAATATAGGATCTTGATCAAGTTAAGTTTTCAGTCCGGTCGAGTTTTCAGATCGACCGTTGCGAACCAGTTTCAGTTCAACGATCATCGAAACCCGATCAGGGCCACAAGTATTTTAACATGTGTGGGCCACCTTCCCTGATTCGAGGGTGAATTTAGGTCAGAATCCAACGGTCAGAATGCTTATAATTGGTTCACAAGCGACACAACTCAGATTACTTAAATTTATATTTAATTTCTAAATATATTCACTTTTCTCTCACTCTTCGCTCCAAACTCAAGAAAATAGCCTCAAAACATTATCTGGACTTGATTTTTGAGGTGATAGTCAAGTCCAACTAGGCAGTCATAACTGTCTAAATTTATCGCTATCGGACTTTCGACGTGTGGTCTAAGTCCGATACGAAGTTTTCGAATGCTCCCGAGAGCAACTGGGTTTAGAGTTGGATCCTAGATTTCAGGATAATGTAACATTAACAATTCTACAAGTTTTGGGTCTTGCAGATCGTATTTAAAGTGATTGGTACTAATTTCCCAGATAATCTAGTGTAGCGCTAGTTAATTCTTATTTAATTTCTAAAGGAGTTAGCCCTTAGTGATTTCTGCTTGAGGTGGGATTTGAGTGCTCAAATGGAAGGAAAAGAAGGGGGAATTCAGCAAGGGAGGTGGGTTTTGAAATGGGTAGAGTGAGGGTGCATAAAAATGAAAGAAGGAAGCCCTTGGAAGGTGATTTTTGGGAAGATTTGAGAGATGTTTGAAGAAAGGAGAGCTTAGAGAGGTGTTTTGTGAAGGGAAGACACTGTAGAAGGATTTTTATTCAACCAACCATGGACCAGTGGGCCACACAGGACCCTAGAAGCATCGGCACGGGCCGGCCGGCCTGATCTGGCCCGACCGGAGGCGAGGCCTCTCCGGTCTCTGGACAGTCCGACGAGGACTCGCCAGTGGGGCGATGTCCTCCTGCCCCCCGAGGTCTAAAAAGGTGTGGGTCCCACCTTGGGTCCCCATGGAAGTGCCCCGATTGGGCCCCCTACTCTATTTCAACTCGTTTCAGGTCATTTCGAATAGAATCTTATGTATATTTATGCTAACCAATTTTAAACAGTTGGGATGAGATAAAACATGGTCTAAATCCATCAATTGACGGTCTAGAAGTGGATTGGGATCATTTTGCATGATAACATGTGTACGGACCCGATCTCGACGACCGTTTACAGTAAGTTTTAGTTTAAGTATAGTTCTTCACCATTTAAACTTTAAGATTTGTGTCTAATATGAAAGTACTTGGAGAAATTTGAAGAATGAGGTGGTCAAAGGTGAGATTTTGAAGGAAATGGGTTGAAAAGTGATTTCTTTGGCTTTGAAATTGAGTTATGAAAAGTTACCAAGGTGTTATGGTTGACCCATTGCCTAAAGACGTCTAATTCCAGGTGGGCAAACATCTGGGGTATTACATTTAACCATTAATGCCCATCAATGTGGACATTTAGCATTCATTGCTCCCAAAGAGTGGCCCACATAGAGCCACACATATAGTGGGCCCACGACCTCACACAGGGGCCTAATATACATCGCAAGAATGGGCTGGAAATACATCACAACGGGCCACTCATATGGGCCTTATATACATCATGTAGGCCGCATCAATGGGCCTCACCAAGGGGCCTCAATATATAACAAGTGGGCCGCATCAATGGGTCACACCAATGGGCCTCAATATACAACAAGTGGGCCACATTAATGGGTTGTACCAATGGGCCTTAAACACATCAAGTAGGCCGCATTAATGAGCCTCATATACAACATATCGGGCCTCGCTATCTGTGTCATAAATACATCACAACGAGCCACATCCATGGGCCTCAAATATGTCACGATGGGCCACAAGAACATCACAATGGGCCTCACCAAATGGGCCACAAATATAACACAATAGGCATCATCGACTAGGCCTCAAGTATATCACAATGGGCCATGCCAAATGGGCCTTATATAAATCAGATTGGGCCGTTTAGATTAAACATATACATCACATGGGGCCCATGGCCTATGAATGGCATGGAATGAAACACATCCATCAAGGTGGTTCCCACCTATCAAACAGAGGGACAGCATGGAATGAAATACATTCATCATGGCAGGCCCACCATCCCCTGTTGGACGCTGTGGCAGATATATCACCAAGGTGGGCCCTACATCCAGGGATGGATGATGTGGATATAATAAATACATCAAGGCGTGGCCCACGGTACTAATAGACGGTGTGAATACAATAAATACATTAAGGTGTGGCCCATGGCACCACTGGACGGTGTGGGAGAAACACATACATCACGGTGGTGTCCCACCGTCCCACGTCCATGGACGGAGTGGCTATAAAATAAATACGTCAAGGTGGGTCCCATGTGGATGGTGTGGATCTATACACATCTCAAGGTGGCCCCCACCCTCACACGTGCAGCACATGTGGGGTGGGTCCATGCTCAAAAAGGGATGGTAACATGGTTGAAACACATATATTATGGTGGTGTCCATTGATCTGAATAGATGAATGGCTAGGATGAAACACTTACATCATACGTGGGCTCCACACATGTGGATACACCACATACATAATGGTGGCCCATAGCAATTGCTGATGTTAAGCAGCTACAGCTGCTGGTGGGAGATGCTCCAACCAATCTACTTCACACAGCAGGTGGGTTCCCACGTGGAGCCCACCATTATATACATATATGTATATATATCATACTATATATAATATATATTATTATTATAATATAATCCATTATCCAACAAATTGATGGTCTGGATGAAACATAAGCCCATGGTCAGACCCCATGGTCTGACATAAATACAACAACTATGGGCTGGTGTGCTGGCCCACACCGTTCAACAGATGAACGGTTACATAAAATACATGTGTCATGTGGGCCATTTGGACGGCAGGGATAAAACCCATACATCTAAGGGGTCCCACTACTTGGACGGTGCAAGATGTGAAACACATACATAATGGCACCACCGTCCACTGCTAGACGGTGTGCATACAAAACATACATCATGGTAAGGTCCACATGGGTGGACGGTCTAGCTAAAAATCAGATGGACAACATGGAATGGGACCTAGAGAACTTATTGACATCAACTACAGCAGCTGTACAGCTAGAGTGAGGTACACCAGCTATCCCACTTCATAAGGTGGGTCCACACGTGGGGACGGTGTGAGTAAAACACTTTCATCAGTGGGTCCCATGTGGGGCCCACCATAACGTTTATTTTCCATCCCATTTGTAGATAAGGTCACAGAGACCTAGACTAAGAGGAAAACAAATTTCATATGGGTCCAACACTTCTATGCCCCAAAAAAAAGGATTTCAATAGTAGACGTTCAACCCCTGTTGCTTTAAAGTGTGGTCCACCTGAGTGTCGTGAGTGGCTGATTTTTGGGGACACCCCATATATAAAGGGGACCCATTAAATGCACGGTGTTGATGTTCAACATGCATCAAGGTGGGGTGTGTAGTGGGGCCCACGGTCCTACCTGGTTTACAAGTAGGGCTGCAGCGTCTTAGACGCTGGACGTCAACAGTCAGGGGCGTCAGCCCCTTGGCTATATAAATTCCATTTTATTTTATTTTTTATTTTCTTATAGTTTTTCATAGGTGGGGCCCATATCAGGACAATCCACTCCATTTACTGGATTTTAGGGTTTATGGTACACCTAACGAGCTCAATATTGGATATTTTTTGATGCACAGAAACATCACAATAGGTCATAATAAATTTTAACTATTAAAATAATGTTCTAGTCGGTGTGGCCTACCAGAGTTTTGGAACAGCTTCATTCTTCGGCTCAACGTCTAAAATGAACTGGAAAATAGGGTGAACGGTGTGGATTAAATGCATGCATCATGAGTGGGGCCTGTTGTGGGTCCCACTCTCATTCAAGAGTTGGGACGCTGCCTACTGCAGTGTCACACCTCCACACTTAGGCTGTGGTGGAATTTCACCCCCTATGTGGGCCGCACCACCCATGCGGGCCTACTTGGTGGATGGCATGGTAAATACATACTTCGTGGTGAGGTCCATACGGAGGTCCATAAGGCCTCGTCATCACCACCTATGTGGGCCGCACCACCCATGTGGGGCTACTTAGTGGACGGCATGGTAAATACATAATTTGTGGTGGGGTCTATCCGGTGGTCAAAAGGCCTCATCATCACATAAAAAAAATGAAAGAGAGGGAGAGAGAGAGATGCAATGTGATGGAGGGACCCCGCCACTATACATCAATGTGGGTACCACCATAAGTGGGCCCTTAAATCACAAAATCAAAACATAAAATCACCCACGTTTGATCTTCTCTTCCTCCTTCCATCTATAGTCTCTAGAGCTCCAAGGAAACGATTCCAACAGTTGAGATGAACTTTGAATGGTGGAGATGGGAGGTAGAAAGGTGGGCCACACTAGCTCTTTCATGGGGAGCTTGGACGTGGGTTGCTTGGGAGGAAAATTGAGAGAGAGAATGAGGGAGAGAGATGATGGGAGAGGAGTGATGGGAGAGAGGGATGGATGGGTGTATTTATGTAAGGGAGAGTTGACTTTTAAGAGTTGCTTTTGTACTTGGGGATGGGATAGAGTAATGGGTATACTTTGACAAGTGAAGTGATTAATGTGATGGATTCTCTAGGGATTGTAACGCGCGATGTTTTTTCTCAAACTGAACGCAGGCCCACATCTACTGGCCTAGGTATCGGATCGGGGCACGAGACATGGCATTGAAACCGTGACGACGGTGCGGTCGCAAGGGTACAAGTTTTGAGTCAAGTTGACTCTGATATATGGGATACGACTCAAGATTACGTGCAAACTTGATAACAATCATGGGTCATCGGAATTCGACCGCGAGGACCGTAGAAGCCTACTGAATAGTATGAGCTAGGATACGGGCCTTACACATAGAACCAACTGTAATTGGTGATAATGGTTTTGAAGATGACAATGATGAAAGAGTGGGACCTGATGGTCTAGGAAACGAACCCATAATCGATTGTCCACTGTTGGTTTGCTGCTTGGTCTTTCATATTGTTTGCAACTGCTGGGGAGTTTTTTTACTCTTTGTTTATGTGAGTGTCTGTAGAAGTGGATAATCCTTTATGTCTGTATAATTTTTAGAATTGGAGGACTATTTAAAAGTATGTAGTTAAGGATGTCTCGTTTAGAATTTTGAAACGCCTTGAAATTCAGGGGTCGAGCATAACTCAGCTCCCAAGTTCCAAAACATCACTTATGCAACATAAATAATGATGGATGTATGTTGTCTATATTAGTGCATAAAACATGAAGTAGATTAAGAAAGATACCTGGTGAAGTAAATAATGATGGATGTATGTTATCTGTATTAGCGCATAAAACTCAGCTCCGTAAATCGATTCTCGTACTTTGTCACCGACATGCCTCCCTGGCGAAGGCGAAGGAACTCACTCTCCTTCTCGTGTCGGTAAGTGACCGAAAAATAATTCTCGTGGAAGCGAGCCTCAAATGCCGCCCACGTACACTCAAATCCCTCCACAACTGTGTGGAGAATGTTATCCCACCATAAGCTAGCATCCTTCTCAAACATGAAGGTAGTAAGCTCAACCTGCTCCGCCTTGGAACAATACAACGGTCTAAGCATCTTAGAGATGCGGTCGATCCGATACTCAGCTTCCTCGGGTCTGTGAGTACCCAAAAATGTAGGAGGCCTTAAGCACTGAAATCGCTCGAAAGTGCCACTCGCAATATTATTCCCAACAGGGTGTAGAGGCGAGGCAGGTTGAGTCACCCCCATCAACTTAGCAAAGATACTAGCCATGGAGGATAAGAATTACTATTGCTGTTGCAACTGCTGCATCAACAACATCATCTGCTCTATCCTATCAGGAGGCGGAGCGGACTGTGATGTAGAAGGCGCCAAAGCAGACGCACGGTTCTGCTCAGGAACTTAAGGTGTGACAGGAGGCACCACAAAAGGTGTCACAGGAGGCGGCCCAGCAGCAATGCTAGAAGTCGGCTGAGAACTCGGCATGGGATCAGAATGAGATGGGCCCGAATGGGGGTCCATAGGAGTATCGCAAAGGGCAAGGGTCCCGTCTAGCGAATCACCCAGAGAGAGACTGGCCGAAGATCTCGAGCCCTTAGGTGACATACCCTACACACAACAAAGGGTAGCAACCAATGAGATTAGGCATTCACGCAGTCCATCCATAACATTAACTTCACAAGCTAAAGAAATAACATGTATTTCATTATCAAAATTGTCACAATACATGATGTGCAGCATTACATGAATCGCGATAGAGAAAGCATGTGAGCAAACAACTAAGCTTCAAACACTAAACAACTATAAAACTACCAAACTACTACCAAACCACACATAAAAATAAGCAACAATAGACAAACAACAACTACATAAAGCCTATTCATCAGAATCTGGCGATGGAGAAGGGGCACCCTTATCCTTCAGGCAGCATAGATAGTCTTCAGCGTGCAGGTTACTTTCTTAAACTTATGCTTCACGAGGTCCCGTAAATCCACAATATCTTGTCTAAGAGTGGTCTAGCCCTCCTCAATTCTAACCAAACAGGCTTCTCTATCAGCCCTATCAGGATCATGCTCTTGAGTCATAGGGGGAGGACTCTCATCAGTATCTTGAGCCTCCTCTTCCTCTTTGTCCTGCACTTCTTCCTCTACCTCTGCCCCACCTTCTTCTTCACTTTCTTCTCCTTCTTCGCTCTCAGAGTCATCCTCGCTCTCTTCGATCTGGGCTTGTCGTTGCCGAGGCCCGATCTTCATCTGGTTAAGAGTAGTCTCGGTGATGTAATGAACCGGCACTGGCAATTCCACCCCAAGTCTGTAACCAAACTTAAGTGCAATCTTGCATATGAGTCAGCCAAAGGGGAGCGACTCAGTCATTCTTCTTGATCATGCAATAAGGATGATCTATCGCAGGACAAAAGTAGGCACGCACAACTTTACTCCTTTCCCCACTTCGTACAAGAAATCCACCATAAGACGTGTGCACTCACTGCGATTACTCCACCTAGGGTAGACATTAAATATGCAGATGTGGTGAAGCAAACGGAAATCACTCGACATATGTGTCGCCGAGAGACTTTTGTTACACTGTCACTCAACCAAATGACCACATAAAAACCTGGTGCGGCAATCCCTTTCATGAACACTATTCAGATTCCTTTCACTAGCATGTACCTTTCCAAGTGGCACATTCGGGAATCGAGCTATCAACCTAACATTGATTGTGACTTCCTGGTCTCTGCCAAAGAGGATCTTGAACTGCAAGGGCTCCAGCGTAGGGTACCGAATGTGGGCATAGAAGGCATGAACAGTGCTCACATTTGCACCCGATTTACCTTCGAATAACAGACCCCACCTGGCTGCTTCCAGATGCTCGAACAACAAGTACTCACCAAAGAGTCGCCCATCAACATGTGCTTCAAAAAGAACCCTACGGTCCTCGTAGACGTCATGAGCCAACTCCGCCAACAACGTTCTGCCTATTGGAGCATGGGGATCTAAATCCCGCTTCATCTGCACTTCTCTCCCAACGCTTGAACTCGCGGTAGCTCCTCTAGGCCTTCTCGAACGAGCAGGGCGACTAGGCCCAGCCTCATCCACAGGGGCATGCTTCTTTCCCATCAGAGAAAGGATGGAGGAAATGAAAAATAGAGTCGTAACAAGCTCCAAGAAAGCCATGGAAAGAAGGACAATGAAGGGAAGGGCTGAGATCTCTGGGTCTCCACGAATTTGGGCTTGATATGGGAGTGTAAAGGTGCAAAGAAAGGGAAAATAGAAGAAAGGTGTAACACCCTGAATTTTTTCCAACCTGGGGTTAAACATCCTTAGGCAATGGGTCAACCATAGCACCTTGGTAACCTCTCAAAACCCAATTCCAAAGTCAAAGAAATCACTTAGGATTAATTCCTTTAGAAAATAAGCGTAAGTTAACTAGTGCTACATTAGATTAGCTGTGAAATTGTCCCTGATCGCTTTAAATATGTTCTGCAAGATCCAAAACTTGTATAACCAATGACGCTATCTTACCGTGAAATCCAGGATCAAACTCTAAACCGGTTTGTTCCCAGGAACCCTTTGAAACCATGTATTGGATCTAGACCGCGCGTCGAATGTCCGATATCTACAATCTTAGACCGTTATGACCGCTTGGCTGGACTTGACAATCATTTCGAAAATCAAGCCCAACCGATGTTCTGAGGCTATTTCATTGAGCCTGGAATGAAGAGAGTGAGAAACAGTAAAGATTTGGAAATTTAATTCAAAATCTGGCACATGTCGTTGCGCGTTATTATTAAGCATTCTGACCGTCAGAATTCAGCCAAATTTCACCCTCGGATCAGGAAAAATTTCTCTTTCATGTCATGAGACTTATAGACTTGATTTAGGTATGATGACCTGTCACGGCCCAAACCCAGAAATCGGATTCACAGGAATTCCGATCGTCGAATCCGGTGCCGACAGCCTCCGTAGTACCCCATTCTCGGCTCCTAGCATTCATATGCCAGATTTCGATCCTGGGATCCTACAAGGAGGATTATTTTTTTTATTACATTTACTAGTAATAAGCATAACCACAAGATTACCCAATTCACGAAGGCAACATCATCATCACATATCCACTAATATAATCATTTGAGTATAATATTGAAAGGGAAATACATAAATAGAAAATCAAGCTCTAGAAGACCACTGCGCATGAGATACACCGGCCAATCCATTCCCACGTGGGCCCTATGGTCCTGTGTTGACAACCAAACAACAGTTACGTAGCTGCAGTGAGATACACCAGCCAATCCATTCCCACATTACCAAGGTGGGTCCACACGTGTGGGACCCACCTACCAACCAAGCTGATATATGTTTATCCCTTCAGCCAGCCCTGCATGACCGACCAGTCATGCAGGCCATACGGGGCAGCCATAGTTGAGCCGTAGGTAGTCAGCAAGGTGGCCCATAGGATGGACAGCATAGATAAAATTCAACATCATGGGTGGGACATCGACAGAAAGAGAGAGATAGAGAGAGAGAGAGAAGCACCCACCTCAAGATCTCTTCCTCCCTCTTCTGCCAACATGATCTAGAGCTCCAAGGAGACGATTTCAACGGTCGAGATGATCTTGGGATGGTGGAGATAGAAGTTGGGTAGTGGGCCACACATGGCTTCTCATGGGGAGCTTGGACGTGGGTTGCTCTCATGGAGCTTGGGAGAAATGAGAGAGAAATGAGAGAGAGAGGTGATAGGTGAGAGATGTGAGTGATGGGTAGGTGTACTTGATGGGTGGAGAGAGAGTGTGTGTTGACTTTAGGGGTTGCTTAGGGATGGGTGTTTGTACTTGACATGATGGGATGAAGTACTTGACACTTGATGTGATTGATGGGACATTCTCTTGAGATTACAACGCACAGTGTTTTCCTCGAACTGAACGCGGGCCCACATATCCTGGCCCGGGTATCGCCTTAGCGCGCGAGACACGGCATCGGAACCACGGCGACGGCCGATCGCACTGGTACAAGTCTCAGGTTGAGCCGACTCTGATATACAGGATACGACTTAGGATTGCGCGCAAACACTGATTATAGGTCGCGGGTCGCCGAAAGTCGACAAGGAGGATCGCAGAAAATTTATGGAATAGTACGGACTATGATACGGGTCTTACAGCTCTCCCTACCTAATAAAAATTTTATCCTCAAAATTTAAATTATAACACAACCAATACATAGCTCACCAAGGAAGAGATATCTTATCGCTATAAATATAATCTGAACACAACATATCAACATAATCAAACACCTAAAAGATGGGCTAACGTCCATGAATCTTAACTACCTTTTCCTAGGATGCCTCATCAGCGCTATGATGATCCCACAAATCCTCGGATCCCGGATCAGAAACGATCGAAACTGATATATTATGCTGCCTCACAATCTCAACAGTAGGGAGCTATATCAAAAAAATCTCTATGTTATTCGAACTCGGGGATCTAATCATTCTAAGTTCTCAACAATCATAGAGTGAAGGGTAGCTATCAGTAGATATGTGATGTTATCTTCAGGTATTCCCAAGTTATGCTCTGATACCAACTTCTGTCATGCTCCAAACTCGAAAATCGCATTCACAGGAATCCCGATCGCCGAATCTGGTGCCGACAGCCTCCGTAGTACCCCATTCTCGGCTCCTAGCATTCATATGCCAGATTCCGATCCTGGGATCTTACAAGGAGGATTTTTTTTTATTATATTTACTAGTAATAAGCATAACCACAAGATTACCCAACTCACGAAGGCAACATCATCATCACACATCCACTAATATAATCATTTGAGTACAATATTGAAAGGAAATACATAAATAGAAAATCAAGCTCAGAAGACCACTGCGCGCTCCAAGCTCAACACTGCTGCGACGTAACATCACCTGCACGCATCTATCTTGTATAAGCTTATAGAAAACTTAGAGGGTGGTGCAAGTGTGTGCACAAGGTAAGTGCCAAGTATTCAATACAATGTCATAATCATACAATACCGAAAAACCGGTAATCCATAAACCATATAATGTCTGAATAAGCAAAAACACTGATAAGATCATGAATTATCAGAGTAAACAAAAGTACCGACCAGGTAATAAATCATACGATGACAAAGTAAGTAGAAGTACGAACAAGTCCATAAGTCAATCAATATCAAAATACGCAATATAGAACCGCTATGCAATAAGGAGTCATAAAGAGTCAAATATCAGATGCCGAGGATGTAATGCAATATACAAATCCTACTAAGTCTGTCTAGGCCATATAAGTGCAGAAAAATAGCAACCCAAAATGCCATATGCATGCAGATGTAATGTAATATGCAATGCGAATGATATGACCATGCTGGAGTGTGAAGTTGGGATGATATTACGTAGTATCGCAGGCTACAGGGTCCACCACAAAGGGACTTCTATCCAAACTAGTCTCATACCTAAATTTGGATAGTCAGACTCAACGTGGTAAAACTCCTGATCTCAGGTTAGTCACGCGCCTAACCGAAATCCTTGCCATAACGAAGGTACACAACAATTAATTGCGCACCACCAGCCCGAGTGGATAGTGAATGAATGAATGAATGCGCATGCGACTCCTACTCAATAAGTCTACATATCAGTACAGTTCCTCTCTGGGATCATCACTGGGGTCTAGTACACTCCACGCCACCTGTCGTCCCAATCAAGCGCACAACAGGGTAAGTGGAAGAGACCTCACTATCCGCCTGGCCAGTAGTCTGCCAATACCTACTCGGGTCGTCGATAGAGGACCCATTCCTCGAGCTGGTCAAACTCAGCCTAGCCAAGCCTACTCCCTCGGGCGGGTAAGGCCGCACCCCCTCCCAACTGACCACGGCACAGTGGGAGACGCGACCTTCTGGTATTCGGCACTCGGGCGCTCATATATCCAATCGGTCTCGACATTGGGGCGTCCTCTGGAACCAAGAGGGTTTTAGGAATTTTCACCCAGGGCCATCTATAGCAGCCCGATGCTCGAACCAAACATTTTTGGTGTCCCATCTGGCCATCCACGATATGCCTGTGAAGGCTACGACCCTGATGTCACTAGGGCGTACAGTAATCACAACACACAATGCAAGATGCATGAGTCATACAATCCAGTCATGCACCAATCCTACGCATATCGTGTGCTCATGTGAGATAACCTCCGCCTATCAGGGAGCCTCATATCACCCTGCCCAATGACATATGCAATGGTCAATCACATCTCATAATAAACATGCAGATGATACGTATGGGCATATATCATGATGCTATGTTGTCACATATTCATAATCAGTGTCAATAACCGGCATCAATAATCAGCCTCGACAATGTGGACATTCAACCAACATTGCCCCTAAGGAATGGCCACATAGAACTAGACATATAATGGGTTCACGGCCTCATACAAAGGCCTAATATATAACACGATGGCCTTACTCAAGGGTTTAATACACATCGCAATGGGCCTTTCACATGAGCCTAATATAAATCACAATGGAACTTGCCCATAGGCCATGAATACATCACAATGGGCTTTGCCCATGGGCCATGAATGCATCACAATGGGCTTTGCCCATAGGCCATGAATACATCATAATGAGCCTTACCCATAGGCCATGAATACATCATAATGGGCCTTACCCGTGGGCCATGAATACATCACAATGGGCCTTGCCCATGGGCCCTAAATACATGACATGTGGCCCTACACATGGGTCTTGAATACATCAAATGGGCCATGCATCATGGGCCTAATATGAGTTACAATGAGCCTCAACTACAGGTCGCATGTACATCATATAGGTCTCGACAATTGTAATATCCCGAAAATCGGGGGTCGAGTAAAAACTCCACTCCCGAGTTCCAGAACATCACTTATGCAACATAAATGTGTATGATTGAATGTTGTCTGTGTTAATGTATTAAACATGAGTGGGATTAATCCAAAACATCCTATCATACTCTAGAGACCGTTAAATTAGCAAGCGGAAGACTGTGCTAGTATGTATAACATATATAAATTGTTGTGTCTCCAGAGTGTGAACATATTACCAGGTTATATACATACATGTATACTCCAAAAGTAAACAAAAAGAATATACATGAGTGCTCTAAAAATATAAAATGACAAGTGTCAAGGCATCTAATCAACCTCCCTGTAATCCCGTCAATCAAAACATGCATAAAGGAGAGATCCTCATCATCATCATCAAGTCCAGCTCCGCTTCTCAAGAAGCGCGATCATCTGCAACTAAAATAGGAACTGGTGGGTGTCCGAAAACACCATCCCGTAACGTGGGAGTGAGTGATCAACTCAGTGAAATAATAGAGCAGAGATTAGCATGTTATCAAATTAATCATGCGATAATAATAAAGCACTAAATCAAATATTCCTAATACTGTTGTTAATGCAATATGACATGACATGATAGATACCCTCACAGACGATCTCCCTCATACGGCACCATCTTACGTCCGCGGCATGCTTTCTTCCCACAGTGCTCCACATCTTCCAGGCACATGCAATGTGATGGTGATATGATTACCGAGTTATTATTAGTCCTTTTCATACAGCAGGATTGAGAAACTAAGGTACCTTGCTTATATCAATCCCAACACAAATCCTGATGTATATGATTTTCACCATGTTGGCTATATGAATTGATTTCATTATATATATGGAATGAATGTGTTGGTTGATTTTCTTATGTAATATGTTATAACATGTGTCAACATGCTTGGATTGTTTATATTCATTTCTATTACTCACATATGCTTACTGAAGTTGATACACAAATGCTTGGGGCTATGACCTAGTCCAGGCAGTCGGTAATGGATTGAATTCGTGGTTGGCTTCTATATACCACGAAGGACGTGTCGATGAATGCAAGTCGAGTCTTGAGCAGGTGGCAGTGATTAGGCCACACGAAGTGTTTTATGCACTTCATGTCGCTCAGCTTGAGATGCGCCCGTACTAGTCGAGCCTGTCAAGTAACCCGACTGGCCATTGTATGTTCACCATGTATGAGTAATAACTGCTTGAACCTAGCGTACTAACTTACCATTGGAAACCCTGTCAACCATGGTACCTTGATCCATAAAGACTCATGAGCTGGGCATGGTGGTATGGGACACCGTGGTCGAGTTGTCGGCCTACGCTGGGGCCACAAACCTTCCCGTAGTGACCAGTGAGCACCATTGACTCGTGAGCCGATTGTGGTGGTATGGGACACTACATTCGAGCTGTCGGCCTACACTGATTGGGACGAGCCCTTTGTAGTGACCTCGAGCGTATTCTAAGTCTACGGGAGGCGACGACCCTTCCGTAGCGACAAGAGTACATTAGGCCTGTATTGATAAGGTGATGGGGGAGTGGAGCAACGAGTGTGAGCAACAGCCTTGGCAGCCCTTGCAGCGACCTACAAATATAACATCGTATGAGATTACTAGGAGTGACGACCCTACACAGGATCTGTGTTGGGATTGATACAAGGAAGGTACCTTAGTTTCCCAATACTGCTGTATGAATGGACTAATAACAACCCGGTAATCATATCCACATCGCACTGCATGTGCCTGGAAGATGTGAAGCACTATGGGAAGAAAGCATGCTGCGGGCGTAAGATGGTGCCGTATGAGGGAGAATGTCGGTGAGGGCATCCATCATGTCATTTCATGCATGCATTAACAACAGTATCTAGGAATGTTTGATTGTTTGCTTTACTATTATCGCGTGATTGATTTAATAACATGCTAATCTTTGCTCTATGATTCCACTGAGTTGATTACTCACTCCCACGTTACGAGATGGTGTTCCGGATACCCACCAATCCCTATTTTAGTTTCAGATGATTGCGCTACTTGTGGAGCGGAGATGGACTTGTATGATGCTGAGGAGGACTTCTCCTTCGTATTTTGATCGACGAGATTACAGGGAGGTTGATTAGACGCCATGACACTTGTCTTTCTTTTACACTTTTAGAGTACTCATGTATATTCTTTTTGTTCATTTTTAGAGTATACATATATTTATTTAACCTGGTAACATGTTCACACTCTGGAGGCTTACAATTATTATATATTTTATGTATTTATCACAGTCTTCCGCTAGCTAATTTAACTATCTCTGGAGTATGATATGCTATTTTGGCTTAGTCTCAATCTTGTTTAATGACATTCTACAGACAACATGCATTTATCATTATCTATGTTGCATAAGTGACGTTCTGAAACTCGGGAGTTAGGTTTCTACCCGACCCCCAATTTCGGGGTGTTACAAAAGGAAAGATCAAAAGAAGAGGGGTTGGGGGCTGGCACGATTTTAGAGCTTAAATGAGGGATTTGAGAGCTTAAATCAAAGGAAATGGAGGGATTAGGTGATGGTTATCACTGGACACGATGAAGGGATGAAGGATTTAACAGAAAATGAAAAAAGAAGTGATTGGAAGGAAGATTTAAAAGAGAATGGGGCAGTTTTAAAGAAAAGGGAAAGCATGAGAGGGTGGTTTGTGAAGGAAGTAGCAGAATGGGGATGAAATAGGGATCCGTACTATTCAAGTCAAGTCGAGTGAGCTAACCGAGCTAACTCGATTCATGTATAGCTCTAAATATAAGTAATTCAAATTAAACTATACTAAATATTGGAACTCGTATACAAGTGTGTTGAAATATCAAATGGTCAAAATAGTCTTATGTAATGCCCTGAAATTCGGGGGTCGAGCATAACTCAGGTCTCGAGTTCCAAAACATCACTTATGCAACATAAATAATGATGGATGTATGTTGTCTGTATTAGCACATAAAACATGAAGTAGATTAAGCCAGATCAACAGACATAATTCAGGGATAGATAGAAAATGTAAGCGAAAGACTTAAGTACATATATAATCTAAAAAAAATCTCCAAAAGATGCGTGCTCTGCCCAAGGCAATAAGTACAACTGTGTATCAAAATAAATGTATCAAACTTTACAAAATCAACATATACATATCCCAGAATCCCCACCAGTCAGGACAAGGCTCACATGAACCCGCCTGAGAACTGTATGAACGAGAAAGCCTCCTCGCCCTCGTTGAACTCTGGCTCCACCTTGCAGGTATCACCATCACCTGCAGCTAAGTCAGAGTCTGGTTGGTGTTTAAGCACCATCTCAGAATGTGGGAGTGAGTGATCAACTTAGTGGAGCTATACAGCAAAGGTTAACATGTTATCAACTCAATCAAGTAGTAATGATAAAGCAGTACAATCAAAAATGTCCTAGACACTCTTGTTAATACGAGAATGGATTAGATAATGATGCATACCCTCACCACAAACTCCATCTGCGATCTTCATCTTACGGTCGCGCATGTTAGTCACTTCCTCAGTGCTCTTACACCAACACCGATAGCACATGCAGTGCGATGATATGGGTATGATTACCAAGTTCTTATTAGTCCTTTTCATACAGTAGGATTAGAAAGATAAGACACCTCCCTTATACCAATTCCCAAACATTGATTCATTCTAAGGTCGTCAGTCCTAGAAAATCTCATACGATGTATGGTTCTAAATCACTGTAAAGGGCTCATCACCAATCAATACAAATCTAGTTATATCCCAAATACTGCAACAAGACTCGTCGCCCTTATGCAGTATCAGGATATACTCAAGGTCACTACAGAGGGCTCGTCACCAATCAATGTAGGCCGACAGCACGAATATAGTGTCTCATACCACCATAATGGGCTCACGAGAGTAAGGTGCTCACTGGTCACTACGGGGAGGCTCTTCACCCCAGCGTAGGCCGACAGCTCGACCACGGTGTCCCATACCACCAAGTCCGGCTCATGAGTCTTAGGGGATCACGGTACCAAGGTTAACGGGAGTTTCACTAGTGAGTTCGGTGTCTTAGATTCAAACAGTAGTGACCAAACATGGTGAACAAATATTGGTCAATCGGGGTAATTGATAAGCCTAACTAGGCCAAGCACATGTTGAGTTGAACGACATGAAATGCATAAGCACTACGTGTGGCCTAACCACTGTTGAACATGCCAAGCACGACTCGGATTCGTTAAACTCATCCTGTGTGGTAAAAATGACCTCAACCAACATTTGAAGAATGATTACCGATTACCTGGACTATAGTACAGCCCCAATCATGTACAAGCTCAATAATAGGCATTGGATTCATATCCTACAATCATATGGACATTTATGAAATATAACTTGAATATAAATACAGTAAGTGGAGAAAACCATGCACATAGTTAACATGAATAACCTAGGTTACACAATTCATGGAGGAAATCATACACACAGTTAAGGTGATTGAGATCCATATCTCAATAACCTAAAAAGTCACACTTTACTAACTATTAACTCATTCAAGCATTTAAACAAACACTTAAACTACACGATTCAACATACATCACGTATGTCAACTCCATTACATATTAGGGTAAGTCCTTTCGTCAAGGAGTTGCCGCATACATAGCAAGCATGTATCAACGAAAAATAATCATGGCAATCATAATAACAATTTTCATACATATACGGGTATTCTAACATATACATGAAATACGCTAGTTATAACATAAATTATACATATTCATAAATCGAAATAAATAGTGCATTTGGCATGTGTAACAGCATTCACGTCAAGAATAAATCATTATCTAACATTGAAAGCCTTGAAAACCATAACCTAAACGTATATAATCCGCACCTAAAACTAAAAAATGCGTATTATATGTGATTCAGACGATAAGTCTTCGTCAACGGCGGATATGCTACCTATGGCATGAAACAGGTTAGCTATAACTTCACTACAGCTATTCTAAGCTTCAAAACAGGTTAGGGTTTGATTAACTTACCCAAGAACAAAATCAGAATCGCCGGAATAATGATTCAGATACACAGATTCGATATGTAGATGAACTAGGAAGAATCCCAGGGAGAATCAACCGGTTCTCTCTTACTTTCCCTCTCTTTTCTCTCTCTTAAATAGCTAGGGTTTAGGAAATTCATATGGAATTTGGGAATGAGGGTTTAAGGCCCTTTTATAAGCCTAAAGTCGATGAAAACAGCCTTAGGGCCAAGATATACGTAGGTTATAACCAAATCGAGCTATTTCTGATCCAACGGAGCACTTCTGGAGGTCCTCTTATCAAATGCGGTTGGACTTAAGCTCACTAATACTAGATCTTAAGCAAGTTAAGTTTTCAATCCAATCGGGTTTTCAGATCGTCTGTGGTGGACCAGTTTCAATTCAATGGTTACCAAAATTTGATTAGGGCCACAAGTACTTTGACATGTATGGGCCACCTATCCTGATCCGAGGGTGAATTTGGGTCGAAATCTAACGGTTAGAACGCTTAGAAATATTGCACAAGCGACACGTCTCAGATTACTTAAAATCATATTTAATTTTCTAAAAATCTTCGTTTTCTCACTCTCTTCACTCCGGACTCAAGAAAATGGTCTCAGGACATCGTTTGGGCTTGATTTTTGAAGTGATAGTCAAGTCCAACTAGGCAGTCATAATGGTTTAAGTTCATCGATATCAGACTTTCGACGTGTGGTCTAGATCCAATACGAAGTTACAAAGTATTCCCAGGAGCAACTGGGTTTAGAGTTGGATCCAAGATTTTAGGGCAATATAGTGTCAACGATTCTATAGGCTTTGGGTCTTACGGATCGTATTAAAAGTTATTGGTGCTAATTTTACATGTAATCTAGTGTAACACCCCAAATTTTTTGCCAACCTGGGATTAGACGTCCTTAGGTAATGGGTCAACCAAAACGCCTTAGTAGTTTCTCAAAATTTGATTCCATAGCCAAAGAAATCACTTAGGATTAATTCCTTGAGAAATTAAGTATAAGGTAGCTAGCGCTACGCTGGAGTAGCTATGAAATTGTCCCTGACTGCTTTACATACGTTCTATAAGACCCAAAACTTGTAGAATCAATGGTGCTATAATACCCTGAAACCTTGGATCAAACTCTAAACCTGTTTGCTCTCAGGAACTCTTTGAAACTTTGTATTGGATCTACACCGCGCGTCGAAAGTCCGATACCTACAATCTTAGACCGTTATGACCGCTTAGCTAGACTTGACAACCGTTTCGAAAATCAAGGCCAACCGACGTTCAGAGGCTATTTCATTGAGCCTGGAGTGAAGAGAGTGAGAATAGGGTTAGATTTGGAAATTTTAATTCAAATCTGGCACGTGACTTGGCGTGTTATTATTAAGCGTTCTGACCGTCAGAATTCAGCCAAATTACACCTTCGGATCAGGAAAAATTTCTCTTTCATATCATGAGACTTGTAGACCTGATCTAGGTGCGATGACCGCTAAACTGAAATTGGACTGCCACGTGCGATCTGCGAACTCTTTCGGTCTAAAAACTTGACGTGTATTAGATCCAGTATGCATGAGCTTAAGTCCGACCGCGTTCGGCCAAGGGACCTCCAGAAATACTCTTTTGGACCAGAACAGCCTCGATTTGGTTATAACCCAAGTAAACATTATTTTCAAGCCTAATTTGGGAAGGTTTTAGGCTATAAAAGGGCTTGAAACCCTCTCATTTCTCTCCCATCCGAATTTTCTAAAAACCCTAGATTGAGAGAGAGAAAAAGTGAGAGTTTGTGAGAGAAGGTGGGAGAGATTTTCCTACTGCTGCACGTGCTTAAGCGACGTATTCCAATCACTTTGTTGGTGATTCCGACGCGTTTGTAGATAAGAAAAATCCTATCCACTTACTGATTTAGCATTTTGTCAATTCAAATAGCAAAGTAGTTGATATAACTTGTGAAATAGGTCGCCTGTACGCCGTTGACGAAGCGTATACGCTCCGTTCGAAACGATACACGTATAAAGTGAAAGGTGTGAATTTTAGACGCTTTGATTGGCTGATTTCAATGCTTTCAATATTGTTTAATAGCAGATTATCGACGACAACGCCGTTTGACATGTACAACATGCTGTCCGTTTCCTGTTTCGTAAGCAGACGAAAAATATGAGATTTAGGGCATTTTAGTCATTTGTAGGAAATACTGTTTGCATCCATATTTTGCTGATATGATTGACATGAATTTTTGTCACCTTAGGATATTAGGAATGCGTGCATAATCAGTTTGGCGAAGAGATTCACCTAAATGCGCACTTTGAGTCGACATACAATATGTAGACTTAAGTGTGTAGACTAAGTGTTTGTATTAGTATTTATTGAATTAAATGGTGTTGTAAAATAGTTTTGAGATTGAATTCTCAAATAATATGCTGATGTAAATAATTTCCTTCATGTTGGCTATATGTACGATTTCATCATATGCAAGAAATGCATGTGCTAGATGATTTACTTAAGTTGTATGTTATAACATGCGTTAATATGCTCACATTGTTGTAATGCATTTCCATTACCTTTATATGATTGCTGATGTGGATTCATAAATGTTTGGGGCTATACTTAGTCCAGGCAGTCGGTAACAGAGTAAATTTGTGGTTGGTTTCTATTTACCGCGAAGGACGTGTTGATGAATGCGAGTCATGTTTGGAGTTGGCGGCAGTGGTTAGGCCACGTGAAGTGTTTTATGCACTTCATGTCGCTCAGCTTGAGATGCGATCGTACTAGTCGAGCCCGTCAAGTAACTCGACTGGCTATTGTATGTTCACCTAGTATGAATCACAACTGTTTGAACCTAGGGTACTGAACTTACCATTGGAAACATTGTTAACCATGGTACCTTGATCTATAAAGACTCATGAGCCGGGCATGGTGGTATGAGACACCGTGGTCGAGCTGTCGGCCTACGCTGGGGCCACAAACCTCCCCATAGTGACCAGTGAGCACTCTACTCTGAGCAGATTATGGTGGTATGGGACACTATATTCTTGTTGTCGGCCTACACTGATCAGGTGACGAGCCCTTTGTAGTGACCTTGAGTTTATCCTGACACCGCATGGGGGCGACAAGTCCTGATGCAGTCTTAAGGATAATTAGGCCTGTATTGATAAGGTGATGGGGGAGCGGTGCAACGAGTGCGAGTAACAGCCCTTGCAGTGACCTACAAATATAACATCGTATGAGATTACTAGCAGTGACGACCCTAGAAAGGATCTGTGTTGGGATTGATATAAGGAAGGTACCTTAGTTTCCCAATCCTGCGATATGAAAAGGACTAATAACTACTTGGTAATCATATCTACATCACATTGCATGTGCCTGGAAGATGTAGAGCACTGTGGGAAGAAAGCATGCCGCGGGCGTAAGATGGTGCGTATGAGGGAGATCGTCGGTGAGGGCATCCATCATGTCATGTCATATTGCATTAACAACAGTATTTAGGAATGTTTAATTTATTGCTTTACTATTATCGCATGATTGATTTGATAACATGCTAATCTCTGCTCTATTATTCCACTGAGTTGATCACTCACTTCCACGTTACGGGATGGTATTTCCAGACACCCACCAGTCCCTATTTTGGTTGCAGATGATGGCGCTGCTTGAGAAGCAGAACTGGACTTGATGATGATGAGGAGGATCCCTCCTTTATGCGTTTTCTGATCGACGGGATTACAGGGAGGTTCATTAGATGTCATGACACTTATCATTTTATATTTTCAAAGCACTCATGTATATTCTTTCTTTCTATTTTGAGGTATACATGTATATGTTTAACCTGGTAACATGTTCACACTCTGGAGACTTATAATCAATTATATACTATATGTATGTATCACAGTCTTCCGCTTGTTAATTTAACTGTCTCTGAAGTATGATATGTTATTTTGGCTTAATCTCAATCTTGTTTAATGCCTGTTTACTGACAACATGCATCTAATATTATATATGTTGCATAAATAATATTTTGGAACTCGGGAGTTGGGTTTTTTACTCGACCCCCAATTTTTGAAATGTTACATCTAGTTGAGCGCTAACTAATACACATTAAATTTCTAAGAAATTTAGTTCTAAATGATTGCTACTGAAGGTGGTACTCGGGTCTAAGTACGGATTTTTCTAAGACGTTATAAATTTTCTTTTCTTTTTTTAATTTGTTTTTGTTATTTTGTTTTCTGAAACTTTCAATATCATCTCCTTCTGATCAATGATAATTTTCAGGTTTTTTTCCACTTTCGTATAATCTCTCCCTTCTCTCATTAATATTGTACAGCACGATGGTGCCCTAGATCATGGTCAGTGAATTCTTCAATGAACCAATGAGGGGCATGGATGACATTCAACCTACACATGGGGTCCACATATCACAGTTATGGCAATCTCGGTCTACCACATTTTCTTGTCCTTATCTGTATGAAGATGTGGTCGTAAGGTTTTTCCCCACTGGTAACCAAGGTGGGCCTCATTGTCATGTTGATTCGCAGTTCAGCAGTGACAATCCAGCATGGAATAATGATAAGCTTCAAAATATTACCACAATCAAGCACCTCTGTACCATTAATACGTGAAATGCATGGATGAATGGGTAGGATCTTTCAATGATGGACCTTTTCGATGGAACAGATTGATGGAATTAAATAACGGTAGACACGAGTTTCTATGATATATTAGAGAAATTGCTTTAAAAAAGCAAGTTGACCATTCGTACATGTTGTATTAAAATTTGTATGATTGTACAATATGTAAACATAATACGTCTTATCCAAACATTGATCTGTATAATGTACTATATACTATGCCGAACAATACCTCATATCCAAACATTGATTAGTATCTGATTGATTTAGATGTATTCTAAAAACCATCCAATGTATACATGAACAGTACCCGAATACAATACAATACATCTTAATAAGTGAATCCAAATAGGCCCTAGGAGGATTTTAAATATAAGGATTTCAAATCTAAGGGGTTCCAAATCCACTCTCCAACAAGCCCTCAAAGTCTTCAAATGCCTGGTTTCAATGGTGGGTGTGAGATCCTTATTATTTCTTATTTAATGTGGTTAGAGGTGGACATATCTGACCAGATTTGACCCTTTCAGATCCGTTTCGAACAGAACTGATGGTCTAGATCGGGCCTGATCGAGTCTGGATTTTTAGATCCGTCCGTTTTTTAGGTCGGGTCTGGATAGACGTCAATCCGAACAGATTCGGACTGAAAACCCCAACCGAGTGGAACCACACCGAATCGAACAGACCCGACCTGAGCGGGTATTATAAAAGGAATTTTTATTTTTTTACCCTAACCTAACCCTAATGTAACGCCCTGAAAATCGAGGGTCGAGCAGGAGCCCAACTCCCGAGTTCCAACACATCACTTATATAACATAAATAATGATGATTAAATGTTGTCTATATTAGTGCCTTAAACATAAGTGGGATTATACCAAAACAACATATCATACTCCAGAGACAGTTAAATTTCGCAAGTGGAAGACTATAATAGATATATAAAATATATAAACTGGTGTAGGTCTCCGGAGTGTGAACATGTTTTCAAATTAAGTATATACATGTGTACTCCAAAAATGAATAAAATAAATATACATGGGTATTCGAAAAGTGTAACAAAACAACAAGTGTAATGGGGTCTAATCAGCATCCATGTAACCTCGTCGATCAGAGCGGCCTACATAAACCCACCTGATAACTGCATGTATGAGAACTCCTCATCATCGTAGAGGTCTGGCTCGACCTCATACGTCGCACCAGTATCTGCATCTAATACAGCGTCTGGTTGATGTTTAAAACACCGTCCCAGAACGTAGGAGTGGGTGATCAACTCAGTGGAACTGTGAAGCAAAGGTTAACATGTTATCAATTCAGTCAAGCAGTAATGATAAAGCAATACGACAATCAAGTCCTAAGTACTCTTATTAATGTAAAGATGGTATGTAATAATGATGTCTGCTCTCGCCTACACTTCCTCTGCGACATCATCTTACGATCGCGGTATGCACCCCTTCCTCTGTGCACTTCCTCGCCAAAGGCACATGCAATGCGATGCATGTGCATGATTAGCCAAGTTCTTAATTAGACATATTCATTCAGCAAGATTGAGAAGCTAAGACACCTCCCTTTATATCATATACCCAAACATTGATCTGTCTAGAGTCGTCAATCCTAGTAGTCACATACGATAGACAGTTTCCAAGTTGCTATGGAGAGGCTCGTCACCTTAACGCATGCTTGGTTTATACTCTAGTTTACTATGGAAAGGCTCGTCACCTCAACATAGTTTCTAGTGTGTACTCGAGGTCACTACAGGCTAGTCACCTGATCATATGCCAACAGCTCGAATACAGTGTCCCATATACCATCATATTCGTCTCATGAGTTTGGGTTGCTCACTGGTCATTACGGGGATGCTCATCACCCCAGCGTAGGCTGACAGCTCGACCATGATGTATCATACGCCACCATGTCTGGCTCATGAGTCTTAGCGGGTCGTGGTACCAAGGTTAGATAGGCTTCACACTAGTAAGTTGGTACCTTAGATTCAAATAGTAGCTTTCATACATGGTTAACATACATTAGGCCAATCGGATTGCTTGATAAGCTCGACTGGTACGAGCGTACGTCGAGTTGATCGACATGTAGCGCGTAAGCACTCCACGTAGCCTAACCACTGTCGACAAGCAGCGTACGACTCGAATTCCTTGAACCAATTTGGTGTGGCGAAACAACCTTAGCCACTAACTCGAAAATCATTACCGATCGCCTGAACTACATCGTAACCCTAAACACATTCCAAGCAATAATATACGCATGTAGTAGCCAAAGACAAGCATGTGACAACTAAAATCAAATATAAATCTTACTTGAGAAATTCGACAAAACACGTATTACACATATTACCTTACATAGGCATTTCATCCTTAACTCACATAGTAGTAAGATAGGTTATATAAATGGTACTATAACATAAATAAATGAATTGAGAATCTTATCTCAACACCCTCATTACATGTATTTAAACAAGCATTTTCACATTTAACCATTTTATCAAACACTTAGACTACACATATCATATACATGTAATAAAATAGTTATAACAGGTATTATAACAAATCCCTTTACAAGGGGTTCACCATGCGTACAACAATCATGTATTTTCAGTTAATGAACATGGCAGGCATAAATCATAATTTCATACTCATTCAAACATTTCAATAACACATGGAATGCATTAAAATCAACATACTCTACATATATATGTAATATATGGAAAACGTCGCAACTACGCACATGTGACAGCAATTAAGTCAGTCATAAATCATTACTGACATTAAAAGCTTTGAAAATCATAACCTAAACATTTATAATCCTCGACTCGTAACGAACTCAATTAAACCCTAAGTCTTTGTCTACAGCACGATGACAACCTATAGCATGAAATAGGTTAGCTATTTCACCATTTACCCTATTTGAATATCTAAAACAGATTAGAGTTAGGATTTCTTACCCAAGAACGAAGTCGGAATCGTCGGAATAGCGATACAGACACGGTGGTTAAGTACGTGGAGTGGCAGGGAAAAATCCCAGGAACTCTCTCCAATTTCTCTCTCACTTTCTCTCTCTTTCCTTCTCTCTTTGCTCTCTTCTCTCTCATAGGGTTGAAAATTCATAGGTGAAGAGAGAGAGAGAGAGAGGGTTTAAGGCCTGTATATAGGCCCAAAACTAATAGGAATGCCCCTGGGCCATGGTATACTTAGGTTATAGCCAAAGACTGACTGTTTCCATTCAACGGAGCTGATCTGGAGGCCCCTTTTCTGCATGCGGTCAGACTTAAGCTTTCTGACATTAGATCTAATTCAGGTTAAGATCTTGGCTCGATCGGATCAGTGGATCGGCCGCGGGGGACCAGTTTCAGTTCAACGGTCAGCGGTACTCGATCAGGGCCACAAGTACAATGACGTGTTTTAGAAATTTTCTCTGATCCAAGGGTGTAATTAGGTCAGATTCTGATAGCCTGAATCCTTAGATTCGGCCTGCAAGCGAATGACTCAATTCACTTAAGTTTCAGTTCATTTCCTAAAGATATGTAACACCCCAGATTTTTTGCCAACCTGGAATTAGACGTCCTTAGGCAATGGGTCAAACATAACACTCTCAAAGCTCAATCCCAAAGCCAAAGAAATCGCTTTTCAACCCATTTTCTTCAAATCTCATCTTTCACCACCTCATTTTTCAAAATTCTCCAAGTACTTTTATATTAGACACGAATCCTCAAGTTTAAATAGTGAAGAACTATACTTAAACTAAAACTCACTGAAAACGGTCGTGGAGATTGAGTCCGTGCACACTCCTGATCATACACAATGACCCCAAATCACTTATAGATCATCAATCGAAGGGTTTAGACTATGTTTCATTCCATTCCAAACCTATAAATGAATGTCCTTAGGTGGTAGGTCAACCCCAACATTTTACAGTCAATCTCAAAGTCTAAAACCTCTTTTTATCCAATTCCTTCAAAATCTCACCCTCCACCACTTTATTCTTCATTTATTTTTAAGCACATTCATGATACACACCAATCCTAGGGTATAAATGAAGAAGAATAATACCGAAACTAAAACTTACCATAAATCGTAAATAAATGGATAAAATGGGTTTTGACCCTTAAGATTTTGGAATATAATAAAAAAAATAGGTTAGTTGGATAGATTAACATCTCCTACCCCAAAATCATATGCTACAAGTCATATAAACTCATTCCGGTTTATAAATTGGCCCCAAAAATGCCTCAAATGGAGAGGAGGTCTAAATGATCAACTTCTAGGGGGTTTCAGGGTGGGACCCAGACTTTTTTTGGGCCTATGGGGCAGGAGGACCTTACCCAAATCGAGACTCTTCGCCAGTTTGACCAAAAGTCGGCAAGGGCCTCGCCGAGTCGGCGAGGCATCACCGGTAAACGGATTCGGCCGGGCGGGCCGCTCGGGCCGATTGCATGTGGGGCCTAGTGGGACCCTATGGTATAAGGTTCGACCCCTATTTCTTTCCCATTTTGGTACATCCTTCACAAACTACCCCTCCAAGCCTTCCTTTTCTTGAAAAATCTCTCAAATCTCTCCAAAATTCCCTCTCCAAACTCTTCCTTTTTCTGTTTCCAAGCACCCTCACTCCACCCTTCAAATCTCATCTCAAACAGAAATCATTATACGCTACTTCTTTTAGAAATTAGATGAAATTAACTAGCGCTAAACTATATGACCTGTGAAATTGTCACCAATCACTTTAAATATGATCTGCTAGAGCCAAAACGTGTATAATAGTTGACGCTACATTACCTTAAAATCTTGAATCAAACTCTAAACCCGATTGCTCACGGGAGCATTCAGAAACTCCGTATCGGATCTGAACTGCACATCGGAAGTCCAATTACCCCAAACTTAGACAATCCTGACCGCCTAGTTAGACTTGACAATCACCTCAAAAATCAAGTCCGGATGATGTCTCAGGACGATTTCCTTGATCTAGAGTGAAGAGTGTGAGAAATATTAGAAATTAAATATAAATTATGAAATCTGGCACATGTCGCTTGCGCGACATTTTCTAAGCATTTTGACCGTCAGAATCTGATCCAAATTTACCCTCGGATCAGGGATGATGGCCCACTCATGTCAACGCACTTGTGGCCCTGATCAAGTGCCGGTGACCGTTAAACTGAAACTGGTCTGCCACGGTTGATCTAGAAACCCGACTGGACTGAAAACTTAACTTGATCAGGATCGAGCATCCACAAGCTTAAGTCCGACCGCATTCAGTCACAGGACCTCCAGAAGTGCTCCGTTGGATCAGAATAAGCCCATTTTGGTTATAAAATAAGTATACCTTGGCCCCAAGCCTATTTACGGCAATTCTGGGCCTATATAAGGACCTTAAAACCCCTCTCTCTCATCCAAAACGAATTTCTTAAGCCCTAGGAGAGAGAAGAGAGAAGAGAGAGAAAAGGGAGAGAAAGAGAGAGAGATTTAGAGCTTTTCTCCTGGGATTCTTTCCTGCTGCTACATGTGCCAAGCCATCCATCTGTTTGCTCTTTCAGTGCTTTCAACGTCATTTTTAGGTAATAAATCCTACCCCTAACCTGTTTAGGTAATCTATATAGCTGTAGTGTTAATATAGCTAACCTATTTCATGGTATAGGTTTCCGTTGAGCCGTTGATAAAGACTTATCGTCTGAATCAACTCCGTTTCGAAATTTCTAGTTTAAGGTTTGGATTCTAGATGCTTAGATTACCTGTTTTCAAAGCTTTCAATGTCATTTAATGGTAGATTGTTGACAAGGATGTTGTTTGACATGTAGAACATGCTGTTTGTTTTCCATTTCGAATACGTACGAAGAATATGAGATTTAGGGTATTTTAGGTATTTGTAGGAAATACTGTATATATACGTATTTTGCTGATATGATTGCCATCAGTATTTGTTGTCTACCTATGCTAGTTATGTGTGTATGTTCTGTTTGGTAAAGAGATTCGCCCTAATGCACACTTTGGCCGACATATGCTATGTAGACTAATGTGTGTAGACTAAGTGTTTGTATAAATGTATGTATTAGTAAGTATTGAGTAAATAGTGTTGTAGATTAGTATTGAGATTGGATTCTCAACTAATTTGATGATGTACATGATTTCCTCCATGCTTGTTGTAGTTAAATTGATTACTGTAGGTGTGAAATACTCGTGTATGGTTAACTGCTTATGATGTATGTTATAACATGCTGATAACATGCTGGAATTACTTGTATTTTCAATTCTGTCTCTCTCATATGATTATTGATTTAGATTACAAGTGTTTGGGGCTATACTCTAGTCCAGGCAATAGGTAACAGATTTGAATTTGTGGTTGGACTCTATTCGCCATACAAGACGTGTTTGAAGAACCCGAGTTGTGCGTTGCTTGTCAGCAGTGGTTAGGCCACATGAAGTGCTTATGCACTTCATGTCATACAACTCAACGGGCGCTCGTACTAGTCGAACTCATCAAGTAACTCGATTGACCATTGCATGTTCACCTTGTATTGGTCATAACTGCTTGAACCTAGGGTACTAAACTTACCAGTGCTAACTCTGATAACGGTGGTACCTCGATCCACTAAGACTCATGAGCCGGGCATGGTGGTATGGGACACTGTGGTCGAGCTGTCGGCCTACGCTGGAGCCACAAACCTCTCCGTAGTGACCAGTGAGCAACCCAGACTCGTGAGCAGGTTGTGGTGGTATGAGACACTATATTCTTGTTGTCGGCCTACACTGATAAGGTGATGGGGGAGCGGTGCAATGAGTGCGTGCAACAGCCCTGACAGCCCTTTGTAGTGACCTCGAGCGTACTCTGAGTCTACGTGAAGCGACGATCCTTCCGTAGCAATAAGAGTACAAACTAGGCCTCCATTGATAAGGTGATGGGGGAGCGGTGCAACGAGTGCGTGCAATAGTCCTGACAGCCCTTATAGCGACCTAGAAATATATCATCGTATGAGATTACTAGGAGTGACGACCCTAGACAGGATCCTTGTTTAGGAATGATATAAGGGAGGTACCCTAGTTTCCCAATCCTGCTGTATGAAAAGGACTAATAACAACTCAGTAATCATATTCATATCGCACTGCATGTGCTTGGAAGATGTGGAGCACTGAGGGAAGAAAGCATGCCGCGGACGTAAGATGGTGTCGCATGAGGGAGTATGTCGGTGAGGGCACGCATTATGTCATTTCATCCTTGCATTAATAACAGTATTTAGGAATGTTTGATTGCTTGCTTTACCATTATCACGTGATTTATTTGATAACATGCTAATCTTTGTTCTATGATTCCACTGAGTTGATCACTCACTCCCACGTTACGAGACGGTGTTGTACACACCAACCAGACTCTGTCTTAGCTGCAGGTGTTAGCGATGCTTTGTGGCAGAGCCGGGTTATTCGATGACAAGGAGGAGCTCTCCTATGTCCAACTCTCTGGCGGGTCTAAGCAGACCTGGACTTACACTAGCGGGACTATAGGGTTTGGATAGAAAACACTACTTTTCCTTATTGCACATTTCATGTAATTATTTAACCTGGTGATAATCATACTCTGAGAGCTTACCATCATTTTTATATAATTTATATACATAGCACAGTCTTCTACTTGCATAATTTAATTGCCTCTGGAGTATGATTTGCTGTTTGGCTTAATCTCACTCATGTTAACTGTACTAACAGACAACATTCAATCATCATCATCATATATGTTGCATAAGTGATGTTCTGGAACTCGGGAGTTGGGTTTCTACCCGACCTCCGATTTTCGGGGCGTTATAAGATATTTGTGTTTCTCACACATTTTGCTTCGGGCTTAAGTTGTGTATTTCTGAATACCTTTAGGACTTGATTTCTGAGATGGTTGTCAAGTCCAGCAAGGCAGTCATAACTGTATAGCTTCGGGGTAATCAGATTTTTGACGCGTGGTCTAGGTCCGATACGGAGTTTCAGCGTGCTCCCGAGAGTAACTGGGTTTTGAGATGGATCCTAAGTTTTTAAGTAACATAGCGTTAATGGTTCTGCCCAGTTTATGTCTTACAAATCATATTTAAAGTGATTAGTGCTAATTTCACAGATAATCTAGTCTAACATTTAGTTAATTCTCATCTAATTTCTAAAGGATTTGGTCCTTAGTGATTTCTGCTTGAGGTGGTACTCGGGTCTTTATATGGATTTTTCTAAGACGTTACACCTAGACTTTTACCCTCTCACTTGGCCTCTCCCCTCTTTTACCCTACTCGACCAAACGACCGCTCCAGAGTCCTGCCCGATGTGGTGACGCTTGTTCTGCCCGACGCCAGTCTCCTCTCCAGATTTTCATCTAGCAGTGGATAGAACAGAGGAGGACTTGAGTAATGAGCTGTAAGACTCGTATCTTGGTCTGTACCTTTCCATAGACTTCTGCGGTCTTACCGGTCGAATTCCGGCAACCTTCGACCCTTAACCGATATCGACACGCGACCCTGATTCATATGTTGACAACCCGAGTCGACTCAACCCGAGACCAATACCATAGCGACCGCGCCGTCGTTGTGGTTCCGATGCCGCAACTCGCGCGCTGAGGCGATACCCTGGTCAAGAGATGTGGGCCAACGTTCGGTGAGAAAAAACGCCACGCGTTGCGAAACCCAAGGGAATATCTACGATGTGTCACATCAATCACATCAATCCCATCAATCAATCAATCCATCAAGCCATCACATGTCAAGTACACATCACTTTATTCTATTTTCCCAAGCAACCACAAAAGTCTTCCAAAACTATACCTCTCTTACACAAAAAGCCACAAAAGTCTTCACCACCCATACCTCTCTTACACAAAAAGTCACAAAAGTCAATATTTTCTTGCACAACCATCACTCACCACATCCATCCATCACTCTCTCTCTCTCCCTTTACAACTCTCTCTCTTTCTCTCTTTCTCATTTCAAATCTTCAAGCAAAATTCCAAGCTCCATACGTATGGAGTTTTGCAAACTCTCCTAAGCTCCAAGTGGCCCACCTCTTCATCCCAAAATCTCTCATCTCAACCCTCCATTCTTCATCTCATCCATTGAAGTTGAAGCTAAGGTGTCAAGGAACCCCTAGGAGCGAGAAGATCGGACGGTGGGTGCCTCTATAGGGTAGTTTCTCTTTATTTTTATGATGGGCCAAGTGAGGCCCACCGATCCATGGTGTGGATCTCACTTGGGACCATAAGATGTGGCAGATGGATCACTTGGATCATCATGATCATTCCATGATGGGGCCATTCTCCATGGACCCCATCATGATGTTTATTTCATTTAGAAAGGTCATCTAGACCGTCCATATCGGTGGGGAATGGATCTCCACCGTTGATTTGCATTTTTGATGATCCCATGTTCAAAGGGATCCGTTTATTGTATGATTTCATTCAAGGGAGGGCTCATAGTGGCGGAGCCCTCCATCACAAGGCGTGTCCCACTCTCCATGTCTCTCTCTCTCTCTTTTATTTCTTTTATTTTATTTTATTTTATTTTATTTTATTTTTATGCAATAGGATTGTGTGGCCCACTTGAATGGATCCCACCTTGAGATTTTATTTTATTTAAATCTTTATTCAAGTGGGGCCCACCTTAGACGATGTACCCATGTCACCCATCAGTGGTGGCCCACTTCATCAGGGCCCACCACTATCAAAAAAAAAGAAGAGAAAGAACAAAACCGTTCAGCGTCAGGGACGCTGGACGTTTCATAAGAAAGAAGAAAAAGGAAAGGGGCTTTTTGGTGGCCCACTTGCTTAGGCCCCACTGTGATGCATTTAGACAATCCAAGCCGTCCATCCTCTTACCTACAACATTTTAGCCGTTGGGTAGGAGTCTGGGGCTGATTGGAAGACCTGGTGGGCCGTAGCGTCAAAAATTGCATTATCACCATTCAAATGTCATTTTCCTATTTTATTTCACTTCCTTAGCATTTTAAAATTTGAACTCTGGACTTATTTGGACGGCCTCGAGCCGTTGATCGTAATGGCCGGGACGGATTTTGGCGCAGCGGGCCTCACGTGCGAAAAACCCCAAAATAAGGGTTTTAATGTTTTTTTTTTTTAAACATTGAAAGAGGCAGAGCCTCTGACGTGCAGGCTACAGCACGCTGCCTTGTGCAGTGTCCGGGCGGTGGGCGAGCGACCGACCCACGGCCTCCAGCCGTGGGCCCCACCTTGATGTATATGCCTTTCCACACCGTTCATCGGGTGGGCCACCCCCTAAAGTGGCCCCATTCCAAAGATCAGCCTGATCCAATACTTAGGTGGCCCACATCATAGGAAACAGTGTGAATGAACGTCTTCCATTGAAATCTTTTTCGGGGCCCACAGGAGTTTTGAAACAAGCTGAAATTGGTATTTCTCCTTCAACCAGGTCTGTTTGACCTTATCAATGGGTTGGATGCCAAATAAATATTACAGTGGGCCCCACATGGGACCCACGATGATGCAAGTACTCTTAAATCCACCGTCGGCACCCACCATAATGTATTTGCTCTCCCACTGTCCAGCGGACGGTGGGGCCCTTGGAATGTATGTGTGATCTGCACTGTCCACTGGACAGTGGGACCAGCCATGATGCACTCAACCGTCCATCCACTTGGTGAGATCATTTTAAAGCATGAGTTATTAGTTGGGTGGACCACTCACATATGGGTTAGGCCCATTTGATTTGTAACAGGCCTATGGGCTAGGCCCATTTGAATTATAAAAGGCCCATGGGCTAGGCCCATTTGATTTATGAAATGCTTATGGGCTAGGCCCATTTGATTCATTTAAGGCCTAAGAACTTAGGCCCACTTGATATGTTGCAAGTCCATGGGACTAGGCCCATTTGATGTACTTCAAGGCCCATGAAATTGGACCCTTTTGTTGAAATTTTAAAGCCATGGAAGTAGGCCATTTGATATATGTAAGGCCTAGGGGTTTAGGCCCACTTTGATATGCATGCAAGGCCTAAGGGTTAGGGCCCATTTGGCGTACATATGGGGTTCAATTGGTGTGGCCCATTCGTTACCTTTAAGACCCATGAGTTAGCTCATTTGATGCAGTCCAAGGCCCACGGATTTTGACCCATTGCAATGCACATAAAACCCATTGGTATGACCCATTTATGTGGCCCATCTGATGAATAGAAGGCCCATAAGATATGACCCATTTGATATATATGTATGGTCCAATGGGAAAAACCTACGGTCCATTGCAATGTGTAAATCCATTACAGACTAAGTACTGATGTTTACAAAGATCGTGCCTTGGAAGCAATGTTGGTTTGATGTCCACATTGTGAGTGTAATGTTAGTTGGATGTCCATATTACGACTCTCCTTAGGCCCATTACTGGGCCGTATTTATTATGTATAGGCTGTCTAGGCCCATCCGCGTTGTATGAATGGTTCCTCACTCATTTACATGTTTAGTATAGTTTCATTACTCATGATCATACACATCATATGTATGCTTGATATGAGAATTGTCTGATCATAGCATTTGCCTTCGGGCAGGTTGTTTATGGGCTCCCGGTTAGGCGGTGTTGCCCTACATAAGTGCACGATATGCGCAGAATTTGTTGCATGACTGGATAGCGTGAATCATGCATATCGCATTTGTATGACATGGATTTTGTACGCCCTAGCGACATCGGGGTCGTAACTTCCACAGATGTATCGTGGTTGGCAGGATTGGATATCGAAAATCTTATTCTACATGGGGTGCTATTGATATCCCTGGGTGAAAGTTTCTAAACCCTTATGGTACCAAGAGGTTGCTCCAACGTCTAGACCGAGTGGGTAGATGAGCGTTGAGCGCCGATTACCACACGGTTACGCTCTCCACTGTGTCGTGGTCGGTTGGAAGGGGGTGCGGCCTTATCCGCCTGAGAGTAGGGGGCAATGTTAGGCTGAGTTTGACCAGCTCGAGGAATGGGTCCGCTATCAATGAGTCGCGCCCGATATTGGCAGACGGATAGTGTGGTCTCTTCCACTTACCTTGTTGCGCGCGATGTGACGGCAATCTGGTTTAGAGTGTACTAGACCCCGGTGATATCCCATATTTTGAGCTGTATTGATGTGTGGACATAGATGAGGATCTGTATGCTTGAGTTATATTGCACATCGCATGACCTTGGGATGGCCGATACCATTCATGTCTTGCATCACATAGCCTTGGTACGACTCATGATATTATGGATCCATCTGCATATTCCGCATTGCTCGACATTGCATGTTCATATTACTACCTTGCGCACACACTTTCACCACCCTCTAAGCTTTCTATAAGCTTATGCATGACCGTTGCGTGCAGGTGACATTGGATCGCAGCAGCGCTGAGGCAGGAGCACGTTGCAGAGCGTTTTGGAGTTTTTTGTTCTTTACCATTGTATTTCCCTTTATGCTCATTGTACTTATAAAGTTTTTGATCATAGTGGAAATGTAATGGAGTACTTGGTTGTTGTTTATGGGTTATGCCTTTGGTTATGCTTATTACGAATCAAACTGACATTGAAAATCCTCCTCGTAGCATCCCAGGATCGGAACCTGGCGAATGAGAGCTAGGAGCCGTGAATGGGGTTCTACGGAGGCTGTCGGCGCCGGATTCGGCGATCAAAAATTTTGTGAGCCCGGTTTCCGAGTTTGGAGCGTGACATAAGCAGTCTCCAATCGAGGCCATAGCGAGGAGCCTTTACTGGAAGAAGTTGAAGGAGAAGGGAGATATTGCTGTTTGGCAGAAACCAACTAATCATATACATTGCAAGATTAATAGAAAGGTCTTCGAGACTCCGAAGTTCTGCTTGCCGAAGATCCTAATTATGCCTAGTAAGTTCTATCTGATAGAAAATTTCACTGTATGATATTGAAGAGGTGATTCCTGGCCTATGTGCCAACATGGTATTCTTGCATGGTTTCAGTCATTCATCAAGTGGGTCCCTGGGCTCATCCATTCGTCGGGTAGGCAACACATGTACATTGAATATAGACAATTAGTTTTTACTCTGACTGTTTGTTGATCTCATCCACAATGTTTGGAGCCTGATGATTGGATTTGCCTGATTTATGGGACATGACACATTTGCAGTGTGACCCACTTGATGAATGGCTAGGTACTTTTGGCACATGTGTTTCTAATCACATCTTCAACCTCTCTTCATTGGATTTGTCATTTCTCATCACAGTGAGTTAGAACCGTTTGGAATGCTGCTGCAGGTACACTAAAATGGAGGCCTGCATAACTCCCCTGCTTGAGGTTACCACAATACAAGAAATTGTGGGCCCCACCTTGTGAATGGTCAGAATCCCTTCACAAACCCTTACAAAATCCCACAAGTGCACAACTGAACTGAACCCAGCCAAATCCGATTCGACTCGGTTTTCTTGACCGACTCGGACTCGGATTGGTTAAGCGTAATATGAGTTAGGATCCGATCGAGTCAGATGACCCTAACTTGGTCTCGGATCAGACCGAGTTGGGGTCAGATTATTTAAAATTCAGACCGAGTCGAGTTGGACCCAATCCGAGCCAACTCGGCCCGATGCCCAACTCTAAGCGTGGTTCACATAGACGCTAAACCTTCATGGGCTCTCTTGCTAAGATGAGCAGGTAAAATGAACTGATCAAGTGAATTTTAAACAAGCATCGCAGTAAGGCTTATGATACATTATGTTGCGAGAAAGTTTGCATGATGGTTTAACTCTACTTTTCTGGTAGCGTTATCTACTTGAATTTTCAATTTACACCGTTCATCTATTTTATCAGCTCATTTTAAAATAGTATTCTAAAATTGAAGTAGGTATAAAGATTAAGTAAGCCACGCCATGGGAAAGAATTGTAAATTGAACACCCATTATCACAAACTCATACGAAGGTACGAAAGTTTTTAACCAAGCCAATCTTTTATGTTTTACCTTTGTTCATGTCCATGTGACATTATAAACGTAGTAAGATGACAAATAAAGACTTTAGAAAGGTTTCAGTGATTGACGTCATTAACCCTGTTATTTCCAGCGCCATGGTTCACTTGTGATTTGGATATACTCTAAAATATAAAATTATCCAGAAAAACGGACGGACAGCTCATACATCACGGGTAGACCTTACAGAGTTTACTCATGAGCTATAGAAGTAGCTCGTGCGCAATCGGCGTCCAACACGTACATACGTCATGGCGGGCTCACGAGTTTCGGCCGTGTAGGCAAGAGTCTTTTCGTACCTTTAGACTAACCGGTTGCCTCGTGCCTGAAACGTTGAAAACAGTAAATATAAAATAAAAAAGGAAAATAAAAATAAAAAGTTGAAAAAGAAAGAGAAGGTCTCTTATAAAAAGGCGAAGAGAGTCTTTTGGCGCCCTCAGAGAAATCAATCCTCTCACGTTTCCTTCTTTGACACGCTGTCTTTTTAACTGCAATCCACTCCTCTCTCTCTTCTGCCATTAATGGCTGGGAATTTCAGAGCATAAAACAGGAATTTCGAGATCTCCGTTACCTTCTTTCCGGATATTTTTAGATTTCGACAAATCGCAGCCGCTGATCTTCCCGAGCGAAAACAGTCTTGATATTCCGGGCGGAGTGGCTAGGTATAGGGTTTCGAGCAATGGATCTCGAATCCGGTTCCAGATCTCGCGATTCACGGTTCCTGGTAAGTTCTCTCTTGGTTCAGGGACTGTGTTCAGGAACCGCTTCCGATTGATAGATTTCTTCAAAAGCATTGGCGGTTTCATGGATTTTGCTGGTTTTGGAGTAGAAATTCACTTCCTTTGAAGATCGTCGGGGGTCTTAGTCTCCTTTCCTTGTTATTTTTGTGCATTTTGCTTGTATTTCGGCAATGTTTTACTATTTTTCTGCCATCTTTGGTGGACTTTGGTTCTTTAAATGGTTTTACATCAAAATTCTGCTTCTTTCAATGGGTTTCACTTTCTATGAATTCTTTTCCGTGGATTCTTTGTATTAATTGTGGATTTCACCTTGACACTGTTTTATTCCTCTTTCTTCTAGTGAATTTGAAGGGATTTTAGTTCTGAATCTGTTGTTTGGCGAATGAAGGATTTCAGTTTCTGTTTACTTTTGCTAGAAATTCTGCAGTGAAGTTTTGATGAAATTTAAAGAAGGATTAAAAAAAAAAAAAGATTTCTCACTGAATATCTAACTGTGATGTATCTATTTTGGAACTGATCCTTTTCTTTATTTCGCTTTATTAGATTAGATTTTGTTTGATTTGTTTCTAATCATGCTTGGGACAATGTGATCTCCTTATGGTTTTGAACTTCAGGACCGATCACATAACAATCGATGTACACTACAACCTATTTGTTTCATCCATTAGAGTTTCAAGTGAAAATGCTTTTCAAGAAGTTCTGTATGTTGAATTTTCCTACAACGGTTGTGGGTTTCAGTTATCTTTGGAATTTTATGGTTATTTGTGATTTTTTTCCAAGCTTTCCTGTTTCTAATCTAATTGCTTGTTTTCCATTCATTTCGAATGTATTTCTTTTTTCTTTTAGCTTTCCATCTAGCTGTACATCAAACACCAACCCCGCCCCCCCCCCCCCCCCCCCCCCTCCGTTTCCACTTACACTTATCAGTCCATTGTTCTGATGGGTCTTGTCCTGGTTGGCCATGCATCAACAGTCTTTTCTGATGGTACATTTCCTGGCCTTTGGACTGGTGGCCTTTCGAAAGAAAAACACATGGCGAATGACCCATCAGAGTATTTCCGGGCATGTTATGCCCACGGAGGAGCTCATCAGATCAATTGTCTGGATGGAGACCTGTGGGATCCATCATATCAATGATTCAAAGAACAGTGGGCCCCACTTGTTAACTCTGGTGATCACATAGCCCCTCTTCATTTTCTTCTTTTGATGAATCATTTTCGATAGATTCAATGTTCTTTTCTATGCTGTAGCATGAACCATCACATTGTTTCTCAGAACAGTTGTCATCATTATTTAATTTTGTGAGGTTGTTCTGTCTAAGTTCGTGTAATTTAAATTCATTCTTGTTTGGGTTTTGTGTGCTTGTTTTGGTTTTGTCTGTTTCTAATATTGGTAGAAGGAATATGATTCGCTATTCTCTTTTCATAGTTACATGCATACTTGGGTGCATGCTATTGTTTTTAAAGATGTCTTATTAAATGCAATTCAATCTATTAGAGGCTGTTTTTTTTTTTTTTTGCATGTTCTAGAGTTTATTATTATTTTTCTTATTTGAACAATTTTCATTGTAATTTATAAGATTAGTCCTGCTAATGTGTAATTTGAATAAATAGATGTTTCTACCATGTATATTTCATTTGATTTAAGTTTTATGTGCTTATTTTTTGTGCCTACTAACGAAGCTGAATTTCCTTAATCATTTTACACATCAGTGGACTTCTTTTATCATGTATTGCCTTCTCCGCATGATTTTTCTTAAATTGTACCTTGATAACTTTCTCTCTCCTGTGGGTTTTATTCTTCACTCCTTTTCATGTGCCCTTGAGAATTGCAATTTTGATACTTTGCGTAATGTGTAGAACTCCAATTGTACCTATTAACCTTTCACACATTTCCATTTGAACCTTTGATGTTGTTTTTATACCCACGTGAAATCTTTAAAATTCTCCTGGTTGGACATTAGCGTTGCTATTGTAATCGAGGGTGTTATCTCTATTATTTGAGGATTTTCTTCTTGTGCTGAGTTCTCTTTCCTTTATTATTTCTATTTTCCTCACTCTGATGTATCTCATCTGTGGCTTCACTGGCAGAAAACATACAGGACAACTCTTTGTCTGGCTTATCAGAGCTTTGGAGTTGTTTATGGGGACCTAAGCACTTCCCCCATCTATGTCTTCAAGAGCTCCTTCTCTGGAAAGTTGAAGGATAATGAGAATTATGATGATATCATCCTTGGTGTCCTTTCTCTGGTTTTCTGGACTCTGACTCTTGTCCCTCTTTGCAAGTACATTATACTTGTATTAGGAGCAGATGACAATGGGGAAGGTGCTTACCAAAATCCATATAAAATTTTTTCTTTATTTTTTTCCCCTTTTGATTGGGCCTGAATTGATTGAATTCTTTATGTAACTGATGGAGATTGACCATTTACAGGTGGAACATTTGCTTTGTATTCGCTGCTCTGCCGAAACTCAAAAATGAGCCTTTTGAACACTGCCAATGCCGCACAGGAGCAGCTTTCTGCTTACAACTCAGGAGGTTCCTCTAAGGAAACAAGAACCAGTACTCTACTAAAGGAGTTCTTTGAGAAGCACCGGAGTTCTCGCATCAAACTACTTCTAGTTGTACTTTTGGGGACGAGTATGGTTATCAGTGATGGGGTCCTAACCCCTGCAATGTCGGGTATGGCTTCTTTTGTTACATGAACCAGTCAGCCAGTCTCATTGAGGAGGAATTGGACGGATCTGATGTATCATGTCATAAATAGTATCATGATGTGGCCATTGTGCACAAGTGGGCTCATGACTTGGTAATCTAAACAGTTGAACTAATTGACCCCACCATGAATGGGGATGTCCTAAAATCCGGTACGTGTACAAATAGATGGTTGACAAAAAATAGCAATAGTCTGGAAAAGGCCAAAAATAGATGCATAGGATCTTCCCATGTGAGGATGGGTCATCTTTCATCCATACTGCATCCATCAGATCCACTTTTAAAATTGCTGTACCTTAAGCCCATTTTTATGAAATAGGCACATCATGAAACTATCAATGCCCTAATGCATCGGGATCCAAGAGTTCCTTCGTTGAGTTCTAAGACGACCTAAAACCTATCTTTAGTGTTGGCGGTGGTGATTCCTCTTATGTTATGTGTGAAAATTTGCCTATGTTTTATAGTTGTTGGAGGATGTTGTGAGTCTAAGCTCACTAAGAAAACCAAGAATGGTTGCCTTATGATTTGATGCATTTCTGCAGCTTGATCACAATGCAAGATATTCATCAACTGGGCCCAACTATGGATTAGCCATGTCACTGAAACCACATTGATCTGATGATGCTAACCTATGATTCCCGGATCTTCCAAAAACTTGGAGTACTTTGCTTATGGCCCCAACCAGTTTATGATTAACGATTTGCGATTTGAGTTGAATCTTAAGCAAAATGATTTGAATCTCACCTTTGAATCCCTTTTTACATGAATCCTACATTTTACGATTCAAATTATATTTGTTCTCTTTTATTTTATGCTTCACTTGGCTTTCATTTTATGTTTTTAAATTGGTGGGGCTTTAAGCATCATTTAAAAAAAAAAAACCCTTAAAAAAATCATTTAGAAAATGTAAATTATTTTATTTTGTTCTTTATAAGAGATTAAATGATATGTATTCTCTTAAATGTTAAATCGTAGAGGTTATTATTATTATTTTATTTTAATGATTTCTTACTTGTTAATTGGTCGAAAAACCAAATTAATGTATGACTTTTTGGAATGTTTTTATGGATGGTTATGATAATGTTGACTTTTGTATTGTGGAATGATGGTCAGAAATCAAAATATCTTTTTTCGTCGATTATAGAATCAAATGCTGCTTTTACAATGTGATTCTATATTTAAGAAAGGTAACAAGAGCATAAATTACTAAAGGATCCTTGTATGTTTTTTAAGAAAAAAAATTCTTAAAAGACGAAAAAAGGAAAGATAAGAATCCTTTAACACTATAATGACATGGTATTACTTATGCATATTGATGTTTAAAGGATGATTGTTGAGTTTTTATTTTTTTTCTATTTTATTTATATTTTTTCAAAAATTTAAGGAATAAAAAATATTATGATTTACGATACCATTTGTGATCTGATATAATCCAACCCCAATTACGATTTACGATACAATAATGATTATGACAAGGATCAGCCACATCGCTGAAGCCACATTGATCTGATGATGCTAACCTACTCCAAAAAACCGGAGTAACTGCATTAGATACTAGGATATACTTTGCTTATGGTAAGGATATGGATCCCTCCCCCCAAGACCTTAAATCCAAAATTACTGGGATTTAAAACTCTTAGTTGTTAGTTATTAGAATTTATAACGAATATTATCTCTTTGACAACAAATTCAACTGACTGTATTGTTAGGGAAGCATCTAACGTGATTATGCTATTAAGTATCCTTAGCTACCCATTGTTCGTCCCCATTACTGCTGTACCCTGTTACGACCAATCAGAAGGAGTTATGTATGATCCGTACGGATATGCATGGTGCGCTTAGAGATCTGTAGGTGTGTATGGAGGATATTTCTTGATAAATGAAGCCAGGACGTATCAGATGGTGCCGTGTACTACTAAGGCGGTCGAGTGGAATGCAGTTGAGTCAGCAAGGAGGCCTAGAGTAGTTATTGAGACATGTAGCAAGGAAATCTCTAGAAGGCAGTAGTGCTAAATGGTTACAGGACAGGTGGCAAAGAGAGAAGCAAAGGAATTCAAGTTGTAGAGAGCGGTAATGGTAACCGTCAGAACGTGGGAAGGACCCAGAATAGCTGGATCAAAGCTATAAATAGAAGGGGAATGCAACAAAGGAAATGCATCTCACACCAATCCAAACAAATCAATCTATCTTTCAAACTGTCGATTTACATTCCTGAGTGTAATCTGTTACTTATTAAGCAAATTACATTTCTTACTGTAATCTTTACTTTCCAAGCTTGCTGATTTACATTCCTTAGTGTAATCCGTAGCAGTAACCAAGTAGCCAGTAATTCTAGCTATAATTTGAGTCTACGCTCTCACACTAGAATCGGTTCGTCCATCAGAAAGGTGTTCTTTAGCTGTTCTTCGTGTCCGACTGTAAGGATTTCTTTCTCATTTCATTTCCACTATATTGAAAACTCCTTTCGAACAGAAGGCAAAGGTGTAACCCATCATTAGAGGACGAACCCCACATTCTAAATATCGCCTGATCCAATTTACACATTGAGTGAGTGGCTGAATAGGCGACCGATCTCTTTAGATCTTGGTTATATACTGTGTCTATCTATCTTAGTGCTTGGGGTCATTGTTGTTCCGTTCGAATTGGAGCCGCAATTCTAGTTCTAGCATGCCCGCACACCAATGCAGAAATTACAGGGAACAAATTTTCTGGCACTCTTGGTGGGACCCTGTCTCTAAGATACCGGTATGATATTGCCGAGAATGCATAGGAGTGCCCGTATTGCCTTGGTTGAGCTCTCTACACCAACTGCACCACCTCTAGCAAAGGATGTGCCGGTTACTGCACCCTCTAAGGTGTTAAATCTGAATAATAACCCGACTAGAGACTCAACGGGGTTGTCCAGGTCACGTCTTAAACCGTTCTTCCAGATGATGTAGCCGTTGTACTTCGAGATGTTCAGATGAGTATTCAGATGATGCAAGAATACGAAAGAACCTAAGGGGAATAATTCCGTATTCAGGCTGAGAGCACCAATTGGTACATGGCTATCCAAATTGAAGCCATGCAATGACTGGTGGCTTTGATGACGAAACAAACACTATCGGCAACACAATACAATGCCGATGGAAGCTCGGTCGGCAACGCGGTCCCTTTATCGCCTATGTTGCCTCTACAACATAACCCAGCCCTGGTTCCTCCCCTGGAGGTAAGAAATGCACCACCTCCTATGGAAGTTAGGAGACCTGAGCGGGAGATCAGGAATTTTGTGCCTGAAAATAGGAATCATGGACTGCCAGGTGGGTTCAATCCACAATAGGGCCTTAGATTCCAGGATAATCTTAACTGGTTTGGTTCGGATCACCCACTAGCCCTGGAGCCTCAGAGGATGGATTGCGATCGGATAATACAAATTGTCCAAGAAGTTGCTGGCCAAGTGCTCATTCACAACACTATCCCCGTGTATCACAAGCCATACCTCGAGTGGGTAGATCGACAGCATCCTTTGCTGAGAAATTATCGAACGGATTTCGCCTTGTTCTCGGGTGAACTTGGTTAGTCGACCATTGAGCACATTGGCCTGTTCACGATGTAGTGTGGCGAATTGGCTAACAACAATTATTATAAGTTATAATTATTCGGTCACTCATTGATCGCAACGGCCTTTACTTGGTACTCAAACTTACTGCCAGACTTGGTACACATTTGGCAAGAGTTGGAAGAGAAATTCCATGTTCAGTTCTTTTCTAGGAATAGAGAGATTACCATGACCAATCTCGCGCGATTCCGACAACTGCCTGGGGAGTCATGCAAGAACTATATTACGCGGTTCAAGCAGGAGAAGAGCCGCTATAAGGTTGTTATGTCTGAGGCCAAATTTGTGTAACTTGCATAAGACGGACTGGAATATAAGCTCTATAAGAAATTCATAGGTATGGAGTTTGTTGATTTATATGACCTAACTAAGAAGGTCTCTCGTTACGTGGAGCTCTTATAAGAAAGGGCTAGGTAGAAGAACTCGTCGTTAGGAACGTATTATAATGACCATAATTACGGGATTGCAATTGCTGAAGTAGTGGCTAAGAAGCAATTAGTATGTTCGACATTGGTCAAAGTAGAGTCGACTGCTCAGACCACACAAAAAGCCTCAGAAGGTGTACAATTTTGATATCACCCGAGCCGAGGAAATATTTAATTTGTTGGCCGGAAAATTCATTAAAAATTCTTATGAATTATAAGATACCTTCAGCCGATGAATTACAAAAGACTGAATACTACAAATGGCACGGAACTCGGTCCCACTCAACTAACAAGCGTGTTATGTTCGGGAACGTCATTCAAGACCACTTCGATCGCGGGCTATTGAAATGTCCGGAAAAGGGCGAAGAGGCAATGCTGATTAACACTGACCCATTCCTGTCTAACATTGAAGTGAACATGGTCATCACTAATTTGAGGAACTAGCTGCAACCGAAGATCAATGTCGGCAAAGACGGTCAATAAAGAATGCCTGGTCGACCCATGCAAGGTCGTTGATGGGTTCCTCATCCCCGAGATGATTGGTTGATGGCCGTCAGAAGAACTTATTAAGGTCCTCGAATCTGCGATCGATGTGAGCGGGAGATTGCATCCTGGTCGGAGGAAGCTCCTAGGAGGGGAGATAAGCATAAGCACTGACGAGGACTTAAAAGTGTCGATGGCATAGACAACAAGTTGCAGCGAGAAGGGGAACGAATCTTCCTCGACCAGAAACAAACATGCCCCGACCTTTTTGAAGGGTCCCTATTCCTGATGAACAATTGGCAGTAAACACGGTCGAAGTAGTGTGATGCGGACATCACACCACCACTCCGTACATATTAGAGAGGTAGGCGTCGACAGGCTACATCGACACTTTCACTTTGGCTAGGTGACTAATGGTGATCACCAATGGTCATCAGCGAGCATTAGAAAAGCATGGATGACATGGATCATATTTGAAGATCATTTCACCGTTGATCATGGTCTATATGGATTGTCCATCCATTGGATCATCTTGTGTCCCATCATGGGGCCATCCGATGGTTGGATTATGTTGGATCATTTTGTCAATTCTTTTATGTTACTTTATGATATGGACATTTTAGTTTGTGATTGGACAGTAGACATTTATTTGCTACATAAGATATTTTGGGAGGGTTGATTAGACTTTTTACTTTTTAAGACAAATGTTATTTTGCTTTTGTTAATAAAGGGGTAGAATTGTCATTTCAACAAAATTTTGCTATAAAATAAAGCAAGATGGGAGGGGACGTCCAACCCTAATTGTGAATTTGGAGAAAATTCTGAGGAGGCCTCGTGGGAGTTCCTTTCTTCTTCCTGCATCGTTGTGAAGGCTAGATCTTTGGATAGAAGCCTAGAGGGTGTGAAGCCATTCTATCCTTCGTCCTTAAGGCCAGATCTTCTCCAGGTATCCTCGTGTTGCGATGATACACGGACAAACCAAGATTCCCAATCCTGGAGAGGCTTTGGCCATGTCCTTAGGCTCTTCAAGGCATTTGCAGTATCGGGAATGGATCTAGACTGGATCAACAAACTTTCTCCAGGACAGATTGAAAAGAATGGATCCAACGCTTGCACTTCTTTCGCCTCTGTTGCAGTGGAGTATGCAGGACCCAAACAAGGTTAATCTCCTAGAGGCGATTCGAATACCGTCTTCTTTACGTACTTGTGCCCAAGAACATCCATCATGGCTATTATGTCCAATTGGTCAAAGGAAGGAGGAGCGGATGAGGAAGAGGCAGCCATTGGAAATCAGAGAAAGAAAGCAAGCTTTTTGGGAAGAAAGTTTGGAATAGGAAGGAAATGAGAGGGTGGAGAGAAGAAGTTTCGAAACGGCGCTTATATCGGCCGAAGGACAAGAGCATTTATTATACCATCATTGTGGTTTTGTCATGATCGATATGAAGACATGCGTTAAAACAGGGTTCCTTTGATGCCTCGTTTAAACGCGACCGACGATGACACATTACGAGGAGTCGGCCGAAGGCGCTAATTGCCTGAGTGATGCGTGTACACATTAAATGCGTCATTAATAGAGGTATTAGGTCGCTGTCACCTCTCTATTAGAGGTATAGCGACGTGGGGGGCTATGTTCGTCCCCATTACTGCCGTACCCTGCTATGACCAATCAGAGGGAGTTACGTGTGATTTATACGGATATGCATGGTGCGCTCAGATATCTGTAGATATGTACGAAGGAGATTTCTCGATAAATGAAGCCAAGATGTATCAGATGGTGTCGTGTACTACTAAGGCGGTTGAGTCAGCAAGGAGGCCTGGAGAAATTATTGGAACAGGTGGTAAAGAAATCTCTAGAAGGCAATAATGTTAAATGGTTACAAGACAGGGGGCAAAGGGAGAAGCAAAAGAATTCAAGCAATGGAGAGCAGTTATAGTAACTGTCAGAACATGGGAAGGATCCAGAATAGTTGGATCAAAGCTATAAATACAAGGGGAATGTAACAAAGGAAATGCATCTCACACCAACTCAAACAAATCAATCATCTTTCAAAATATCCTGTCGATTTACATAATGTAATATGTTACTTGTTAAGAAAATTACATTTCTTAATATAATCTTTACTTTCCAAGCTTGCTGATTTACATTCCTTAGTGTGATCCGTAGCAGTAACCAAGTAGCAAATAATTCTAGCTGTAATTCAAGTCTACGCTCGCACACTAGACTTGGTTCGTCCATTAGAAGGGTGTTCTTCAGCTGTTCTTTGCGACTGACTATAAGGATTTCTTTCTCATTTCATTTCCTTTGTATTGAAAGTCCTTTTGAACGGAGGGAAAATGTGTAACCCATTATCAGAGGACGAACCCCACCCTTTGAATATCGCCCGATCCAATTTGCACATTGAGCAAGTGGCTGAATAGGCGACCAATCTCTTTATATCTCGGTCATACACTACGGGGCTGTTTGATTTTCTAATTATAGTGGTAATTCAAGGTAAATGGGTAATAATTATTTACCTTTAAATTTTCGACTGTATTTTCAAGGTGATATTGACAGCCGCTTTCATTTATAGCACTCTCATGTCACCCAAGGAAAAAACCATTACATTTGTGGGGTCGTCCATGATATACGTGTCTTATCCACACTGTTCATCCCTTTAGCCAGTTCATTTTAGGGCATGAGCCGAAAAATGAGGCAAATCTAATGCTAAAGTGGACCAGACCATAGGAAACAATGGGACTTGAGCTCCTACCATTGAAAACTTTTTGTGGGCCCTAGAAGTTTTGGATCAAGCTGATATTTTTGTTATCCCTTTTTCCATGGCTCTGTGACCTTATGAATAGGTAGGACGAAAAATAAACATCAATTTAGGCCTTAGGGTGAAAATAGTTTTCAATGGTTGACGTTTTTACAATCACTGTTTCCTAAGGTTTTGCCCCCACTCAACCTTGGGATATGCCTCATTTTTTGAGGCATACCCTAGAATGTGCTGTTAAAAATGTTCGATGGTGTGGATAAGTCACATACATCACGATGGGGCCCACAAGTTTAAATCGATAATAACATGGTTTTTGTGACCAGTTTTCGAGATGTAATTCGTAGCAGATTTCAAACAGTTGAAATTAGTCATAATTACTTATTTACACGTATTTACCTTGAATTACCACTGTGGTTAGAAAATCAAACAGCCCCCTATGTGTTTGCCTATCTTGGCGCTTGGGGGGTCATTGTTGTTCGGTTTGAATTGGACCTGCAATTCCAGTTTTGGCACACCCGCACACCAGTGCATAAGTGACAGTGAACACCCATATCCTAAGAATTTGGGTTTTGAAGATCCAGTGAACTCAATCCTTGCTGCATTTGATGCCAGTATGGTACTTGGGCTTACAAGTACGTGGATTTAACTGAAAACAGGTTGCAAAAATCACAGCAATCATGCTCATTTAATGAACAAAAGTGCTCAGTTTGGTTTGTTTGGATTGCTTGATCAAACAATTCTTTAGCTATTGTGGCTAATTCATGGTGGGGCCTACTGGTGGAACTATTTTGTTCATTAGCCTGCTCACTGAAATGCATCAATCATGATAGGCTTCACATTTTCTATGGGTGTAGTTTCATCAAATCATTCCCTTTTAAATATCACTTGTTTAGAGAATGTGGAATTTATTTGCTACCAGGAACTTGGGGCTGGGTAACTAGAAATGATTGAACATGTTATTTTCATTTATTTGCTAAAATCTGAAGTTTGTGTTATTTTAGCTGTTCCAGTAATCTATTAATATTTTACTAACTTAATGCGTTTTCTGCTGCTGTTATTTCAGTCCTTGCGGCAGTTTCTGGCGTCCAAATTAAGGTCCCGCAACTACACGAGAGTAAGTAATATTGACAGTTCCATTTTCTTCAAAGAAGAGAAATTGCAAATGATGAGAATCCCTCAATTTTGGATGAATGTCAGCCACTTTAATTTATAATAGAGATGGATTCCTTTGTGGTGATGCTATTCCGCTTGAACACTTTCATGAAGGGTTCTTGATTCTCCATGACTTTTCTTTCCACAAGTCTCTTTTGACATTTAAGTGTTTTTTCTATAATGGTAGACCAAAATGGAATATTTTTGAAATTTAAAAAAATGTTCATCATTATGTTACCATTTTCTTCTACGTTATTTATCATTACATTATGTAAACACTTCTACGCCTGCAGATTACACGGTATTCATAGCCTGTGTCATCTTAGTGGGGCTCTTTGCTCTTCAACACTATGGAACACACAGGGTTGGCTTTCTTTTCGCTCCAATCTTGATAGCTTGGCTTCTCTGCATCAGTGGGGTAGGAATTTACAACATGATCCACTGGAACCCTAGTATTGTCAAGGCTCTGTCACCTTATTATGCATATAATTTTTTCAAAAAGGCTGGAAAGGATGGATGGAAATCACTTGGAGGCATTGTTCTGTGTATTACAGGTTGGTTATTGTTTCTTTTCTGGCAACTTTTCCGAATCCTCTTCTTTCACTAGGACTGATAAAGTGGGTTTTGTTATCAGGTGCAGAAGCTATGTTTGCTGATCTTGGGCACTTCTCTAAGCTTTCTATCAGGGTAGGTTTTCTTGCTTTTATTAAAAATTTCTGATTGTTTAGGCAAAGAGTAAAATTATGGAAGTACCTGGAGCTGTTGGTGGACTTTTTGTAAAATCGTGACTTTTGATTCGTAATGATATTTGAATTCTTGCATAATGCATGCATCTCTCCAAAGAAAAAATAAAAAAAAATCTTGTGCAATGCCACTCTGTTATCTTCAATGCTTAAATATTCATTACGATGTTAAATTATTTATGTTAATCCTTGCACTACTTGAATGCTGCACTTGTTTCTGTATTTTTGAGAGTTGGCTGGCCCCCCGCTGCTAAGACAACATATTTTGTGCATAACATGTGACACAAGTTGTTTCATGTTTGAAAAAAAAGAAAAGAAAAAAAGAAAAGAAGAAACGATAAGTAGTTTCATGTTTAGTGATTAGGACTTGAGGTCCATAGGCCAATTCCAGGTTACACACTGCAACTGGGTAATGTGATTAAAATTCACAGAACCCACTTCTTGCAGTGTGTTAATTATGGGCAAATGTTATATACAGGCTGGTAAAATCTATCTCATATGAAGAAAGCAGTAAGCTCTATTCTTCTATTTCCCAAAAAAGAAAAAAGGAAAAAAAAAAAAAAGAAAGAAAGAAAAAGACACAAGGAAGCAGAAAAAAGTAAATCTTTTGGGTAAGAGATTTTGGTTATTTGGGATGTTTCCTAGTTGGAGAGGAGGGATTGAGCAAGTTGAGGGTCCCAACATGAACTGTTGGAACATTGTAGATACAAATTATGGGGTGAGGGAGGCGAGTGGTATTTATTTTATTTTATTTTTTAAAAATGGTTTTGGTTTTGGGTCGCTAGATTGTGAATTGTTGGGTTGGGTGGGGGGATGATGGAAACTCAGTTTGCTTGTTTGCGCAGGGGTGATGAATGTGGTTATTAGCATCAGAAAATTGATTGACCAATCACTTCGGATTTGTATTAGATTGCATAAGGAGGGCATAGGGTTGGCTTGTGAAATATAGGGTAGGGTGGAGAGATGATGGAACCAGTTTGCTTGTTTACGCAGGGGTGATGAATCTGGTTATTAGCATCAGAAAATTGATTGACCAATCACTTCAGATTTGTATTAGATTGCATAAGGAGGGCATAGGGTTGGCTTGTGAAATATAGGGTAGGGTGGAGGGATGATGGAACCAGTTTGAAAACTGACTTTCAGATTCAGTTTGTGGTGGAAAACATATTAGAGGCTTCATTGTTTGCTCAGGGATGATGAATCTGGACACTAGCACCAGATATTTGAATGCCTGATCACTTATCAGTGCTGGTTTTCTTATCCAATTCTCTTCTTCACTATGGTGGCCCACTGATCTAATCCCCTGATCTTGTGGCTTTCTTCACTCAGTGTCAGTCCTCTGATCATGTGGCCTACGGATCTCATTCCCGTGGTTCTTTTGTTCCTCTTTCTTTTCTGTTACCCCTGAAATCTATTGTTACATTCATCTTCCCAAATCTCTCTAAAACACGATCTTTCTTTACAAAAAATCCACTGTTGTGATCATTTATTTCTCAAATCAACCCGTCCTGTTTTCTGGTCTTCAACATTTTTGGGTCTATCGAATTAAGTGTCATGCTGATGTTTCTATTGAATGCTATGAAGCTCCTTTAATGACCAAAGGCTCTGATAAGCAACATGGTTTTGATTTCAATGAGATCTTTAGTTGTGGTAAAACCTGCAACCATTCAGGTTACCACTGTTGTTATATTTTAAGGTTGGTCTATATGACAACTTGATGTTAAGAATGCCTTTCTTATGGCATTCTTCATGAAGATGCCTATGGAATAACCTCAAGGCTTTCGTTATTCCTCTCTTTCAGAGCATGTTCATCATTTGCATCAATCAATCTGTGACTTAAGTAGGCCTATCATGCTTGGTTTGAGTGGTTAAATAATATTTGACTTGAGCTTAACTTTCAAGTGTGGTCTTCCAGACTTGTCTTTGTTTTTTATTTTTTTCAAAGTCCCCGTCTTATCGTTCTTTTATAGATGATATCATTGTCGCTGGTTTCTTAGAGTCTTCTACCTTTTGTCTTTGTTTCACTTCTCGCGGGCCTATTTTGCCACGAAGGACATAGGTTCCCTCCACTATTTTTGAGGTTTAGAGTTGTATCATTGTTTTCATGAGGTTAGTTTGATGTAGGACAATTAACCACTTGCTCTAAAAGCTCGAATTGTTAGAGTATGATGAATTAATCCCTTTATCTCATAGCTTAGGCCCCACATCTCATGGGTTTAGGACCTCAGGTGAACCCTTTTCGTGGGGAATTTCCTGGTCGTATACTTTGATGATATCTTGATTTATAGTATGATCAAAGAACAACACCTCAACCATTTGAGGTAGGTTTGTGGGATCCTTAGAGCCGAGAAATTGTACGCCAACCTAAAGAAGTGTGTGTTTTTGTCTAGTAGTGTTATCTTCCTAGATTTTATTGTGTCAGTTGAGGGCGTATTGGCTGATCCAAAGAAGGTCAAGGCCATCGTCAATTGGCCTAAACCCCGCAATATTCATGAGGCGCGCAACTTTCACGGCTTAGCCATCTTCTATAGGCGGTTCATTTGAGGTTTCAGTTCCATTATGGCTCTCATCACGGATTGCATAAAAAAGGCAGAGTTTCAATAGACAAAGGCAGCCTTGAAGGCCTTCAAGGAGATAAAGGCCAAGATGATCGAAGCTCTAGTCACGCGACTTCTGGATTTTTCAAAAGCTTTTGAAGTCGCATGTGACGCGTCAGGAGTCGGCATAAGAGGAGTACTTAGTCAGGAGGGGCACTCTATCTCCTTTTTTAGTGAGAAACTGAATGAGGGGAAACAAAAATATTTCACCTATGACAAAAAGTTGTGTGGTAGTGCAATTACCGCGCCATTAGCGTCATTACCTATTGCTGCAGGAATTCGTCTTATTCTCAGATCACGAGGCCTTGAGATATCTGAATTCTCAGAAGAAATTAAACCCTAGGCACGCCAAGTGGGTTCGATTCTTTCAAGAGTACACTTTTGTGCTAAGCACAAGGCCGGTGTAGAGAATAAGCTTGCTGATGCGTTGAGTCGTCAAGTCGCATTACTCGATTCCATGAGTATCGAAGTCACGGGCCTCAAAAGCATCAATGAAGATTAATAAAATTGCTTCGTTTTTTTGCTCATCTAAATTTTAGAGTCGTGGAGATTTAATTAGGTGTGAAACCTTTCCTTCCTTGAAGGGTTGACTACCGTGGTGCGAAGCCACACCTATCCTGATTCACCCCCACCTTCTTCCATCCATATTTCTCCTCCTACAAGCATTCCATGTGCAAATCCATCAATATTTGTAGGTGTTTTTCTCTTTACAACAGATTTTCAGAGTGAGCATCAATGAAGATTAATAAAATTCTTGCGTTTTTCTACTCATCTAAATTTTAGAATTGTAGAGATTTAATTGGGTGCGAAACCCTCCCTCGAAGGGCTGACTACCGTGGTGCGAAGCTATTCCTATCCTGATTCGCCCCCACCTTCTTCCATCCATATTTCTCCTCCTACAAGCATTTCATATGCAAATCCATTAATATTTGCACGCGTTTTTCTTTCTACAGTAGATTTTCAGACTTTGGCCCTGCAGGAGGGCTGAAACTTCGGCGAAGCACCACGCACAAACCGTCCGTCAGATCGAGTTGAGATTTAGGGGTTTTGGAGTACATCCTTGTCCAACTAGGGCCAAGGTGACCTTTTTTTGAATAGTGGGCCCCACACACGTGCGGTCGGGATCACACACACGTGCGTCTAGGCCATTGCTGCTATCTACACGTGCGGTACTTCTCTAGCTCGTCTTTTTTCTCCCGTTCACTCTTTCACCCAAAATCCCTAAACCTAATTCTAAATTACTCAGATCCCCAATTTTATGTCCTTTCTTCAACCTTAGGGTTCTTCGAATTGAAATTTCTGAATCCCATGGATTGGGGGAATTATTTCTGTGCACATGGATGAATTTACTCTTCTTTGATTCTTGTTTGGTCTATAATTTTGATTGATCCGGCCCTAGCATGTGTAGGCCTGAATCCGCATAAGATTCCCCTTGATTCAGTGTTTGAACTGTGTGTGAGATGTGAAATTGTGTATTGTTTCTAAACTGGTGTGTTCTAAAGCCCGAATATCTTGCACATCATACTCGAATTTTGTGTAATTGTTTCTAAACTAGTGTGTATTCACGAGCACACGCCCCTCTCCCCCTACGCACATACGCAAGGAGGAGGAGGGCTCCACCATTGATCTGGATAGATGACGACGTCTAGAGAGGGCCTTCTAGTTAGATGACTGCGTTTTGGTTCCTTGGAGTGGACTCGATCGGCATGTGAATCCCACCATGGGTTCTCATTATCATGGCCCACTATTCTAAATAATCTAGTACTTTCGGTTTTGCTTATTATTGTTATTAGGAATATCATGGACAGTTTAGATTACTTTGATTAGTTGTTATTTTTGATTACTTCGTCTCCAAGTAATAGGTTGCGCACATGGTGTGAGTTTTGGATATATGGTTTTATTATAAATAGGCACCCCTTGTAGTCTTTTTTTCTCATTGAAGATTAATAAAAATTCCTGCGTTTTTCTACTCCTCTGAGTTGTGGAAATCCAGGTGTGAAACCCTCCTTTTCTCGAAGGGCTGACTACCGTTGTGTGAAGCCACACCTTTCCCGATTCGCCCCTATCTTCTACCATTCATACTTCTCCTCTTACAATCATCTACGCTTCAAATCCATCCTCTATTGCAGCAATTTTTCTCTTTACAGCAGAATTCTAGAATCTGACCATGCAGGAGGACTGAAATTTCGGCGAAGCACTACGCACAGATCGGATATCGGATCGGCCCAAAAATCGGGAGTTTCGAAGCCCCCCCTGGCCGACTAGACTCAAGGAGTCGGTTTCCAGGTTCGGCGCCCCCTCGCACGTGCGTTAGGCCCCTGCGCACGTTTGTAAGGTCTGGCCCGCCGTCTGCACGTGCGCCAGGTTCAGTTTTCCACCTCTTTCATCCTTCTTGTACTTACTTTCCATAACCTTAACCCTATATTGCATTATTTTCAATTTGTTTGCCCCCTTATTTGAATCCTAGGGTTCTCTGAACTGAAACCTGTGAATCCCTTGGATTAGGGGCATATTGATATACATGTGTGGATGAATTTATTTCCCATTGAGTATCGTTTGGTTCATAATTTTTTATTGATCCATCCCCAACATGTGTAGGTCTGGACCTGCATAGATTCCCCTTGATTGAATGTTTGAACTTTTGTGTGGGATATGGAATTTGTGTAATTGTTTTTGATCTTTTTTTTTTTTTTTTTTTAATTTTAGATTTTTTAAAGTACTTTTTAATTTTTAATTTTTATTTACACATGCATACACACCCCCACACACTCACGCCACACGCACACACACCGTGGGATTTCACCACCATGGGTACTCGAACCCTTGACCCGGTGTTGAAACTCTAAGGAGTCTACCACCTGGGTAAGAGTAAGGCCCCTAATTGTTTCTGATCTAATGTGATCTTAAGCCTGAAAATCTTGCACATCATATTTGAATTTCATGTCCTGCATCAAATTTGGTATCAAAGCGGGAGGTCTCGTGTTCGAGACAACTTACCGGGGGTACATCAAATTTGTGAAAGGTACATTGCCTTCACATTTGCATGACTTTCACTCTAACCTAGTTTTATACTTTGAGGTCATTTGGTCTATATCATATGATGATCAACGGTCTACTCCCACCCAATGTATCAGTATTGAACTGCGTATCACACCATTGGGATAGAGTAACATAGCGGGAATATTGGGAAATATTGTGTAACATAATGAATCATGGTCTGTGCATAACATAAGGGAAGCGTCATGACATTGGTAGAATTTTTCTTCAAGAAATTAAAAGCCATGTGATTACGCACTTAGAATTGGAAAGATTAATACGGGAAAAGGTACTATTAGGTCAACCTCATGGGATCCTTCCATGTGGTCGAGCTTTGTGGGCCCTGTTGTGATGTGTGTCGGACATCCACCCCATCAATTAGATGCACTGATGCAGGACATGAATGCTAACATGATACACGTTGCTGAAATTAGATAGCAAATAACATAAGTAACACGAAACAAATAAATAACAGCAACTCACGCCCCAAAATCAAGCAATCCAAGTATTTGATCATTTTAGGGTTAGGACCAAGGTAATCCTGCAGGCTAGATCTATAAAATTCTCATCAAATAGGACCTATGGAAGTAGGGACTTCCATCTAGGATAGGGGAATAGATCCAATTTAAGGTGGGTTTTAGGTGCAGGTAGGGCCGTAGGGTAGAGGGATGCTATTATGTAAAAATAAAATAAAATTTGCTGCTACCTTCCCAAAATTATCTATAATCTATTTCGTTCACATGTGCTTTATTATTATTATTATTTTTACTTGTTAGTGACCTTCTTAAATATTGTCTCATCACTAGTAGGTGTGTATGGCTCTCACTCATTCTTATCAATATTATGAATATCAGGTCAAGAGGGTTGTCGACTTAGGCCACTTGGCTCATGTCATCGCATGCTAAAGGTATAAAGCAAACCCCTAAATAATCCCCCACTGCCACTACCACCACCACTGCCACTACCACTGCCACTCCATCTGTCCAATCACTCCTCTCAAATTAAAAAATGAAACAATCCTCCCAAACTTCCAATGTCCCTTCTCATTGTCATTATTCATGAATAGTTTGTATACTTTCCCTCCTCGCTATCGTAATCTCCCTATTTGAGTTCTCTGCTGAATCAATGTTTTCATTAACATCTTGCTTAGGAACACAACACCTCTACTCAAACACGCATTAAGGGTGGCCTTCTTCTACTTTTTTCTTTTTTGTTTTTTTAAAGAATTCTTCTCCCTCTCCTTCTCCGCATTGCTTTTTACACTTTAATTTCTTCTAAGCTTTTTTTTTTCCCTCTCATTTGCTCCCTTACTTCCTTAGAGACAGTTGGACACCTAGAAACTTGACCCTTTTGATGGGCCAAGTGTTGCTTTAATTGAGTTAGGCCCCTGTTCACTCTTATTATATATTACTTGCACATAATTTTTGTTGTCTACTCCCTTCTTTCCTTGTGCTTCCACCCTACATTTTGGTTCTCATTTCTGGTTATTTTCCTGATGTCAAGTCCTCAATTATCAAGCACCAACTCAAATCTCTAAAAGACAATGGTCCAACCCAAGTTACCCAACAAACACACCAACGAGTCAACACTCCATTGAATAAATGCCCACCACACTAATAGACCACAATAATAGCCCACCGCAAGTCCACAAGATACAAGTGAACAAGATACTATCTACAATCGACAAGTCACTTTGCAAAAACACTACCATTCAATAAAGGGTAAATGTGGTATGGACTTAATAAACTAATTAATTAAATACATGTATTTACAAAACAGTTACCATTCAATAAATAAAAATAAAATAAATGCAATGATAACACCAAACTTTAATTAATAAAAAACAGCACAAAATTATAAAAATTAATTAAAAAACAAAAAGAGGCGAAAACGAGTGTATTCATTTCTCATTTCATCAACATGTCCATTTCCTCAAAATTGATTTTTGAAAAAAATTACAATTTTTTTAAAAGGTTGGAAAATACATAAAAAAAAAAAACAAAACTATAGCTCATACATGGTAGATCCAGTGTTCGAAATATCAATATCGCGTTATGTATCGCACCCTTGGGATATAAACATGTATCGGTTATCGCACGGGATATATCGTTTGTATCGGGTAATGTATCGCACTTTTTAGGAAACATGGGGAAACATTAGGAAAACAATTGAATTTTTAATGAAACTTTAGGGATTGTTAAAAAAGACCTTAATACACACTTTTAAATCATAATATCTTAAAAAAGAAGTGCACATAATAGGTTTCCTTTGTATAGGGTCCTAAGCTATGCACTCTCTGATTGAACTAATGCAACTATATTCAAATTGAATGCATAACTTTTAAAGTGTATGGGCTGATCATTTCATCAAACACTCCTAAACATGTAGAAATTAGTCTCAATTAATAGCTGGTTGAACGAAAATTAAAAAAATTAAAAATGAAGAACATGAAGAACCAATGGATATCGAAATCAAAGCTCAAATTCTATGATTTTTCATTGAAAACATGAAAAACCAATGGATTTGTAACCATTTGACATGGATTTAACATAATTTTAACGAAAAAAAGGGATTGAAAATTGAAAATGCTTATCGGATCGAACATGTGAGATATATCGGCACTACCTGTGTGTTTTGTATTGCATAGGTGGGATAAAAGATATATCGTGGGATACATCTTGCCGATATCGTCAATATGTTCAAATAACAATAATTTTTCGTTTCCCCATTTCAAAACAACTACCATTCAATAAAAAAATAATAAAATAAATTTGAAGACAACGTGAAACTTTAATAAAAAATAGCACGAAATTATAAAAATTAATTAAAAAAACAAAAAAGGTTTTTCTCATTGATTTTTGAAAAAAAAACAAAATTTTATATAAAAATGGTCGAAAATACATAAAAAAAAATTACGGCTCATACATGGTAGATCTATGTTCAAATAACAATAATTTTTCATTTACCCAATTTGATTTTTTAAGAAATATATATATTTTTTGAAAATTGTTAAAAAGGGCAAAAAGACATTAAATTAACAATGCAGCATATAAAATGTAAATATACGTTAAAAGAACTTAGATTTATGTCTAGACAACATCAATATATAATTCCCCCAAAGAAATTTTGAAAAAATAAATAATTTGAGAAATGCCTAGAAAATGTCTAAAATGACCCAAAAACAAGGAATGCCAAATCGGTTACGTATCGGCCGATACGGCCGATACGTAACGGAAACGGTGGTGACCGTTACACGTTACGGGGTCGTATCGGCCGATACGATTTTTTGTAGCCGTGTCGGCCGATACGGGCCCGTTACGGGGGCGTATCGGCCGTTACGGGCCCGTTACGGGCCGTTACAGGCCCGTATCGACCTTTTTCCATTTTAAGCTTTGTTTTTGCTGTTTTTTTGAAACTTCTTGCTTCCAAACTGTTTCTTACTCCTTTTACTACTAATTTCGACCAACTTTGGCTGAGTATTTGAGATAAAAACACATTATATTATGAATTTTCTTGAATCAAAGCTCGATGGGCCATTTTTCAGAAATTTGTCAAAAATATGTATTTATATATTTTTAATACGTTTTGTTGTTTTAATCATACCATATGATGTGTTAATCATAGTAAAACATGTTAATGTGCATTTTACAGATTTTGGGTGTCATTTAATATTTTTTTTATATTTTTTTCTATTTATGCATGAATTTTGGCCCCTTTTTTTTAAATTTGAAAAATCAATTTTTAATGGTTGTATTGTTGTTTTAATTATGCCATTTGATGTGTTAATCATAGTAGGACATGTTAATGTGCATTTTACAGATTTTGGGTGCCATTTTATATTTTTTTTAATATTTTTTTCTATTTACGCATTTATTTTGGCCCTTTTTTTGAAAATTCGAAAAATCATTTTTTAATGATTCTTTTGCTGTTTTAATGATGCTATATGATGTGTTAATCATAGTAGAACATGTTAATGTACATTTTACAGATTTGGGGTACCATTTTATATATATTTTTATATTTTTTTCTATTTACGCATGAATTTTGGCCCTTTTTTTTTAAATTCGAAAAATCAATTTTTAATAGTTGTTTTGTTGTTTTAATCATGCCATATGATGTGTTAATTATAATAGAACATGTTAATGTGCATTTTATAGATTTGGGGTGCCATTTTATATTTTTTTTTATATTTTTTTCTATTTACGCATTTATTTTGGCCCTTTTTTTGAAAATTCGAAAAATCATTTTTTAATGATTCTTTTGCTGTTTTAATGATGTCATATGATATGTTAATCATAGTAGAACATGTTAATGTGCATTTTACAGATTTGGGGTGCCATTTTATATTTTTTTTTATATTTTTTTCTATTTACGCATTTATTTTGACCCTTTTTTTGAAAATTCGAAAAATCATTTTTTAATGATTCCTTTGCTGTTTTAATGATGCCATGTGATGTGTTAATCATAGTAGAACATGTTAATGTGCATTTTATATATTTGGGGTGCCATTTTATTTTTTATTTTTACATTTTTTTCTATTTATGCATGAATTTTGGCCCTCAAAAATAATTGCAAACACCTAAATGTAAGATATTTTCATATTACATTCATTCTAATATATCTATCATTGATAGTAGATAGTTAGAAAATTAAATACATGAATTTTGTAGTCAAATTCAGGTTATCTGGTTCATAAATTCATCAGACAGTCCGATACAACTTCTGACCAAAGAGTGGACCGTTACACCACCATAAACATGTTCCAATTTATAAATGAATGCATATTTGGAATGCTTAGAATATTTCGGATTTAATCCATATTTTTTCATATTTTTTTGGCAAAAAAAAAATTTTGCGCCGTTATGGGCCGTTACGCCCCCGTATCGCCATTACGCCCCCGTATCCGTATCGGTTTCAGAGGGCACCGTTACGCCAACCGATACCGATACGGGACACCTTGCCCAAAAACACAAAATAATTAAATTCTAGCAGCAAATGTTTAAAAAAGATATAGATTTACCTAGATCTAGCATTTGATTCATGTCCCTAAAATTATTTTGGGAAAAAATTTCAGAGAATGCCCAAAAATAACTCAAAAATATAGAACAAAATGTTGAAAAAATTATTTAAGCAATGCATGTGTAAAATCTGTGGAGCTATAGTATTAAAAGACTCCTTGTATCAGTACAACAATTAGTTAAAAAAGTTAAGAAAAAAAACAGAAAATTTATGAAAATTTCAAAAAATATCATTGAAAAAATGCAAATTTTCCCTAATTGAACATTAAGTTAAGCATGATTTGATTGATTTGGAGTTATCATGCTCATTTGATTTGATTACAATCGCGACACTTTTCTAGTGGTACGAATCTCTGCAAAGACAAAAAACATACTTTTTAAAATACCTTTTCTTAATTTCCCCCAATCGGGCACCCAATGTCCAATGCTTCGATTCAATGCAGAAAAAAAAAATCATCTTTAAAACAGCTTTATATTTGGTTGGAAATGGCCCTAAAACTGTTCTTGACCTATAGAAATTCAAAAGGAGAACGAAAAAAGTGAAGTAAGGGAACCGACTGTGGCTATTTAAGCACTTACTAGCTTGACCATACGCATACGATGTATCGGTGCCAATATGGCCTGTATCAACCTAATACGCTAGTTTGTCTTTTTTCCAGGACGGGCCAACACAACGCATATCGTATCAGGCTTATAGCCCAATACAGATACAATATGGCCATATTGGTGATATGATACATATTCTAAACAATTTTTTTTTTTTACACACGCACACTCACCCCCACACACTCGCACAGTAGTCGGATTTCACCACCTATAGGTACTCGAACCCTTGACTAGGTGTTGAAACTCCTGAGAGTCTACCACCGGAGCAGGAGTAGGGACCCACATATATTCTAAACATGAGTGACATTGGTAGTGGTTGTGGCTAGACACTTCCATACCTACATTTGCATCCTAGATAGATCTATGCAATAGCTATATCCTGCTCCTTATCCATGAGCATGCTAACGATTCTTGACCATAGTTGGATGCTTGTGAATAGGTGGCATTAGCTGTTGAAGTTGTATATCACACAGCCACGCGAGTGATAGCCATGAGGTGGCATGGAAGTGGAGTTCCCCTGCCTATCACTAATGTCTGTGGATCCAATGCTCTATGTAATAGCCTCCTCATCACATGCTAGTCGTTTCCTAGGGCAAGAGACATTATGACTCAAATCAAATGCCCGTGTTAGTGGACGAGCACCATGTTCTTGGTCCTAGGTGGCATGGTCAAACTCTTTCTCCATTGTGAAAGGCTTAGAAGCCCTTGACTCAGACTCTCTACGACATCGTCTCTAATATTGTTGCCATTGTCATCTTTATTGTCATCTATTTGAGATGGGACAAAGTATGATCATTGTGGCTCTCTGAATTGTGCAGGCTCATGCCAAGTGATCCCCATTTGACCTTGATGCCTCGAGTTGTTTGGATATCCCACTTCAGCTATAACATTGTTGATGTAAAGACTCTGGTTGTTGCTGCATTATTATCATGGGATGAGGGTGTCAATCTTCCTTGTTGTGACCAATACCCTTGTTCCCATGTAGTTGGCTATTGTTGGTTTCCTTGATGTTTCTCTCTTATCTTATAAACGTTAAGAATTCCCTCATGACCATGCTTTGGTACCACTATCATAGCCTAAATGCTTCCCCAAGTATAAGCCCTATAGTACTTGACTCACAACACCATTTGTGGACTAGTCAGCCTACTATCAAGTGTAGCTAAGCTACTCGGAAGGCTACTCGGAAGAGGAGAGCTCACAAGAGAGACTCGAAAGCAAGAGAGCTTGTGTTGATTTAGAAACTCAAGAGCTCATGACTTTTGAGGTTGGTTACAAATGAAGAGCACTCTTCCCTATATAGACCCAATAATCTTCTAGCTACCCCACAATAATGGCTAGGATAAAGCCATGTCTTGATCATCCAAGGCCAAGAGCATTCTAGAAACCTTCTAGATGATTCTACACAACTCCTTGTACAAGGCCCTACACTAGAGAATGTGGAAATTCCATAGATCTCTACACAACTCTACATATTTGTGCCATTCTCTAGAATTTCCTAGAATTCTTTAAAAACTTCTAGCCTACACAAGATCTGTACACACTACATATGTAGCTTCTAGTGTACAAGTGCAAAAATCGGTGAAGTCCCTGATTTAGTGTGGAGATGCTGGTCCATTTTAGCATGTGTGCACCAAAAAAAAAAAAAAAAAGGCGCATGGCAGCATGTTCACTTTTAAAGTCGAGTTATTTGATAATCTGCCATAGAGTGATGGTCAATACAGAGGCACTCAGAAGTTGTACACGGGACTTCTTTAACTCAAAATAAATAGTTCAAACATGTGGCGATGATTCAATGGCCAAGAGCGTTGTAGAAACCTTCTAGATGATTATGCACAACCTTCTCTATAAGGCCCCACTAAAGAATTGTTGAAACTTCCATATATCTCTAGACCACTCTAAATGTTTCCGTCATTCTCTAGATTTCCCTAGAATTCTTTACAAACTTCTAGCCTACCCAAGGAGTCTGTACACACTGTATACATACCCTCTATCGCTCAAGAAGTGTGAACATTGGGAAGTCCCTGATTTTGTTTCATGGAGATGCCATTCCATGATAGCACATGCACAGAAGGTCTGCATGACAGCACGTCCACTAGGAAAGGTGGGTTATTTGATACTCTGGTACACAGTGATGGTTAATATGGGGGTACTTGAAGTTATATGTGGGCCTTCTTTAACTCAAATTAAACTGTTCAAATTGTAGGAAACAGAGATTAATCATCAAACCAAAATCTCATTGGTTGAAATATCCTAACCTATGATTCTTGGACACTCGTTTGCTGAATTCAAATCATTGAATATTTCTTATTCAACTGTCCATTAAATGTGAACCAAGCCACTAGTTGGTTAATAAAAGTAGTCTACTTCCCTTTACAATCCATCTAAATTGGGTATACAGTTTATACAGTTTAATTTGAGTCACATACATGGGCAATTTCTCATGCTTGCATATCTCTACCAGATTATGGAAGTTTTTCTTGCTCTATGATTGGCTGAAGTATTTGGTCCTGTGGCAGTTCACATGCATCAGATGCTCTAAAAGATCTATGCGTGGCAGCAAACTAACAAAATGCACTAAAAAATTGGATACTCTGCCTGCATTTGATCCTGTGAAAGAGTACATGGGCAGCGCATGCACTAAAAAATCATATACTCAGTAAGGCGGAAAAGAATGGAGAAACCGATCAGCTACAGCTGGTAATATGCTAATTTAGCATGGTATTCAATAACGGTATCATGTCCAAGGTATTCAATAACGGTAACAGTGGCCATAAAAGCCAGCCTTAACGGTCAATTTTGTTTTTCTGCATCAGCCCTGTATACCCATTATTGTCCTGTATTGGCCAATTACGGCCATTATGGGCCTGTAATGGGCCTTTTTTTTCCCAGAATGAGTGTTACAGCCCTGTATCATGTAATGGACCCCAATGACATGATTGTATGGCGCAATAGGCTGATCCAGTCATCAGGTAGGCCACACCGTTGAAATCAAAGGATGCCGATAGTTTGACTCATCATACAGGTGTGGATCCAACGTAGGAGCAGATTGATGTTTTCTACATGGTTTGGATGTCATACACAAGTGAGTTTGGCAGGAAAGATGGGGAGGTGTGCTATGCAACTGACTCTGCCCGAATAGTTCTTAAAGATAGCATGTACTTTGGCTAATCATGATGGAAATCGTATGCTTGCCATACATTACTCAAGTCAATCCATCTAAATCGTGGGACCCACTGTAGATAGGTCAAGGTCCAAAAGTTACATTTATTGAATGATCCTTATGTTATGGTTAACAGCCATTTATTTGTTGATTATGAACTGCTGACTTTACAAAATGGGCCAAACTCTGCTGAAATAGATCATCATACTTGTCTATTGAATTGGGCAAACCCAAACTGTGAAGCAAGTGAATTGAAAAATGACAAAATAGGAATTTTGAGGATTCAACTTTGAACTACGAATTTCAATGTTAATCGCTCGAACTGCTATCCAGGTAAGTATGTAAACTATATACTTGTCCTTTAGTGCATGCATTCAATAGTTGGGCTGGGGGTCAATATTGGATGGAACAGTGTTGGCATGTCAGTGTTGTTAATGTCAATCTCTACGATGGCCAATTCCAAGAGCCTGGGTAAATGAGGAAAGTTGATGTTTGGAGTGCAGCCAAATGTAAAACATTTGCCAATATCATTTCAAGCCAACCAAATTGTTCGGAGAACAGCCAAGATGATGATGATGCTGATGAAATTACTGGGAGAGTGATGTGGAAGCTAATTTTGGAAGAAACCTAAGAGACATTGAATTGGCTTTTTCAAAGATTTGATGGGTAGCTTAGATGGGATACACATATATTTCAAGGTAGCTTAGATGGAAATTAAATTTTAGGGAAAATTGGCAACACTTTCTGAAAATAATCTTTCCCCCCCTTTTCTTCCCATTAGTAGGAGAGAAAGACATGCAAAGTAATCACAATCTATAGAAATGATCAATTGAACTATACATCTTTCATCACATGACACTTTCTGAAAATAATCTATACTACTATATAATACCCTGCTCCACTATTTTGTATGTGTGACATTCACCCTGCTCATCGGCTCCACTCCATCATGCTAGGATCTGGGGAAAAAAAATCAGCCTGATCCACTAATTAGGTGGGCCACACGATAGGAAACAGTGGGGATGGGATGCTAACCATAGGTTTGTGTATAGCCACCATGGTATATGTTTTTCATCAAACCCGTTCATTAGGTGTGACTCACCATGATGAAGGTGAGGTTCAAAATTAAGCCTTGTTCAAAACTAAGGTGAGGTTTATCTATCATGAACAAAAAAATAAGCTTATTTGGTGACTTGACCATTGGATTGGTCGACATTTATTGGACGGATGAAAATGAATGATATACGAATCAGAGGTTAGGATTGGTTAAACCAATTGATTTTGGGGCTATGACTTAGTAGAAGTGGTTGCAAAATTTTAATTGGATTTGAGTTTATGCATGCCACTTGTACAATTAATGAGTGCCTGTGTACGGAGAGTTTGTGCTCTCCACTAGAGCATGAAGTAACTTCCCATTTCAAAATCCTAATTTTCTTGAGTTCATTTTGCCTCTGTCACAACTTGGGACGCAACATGCATTGTTTTAAGTAGTGACAATATCGGACGATATATTCCATGATATATCTTGTATCCCACCTATGCGATATGAAACACACTAGTGGGATATATCCCACATGTTCGATCCAGTGAGTATTTTTGATTTTTTATCCCCCCCCCCCTCCTTTTTTTCAATAAATCATGTTAAATTGGTGTCAAATTGTTAAGAAAAATCATGGATTGTGAGGCTTCGATTTTGAGATTTGGAGGAGATGGCCGAGTTGTGGAAAATTGAATAAAAGTGAAAATTTTCTAATTTCTTGCAAATCGGTTACAATATTTGTGTCCAAATATAAAATTAAACATGTAACCTGATCGAGCGATTCTTCTTGTGTTTGAATGTATTGCTTGTGTTTCCTTATATGAATAAACTTTGAATATACTTGAATCAATTCAGTTAGATAGCACATACATTAGGACTGCATATAAAGAAAACCTATTATGTACACCTGTTTTTTGTAATGTTTTGATTTATAAGTGTGTATTTATGTCTTTTTTAACAATCACTGAAGTTTCATTGAAAAATTCGACCAAATTCCCATTGTTTCCTCATGTTTCCAATAACAACGATACATTACATGATACAATTGATATATCTCATGCGATAACTAATACGTATATGTATGCTAAGGGTGCAATACGTAACGCGATTCCAATATTTCGAACACTGGCAGCATGTATTGCTACTCGCTGGGCCTATATTCTGCACGATCTAAGCATAATAACTGTTAGTGTCCTAGTTTCCAAAAAAGGTTCAGAAAATGGAGAAATTAACATGAAGGATTATTTTTTGCCAGGTCTTACTATTAAGTCCTAATTTTGTTTACTAGTGAAGCTTTTTTGCTTTGATGGACATAAATGCCCTCATAGACAATAACACATTTTAGTTACCTTAAGCATTGAAATTTGATATTTACCATTACTAATTTACTTTCTCATAGTTTTTTGGGATGAATCTTGAGGGAGCTTGCATGACAAAAAGATGTGGGCGACAAAAAGATGTGTGGCCCACCTTGATGCTTGTGTGACATGCACTCCATCCATCATTTGCACAAGGTCATGTTAAGGCTTGGGCCCAAAAAACCAGCTCCATGAGAAACTCAATTGGATCACGTAAGTCATGACAGGGAACGGTGCAGACGAGACGACCACCAATGAAACCCTTCCAGGGCCCATTGTGATGTTTATATGCCATCTGATCGGTCAATAAAGTGATTTACACCAGGATGAAGGTATATATATAGGGAAAAGGTACTATGCGCTCGACCTCACGAGTCTGTCCCATGAGGTCGAGCTGTGTGGGCCCCACCGTGATGCGTTTCGAACATCTACCCCATCAGTCAAATGCACCATTCCATCGTGGGCCTATGTCTCAAAAATCAAGTCAATCCGTGACTTGTGTGGGCCACACCACATACAAAAGTGGAGAGGGGCCGTGCACCATTAAAACATTCATAATCATTTTTTGGGCCCACCGAGATGTGGTTTGTAAATCCAGCCCATCCATTATGTGTGTCCCACTTGGATGAGGGTTCAGAACAAGTTTCAGACGCATGCAAATTTCAGGTGGGCCCCACCAAGTGCTTTTATATGTTTTAACGGTGTCTTCACATGATTTTAGATGGTATGGCCCACCTGAGTTCCGTATATGGCTGCTTTTTGGGATATCCCATAATTTAAAGGGGATCCGTCAAATGCACGGTGTGGATGGTCGACACGCATCACGGTGGGGCCCACACAGCTTGACCTCACGGGAGCCTATCGTGAGGTCGAGCGCATAGTACCTTTTCCCATATATATATATATATATATATATATATATATATATATATATATATATAACATCCTGACATAAAGCTTCAGTGGGTCCAAGAAGTTTAGATGGTAGGTGTGCCATCCCCACATCTCCATGTAGTGTGCCCCACTTAAGTTTCAAATTGGGCACAGAATGAAACTCATAGAATCATCACGGTGGGCCCCATAACTTTTTGTGGTGCAGTTCCCCAAAGGACTATGCTAGCCAGGCAATGCATAGTTAACTAGTTGTACGGATGACGTGCCTACAACTAAGCACCACATTGGGGAGAATGTGCATCTGATCCACCTTGTCCTTCAGGTGAGTCACCACATTTTCAGTGGATTGTAAAGATCAGTCCAATCCAAGACTTAGGTGGGCCACAACATAGGGAATGGTGCAAAATCATGCTTGTAAATTTTAAATTTATGTGGTGTGGCCCATATGAATCTTGGAATGTCCTGATTTTTGGGGAATCCATTCATCTTGGCGTAGCACGTCAGATGAGTGGATTTGATGGCCCATACACCATGCTGCACCCATAGACAATATGCATGATTTTAAAGGTGTGACATCCCATTTTGATTGTTTCCCATGGCGTAGCCCACTTGAGTTGTCAATCAACCTGATATTTTGGCGCTTGTGCATAGTTGATGAATGGGGTGGATCTCATCCATTTGAAGTCCTCCATCCATGTCAGCGAATCGTCATGCCCCACATGATTAAATGGATCACAAGTGTTTTTGTTTTAAGGGAGGGAGGGAGGGAGGGGCACGTGATATCACACACATCCCATTTTGACACTTGATCCCGTGTGTGGTTGTGTACGACTCCCATACGTGTGGAATTAGCAAACATCTCCTAAATGGGAAACAAAGACTCATGGGATGCTAATGGCATTTTCGTCCACAAAAGCAAAAACTTTTACTAGCAAACAATCATTGGACTTAAAAGAAAGTCCAGCCAAAAGGTAATCCTTCAAGGCAATTTATCCTTTTTTCTTTTTTGGAGAATAAGGTAATTTATCCATTTTGGACCCTTTCTGGAAATTAGGGAAATTATGTTCCAAATGCATCTATTTTTGGTAATTTTCCTTAAATTCTATGGGAAGCTCTGACGGAAATCCAATTTGCAGCCATAATATGGGGTATAACTTAGTACGACAGGGCTGGGGTTGAATTTTTTCACCTGGTCTGACAGGATTGAAATATTGAAATGAAGTGGGAGGTGATTCTCTTCATTCTATCAAGGGCCTTAATTCTGAAGGATATGCACAAAACATCTAATGGTAGCTTTAGAGATTCTTCTTCCTTGCTAATGAAGGACAATATTTAGCACCCATGTTGAACCATTCTTGTTGACATCTTTTTACCAAACTGTTCTGTTGCCTAAAGACTGAAGTTCTTGGTTCAAAATATTGGTATTTTTGTGGGTATCAGTTTCTGAAAAACTGATACAACTGACCGGTACTTATCAGTTGTATCAGTTTTTCAAAAGACTGATACATGCTGGCCAAGATGATCTGTATCAGACTATCAGTCAATATTTTGAAGTTTGAACCATGGCTGAGATTGACACTTCGTATTGTGAACCAGTGCCACTCCCCCGATGTAATAGTTTTAGAAGGCTTTACTAGTGTTTTACTAAGTTATTAATAGTGAAACAGGTTATTTCGGTTACGATTCCCATAATTGCTTCCCAACGAATGCGTTCATGCCATTTTCTGCTAATATTATTTTCCCATTAGATTATGAGTAGCTGTGCATGCACAATCTTGATCTCCTTACGATGTATGTTTTGATGGCAGATAGCATTTACAGGAGTTGTTTATCCCTGCTTGATTCTGGCTTACATGGGTGAAGCCGCCTTTCTCTCGAAGAACAGGGCTGACATTCAGAGGAGCTTCTTCAAAGCCATTCCAGGTACAACAACACATTTTATACCCAGTCAAAAAGTCATGCCTATGCTGGTATTTCAGTTGCCTTTTGAAAGGTGAAATCGTTTGGTGTCTGCTGCCTTTTGTCAGTTTAAAAATGGTTATTTCTTTCACATATCTAAATAATGTATCTGACTTAATTTCATGTGTGTGTGTGGTTTTTTTTTTGGTTAATATACTGAAATTACTACTAAGTGTTTATCCTTCAAATATCACACTTAGGTATTTTATCATATATATATATATATATATGAGAAATGCTCACACACAACTAATTGGACAATTTAAATTGGTCCAACTAGCTATGCATTAAATAGAAAAAACACATCTCTTTATTCATATATAATGCCTACTTATGAGAGGGTACATGACATCAAGTTTTATATAGGTATGATAAAATACGTGTCACATATCTAGTCCGTTTATCTAATAAGGCACACTAATATTAAATGATCCTAATCACTTAAGCCACATATGCAAGTTGAATCTGAATTGTTGGAATGAATTTCTATCAACCCACTTTTCTTATAAAAGAAGATTATACTATTAATTATAGAAAAATAATAATTTTACATACTTCACATGCTTGTAAGGGACCATAAATGTTTAACGGACCGGATTTGCTACACGTGGTACATTGCCCGAAAAAATCACAAGAGTTCAACTTCTCTAAATATTCCATTTTCATTTAAAACAAACTTCCTCATCCTCCTCTCTCTCTCTCTCTCTCTCTCTCTCTCTCTCTCTCTCTCTTCATTTAATCCTCTCCTTTATTGACGCTCTCTCTCCCCTATGTTATTGGAAATGGAAGCTTAGAGCCTCTGGTTGCAACTGGAAGCTAGTTGGGGCTAGGGGTGTACACAATTCGAGCTTGGAACCCCAGCTCGAGCTCGGCTCGACTCGGTTTGGTCAGCAACTCGGGCCAGTTCGAGCCAAGATCGAGCCTATGCGGCATTTTCACAAACATGTGGAATGCACCTTCAATTTCTCACGGAATGTAAAGTGGTAGCGTCGGTTTATAAGTATTTCATCAAACACTCAGTATGCAACATAAAAATCAAGATACAAAGGTATTTGTTTCATATCCATACCTTTCTTGCCACCAGCCAACACTTCGTTGAGTCATTTCATCAAACACTTGTTGAGCAACATCAATATCAAAATAACCGAGTCACTGAACTGGTTTGATCTAAGTTCGATTCGAGTTGGGGTTCGATTCGAGTCGAGCTCGCCCGAACTCGCCTCGAAATTTTTTCGAGCTAAAAAAAATTAGCTCGACTCGGCCCGAACTCAGTTTCAAACTGAGTCGAATCGAGCTTTTTCGAGTCGAGTCGAGCGAGCTAACCAAGCTAACTCGGTTCATGTACACCCCTAGTTGGGGCACACCGTGATGTTTGTGATATATCTATCCCGCTCATCAGCTTTGATAGATCATGTTATGACATGGACCCAACAATGATATAGGTCCAAACCTCGAGTGGGACACACGACTGGAAAAAGGCGAGAATTGAACCTCCACCATTAAAACATTGAAGTGGCTACAAAGTTGTTTAAATGCCTCCACAAAAGTTTTGAATCATGCTAATGTTTTATAATTTTAGTTCATCCTAGTAGGAATGACCTCATGAATGGTATAGATGACATATATACATCATGGTGGACCCAGGGAGGTTTCAACGACAGGAATTCCCTTACCTACTTTTTTCCAGCCGTGTGGCCCACATGAGTTTTGGATTTGCCTCATTTTTTGGTACACATTCTAAGATGATCTGGAAAAACAGATGGACGGGGTGGATTTATCATAAACATCACAGTGTGCGCCACCTAGCTTCGCATGGAAGGAAGTTCTTGCTGATAGCTTTGGCCGCATCTGCGTCCATTGGAAACGGACGCCTCCATCGCTGCCCATGAACGGGGATTAGGTACTAACCCCACCCATCCCTAGCTAGGAACGGGTATGGGCTCTATGGGTCCATCGTGATCTACGAGTTTTATCCACACTGTCCATTTATTTTTCCATATTTTAGTGTAAATTCCAAAAAATAAGGCAAATCCAAGCTCAAGTGGAACACACAAATGGAAGTATTGGGGATAATGACACTCGCCGTTAAAACCCTCTTAGGGCCCACTCTGAGATTTTTATCTACTTGATTTTTGACTTCATGGCCTAAAGTACCTGGGAAAATGGATGGGCGGTGTGGATATACAATACATGCATCAAGGCAGGCCCCTTGGTCAAGTTCACACCATATTAGGTGAGGTTGGCCGCACCTAATCCACTCCCGAAGCATTCGTAAAGTGTTTAGAAGAAATTAGGTTGATGTGGGAAAATTTTCTAGGCCCCAACATGATGTATGCAGTGTTCGAAGTATCGGTATCACTACAAGTTTCTTTGGCCATGGATACAAAAACAATATCGATATTGTTGATAATATCGTTGATAACCAGAAATGTGGGGAAATATGGGAAAAATGGTGGAATTTTCAGCGAAACTTTAGGAGATGTTAAAATGTACATATTTGCATATTTAGAAATAAAAAAATTACAAAAAGAATGCATATATAACAAGTTTTCATTTAATGTGGCCTTAAAAGCATACATTGTTGTAAGAAAATAGTCCAACCATCCCATCTAGCCTATTTAACCATCCAACCTTTCATCCAAACATCCATCAATATTGCAAAATATTAACAACACATGATATTCACCAAGAAATCATCAACAATTGGAAAGGAAACGAAAGATTGTGGTCTCAATATCGCGCATGTTGCAATATCGATAATATCGAGATATTATTAATATTACCAATGACAAATTGAACACTACATACAACCATGTACCTATAAAAAGAAAATTGAAATACAAATTATTCTAATAAACAAAATTCTGATGATATCAATACGTTGACAATATTATTGAAATATCGTCGATATACTTATGATACAGGCATTACCTAGAATTTACATAGTTGAAAATATTGGCGATACATTGGCGATATTGATGTATTGGCAACACAAGTGACACCCGAAATTTACATAATTGAAAATATTGACGATTACATTAGTGATGTTGATACATCGACAATACTTGGCAATACATTGCTAATATTTGGAATTTCTAATACTACCATCATTATCGGTATCACTACCAGTGTTATCGGTATCGCTGAGCTGGAGATAAAGATAATATCGGAGATAATTTGAACACTGGATGTATGTGATATATTTACACCGTTCATCCATTTTTACAGATAATTTTGGAGTATGAGCCCAAAAATAAGGCACACACCCAATGCTCAAGTGGACTGCACCATAGAAATTAGTGTGGATTGAGCACTTAAAACTTCTCGAGGGCCATTGAAGTTTTGGATCAAATTTATATTTTTGTCTTCCCTTCATCTAGGTCTGTGTGACCTTATGAACAAGTTGGATGGAAAATAAACATCATTATCGACCTTAGGAATGTTTCAATTGCAGGAATTCACTATCCACTGTTTGCTGTGGTGTGGTCCACTTTAGATTTGGATCTGCCTCATTTTTAGGAAGTTGCACTAGAATGATTTGTAAAAACTGATGAACGGCCTAGATATATAGCACATATCTCATGGTGGGTCCTATGGTTAGAGAAACACTTGTTGCCCATGTCGCTCAGGTCACACCTAATCCACTTCCTATGTTCTCGAGAGAAATTGAAAATTTCATGGAGCCAATAGTCATTTGACGGATTTACACTTTTTCGTTTTTTTTTAAAAAGGGCCCACCGTGATGTGTTCGTGAGATCAACTCGGATCATTAGATGTGTAATGCTATGTTGGGCTTGGAGCCAAAAAAATCAGGCCAAGCGATGATTTAAGTGGGTCATACCAATTAAAACAGTTAGGATGTCGGGTCATACCAATTAAAACAGTTAGGAGAGACATCCAACCTTAATTTTTACAGGTCGTGATGAGCATGTAAGATCTACTCCAACCATTAGCTGCTGCACCAAATGTTAATCCTCTGACCCAAAAATTAGTCCCATAATTAATTCAAGTGGGCCACACCAAGGTAAAGAGTTTGGAGGGTAAGCTTTCTATCTACACTTTCTTCAATTGTGTGGTTCACACGAATCAGGGATGGGGCTAATCTTTTTGCATTGGGTCTAACATAGAGTGACTCACCTAATGATTGGGTGGATTTCACATTAATGCTACAATGGGGCCCATCCAAACAACCAACTTCTTTTCATCAATTACATGGAAAGAGTTTTAACATTAACTAATTAAATGACACATCTAGTTGGACCAATTTGAATGGTCCAACTAGTTGTGTGAGCATCTCTCTCTCTCTCTCTCTCTCTCTCTCTGACACACACACACACTATGGGGTTGACCTCATGGGAACTTCCCATGAGGTCGAGCTGCGTGGGACCCACCGTGATGTGTGTCGAACATCAACGCCGTGCATTTGATGGGCCCCCTTAAGGTTATGGGATATCCCAAAAATCAGCCTTATATGGAACTCAGGTGGTCCATATAATCTAAAACTATGTGAATACATGCCTAAAATGTATAAAATCACTTGGTGGGGCCCACCTGAGATTTGGATGAGGCTGAATCTTGGTCTGACCCCTCATCCAGGTGGGACACACAATGGATGGGCTGGATTTTTGAACCACATCTCAGTGGGCCCAATAAATCTTTGGAGTGCATTTCTGTTTCTGATGAGTGATGGAAAATTTCAGTCAATGTTTGAAAACCTGTCCGGTCCTCAGCTGTTTTTGTTGCGGTTCAGTTCAAGGGCTGGTGCAGCTTGTTTGACTCATTCCAGCCAGGGACAATGCTTAAAATACAAGAATAAAACTATAGAAGTAATATACCAAACACAGTATCTCTGGCGTAGTGGATAAGACCTCTGTTATCCAGGAACTTTTGGGTTTGAGTTTCACTAGGGTAAACATGCATTTTCTTTTTAAAGAAAATAGGTTACCGCTTCTGGATTCAAAATGTTGATTGTAGATATTGATCTAGTAGATTTTGGAAGTTCATGTTGCATTTATTTCTTCTTTTTTCCTTCAAAAATCATGAAACAAATTACTTTTTGATTAGAGAAATTATACTATCCTTGAGACAAGAATATTGGTATTATACTTTTGTCCTTGGGGTTTCAGTTGTGCAGTGGGAACTTGATTAAGACTGTTCATCTGATGGGTAGTCCCACTGTGGATGGACTATGCTCCAAATACCTTTGGGGGTCATTTGGATTGGGAGATTTGAATGCACATGTATTCTAGCATCATCTCCTACCCTCATCATTCCAATGCTTGGTCGATCACCAGCATCCAAAATTCAGCAATTTAAATAACTACTGGGCATTGCACTGCTCCAAAAATGAATTCTTCTGATTTCCAAAAAGATGATGGAATTTCACTCCAATACCCTCCAAGGATTCCCCAAATCTCACCTTAGGTCAGAGACCAAAGTGATATTTTTGAGAAGGACGGGCAACGAGAGATGTGGGTTCCACATGAGGTTGATATGGACCATTCAGTTCGTTGCCATTGATTAGAAGGCTAAGAACACCTGTCTAAGGTTATTTTTTGAGTGGAATGGGCAATGAAAGGTGGGACCAATGTGATTGATGTGTGGGTCTAGGTAAAAATTCAGATAATTTTCGGTATGATCAATATGGACTGTTTATTTTCCTTGACATTGATTTTAGATGAGGATCATCCGACCAAAGTGATCTTGTTGAGAGGGGTGGGCAATCAAGGGTGGGACCCACATGATAGATGTCAATGATTGAGACATTCATAGCATGGTGAATATGGACCGTCAATTTCCTTAGGCATTGACTAGAATATTAGGATCATTTAACTAAACTGATTTTCTGAGAGGGGTGGGCAATCAAAGGTGGGATGCGCATGATGCATGGTATAGATTAATGATTGGAACATTTGCAATATGATGAATATAGACCATCGATTTCCTTTGGCATTGATTAGAATATTAGGATCATCCAACCAAAGTGATATTCTGAGAGGTGGTCAATCACAGGTGGGACCCACATGATGGATGGCTTAGATCAACGATTGGGCTAGTTGTAGTACGATCAATATTGACCGTTTTTTTTCCTAGGCATTGATTGTTGGTTTGGATCATCCAACGGAAGTGATTTTTAAGAGCACAACTATTCTAGGGTGGGACACACATGATGGATGTCATTGACCGAAGATCGAAACATTTATAGCATGATCAATATGGACTGTCAATTTTTGTAGCCATTAATTGGAAGATTAGGCTCATTCAACCAAACTGATTTTTTGGGAGGGGTGGGCAATCTAGGGTGGGACCCGTGTGATGGATTTTCTAGATCAATGATTGGACCAGCTATGGTGTATGATCAATATGGACCATCCATCTATATAGGCATTGAATGGACGGTTAGGATCATCAAGGTTGGACCCACATAATGGATAGTCCAGATCAATGATTAGACCATTTGCGATATAATTAATATGGACTGTCCATTTCCCTAACCATTGAATGGATGCTTAAGATATCAAACAGAAGTGGTGTCTGATAGTGATTGGCAGTCAAGGGTAGGATCATATGGTGGATGGTCTTGATCAATAATGGGACCATTTTAGTATGATCAACATGGGGTTTCATTTCACAACCGATTGAATTTGTATGTCTGCTTATTTTAATTTTCCTAACTTCCTATTGGGAGGCCACCGATGGAAACGTCAAGAACTTGGTATTAACCAATTGAGGAGATTATTGGTCTATGGTCGATCTACTATGGCAGCGTCTAGATCAAAGGCTCACCAAATTTGGGTCCAACTAATAAGTGGCATGTGGAATGATGTAATGCTGGTAGCAGAAAATTGTAGCATGGTATCTTATTACTTAGATGTCAGTTTCATTAATTTATCTGTCATTCTATTGTTTCCTAAGATGTTGTTCGTTTTGTTAACACATCCTTGTATAATTTAATCATGATAATTATCGCTTTTTGTGAGAGGAAACACATCAACCAAAGAGAAAAGACACGTTATTTGTAGAAAAGAGCCAGAGTTGGGTATTAGCAGTCTCTCTGTGGGCAGTAGGTTTCCCATTGTAGCCAACCAGGATTCACTACTGGCAATACAAATGTTCTCCTCTCCTTTACCAAAAATAGAAAGATGGATTCTTATCTTTCTGTAATTTATTCCCCTGCCCCAACACTACCACCAAAAAGAACAGAAAAAAAAAAGATCTCATTTCTTATTTTATTTCACTTCTATGGTGCAGAAGCAATATTTTGGCCGGTATTTCTTACTGCGACGCTAGCAACTGTTGTGGGAAGCCAGGCGATAATATCAGCCACCTTCTCCATTATCAGTCAGTGTAGGGCGCTGAGGTGTTTCCCACGTGTGAAGATAATACACACGTCGAGCCTGGTGCATGGGCAGATATACATTCCGGAAGTGAACTGGTTTTTGATGGTCTTGTGTCTTGCAGTTGTGGTTGGCTTTAGGAACACAGATACCATTGGACATGCATATGGTAAGCACTAATCTACTTGCCATGAAATTTCTTGTAAGGGCTTGGACTACTTTGTGCATTTTCATCATTTCTTAAATGATGATGGCTTAGTCCATCAAACGTGTGTCATAAATGCACATCAATCAAGGCAATCCAACATTTGGACCCGAATATGGGTGGATATATATCTGGAATCACCTTATCAATGATCCTTACCATACAACTTTACCATGAAATGGATGGTTATAAAGTATACAATTTCCTAAAATTCAAATGTTAATACTGGATGGTTAAGATTGTACTGTTGGTGTGATTTTGGGGCTATGCCACACAAGGGCCTGCAATTTAGTTGATCTTCATTGATGTGCATATATGCCACATGACAGTGGATGAGCTGTTTCTATATAACAAACTGTGGCTCCATACATGCTAGTCTAGCAGTTTTCTCTTGGTAATCTTGGGCCCCCTTAATTCACTCATAGAACTGTTAATTCTGATTCTGCTGATTTTTTTTTTTTTTTTCCAGGCCTTGCGGTAATCACTGTTATGTTTGTTACGACATGTTTGATGTTCCTCATCATCGTCACAGTCTGGAAGATAACTGTCTTGTCAGCCATCTTATTCGTTGTTGTTTTTGGATCCATAGAACTCCTCTACTTGTCTTCCTGCATTGAAAAGGTCCCAGATGGAGGCTGGTTCCCTCTCCTCCTCTCTTTAATCATCTTGTCTGTGATGTCTATATGGCACTATGGAACTTCAAAGAAAGAAGCATTTGAATTACAGAACAAGGTCTGCCTGGAACGGCTCCTAAGCATGGGCCCGAGCTTGGGCGTTGTCCGTGTCCCAGGTATTGGGCTCATCTATTCCAATGTGGTCTCTGGGGTTACACCCATGTTTGCCCACTTCATTACCAATTTCCCTGCCTTCCATCGCATCCTTATCTTTGTCACACTGCAGTCTTTGACAGTCCCGAAAGTGCCTGCCAATGAGCGATTCCTCATTGGCCGGATCGGCCCTCCGGAGTTCCGCCTCTTCAGATGCATCGTCAGGTATGGATACAAGGATCCTCGTAGGGATTGCTATGATTTTGAGAACCATCTGATCATGAAAGTGGCAGAGTTCTTGCAGTCTGAGGGTGAAGAGGGCAGCAGTGGAGGCAGGGCCCATGGGCAGATGTCGATGGTAGGGAAGCTGTCAGGTCCTGTGGCAGATGCCATGGCAGGGTCTGAGAACAATGGTGGGGTTGGCCATCGTAAGAAAGTGGGATTCAGAGGGGTTGGAGTGACGGATGAAGTGAGGGAGTTGATTGAGGCGAAGGAGGCTGGTGTAGCATACATGATGGGCCACACGTGCGTCGTGGCGAGCGATGTGTCTTCGTTTGTTAAGAAGTTTGCAATTGACATTGTTTATGGGTTTATGCGACGGAATTGCCGGCGACCTGCAGCCGCCCTTGGGATCCCACACACCTCCTTGATTGAGGTTGGCATGGTTTACCATGTCTGAAATGGAGTTGGGAGTTGTGGCAGTATCAGGCGTAATCTCCAGAGGGAAAGGGTTCATCTCCAATGGTCGGGTATTTCACAGATAAGCTAAAATAACTGATAATTACAGGAGGATGTTTGATATAGTTGTTTTCACTGTTGGAAAGAAAGGAAAATGGTGAACTAATCTCTGGCGGCGGGTTGCCGTAATGGATTGGCCTCATGTTTATAGAAAGGAAAGGATATCTGAGATGCATTTGACATTATGGTAGAAGGGGATGGACAAATCAGCCGTTTGCCATTGCTGGGAGATGGAGAGAGAGGTTCATATGAACTGACAACGAGGCTCATCATCACCACTGGATCTGGCTGGGAGAGGTATAAAAATCCGTATGTATCCTTCCCCTTTTGTCAGATGCAGTTTCCCAATCATACCCTTTGATGAATAACATGATATACGTTGCAGCCTACGGTGGGTAATCCTCACACATGTATCCTACGCACCTGGAATTTTTTAAACGTTGTGGCCACCATGGATGGGTCATACCAGTAGAAACCGTAATGTTCTTTCCACTGAAATTTGGACCATTGTTTATAGGTAGGCTTTGTTGATGAGGCTTATCAGATCTTTTGGTTTTTTTATATATGAGGCCCACAATTCAGATGGTATATATGCTAGAAATGTATTCAACGATCATTCAACTTAAGATTGGTAGATGGAGGAGCATTTGTCAAAATGTGGCCTCCTGTCTGAAATCTGAGCATCTGCCTAGTAAATTACCCTGGTAGACTTTCATGCATGCCTTCCACCATTTTCGTAAATGGCCACCGTCCTTCACTGGTTGTTGTTGACAAATGACAGTTTGTTAGGAGCGCATAGGTTTTACATGTATTTGGTGGTGTGTGAGAAGTGGGGTTTTTATATATTCTTGTTGGGGTTTCTTCCTTGCGGTATTATCTTTATGTGTACTGCATGCACGTGAGGGCCCGGCTAAGCTATTTATAGTTTTGTATGATATTGATATTTCATCAACATTTTGGAAATGATGGTAAATGTGGCGAAATCGAGATGGCTGGTTGTCGAGACATTCAAATAGTGGGGGCAGAGCTGAACATTGCACTGATCAAGCACTCCTAATGATTAAATGTAGAATAGAAAGTGGTCCTAATTCTAAAAGAACAAAATTTGATGGCCGTATCAATTATAGTGGAGTGTACACATCTCTGTCCAGCCCGATGACCTGATCTGATCGAGTTGACACCAATTCGGATGACCTAATCTGATCGAGTTGACACCAATTCGGATCGGGTCATCGGGCTGGATGGAGGGGATAAAATACATAACTCATGGTGGACCTCATAGAGTTTACTCAATTTACAACCCGCTTCCTTCTATCTGCATCCTCTTAACAAAAAAAAAAAAAGAAAGATGCACCTAAGGGTGTACATCGAGTCGAACCGAGTCGAGCTAGCATCGGCTCGGCCACTGGCTGACCTCGATTCGAACTCGGCTTGGCTCGGTCCTCGAGCTTGACTGGCCAGCTCAGCTCTGTTCTATCAGCAGCTCAGGCCGAGTTCACCATTGAGGCATTTCCACAAACACCTGGACTGCACCTTCAAGAAATTAAGAAACCTAACATCCTTGTTTGTGCTGTCACCTCATCAAGGTAATAGAAAGAATAAAAACACATTTGGTGTATCATAGTTGTTGTGGTATGTCATCCATCTATCCACCATAGCTATCCTTAAGTTGTATTTGAGAGCTCTTAGTTGAGACTTACTGTATTTGAGAACTCTTGGACTTACTATGTTTGAAAACTCATCCATCCACCATATCTGTCCTCGAGTTGTTGTGGTATGTTCATACCTTACCACCAGCCACACTTTGTTGAGTCATTTTATCAAACACTTGGTGAGCAACATCAATGACAAAGTAACCGAGTCACCGAACTAGTTAGATCTGAGTTCGATTTGAGTTGGATTTGATCCGAGTCGAGTCGAGCCTAGGGTTTGCTTGAACTTGGCTCGAACTCATTTTTACTCAGCTTCGAAGCGAGTCGAATTGAGCTTTTCGAGTCAGGTTAAGCGAGCTAACCAAGCTAGCTCGGTTCGTGTACACCCCAACACGCACCTGATCTTGCAGAGAGAGAGAGAGAGAGAGAGAGAGAGAGAGGGTTGCACTAATGGGAATGGGTTTTGTTTTTCGGATCGGGGCATGCGGCAAGTTAGGGTACATTTGAGTCAGGTTTTGGATTGAGTCGAGTCTAATAGATTGATTTTCGGGTCAAGTCGAATCGAGGTACTATGTAACTTGAACTCAACTCGATTTGAGTTCAGATTGGGTGGAACCTAATCGGTTCGAACCGACTCACCTATTCAGGTTGAGTTAGGTCCGAATGAGTAGGATGAGTTGAGTTAGTTGGATCAAGTCGGTTTGTGCCCAACTCTACTACTTAGTACGCCTTAACATAGTGAGTAAACTCTGTGGGACCCATAGCGATGTATTTATTATTATCATCCATGCCATCCATCCATTTTAACGGATCATTTTAGCGAATGGGACCAAAATTGAAGCATATCCAAGGTCAAGTGAACCACACCACAAAAAACAGTGGCGATAGCTATGTCTACCATTGAAAGCTTCCATGGATCATGGTGATGTTTACTTGTCATCCCACCTTTTCATAAGTTTACAAGTTCACGGAGACATAGATGAATGTAAAGCAAAAATATTAGTTTGATGTAAAACTTATGTGGCCCCTAGAAGTTTTATTCCACTTGAGCTTTGGATATGCTTTAATTTTCTACATGCACTAAATTAATGGGAAAAATGGATGGATAGCGTGGTTAAGAAATATATGACACGGATTAGATGACGTCACCAAGTTTTGTAGACCCTACTATGAGATGTGTGTGTTGTATTCACAACATCCATCCATATGGAGATATCATTTTTAGGTATGAGCCAAAGATTGAGGCAGATCCAAGGCTTTAGTCGGCCCATCATAGTAAACAGCGGGAAAATTGATGCCCATCGTTGAAACTTTCCTAAGGCCCACCATTATATTTTTTTTGAAATCCAACCAGTTCAAAAGTTAACAAAGACACTAAAAAAAGGGGAAAACACAAATATCAGCATGATCGAAAGCCTCTGTGGCCTTTAGAAGTTTTTAACGGTGGCGCGTTACTCTCCCCACTGTTTTCTGTCGTGGGTACTGGAGCTTTGGATGCGACTCATTCTTTGGATCTGACACTAAAATGATCTCTCAGATGGATGGACGGCGTGGATACAAAACATACTTTCTGATGGGGTCCATAGAACTTGGTGACGTCACTTCAGCAGCATTCTCGCTACTCAACCTGTCAGTAGCCCATCCGCGTCATACATCACAGTGGGCCCCGCAGAATTTTCTCAGTACGCTCTACTCAGTCCGCAATCCGCGTTCGTATCAAAAACGCTCCCTTTTGAATCCGACCGTTGTAAGAGATTTTTTTAAAGAAAATATGACCGTTGGGAGTCGGCGCCCTATTGAATTGTCCTTTCCGTTTCGCCTCTTTCTAGTGTTTTCTCATTGCCTCTCTCTCTCTCTCTCTCTCTTGAATCTTTCTTGCGAAACTACTCTCCATTTCTCTGCAGTTATCCAAATCCCACACTGCCAATTCTTGTCCACTTCGCTTATTCAAAGGCCGCAATGATGCGCCCATCTGAAGCCTACCAAGAAATCAATCCTCCAAAAGAACCCAAACTCCCCCACCCTCTCCACCAAATCGCTGAGAGTCCGACCCACAAGCTCCTCCTAAAGCAATGGCTCAAAGAAGAGGACCTCATCATTCGCCGAATCGCCCTCAAAGAAACCCGAATTGATGCCACCCGCAAGGAAATAACTCAGCTATACTGCTTCTTCTTCCTCTTTCACTCGACAGTCCTCCTCCTCCTCTACTCTGCCGCCGTGCGGGACCCACATGGGGCCTGCCGCCGATCCTGGATCCCATCCATCTGTTCTGTCGTCTGTTCGCTTGCGATCATCTGGGCCATCAGGTACAAAACGGATGTCGAGTGCCATATAGAGAAGCTTCTTCAGAGGGAGAAAGAGGACGGGAAGCTTCTGATGAAATGCGTGGAGGAGTTGAAGAAGAAAGGGGTGGAATTCGATCTGTTGAAGGAGGTCGATGCGCTGAGGAGAGCCAAGAGTCTGAGGGTCGAAGTCAAGGCCGTTAAGAAATGGTCAGCCAGTGATTTTGTCACTCTCTTCTTCATCGCAGGTTCTTGCCTTGCTTTGGGTCTTACGAGGGTGGTACTCTGTTATTAGAGGAGTATTGATTCTTCCACATATGGGGGGAGGTTTTTTGGGTGTCGGGAAGGGAAGATTATTGCAGAATATTTTGTTCTGCTTTCTTTTTTCTTTTTGTTTCCATTTGAAATCATGAAGAAATCTTGAATAAATTTCAATACATTGCAATTTAATTGAAAGTAGGGTCAGTTTGGACATCAGATCTTCCAAAATTTGGATTTAAAACTATTGCGGAATATTTTGTTCTGCTTTCTTTTTTCTTTTTGTAACCATTTGAAATCATGAAGAAATCTTGAATAAATTTCAATACATTGCAATTTAATTGAAAGTAGGGTCAGTTTGGACATCAGATCTTCCAAAATTTGGATTTCTGCATAAATTGCAAATGTTGTGGGCCCCACCCCACAACCACACTTCACAAAGCTGCACACGTTCTGCAGGAAGGATTTAAAGCATGACATCTGAAATTTACATTTGAGATGGGAATCAAATAGCATCCAGCGGATCCTCTACCGTATAAACAATCCGGTCCAAATGATTTGAAGTCTGGACCGCATGAGGCATGAGCTGACATTCATGATGGAAATTCAAATGCAGCCTTTGAATCGCATCCCGTGGATCCTCTATGAGAAGAATCAGGTAGACATTATATGCAATTAAGGCCCATATGATTTGCAATTAGGCAAAATAAATTCTAAATTTAGAAGATGAGGTCTCCAAAGTGCCCTTTTGGTTGTTCTACTGGTTGTTGTCTTTTTAGTTGCACTGTTTTACTGAATGTGCCTTGGCAAGAGGTTTTCTATATTTGAAATGGTTGGATACTTCAAAATGTGTTTGGATGATGCACTTTTGAATTGGATTTCAATAGTAGTAAATGCTCATAAACTGTAATTTTAATCCATAGAACTCAATAGGCGGTCGAGAATCATAACCATGTAAACCCAATCAACACTCTGTAGTTTGTGGGTCTAATGCTCCAAAGGTTGCAGCAATGCTGCAGTGTTATTATATCCATTCCATCCATTTACTTTTTATTTTTTTTTCAGTGATGTTCCTCTGATTATTTTTCAACAATATAAAAACAGGCGGCCAGTATCCAATCAGATTGATTTTGAGCTAGGTATTGCTCATCAAAGAGGTGGCCACTGATTGGACGGTCGATAATCATAACCGTGTGAACCCAATCAATATTTTGTAGTTTGTGGGTTTAATGCCATTGATTAAATGGTTATCCAAAATGTTTATTTATTTGAGAAGCTCCACTGTAGGTTATTGTACATTTGTTGGAGGAAATAGCTATATTTGTGATCACCAAGACGCAAGTCCCATGTTTGCAGAAATGGCATATAGGCAGGATCTGGCCTCAAATCCTCGACTGCATGCAAGGTCAGATGTTCTTCATGGATATGCAACTGAAGAGGAATGCTGCTTGCTTGGAAACATACATTCATGAGATCCTGACCATTCATCATGCCGGTTCTGTTCCCAATTGCCCAAAAATAGGCCAGTCAACTCATCAGATCAATAAAACATGCATGATAATATAGATGGTGAAAAAACGAAGAAGACCCAATTGTCTATGTTCAAGGTCCATGCCAGTGGGGATCATTTGATGAATGGTCTGGATCTTGTTCATGTGTCCCATGTTGACATATGTTGTGCTTGATTGAGCCTGGGTGTCGAAATATTCTAACTTTCATTTGGAATGGTATTAATCTATCGTGAAATACCAGTTGTTCCAACTCCAATGCAGTTGCTTCGTGACAGCCAAAGGATAGATAATGTAAAATTTCTTTCTGAGTTTCAGCTGCGTTTTTCATGGCATAACAAGTGAAGATGAGGTTGCTATGTGTTTACACAGAAGAATTCTTTTGTGGTGAGTTGTGTGACAACATAAACATCACCTAATCGCCAGATGATTGGTCAAAAGCGACCACGTGAGTTCCATGCCTGACATTCTCATGTTCCAAGGTAACCTTGCATATGAGCATTTTACAATTCATTCATGACTGGGTTAGCATATTAATCTTCTTCTTCTACAAACTATAATGGATGTGCAACCCTTGAAAGATGTAGCATGTGCTCATGAGATCCAAACCATTCATTAGGTGGGCACCACTGTTCGTGTGTGCCTTGGCGTTAAAAAGCAGAGAGGCTACATAAACGATTGAGTGAAATCTGCACATTGAATGTGCTATTGATTAATTTTTTAACTGTTCATTTTTTTCCAAACATGTTCGATCTCATCCAATGATCAATCTGGCCTGATTCCTTGGTCGAGGCAAAGCTCACCCGGTGAACGAACTGGGCCATCCACAGGACCACATTTCCAAAATTCTCATAAATTATGAGGAATATAAATTTAATAAACATGGTAAAACCCAACTAACCATGCAATATTGGTAAATGAGCTGAGCCAGGCACGAGTCCATGCCCAGCCATCCGACGAGCTATAAAATTCAACTCAGGTGGGCCAGATCTCCTGAGTACAACTCTTTGAGGTAGTCGAACTTAACAACCTCGTTGCTCATAATGTTTAATAATGACGCATGTTGGCTAAGTGCATCAGTCTCTTGATTATGTTGCCCAACTTTATATTTCAGTGCGAATGTGAATTCTTGCAAGAATGAAATCCACCTAGCATGTACACAATTCACGTTAGCCTAGCTATTTATAAATTTAAGAGTTTGATAGTCCGTGTAAAGAATAAACTCCCGTTAAATCAAGTAATACCTCCAACCTCGCAATTCACGTTAGCCTGACTATTTATAAAGTAATACACTGCGTACAACTCACGCTCATACATCGACAAATTTTGACGAGGATCACTGAGTTTCTCGCATTAGAAAGCTACTGGCCTGCCTTCTTGTGACAAAACTCTTCCAATTTTAACATATGAAGCATTGTATTATATTTCGAATTGTTTGTCAAAGATGGGAAGTACAAGAACTGAGGTTGTGGACAATTTATGTTTGATTTTAGCAAAGCTTCTATTAGCTTTGTCGATCCACTAGAATGGTCCCTTCCTCATACAATCTGTAATTGGTGCCACAATTGTGTTGAAAAATTTCACAAACCAACAATAGAATGTAGCCAATCGTGAAAACTCCGTACTTTGAGAATGTTTGTTGGAATCGGCCACTTTCTGATGGTTCTCACCTTCTCGTTGTCCACTCAGATATCCATGGACATCACGAAAACCCAAAAACAATAGACTCTCGGTCAGAAAGCTACATTTTTTTTTTAATCGAGGAACAACTTGTTCTTGGCTAACACCAGTAATAATTGCTTGAAATTTTTCATATGGTCTGCTTCATTTTGAATGTATATAAGTATATCATCAAAGTATACCACCATGAACTGCCCAATGAATTGTTTCAGCACTTGGTTCATTAATCGCATAAATGTACTGGGCGTGTTCGAAAGACCGAAGGGCATGACCAGCCATTCATACAATCCCTCATTGGTCTTAAAAGTTGTCTTCCACTCATCACCCGGTGATATACAAATATGATGATAGTCGCTCCTCAAATCTAATTTAGAAAATAGTTTTGCACCTTCAAGCATGTTTAACATATCATTAGCCATGGTATGAGAAACTTATACTTTATAATAATCTTATTGATCACTTGGCTGTCGATACACATGCGTGAACTCCCATCCTTCTTAGGAGTTAACAATGCAAGAACGACACATGGGTTCATGCTCTCTTGAACTAGACCCTTATGGATCAATTCTTCCACTTGTCCCTGTAAAATCTCACACTCTTTTGGGCTCATCTGATAATGAGGGCAATTGGGCAAACTAGCCCCTGGGACAAGGTCAATGTAGTGCTGAATATCTTGCATAGAGGGCAACCCATTGGAAACATCATCGCGCCAAATTTCTTTAAATTCACGTAGTAAGGGTTTTAAATTCTCAAGGATATTTGTAGGCTCCACATCTTTCCCCTTCACTACTAATGCATACATTTCTCACATCTCTTTGGACTCCTCCACAAAATCCTGTATGGTTAGTAGTGAATGCCCCTTCACTTTAAAAGATTCGGGTTACTCGTTCGGGCCCATATGGGCCAGTATATTTTTCGGTCATCCTTGATGAAAATGTATACATTATCTCGCCCTCTTTGATTGGTGTCATGATCTGATTACCATGGCCGACTGAGTAACATATGACAAACCTACATGTCAACTATGTCACATATTACTTGGTCCATATAAGTTTTATCAATTGAGAAAGAAATAATGTATTGTTCAGTTACTTTCGTCTCGCTGACCTTCCTAATCCAGCCGATTGTGTATAGGGAGGGATGCCTTTTTATTTTCAACTATAACTTCTCCACCATGACCTTGGAGATGATGTTCTCGTTGCTCCCGTTATCAATGATCATATCGCAGACTTTTTTATTCACCGTACACCTTATTCGGAAGATGTTGTGTCATTAAGGGTGTACCTCCTTCTTTTGTGCATACAATAATTGTCTCACTAATAAAGATGCACCATGATCTTGTGGAACCCAATCTGTTTCGGCTTCATATCCATGACATGCTCCAATTCATCAATATCTAGGTCTTCCTCCACATTTTTAGTGCTACCATCATTATTGGTGAGGTTAGCCACTTGTCATTGGGGGCAAGTGTTTGATAGGTGACCTAGTTGGTCACATTGATAACAATGGTCTGGCCTTGGTCGATCGTAAGGGTTTGAGATTCTACTTGGACTGGTAGCAGTGATTGCCGCTCTTTGGAGTCTCGCTTGTCCTCTTCCTAAATCTCGGTTTGTGGGTGTAGAAGGTTGAAGATATCCCCTACAGGTTCTTTTCCCTTAGTTTATGATGCTCCCTGTGAAGGATTCGTTGTGGCTACCCTATAAGTAGGATAAGCTTGTGTATTAGATTGTTCCAGTTACATCTTCGTTCGGGTGGTTCCCTTTATGACTTTGTTCATCATCCAAACAGGCTGCATTTAAACCTAATCTTGGATCGCAATACACAACCCCCTGTTGAATCAGACGATTGTTGCGATTCGGTCTCGACAAAATCGTTACACGCTGCCAAATGGTAGAACTTTTCAGCGTAATCTCTCACTGTTTGACTATCCTTTCCGCAATTTTAGTATCGTTAGAACAATACTTGAACATAGTTGTTGGGGAAAAAACATGTGCGCAGTAGTTGCTTCATCCTTTACCACGAATGGATTGGTGCTTTCATTTGTCTCATTCGTGTGAGCTGAAGTTACTCCCACCAAATTGATGCTCCACCCTTCAACTTGTTTGCTACCAATTTAACCTTCTTCTCTTCAGGGACTTCCATGTAGTTGAAGAAACACCTGACTTCAATAAGACAATCGAGGAAGTCCTCGATGTGGAATTGGCCATTGAAACTAGGAAGATCGACTTTAATCATGAAGTTTCGATTCGTCCGATCTATTTGATTGTCGCCTCGTCTGGGATGTTGGAGGGTCATTTCATTGATCTCCTCTTCCTTGGATCCCACATCCTTAGGTGTGATCCTGCGATTTACAGTTGGCATTGCCCTGCGATTAGCATGACTGCTAATTCCAGTGCCTACCGGAGGTAGGTCATCGCCACGAACATAAAGTTGTCTAGAGCCTTCGTCATGTGATTGATGGTAGCCTACAACTCATGCATGATTTGCCAATTCTGTCGTTGCGCCACTTCAAAAGCCGCCCCTCTTAAGGAATAATTCCTTTTGAGCACCATCAATAGGATTGTTGCTCAATCTGTTGTTGGAAACCATTGATCCAAGGAAAAATCCTCACTTTGATACCAATTGATGTAGGGTAGGATGTGATGAGGTCAATCACCATCTTTCTCAATCGATAAATGCCTTGAATCCACAAGGCACTCTTGAATCCATAAAAGAGAATTTTCAAATCCACGAGAGAAATACAAAGTTTCTAAGAAATTTTATTGATTTAATGCCTTAAAAATGAGTTTAACCTCCTTAAATAACCTTAAACAAATCCTAAGAACATAATCAAAAGAGTCTTAATTGAATAAGGAAACAAATTATGAAAATACACAAATTCCTTTGTCCACGAACCTATCATCGACCAGTTGAATCGATCAGTCGAAATTGCTTAAAAATGTCCAGAGACTAAAATTGAAATTTCTGTTAATTTCGACCAGTCAACGCAATTTTTCGACCTGTTTAACAATATTTCGACCTAACGACAAGATCTGTCAACTTATCAAAAATGGTAAAAATCGTCCAACAATAATTTTGAAATTCCTAGCGAAATTTTGACCTATTGACAAGATCTGTTATTCTGACGAAACTGGTAGAAATCGTCCTACAAAAACTCTGAAATTCCTGGTGGAATTTCAACCTGTTGACCCAGAATTTTGACCTTTCGATCTATTTGGTCGACCAATCGAACTATGTTGAGTATTGTTGATCCTCCTTGGCTTCTTTTGTTTACTCCATGATAATCATGAATGAATCTGTGACCCGTTCTACACCAATAGGGGGTCCTACTATTTGTGTTGCTTAGGTTTAAGGTACATGAGACATGGGCAGGTGCACACTGCATCCACTAGAGAATACATCTTTAACCAGTGTACATCAATGCATTTCAGTTTTTGACGGATTAGAGAGAGAGAGAGAGAGATTCAACTTACTATTATTGACAATGGTGATTCTAGCCAACTCAAGAGATTTTGCTTTATTATTCTTTGGAACCCTTGCTTCCTTTTGACTACTATGCCAAACAATTGCATCTCTTTCGGATTTTCTCTAAAGAGAGAATTGAGGAGGCAAAGAGAAATGAGGTGGGGTGTGTGACAAAGGAATAGAAAAGACCTTTGAATTGGAATTTCTTTACATAGATGATTTGTATTTTTTAGGCCATTGTCAAGACAAAGGTGATTCTGGCCAGCTCAAGAGATGTTACTTTATTATGACTTTGGAACCTTGCTTCCTTTTGATGACTATTCTCAACATCTTTATTGCATCTCTTTTGGATTCTCACTAAAGAGAGAATGGAGGCAAAGTGGAATGAGCTGGGGTGTGACAAAGGAATAAAGAAGGCCTTTAAATTGGAATTTCTTTACATAGATAAATCTTGGGTTTCCATTTCATTAGCTAGAGTGATGAGGTATTCCTAGTTGCTCTCCAAAGCAAATAAAAACTAATGAAGCATTTTAGCTGCTTTTCAACTCTTTTTCTTTCCATGTCATGTTTGTTTCAGGCATCTTGATTTACAAATAGTTTTTATGATCTTGGGCACATGTACACACACAACAACAAATGGTGTGTTTCATCAAGCATTTCTACCATCCATTTGACATCTATGTTTATGTGCCGTTCATGTGATGCATCCAAATTAACAATTTCTTAGAACATTGTCTTTTTTAACTAAATCACAGTTGAAATTTGAATACGAGGACCTTCTATTATATTCCCCTCATCAAGTTTCTAAGGTGAAAATTATCGAGGAAAGCTTTGCAAACCACAAGCGTTATAAGGCAACTAATGTACACAACGAAATGATGGCCTAATTCATCCATCAAAGGGTCATTTCATCTGTTAAAGGGGGTATCAATATATATGTTGGTGGCCTAAAACCTCTTAGGTCCCACTAATTAGGTGTTGTAGTTTCTGAAATGAATGTTTATCCAAAAAAAACATAGCCCAAGTTTCCTAACTTGTTGATGTAGAGTGGGTTGCAGAAAGTTTCATGGCCGAGATGGATCAGAAAAGGATTGGTCAATGACAGAAGTGATCTAGATTGTCAGAACATAAAACGAACGTATCTCACAAACTGGAATGAGCTATTGGACATACCATATATGATTTTGGAGTAGCACGAGCTACTTTAGCCACCCAACCCGCTATGCCCAGTTGCCCACACCGAATTTGTAAAATACCATCATTTTGATGGTCGAATCCCAGTTTTAATTTCGTTTTTACCATTTATAGTAAGTTTTAATTTGAGTATAACTCTTCATCCATTGGGCTTTAGGAGTTGCACTTAACATGAAAAGTGCTTAGAATAATTAGGAGAATAACATGGTGAAGCCAAATAGGATACTTAGTATTTTTGGCCGAAAACCATGTGCACTAGTAGGACTCATGACCATCTATAAATAGTAAGTTCAATATTTATAGTAAGTCACGAATTCTAGGAGTTTTAGTTGTAGTTTAATTCCGAAACTTCTTCCATGGCCTATTATCCCTATTTAACAGGTCATAAACTTATTTATTAAGATATCAATTAAATTATGAATTTTATAGAATTTATTTCTATTTTCCTTACTTTTTATCTCATGGATTCGAGAAGTCTCTGTGAGGAGTCCAGAGAAGCTCCGTGGATTCAGAGAAGTTATCCTTAAGGAAGATGGTGCTCAACCTCTACATGTCCTCCCTGTGTCACTTGTCCATGATGGGATTTCCTCCCAAGCTTGACTGGTCATGAGCCTCACTCGATCGGTCGAGGGTGGTGCTTGACCAATCGAGCCCTGGCTCGACTCAAATTCCAAGGACATTGGGTTTATTTTTTCGTGGTGCTCGACCAGTCGAGGGAGGTGTTCGACCGGTCGAGTGGGCCACTAGACTAGTTGAGGACACTGCTCAACTAGTTGAGGCTATGAAGATTTGAGTCCGGATCTTGCGTGGACTGCGAAAATCTGAGACCCTTTCGTAAGGGGTGTGAAAGGGAGTTGCTCAAACTATAAATAGGGGTGCCTAGGACTTTTCTAGGTAATGCAAGAGGGTTTTCTAAAGTTTTGCAAGGGTTTAACAAAGGGTTTAAGGATATCAAAGGTGAAAGAGAGAGAGAGAGAAAAGAGAGAAAGGAAACTTGTGGAAGGGAGTCAACATCTCAGTGCTTCTACATCCTAGTGATTGGTGAGATCTCTCCATTTTTTATTCTCTTATTGTTTATCCCCTCCTGTGTGAGTGAAGAAGGTTTGATCTAAGTGGTATGTGTTTGTGATCGGTTGTAACGTTCTACTTGATAGTGGATTGTTGATCTGGATGAGGTCCCATGGTTTTTATCGCTTTAAGGGTTTTCCATGTAAAATCTCTTGTATTGTATGGTTTATGCTTTAATTGTTTTCATTTCTTTTATTATCCCATAATTCTGGTGTTTTGGGAGGCTAGATCCTAAGGTTTTGTGCAAGGCCCCCAACAAAGTGGTATTAGAGCGCTAAGTTCATTGAATGGAGAAGGATCGATTTTGAATTATGGAGGTGGCTCATCAAGGATGATCAACCTCAATGGTTCTAATTAGACTGTATGGAAAGCTAAGATGGAGGACTTACTTTATTTCAAGGACTTGTATTCTCCAATTTTAGGCATATCAGAAAAATCCAAGGATATGTCTGATGATGATTGGAAGAAGTTGGACCGGAAAGCACTGGGGTTTATTAGACAATGATTGAATGATTCCGTGTTCTACCATGTGTCTACGGAGACCTCAGCCGCTAGCCTATGGCTGAAGCTGTAAGGGCTGTATGAGAGGAAGACAACCGACAATAAGATTTTTTTGATATGATGACTTGTGAATCTCAAGTTCAAAGATGGTAGTTTTGTGGCTGAGCACATGAATGTGGTCAGCAATATCATGACCCAGCTCTCCGCTATGAAGATGGTCCTAGATGATGAATTACAAGCTCTACTATTACTTAGTTCATTACCTGATAGTTGAGAGACATTGGTGGTGTCTCTAAGTAACTCCGCGCTAGATGAAAAGGTATCAATGGAATAGGTAACTAGTTGTCTCTTCAATGAGGAGACAGGAAGGAAGTCTCTGGGGTCTACTCAGTAAGAGACCTTTGTGACACAAGAACGGGAGAGAGGAAAGAACAAAAAAGGTGGGAAGGCCTACGTTAAATCAAGAGATAATTCAAGTACCAGGATGTATGTTGAATGCTGGAATTGTAGTAAGAAGGGTCACTATAAGCATGAATATCATAAGAATAAGAATGAAAAGAAAGGAAAAGGAAAGGAGAAAGAAAATGAATTAGATTTTACTGTAGTCACTTCAGATGGCGACGTTGTAGTTATTCTTTTAGCAAATCACGATGTATGTCTCACGGCTACGAGTCAAGACACTGACTGAGTGATAGACTCGAGAGCCTCATTTCATGTGACTCCACGTAGGGATTTCTTCACAAGCTTCAAGTCAAGTGACAATGGGACCATGAAGATGAGAAATTCTGGCATATCGAAGATCGTATGGGTCGGTGATATTTGTGTGAAGACCGATGTGGGCTACACATTGGTTCTTAGGGATGTGAGACATATTCCAAACCTTCGCCTTAACTTGATGTCAACGGGAAGGTTGGATGATGATGACTATGAAAGCCGATTCGTTGGTGGGCACTGGAAGCTCATCAAGGGTTCATTGATTGCAGCCAGAGAAAAGAAGTGTTGTACCCTTTACAAGGCAAGTGTTAGTATATGTAAGGGTGGATTGAACGCAGTGGAAGATTCAGCTATTAACATGTGGCACAGGTGTCTAGGACACATAAGTGAGAAAGGGCTTCAGGTACTAGCGAGGAAGCGGCTCCTTCCAGACATGACAGGTATATATCTCAAAACTTGTCTTGATTGTTTATCAACGAAACAACATAGAGTTTCATTTATTAAATCTGCTTCTCATGTTAATAAAGTACATGTATTAGATTTGGTTTATTCTGATGTTTTTGGTCCTATGAGGACAAAAACCTTAGGTGGGGCATTGTATCTTATTACTTTTATAGATGATGCATCTAGGACGGTTTGAGTTTATGCTTTAAAATTTAAGGATGAGGTCTTTGGTGTGTTTAAATTATTTCATGCTATGGTCGAGAGAGAGAGAGAGACAAGTAGATCATTGAAGTGCATCCGCACTGACAATGGTGGTGAATACATTAGTGACTTCCATGAGTATTATAAATTCCTGGGTATACATCATAAAAAAATGGTTCCCAAGACCCCCAAGCATAATGGTGTAGATGAGCAAATGAATCGAACCATTGTTGAGAGAATCAGATACATATTATTCCATGCAAAATTGCCCAAGACGTTCTGGGGAGAAGAAATGCACACGGCAGTGTATTTGATAAACAGGTCTCCATCAGTCCCGTTGAATGGAGAAGTACCTAAGAAGGTATGGACTGGATAAGATCCATCGTATAGTCATCTCAGGGTATTTGGATGCAGGGCATCTGTTCACATACCAAAAGATGAGAGGTCCAAGCTCGATATGAAGATCAGACAGTGTGTGTTCTTGGGGTATGATGATGAAAAGTTTGGTTACAGATTATGGGATCTGATCGAAAAGAAGCTCGTTAAGAATAAATATGTAGTTTTCTTTGAAGATTAGTGTGTAGAAGTCATTAGTAAGATAAAGAAGAACTAGCCTAGCTCAGGTGAACTAGAGGAGATGGATCCCGTTATTCCTCCCGTGGTGCCTGATAACGGGAGAGTACAGTAAGGTGAAGAGGACGAGGGAGTTCCTAAAGAAGATGAACTGGGGGAGTAGCCCCCACTTTATCCACATGTTGAGCCACAGGTGAGGAGGTCATTAAGGGACAGATAGCCGTCCAAGAGGTACTTGTCGCATGAGTACATTATGCTCATTGATGAGGGAGAGCCAGATGATTATTTTGAGGCCTAACTGACGAGCAAAGAGGGAGTGGTTGAAAGCTATGCAAGAGGAGATAAAATCCTTGCATAAGAACCACACCTATGATATGATGAAACTGCCTAAGGGCAAGAAAGCTTCAAGCAAAAAGTAGGTATTCAGAAAGAAGATTGAGTAGGAGAATTCACAGACGAGGTTCAAGGCCAGACTCATGGTGAAAGGGTTCGGTCAGAGGAAAGGTATAGACTTCGAGGAGATATTCTCACCAGTGGTGAAGATGACATCCATACAAGTGTTTCTTGGGTTGACAGCTAGCATGGATCTGGAGATAGAACAGTTAGATGTTAAAACTACCTTTTTCCATGGTGACCTGGAAGAAGAGATCTACATGCACCACTCGAAAGGGTTCAAAGTTAAAGTCAAAAATCATATGGTGTGTAGGCTGAGGAAGAACTTGTATGGGCTGAAACAAGCTCCACGATAGTGGTACAAGAAGTTCGACTTGTTCATATTTAAGCATGGGTATGACAGAATGGAGTCGGACCACTGTGTGTTCACGCATAATTCTCAGATGGTGATTTCTTAGTTCTACTATTATACGTTGATGACATGTTCATCATGAAAAAAGACATCAAGATGATCGACAGGCTGAAACAGGAGTTGGGCAAGTCATTTGTGATAAAAGACTTGGACCTAGCTAAACAGATCCTAGGAATGGAGATAACCCATGATAGAAGCAGCAGGAAGCTTTGGCTGTCATAAGACCGGTATATTGAGAAAGTTCTAGAGTGGTTCAATGTGAATGCAGTGAAGCCGGTCAGTACTCCACTGGATGGTCACTTCAGATTGAGCGACTGACAATGTTCGAAGACAAATGCAGAGGTGGATGAGATGTAGAAGATATCCTACGCATTAGCAGTAGGAAGTTTGATGTATGCTATTGTGTGTATATGCCTAGACTAGCATATGCGGTTAGTGTTGTCGGCTGATATCTTTCTAATCCTAGCAAAGAGCATTGGGCAGTGGTAAAGTGGATACTGCGGTATCTAAGAGGCTCATCTAGGTTGAGCCTATGCTATGGTGATGGTAAACCTGTTTTAGAGGGCTACACCGATACAAATATGAAAGGTGACATAGATTTCAAAAAGTTTACATCGGGGTTCATGTTCACATTTGTAGGGTATAAGACCCGTATCATAGTCCGTACTGTTTTATAAATTTTTACGATCCTCCGTGTCGAATTCTGGCAACCCACGACCTGTAACCAACATTTGCCTGTGACCCTAAGTCACACGCTGTTAATTCGAGTCAACTCAACCCGAGACTTGTACCCTAGCGACCGCGCCGTCGCGGCGGTTTCGATCCTACATCTCGCGTGCCGAGCGATACCCAGGCTAGGAGATGTGGGCTCACATTCGGTTCGAGAAAAATGCCACGCATTTACAATTCTGAGAGAATCTCTACCCAAAATGTCACATCAATCAATCCATCAATCCCATCAAGGGTCAAGTACATGTCAAGTACACACATCACTTAACCTATCACTCAACCCATCACAACCCATACCTCTCTTACACAAGCTACCCCAAAAGTAAATAATTTCTTACACAACCCAGCCCTCTCTCCCATCCATCACTCCATCACCCATCTCTCTCTCTCTCTCTCTCTCTCTCTCTCTCATTTCTCAAACCTATTTCCAAGCAACCAAAAATATCCCACATCCAAGCTTCCCAAGCTCTCATGGAGAAGCTTTAGTGTGGCCCACTTCCTATCCTCTCATCTCCCATCTCAACCCTCTATTTTTCATCATCTTCTATCAAGATTGAAGCCAAAGAGTTTGGCGTTCCATCGGACTAAGAAGAAGTGGACGGTGGGTGATCTTTGACTCACATTTATTATTTTTTTATTTTTTATGATTTAAAGGCCCACATATGGTGGGACCCACCTTGATGTATGCTTGTATCCAAGAGGGACCCATAGTAGCGGGGCCCCTTCGTCATCTCAGATCTCTTTTTCTCTCTTTCCCTCCCTCTCTCTCTTTCTATGATCATGGCCCACCTATGATGTGTGTATTTTATCCATGCCATCCAACAAGTGGGCCACCTCAATCCTGATTTGGGGCCTGCATGACCGGACGGTCACACAGGCCCGGATGGAAGGGAAAGATAAATATTAGTTTGATCCAAATCTAGTGGCCCACTATGTGGGACCACCTTGATGTAGGTGCATCATTGAACACCATCTAGCTTGCTGGACGGTGGCTGGATGATGGGTATATATTGTGTGTATATATATATATATATGATTATATATGTATATATTACAATATTATATTATATTATAATTATTTATATATATATATATATGTGTGTGTGTATATATATATATATATATATATTATAAGGTATATATATATACATACAAATGCATATTTGTATGTGTGGGCCTCATGTGGGACCCACTTGTTTTGGGAAAGGGGACTAGCTGGTGTACGTGTACAGTAGCAGTATAGTTGTTGTATTGACGTTGCCCAGTAATGTTGGACCCACCTTGACATTTATTATATATCCCCACTATCCATGGGCTGGGAAGGTGGGTCTGATCGTGAAGTGTGTGTCATATACACATCGTCCATCGATTTTAAAATCAAACCGTCCATTTTCCAGGGACGCGGGTCCCACTGCACATTAAATTCAGCAAGTTCTGTGGGTCCCACATGATGTATTTGTGCATCCAAGCTATTCTGATGGTGGGACCCACCTGCTGACTAACGTTAGTAAGGTTTGTGGGATACACGTGATGTATATGTATGTCCCAGTCGTCCTGATGGTGGGACCCATTACTATGCAATGTTTGGATGGTGCTGATACACATAGGCAATGTTTGGATGGTGTTGATACACCTGGACAAAGTTTAGATGGTGCTGATTTATATGGACAATGTTTGGGCTGTGCTGGTCATCATTAATGGGCCATGTGCCCCATAGATTGATAGTGTACAGTAATACACATGTTACACCTACAACTATTGAAATGATTTTGGTGTGGTCTAAGTCCACTTGAGGACCATTGGTGCGGCCCATCCATGAGGCCATCATGATGTATTTTGGCCCATGGGCGGGGCCCACCTGTTTGTATTGTTAGGTCCATGTCGCGTGGCCCATTTAATGTAATCAAGGCCCAAATACATGGCCCATTTGTTGTATATGAGGCCCACGCATGAGGCCCATGGTGAAGCATTTACGACATAATTAATGAGGCCCATTGCGATAGCTTGGAGGCCCATGGGACGTGGCCCATTGTGATATATTCGAGGCCCATGGGTGCGGTCCATTGAAATGCATTTACGGCCCATGGGTGAGGCCCAATATAATGTATTTAAGGCCCATAGGTGAGGCCCATTATGATGTATTCAAGGTTCGTGGGTGTGGCCCATTGCGATACATTCAAGGCCCTTGTATGAAGCCCAACGCGATATATGAGAGGCCCATGAATGAGGCCCAATGTGATGTATGTGTGGCCGTTTCAATGTGTATAAATCCCTTATGTGGGCCACTCCTTGGGAGCAATGTTGGTTAGACGTCCATATTGATGGGCAATGATGGTTAGATGTCCTCACTGTGACCTTCCCTTAGGCCTTAATAGGCCCATTCGCATCATTCTCTAAGTGGGTTGACCCTAATTATTGGGCCCCATTTGCATAACCCATCTATTCTCATTGGACTATCCCAAGATGTTGGCCCCCCATTGGTTGTTAGTGGGATTACTTCTTTGATTTTAAAGTCCATCTAGGACTCATTTGTGCCCCCTAGGGCATCTAATGGGCCATGCAATAGTATGGTGAAGGAACCCTTTTCGGATCCTTAGGCTTTGGGTAGGTTGCTTAGGCCCAACCTTGATATAAAGGAGGGATACATGATCATTATATAATATGCTTAGTATAGCTCCATGATACATGTCCATACACATCATCTGCATGCTTATGATAAGATAAGTGATTGATCATAACATATGCCTTTGGGCAGATTATTATGGGACTCCTTGGTAAGGGGAGTTGCCCACATGAGCGTGCGGTTCGCGCATGATTGTTGTATGACTAGATTACGTGATTCATTCATCTCACATTGTGTGACATGTATACTATACACGCTATCGACATCAAGGCCTTGGCCTCCACAGGCATATCGTGGTTGGTAGGATTGAACACTGAAAATCTTGTTCTACATGGGGTGCTATAGATATCCCTGGGTGAAATTTCCTAAACTCTTATGGTACCAGGAGGTTGCTCCAATATATAGACTGAGTGGATGCATGAGTGCCGAGTGTCGATTACCAAAAGGCTGTGCTTTCCACTGTGTCGTGGTCTGTTAAAAGGGGGTGCGACCTTACCCGCCTAAGAGTAGGGGGAAAGCTAGGCTGAGTTTGATCAGCTCAGAGGAATGGGTCTGCTGTCATGCCCCAAATCTGGGGATGGACAGCTTCCGTGATGCCCCGAATCTGGCACTCAACTTCCAAACACCAAGTTCTGAGTTCGGTGCACCACAAGGAAGATTTTTTATTGAATTTCTTTTTTTATAATACCTGATCATGAAGATCCATGATCAAAATACCAAGCAACACTCTTCATTATAAATCCTGATGGTTACAAGTACATTGCTTCCTAAAAGACACACGACGTCAACATTGCCAAATCAAAAAAATAGATACAATGCATCGAGAACACTAAGTCTTCCAAGCTTCTCCTGCCCTGAAAAAAATGGAAAATAGGAAGCTTCGACAAAAAGCCTAGTGAGTACACATGTGTGTGCAGTGTGTCCTACATGCAAATAAAATAAATATATTACAAGAAAATCATACATGTGAAAAGCGTGTAACACGTAAAGTATGATGTCAATGCCAATGCAATGCATATACATTATAGTAATACTCCAAGTCAATGCTACCAGCATCACCAAGTCATATTTTCATTTCTCCTATACCACAGCCATAACCGTATTACACGCATCCATAATCACATCATCATCATCATCATATTGTCATGCTATAATTATACAATATCAGAAATACTGACAAGTCCATGAGTCAAATAATATCAGAATACGCAATACAGATAAACTATGCAAATGATGAACAATATCAGAATATGCGATACAGATCAACTATACAAATGAGAAGTCATAAAGAGTCAAATATCAGATGCCGTATTTAAACCATATAAATGTAGAAACATGAGTAACCCAAAATGCCATATGCCGCAGATGTAATGCAATATGTGGTGCGAATGGAATAACCATGCTGGAGTGTGAAATCGGGATGATAATATGTAGTATCGCAGGTTATGGGGTTCATCACAAGGGACTTCTATCCAAACCAGTCCCATACCTAAATTTGGATAGTCAGACTCAATGTGGTAAACTCCTGATCTCAGGTTAGTCGCGCCCCAATCGAAATCCTGACCATTGCGATGGTACACATAATAAATAGTTGTCCACTACCAGCCCGAGTGGATAGTGAATGAATGAATGAATGAGTATGCAACTCATGCTCAATAAGTCCACATATCAGTACAGTTCTTCTTTGGGATCATTACCGGAGTTTAGTACACTCTAAATGGCACTGCCCCTCTCCCAGTAGCACAGTCCAAGTGTGCGTAAGAAACCTCATTATCCGCCTGGCCAATAGTCTGCCAATACCCATCCAGTACGTTGATAGCGGACCCATTCACGAGCTGGTCAAACTCAGCCTAGCTATACCCCCTACCCTCGGGTGGGTAAGGCCACACCCCCTCCCAACCGACCACGACACAGTGGGAGACGCGGTCTCCTGGTATTCAGCACTCGGGCGCTCATGTATCCACTCGGTCTTGACGTTGGGGCGTCCTCTGGTACCAAGAGGGTTTAGGGATTTTCACCCAGGGCCATATATGGCAGCACGATGCTAGAACGAATTTTTAGTGTCCTGTCTGGCCATCCATGGTATATCTGTGGAGGCTACGGCCCTAATGTCGCTAGGGCATAAAGTAATCATAATGCAAGATGCATGAGTCATACAATTCGATCATGTAGTAATCTGACGCATACCGTGTACTCATGTGAGACAATCTTCACCTATCAGGGAGTCTCATAATCGTCATGCCTAATGACATATGCAATGGTCAACCACCTCTCATAAAAATATGCAGATAATGCGTATGGGCATGTATCACGTTGTTATGCTGTCACATACTCATAATCGACATCAGTGAGAATGGGCCTAACAAGGCCTAAGAAAAGATCACAATGTGGACATTCAACCATCATTGCCCGTTAATGTGGACATTTAACCAACATTGCTCCTAGGGAGTGACCCACATAAACATCAATACATACAACATGACGAAATCACACATCACATCGGTCCTCATATACATCGCTTTGGGTCTCACACAAGGGCCACACATTCATCGCATTAGGCCTCACTCATGGGCCACATATACATCACATTGGGCCATATCATATGGCCTCACACATCGCAATGGGCCTCGACACATGGGCCATGAATACTCCACATCAGGCTTCACAACCCATAGGCTTCAAATACACAACAAGTGGGCCCTACACATGGGCCTCAAATACATCACAATGAGTCACAACCCATGGGACTAAAATACATCTCAATGAGCCACACCCATGAGTCTTAAATACATCACATTGGGCCTTGCCCATGAGCCTCGAATACATTGCAAATGGCCTCAAATCAATTTCACAGGTAGGCCACATACCCGGGACCTAATACACATCACTATGGGCCACATCACATGGCTCGGAAATACATCACAATAAGCCTCATCATATGAGCTAGAAATAAATCTCAATGGGCCTTGCCCATATGCCATGAATACATGGTTACACCAATTATGAAAAGTCTTATACTACAACCACTTCACACGTCACATAGTTAATAGCTCATATTTGGTGTCGCATGGTTAAGGGCCAAGAGCCACATTTCATCGTACCACTTACGGTTTAGAGATCACAGCGTATAGAATCCAGGACCTTAATAGCATTAGCTTGGGTAACATAACCCCACATCTCATTCGGTTTAGTGTACAACTTAGTTATATGTGATTCAAGTGACAGTATCTATATTGATAAGCACAATCCTACGTTGTTGAATGGCCATCAATGCCACTTGATTTTATACGGTTAGGTGGCCTTCTACGTATTTCACATTCATACAATTAGATGACTACATATACTACATATACTCCACCATTGCCTATGATTAGGTGGCTATATATACATCAAATACCTACATGATTAATGGACCAAACAGGCATATCACACCCTCACACCACTAGAGTCTACATATTTGTTATAATTAAACATGTTTAAGGGTTTAAACACAAGTCACATGATCCTATTACTTAGGGTCGTACTCTAACCAAAGTGCCAAGTGATCAAGGGTTGTCCACAATCAGTCCATTTAAGGGATTAATCATCATTACTTCAAAAATTACAATACCAGTTCGTCATATGTTCAACACATGGAGATTACAAACTCTTGTCGAAAAGGCCCAATGGTTGGCCCAAACAAGGCTACCACTGATGAGCCCACATGACATTCACTTAAAATAGGCCTTGACATTCTTGGGCTCACACATCAATGAAATTTACAATGAGTTCTATATGGTGGAGCTCATGGGGCTTTCCCATGAGGTTAAGTCATATGTGACCCACTTAAGATTTAGTTCTTCTTTGATTCTAATCCAAATCCTAAAAATGATATGAGGAAGTGGATGGTCCGCATGGATTAAATAGACACCCCATGGTGGCTTTAGGTTGGATTCAATAGTTAGGTCTTTATTCTCATAGCCTTGTATTGTTTGTTCCAATTCAGGTTGAATTGACTAATCTTTGGGATAATGCCCTAAAGGGGACCCGGTACATGAGCTAGATGGGTTGAATATCTTATACATCATCAGGATGGCTTATAATAAATTTTTAGTGATAAGAGTTCAATTTACATTATTTCATAATGTACGGTTATCTAATCATTAGATGGGCCTGAGTCTTGGTAACATATCGTCAAAAGGATTGATAAAATAGATGAATTATGAGGATCTTAAATATATATCATGTCATAACCATGATGGATTAAGTGGCTTAACACCTACATCAAAGTGGGCCATACCACACACAAGTTGAGAGGTTTACCCTCGATTAAATATTCACAATCATTTGTTGGGCCCACCGAGATGTGGTTTATAAATCCGGCCCATCCATTATGTGTGTCCCACTTGGTTGAGGAGTCAGACCAAGTTTTAGATACATCCAAATTTCAGGTGGACCAAACAAGTGATTTTACAAGCTCAAACGGTTTAAGGAGATCAAAGTTACATGGGTCCTAAAGTGATGTATTTATTATACCAACACCGTTCATCTATTTTAAGAGATCATTTTAGAAAATTATCTAAAAATGAATCATAACCAAAGATTATCTGGATCTCACCTCAATTAGCAGTTAGGATAATGATTTCACTGTTAAACCATTCATCGGGCCCACCATGATGTTTATTCTCCACCCAATCTGTTCATAAGGTCACAAAGACCTGAATTAAGGGGAAAAACAAATTTCATATTGGTCCAAAACTTCTGACCCAAAAAGGGTTCCAATGGTAGATGTTCAATCCATGCTCCTTTTGTAGTGTGGCCCACTTGATAGTTAGATCTATCTTATTTTTCTTCTCAAGCCTTAGAACAAGCTACCAAATGGATGGATGGTTTAGATATAACAGATACCACATGATCAGACCTATGAAATTTCTAATTTATTCAGCTTCATAAATTTACTTTTTATTTTTATTTTATTTTATTTTTTGATGGTGTGAACCACTTAAGTTCCGTGTATGGCTGAAATTTGGGGGTGGTCCATTTTTAAACGGGACCCATCAAATGCACGGTGCTGATGTTCAACATACATCAAGGTGGGGCCTGTGGTTGGCTCACTTTTCTCCAGCGTCAGCAGCAGACGCTGCTTGTTTCAGCGTCATCCAGACGCTGACAGTAGTAGCATTTTATATTTTTATATATATTTTTTCAAATATGGGACCTACAACAGGACGCGTGTCTTTACATAATTTTTGATGGTGTGGCCTACCAGAGAATTGGATTGGCTTCATTTTTCGGCTCAACGCCTGAAATGATCTGAAAAATTGAATGGATGGCGTGGATTTAATACATACATCATGGGTGGGGCCCGTTGTGGGCCCACAGCCCTTGCCCCTTTTACAATGCAGCTGGGACACTTCTTGCTGCAGCTTCCGCTGGACGCTGGCGGTAGCGTCTCAATCCTTTTTTTTTTTAAAAAAATTCATTTATTTATTTATTTTCTTTATATATATATATATATATATATATATATATATACATATATATATATATGTAATTTTTTTTTTGTGCACATGTGTGCATGGGGGTGTGTGTGGTGTGGCCAGCCTAATGGGCCACACTTGGATGATTTGGATATCATACAAACATTTTTGTGGGGCCCACTATCAATGGGTCCCACATGAACTCTATAATAAATTAATTTTATTTTATTTTTATATGTTTTCTCCTAATCCACACCATCAATAACATCATCATTGTTATTACAATTTTCTTTACCATCAATCATACTATTTTCATCATCCACACCATTCCTAACATTTATTGCAATTATCATCCCCATCAATCATACTATCTTCATCATCCACACCATTAATCACATTATTATGATCAACATCATTTCCATCATACAAAAACACAAAAAAAATAAATAAGAATGAGTAGGGTGGGTGTACTCACTTTCATGAATTAGATGGATGGTTGAGATGGATGGAAGGGATGTGATTGATGGAGTTGATGGCCTACCAAGATCACTTTCTCTCTCTCTCTCTCTCTCTCTCTCTCTCTCTCTCTCTCCATGGAAAATGGTGAAATGCTAAGGAATCGAGGGGTATTTATAAAGAAATGGATAAAATTTTGGTTAAGTTAGGCTAATATGATTAACATTAGCTTAGCCTAGGATTATGAAAAGTAATTCATAATTAGTAGTTAATGGTGGATTAAAAGAGCATGGGATGGCATGGTGTGATGATGTCATACATGAGGTGTGACATGGAAGAGAGTTGACTTTTCATGCCCATGAGAGAGAAGAGGTATGGGTATGTGATATCACTCACATGAGTAGAGATTCTCTCACCCATGTGTGCCATGTACATGTGTGCATGACATGTGTGGAATGAAATACATGGCGCCATGCGCACATGATACACTTATTATTCTTCATGGCGTATCTCACTAACGGAGTATCATACTGACGTACGGGTGGTACCTCCACGATTGCGACGACGGGACAGACAATATGAGGTAGGTTTTAAGGTTTTGGGATTTCGGTCAGTTGGGTGTGTATTATGAACTACCAATTCAGGTCTACCTAAGGGCGTTGATCATCGTGTACATATGCATAGAAAATGGTATAGAATGGACGAGGTGTTACATCCGCTATTGACTAGCCGAGCCCGATATTGGCAGGTGAATAGTGAGGTCTCTTCCATTCACCTTGTTACATGTGATGGGGTGACAATCTAGTTTGGAGTGTACTAGACCTCGGTGATATTCCAGAGTTGAGCTGTATTGGTATGTGGACTCAGATAGGGATTGATATGCTTGAGTTACATCTCGCATCGCATGGCCTTGGTATGGCCGACATCATTCATGCATTGCATTGTATGACCTTAGTACGGTCAATAGTATTCATGGATTCATTAGCATATTCCATATTACTTTGATATTGCATAATTGTATTACTACATTGCGCACACACTTTCACCACCCTCTAAGCTTTCTGTAAGCTTATGCATGACCGTTGCGTGCAGGTGACATTAGACCATAGCAGTGCTGAGGTAGGAGCACATAACAGATTATCTTAGAGCTTTTATCTATCATCATTGTATTTCCCTTTATCCTCACTATACTTATAATTTTTTTTATCATAGTGAAAATGTGATGGAGTTTCTGGTTTTTGTTTGTGGGTTATGCCTTTAGTTATGCTTATTACGAATCAAACGGATGTTGAAAATTCTCCTTTTAGGATCCTAGGATCGGAACATGGTAAATAGGTGCCAGGAACCGAGAATGGGGTATTACGGAGGCTGTCGGTGCTAGATTCGGCGATCGGGCATTCTATGAACCAGGTTTTCAAGTTTGGGGCATGACACAGGGGGAGCGGTCTCTTGGCAGAGCAAGCTACAGAAGGTCGTAGCATTATCGATGATAGAGGCTTAGTACATTGCAGTCACAGAGGCATACAAAGAGATGCTTAGAATGAAAAGATTCCTACTGAAACTTAGCATGAAGCAGGAGGAGCACATGGTTTATTGCGATAGTCAAAGTACTATACACTTGAATAAGAATCCAAGTCAGCATTCTAAGTCGAAGCACATAGAGATTCGGTATCACTAGATCAGGGATACTTTGGAACAGAAGGTGTTACAGCATGAGAAGGTTCACACGGATGATAATGGGTCAGACATGATGACCAAGGCTTTGCTCAAGGGAAAGTTTGAGGTTTTTATAAACCTAGTTGGCTTGAAAAAGTTAAATCTCTCCTGGGTTGGAAAGGGATAGTTTTGATGGGATTTCCTCCTAGGCTCGACTGGTCGTGAGCCTCATTCGACCGGTCGAGGGTGGTGCTCGACTGGTCGAGCCCTGACTCGACTCAAAGTCCAGTGAATTTGGGTTTATTTTTCTCGTGGTGCTTGACCAGTCGAGGGAGGTGCTTGACCAGTCGAGTGGGCCACTCGACTGGTCGAGCACCTCCCACTCGACTGGTCGAGGACACTACTCGACTAGTTGAGGTTACGTAGATTTGACTTTGGATCTTATGTGGACTGTGAAAATCTGAGGCCCTTTCGCAAGGGATGCGAAAAGGAGTTGCCTAAACTATAAATAGGGGTGTTTAGGGATTTTTCAGGTAATGTAAGAGGGTTTCCTAAAGCTTTACAAGGGTTTGCTAAAGGGTTTAGGGATATCAAAGGTGAGAGAGAGAGAGATAAAAGAGAGAGAGAGAGGAAGCTTGTGGAAGGGAGTTGACGTCTCAGCGCTTCTATGTCCTCGTGATTGGTGAGATCTCTCCATTTTTAATTCTCTTATTATTTATCTACTTCTGCATGAGTGAAGAAGGTTTGATTTAAGTGGTGTGTACTTGTGATCGGTTATAGCATTCTACTTGATAGTGGATTGATGATCTGGACGAGGTCCCGTGGTTTTTACCTCTTTGAGGGGTTTCCATGTAAAATCTCTTGTATCGTATGGTTTATGCTTTGATTATTTTTATTATTTTATTATCCTATAATTCTAGTGTTTTGGGAGGCTAAATCCTAAGGTTTGTGGAAGGCCCCCAACAGTCCAGATGTTATTAACATTGTGGCCCACCTTCTTAGCAAAACATCTACGTTGTCAAACCCACCTGATGGAGGGGGTGTGAGACCCGACCCGAGTTCGCATGTGTGCATGTATGTGTGAGTATGCATTTCATTTATTTTGGTCCCGCGATCCTACCGGTCAAATTTCAGCGACCCACGGTCTTCGGATAGTGATTGCAGCCACCCTTGAGTTTGGTCATGTAGACCCAACTCGGATTGACCCAAGACCTATGCCATTGCGACCGCATAGTCATCATGGTTCCAACGCCGCGTTTCATGTATAAATTCGGTATGTCCTTCAAAATTTATGGGCCGCGCATCATTTTGATCACTGATAGCATTTTTGGTGGGACCCATATGATTACACATTTTCCTATGTGCATGTTTGCCCATGGTGATGACATCACCATTTTCATGATGACCTATGGCATAGTCTATGGACCTATAGCCACCAAGCAAGTATGAAATTTCTTTCTCCAATAAATAATCATAAATTGTTTGTTTTTAAAATAATCATGACTTTTTTTCAAGGTAATTATGACTCACCATGAATAATGAGTATTTTGCTCTTTTCAAAATCATCATTTCTTTTAAACAATCATTTCCTCCAATGGCTATAACTCTCTCATCTCTCTCCCTCTTTCTTCATTTCTCTCTTCTTCTCTTTGCAAAGCTTTGAACGTCCACCATTGCTGAAATTTCCAGCCTTCTTTCCTCTCTTTCCCCCCTTAATCTAACCCTCTAAATCACATCATCACCATAGAATCTTCTTCCTTGAAGCTTGAGGAGTATGGTGGTTGAAGAATCTTAATGATCCATCATGTAGGTGAGCATGTAGAATAGATTACATTGATTTTCTTCATAGATCTTTTGCTATTTCATATGGAGGGTGTAAGATTCACCACATCAATGATGGAGGTCCTACACCACTCCTTGGATGTGGTCTTTAGCCACTACTTGCATGCATGTGATCTTGATGAGGCCATTCTCCATGGACCCCATCTTGATGAAAATTTTCCCTTCATTTATGCATCATGGGTCATCTAGACCTTAGATTCCTAGCTAGGGCCCATCCATGTATGGGATCCTCTTTGATGTTGCTTGTATATGTTGTTTCCTTCATTGTGGAGGGTTCGTAGTAGCGGAGCCCTCCCTATGGCCGGTATGTTTCCTTTATTCTTCTCTTCTCTCCCTTCTTTTATTTGGATGTGATGATTGTGTGGCCCCACCTGATGTGCCATGCAACTAGGATTTTCAGATTTTTGGGACTTCCAGGCCCAAGTTGCTGGAATCCCAGGCCCAACCATGTTGCCTAGTTTTATTGCTTGATTTGGAAGGCCTTTGGACCTGATTTCTTGGATTATCTTAGAAGGGGCTTGGGCGTGAGAGTTGTGTGACACATCAGGGTGGACCCCACCTTGTGAAATCTATGATTTATTTCTTATTTATTAATTTTATGGGCTGATCTAGACAACAACATGTTACTATCTAGATTGCTGGAATTATTTTTATGCTGTAATGTATGAGGTGTAGGCCTTGTTTGTGGCTTCTTTTTTCCTTATTTCCTAAACTTTTCTTTGAGGTGTGAACCTCACCTAAAAGTATGTTAAACCTCACCTTCAAATACCCCTGTTTGATCACCCAAAAGGGTGGGCCAAGGAGGATGGACGGTTTAGATTTTTCTGGACTGTCTAGCCACATTATTTGCTGGAAAACATAAATATCAGCCTCATCTTGAAATGGTGGGTCACCTTTGTGGACCTCACCTTGCTGTATACTTGTATAAGAAGATTGACCTTGCATTTTTTCAAATTTACATAGACCTGGGCCCACTCAAATAGAGTGCAAAAGTCAAGGACAACAACATTGCTGCTGCAGAAAAATAAAATCTAGACCTTGCTATCCATAAATTGCATGAGTTTAAAAAAATATTTTTACTATTCAAAAAATTCTAAAATATTGCAAAGAGGTGTCCCACCCATGGTACGACTTACCTACACAATTTCAGGGCCAATGGATCCTATTTGGGCATCCAAAAGGGTGGGCCAAAATAGTGGACTGCTAGAAATTTCTGCTGTGCAGTCCAGTAGCACAGTCCCCTAAAAAATAAAATTTTAAAAATATTTTCTCCAAAGGTGGGAAATATTTCTGGGTCACACCTTGTTGTAGATTGATAAGGGACCTTGGGTCCAAATTTTAAGAATTTTGGACACCCAGAACCCACCCATTTGGATGGCCCAAATTCAGGACAGTTATATTTTCAACAATACTTCACCCTGGATAGATTGTAAATTCTGAAATTTATTAAAATACTTTTGAGTATCCAAAAATTAATAAAATTTACAGAGAGGTGGCCCACCCATGGTGAGACCCACCTGTAAATATTTGGGGCTAATGGACCCCTGTGCACACCGTGGTAAGGGTCGGACTGGCCCACCATATTGGGACGTCCAGGTCAGTCTGATTTTTGGGACAGACCGTTTTATTTAAATTAATTAAAATATTTCTAGATGTTCAAAAATTTTAAAATTATCTGAGTGTCTCCCACACATAGAAGTGTTTCCGTTCTAAATTTTAAATCCAACGGACATTTGAGCTGACCGTGGTGTGGTTGGGAGTGGCCCACCAGGCAGGGATGCCCAGGCTAGGGCGTCCAGCCTGCTTCATGGGCCCACCTTGATGTGTTGTATATCCCACCATCCATCTATGTGAGGTCCTTAGGGAATTAATCATCCTTCCCTTTTTTTGGGTATTCAATTGGGCCCCATTAAGTGATTTTTTTGGGCTAGATACCCCCCGGGCCCATAGCCTATTGCTAGGCTTTCATTCCAACGGCCTGACCCACTTGATATATGTGTTGCATATCCTCTCTCATATGGTGGGGCCCACAATGATGTGTGTGGGCCATCACGGATTAAATATACTAAGAAATACTTCTATTGTTGGACTCTAACTAACCCAAAAATTTGGGTGGGCTGGAATTTGACATTGAGCCCAATAATTGTTGCCTATAAATGTTCTTTTAGGGCAGTATGGCATATTAGATTTAAGGAGGATTTAAGTCAGTTATCTTCCCATATTAATTTTATTTTTGGGCTTAATTAGTTTATGATTAAAGGCCCATTCCAATTGGATTCTTCTTGGGTTAGTCTCCTAATTAATTATGGGCGTTATAGCCTTGGTTGGGCTGAAAATTTTGATGGGCCCATTGGACCCTTGAGTCCTATATTTACCATGTTATTGTGATGGGTCTTATGGGCCAAATACTCAAGTAGTTGGGCCCTTGCTTGCCCACTATAATAAATCCATACTTGGGCCGAGATGTGAGGCCCAACTAACTTGTATTAAATATAAGGATTTCCCATATGTTGGGATAATGGGCTGCCCATTAGGCCCACCACAATGAGTGAACCCATGACCCTTATGGTTAGGCCCTAACCTTTCTTAAGGGCCCACCAGGTTGCCTATGTATTGAGCTTAGTGTATGACCCACTAGGCCATGAATTGATTGTGCCTTGGACCTTCCTTCACATACGTAGCAAGCTACCTTTTTGGGACCTAGTTAAGGTTGAATGTCCTCCTTGGTGGCCCTAAGGTAGGCCCATAGAGGCCCTTATAGGTGGTTGAAGGCCCACCTTGGGCCTGGCTAGGATCGTTTCTTTTTAAGATCGTGACTCTCTTAGCTTGTGGGCCGTCCCAGATTAATGAGCCCTCACTAGAGGATTTCTCTTCTCCTTAGAACACCTGTGTATGTGCCTAGACCTTGTCCCTCCTTAAGACTGGAGGATTTCATATAGGTAGCACACTTACATGATCCATACACATCATTTGTATGAATTGTTGCTTTCTTCTCCCCTCGTGCACATTGTATGCCTGTGGCTAGTGCATGATTTATTTGTGTGACTCATTCATTCGCATCGCATTTCATGATGATATAACCCTTTCTTCATCAGGGCCTTGCCTCCACATGGACGTTCGTGGATGACCGTATGTGAGGACACCGGAAATATAAATTGAGCATACCGGGTGCATAGGATGCCCATGTGTTGAGAGTCAAATATTGCATATCAGACCCCAGTTATTTTCTATATTTACGAGTATGATACTGTTTAAACGGCCTGTTTTTATCGTGTTTATGTTGCAAGGTGATTTTATGAGTATGGATTGAAAAAGGTGTTAAAAGCATGGATTTAACGATCCAAAGTCACCAAAGCAAGGGATGGACTTCAGAAGACCAAGATTAAGGGATTTACACGGTTAGAAATCCGAGAAAACTAAGAAACTGAAGCTCAAGTGGCCTGAAACGCATCCAGAATGCAAGATCATGGGATTCCCACCATCTGTTCACCTCGAAACTTCATACATATGATGAGGGCCGTAAATAAACCGTAAATATTAAATTTCAGCCATTGATGATCTTGGGAAGTGGGCCAACGGATACATCAGCCCATTAATCTTTAAATTGGGGCCCACCTGATATATGGAAATGCCTAAATTTTGGACTCAACGTCTTAAATGATATGACAAAATGAATGGATGGAGCGGATTTTATATATACATCATGAGTGTACCTCACTGGCAGCGCCAGTGCACAATGCACAAGTGCACGTGACGTGCACTGGACCAAGAATCAAAACCAAAGAAGGAGACCCGTCTCCTTCGCCATCTTTGCGTAAGGCAGCCAGCGAACGGACGACTCTGGTCCGTTTTTCGATCGATAGTGGGCCCCATTCATGTCCCGTACGGACGATCTAAACCGTCCATCTTGTAGACGGCTGTGAATACTACAAAACTTAGGTGATATTTTTCAGCCATGCATACACACGTGTGCGTTACAGAGGCCACAAAAGGGCTACCCTGGGACGTTCAAAATTAATCTTTTAGTGATTTTTTCTCTGGGCTTCGTCAATGGACGTTCAAAACTACCCATTCTTAACTGAAATTTCATCCTGAATCCAATGAACGGGATGAATTTTCCAGAAAATGCTTCTGTGAGGCCCACCGATCACAACAGCGAAATGATGCGAAAGGTTTCGCACATCCACAAAATTCGACTTTTCCAGGCAGTTTTGGCCCACCATCTTTGATCATATGGCAGATCTGAACCGTCTATCATGTAGAGGACCCAAGAAAGTCCTAAGGGACGGTGTTTCTTTAGAATTTAAGCAAGGAAAGTGGCATGGTTCGAGGCACCAAACTTGGCTGTGAAAAAGCTTTCAATGGGCATGCATAGCTTTTCAAATCCGATTCAAATATGATTTTCACCACTCCAGCAGCTATATAAGGAGGTTTTGGACGTGGGGAGGGGGGATTAAAGTCTTGGGAGGAAGACCAGAGCTTGGACGTGAAGTGGAAGAGAGAGAGAGAGACGGCTTCAACAGTTCTTCTTCTTTTCTTAATTCCTTATTTTCCTTTATATTTTATTTTATTTAAAGGATTCAGCCCACCTATGTGTGGCCTCTTAGCTAGGGCTAAGAGGTGAAGCTCGTAGCGTGATGGGAGACGTTTAATTATTCCTTTTGTTTAATATTGAACTGATTTTGATTTAATTTTATTTTGGAAATATTTTTTGGTCTTTAATGGTCTGTTGTGACTGAAATTACAATGGGTCTGCAATGGCTTTGAATATTTCCGTTCTCCTTTATGTTTATGATGTCAGGAAGCCCTGTTGTTCACCATAGTCTCCTGGGCATGGTTGGATGTCGATACCCTTCCTAACCTTCATACATGTGATGGGTTGGTAATTAGTTTAATTCTGTTGTTTCCCATAGTCTTTTGGGCATGGTTTGGTGATGGAATCCATTCTAATTCATACACCTTTCATCTCTTTGAAAACTAGATCAATGGCAGTTCAGTAAATTCCATAATTCTTGAAGCAGGCATAAGATCTCCCTGATCTCTACAAGTGGATCCTCTGAATCCCTAGTTTCTTTCTCTGAATTTCTCCTAAGTTTTAGAACAATTATTCCACAATTATTCCTTAAATTCTATTGGATTTAAATTTCATCTTAATCTGGTTCTAGTTCTGGTTAGTTTTAGATAATGTACAAGTTTCAGTCCCTTGGGATTCGACCTCGGTCTTACCGAGTTATTACTACATCACAACCCTGCACTTGGGGAGTGAACACCATGGGTGAAATTTCTAAAACTTTCATGGTTTCAAGCGGTGACCAAGTGAAAACTATGAGTGCACGAGGGCCTTATACCATTAGGCTGCGACTCCCACTGTCGTGTAGTCGGTTGGGTAGGGATGTGGCCTTATCTGCTTGTGAGGGAGGGCATTATTAGGTTGAGTCTGATCAGCTTGAGAAATGGGTCCGCTACCGCTAGGCCTTGTTGGAGATTGGTTGTCCATAGGCTGCTAGTGAGGTCTCTTATGCTCGTTTGACTGTGCGAGTCTGTAGAACGGCAGTCATTCAGGAGTGTAATGGACCCTGAAAGTGTCCTGGTTTATCAATTATCGTAAGTGTTGAGTCAACTAGATTGCAGAGCCTCATAGGAAGATCAATTCAAAGCGTCCACCTCAACTGGATGTGTACACAAGCTCGCCACAAGTAAATCTAAGCCTCACATCCTATGTCCCAAAACACCAGGTATTTAAACCCTTAAAACAAGTTAGAACATCATAGGATTTTTAAGTTAAGAAAACTTTTTCAAAATTTAAAAATCTCTAAGTTTTCTTGCTTTGTCAATTTTATCGATACACAACTTGATATGATCAACCTGTGTTATCGATGTCCTCGAAAGCTCAATCGATAAAATCGAATGAGGACATAAAGTTTCCAACAACCACATATTCATCTGGACGGAATTATCGATGTATCGATACCCCTATCGATATCATCGATATTTAAAAATTAAATTTATTAAACTTGACTCGATATGATTGACAACAGAATATTTGTGTCCCTATTTTTTATAGGAAAATCATGAAGATCTTTGATATATCGAAGTACCATCAATATCATCGGAATTCAAATCTCAATGATATTGGAAGGCCTTCGATGATATTGGTCTTGGACACAATCTTTCCAGTAATATTTTTCAGGTGATTTTTATTTCAGATCGAGAGTCACTCGATAGAATTGATATTCAAATATCGATGATATTGGTACGGTTTTGATGACATCTAACAGGGATAGAAACTGTCCAGTAAGCTTAAATGAAAATCCCTTGGATTAATTGATGCCTCAACACAGCTATTGATATCATTGACATTCAAATTTCGATGATATCGAAGGTCCCTCGATCATTCTTGTAAACCTGAAATATTTCAAAGTAAGTCTCTCTCATTTTCAAATATCGAGGAATCGAACCTCACATCGATGAAATCGAAGTTCGAAATCTAATGACATTGACACGTGTTTCGATTCCCTCAACCAGCTGGCAATAGGTTTCAAAAGCGTATGACATTTGAGTTTGTGTCATCGAGTGGACCATCGATGCTATCGAGAGTATACGCTGGATGATATCAATCCCGTTCGTTGATATCGAACTCTATCATTAATGTGACCATTTTATATCCGTTGGAACCTTTTGCCTATATAAAGAGGACTTGTCTATTATTGCTGGTAGAGAAAGATGAGAGTGCTTTTGAGTGTTTTACCTTTGATCATATACCCAAAGCCTTTCTCTCATGAAAGTTCATCCTCCAATCCACCCTCATCATTGATATTCAATAGAGTGGATTGAGAAATGAACTTACGCATTCAAGGATCCTCCAGCTACTACCTTAATGACAAATCATTAAGCTGGGATGCCTTAAATGCTTAGATAACTGTAATCACTCTATCTTCCTTATAGGAAAACATTTAAGAGAGTAGAATTCTGTCTTAACCTTGACCTAACTCGACGCCGTATATTGGTACATCATCTGTGTTGCGGATCAAGGAAGCAGAAGATTCTTCATCAACGAAGAAGGAGATCTTCGACAACGTGTTGAATGAGACTCATGCACTTACTTATAAGTAACTAGAGTCCAGAGGACCCTTGTGATCATTCCTTTGTAGGATTCAGTCTAAGGTGTTTCTCACCCCTTGCAAGTCCTCAAGGAGTCCTCTGGTAAGAGTGTACATGTGGGTGCATTGTGTTGACCCTTTCTCTATAGAGAGCATAAACAGTTAGGGTCTTGTGGAAGATCCTTGGCCAGTGTACGTAAAAGTGGGTGCGTTGTGTTGACCCTTACTCATGAGAGCATAAACAATGAGGTTCCTTATGTGGATCCTTGGCCAATGTGCCTAAAAACGGGTGTTATGTGTTGACCCTTGCTTAGGGAGCATAAACAGTCAGCCTAGGTGTAGGTTGTAAAAGTCGAAGGTGAACCTGATTTAAAACCTTAGGTTTGAGGTGAACCACTGTGAAACCTCCTTAGTGAAATTCGGTACACTCAAGGGTTGAGTGCGGTTACCGATAGTGGAGTAGACAAGTAGTCGAACTACTATAAAAATGACTGTGTTTGAGATTGTTATTCTTTTATTTGTGTGATTTACTTTAATATTTTCATGTCTGAATATCTGAAATCACACCTCACACACATACACGGTCATATCCATCATAAACTAGTTTGCATATTGTTCATCTCTCAAATAATTTATGATTAGATCCTCTATCGGGCTTGAAAGCCAGTAGAGTTACTCTTGAGTAATCTTAATATAGGTTTAGTATTAGGATTAATGTAATAGGATTTTAAATTATTATAAAATTATTAAAAAGTCATATTCACCCCCCCTCTAGGACATATTGGCATATTCCTACTTCAACTAAAGCGGTCTTTACCACTATTTTAATTAGTATTAGAGCAGGTCTCTCTTTAAGGGCTTCATCGCATAGAGATTGATCTTGACTAAAGTTGGGAATATGGCCAAAGGAGAGGGCTCATCAGTCACTAGGCCTCCAATATTTGATGGCTAAAATTAAGCATACTGGAAGGCTAGGATGCACTACTTTCTGAGATCTTTGGATCATGATGTTTGCGATATAGATGAGAGTGGATATGTGCCACCATCTGAACAAATTGTACTTGATAGTGGTACAACCATCACAAAACCCAAACCCAAAGAAAAGTGAACGACGTTCGATAAAGAAAAACAGACTGCTGAAGCAAAAGCTATGAACGCCATCTACTGTGCTGTGTCCCAAGACATCTTCAATCAAATAAGTATGTGTGAGACATCCAAAGAAGCATGAGATCTATTGAAAACAACCCATGAAGGCACAAACACTGTGAAGAGGTCTAAACTACAACTGTTAACCTCATAGTTTGAAAATCTCAGAATGGAAGAGCATGAGACTTTCATGGAGTTCTTCACAAAGTTGAATATCATTTGTAACTCCATAGATGGATTGGGAGAAAAACTTCTGATTCATAAAATCTATAGGAAAATACTGAGATCACTGTCGGAACAGTTTAATCCCAAAGTTACAACTATTGAAGAGTGTAAGAACACAGACGAAATGAAAGTAGAAGAACTGGTAGGTTCCTTACAAACTTTTGAACTACACTTTAAACAAACCCAAAAATCCAAAGCTACTATTCTAAAACATTTAAAGAAAACAACTAATGAGGACAGTGGAAGTGAAAAAGATGATGAAGATGAGGAAGTGACTTTACTAGCACAACGATTCAGGAAGTTCTTATAGAAGAGTCGTGGCTGTCCCTCCAAAGGTAGAAAGGTGGACAACAAACCTTCTGCAGGAAAACTTGATAAAAAGACCAAAGAACCACAATGCTATGCCTGTCAGAAGTATGAACACCTATCTACTGAATGCTTAAATAGAAAAATAAAGGGTAAAGAAATGGTCGCCACATGGGATGACCAGAGGATTCAAACTCAGAATATAGTGACTCAGAAAGTGATGGAGACCAGAAAGCTATGAAAATTCTTGTGGTCTCCACTGCTCAAATCATTCCCACGGAATCTGAAAACAAGGAGGAACTACAAGCCACTGAATCATTTCCATTTGATAATGAAGAAACAGAGGGGGAAGAAGAGAAACAGGATAAATTACATGATGCTTATAATCAACTCTATATTCATAGCATCTACATCCTGAAAAGACTTGGAATATCTGAAAAAAAAAGAATTGCTGCAAAAAGATCTGGACAAAACCTTGGAAATTAATATACATCTAATCAATGATCTACAACAATATCATTCAGACAATGATACGTTGGAAAGAGTCAATCTATCCCTAAAAACGGAATCATCAGATCTTACTAAACTAGTTGAATTACTAAAAGATGAAAATGAGCATCTCCAGAGTGAGAATCACACACTCTGTTTTGACTTAGAAAAATTCAGAAAATTTGCTAAAATAAACTATAAATTTTCCTAGAGTGGTGAAAAGCTAGAAAAATTGTTAGGGATGGGTAGAAGAGGAAAAGATAAAAGTGGCCTAGGGTATGATAAAACTAAAAAAAAAACTGAAAATGCAGCACCAACAACTAAAAAATCTGCTGCTTCAAGTAGTAATATGAGAACTACTCCAGTTTGTCATTCATGTGTTGATATGGGTCATTATAAGTTTGAATGCTTGACACCTAGAAAGACTTCACATAACTCCGGTCAAAATCACATTGGTAAATTCAAACCAGCTAGAGAAATACAGAATGTTAAAAGTCCACCTAGGAGAAACACTCATCCATCACCACCTAAAATGAAAGACAGAATGAAAGAATCATTGGATCAAATGGGTGAGATAAACATGAAAACTAAATCTACCACAGTAAAGAATTCTGTCTCAAAATGGATAGTAAAAGAAAAATTGAATTGTCTGATAACTAACTCTATCAATATACCCTAAAATATCAAGCATGAAAAGACAAGTCTAGGTCATGCATTTAGATTTAGATATTTGTTGAAATGATGTAATTTTTGCTGACCTCTAAATGATATATCTGAGGTTCCTCACCTTAATCTCTTGTATATAAACATCCGAATGTTTATAATTTTGATATGTACAGTGATTGTACATAGTTTTGCTGTGTATACTGTTGATTCACAGAAATACTAAAAGTATACATGAAGGGTTATCTGAATGCTGAAAAATGAAAATCATTCATCTTCGATATGTCTCTTGATAAGTCATTCTCGATTAACCGATTAGGGGTCGATATCATCGACACCTCCTTGGAATAAGAAAAGTCATGTGATCGAGAATGATATCGAAGACAGGATCGATGAAATCGATCAAGGTCTCTCGATATCATAGAGATGAGGATCGATGATATAAGGTGGTGGAGCGCGAAAAAGGAATTTTTATCTCATGGTTTTCCTTTCCTCTTCCCTACTCGCTCCTATTAACCGGACCGCTCGGTGCCTCGTAGGACAGCCCCAAATGCTTCACAAATCTGGTAATACCCTTTAATACAATGAGATTCCATCTCCTTTTTGTGTCTTTCATTTTCAGTTAGGTCTTGTCCTCTTTCCCAAAATTCTTAGATTTTTTGTTGTCCAAATAGGAAAAGACAAAGGAAAAGCATCCGAACCGGGTCAATCTTCGAGATCGGCCAGACAAAAAGTGCTGGCTCCAAAGGAAAGGGCAAGGGCCCCGGAACGTGAGACCCCCACAAGGCAACGCACGAGACATAGTGGGTCCCATTCTAAGGCCCAGACACCTCCACCAGTGAAGGTTAATCCGGTCTTGGCTAAGTTCGCTGGGAGAAAAGGTTATTCCTGAGAGAAAAGTCGACAGAAGTTGTCTGATTCCATATAATCTAGAACCACTATTTTCCACCATAGATTGGTTACCAGTTCTCGATTTTGGGGGACCGTATCACCTTGAACGGACCTATAATTTTTTTGCCACCTGTCGTTCTCCGATATCTGAACCACCATCCATCATCGTAATTGTCGATGGTGATGATGTGCTGATCACTCCTAAGTCTGTCATAGGAATATTCAATCTTACCTTATCACCTATAGGACTCCCAGATATGGACATGAAAAATATTGAGGTTTGGTCCAAGGTCACTAGATTCCTCTGTTATGATCGTGACATCCAGTGGCACCAAGGGAATGCCCTCAAAGCCAGATTCATGGAACCACGCTATCGGGTCTTGCATGGTATCCTTGCTTCAAACATCTACTCTAGGGGTTCCAACAGGGTAGATCTCACGGGTTTCATGACTATCATAATTTATTCGGTCGCCTCTGGGATCAAGATTTGTCTGCCTACCCTCATCGTGCATCAGTTGGTTTATGCTTTTCATACGGCTAGGGATGTTCACTTACTATATCCCTGGATCATACATACAATATGTAATGCCATGGCCTTTCCAAGTACAAGTGATCCTATGCTTCCTCTCCAAACCTTCAACAAAAGTAACATTCAAAGGATGGATTTGAAGTTTCATAAATATCCTAAGGATCTACCTGAGGAAGACATTCAAGTAGAGAGGGAAAGTGGGGCAGGCGACGCTCCCATGGAAGGGACTGAGACGGCTGGAGATGAAGCTCTTGGACCCCATCCAGCACCGTCGACATCAACTCTTGGGCATGCTAGACGATTTAAGTTCCATCAGGATCGGATTGGAGTGATTCAGCGGGATGTCTCCCAGTTTAGGAAATCGATGAACGAGCAACTTACCGTCTTGAAACGGTTGGTCCACGGAATGCAGAAGACTGTACAACAATTAGTTGATCTGATGACTTACCGTCGGGACGACACTGCGCCATCTTACTCTGCTCCATAGTGCTGGTCTTTGAATGCTATCATATACACCTCACTCTTATTTCCGTGTATGAACATTAATATCTTTTTAGATGTTCTACGCTCTCATGGGCATATGTGATAACTCTCTAATCTGCACAGTTTGACTTTTTTTTTGTGATTGTATATGCCCATGGTTGGGCTAAATATTGATGGTTATTTTTGGGTGCCCTTAAATGGGCTTGGTAATGTTGTTGGGATAATTGTTGATCTACTACCAATCTTGGGCAGTATAGATATGTTTTGGATATTTTGAATATGGCTGATCATAATTCCTTCCTATTCTCTACCATATTTCTATTAGTGCTCACCTGTTTTCTCTGAGTATATGTGGTTTGTGCTTATATTGCAGATGGTAGGCGATGCATTTAGTGTTGTGTTTATCCAGCTTACCTATTTCACTACCTTACTTGATATCCCCTGCATATATAGGATTCACATATGAGATGTTTTAGATCACTGGTTTAATTATTATCCATCTATCTTCACTCTATGTATTCTTACTGAATGATGTTCTCCCACATGTCTTTACACTTCAGTTAATATCTACTATAATGCAATCTTTGTCAATGATTGACAAAAAGGGGGAGAATGACTCAAACACCCCATCAGGAAATATATATTTGCTTGAGTATAGTGTTGTAGGTGTTAGGGGGAGTAGCTGCACCAAGCGAGGGAGAGTTTACAGTCGGGGGGGGGGGGGGGGGGGCAGCTTCTGAATGTGTTGTGTATATGACATTGTTAGCATTATACAATTGTGTAAAGAACATGTACATATAATTTAGGATGTCAGTATAGAAGCTTTTCTAGGGTGTTTTGGTATTTTGTCACGTAATTGAATAATGGATAGATTAAAAGTGCCCTAGTTTATCAATTAGCGTGAGTGTTGAGTCAGCTAGACTGCAGAGCCTCATAGGAAGATCAATTTAAAGTATCTGCCTCAACCGGATGTGTATACAAGCTCGCTACAGGTAAATCGAAGCCTCACATCCCATGTCCCAAAACACCTGGTATTTAAACCCTTAAAACAAGTTAGAACATCATAGAGTTTTTAAGTTAAGAAAAATTTTTCAAAATTAGAAAATCTCTAAGTTTTCTTGCTTTGTCGATTTTATCGATACATAGCTTGTATGATCGACCTGTGCTGTCGATATCCTCGAAAGCTCAATCGATAAAATCGAATGAGGGCATAAAGTGTCCAGCAACCACATATTCATTTGAACGGAATTATCGATGTATCGATGCCCCTATCGATATCATCGATATTTGAAAATCGAGTTTATCGATCTAGACTCAATATAATTGATAGTAGAGTATTTGTGTCTGTGTTTTTTATAGAAAAATCATGAAGACCTTCGATATATCGAAGTACCATCGATATCATCGGAATTCAAAGCTCGATGATATCGGAAGGACTTCGATGATATCGGTCTTGGACACAATCTTTCCAGTAACAATTTTAAGGATATTTTTATTTCAGATCGAGGGTTACTCGATAGAATCGATATTCAAATATCGATGATATCGGTACGATTTTGATGACATCAAACAGGGACGAAAACTGTCCCAGCAAGCTTAAACGAAAATCCCTTGGATTTATCGATGCCTCGACATAGCTATCGATATCATCGACATTAAAATTCTGATGATATTGAAGGTCCTTCGATCATTCTTGTAAACTTGAAATATTTCAAAGCAAGTCTCTCTTATTTTCAAATGTTGAGGAATCGAACCTTACATTGATGAAATCGGAGTTCGAAATCTGATGACATCGATATATGTTTCGATTCCCTCGATCAGCTGACAATAGGTTTCAAAAGCGTATGATATTTGAGTTTGTGTCATCGAGCGTACTGTCGATGCTATCGAGAGTATACGCTCGATGATATCGATCCCGCTCGATGATATCGAACTCTGTTATAAATGTGACCGTTTTATATCTGTTGAAACTTTGTGCCTATATAAAGAGGACTTGTCTATTATTACTAGTAGAGAAAGAAGAGAGGGCTTTTGAGTGTTTTACCTTATATCATATACCCAAAGCCCTTTCTCTAATGGGAGTTCATCCTCCAATCCACCCTCATCATCGATATTCAATAGAGTGGATTGGGGAATGAACTTCTACATTCAGGGATCATCTCGTTACTACCTTAATGACAAATCATTAAGCCGGGATGCCTTGAATGCATAGATGACTGAAATCACTCTATCTTCCTTATAGGAAAACATTTAAAAGAGTATAATTATGTCTTAACCTTGACCCAACTCGACACCTTATATTGGTACATCATCTGTGTTGTGGATCAAGGAAGCAGAAGATTCTTCATCAACAAAGAAGGAGATCTTCGATAACGTGTTAAATGAGACTCATCCACTTATCTATTAGTAACTAGAGTTCAAAAGATCCTTGTGATCATTCATTTGTAGGATTGAATCTAAGGTGTTTCTCACCACTTGCAAGTCCTCAAGGAGGCCTCTGGCGGAAGTGTAGTAGTGGGTGCATTATGTTGACCCTTGCTCTGTAGAGAGCATAAACAATGAGATTCCTTATGTGGATCCTTGGCCAGTGTGCCTAAAATCGGGTGCTATGTGTTGACCCTTTAATATTTTCATATCTGAATATCTAAGATCACACTTCATACACATACACAGTCATATCCATCATAAACTAGTTTGCATATTATTCATCTCTCAAATAGTTTGTGATTGAATCCTCTACCTGGCTTGGAAGCCAGTAGAGTTACTCTTGAGTAATCCTAATATAGGATTGGTGTTAGGATTTTAAATTATCATAAAATTATTAAAAAGTCTTATTCACCCCTCTCTAGGATATATTGACATATTCCTACTTTAACTAAAGTGGTCTTCACCGCTATTTCAGGCCCTGGTGATTTTCTTATGATTAGAAATGTACTTGATATGTGGTTTGAATATGAGCACTGACATTACTTGCATCGCCTTAGCATTGACCGTATAAGTCCTTCATGCATTGCCTTAGCATAACGTCCAGTACTCATTACATTGTATTCATGATAAGTCCTGGTAAGGCTAATGATATTTGCATTGATCATGCTTAAGCTTCTTTCCTTGTACCTCCTACTATTCTTCTGTGCACTATTGTTACACACTTTCACCACCATCTAAGCTTCTATAAGCTTATGCACGATTGATGCATGCAGAAGAGGTAGGCGTTGTAGTAGCAGAGCATGGAGTAGAGTTGAGCTTCAGGACTCCAGTACTGCGGACTTCTTCCTCTTCCTATTTTTTTATGTATGACCTTTTGAACCTGATGTAAACTTGTAAAAGTTCAAATTCATAGTGGATTTTGTGATGTGTGTCTTGGTTATTCTCATATATACTTGCTGTGATCTTGGGTATGCTCGTATTGGAATAATTATACTGTTATGAAAATTCTTCTGGTAGGATCCCATGATTGAAACCTGCCTCAGGAGCCGAGAATGGAGTACTATGAAGGCTGTTGCGATCAGAATCGACTATTGAGTTCTTTATGAGTCCAGGTATCGAGTCTGGAGCATGATAGGAGGATTGATACTGCACCTGTCTAACATGCTGGCACATGTGGTGGTGAGTAGGTGGCATGTAGGTACATGCATTTGGGGACTTAGCAAAGCCAAGAAACCAAGGATCCATAAGTTCAATTGAAGGTAGAGATGGTCTGTACGTTTATGGTCTATCTGGATGTGGATAACGCATGATGCAGCCTTTTTTGGTTTACTTGTAACATAGGTTATGAGAATATCTCATAACCTCGGCATAGATCAATGAAAAAAACGTACTATAAGAGGAATGTAACAGGTGAGGCTCACAATTTAAAAAAAAAAAAAAAAAAACATCATTTCACGTAAAGAATATATTTACTCTCACTGCAGGCCCCACCTATAACATTTGCACGTACGTAATGCCTTATTCATTGGCCATGTTAGGGGTTATAGGCAAAATTCACGTCCCCTTTTTATCTTTGAAGCAAAGCGTCACATTTTCTTACACCCTGGCATACCTATCAAATGCCACTGGGTAAGGAGAGTCGATCCAGGATGAGGCCTTGAAAGAGCAGGTAACACTACCAACTCAGGCCACCGAGCCGCTCCTCTTTTTCTAAATCAATTAAGAGATGAATGCTAGATTTGTGCATTTGAGACCATTGTTCAACGATCCAAGCTGTTGATCTAGCATTTCTCTTTGTCGCAACTGATTTATGGTAATTCAATTCAATAAATGAATGCATTGACAAGGAAATCAAGAAAAGTAAATGCTTCCCAACATAACATAAATTGCAATTTTGAGACAACCCTCCATATGAATAATAGAATATTGAGGAACAGGGCTGTCATTCGGCCAGGCTTGGGCCTTGCTTTATCAGGAAACGGATTGGCTACTCCCCCTGCCACTAGCCCGGTGGCTGGTGGTAGGTTCTATGTGGGCCCCACCATGATGTATGTGTTTCATCCTTTCTTTTCATCCAATTTTACAGATCGTTTTAGAGCTTGATCCCAAAAATGAGAGGGATATAAATCTCAGGTTGACCACACTACAGGAAAACAATAGTGATTAGATATCCACCATTAAAATCCTCCTAAGGCCCAATGGACTGTTTATTTGAGATGTAATATGTTGATTAGGTCATACAGTCCCATATGAAGGGAAAAAATAACGATAAGTTTGATCCAAAACTTTTATGATCCCCAAAAAGCTTTTAATGGTCAACACTCATTCAACACTGTTTCGTGTAATTTGGTCTACTTGAGACTTGGATATATCTCACTTGTGGTATCATACCATCAAATGATAGAAAACAACACATGTAAGAAATGGATGAAACACATACATCATGGTGGGGCCCATAGAGAACCGACCACCAGCCATAGGCTGGTGACAGGGGGAGTAGCCAATCCGTTTCCGCATTGTCAAAACTTTGAATAACGAACAGCTTAATCCAAAACTTTTATGGCCCCAAAAAGCTTTTAATGGTCAACACTCATTCAACACTGTTTCTGTAATTTGGTCGACTTGAGACTTGGATATATCTCATTTGTGGTATCATACCATCAAATGATAGAAAACTACACATGTAAGGAATGGATGAAACACATACATCATTGTGGGGCCCATGGAGAACCGACAACCAACCATAAGCTGGTGACAGGGGGAGTAGCCAATCCGTTTCCGCATTATCAAAACTTTGAATAGGCTAGCCCCTGGCCTGTTAGGCCACCTTGAGAAGTTCAAAATTCGGGTCGAAGCCAACCCATGCCCGGCCGTTGAGAGCCCTACGGTCATTTAAATGAGCTACTAATTACAAATCAATTGAAGAGTATATCCGAATTCCAAACACGAACTGAGCATCCAAACTCATTCCCAAGTGACTAGTGTTTGTAGGATTCGATCCAATCCACATTGATTGTCACTCTCAATACCAAGAAATCCATGATAATAATAATAATAATAATAATAATATCACCAAATAGATTTTTACACCCAAAAGAAAGCCATAATCTTTATTATCGAACTGGATTTATACATCCATAACACCAACTTTATTGGTTCTCAATCAAATCAATTCATCCACATCCAACTTCAACGATAAAAGATAGAAAGAATAACCAAGGACAAAAAAAGCGAAAAAAAGATAAGAAAAACCAACTTTGAAAAATCAAGAAATTCAAATCAAATAACCGAGGAATCGTTTGTAGAAGCCGTCCGCCCAAGTTCAAACCTGCATTGAATTATCTTGCTTGACATGAATTGTTGGAGGCAGAGTTTCAACACCTCCCTTTGGTGGGACAGGCTCCCCATACACCTGCGGGCAAGTGCGCACGTCTTGCCTCCCCTTCGCTCTCCCAAGAAAATAACACCCGAAACCCAGAACGATTGCAAACAGAATCAGTGGCAAGGAGATCACCAGAATAAAACCCATCTCTCTCTCTCTCTCTCTCTCTCTCTCTCTCTCTCTCTCTCTCTCAGATTCTCCACTCACAGAAGAAGCTTATCGTGCCTTTTCTTTTCTGGAATCAATTCAAGTAAGGGGAATTTTAATAAAGAAGTGGCAAAAGACGAGATCAGATGATTGATTTTCTTGGGAGATTGAGAAACCGAAATTTGGGACTTCCCTTTTTGAATAAAGGAAGATTGGAATTGAAGAAATAGGAAGATTCAGAGATTGGTACTGATGATAGAAGGTGGCGATGCGATGGTTAGGTATTTGCTTCAGAAATGGTGAATATATACTCTCTGTGGATCTCGAGAGAAGGTTGTCCAACGTTCAAGTTTCCAACGGATACTTTCTTGAAGTTTGGCAGGCGGAAGCGGATTGTGTCCTGCCCCGCATGTACCCAATAAATGTTTAATGCGTCCAGACAGGGGCTCCGTGGGCCCACCCTAATGTATTGGTTTTATCTGCGCCGTCCATCCATTTTTTAAAGATCATTTTAGAATACTAGCCTAAAAATGTGGAAGATTAAAAGCTCAAGTGTACCACACTAAAGAAGCAGCGGTGATAATGGTGCCCACCGTTTGAATCCATCCTATGAGCCACCGTGATGTTTATTTTCCATCCAACCTGTTCAATAGATCATACAGACATGGATGAAGGGAAAACAAAAATATCATTTTGATCCAAAGCTTCCGTGGCTACCAAGAAGTTTTTAACGGTGGAAATTCAAACTCCAGTGTGGTCCACTTAAGATTTTGATATGTCTCAACCTTTTTTTTCTAACCCTAAAATTATCTGAATAAATGGGCGGACGGAAGGGATAAAACCCATGCATTACGGTGGGCCCCACATAGCCCTGTCAGGACGGATTTGTGTCCAGGCGGGGGTAGGACGCAATCCGCTTCCTTGGCAGGCCCACCATGCACATTTACACCTGGCGAACATCGGATTCCAGACAAGTGGATCCCAAACTAAACAAAAGAATCGCGCTGGATGCGACTTGGGTACTACCTCGCCCGTCCCTGGCTAGGAACGGACGGAGGGCTCTGAGGGGCCACTGTGATGTACAAGCGCAAAAAATAAGCAGATCTAAGGCTCAAGTGGACCACTCCACAACTCCACAGGAAGCAGCCGTGAGAATCACATCCGCCGTTGAAACCTTACCGATTGTTAATTGCCATCCAACTTTTTCATAAGTTCATATAGACCTAGATGAAGGGAAAACAAAAATATTAGCTTCATCCAGAACTTCCGTGACCCTTAAAATGAAATGGAGAAATAGATAGACGGTGTGGATAAAACCGATAGATAACGGTGGCCCCTCAAGAACCCCTTCCCGTTACTAGGTAGGGACGGTTGGACCCAATCCCTGTCTAAACGCACTGCCCTGAGTCTCTTCCGGGGGTGCGCCTACAGCTAACTGAGCACCGCGTTGGGCAGAAGGTGACTGAGATCCACGCCGTCCATCAGGTGAACCACCTCTTGTTTACCTTGGAAACCAAAAAATTTGTGTCCTTCCAATAATCAGATAAGCTGCACCACAAGGAACAGTTGGGATGGGACTCCCACTGTTATGTATGTATAGGGCCCACCGTGTTTTATATGTGCGATCCAATCCATTCACATTACTCTTCTCCCTAAGAAAAAGATTATCCGTAAAAATCACCTACTCTGGAACTCAGGTGGTCCACACTGTGAATTTAAAGATTTTATGCAGATTTTAGGCTGTTTCATATGGTGGTGCCCACCTGAATTTTGGATATCAATGAGATTTTTGATATAAGGCGTAACTGATAGGCATTTTAGCTGCTAAGGCACGTCAGCGTTTCAGTAAAGATAAACCATTCATCACTTGATTCGACGTGGCATCTAATAATTAAGGGTATTATAGATGTAAACTGAGTCGGGAATTCTAATTTTAGCAAACGGTGCCTTCAGCTTATTCAAAACATGGTAAAGCAATTTCCAAGTGGAATGACTGAAGTGCCCTTAACTGTTTTTCTTTTCTTTTCTTTTCTTTTTTTTTTTCCACAAAATGGTGAGGTCGAATCATGGGTACAATGCCTTCAATACGTGGATTCAGATTTGGTAGAGACTGCTCCAGTAAAAGGTCGGTAATTGTTAGTGCTGTGGGCCCCAAAATGCTGGCATTTGTTTGATCCATACTGTTCGTCCATCTTTCAAGCTCATTTTAGGGTATTAAGCCAAAAATGAAGCAGATCCAAATCTCAGGTGGACCACACCACAGAAACAGTGGTGATTGAATGGCCACACAAAAGTTTTGATGTTTTCCCTTCATCCAGGTCTTGTGACCTAATCAACAGGTCGGATGCCAAATAAACATTGCAAAGGGCTCAGGGAAGTTTATATTGAGGGAGTTCAATCCTGTTTCGAGTGGTGTAGTTAACCTGAGAACTGTATTTGCCTTATTTTTGGACATATGCCGTGAATGAGCAGTAAAACTGGATGGATGGCATGCATAAAAACACATAATAGTGGGGCCTACAGCAGGGATGAGGACTGATACCTCGCTACCGGAGGGCCACTGCCGAATCCGAGTCCCTAGCATGTGGATCAAACCATGCGATGATAGTACAAACAAAAACTGGGGGCAATCCCGTCATCAGGTGATTTCAATGGAGAGTTATTTTACTGGTGTACATTGTTACTCATATTGTTGCCCACCTGACATTTGATCAGCCCAACTTTGATTCGTGTTGGATGGGTTGAATCTCATATACACAGTAATACTTGAAATTTATTTTCAATTGGGTTAAATTAAATAATAGAAATAGTTAGAATAATGTGGATTCTCTTTTTAACTTTTGCTTTATTCAAATATTTAAAATTTTGGCTCTCTCTTCAAAAATTTATTTTTTTAAAAAAATACCTGAAAGATCTAGTCCTATATTTTTTGATAAAAAGAGAAAAATAAGTTTATGAGCTTTTAAGTTTTTTAGTATTCTTACTTGGAGAATGGTGAGAGAAGAATGTTTGCTTGCATAGACTGCATGCTCGCACATGCGTGGTTGCAGGCATAAGCAGATATGGCTGTCCTGGCGATCGGAATCGTTCCATCAATAGGTCAACAGACACGGCCATTGCGTTGAAGAGTCGGTGAATTCGGACTGTTGAGTCGATCAGTTAACTTTTATCGGCCGTTTCGCAGATTGGCGGGACTGAAATGACCGCATCACAAATCTACTAAGGGATCTCAACCGTTACGATGTTTTGGTTCGCTACATATTTTCTTTGCATCAAATGGTTGGTAAAATACAACGGTTATAAGAAATGGAAATTTCTGCCTTTTGAGTTGCATTGCGTTTCTTATTAAATGACTTGGCTGTTATGAATGATTTCGGATGCATGTTTCGGAAATGTCTTTTGCAAAAATGCATGCCACTCATTCTTTATAGAGACTCTTGTAAATTCAGGATGATTAGAACAAATCTATTTTCTCTTTTTTTTTTCCTCTCTCTCTCTCTCTCTCAGCAAAAGTGGGTTCATTGATTTTCACGATAGATAGAGTTTGCTAAATTATATAAAATACATACCGAGTTCCTATTGTGGTTTCTCAGTGATTGTTGCATGGAGAATCGCGGCTTGTTGTATCTTAAAAGCGGTTTGCTAGAAACCTGACATCAATCTCATACCAATGAGAGGGGGCAAATAACACTTCAAGGAAAGCCTATCCGATGTGTGTTTCGAAGCCTGGTTCCATCTCTCTCTCTCTCTCTCTCTCTCTCTATTTATAATCTTGATTTTAGTTTATGCCTATTTTCATAACAATATTAAAGGTTATTTGATGGAGACTGAAACAAGTATTGCATTCATCAAACTAATGAACAAGCATCTGATCAAACTTTGATTGATTTGACAGTACAAATTTCACCTGTTGGCAAGACAAACTCAAGTTCTTGTTGATAACACTGAAACTCTTCTAAGTGTTGGATTCAAATCTACTAGTAATCCTTCCACCATCTAATCAAAATACTTAATAAATGATTGCTGAAAGAAGAAAAAGAGAAGAAGATGGACCGATCTATTGAGGATATATCCTTAACACCCTATCTGATCGTCTGTATGATGTATATACAGACACGACTTCTGTCAAAAAAATTTAGAACACTCTCGAATTCATATACAAGACTGAAGAAGAAGAAACTAGGAAATTCTTCATTGCCAGGTATTTCAATTTATTATGGTAGATAACAAGCCTGTCTTATCCCAGGTGCATGAATTGCTTGTCATTGTTAATAAGATCAAGGCTTTATTCTTGAATCTTTTCAAGTTGGTGGCATAATCACCGGAATACCTCCATCATGAAAAGATTATAGGAAGAATATTCTTCATAAGTTTGAAGAATTTACTTTAGAATATATTCAGAAACATTTTAGGATAGAAGAAAAATTTCGCCTAAGAGATAAGAAATATGATATCACTTCCAATAGTGCATCTAAAGTTAATATGGTTGATAGATCGTTTCATAACAAGAATAATCTAAATTCAAACAACTCTTTGAAACCTAACAAGGATTAAGAGAAATTAAAGAAGGCCCATGCTACGTTTTTTGCAAGAATGGGCATTTTGCTCGTGTTTTCATGTTTCACAAGAAATCTAAGAAAGAGACCAATGTGGTGGAAGAAGATATATTTACTACGGTAACTGAAGTCAACATAGTTCAAAGTAAGATACCCAGATGGTGGTATGATACTGGAGCCATAATACATGTCTGCTACGAAAAATAGGCTTTTAAAATGCATGGAGACATCACCAATGAAGAGGAGGTTTAAATGAGAAATGATGGCCGATCCAAAGTTGGCAGTAATAGAACTATAGAAATATTCATCACCTCTAAAAAGAATATCACCTTAACCAATGAATTGCATGCCCCATACATGAGAAAAAAAAAAAATCTAGTTTTTGGAGATCTTCTTTTGGGTAAACCTGGCATATAAATTGCATACAAGTCGAGCATGTTAATTTTGTCAAAGAATGAAAACTTTATAGGAAATTGATATTCTTGTAATGGAATAGTCAAGTTATTAATCAACGAGAATAATTCTTCATCTGCTTATATGATTGAGTCTATTTTTATATGACATGGTACAGTACCGTCAAACTAATTGCTAAGGATGGTTCGATTACATATGATGCAATTGAGAATGATAAATGTGAAGTTTACATAAGATCTAAAATGACTAAAAGTCCATTTCTAAGTATCGAGAGATGCTCTTAAGTTTTAGACTTAGTGTCATGTCCCATAATTTGGATAAAAAGTGTCAACCCTCGGATTCGAGTTATGGTGCATGACTCATACACTAAGTGTACATAAACTAACTCAGTATACAATTTTTTGGAGGCATAATTTAATTGCATTCTAATTTTATACCAAAGCTTAACATTCATACATCCACACATGTTATACAATCTCACACTTTTTCATTACTACCACCATCACATTCCCAAGACCGTATTATTTAATATAAAATTCAACTAAGTTCACCAATTTGGGACTTTATTCCATCATAAGTGTTAAATACCAATTAGCATAAAAATATTTATAAAACATAATAAGACTTAACTATCAATGACTAAAATGAAGAGATCAAATTTTCTAAGTTGTAATTCATCATATTAACAATTTATCAATTTAAAACAACTATTTCATCATTCGATAAATATGGCAATTGATCTTATGGGTTTTCTGTCATCTTGGCCTCATTCTCTAGCATCTAATTTACATTTCTTGTCTCGATCATTTATGGATGGTTGTTATTCAATAAACGTTAGTTGGCTAGGCCTAGTGAGAGTACCTATAATGGTTCACACATGGCACAATTTAGATAGTACAAACAATAGTCAGAGTACATGTATGCAAACATGAGTATGAATGCAGAAATGTCATAAAATGCATGCCAAATGGGATAATTGTCTACTTGCATAGATTGGATAGTTGTCAACCCACATGATCTGCTCATGGTATGGTCTTACCATATCAGGTAGGCATGGGAAAGGCCCGCATATACCCCTTGAGTAGGTTTTCACTAATCATCGGCATTTAATAATGAATCTAACAGGAAACCATTAAGGGAAATCTCCTAGGAACCTAGGCATGAAGCATGCATCCAAGCCTCTAAAGTAGGCCTCTAGGAATCAACATAGGAGTACTATGTAATGCATGCTCAATGCATAATGTATCGACACACACAATTGTCATATACATCTCTCCATATGAGAGGAACCTTATGAATTTATGATTGTAATGATGTACATGTCCACATATTTAATTCACGATAATAATTGTTCAAAGTATGTACTCATACATCAATAATCAACTTAGCATGACAATACAATAATTAAAGTGATCATGAAAATTAATCTTAATTATACAAACATGAGACATGTTGGGATTCACTACCTATCTTGGTAGAGATAAATCCTCCAAATAATAGTACAAGTTTAAAGTTAGGATCCCTAATACATAATTTAAACCAAATCATGAATTGATCCAATATTTCAATCCAATAAGGCCCAATTTCGATTTAATCAAGATGACCCACCTTCATTCCTTAATCTATATCCCAATCAAAGTGATTTACATGTATTGTAACTTATTAATCAAATCATCACAATTAGGAACCTATTAAATCTTCATAAGAGTTAGTCGATGGAACCTGTCGATCAATTGAGCTAGATCTAAGACTCTCAATCAATACCTTCGATCGATCGGACATAGATCAAGGAAATATAAATTCTACAGATTAAATCTTTGGACATTTTTTGATCGAACGAATGAGATAAATCAGAATTAATTCAGTTTGGTCACCGGACTATTTTTAACATTTTTGATAATTCCTTTGATCGATTGAGACCACTTGAGGCTCCCACGATCAATCGAAATCAATCGTCGATCAATCAAGAAAAGTCTCAAATAATAACTTTTTGGTTGCAGGACAAAAATCAACCTGTTTGATCGATCGAGAGCCTAACCTCGATTGATCAATTGAAGTCAAACGAGTTCTACTACATGATTTGATTTTTGAAATTTGTAAGTTTTTTTTTTTTTCCTTTTATTTCCTTAGTTTTTGGTGAATTTATCATATAAATAGGCTAAATTGTATAAAATCAAACATACTAAGATCTAAACTAAAACTTCTTAGTAATATAAAACACATATAAAATAACTCTGGAATAAATTTTGTAGTTATCTAACGGTCATATCTTCTTTAGTATCAAATTTACTTGGCTACTATCTAGCAATGCATAGATGGTCCCGATTTATAAAAATGGACCCATTTTTTGTTACTTTATTGAAACCAATAAAAAAATATATATTTTATTTGCTTCGTAGAATATCCAAGTAGCTTTTCAATGGTATATAATACACCTTGATCGGAGTTTGGATGACTGAGATCTTGGCTTTATATGAAAATGTATTTAGGGGCTTGTTGTGGCTACATATTGTGTGGGCCATATCCGTGATTCTAATGGTCAGATATATTTGAGATTTTTTTCTTAACTTACTTGATATAATTAATGATCATACATATAGTCTTCGTGATAAGATTCTTTGTTGATAGAATTTAGAAAATTTTGGAACAACGGATATTTTCGTAAGGATAAATCTTGAATTATTACGTGTGATCCAGATGGATTTAAGATCCTATATAGTTGGAAACCTATATATAGACTGAATGATGTATTTCAAAATCATTCATTGGTTCAGATTTTTCAACAGAGAATTTGATCATAGAGATTTGATCAACACATTTCATGTGCTACTTGTATGTTGTATGTTGTCCACAACATTCATTCTCTTATTATGAACTCACTTGGTAGTAGGACAACTTGTGATATATGTATTTTATTAGTTCATCCAATCTATACAATTAAGTGCATTGATGTGTGTCTCTTATCTATGCTTTACCAGTGTGTGGGCCCCACTTTCTATTGGATTTATTTCCTTTCTTTTGCACTTTTTCTATTTGCTAAAATTTTAAGTACATAATTGTGTTGCATATAGGCCTCTTTGACACCTTGTGGTGGGCCTCACGCTTTGTAGTTAAGGGTCCCATTATGGGGGCTGGTTAATTCATATATCAGTGGGTTGGGAAGTCCCACATTTTTGTCGAGAATGATCCCCAAGTATTTGGAAAGTAGACCTAAAGTAGTGATAGACCCTATTGTTGAGAACTGTCTGATTATTTTTATATTTTATACTAAGGCCTCTATGGTGGACCCTACATACAAGATATGAGTGGGCTAATACTTTAAAACTTTAACATATACCGATGAATAAAGAAATAATATTTTACTTGGGCCAAAGCGGACCCCACATGATTGTTGACATGTGGAGCCACATCTGGGGGCCGCTCGACCGGTCATGGCCCCTACTCGACCGGTCATGCAGCCCACACGACCAGTCATGGACTGGCTCCACTCAAAGTCCAGCGAGCATTAATTTTTGAGTTTTAAGGTGCTCGACTGGTCGTGTAGCCTGCTTGACCAGTCGAAGTGATGCAAATTCGTTTTCGAATTCGATGCGGACTGCGAATTTTTGAGTTGGCTTTCACAAGAGTTTGAAAGGGAAGTTTCCTAAACTATATATAAGTGTCTCTAGAGCTTTTCTAGGGTATTGAGAAATAATTCTAGGGTATGGGTAAAGGGTTTTCTCTGTACTTTCAAGGGAGAGGTTAGTATGTTGCCTTATAATCTTCATTTTTGTTCATAGCGGAAGCTTGCATCTATAGTTTTTTTATCCTAGTTTAGGATTTTTCCACGTATATCTTGTCTTGTGGTTTGTTTGGATTGCTTTGATCTGTTTTTAGTTTATATTTATTCTTATTTATCATTTGTGGGTGAGAACGGAGATTGGATCTCGGCTCATTACGTTATTGGCGTGCTGCGCAACAACTGGTATCAAAGTTATTGGTTTAGTTCTATTGGGAGCGATGATGGAAGAAGGGAAAACTAGAATTGAGAAGTTTGATGGTTCAAACTTTGCCTTCTAGAAGATGCATATGGAGGATTATCTGTATCAGAAGGACCTCTATATTCCTCTAGGAGGAAAAGAGAAAAAACTAGAAATGATGACAAATGCTGAATGGTTTTTATTAGATCAAAAGGCTTTAGGAACAATCCGACTCTCTTTATTTAAGAGTGTCGCCTTCAATATATCCAAGGTGAAAACTATAAAAGAATTAATGGAAGCCCTAGCCACCATGAATGAAAAACCCTCTGCGTCCAACAAGGTTCATTTTATGAAATAGCTATTCAACATGAAAATGTCAGATGGTGGGAGCGTGTTCAATATAGTCATGAGCCATTTGGAATCCATTGACATTATTTTTAAGGATGAGATCAGGGCGTTATTGATCTTATCCAGTTTGCCAGACAGTTGGGATGGTTTGGTGATTGTTGTGAGCAATTCTTTAGGGTCGACAAAGTTGAAATTTAATGATGTAGTCAGTCTAATTCTCAGCTAAAAATCTAAAAGAAAGGCATCAGGAGTTTCAGGGGATTTAGAAAATTCTCTAAATGTTGAAGGAAAAGGACGATCACTGAATAAAGGAGGCAATAAATACGAGCGTTTTATATCAAGGAAGAAGTCCAAGGGACCGAAGGACAAAGACGGGTGTTGGCATTGCGACAAGAAGGAGAACATGAAACGTGATTGTAGGGCGCTTAAGAAATAAGAAGGAAGCTCTCAAGGTAGGAAGGATTCAGTAATTCTATCTGAGAAGAGTGATACAGAGGCGTTGATCTTGTTTCTTAATGTGAGGAATGAGTCTTAATTTATAGACTCGGGTACTTAATTCTATCTGAGAAGAGTGATACAGAGGTGTTGATCTTATCTCTTAATGTGAGGAATGAGTCTTAATTTATAGACTTGGGTACTTCGTTTCATGCCACTTCGTGTAAGGAAGTTCTGCATAACTATGTATCAGGTAACTTTGGGAGAGTTTATCTGGGTGATGATGAGTCGTGTAGTATTGTTGGAAAGGAAGATGTTCATATAAATCAGAAAGACAGAACGATGTTGAAATTGAAGGATATCAGACATGTATTGAGTTTGAGAAGGAATCTGATCTCAATGGGGTAGCTGACCGATACCGGTTATGTGACGACATTCACCTGTGATTCTTGAAAGATTACAAAAGGTGTCTTGGTGATATCTCGAGGCAAAAAAGAAGGTACATTGTACGTGACTTCAGGATCTTATAGTTCACTCTCAGTCACGTCAACTAGAGTGAATGGACAGTTATGGCATTAGAGGTTAGGACATATAAGTGAGAAGGGAATGAAAGTACTATTGTCTAAGGGAAGCTACCAGGGCTGAAGTCTATTAACTTGGAATTTTACGAGGACTGCGTATTTGGCAAGCAGAAGAGGGTAAGCTTTAAGAAGATAAGACGTGATTCAAAGACATCTGTTGGAGCTTGTACACACTGATGCGGGGGGGCTGGCATAGTTATTATCTCTTGGTGGCTCGTATTATTTTATTTCTTTTATTGATGATGCTAGTAGAAAACTTGGGTTTATTTCTTAAAGTATAAATCTGATGTATTTGATGCATTTAAGAGTGAAAAGTTATGGTAGAAAACGAGACAGGTAAAACAGTAAAATGTCTCAATATGATAATGAGGGAGAGTACTGTAATAAGAGGTTTGAGGAGTATTATGAAGCAAATGGAATCAAACATCATAAAATAATTTCAGGAACACTGCAACAGAATGGTGTGACTGAGCGCATTAATAGGACTATCCTTGAGCGGTCCAGGAGTATGAGGTTACATGTAGGCTTGCCCAAGACGTTTTGGGCAGATGCTGTGAATACTGCTTCATATCTCATCAATAGAAGTCCCTCAATACCATTGGATGGAGGGATACCAGAAGAAATGTGGATTAGGAAAGAAGTGAACGTTGCACATCTTAGAGTGTTCAGTTGCACTTCATATGTTCACATTGATGCAAAACATATAAACAAGCTGGATGTGAAGTCCACGAGGTGCACGTTTATAGGCTACGGGCAACATGATTTTGGCTATAGATTTTGCGATGTAGAAAATAAGAAAATCATCAGAAGCAAGGACGTAGTCTTCAATAAAAAAGTGATGCAAAATGACAGTGTGTAAGAAAATAATACCGAGGAAAAGGAATTCGTAGACTTGGAAGAGTTACTGGACACGAGGTTACAGTGTCATAGGATGATCATGCACATGAGCATTTTGAGGCAGAGCCACATATACCAGTTGTGAGGAGGTCCACTCGGGAGAGAAGACCCACGGTTCGCTACTCACCCTCCTTACATTATTATTGCTGATAGATAATGGTAAGCCAGAGTGTTTTGAAGAGGCATTATAGTCAGATACACGGGTTAAGTGGGAGTAGGCCATGAATGATATGAGGGACTTTCTTGAGTATAATCATACATGGGAGCTAATCATTCTACCTAAGGGTAAGAAAACTCTTTATAACAAGTGAGTTTATAAAATGAAGGAGGAGCATAATGGTTCAAAAAGGTATAAGGCCAGATTGGTTGTAAAGGAGTTTCAACAAAAGGAAGGTATGAATCCTTAGATACCTGGTATGTACTAAGGATGTAGGACTATGTTATGGTGGATCGAAAATTAAACTACAAGAATATGTGGATTCAGATTTGGTAGGAGATATCGATAGTCGAAGAAGCACTACAGGTTATGTCTTTACTCTAGGTAGCGCTGCAGTCAGTTAGGTTTCTCAGTTATAGAAGATAATATCTATTAGTATGAAAGAAGCAGAATATATTACGGCTACAAAAGCATGTAAGGAGATGGTGTGGATGCAAGGTTTCATGGAAGAGTTAGGTGAGAAGCAAGCAGATTGTAAGCTGTACAGTGACAGTCAGAGTGCGATACACTTGGTTAAGAATTCAGCTTTTCATTCAAAGACCAAGTATATTACCATCAGATATCACTTCAAATGTTCATTACTAGAAGATGGATCGATTGTTTTGGAGAAGATTCATACAAGTGAGAATCCTACAGATATGCTGACCAAAGCGGTTACACGGGAGAAGCTAAAACTCTATTCAGTTTTGATTGGTCTTCAGGCTTGAAGACGGGGAGGTGGTGCACTCCGGATGTAGAAGATGAAAGTTTTTGGCAATGTCTCTAAGTGGGAGATTGTTGAGATGTGAAGCCACATCTGGGGGTTGCTCGACCGGTCATGGCCCTTGCTTGAGTAGTCATGCAGCCCACACAACCAGTCGTGGACTGACTCGACTCAAAGTCTAGCGAGCATCAATTTTTGAGTTTCGAGGTGTTCAACCTGTCGTGGCGCATTCTCGATTGGTCGAGGGGTCCGCTCGACCGGTCATGCAGCCTGCTCGACCAGTTAAAGTTACAAAGATTCATTTCTGAATTTGATGCGGACTGTGAATTTTTGAGTCAGCTTTCGCAAGGGTGCGAAAGAGAAGTTGCCCAAACTATATATAGGTGTCCCTAGGCCTTTTCTAGGGTATTGAAAAATAATTCTAAGGTGTGGATAAAGAATTTTCTCTGTACTTCTAAGGAAGAGGTTAGTAAGTTTGCATCCGTGATTTTTTACTCTAGTTTGAGGTTTTTTCACGTATATCTTGTCTTGTGGTTTGTTTGGATTGCTTTGATATATTTTTAGTTTATATTTCTTCTTGTTTATCGTTTGTGGGTGAGACCGGAGATTGGATCTCGGTTCATTGCGTTGTTGGCGTGCTGCGCAACAATGATAGGGTTGCGGATCTCAAAATGAGGTTAGGTATAGCTGTGTAGAAAATTTAAATGCTCATATTTGGCCTGCATAAAAAATTATGTTTATGTAACCAGTGCGTCCCACCTTATGAGTTTTGAAGTCCATATATAGGACTACCAAGTGCACCTGATAACACACCGGCAGGTGGCCCCATGTGATCATGGGATGTACTCAAAATTGGGCTGAAACTATTTTTGAACTCCTACATAGTTTCTCTAAGTATCCATGTTTGGGTTATTGCCATAAATTGTATACACTCAGCCAATGAGGTCTGTCTTATAATTTTTAAAGCCTATACATAAAACTGCCATATGAATTTTTCCTTTCACCATAAGTGAGCTCCACATGATGATGAATTTGACTTGGAGATGGTGAGAAACCAACCTTGGACCAAAAATCTGTTTGACATAAAATTCATGTAGAGCCACATCAGTGGGGTCCAATATATTCGCAAGGCATTTAATGTAGCAACTAAACTCTAAAAATGAATTACCAGGTACTGGTGGGCCCAAAACCTTTAGTGGGCCATCTAGTGTGGATTGTCTTGTATGACACTTACCCTTCAACTAATGAGTCCCATATAACAGATTTTGTAAATGGGTGTTATATAACTTTTGAAATGTCTAACGGATACATCTTGTTATCCAGTTGTTGTCTTAAGATATGGGTGGCCTTGGGTCCATCTAAATGAGACAACCCTAAGGTCCAAGTGGGTCCAACACTAAGAGAAATTATTGGAGAGTAAGTAGTCCACCATGGTAACCTTCCTCGAGCTTGTTGGGCATGCTCATTGCATAGTAGTCAGTGTGCCTTGCACACTATCTCTAGTCAATTGGACCATACTTAGCAATGCTTATTTTAGAATGCGTAAAATGGATAATTGGGCTTTTTCTTGATTTGCTTGTGTGTGTGGCTAGTGAGCCTAATATTATGTATGACATGAAAAATGTTAGTATGTTATCTCTATGTATGAAATTGTGCATTATTTTTAATTTATGGTGGAATATGTAGGGATAAATTATTTGTGAAATTAGATTCACACTACTAAAATCCTTGTGGTTGGAAGTTTATCTCTTTGAGTTGGCCTATTGGTTCACTAAGTGGGACTCTTGCTTGACCTATATGACCACATGCCTTGCATGTAGTCTAAGGTTAATGTGGGAGTCATACGTTGGTGGAAAACACCTATTAATGGTTGAGATAATGATACATGTATGGTAACATGATGATGATGATGGTGAGTTATTGGTTGAAATGATAAATATGATCTAATTAATGGTGATTATGGTAAGGTTAATATCGATTATGGTGATGATTTAATAGATGGTGAATTGATGGTATATGCATGGATGATGGATAAGTAGTTGTTTGTGGTAGTTATGACATTGCTTATGTTAATCACGAAGTGAAAATGATCATCATGCTAATGTTAATGATGGTGCAGATATATACTGATAATGATTATACACACACACACACACACACACACACATATATGATGTGATGATGATGATGATGATGATGGACGACAAAATTTGCTAGTTGATTAGCATGCGTTACTTAATGACCATTAGATGAATGATGATGTTAAATCCCAATTGCCAATTATGCATGTGTTGATGCTTATGATGATGATATGTGTATAATCACCATACTTTACTGGATCAGATAAATGTGATAACTATGTTTTACTTGATGCATGGACGAAGATAACATAGATGAGGATGATACACGAAAGGATTACCTTATGCATGATGATGAACATACACTTAACACCTAAGGCATGTGTGATGATGGTGTTGGATGACGATTATGATAATGATAAGAGATGTAAATTTTAGCATGCTATGCATTACATGCACATGCACGTTGAAAAACACACAAGCATGTGATGATATAATTAATGGTGATGAATTAGATGTGATTGAGGGATATGAAATAATGATGCATGTGAATACTTAAAATTATGAACCTTGACATTATGTTTGTTATTTTTAAGTTGGGTTGGGATTGTGAAACCCCACTTGCCCATGGAGCTTAGAATGTAAATTGGTTACAAATAACCATAGATGAGAGGCCAATTGAGACAACTTTCATGGTCAAGAGACATGTTTTGATTATTAATAGTTTGCTGATCTACATGACCAATTATCATTATTGTTAAGTAAAGCCCATGAAGGCATGAGATATATAGCAGATGTGTGATGGCATGTGATGTGATGTATGGTAAGGCATGGTGACATCTAATGCATGTTAGATATATGATGTGATGTTTGGTGAAGAATAATGACATGTGATGTATAACTCACACAATTATTATGGATGTGTTATGTAGCCAATACATGATGCATATAGCATGAAATGTGTATCTTATATACAATGTTAGGTCTCATAATACCATATTATAAATTGATGATTGAATCTTAATTGGGTTGAAATTAATGCCCATTGCTTACGGGCATTAGGGCCATGATCCAGCTCGTATCAAGATAAATTTAGGGTCTAGATGGACATTCTTATGGGTAATGTAATATGACTTCAGAGTCTACTATTAAGTATCCATTATAACTTGACGATTTGATCTATCCTACCTTTATTTATGTTAGCATCAACTTAATAGTTTGATATACATTGTTAATTAATGAGTATTCATAATATGCATGCATGAGCATATCATGAAATTGGGGCCCCCATATTGGTTTGCATGATTATTTGAGGCCCTTGTGTGGTTCCATATGCCTGGACGAGATCCATAGGAGTAAGGGGATTATGGATGTTGATTTAATTTGGGTCCTTGCTTTGATTCATATGGTTATTTGGGGCTCTCGTGTTGGTCGGTATAATTATTTGGAGCCCTCATATTGGTCCTTGTATGGGATATGATGATGGATTATATGGTTGGATGTTTGTATGACAATGTTTGGGCTCTCATATTGGTTTGCATGCCTAGATGAAATCTAAAGGATTAGGGGTTTATGAATACAATTATATGGATTTTTATGGTGATGTACTTCATGGGAAGATATTTTGTATGGTAGCCACATAATGGCTGGTTGGGCGAGATGGTTTGTGTTAAGGCCATGTGATGGCCAAGTTATTGATATTATTTAGAAGTTTTTAGAATGGTGCACTATAGCTACCCCGAGCTTAGATCCTATAATTGGAGACGTATATCATCCAATGAACCCATTAAGATTGGGTAATTGGGTCCTCTTCCATCATTTGTTAAGTAGGGGTGAGCACAGTATGGTATGTGCAAGAGTCCTTTTCACTACTGAGATCGGGAAGGGAAGATGTGTGATGAGCCTACCTACCGTCGTGTGTTAGGTTGAAGTGGGGCTATTCCAATCGCTGTGATCAGGTAGGGCGAAATAAATTATGGTCCTCAATTGTTAAGCCGATGGCTAGATGGGTAAGGGTTGACATGCCCAAGACTTTGCTTCTTAAAAATGCGTTCCACACTTGCATGAAGATGTTAGATTATACTAGTATAGAGGAGGGATGTTAAACATTTGACTCATGCATTCATTCATTTACTATCCACTCGGGCTAGTGATGTGCAACTAAATCATCATGTGTACTTTCATAATGGCTACGATTACGGTTAGGTATGAGACTAACTTGAGGTCAGGAGTCTCCCACATCAAGTCTAATTATCCAAATTAGTTATGGGACTGGTTTGGATAGAAGTCCTTTTTGATAGATCCCACGGCTTGCGATACCACATACTATCATCCTAACTACATACGTCAGCTTATGGTTCCATTTTCATATCATGCCTTATAGTAAAATATATAATTTAATCATCTTGTATATGAGGATTGAATACTCTCTTGATTCATAGTTACTCATTTGGGTAGTATCTCTAACATTGAAAAACATGTTTATTATAACTTGTCTAGCTCTAATAACATGCTTGATTAATAACAAGCTGTAACACCCTGAAAATCGGGGGTCGTGTATAAACTCAACTCCCGAGTTCCAGACCATCACTTATGCAACAAAAATGATTATGATTCAATGTTGTCTGAGTTAAAGCATTCACATGAGTAAAAATATACCAAATCTGCAATTCATACTCCAGATTCAGTGATAAAATCAAGCGGAAGACTAAAGCATATATATATCACTGTATGGAAAAACAAAGTAGATCTCCACTGTCTCCAAAGTATGAATACATCTTTGAGTCTCATATACATGTAAATAATAGAAATCAAATGTCAAAATAGTCCCACTGAAAAGTCCCGTCAACCCAGGCCACCTAAGCAAAGCCGTCATGGTACTGCATATATGAGAACTCGTCCTGGTCCTCATCATAATCCGGCTCTGCCTCCTGGATCGCTGCCTCACCTGTATCTAAGACAGGGTCTGGTGGGTGTTGCAAACACCATCCTGAAATGTGGGAATGAGTAGCTAACTCAGTGGAATAATAGAGCAAGGATTAACATGTTCTCAAATCAATCATGCGATAATAGTAATGCAGTAAATCAAACAATCCTAATACTGTTGTTAATGCAATATGACATGACGTGATGGATGCCCTCACCGAAGATCTCCCTCATACGACACCATCTTACGCCCGCGGCATGCAATTATCCCATAATGCTCCACATCTTCCAGGCACATGCAATGTGATGGTGATATGATTACCGAATTATTATTAGTCCTTTTCATACAGTAATATTGGGAAACTAAGGTACTTCCCTTATATCAATCCCAACACAGATCCTGTCTAGGGTCGTCATTCCTAGTAATCTCATACGATTATATATTTTGTAAGACGCTGTAAGGGCTGCCAGGGTTGTTGCTCGCACTCGTTACACCGCTCCCCCATCACCTTATCAATACAGGCCTACTGTACTCTCACTGCTATGGAAGGGTCGTCGCCTCCCGTAGACTCAGAATACGCTCGCGGTCACTACAAAGGACTCGTCGCCTGATCAGTGTAGGCGGACAACAAGAATATAGTGTCCCATACCACCATAATCTGCTCACGAGTCATAGGTGCTCACTGGTCACTACGGGGAGGTTTGTGACCCCAGCGTAGGCCGACAGCTCGACCACGGTGTCCCATACCACCATGCCCGGCTCATGAGTCTTTATGGATCAAGGTACCATGGTTGACAGGGTTTACAATGGTAAGTTCAATACCCTAGGTTCAAGCAGTTATGACTCATACAAGGTGAACATACAAAGGCCCGTCGGGTTACTTGACGGGCTCGACTAGCACGAGCGCATCTCAAGTCGAACGACATGAAGTGCGTAAAATACCTCGTGTGGCCTAACCACTGCCGCCAACTCTAAAACACGGCTCGCGTTCATCGACGCGTCGTTCGTGGCAAAGGTAGGCCAACCACGAACTTACTCGGTTGCCGACTGCCTGGACTAGGTATAGTCCCAAATAATTATGAATCCACATCAGCAATCATGTAAGAGTATTGAAAATGAAATACAACAATGTAAGCATGTTAACACATGTTATAACATACAACTTAAGTGAATCATCAAGCACATGCATTTCATACATATAATGAAATCATGCATATAGCTAACATGTAGGAAATCATTTACATCAGCATATTAACTGAGAATTCAATCTCAAACTAATTCATAACACCATTTAATTCAATACATACTAATACAAGCATTTATATAAACACTTAAACTACACACTTAAGTCCACATATAGTATGTTGACTCAAAGTGTGCATTTAGGCGAATCTCTTCGCCAAACTAATTATGTATGCATTCCTAGTATCCTAATGTGACAAGAAGCCATGTCAATCACATCAGCAAATTATGGATGAAAACAGTATTTCCTACAAATGACTAAAATGCCCTAAATCTCATATTCTTCGTCTGCTTACGAAACAGGAAACGGACAGCATGTTATACATGTCAAACGACGTTGCCGTTGATAATCTACTATTAAACGAAATTGAAAGCGTTGGAAACAGTCAATCAAAGCGTCTAAAATTCGCACCTTTTCTCCTAGAAGCGTATCAATTCAAACGGAGCGTATACGCTTCGTCTACAGCGAATAGGCAACCTAATACACAAGATCCATAAGCTACTTCGCTATGAAAATGACGGAACAACAAATCAGCAAGTATTTAAGGTATTTGATTACCTAGAATCGTGGCGAAATCACCGGCAAAGTGATTGGATTGCGTGGCTTAACCACGTGCAGCAGTAGGGAAAACTCTCCCACCTTCTCTCACAAACTCTCACTTTCTCTCTCACTCTTGCTAGGGTTTCTAAAAAATTCGAATGGGTGAGAGAAGTGAGGGTTTAAGCCCCTTTTATAACCTAAAACTTGCCCGAAACAGGCTTGGGAACAATGTTTACTTGATACCTAACCAAATCGGGGCTGTTTCGGTCTAAAAAGGCATTTCTGGTGGTCCCCTGGCCGAACGCGATCGGACTTAAGTTCATGCACGTCAGATGTTGCTCACATCCCATTTTCAGACCAGTAGTGTTCGTAGATCGCCCGTGGCAGTCCAGTTTCAGTTCAGCGGTCACCGCACGTAGATCAGGTCTGCAAGTCTCATGATATGAAATAGAAATTTTTCCTGATCCGAGGGTGTAATTTGGCTGAATTCTGACGGTCAGAACGCTTAATACTGACGCGTCAAGTCGTGTGCCAGATTTGAATTTCAAATTCCAAATCTAATCCTATTCCCACTCTCTTCAGTCCAGGGTCAATGAAATAGCCTGCGAATGTCGGTTGGACTTGATTTTCGAAATGATTGTCAAGTCTAACAAGGTGGTTCTAACGTTCTAAGATTGTAGGTATCGGACTTTCGACGTGCGGTCTAGATCCAATACAAAGTTTCAAAGAGGTCCAGAGAACAAACCGGTTTAGAGTTTGATCCGAGGTTTCAGAGTATTATAGCGTCATTGGTTCTACTCGCTTTAGGTCTTGTAGAACGTATTTAAAGTGATCAGGGACTATTTCCCAGCTACTCTAGCGTTGCGCTAGCTAACTTACACTTATTTTCCAAAGGAATTAATCCTACGCGATTTCTGGTCGAGTTGGTACTCGAGTCCAAGTACGGATTTTTTCAGGGCGTTACACAAGCTCACATATGATAACATGCTTTCTTGATAATATGCCCATAGTTGTTTTGGATGTTTTTCGGGAACATCTTGATAAGGCGTGTTTTACTCTTGACATGTCATAAACTTATGAGTTGTGATTTGTTCATATAAATAATTACACATTTTTAAGCGTTTAGTAGTAGGATGCATGTAGGAGCTATTGGAACTTGCTACTGTTTCCTTCTCTATTGTTAAGATGATTGTACTTCTGTATATTTAATCATGAATAATGTATGTGGTTGTTTTGGGTGACCATCCTTAGAAGGATATGTTCATTTCTTGGATGTATGCGTTGACACCATGTATATGATGTGTAACCGCTTAATTAGATTAACCATTCAAGAAGAAAAAAATCATCTGCCATGAGTTGTGTTTGGTGTTCGAAAAGTTTACTAACCGTTCACCAAGTCCAGTAAATAGTACGGAAGTTACTCTGGCCCGAGTTTGGGACTTGGGAAGTAGTGGTTCTTAGGTTCTAAATTTGGGGCGTGAGAGCTACCGGAAATTATTATATGACTTGAATAGCTTACACTAAAAAGGAATGTTCAAATTGAAAGATATATTTCTGTACTCATTAGAACAATTTATCTTTTCTGACAAAAATTTCTATTATTCTTATTTAACCAAGTGGGGATTGTTGAGATTTATTCTCAATTGGGTTGGTTAAATTAAATAATAGAAATGGTTAGAGTCATGCATATGCACATTTTTTATTTTGGTTTATTCAACCATTGTAAGAAATGATGTGTAATAACCTCAGCTCATGTAGTCAATTATATGCACTTGTATATACAAATCTAACTTGCAAGGATTATCACAAACACTTAGATGCCCTGTAATTGGAATATCCTCACTCATATACATGATAAGAGTGTGAATTTTAGGGATGAAATTCTTTTTAGAGAGATAGACTGTAACACCCAATACTTTTCAATACCTGACTATTAAAAGTTATCATGTATTGCCATCTAAATTGCATTGAATGTTTGTGTGTGGCAACATACATAAACTATATTATACATCATGGGTTGATCATTCCTAATCAGTCCATCTTAACTGTCTAATATTAAATTATGACAACTCACATCATACTCATAAAAGTTTGAGATCAATCCGCCTTTGATTAGCCCTTGATTTCTCAACATACTTTTACAACATTAATGATTGTTCAACTCACACTATAAATCAAACTGTTAAGACATGATATCACATTTAAATACTTCAAATCAATCCAATTCTAAAGACAAATCAATCCATTGATTTTTGTCTTAAACCAATATGTACGATCCTTCAATCTAATCATGGATTCAGACCATTCATATAATCAACCTTAAGATTAGCCCATTTACTCAATCATACAACAATCTAACTATTAAGAATAATCTCCATCTATAGCTTAAGCCATCTAACTGTTGATTTTCAAGATCACCCATCACATCATTATGAAATCGACTGTGGACACGATTTAAACCTTTAGACCCGATCATCAACAAATCCAAACGTTAGATCATGATCCTAATATATAGATGAACATTCTATACAGTTAAAATCAAATCCTAATGGGTAGATGTGTACCATTGATTGTTGAGAGCCTTCTATGTTTCGTACCTGACACTAAACTATAGATAAACTATTTCTTAGAATCCAATCAGGATGAAAACTTAGACAATGCTATGTTAACCTAAATGAACCATGCGTCTATGTCATGGTACCCCTAAGAACTCTCAAGGACACTCAATCTTAGATATAAAAGCTGGTCTTATTATTAATTTATAAATTAGTCACTTGTGGTAATTTAATTAAGAAAAAAATTGAGTCAAGATCACCTTTTAAAAAAATCTAACCCATACATTTGGTGGACGATCAAACACCTTGATCCTCAATCAACCTTACAACCTAACCCGATTGTACACAAATGTAGACTAGAGTCAGGAACACCAACTCACATGTATGTGTGCTAAATAAGAAGCCTTCAGCAATGTCCAGAGTTCGAAGCCCTTCGTCTGATTTTTTTTTCCTCTTTGAGAGAATCATGATACAATGATCAAACTGGGCCTTCATTATTAGATCTAGACCTTCTAAATGAAAAATTCTCACTATCCAATGACCGTTATTAGGTAGTAGTTTCAATTCCCTGTAAAAGTAGGATTCTCACTACTAGAAAAATGGTCAAAGGCTATGGATAAAAGCCGTAGTTAAAGACCCATGGCTACGGACTATATTAAGATTGTAGCAATTGCTTTTGAAGCAATGGCTATAGATTAGATCCATAGCCATATAGAAAAGAGCTATGGATCTAATCTGTAGTTATACTTTCTGTGGTAAAAAAGTATGTACAGGTACATATAATATTTGTAGCTAAAAATATAACAAAATCTGTAGCAATAGGCTGAAGTTAGCAACAACTACGGTTGTCAGATTAAGGGCTACAATCAATAACAGAGCCAGTGGATATTTTGTTTAAAGAAAGTATTTATAATAATGTTATCTCCTACCATTGTAGTACATGCCCTAATAGAAGACAATTGATTCTTTTTCTTTTTTCATTTTTGTTTAATATGGAAATTTATAGAAGAGTAACTTCTTCATAGAACTTTTCACCTGAACAGATATCAGCGTAGCATACCTTATCATGAGTAGTCTCATGTAAACCATGTTTTTCAATAAAGTTGAATATCTCAGGCTTCATCAGCTAAAATAAAAAATAAAAACAAAAATATAAGCTTTTAAGAATTTAATCAGTTTATCACCACATTTCAGTATTAATTTTGAAGCTACTCCCTAAAAATGATAATTAGAACATGTACGCTGACCAGTGTGTTGAGATGTGGAGCTACATCTGGGAGTCACTCGACTAGTTGAGTGCCCCGCTCGACCGGTCGAGTGCCCCACTTGACCCGTCGAGGACTGGCTCGACTCAAAGTCCAGCGAGCATCAGGTTTTAGGTTTCGAGGTGCTCGACCGGTCGTGGCCCATGCTCAACCGGTCGAGGGTCGAGCAACCTTCTTGATCAGTTGAGTTACGCATATTCATTTCTGGATTTGATGTGGATTGCGGATTTTCGAGTCAGTTTTTGTAGAGGTGCGAAAGAAGAGTTACCCAAACTATAAATAGGGGTTCTTAGAGCCTTTCTAGGTATTATAAGAGTTATTCCAAGGTGTGGGCAAAGGATTTTATCTATACTTTCAAGGGAGAGATTAGTATATTGCCTTGTAATCTATATTTTTCTTCATAATGGAAGTTTGTATTCATAGTTTTTTACCCTTGTTTGGGATTTTTCCATGTATATCTTGTCTTGTGGTTTGTTTGAGATACTTTGATTTGTTTCTAGTTTATATTTGTTCTTATTTATCGTTTGTGGGTGAGACCGGAGATTGGATCTCAGTTCACTACGTTGTTGGCATGCGGTGCAACAACTGGTATCAAAGCTATTAGTTTAGTTCTATTAGGAGCGATGACAGAAGAAGGGGAGACTAAAATTGAAAAGTTTAATGTTTCAAATTTTTTCTTCTGGAAGATGCAAATGGAGGATTATCTATATTAGAAGGACCTCTATATTCCTTTAAGAGCAAAAGAGAAGAAACCAGAAAAGATGACAGATGATGAATGATTTTTATTGGATTGGAAGACTTAGGAATGATCCGAATCTCTTTGTCTAAGAGCATCGCCTTTAATATATCTAAGATGAAAGGTACAAAAGAATTAATGGAAGCCCTAGCCATCATGTATGAAAAACCCTCAGTGTCCAATAAGGTTTATCTTATGAAACAACTATTCAACATGAAGATGTCAGATGGTGGGAGCATGACTGAACATCTAAATGAGTTAAATATAGTCACGAGCCAGTTGGAATCCGTTGGCATTGTTTTTAAAGATGAGGTCAGGGCATTATTAATCTTATCTAGTTTGCCAGACAGTTGGGATGGTTTGGTGATTGCTGTGAGTAATTCTTTAGGGTCGACAAAGCTGAAATTTGATGATGTGGCCGGTCTAATTCTTAGCGAAGAATTTAGAAGAAAGACATCAGGAGTTTCAGGGGATTCAGGGAATGCTCTAAATGTTGAAGGAAGAGGAAGATTGCTGAACAGAGGAGATAATAAACACGGACATTCTAAGTCGAGAAAGAAGTTCAAGGGACCGAAAGACAAAGACGGGTGTTGGCATTATGGGAAGAATGGCCATATGAAATGTGATTGCAGGGCACTCAAGAAACAAAAAAGAAGCTCTCAAGGTAGGAAAGATTCAGTAAATCTATCCGAGGAGAGTGATACAGAGGCATTGATCTTGTCTCTTGATACGAGGAATGAGTCTTGGGTTATAGAATCGGGTGCTTCATTTCATGCTACTTTATATGAGGAAGTTCTGTGTAATTATGTATCAGGTGACTTCAGGAGAGTCTACTTGGGTGATGATAAGCCGTGCAATATTGTTGGAAAGGGAGACGTTCATGTCAATCAGAAAGACAGAATAACTTTAAAATTGAAGGATGTCAGACATGTACCGAGTTTGAAATAAAACTTGATCTCAGTGGAGCACTTGGTCGATATCGGTTATGTGATGACCTTCACTGGTGATCCTTGGAGATCACAAAAGGTGCCTTGTTGATATCTCGAGGTAAGAAGGAAGGTACTTTGTACATGACTTCAGGATCATATAGTTCACTCGCAGTCACATCAATTGGAGTGAATGAGCAGTTATGACATTAAAAGTTAGGACATATGAGTGAGAAGGTGATGAAAGTGCCATTGTGAAAAGGGAAGCTACCAGATCTGAAGTCTAATGGCTTGAAATTCTGTGAGGATTGCATGTATGACAAGCAGAATAGGGTAAGTTTCAAGAACATAAGACACGTTGCAAAGTCGCATCTATTGGAGCTTGTACACACTGATGTGTGGGGATCGGCATAGGTATCATCTCTTGGTGGCTCACGTTATTTTTTTATTTTATTTATGATACTAGTAAAAATCTGTAGGTTTATTTCTTAAAGCATAAATCTGATGTATTTAATGTATTTAAGAAGTGAAAAGTAATGGTAGAAAAGGAGACAGGTAGAATAGTAAAATATCTTAGATCTGATAATGGGAGAGAATACTGTGATAAGACACTTGAGGAGTATTATGCAACAAATGAAATCAAACATAGAAAATGATTTTAGGAACACCACAACAGAATGGTGTGGCTGAGCACATTAACAGGACCATCCTTGAGCGCGATAGTAGCATGAGGTTACATGCAGGGTTGCCCAAGACATTTTGAGCAGATGATGTGAATACTGTCGCATATCTTATCAATAAAAGTTCCTCAGCACCACTGGATGGTGGGCTATCAGAAGAAACGTAGACTAGGAAAGAAATGAATCTTGCACATCTCAGAGTGTTCGGTTGCACTTTATACGTTCACATTGATGCAGAGCATAGAAACAAGCTGGATGCGAAGTCCAGGAGGAGTATGTTTATAAGTTAAGGGCAACATGATTTTGGCTACAGGTCTTGAGATGCAGAAAATAGAAAAATTACCAAAATCAAAGATATAATCTTAAATGAAAAAGTGATGCATAAGGACAGTGTGTAAAAAAATAAGACTAAGGAGAAAGAATTCATAGAGTTGAAAGAGTTACCAGACACAGTTGTTACAGCGCCACAGGATGATCATGCACGAGAGCATTATGAGACAAAGCCACATATACTGGTTATGAGTAGGTCTACTCGAGAGAGAAGACCCATGGTTCGATACTCACCCTCCTTACATTATCCACTGCTGACAGATAATGGTGAGCCAGAGTATTTTAAAGAGGCATTATAGTCAAATACAAGAGTTAAGTGAGAGTAGGCCATGGATGATGAGATGGACTTTCTTGAGTCTAATCGTACATGGGAGATAATTATTCTACCTAAGGATAAGAAAGCTCTTCATAACAAGTGGGTTTACAAAATGAAGGAGGAGCATGATGGTTCGAAATGGTATAAGGCTAGATTGGTTGTGAAAGGGTTTCAGTAAAAGGGAGGTATCGATTTCACTAAAATATTTTCACCTGTGGTGAAAATGTCTACGATTTGCATGTTCTTGAGTATAGTGGCTACAAAGAACTTATATCTAGAGCAACTAGATGTTAAGACAACCTTTCTTAATGGGAACCTTGAAGAAGAGATATATATGCATTAGCCAACAAGATACGTGACACCAGGAAAGGAGAACAAGGTTGTAAATTGAAGAAAAGTGTATATGGCGTGAAGCAGGCCCCGAGGTAGTGGTACAAGAAGTTTGACAGTTTCATATCGGGAAACGGTTTTAGGAGATGTCATGCAAACTACTGTTGTTATTTGAAGAAGTTTGATACGTCATACATCATCCTTCTTCTATACGTTGATGATATGCTTGTGGTTGGTTCAAGCATGAAGGACATATCAGACCTCAAAAGACTACTGTCTTGAGTATTTGCCATGAAGGATTTAGGAGCTGCAAAATAAATCCTAGGCATAAGGATAAAGCGTGACAGAAAAAATAAGAAATTAATTTTGTCACAGGTAGATTATATAGCTAAGGTACTTGATCGATTCAATATTGGAGGTGCCAAGCCAGTTAACACTCCATTAGCCAACCACTTCAAGTTATCTAAGGCGCAGGGTACAAAGATGCATGTAACACCCTGAAAATCAGGGGTCGTGTATAAACTCAATTCCAGAGTTCCAGACCATCACTTATGCAACAAAAATGATTATGATTCAATGTTGTCTGAGTTAAAGCATTCACATGAGTAAAAGTATACCAAAACTGCAATTCATACTCCAAATCCAGTGATAAAAGCAAGCGAAAGACTAAAGAATATATATATATCACTGTATGGAAAACAAAGTAGATCTCGACTGTCTCCAAAGTATGAATATATCTCCGAGTCTCATATACATGTAAATAAATAAAATTAAAATGTCAAAAGTAGTCCCACTGAGAAGTCCCGTCAATCCAGGCCACCTAAGCAAAGCCGTCGTGGTACTGCATATATGAGAACTTGTCCTGGTCCTCATCATAGTCCAGATCTGCCACCTGAATCGTCGCCTCACCTGCATCTAAGACAGGGTCTGGTGGGTGTTGCAAATACCATCCTGTAACGTGGGAGTGAGTAGCTAACTCAGTGGAATAATAAAGTAAGGATTAGCATGTTCTCAAATCAATCATGCGATAATAGTAAAGCAGTAAATCAAACAATCCTAATACTATTGTTAATGCAATATGACATGATATGATGGATGCCCTCACCGACATTCTCCCTCATACGGCACCATCTTACGCTCGCGACATGCTTGCATACTGCTCAGTGCTCCACATCTTCCAGGCACATGCAATGTGATGGTGATATGATTATCGAGTTATTATTAGTCCATTCAAACAGTAAAATTAGAAAACTAAGGTACTTCCCTTATATCAATCCCAACACAGATCCTGTCTAGGGTCGTTACTCCTAGTAATCTCATACGATGTATATTTTGTAGGTCGCTGCAAGGGCTGTCAGGGCTGTTGCTCGCACTCGTTGCACCGTTCCCCCATCACCTTATCAATACAGGCCTACTGTACTCTCACTGCTACGGATGGGTCGTCGCCTCCCGTAGACTCAGAATACGCTCGCGGTCACTACAAAGGACTCGTCGCCTGATCAGTGTAGGCGGACAGCAAGAATATAGTGTCCCATACCACCATAATCTGCTCACGAGTCATAGGTGCTCACTGGTCACTACGGGGAGGTTTGCGGCCCCAGCGTAGGCCGACAGCTCGACCACGGTGTCCCATACCACCATGCCCGGCTCATGAGTCTTTATGGATCAAGGTACCATGGTTAATAGGGTTTACAGTGGTAAGTTCAGTACCCTAGGTTCAAGCAGTTATGACTCATATAGGGTGAACATACAATGGCCAGTCGGGTTACTTGACGGGCTCGACTAGCACGAGCGCATCTCAAGTCGAACGACATGAAGTGTGTAAAACACCTCGTGTGGCCTAACCACTTCCGCCAACTCTAAAACACGGCTCGCGTTCATCGACGCGTCGTTCGTGGCAAAGATAGGCCAACCACGAACTTACTCGGTTGCCGACTGCCTGGACTAGGTATAGTCCCAAATAATTATGAATCCACATCAGCAATCATGTAAGAGTAATAGAAATGAAATACAACAATGTGAGTATGTTAACACATGTTATAATATACCACTTAAGTAAATCATCAAGCACATGCATTTCATACATATAATGAAATCATGCATATAGTTAACATGTAAGAAATCATTTACATCAGCATATTAACTGAGAATTCAATCTCAAACTAATTCATAACACCATTTAATTCAATACATACTAAAACAAACATTTATACAAACACTTAAACTACACACTTAAGTCCACATATAGTATGTCGACTCGCCTCAAATCAGCAAGTATTTAGCGTATTTGCTTACCTAGAATCGCGGCGAAATCATCGGCAAAGTGATTGGATTGCGTGGCTTAAACACGTGCAGCAGGTAGTGCAGCAGCAGGAAAATCTCTCCCACCTTCTCTCACAAACTCTCACTTTCTCTCTCACTTTTGCTAGGGTTTCTAGAAAATTCGTATGGGTGAGAGGAGTGAGGGTTTAAACCCCTTTTATAACCCAAAACTCACCCAAAACAGGCTTGGGAACAATGTTTACTTGATACCTAACCAAATCGGAGTTGTTTCGATCCAAAAAGACATTTCTGGTGGTCCCCTGGCCGAACGCGATCGGACTTAAGTTCATGCACGTCGGATGTCGCTCACATCCCATTTTCAGACCAGTAGTGTTCGTAGATCGCACGTGGCGGTCCAGTTTCAGTTCAGCGGTCACCGCACGTAGATCAGGTCTACAAGTCTCATGATATGAAATAGAAATTTTTCCTGATCCAAGGGTGTAATTTGGCTGAATTCTGACGGTCAGAACGCTTAATACTGACGTGTCAAGTCGTGTGCCAGATTTGAATTTTAAATTCCAAATCTAACCCTATTCTCACTCTCTTCACTCCAGGCTCAATGAAATAGCCTGTGAATGTCGGTTGGACTTTATTTTCGAAATGATTGTCAAGTCCAGCTAGGCGGTTATAACGGTCTAAGATTGTACGTATCGGACTTTCGACGCACGGTCTAGATCTAATACAAAGTTTCAAAGAGGTCCAGAGAACAAACCGGTTTAGAGTTTGATCCGAGGTTTTAGAGTATTATAGCGTCATTGGTTCTACTCGCTTTGGGTCTTGTAGAACGTATTTAAAGTGATCAGGGACTATTTCCCAGCTACTCTAGCGTTGCGCTAGCTAACTTACACTTATTTTCTAAAGGAATTAATCCTACGCGATTTCTGGTCGAGTTGGTACTCGAGCCCAAGTACTGATTTTTTCAGGGCGTTACAATGCAGGAGGAACGAGACTACATGGCTAAAGTCCCATATGGGTTAGCTATTAGGAGTCTCATATATGCTATGGTGAGCATGAGACCAGACATTGTTCGAGTAGTGAGAGTTATTAGTAGGTTCATGAACTATCCTAGGAAGGAACATTGGGAAGCTATAAAGTGGATCCTTAGATACCTGGTAGGTATTGTGGATATAGGGCTGTGCTATGGTGGATCAAAAATCAAGCTACAAGGTTATGTAGATTCAGATTTGGCAGGAGATATCAACAACAGAAGAAGCACTACAGGATATGTCTTTACTTTAGGTAGTGTTGCAGTCAGTTGAGTCTCTCAGTTACAGAAGATAGTAACTATCAGTACGATAGAAGCAGAATATGTTGTGGCTACAGAAGCATGTAAGGAGATGGTGTGGATGTAACACCCCGAATTTTTGCCAACCTGGGATTAGACGTCCTTAGGCAATGGGTCAACTAAAACACCTTGGTAACCACTCAGAACCCAATTCCATAGCCAAATAAATCACTTAAGATTAATTCCTTTAGAAACTAAGCATAAGTTAGCTAGCGCTACGCTAGAATAGCTGTGAAATTGTCCCTGATCACTTTAAATACGTTCTACAAGACCCAAAACTTGTAGAACCAATGATGCTATAATATCCTAAAACCTTGGATCAAACTCTAAACCCGTTTGCTCTCAGGAACTCTTTGAAACTTTGTATTGGATCTAGACCACGTGTCGAAAGTTCGATACCTACAATCTTAGACCGTTATGACAGCTTGGCTGGACTTGACAATCGTTTCGAAAATCAAGGCCAACCGACGTTCAGAGGCTATTTCATTGAGCCTGGAGTGAAGGGAGTAAGAATAGTGTTAGATTTGAAAATTTTAATTCAAATCTGGCACGTGACTTGACGCGTTATTATTAAGCGTTCTGGCCGTCAGAATTCAGCCAAATTACACCCTCGGATTAGGAAAAATTTCTCTTTCATATCATGAGACTTGTAGACCTGATCTAGGTGCGATGATCGCTGAACTGAAACTGGACCGCCACGTGTGATCTGGGAACTCTACCGGTCTGAAAACTTGATGTGTGCTAGATCCAGTATGCATGAGCTTAAGTCTGACCGCGTTCGGCCAGAGGACCTCTAGAAATGCTCTTTTGGACCAAAACAGTCCCGATTTAGTTAGACCTCAAGTAAACATTGTTCCCAAGCCTAATTTAGAAAGTTTTAAGCTTATAAAAGGGGTTTAAACCCTCACTTCTCTCACCCATCCGAATTTGCTTGAAACCCTAGCAGAGTGAGAGAAAAAGTGAGAGATTGTGAGAGAGTGTGGGAGGGATCTTCCTGCCACCTGCTGCTGCTGCTGCACGTGCTTAAGCGGCATATTCCAATCACTTTCCCGGTGATTCCGCCGCATTTCTAGGTAAGGAAAACCCTAAACATTTGTTGGTTTAGCATTCTGTCAATTCCATTAGCAGTGTAGCTTATGTAGCTTGTGTATTAGGTCGCCTGATCACCGTAGACGAAGCGTATACACTCCGGTCGGAACGATACACATCTAAAGTGAAAGGTGCGGATTTTAGACGCTTTGATTGGCTGTTTTCAACGCTTTCAATGTCGTTTAATAGTAGATTATCGACGGAAACGCCGTTTGACATGTACAACACGCTGTCCGTTTCTTGTTTCGTAAGCAGACGAAAAATATGAGATTTAGGGCATTTTAGGCATTTGTAGGAAATACTGTATACATCCATATTTTGCTGAAATGGTTGAAATGGATTTTTGTCACCTTAGGATATTAGGAATGCGTGCATAATCAGTTTGGCAAAGAGATTAGCCCAAATGTGCACTTTAAATTGACATACACTATGTAGACTTAAGTGTGTAGACTTAAGTGTGTAGACTAAGTGTTTGTATAAATGTTTGTATTAGTATGTATTGAAGTAAATGGTGTTGTGAATTTTTTTGAGATTGAATTCTTAAATAATATGCTGATGTAAATGATTTCCTTCATGGTGGCTATATGTATGATTTCATTATATGTATGAGATGCATGTGTTAGATGATTTACTTAAGTTGTATGTCATAATATGTGTTAACATGCTCACATTGTTGTAATGCATTTCCATTACTTTTATATGATTGAAGAAGTGGATTCACAAATGCTTGGGACTATACCTAGTCCAGGCAGTCGGTAACCGAGTAAATTCGTGGTTGGCTTATCTTTGCCACGAAGGACGCGTCGATGACCGCGAGTCGTGTTTTGGGTTGGTGGTAGTGGTTAGGCCACACGAAGTGTTTCATGCACTTCATGTCGCTCAGCTTGAGATGCGCTCGTACTAGTCGAGCCCGTTAAATAACCCGACTGACCATTGTATGTTCACCATGTATGTGTCATAATTGCTTGAACCTAGGGTACTGAACTTACCATTGGAAACCCTGTCAACCATGGTACCTTGATCCACAAAGACTCATGAGCCGGGCATGGTGGTATGGGACATCGTGGTCGAGCTGTCGGCCTACGCTGGGGCTACAAACCTCCCCATAGTGACCAGTGAGCACATTGACTTGTGAGCAGATTATGATAGTATGGGACACTATATTCTAGCTGTCGGCCTACACTGATCAGGCGATGAGCCCTTTGTAGTGACCGCGAGCATATTCTGAATCTACGAGAGGTGACGACCCTTCCGTATCAATGAGAGTACAGTAGGCCTGTATTGATAAGGTGATGGGAGAGCGGTGCAACGAGTGCGAGCAACAGCAGCCCTTGCAGCGACCTACAAAATATAACCTCGTATGTGATTACTAGGAGTGACGACCCTAGACAGGATCTGTGTTGGGATTGATATAAGCAAGGTACCTTAGTTTCCCAATCCTGCTGTATGAAAAGGACTAATAATAACTTGGTAATCATATCACCATCACATTGCATGTGCCTGGAAGATGTGGAGCACTGTGGGAAGAAAGTATGCCGCGGGCATAAGATGGTGTCGTATGAGGGAGATCGTCAGTGAGGGCATCCATCATGTCATGTCATGTTGCATTAACAATAGTATTAGGAATGTTTGATTTATTACTTTACTATTATCGCATGATCGATTTGATAACATACTAATCTCTACTTTATTATTCCACTGAGTTGATCACTCACTCCCACGTTACGGGATGGTGTTTTCGGACACCCACCAGTCCCTATTTTGGTTGCAGATGATGGCGCTGCTTGAGAAGCGGAGCTGGACTTGATGATGATGAGGAGGATCTCTCCTTTATGTGTGTTCTGATTGACGGGATTACAGGGAGGTTGATTAGATGCCTTGACACTTGTCATTTTATATTTTTAGAGCACTCATGTATATTCTTTTTGTTTACTTTTGGAGTATACATGTATGTATATAACCTGGTAACATGTTCACACTTTGGAGACATATAACAATTTATATATGTTATACATACTATCGCAGTCTTCCGCTTGCTAATTTAACGGTTTCTAGAGTATGATATGATGTTTTGGATTAATCCCACTCATGTTTAATATATTAACACAGACAATATTCAATCATACACATTTATGTTGCATAAGTGATGTTATGGAACTCGGGAGTGGAGTTTTTACTCGACCCCCGATTTTCGGGATGTTACAGTGGATGTAAAGTTTCATGGAAGAATTGAGTAAGAAGCAAGCAGATTGCAACCTGTATAGTGACAGTCAGAGTGCAATACACTTGGCTAAGAATTCAAATTTTCATTCAAGGACCAAGCATATTAATATCAGATATCATTTCATACGTTCGTTACTGGAAGATGGATCGATTGCTCTAGAGAAGATTCATACAAGTGAGAATCCTGTGGATATGCTGACCAAGGTGGTCACATGGGAGAAGCTAAAGCTCTGTTTAGCTTTGATTGGTCTTCAGGCTTGAAGATAGGGAGGTGGTGCACTCTAGATGAAGAAGACAAAGGTTTATGACGATGTGTCTTCAAGTGAGAGATTGTTGAGATGTGGATCCACATATGGGGTCGCTCGACCAGTCGAGTGTCCTGCTCGACCAGTCGAGGACTGGGTCGACTCAAAGTCCATCGAGCATCATGTTTTGAGTTCCGAGGTGCTCGATCGGTCATGGCCCATGCTCGACCAATCGAGGTTATGTAGATTCATTTTCAGATTTGATGCGGACTACGGATTTTTGAGTTGGTTTTCGCAGAGGTGTGAAAGGGGAGTTGCTTATGTAACACCCCATACATTCCGTACTATTTTCTATGCTTATGTACATGATAATCGACGCCCTTAGCTAGACATGGATTGGCCGTTCATACACACCCAACTAATCGGAATCCCAGGACCTCGAAACTTATCTCATATCGACCGCCCTGTCGCTGCGATTATGGAGGTACAACCTGTGTGTCTATATAATACTCTGTTTGTGAGATACGTCGTGAAGAATTATTAGTGTATCATGTGCGCAAGGTGCCATGTACTTCATTCCACACATGTGCACAACATATGTCATACACACATGCACATGTTACACATGGGTGAGAGAATCTCTACCCATGTGTGTGATGTCACACACCTATATCTCCCATCTCTCATGTCTCCCCAAAGTCAACACCTCTCCATTCCATACCTTAAGCATGACATTATCACACCATGCCATCCCATGCTCCTTTAATCCACCATTAATTGTAAATTATGAATTAATTGATATAATCCTAATCTAAGCTAACCAAGATCACATTAATTAAATCTAACCACATTTTTAACAATTTTTCTACTTATATCCCTTTAACCCTTGGCATTTTACCATTTTCTACACATGGAGAGAGAGAGAGAGAGAGAGGAGTGATCTTGGTGGGCCATCAACTCCATCAACCCCATCCCTTCCATCCATATCAACCATCAATTTCATCTCTTCCATCCATCTCAACCATCCATCTAATACATCAAGGTGAGTACACCCACTCCACTCTTGGTTTGTTTCCTTTTTGATTATTTGTATGATTGTTAGTCGTGACGATTTGATGTGATTAATGGTGTGGATGATGAAGATAGTATGATTGATGGTGAAGATAATTGTAATAATGATGATGATGTTATTAATGGTGTGGATGCATAGGAGGAAACATATAAAAAATCAATTTATTATAGAGTTCATGTGGGACCCATTGATAGTGGGCCCCACCAAAATGTTTGTATGACATCCAAATCATCCAACCATTAGCCCATTAGGCTGGCCAAAATCACACACACCCATGCCCACATGTGCACGTATCCAACAAAAGAGAGAGAGAGAGAGAGAGAGAGAGAGAGAGAGAGAGAGAGAGAGAGAGACGCTACTTGCTGGCAGCACCGTCCCAGCAGCCTAATATAAAGGAGGTAGGGGCTGTGGGCCCACAATGGGCCCCACCCATGATGAATATATTTAATCCACGTTATTCATCTGATTCCCAAGCTCATTTTCGGCGTTGAGCCAAAAAATGAAACTAATCCAGTTCTCTAGTAGGCCACACTATCAAAAATCATGTGAAGACATGCTAAATCATATAAAAGTAATTGCTGGGGCCCACTTGAAAATTTTATACATCTGAAACTTTGATTGACCCGTCCACCACATGGGACACACAACAGTCGGACTGGATCATCCTGTTGTGGGTCCCATATTTGAAAACAAATATATATATATATATATATATATATATATATATATATATATATATATATATATATATATATATATATATATATATATATATATATGACGCTGCCGCCGTCAGCGTCTAGATGACGCTGTAGCAAGCAGCGTCTGCTGCTGATGCTGGAGGAAAGTGGGCCCCACCACAGGCCCCACCTTGATACATGTCGAACATCAGCACCGTGCATTTGATAGGTCTTGTTTAAAAATGGCCCACCCCAAAATTTTAGCAATACACGGAACTTAGGTGGCCCACACTAACAAAAAAATAAAATAAAAATAAAAATAAATTTATGAAGCTAAATAAATCAACAATTTTATGGGTCTGATCATGTGGTATATGCTATATCTAAACCATCCATCCATTTGGTGAGCTTGACCTAAGGCTTGAGAAGAAAAATAAGATAGATCTAACTATCAAGTGGGCCACACTACAAAAGGAGCAAGGATTGAACATCTACCATTGGATCCGTTTTTGGGTCAGAAGTTTTGGACCAATATGAAATTTATTTTTCCCCTTAATTCAGGTCTTTGTGACCTTATGAACAGATGGATGGAAAATAAACATTAAGGTGGGCCTTGTAAATTGTTTAACGATGAAATCATTATCTCCACTACTGTTTGTGGTAAGGTCCAGATAATCTTTGGAGATGATTCATTTTTGGATAATGCTATAAAATGATCTCTAAAATAAATAAATAAATAAATAAATAAATAAAAATAGACGAACTCTGTATATGTAATAAATATATCACTTTGGGACCCATGTAATTTGATATCCTTGAACCTTTCATAAAACTCGGAGCTCGAGTATATAGAATTACTTGCTGGGGTCCACCTGAAATTTTGATGCATCTGAAACTTGGTCTGACCCCTCAACCAAGTGGGACACACATAATGGATGGACTGAATTCATGAATCACATCTCTGTGAGCCAAATAAATAATCAAGAATATTTTAATGGAGGGTAATCCTCCCAATTTTTGTGTGTCGTCCACATGTGTCATAGATTGACTTGATTTTAACCTCAAGCTCACCATGGATTGGTGGCCTATTAATTATGCAAATTGGATTGATATGTGAATGGTCCAGATCTTTGATGGTGTACAATCATGTGACCATGTAGTGCGTGGACTGGACAACCTACAATTGATGTTAGTATGATGAATGCATAATCCCATGAGCTCCATTGCATATGTAACGCCCCGAAAATCGGGGGTCGGATAGAAACCCAACTCCTGAGTTCCAGAACATCACTTATGCAACATATATGATGATGATGATTGAATGTTGTCTGTTAGTATAGTAAACATGAGTGAGATTAAGCCAAACAACAAATCATACTCTAGAGGTAATTAAATAAGAAAGCGGAAGACTGTGATAGATATATAAAATATATGAACTGTTCTAAGTCTACAGAGTATGAACATGTTACCAGGTTCAATATATACATGTATACTCCAAAAATGAACAAAAAGAATATACATGAGTGCTCCAAAAGTACAAAATGATAAGTGTCATGGCGTCTAATCAACATCCTTGTAATCCCGTCGATCAGAACACGGTCTACATAGACCCGCCTGATAACCGCCTATAGGAGAAATCCTCCTCATCATCATACAAGTCCGGCTCCGCTTCACAAGCAGCACCATCATCTGAAACTAAAACAGAGACTGGTTGGTGTATACAACACTGTCCCGTAACGTGGGAGTGAGTGATCAACTCAGTGGAATCATAGAGCAAAGGTTAACATATTATCAAATCAATCAAGCGATAATGATAAAGCAAGCAAATCAAACATTCCTAAATACTATGATTAATGCAAGGATGAAATGACATGATGTATGCCCTCACCAACATACTCCCTCATGCGACACCATCTTACGTCCGCGGGATGCTTTCTTTCCTCAGTGCTCCACATCTTTCAGGCACATGCAGTGCAATATGATCATGATTATCGAGTTGTTATTAGTCCTTTTCATACAGCAGGATTGAGAAACTAAGGTACCTCCCTTATATCATTTTCAAACAAGGATCCTGTCTAGGTTCGTCACTCCTAGTAGTCTCATACAATGATATATTTCTAGGTCGCTGTAAGGGCTGTTAGGGCTGTTGCACGCACTCGTTGCTCCTCTCCCTCATCACCTTATCAATACAGGCCTAGTTTGTACTCTTATTTATACGGAAGGGTCGTCGCCTCATGTAGACTCAGAATACGCTTGAGGTCATTACAAAGGGCTGTCAGGGCTGTTGCACGCACTCGTTGCATCGCTCCCCCATCACCTTATCAGTATAGACCGACAACAAGAATATAGTGTCCCATACCACCATAATCTGCTCACGAGTCTGGGTTGCTCACTGGTCACTACAGGGAGGCTCGTGGCCCCAGCGTAGGCCGACAGCTCGACCACGGTGTCCCATACCACCATGCCTGGCTCATGAGTCTTAGCGGATTGAGGTACCACGGTTATCAGAGTTTTCACTGGTAAGTTCAGTACCCTAGGTTGAACCAGTTATGACCAATATAAGGTGAACATACAATGGTCAATCGGGTTACTTGACGAGTTCGACTGGTACGAGCGCCCGTTGAGTTGTACGACATGAAGTGTATAAACACCTCGTGTGGCCTAACCACTGCCGACAAGCAACGCACGACTCGGGTTCGTCAAACATGTCTTGCGTGGCGAATAGAGGCCAACCACGAGATCAAATTTGTTACCGACTGCCTGGACTAAAGTATAGCCCCAAACACTTGTACTCTAAATCAATAATTATATGAGAGAGACAAAATTAAAAATACAAGTAATTCCAGCATGTTATCAGCATGTTATAACATACATCATAAGCAGTTAACCATACACGAGTATTTCACACATACAGTAATCAATTCAACTACAACAAGCATGGAGGAAATCATGTACATCATCAAATTAGTTGAGAATCCAATCTCAATGCTAATCTACAACACTATTTACTCAATACTTATTAATACATACATTTATACAAACACTTAGTTTACACACATTAGTCTACATAGCATATGTCGGCCAAAGTGTGCATTAGGGCGAATCTCTTCGCCAAACAGAACATACACGCATAACTAGCATAGGTAGACGACAAATACTCATGGCAATCATATCAGCAAAATACGTACATATACAGTATTTCCTACAAATACCTAAAATACACTAAATCTCATATTCTTCGTACGTATTCGAAATGAAAAACAGACAGCATGTTCTGCATGTCAAACAACATCCTTGTCAACAATCTACCATTAAATGACATTGAAAGCTTTGAAAAATGACAACCTAAGCGTCTAAAATCTCCACCTTAAACCAAAAATTGCGAAACGGAGTTGATTCAGACGATAAGTCTTCGTCAACGGCTCAACGGAAACCTATACCATGAAATAGGTTAGCTATATTAACACTATAGCTACAGGGATTACCTAAATAGGTTAGAGGTAGAATTTTTTACCTAAAAACGATGTTGGAAGCACTGAAAGAGCAACACAGATGGACAGCTTGGCACATGGAGCAGCAGGGAAGAATCCCAGGAGAAAAGCTCCAAATCTCTCTCTTTCTCTCCCTTCTCTCTCTCTCTCTCTCTCTCTCTCTCTCTCTCTCTCTCTCTCTTCTCTCTTTTCTCTCCTAGGGCTTAGGAAATTCGTATGGAATGAGAGAGAGGAGTTTTAAGGTCCTTATATAGGCCTAGAATTGCCAGAAATAGGCATAGGGTCAAGGTATACTTATTTTATAACCAAAATGGACTTGTTCTGATCCAACGGAGCACTTCTGGAGGTCCTGTGACTGAATGCGATTGGACTTAAGCTTATGCATGCTTGATCCTGATCAAGTTAAGTTTTCAGTCCGGTCGGATTTCCAGATCGACCGTGGCGGACCAGTTTCAGTTCAACGGTCACCGGCACTCGATCAGGGTCACAAGTGCATTGACATGAGTGGGCCATCATCCCTGATCCGGGGATAAATTTGGATCAGATTCTGATGATTAGAACGCTTAGAAAAGGCGCGCAAGCGACACGTGCCAGATTTCATAATTTATATTTAACTTCTAACATTTCTCACACTCTTCACTCTAGACTTAAGGAAATCGTCATGGGACATCATCCGGACTTGATTTTTGTGGTGATTGTCAAGTCCAACTAGGTAGTCAGGATTGTCTAAGTTTGGGATAATTGGACTTCCGATGTGCGGTTCAGATACAATACGGAGTTTCTGAATGCTCCCGTGAGCAACCGGGTTTAGATTTTGATTCAAGATTTTAAGGTAATATAGCGTCACCTATTCTACACGTTTTGGCTCTAGCAGATCGTATTTAAAGTGATTGGTGATAATTTCATAGGCAGTCTAGTTTAGCACTAGTTAATTTCATCTAATTTTCTAAAGGAAGTAGCCCTTAATGATTTTTTTTTGAGGTGAGATTTGAAGGGTGGAGTGAGTGGTATATGAAAATGAACAAGGAAGTGTTTGGAGAAGGAATTTGAGGGAGATTTGAAAGATTTTTCAAGAAAAGAAAAGCTTAGAGGTGAACTTTGTGAAGGAAATAGGTGATTCGAGAGGAAAGGAGGGTCGAACCCTGCATCAAGGGGGTCCACAAGTCCCCACATGACGTCGGCCCGCCCGGCCCACCCAGCCGAGCCCTCTGACCGGCGAGGCCTCACTGAACCGGCAAGGTCCTCACCGACCTCTGTCCAATCCGGTGAGGCCTTGCCATTTGGGCGAGGTCCTCCTGTCCCCTGGGTCCCAAAAAGGTGTGGGGCCCACCCTCGGTCCTCCTAGATTAGCGTGGGTAGGCCCCCGACTCCATTTGATACGTTTTCAGGGCCAATTTACGAACCAATATGAGTTTATGTGATGTGTAGCATATGATTTTGGGGTAGGAGACACTCATCTATCCAACTAACCTATTTATGTTGTTAGATTCCAAAAGGTTAAGGGAAAAATCCAATTTTATCCATTTATTTACTATTTATGGTAAGTTTTAGTTTCGGTGTGGTTCTTCCTCATTTATACCCTAGGATTGGTGTGTATTATGAATGTTCTTAAAAATAAATGAAGAATAAAGTGGTGGAGGGTGAGATTTTTAAGGAATTGGATAAAAAGAAGTTTTAGGCTTTTAGATTGAGTGTAAGATGTTCGGGTTGACCTACCACCTAAGGACATTCATTTCTAGGTTTGGAATGGAATGAAACATAGTATAAACCCTTCGATTGATGGTCTAAAAGTGATTTGGGGTCATTGTGTGTGATCAGGAGTGTGCACGGACTCAATCTCGGCGACCGTTTTCAGTGAGTTTTAGTTTAAGTATAGTTCTTCACTATTTAAACTTGAGGATTTTGGTCTAATATAAAAGTACTTGGAGAAGTTTGAATAATGAGGTGGTGAAAGGTGAGATTTGAAGGAAATGGGTTGAAAAATGATTTCTTTGGCTTTGAGATTGAGCTTTGAGAGTGTAATGGTTGACCTATTTCCTAAGGACATCTAATTCCAGGTTGGCAAAAAATTAGGGGTGTTACAACATAGAACCCATGTGAATTCCATTGATGTGTGGGCCCAAGAATGTTAATGCCCATTTTGAGTGAATGTCATGTGGGCCCATCAGTAGTAGCCTTATTTAGGTCCACCATTAACCCTCTTCGACAAGAGTTTGAAATCTCCATGTGTTGAACATATGATGAAGTGGTATTGTAATTTTTGAAGTAATGATGATTAATTCCTTTAATGGGCTGATTGTGGACAACCCTTGATCACTTGACACTTTGGTTAGAGTGCGGTCCTAAGTAATAGGATCATGTGACTTATGTTTAAACCCTTAAACATGTTTAATTATAACAAATATGTAGACTCTAGTGGTGTGATGCTGTGATATACCTGTTAGGTCTATTAATCATGTAGGTATTTGATGTATATATAGCCACCTAATCATAAGCAATGGTGGAGTATATGTAGTATATGTAGTCATCTAATTGTATAAATGTGAAATATGTACAAGGCCACCTAACCGTATGAAATCAAGTGGCATTGATGGCTATTCAACAACATAGGTTTGTGCTTATCGATATAGATACCGCCACTTGAATCACATATAACTAAGTTATACACTAAATCAAATGTGATGTAGGGTTATGTTACCCAAGCTAATGCTATCAAGGTCCTGGATTTTATATGTTGTGATCTCTAAACAGTAAATGGTACGATGAAATGTGGCTCTTGGCCCTTAACCATGCGACACCAAATATGAGCCATTAACTATATGACACGTGAAGTGGTTTGTATAAGACTTATCATAATTGGTGTAGCCATGTATTCGTGGCTGATGGGCAAGGCCCATTGAGATATATTTTTGGCCCATATGGTGAGGCTCATTGTGATGTATTTCTGGCCCATGTGATGTGGCCTATAGTGATGTGTATTAGGCCCGGGTATGTAGCCTACCCGTGAAATAGATTTGAGGCCACTTGCAATGCATTCAAGGCCCATGGACGAGGCCAAATGTGATGTATTTGAGACCCATGGGTATGACTCATTGAGTTGTATTTTAGGCCCATGGGTTGTGGCTCATTGTGATGTATTTGAGGCCTATGTGTAGGGCTCACCTGTTGTGTATTTGAAGCTTATGGGTTGTGAAGCCTGATGTGGCGTATTCATGGCCCATGCGTTAAGGTCCATTGCGATGTGTGAGGCCCATATGATACAGCCCAATGTGATGTATATACGGCCCATGAGTGAGGCCCAATGCGATGAATGTATGACCCTTATGTGAGACCCAACGCGATATATATGAGGACCGATGTGATGTGTGATTTCATGATGATGTATGTATTGATGTTTATGTGGGCCACTCCTTAGGAGCAATGTTGATTAAATTCCACATTGAGGGGTAATGATGGTTGAATGTCCACATAGTGACCTTCTCTTAGGCCTTATTAGGCCTATTCTCACCGATGCCGATTATGAGTATGTGATAGCATAGTATCATGATATATGCCCATATGCATCATCTGCATGTTTGTTATGAGAGGTGGTTGACCATTATATAAGTTATTAAGCATGACGATTTTGAGACTCCCTGATAGGCAGAGATTGTCTCACATGAGTACATGGTATGCACCGGATTGTTGCATGACTGAATTGTATGACTCATGCATCTTGCATTATGATTACTGAACGCCCCTAGCGACATCAGAGTCGTAGCCTCCACAGACATATCGTGGATGGCCATATGGGACACCAAAAATTTGTTCTAGAATCGGGCTGCCATACATGGCCCTAGGTGAAAATTTCTAAACCCTCTTGGTACCATAGGACTCCCCAACGTCGAGACCGAGTGGATACATGAGCGCCCGAGTGCAGAATACCAGGAGGCCTTATCTCCCACCATGTCGTGATCTGTTGGGAGGGGGTGTGGCCTTACCCACCCGAGAGTAGGGGGCATAGCTAGGCTGAGTTTGACCAGCTCATGAATGGGTTTGCTATCGATAACCGGATAGGTATTGACAGACGATTGGTCAGGCGGATAGTCAGGTTTCTTATGCTCACTTGGACTGTGCTGCTGGGAGAGAGACAATGCCATTTGGAGTGTACTAAACCCCAGTGATGATCTCAGAGATTAATCATATTGATATGTGGACTTATTGAGCAGGAGTTGCATACTCATTCATTAATTTACTCACTATCCACTCGGGCTGGTGGTGTGTAACTATTTGTACGTGTACCTTCGCAATGGCCAGGATTTTAGTTGGGGCGTGTGACCAACCTGAGATCAGGAGTTTACCACAGTGAGTCTGACTATCCAAATTTAGGTATGGGTTTGATTTGGATAGAAGTCCCCTGTGATGGACCCCATAGCCTGCGATACTACGTACTATCATCTCGACTTCACACTTCAGCATGGACATTCTATTCGCACCGCATATTGCAATACATCCGCGGCATATGGCATATTTGGTTACCTGTGTTTCTGCATTTATATGGTTTAGATACGACATATGATATTTGACTCTTTATGACTCCTCATTTGTATAGTTGATCTGTATCGTGTATTTTGTTATTGTTCCTCGTTTGTATAGTTGATTTGTATTGCGTATCTTAATATTGTTTGACTCATGGACTTGTCAGTATTTCTGATATTGTATAATTATGGCATGCCAATATGATGAAGAAGATGTGATTACGGATGCATGTAATACGGTTATGGTTGTAGTATAGGAAAAATGAAAATATAACTTGGTGATGCTGGTAGCATTGACTTGGAGTATTACTATGATGCATATGCATTGCATTGGTATTGACATCATACTTTACGTGCTACATGCTTTTTACGTGCTACATGCCTTTCACATATATGATTTCCTTGTAATAGATTTATCTTGCTTGCATGTAGGACACACTGCACACACGTATGTACTCACTAGGCTATTACCTAAGCTTCCTATTTCTCATTTTTTTAGAGCTGGAGTAGCTTGGAAGACTTTGCCTTCTCGATGCATTACATATTTTTTTCGATTTAGTAATGTTGACGTTGTGTACCTTTTAGGGAGCAATGTTCTTGTAACCATCAGGATTTCTATTGGAGAATGCCGCTTGATAATTTGATCATGGATCTTTATGCTCAGGTATTATTATGTATGTATATATATAAAAAATTCAGTCAAAAATCTACCTTGTGATGCGCCGAACTCAGGACTTGGTGTATGGTAGTTAAGTGCCGGATTCGGGGTATCACGGAAGCTGTCCGTCTCCGGGTTTGGGGCGTGACAACCTAAAATATAAATAGGAGTTCCTAGGGCTTTTCTAAGCATTTTGAGAGTTATTCTAAGGTGTGGGCAATGGGTTTTCTCTGTACTTCCAAGGGAGAGGTTAGTATATTTCCTTGTAATCTTCATTTTTCTTCGTAGTGGAAGTTTGCATCCGTGGGTTTTTACCCTTGTTTGGGATTTTTCCACGTATATCTTGTCTTGTGGTTTGTTTGAAATGCTTTGATTCGTTACTAGTTGATATTTCTTCTTGTTTATTGTGTCACGCCCCAAACCCAGAAATCGAATTCATAGGAATCTCGATCACCGAATTTGGTACCGACAGCCTCCGTAGTACCCCATTCCCGACTCCTAGCATCCATATGTCAGATTCCAATCCTAGGATCCTATAAGGAGGATTTTTTTTTTCAATATGCATTTAACTCGTAATAAGCATAACCACAAGATTACCCAATTCACAAAGGCATATCATCATCACATATCCATTAATATAATCATTTGAGTACAATGCTGAAAGAAAAATACATAAATCGAAGATCAAGCTCCAGAAGACCACTGTATGCTCCATGCTCAACACTACTGCAACCTAACATCGCCTGCACGCATCTATCGTGCATAAGCTCATAGAAAGCTTAGAGGGTGGTGTAAGTGTGTGCACAAGGTAAGTGCCAAGTATTCAATGCAATACCATAATCATACAATACCGGAAATATTGATAATCCATACATCGTACAATATCGAAATAAGCAGAAATACTGACAAGATCATGAATTATCAGAATAGAAAGAAATACTGACAAGATCAGGAATTATCAGAGTAAACAGAAGTACTGAAAAAGTCATAAATCACATGATAACAGAGTAAGCGCAAATACTGACAAGTGCATAAGTCATACAATATTAGAATACGCAATTTAAATCAACTATGCAAATAAGGAGTCATAGAGAGCCAAATATCAGAAGCAGAGGATGTAATGCAATATACATTTTTGATGAGTAACTCAAACAGCGTCAGCCGTACCATATGTCGTGGATGTAATGCAACATGCAATGCGAATGGAATGACCGTGCTGGAGTGTGAAGTCGAGATGGTAGTATGTAGTATCGCAGGCTATGGGGTCCATCACAATGGACTTCTATCCAAACTAGTCCCATACCTAATTTAGATAGTCAGACTCAATGTCGTAAACTCCTGATCTCAGGTTAGTCGCGCACCCCAACCGAAATCCTGACTATTGCGAAGGTACCCATAACAAATAGTTGTGCACTACCAGCCCGAGTGGATAGTGAATGATTGAATGAATAAGTATGCAACTCCTGATCAATAAGTCTACATATTAGTACAGTTCCTCTCTGGGATCATCACCGGGATTTAGTACACTCCAAATGGCACTGCCCCTCTCCCAGTAACACAGTCCAAGTAAGCGTAAGAAACCTCACTATCCGCTTAACCAATAGTTTTTTAATACCTATCCGGCACGTTGATAGCAGACCCATTCACGAGCTGGTCAAACTCAGCCTAGCTATGCGCCCTACGCTCGGGCGGGTAAGGCCACACCCCCTCCCAACCAACCACGACACAGTGAGAGATGCGGCCTCCTGATATTCGGCACTCGGGCTCTCATAAATCCACTCGGTCTCGACATTGGGGCGTCTCCTGACCTCAGAGGTTTAGGGACTTTCACCCACGGACATCAAAAGTGCCCAGATGCTCGAACCAAATATTTTTAGTGCCTATTTAGCTATCCACAATATGCCTGTGAAGGTCATAGCCCTGATGTCGTTAGGGCGTACAGTAATCGCAACACACAATGTAAGATGCATTTACAATCCAGTTATACATCAATCCTGTGTATACTGCGCTCTCATGTGGGGGCAACTCTATCTATCAGGGAGTCCCATAAACAACCTTCCTAATAACGTATTTAATGGTCAACCGCATCTCATAACAAACATGCAGATGATGCGTATGGGCATGTATCATGATGCTATGCTGTCACATACTCATAATCAGTATTAATAACTGGCCTTAACAATTGGCTTCGACAATGTGGACATTTAACCAACATTGCCCCCAAAGAATGACCCACATAGAGCCTAACATATAGTGGACCCATGACCTCACACAAGGGCCAAATATACAATACCATGGGTCCCACTCAAGAGCTTTATACAAACCATGATGGGTCTTTCACATGGGCCTAACATACATCACACTAGGCTCCTTTGCTTGGCCCTCAAATGCATCACGATGGGCTTCATCACCTAAACCTCAATATACATCACATTGGGTCTTAGACATGGGTGGAATACACATCTCATCGGGCCTCAAATGCGGGTCGCATATACATCACATTGGGTCTTAGACACAGGCTGAATACACATCTTGTCGGGCCTCAAATGCGGGTCATATATACATCACATTGGGCCTTAGACACGGGCTGAATACACATCTCGCCAGGCCTCAAATGTGGGTCGCATATACATCAAATTGGGCCCTGACAATCGGAATCGGTAATCGGTCATGACAAATCAGAATCGGTAATTGGCCTCGATCGATAATCAGCAATCAACCATGACAAATCAGAATCTGTAATCGGCCTCGATTGATAATCAACAATCGACCATGACAAATCAGAATCGGTAATTGACTTCGAACGATAATTAACAATCGACCACGACAAATCAGAATCGGTAACCGGTCTTCATCGATAATCGTCAATCGGCCATGACAAATCAGAATCGATAATTGGCCTCGATCGATAATCAGAATTGGCAATCGGTCACAATAATCAGAATCGTCAAATCAGTCACGACAATCAGGATCGATCGATAATCATAGTCGGCAAATCGGTTACGTCAATCGGAATTGGCAATTGGTCTATGACAATCGGGATCGACAATCGGCCTAAGGGAAGGTTATAATATGGACATCCAACCAACATTGCCCATCAATGTGGACATTCAACTAACATTGCTCTCAAGGAGTGGCCCACATAGGGTTAAACATATGGTGAGACCATGGCCTCACACGAAAGCCTAATACACATCGCAATGGGCCTCATACAAGGGCTACATACACATCACTATGGGCCACATCACATGGACCTCGAATACATCACAATGGGCCGCATCACATGGGCCTATATACATCGGATGGGTCACGTCCCATGGGCCCCGAATATATTACAATGGGCCACAACCCATGGGCTTCAAACACATAATAGGTGGGCCTTACACATGGGCATAATACAACTAAGTGGGCCTCATACCTGGGCCTCCAATATATCTCAATGGGTCTCAACCCATGGGCCCCAAATATTTCACAATGGGCCTCAACCCATGGGCCCCGAGTACGTCATATTGGGCCTCTCAAATGCAACAAGTGGGCCGCACTACTTGGGCTGCACCATCTATAAAGATCATTTTAGAGCATTATCCAAACAATGAACCAGATCAAAAGATCATCTGGACCATACCATAAATAACAGTGCTGATAATGATTTTCACTATTGAAATTTAGAGGGCCCACCATAGCATCTATTTCCCATCCAGACTATTCATAAGGTCATAAAGACCTGAACAGTGAGGAAAGAAAATATCATGTTGGTTTAAAACTTCTATAACCCAAAAGAGGTTTCAATTGTAGGCATTTAATTTCACTGTTTGACAGTGTGGTCCACTTGATATTAGATCTATCTTATTTTATTTATATATTTTTTTTCTAAGCCCGAGGACGAGCTCGCCGGATGGATGGATAGTTGGATGAGAACAATTATCAAAGCGGGGCGCTGACCGTCCAACAGATGGACGGTCAGATTCTTCCAAGTGAATGGATGGTTTAGATGGTGCACATCCATCATGGTAAAGCCACTGACCATCCAACAGATAGACGGTCAGATTGTTGCCAACTGGATGGACGGTTGGGATATAACTCATACATTAGGGTGGGAATCCACATACATGGCCCACCAGAGCTCGTCAAATGGATAGATGGCTAGAATACAATGCCACTGTCAAGGAGGGTGGGTCCCAAGTGGGAGTGGCCTACCAAAGTGTTAGTTATTATAATATAATATAATATTGTATATTATATACTTAATATAATATATTATATTATAAAATATGATATCATAACATTTAAAGTACCTAGCCAATGCATTCAGCAGGTGGGTCCCACACGGGGCCCACCATGTACATATATTCAAGGTATATATATATATATATATATATATATATATATATCATGAGATCCTTCGGCATCCAACGTCCAAGAGATGGACGGATGGCCTGGATCAGAGCCACTGTATCAGGGGCCCACCATCCTTGGCAGATGGACGGTGACTATAGTAAATCAAGGTGGACCCCACATACAACTACAACAGCTCACTAGCTAGTTCACACCAGCCAACCTCATCCAGATGCATGGACAGTTGGATACAACACATACACCAGTGGGTCCCACATGGGGCCCACCATAACATCTAATTTCCATTCAATCTGTTAATAAGGTCACGTAGACCTGGATACTGAGGAAAAATAAATTTCATATTGACCCAAAACTTCTGTCATGCCAAAGGGTTCAATGGCAGCCGTTCAATCCAACTATTTGCTATGACGTGGGCCACCTGAGTTCCTCCAACGACTGATTTTAGGAGGGGGGCCCACTGCACTAAGTGGCCCACTAATGCACGTCGTGGATGCTTGACACACATTACGGTGGGGCCCACGTATGGGACCCCTGTACTGCCCGCCCGTCCACGGTGACGCCAGCAGTAGCGTCAGCAGTACGCGCTGCTGTATATTGTGTTATTATTATTATTATTATTATTTTATTTTTATGAAATTCTATGATTTTTCATATATAGGGCCTACATATGAAAAATCTAACCCAACCATTGGATTCTACGGCCCCTGATCGACAAAATGAGACCAATATGTAGCATGCTTTTGGCGAATAGAAGAATCAAGGTGGGTTTTAACGGTAACACCACTATTTCCTATGGTATGACTTATGCGAGAATCAAATTGATCTCAAATTTCGGCTCAACGCCTAAAATGATCTGGAAAAAAGAATGGACGGCTTGGATTAAATCCATACATTAAGGTAAAGCCTACATTAGCGGCCCACCAAAATTTTTGAATCAAACTAACATTTCTGTTTTCCTTCCTAGTGTCCAGGAGGTTGGGCGTTAAACGGCCCGGAATACCTCCAGCGAGGTAGAGCCCCACACGGTATTGTGTACATTACATTAGGGTGGGTCCACACGTGTGGGACCCACTAGCCTTGGATAATGCATATATTTGTGTACTGCCTCTAATTGGGCCCGCCTAAACAGACGGTCGGGTGGGCCTACTAAGTGAACGGTGTATGTGTGAAACATATCATAAGGTGGGCCATAAATCAGGGAAAAGAGAGAGAGAAAGAGAAGCACCCACCTCTAAATCGACTCCTTCCTCAATTCCTAGGGTCCTCAAGCCTTTTAGGATCTTTTTCAACGGTGGAGATGAGCTTTTAATGGCAGGACTGAAGCGGATCTAAGGTGAGAGGGTTAGTCATGGAGATAGGTTGGGACGTCCATGGCTTCTTAGTTGCTATGGGAGATGGAAATGAGGGAGGAGAGAGAGGGAGGGAGATAGGAGCGACTGAAAAAATCATGACTTGACTTAATGATGTAAGGCCATCATTAATTACTTAATAAGGGAGGGTGTTGACTCATGGAGAAATAAATGTCATAAATGCTTATAAGTATTTATTACTTGGCATGGGGTGATGACATCACCCCATGATAACCTAGGAAGTAGTGCCATTGTGATACGTGGGCCCTGTAAATGTGCGGTCCACAACTATTACGATGCGCGAGCTACATTTCATGATCTAAGCGTCGCATTGACGCACAAGATGTGGCGTGGTCGGCATGGTCGTAATGATATAAGTCTCGGGTTGAGCCAAATCAGATCGACAGGACATGACTTAAGATTGCGTGTAAATGTCAATAATAGACCGCAGGTTGTCGGAATTGGATCGGGATGACTGCGGAAGCCTACAGAATGGTATAGGCTAGGATACAGGTCTTACATATCGTTTGTGGATGAGACCGGAGATTAGATCTCGGTTCACCGTGTTGTTGGCATGCTGCGCAATACAGTGGGGTACCTACATCAGCATATAATGTAATGGCTTTCTCGTACTGTGTGTTGATCACATACAACTCAGCTAATGCCTAAAGGGTATGTAAATGAACATTTTTGTGAGAAAAAGAATTACGGTGTGTTAATGGATTAAAATAAACTTAAAACATAATACAAAAACTTTAACACACCTCTTTTATGTTATCAGTCATTGAGGAAGTATTAATTCGGGGTTCAATTGTGGAAATAACAGGCAAGGTGGAATATATCTCCCATGGCCAAGATTTAACAATTCACAAGAGGTCCTCGTGAAAAGCTAGATTAGTTGCTAGAGCCATAAGAGCCACCTGCAATAAGGAAAATACTACATACATCCTTTTATGAAAACTTTGGATGCAACAGCTCTGTCTCATACACGTCCATGATCTAATCCATTTACTTCCAGGTAGTTGACCCCCATTACAGGGCATAGGCCCATTTACTTCCACTTCATTTCATTTACATTCATTAAATTTCATCCAAACAGACCTTAAATGCTATTTACCTCCATTTATTTCCATCCAAGTGACCCTAAGATGCATAAGTAATAGTGCTATGTTTGAATGTATATGTAAATGTACACTATATATGTAAATGTCAACCTTTTCAAGTATGCTCCCTTCACCCACATTTAAGGCATTGATATGAGCAGCCTGGATTTCCCTGAAAATTTATCAAGTTATTGGAGCATTGTTAGGTGGATCTATTACATATATAACAAAAATAAATAAATAAAAAAAATCAGTCATTTTTATCATGGTTTATCTAACATAAGAACCTCATGAAAGTTGTTCATAACATGTAAACCACAACGGCAATCGCAACATTACTTGCTCTGGTGCAGCTTTGTTAACGATGCATTTTCCCTTGATTGTAAATATAAGTAAGAGCCATTCACTTATCAGTTGGATTAAATGGAAGGAAATGAACCCCTTGAATGCCAGCCTGTGCCTTCTAGTATGTCTTATGGATGGGGACCCATTGAAACTATTTTGAATCATTATAAGCACATCAGAAACCTATTGAAAACAAAAACAAAAAGAAAGAAAACCCTTCAACTTATTTCATTGAACATAAGAAGGCTGACACCACAGGCCACAAGATTTAGTAACCCATGCTGATCTTTCAAAAGCAAATTAAAGAATGAAGCAAATTTAAGGAATAAATTTTTAAATATTACACTGAATGAAAACCATGTAATTGTTAATCATCAAATGGACTCTAAAATGAAAATTAAGGAATGAAACACATTAAAAGAATAAATTTTCATTACTTAGAGGTTAAAATTTACAATTTTCCAAACAATCTTAATTTAAGGCCCTGCCCCGTCTAAAGATGGGTCCATGATTAGTATGCCACATGTATACTAGCTATGTTCTTTTTTTTTTTTTTGAAGACACGGGGTGTCCCCACTTCTTTTTTGAAGTGAGACTAATCCTTGCGGATACATGCAATCACCCACAACCATGTTTATCGGATAAAGCTAAGGATGAGAATCGAACGCTCATGTATAGGAAGCAAACCTATGGTGAAGACCATTTACTCAAACCTCATTCGTTTACTAGTTTTTTTTTTTTTTTTTTTTTTTGTTTTTATTTTTGAGCATTATCTATAACAAACGCGTTTTTCGTTGGGGATTGAAATCCGAATCATTTGAAAAAGGAGAGAGGACATTGTACCCAAAGACAATGCACTCGGATCCATCCAAAATCCATGACGAATTTGCATTTTTGGAACAAACTAAACACATGAAAAGGTACATCCATATAAATTTTAAACATCAAAAACCATAACCACATCATAACATCCACTCTCCAAATCAGACCCGGGAAGAATTCATATACATAGCATGAATTAAGCCAATAAAAGTAAGCCGTAACAACTATTATGCTTCTACATCTAAATCAGGAACCCAACTTAAATCCACATTCTCTAAAAGACAAAAACCATCAAGACCAACAAAGAATCACATCTATAAAGAGAACCAAACCATTATGAAAGTACTTCTAACCCATTTTATGAACATCTAGACCAGATTTCCAAATCTGAAACGAGGAACTACATTCAACTCAGGGAAAACCTGCAAAGAACTTCCTTCTCTAATGGGAAATTGAACCCACAAAAACTTCATTTTTATCAAATATTAACATCCAGACATCTCATCCCATTAGCCAAAACCCATCAAAACCCAAAGCAAGCCCGTATGTCTATCACAACTACACAAGTATGCTTTAACAATTTTTAATCATCTATATCTAAAATAAAGAACCCACCCAAATTCGCAATCTAAAGACAAACACCCATCAAAAGCAACAAATTATTTTCATTTCTATCACGATGTTTCTGCTTTTTTTTTTTTTCTTCCTTGCAAAATAAACCCATAAAGTGTATTCATATGCAACTCAAATATCTTATGCACCCATATCCAAATTAAAATCCACACTAGAAACAACCAAAAGTTATACAAATCCATGGGAATTCACAAGTCTAACATGAGATAAACTTTATAATAATAATAAAAAAAAGGTCTAAGAGGCTTGTAGATCCCATGTGCTAATAAGGTGCCTCTACATGCCACTAAAAGTGTTGGCCTTGCATAGGGTGTGAGATCCAAGTCATCTGTTAGCTGGTTCCCACCATGTCAATGCCCTTGCCCAAAAATCAGGCTGGCTCACTCATCAGGCATGTCACAGTGTTAAAAGCAATGGCATTGCAAAAAAGGACCAAACCAAGTATTTTTCGCCCATCTATTTGTTCCTATAACCATGGCCCACCTGAAGAGTGGATCACATGATTTTTGGGCCAGGTGATGAAATGAAGGACAACTTGGATGTTCACAACATTTAAGCCATGCACATGTTCAGACATGTAGAGGGGCAAGGCTACACACACGAGCATGTGGGATCAACAAACCTCTACGGATCAAAATTTGAAGATCCAAAATCAAAGACATCCAAAACTAATTAATGCACATGAAGAATTTGCATTTATAACATAGATTAAACCCCCAAGCGCTGGCATTTATAAAAATATTACTAACACAATCCAATTATAAGCTTCAAAGCATGGATTGACAGCAAACAAATCCAAACGTATAGGCTCCTTGAAGAATTTCCAACAACGGAAGCATGGAAAAGCAGAAGGGTATATAAGAAGTAAACTGAGTTTCTCATACCTCAGTAGCTGTCACTTTCCTTCCATTGAAAACAAATGGTCTCATTTCACGTCTCGTTTGGTATTGCTCCAAATCCATTAGAAGTTCTTCTTCTTGCACACTGTTGGCCATTCTGGATGAGTTTAGCCAATTGGGATCTTAGATGCTCTTTTTCTTTCCCCGTTTTTTTATTTTCTGTTTTCTTAACAGTTTAAGATCTTCGACATATGAAAAAGTAATAATTTTCAAGGGTCAAGTTAACAAACAATTAGTCATGAACTCAGTTGTTCTGAAGGAAAGAGAGCAATTCTTCTAAAGACTTCTGGCTCTCTGCATGTCAATGAAACAAGCAGGATATATATCTCAGTATGGCTATGAGATTGAAAGCCAATATTTGCAAGTGTGGTAGCTAGGCCAGTTTAGATCGCCCCCAATGAGAAATTTAGGTTGAGATGTGCCTGTTTGTGACATTTGGGGGTTACAGGTCATGCTCATGACTGGATTTTAAGCCAATTTACTAAATGGATTGGGCTTTGTTGCCACCCCTAAGAAAATCCCTCCATCCAACTTCTGGGGTACATCCAAACCTTGGAAAGAATTTTGAAATTCGAAAACCTAAAAATCCTATATTAGAAAAATTTAGAAAAATAGAAAAACCTAACATAAAATAGAAATTAGACTTGAAAAACCTAATTCTAATTGTGTTCGGGCCACTTCCCTACAATAACGTAAAAAACTTGATCGTACCCAAGGGTTGACAACTCCAAGTGCAAGGCTGTGATATACTAATAACTCGGTGAGACTAAGGTTAAATCCTCAGGGAATAGGAAACACGCCCAAAATGTCATGCCCCAAATTTGAAAACAGGGCTCACAAAATTCTCGATCACCGAATCCGATGTCGAAAGCCTCCGTGTTACCCCATTCTCGGTTCTCAGCGTCCATATGCCAGATTCCAATCCTGGGATCCTACAAGGAGGCTTTTCCAACGTATGTTAACTCATAATAAACATAACCACAAGTTTACCCAAATTGCAAAGGCAACATTATCATCACATATCCAATAATATAAAATTTTAAATACAATGCTGAAAGGAAAAATAAAAAATCAAAGCTCCAAAATACCGCCGTACGCTTCAAGCTCAATGCTGCTGCAACCAAACATCACCTGCATACATCTATCATGCATAAGCTCATAAAAACTTAGAAGGTGATGTAAGTGTGTGCACAGGGTAAGTGCTAAGTATTTAATATAATACCATAATCATACAATATCGAAAATACTGGTAAAATCATGAATCATATGATATCAGAGTAAGTGAAAATACTGACAAGTTCATGAGTCATACAATATCAGAGTACGTAATATAGATCAGCTATGCAAATCAGGAGTAATAAAGAGCTAAATATCAGATGCCGAGGATGTAATACAATATGCGGTGCGAATGGAATGACCATGCTGGAGTGTGATGTCGGGATGATAGTACGTAGTATCGCAGGTTACGAGGTTCACCAAAAGGGACTTCTATCCAAACCAGTCCCATACCTAAATTTAGATAGCTAGGCTCAATGTAGTAGACTCCTAATCTCAGGTTAGTCATGCACCTAATCGAAATCCTGGCTATTGCGAAGGTACATATATCAAATTAGTTGTGCACCACCAGCCTGAGTGGATAGTGAATGAATGAATGAATGAATGAATGAATGAGTAAGATGCTGAGTATACAACTCTCACTCAATAAGTTCACATATTAGTACTATACATCTCTGGGATCATCACAGGGGTCTAGTACTCCAAACCAGATTGTCGGCCCATCGCGCACAACCAGGTGAGTGGAAGAGACCTCACTATCCTCCTAGCCATTAGTCAGTCAATACCTACTCAACACATCGATATCAGACCCATTTATGAGCTAGTCAAACTCAGCCTAATTTTGTCCACTACAAATCAGGTTGATAAGGACACATCCTCTTCCAACCGACCACGATACAGTGGGAGACACTGCCTACTGGTATTTAACACTTGGGCGTTCATGTAATCCACTTGGTCTAAAAATTGGAGCGTCCTTTCTTACCAAGAGGGTTTAAGAATTTTTATCTAGGGCCATCTATGGCGGCCCGATGCTAGTAATAGATTTTTGGTGCCCCATCTGGCCATCCATGATATGCCTATGAAGGCTATGACCCTGATGTCACTAAGGGCGCACAATAATCACAACATACAATACAAGATGCACGAGTCATATAATCCAGTCATGCATCAATCTTACGCATACTGTGCACTCATGTGAGATAAACTTCGCCTATTAGGGAGTCTGATAACAACTTGTCCAATGACATATGCAATGGTCAACCACATCTCATAACAAATATGCAGATGATGCGTATGGACATTGTAAGACCCGTATCTTAGTCCGTACCATTCCATAGACTTCCGTGGTCTTACCGATCGAATTTTGACAACCTTCGACCCTTAAGCGATATTTGCAAGTGACCCTGATTTGTATGCCGTCAACCCATATCGACTCAACCCAAGACCTTTACCATAGCGACCGCATCGTCGCTGCGGTTTCGATGCCGCGACGTACGCGTCGAGGCGATACCCTGGTCAGGAGATGTGGGCCAACGTTTGGTGCGAGAAAAACGCCGCGCATTGCGAAACCCAAGAGAATCTCTACGAATTGTCAAATCAATCCCATTAATCAATCAATCCCATCACATCTCATGTCAAGTACACATAAACTTTCACCCATTCCCAAGTAAGCCTCAAAAGTCAAAAAGTCTCTTACACACCCATGCCTTTCTTACACAAAAAGTCACAAAAGTCAAAAAGAGACTCTTACACCCATCACCACCACATCCATCACTCCATCACCCATCACTCCTCTCTCTTTACAACTCTCTTTCTCATTTTTTTCAAATCATTCTCAAGCAAGAGAACCTCCTTAGGTATGAGCCTCTCCCTCTCTTCCAAACTCCAAGTGTGGCCCACCTTTCCATCCCAAGATCTCCCATCCTAGCCATCCATTTCTTATCTCCTCCGTTGGAATCGAAGCTAAGGAGCTAAGGAACCCATAGGAGCAAGAAGATCAAACGGTGGGGTGCTTGATAAGAGTAGTTTTTCATATTTTTAAGATGGGCCAAGTGAGGCCAACCGATCCATGGTTTGGATCTCACTTGGGACCTTAAGATGTGGACGATAGCCCGCTTTGATCATCATGATCATTTTATGATGGGGCCATTCTCCATGGACCCCATCATGATGTTTATTTTCTTGTATATTTAGGGTCATCTAGACCGTGTACTTTAGTGGAGAAGGGATCTCCACCGTTGGATTTTGGATTTAATGGGCCCATGTGTAATGGGACCCACTTGATGTATGTTTGGTTGCAAGGGAGGGCCCATAGTGTCGGGGTCCCTCACGCGTGTCCCATTCTATATCTCTCTTTCTCTCCCTCTCTATTTCATTTTCTTTTGTGAAATCATGATATGATTGCGTGGCCCACTTGAATGGACCCCACCATGAGGCTTGTATCCTATCTAAACCATCTACAAGTGGGGCCCACTTTGTGTGTGTTGTATCCATACCATCCTCCGTGAGGTAGCCCACCATAAGCAAGGCCCACCTCTAATTTATTTAAGTGCAACGTCCAGCGTCCAGGGACGCTAGACGTGGGTTGGAAAAACACAAATATGAGCTTGTTTCCAAGCTTGTGGGGTGACCCACTCATATAGGCCTCACCATGGTGTATGTATTCAATCCAAGCCGTCCATCCTTTCCCTCATACCATTTTAAGTGTTGAGCCGAAAAATGGGGCCAATCCGACCTTCGGCGGGCCATAGCATGGAAAACAGTGGTTTTCACCGTTAAGAAGCTCACATGATGTGTCCACACACCAGATTATACTGGATATTGGACTCGTTAGGCTTGTCTTAAGGAATGGGAACTAATGGACGGAGTGGATACTTCCGATGTGGGCCCCACTAAGGAAAAACCTCAGCAACCATCGAAAAAAATAAAATGATAAGCAACAGGTCGCTGCTGCTGCCAGAGGCGCAGGCAGCGCCTGCTGCACATGAGCGGGCGGGCGGACAGAGTCCCACGGCTCTAGCCGTGGCCCCCACCATGATGTGTATTTTCCATCCAACCCATTCATATGGTGGGCTGCCCCTGAGGTGAGCCCTCCTCCAAAAATGGGCCCCATCTGGTGTTCAGGTGGCCCACATTAGTGGAAACAGTGGGATAAGGTAGCTGCCCTTGAAATCCAATTTGGGTCCACAGAAGTTTTGGATCAAGATGAAATTGTGTTTTTCCTTCCACTCGGGTCCGTGTGACCTTGTCAACAGGTTGGACGACAATTAAACATTTTTTGTGGGCCCCATGTGGGGCTACACCTGATGTGTATGCTGTCCAGGCCGTCTAGGGCCTGGACGTGGTTATAGTATACCATATTATATATAGTATACATTATATTATATATTATATATATATATATTATTATTATATTATATCATATACAATATACATGATGGTACGCCTCCATGTGGGACCCACCCTTAATGCATGTGTTGCCTCCAAACCGTCCAACCATTTTAAAAGCCCATTTTAGGGCTTGAGGCTAAGAATGAGTCAGATCCTTAGCTCATGTGGACCTCACCGTGATGCATGTGTTGCATCCAAACCGTCTATCCATTTTAAAAGCTCATTTTGGTTGTATGAGCTAGAGGATGAGCCAGATCCATAGTCCAAGTGGACCTCACCTTGACATGTTTTGAGGTCCATCTTAATGTATTTGTGGTAGTTCATTGGGGCCCACTTTGATGTGGATGTAAGGCCCATGTCATGGGGCCATTTGATGTTTTAGGAGCCCATGGGTTAAGGCCCATTGAGATGTACTAGGGCCTATGGGTTGAAGCCCATTTGATGTACATATGGGGCCCAATTGGTGTGGCCCATTTATTATATATAAAACCCATGAGATTAGGCCCATTTGATGCAATCTAAGGCCCACGGGTTATGACCCATTGCAATGCACATAAGGCCCATTGGTGCGGCCCATTGATGTGGCCCATTTGATGAATAAAAGGCCAATATGATTAGGCCCATTTGATGTATTTAAGGCCCAATGGGATGTGCCTAAGGTCCATTACAATGTGTGATTTCAGCACGGATTATGTAACAATGTTTATGACGGTCGTGCCTTGAGAGCAATGTTGGTTTGACGTTCACATTGCAAGTATAGTGTTGGTTAAATGTCCACATTATGACTCTCCCTAGGGCCCATTGATAGACCGTACTTATTGTGTGTCAACCATCTAGGCCACCTGCATTGTAAGGATAGTGCATTACTTTATAACATGTTTAGTATAGTTCCATGACTCATGATCATACGCATCATATGTATGATTGATATGAGAAGTGACTGATCATAGCATATGCCTTCGGGCAAATTGTTTATGGGACCCCAATTAGGCGGTATTGCCCTACATGAGCGCACGATACGTACAAGATTTACTGCATGATTGGATAGTATGATTCATGCATTTCACAATGTGTGATATGGTTACTGTACACCCTAACAACATCGGGGTCGTAGCCTCCACAGATGTATCGTGGTTAGCATGATTGGATACCGAAAATTTTATTCTACATGGGGTGCTATAGATATCCCTTGGTGAAAGTCCCTAAACCGTTATGGTACCAAGAGGTTGCTCCAATGTCTGGACCGAGTGGGTATAGGAGTGCCGAGTACCGATTACCAGACGGTTGCACTTTTCACTGTGTCGTGGTCGGTTGGAAGGGGGCGTGGCCTTACCCGCCCGAGAGTAGGAGGCAAAGCTATGCTGAGTTTGATCAGCTCGAGGAATGGGTCCGCTATCGGTGATTCGAGCCTGATATTGGCAGACGGATAGTGAGGTCTCTTCCACTTACCTTATTACGCACGATGGGGCGACGATCTGGTTTAGAGTGTACTAGACCCCTGTGATATCCTAGATTTGAGCTGTATTGATATGTGGACTTAGATGAGGATTGTATGCTTGACTTGCATCTTGCATCGTATAGCCCTGGTATGACCGACATCATTCATGCTTTGCATCGCATAGCCTTGGTACAGCTAACGGTATTCACGGATCCATCAGTATATTCCACATTACTCTGATATTGTATGATCATATTACTACTTTGCGCACACACCTTCACCACCTTCTAAGCTTTCTATAAGCTTATGCACGACCGTTGCTTGCAGGTGATGTTGGATCGCAGCAGCGCTGAGGCTTCAGCGTGTGACAAATTATTTTAGAGCTTTTGGTCCATCATCATTGTATTTCTCTTTATGCTCATTGTACTTGTAAAGTTTTTTATCATAGTGAAAATATAATGGAGTTTTTGGTTGTTGTTTGTGGGTTATGCCTTTAGTTATGCTTATTACGAATCAAACTGACGTTGAAAATCCTCCTCGTAGTATCCCAGGATCGGAACCTGGCGAATGGAGCTTTGGGAGTTGAGAATAGGGTTCTACGGAGGCTGTCGGTGCTAGATTCTGCGATCAGGAATTTTATGAGTCCGGTTTCCGAGTTTGGGGCGTGACAGACATGTATCATGATGCTATGCTATCACACACTCATAATCGGTATTGTTAACTGACATTGATAATCGGCCTAACAAAGGGCCTAAGGGAAGGTCATAATGAGGACATGTAACTATCATTGCCCATTAATGTAGACATTTAACCAACATTGCTCTTAAGTAATGGCCCCATATAGAGCCAAACATATAGTGGGCCCATGGCCTCACACAATGGCCCAATATAAATCACCATGGGCCTCACTCATGGGCTGTATATACATCATAATGGGCTTTGGCACATGGGCTATAAATACACATCACAATGGGCTGCATCACACAGGCCACATATACATCAAGTGGGTCGCATCTCATGGGTCTAATATACATCGCAATGGGCCGCTCACACGGGCCTAATATACATCAAGTCGGGCCTCATCATATGGGCCGAAAATATATCACAATGGGCCATGTGCATGGGCCTAATACACATCATAATGGGCTGCATCACACGGGCCACATATACATCAAGTGGGTCGCATCTCACGGGTCTAATATACATCGCAATGGGCCGCTCACACGGGCCTAATATACATCAAATCGGGCATCATTATATATGCAGGAAATATATCACAATGGGCCTAATACACATCACAATGGGCCGCATCACACGAGTCACATATATATCAAGTGGGTCGCATCTCACGGGTCTCAAATACATCACAATGGGCCACATCATATGGGCCGAAAATATATCACAATGGGCCATGTGACATAGGCCTAATACACATCACAATGGGCTGCATCACACGGGCCACATATATATCAATGGGTAGCATCTCACGGGTCTAATATACATTACAATGAGCCACATCATATGAGCTGAAAATTTATCACAATGGGTCGCATGACAGGGGCCTAATACACATCACAATGGCCGCATGACATGGGCCTAATACACATCACAAGGGACCACATGACATGGGCCACATATACATCAAGTGGGTCGCATCAATGGGCTGCGCCAATGGGCCTCATATACATCAACAGGCTGCACCATCTACACCATTCAACTATATAGAGATCATTTTAGAGCATTACCAAAAAAAGAATCATATCGAAAGATCATCCGGACCATACCACAAATAAATGATTTTCGTCGTTTAAATTTGTGGGGCCCACCATTTTATTTTATTTTTCATCCAACCTGATCATATGGTCGCAAAGACCTGGATTAAGAGGAAAATAAATTTCATATTGATCCAAACTTCCATGACCCTAAAAAGGGGTTTCGATGGTGGACGTTCACTCAACACTATTTTCTACGGTGTGGTCCACCTGATCATCAAATCTGCTTCATTTATCTGTCCCAAGCCTTAAGATGAGCTTGCCAAATGGATGGACGTATGAAGTGGATTGCTCATACATAATGGTGACCCCGAGCTGTTGTTGCATGTGCAGCAGGTACTGGCCCACCGTCCATCAGACGGACGTTGTGGATAGGGTCCACACAGCAGCTGGGTCCCACATGCTACTGACGTCAATATAGTAGCTATATAGCTACTGTATGACGCAGCTGTTGTTGCTTCAATAACGCAGGTGGGTCCCATGTGGGGCCCACCATTTTATTTTTATATTATGGTATAATATTTATCATATATTATATTATATTATTTATTATTATTATTATTATTATTATTATTATTATTATTATTATTATTTTAAATCTATTCAAGCGTCCAGGTGGGACCCACCAACAATGGGTAGCCTGGATGAAACCATACATCATGGTGGTCTCCAAACAGTATCGTCCAGGTGGAAGGTGCTGGTGAATTACATATAGTAAGGTGGGCCCCACCCCCACACGTGTAGCACATGTGGGCTGGGCCTCACATACAGCTAGGCGGACGGATGGTTTGCATATACACATGCCTCGTGATTGGCCCATAGATCTTACTGACGCTGGTTCAGCAGCTGCATGCTTCTGGCTGTCCAATAGATGGACGGCCTAGATCTGTAATGCTTGGATTAAGGTGGGTCCACATGTGTGGGACCCACTAACTTGTGAGATCAAGATGACATATGTGTTTTCTCTTCATACAGGTGGCCTGCCCCAGACAGTCTAAGCAGCAATGTTGTTGGACGTCTACAAGGTGAACCCCACAATGGGTAGCGTGGGTACAACCCATTCAACAGGTGGGCGACAAAATATGAGAGAGAGAGAGAGAGAGAGAGAGAGAGTGTAACGCCCTGAAAATTGGGGGTCGAGCAGAAGCTTAGCTCCCGAGTTCCAGAACATCACTTATGCAGCATTTTTGATGATGGATGAATGTTATCGACATTAGGGCATAAAACATGAGGTAGATTAAACCAAAACAGCAAACATAGTTCAGGGACAGTCTGAAAGCACGAGCGGAAGACTGAAATACATATATAAATCAACATAAGTTCCCAAGATATGTATACTCTACCAGGTCATAATTACAAGACGTGTCTCCAAAGACATATATCAAAAAGTGATAAATCACTACCAACATAGCCCTGAATCCCCGTCAATCAGGGCATTGTTCATATGAACCCGCATGAGAACTGCATATAGGAGAAATCCTCCTCATCATCATAAAGTCCGGCTTTGCTTCGTAAGTATCGCCATCATCTGAAACTAAAATAGGGATTGGTTGGTGCTTCAAACACCGTCCCATAACGTGGAAGTGAGTGATCAACTCAGTGGAACTATACAGTAAAGGTTAACATGCTATCAAGTCAATCAAGTAGTAATGATAAAGCAGTACAATCAAACATGTCCTAGATACTCTTGTTAATGCAAGAATGATATGAGGGAATGATGCATGCCCTCACCACAAACTCCCTCATGCGACATCATCTAACGATCGCGGCATGAATCACTACCACTGTGCTCTCACACCAAAGCCAATGACACATGCAGTGCGATGTCATGAGTATGATTACGAAGTTCTTATTAGTCCTTTTCATACAGTAGGATTGGAAAGCTAAGACACCTCCCTTATATCAATTCCCAAACATTGATCCATTATAGGGTCGTCAGTCCTAGAAAATCTCATACGATGTTACGTTTCTAGGTCGCTGCAAGGGCTGCCAGGGCTGTTGCACGAAATCATTACAACACTCCCCCATCACCAAATAATACAGGCCTAGTTACATCCTCAATACTGCAATAAGACTCGTCGCCCTTATGCAGTGTCAAGATATACTCGAGGTCCCTTCAGAAGGCTCGTCACTAATCAATGTAGGCCGACAGCAAGAATATAGTGTCTCATACCACCATAATCTGCTCACGAGAGTAGGGTGCTCACTGGTCACTATGGGGAGGCTCGTCGCCCCAGCGTAGGCCGACAGCTCGACCACGGTGTCCCATACCACCATGTCCGGCTCATGAGTCTTAGGGGATCACGATACCAAGGTTAACGGGAGTTTCACTGGTAAGTTCAGTGCCTTAGATTCAACAATAACGACCAAACATGGTGAACAAACATCGGTCAATCGGGTTAGTTGATGAGCTCAACTAGGCTAAGCGCACGTTGAATTGAACGACATTGAATGCATAAGCAATCCGTGAGGCCTAAACACTATCGAACATCCTAAGCACGACTCAGATTCGTTAAATTCATCCTGTGTGGCGAAAACAATCTCAACCACCAGTTTAAAGACTGTTACCGATTACCTGGACTATACAATAGCCCAATCACATTCAATTACAACATGATGTCCTATGGGATAGTTAAAGCAGTAATCGATCAATATTACAACTCATACAATCATATGAACATGTTCTGAAGTGCATTGTAAACATGAATTCACACACATTCAATTCATAATCAAGTAGACATCAGAATAAGTCATATATGGAGGAAATCATACAAATCATTGATGTAGTTGAGAATCATATCTCAACCCATATACATGTACATCTTACTAACTACTAACTCGTTCAGACACTTTTACAAACACTTAGTCTACACATTACATCATACATATTATGTATTCATTAGCATATGTATTAGGGCAAATCCTTTCGTCAAAGGGTAGTCACCCATACAACAATCATATATCCACGACAGTTTGTCATGGCAAATAAGAATACAAAGTCTATACTCATTCAGTCATGTTCACATACACTTAGGGTACACATACTAAATACATATCATATGTTGGTATATCATGTATTTGGGTTAAACCTTTAGCCCAGGAGTTGTTACACATACATCTAGCATAAATAGACGACAGTTAATCATGGCAAAGTCAAATTCATATTTTATACGTATACGATATTTTCTACAAATACGAGGAATACAGTATATTCAACATAGTTAACGTATAACTGAAAAATGAAACGGACAACACTTTATACATGTGAAATAGCATCCACGTCAGTAATATCATTAACCGACATTGAAAGTCTTGAAAATCATAACCTAAACGTATATAGTCCGCACCTTAAACCAGAAAATACGTATAAGATGTGATTTGAACGATAAGTCTTCGTCAACGGCGGATACGCTACCTATGGCATGGAACAGGTTAGCTATAACTTCACTACAACTATTTTAAGCTTCAAAACAGGTTAGGGTTGGCTTAACTTACCCAAGAATAGAATCAAAAATGCTGTAATAGCGATACGGTAGTGGTATTGAAGTACATGGAGTGGCAGGGTAGAATCCCTGGGTGAATCTCCTACTCCCTACATTGGACATAGATTTAGACGAGGACTCCCTTAGACCAAGACCCAAAAAGCAACCTTATAAATAGGAAATTGGAACCTTTCAGTGTGATGGGCATTCCCTAAGCTTTGGAGTAATCGGATTTTATGAAGTTATTGAAATATACAATGGCGAAGCATTCGCGGCTTGACACATTTCTCAATCCTGGGAGACTACCAATGGACTCACTGCTTTGACTGAGCAGAAGACCAGGATCTACCAGGATTAGGAAGGGATATGATGAGCCTTCTACCCTAGTCAAGTAGATGATCAATGTATCGGGATCAAGCCCACTATAACCGTCGCTCTATACTGGTCAACCATTGAAAACATATATCTTACTCTAAGTTGATGGGAATCGTCGTCAAGACTTCAAATAAATAGAGAAATCAATTGTAGCCAACCATCAGGGTATAAGAAAAAGATAAAGAGTAAATATTGCTCGACCCCGCGTTACAGAGAGAGAGAGATCAGATGGAGATGGAGGGACCCCGCCACTATGGGTCCCTCATACAAATCATACATTAAGATGGGTCCCACCATATGTGGGTCCTCAATCATCAAATCCAAGAAAAATGATACAAATCTAATTCTAGAAAAGTACCCACCTTTGATCTCTTCTTCCTTCTTCCACCAATGCATGCTAGAGCTCCAAAGGAACAATTTCAACGGTTGAGATGGACTTAGGATGGTAGGAAGGTGAGCCACACAAGCTATATCCATGGAGCTTGGATATGAGTTTCTTGCTTGAAAATGGAGAAAAGGAGAGAGAGAGAGAGAGAGAGAGAGAGAGAGAGAGAGAGAGAGAGAGAGAGAGAGGATTGATGGGTGTGTATGATGGAGTGATGGGTGAAGTGATGGAAAGTTTGATTGTTTTTTTAGGTTGCTTTTGTACTTGGGGATGAGATAAAGTAATGGGTGTACTTTGAGAAGTGAGGTGATTGATGTGATAGATTCTCTTGGGATTATAAAATGTGGTGTTTTTCTCGAATTGAACATGGGCCCACATCTCCTAGCTCGGGTATCGCCTCAGTGCGTGGGACGCGGAGTCGGAACTGCGGTGATGGCGTGGTCTTAAGGGTATAAGTGTTGAGTCGAGTCGACTCAAATCGACAGGATACAACTCAGGGTCATACGCAAATGCAGATTATAGATTGCAGGTTGTCGAAATTTGACCAGGAGGACCGCGAAAGACTACGGAATGGTACAATCTATGATACGGTTGTAACACCCCGAAAATCGGGAGTCGGGTAGAAACCCGACTCTCGAGTTCCAGAACATCACTTATGCAACATAGATAATGATAAGTGCATGTTGTGTGTAGAATGATATTAAACAAGATTGAGACTAAGCCAAAACAGCATATCATACTCCAGAGACAGTTAAATTAGTAAGTGAAAGTGTAAGACCCGTATCTTAATTCGTACTGTTCCGTTGATTTCCGCGACCCTTCTCGTCAAATTCTGGCAATCCGCGACTTATGATTGACGTTGCGCACGACCGTAAGTCGTATCCTATTCATTTGAGCCGGCTTAATCCGAGACTTGTATCATTGCGACCGCACCGTCGCCACGGTTCCAACGCCGCAACTCACGCACCGATCCGATACCCAGACGATGAGATACGGACCCACGTTCAGTTCGAGCAAAAACACCGCGCGTTGCAAATCCCAAGGAATCTCTACAAAGTGTCCCATCAATCACATCAATCAATCCCATCAATCACCTCTCATGTCAAGTACAAGCACCCATACTTCCTTTCTCCACAAGTCAAGCAACCACCCAAGTCAACTAACACATCACCTCACCCATCACTCACATCCATCAACCATCACCCCTTCACATCACTCCATCTCTCATTAATCACACCTCTCTCTCTCTCATTTCTCAACACTCCAACTCCAAGAAAGGAAGAGAGAGCTCACGTCCAAGCTCTCTTCCATGAGAAAGAAGTGATTTTTAGTGGCCCACTTTCCATCTCCAAATTCCATCATCCTAGCCATCCATTTCCCATCTCCACCATCAAAGTGAAGCTCTAGGTGACCGGCTATCCAACGGACCAAGAAGATCAAGAGGTGGGTGCTTTGATGGAGTAGTTTTTCACGTTTTTAAGGTGGGTCAAGTGAGGCCAACCGATCAATGGTTTGGATCTCACTTGGGACCCTAAGATGTGGCCAATGGCTCATCTTAATCATCAAGATCATTCCATGATGGGGCCATTCTCCATGGACCCCATCATGATGTTTACTTTCCTTGTATTGAAGAGGTCATCTAGACCGTCCATTTCTAGTGGAGAGGGATCTTCACCGTCGATCTTTTGTTTGAATGACCCATTGCTGTATGATTGGATGGTTGAACGGAGGGCCCATAGTATCGGGGTCCCTCCATCACACGTGTGTCCCACTTTTCTCTCTTTCTCTTCCTCTCGTTTTTATTTATCTTTCTTGAATGTTGAGGAGGCCATGAGGCCCACTTGAATGAGCCCCACATGAAATATGCAATATTTCCTTTTAAGCCGTCCATGGGTGGGGCCCATCTTAAATGCATCTTCCATCATGTGATGGCCCACCTAAATAGGGCCCACCTTGAATATATATATGATGAACCCAAAAAAAATAAAAAATAAAAAATAAAAAAAAATGCAAAACGCCCAGCGTCTCTGGACGTTGCACGCTGAAAATATAAAGATGAGGGTCATTGGGGTGGGTTACTTGTACAGGAACCACCCTAATGCATATATCCAATCCGTGCCGTTCATCCCTTTCCTCATATTATTCTAGGCGTTGAGCCAAAATATGGAGCCGATCCAACTGGCTAGTGGGCCATGGTTTTAAGAATATTACTATTACCATTAAAACCTTTCTAGATTTTTTTGTACACGATGAATAAGGGCTGATATTGGTCTTGATGGATGCGTTATGAGCCATGGAATCCAACGAATGGACTGGATTCATCAGATGCGGGCCCCACATAACAAAAACCCCAGGGGGAAGGGTTTTCAAAAAAAAAATATATTCATGCCCAACACAGCAGCTGCTGCTGCTGTGTCAGGCGGTGACCAGAGGAACGGCGGGCGGACGTGGGCAGGGACCCACGGCCCCGTGTACGGTCCCCACCATGATGCATATTTTGTATCTGCACCGTCCATAAGGTGGCCCACCCTCGGAGGTGGGTCGTCCCCAAAAATGAGACACATCCAAATTTCAGGTGGCCCACACCATGAGAAACAGTGTGAAATGAACCCTACCATTGAAGTTTTCTTTCAGGCCCACCAGAGTTCGGGATCAAGCTGAAAATTGTTTTTACCCTTCATTCGGGTCTGTGTGACCTAATGGATGGGTTGGATGTCATATAAACATTATGATGGGCCCCCCCATGGGACCCACAGTGGTGTACGTGCCTGACTCCACCGTCCGCCCGGACGGTGGAGCCCACTGCATATATGATGTGTCCACACCGTCCAGGGGACGGTGTGTGAGTGTGTGTGAGTGCGTGTGAGCGTACGTGTGGGTGTATGCATGTGTGTGAGTGCGTGTGAGTGCACGTGTGTGTGTGTATGCATGTGTGTGGGTGCGTGTGTGTGCATGTGTGTGCATGCATGTGTGAGTACACATGTGCGTGGGCATGTGTATGTGTATACATATATATATACTGTATATAAATTATATAGTATATTATAATGATGGTGGCCCTCCCTGTGACCCCCGCCATGATGCATGAGTTGCATCCTAACCGTCCATCCATTTATCAATTAAAATGAAGTAGATCCATGGTTCAAATGGGCCCATTTTTGGCACGCATATAAGGCCCATGTTGATCCATTTATGGCCATTCATTCAGGCCCACCTTGGTGCACATCTAAGGCCATGGGATTAAGCCCATTTAGCATGTGCAACGGCCATGGGATTAAGCCCATTTGGCATGTGTAATGACCATGGGTTTCGGCCCATTTGACATATGCAATGCCCACGGGATCCGGCTCATTTATACATAAAGGGCCCACGGGATTCAAGCCCATTGGATGCACATGGGGCACAAATGGAGTGGCCCATTTAGTAGGTTTAAAACTCATGAGTGTAGGCCAATCTGACATATTTAAGGCCTAAGTTGTGAGGCCATTTTGATGTGTTTCAAGGCCCATGGATCATGGACCATTGCAATGTACATAAGGCTCATTGGTGAGGCCCATTAATGCAACCCATTTGGTGAATGTGAGTCCCATGTAATACAACCCATTTTGATATATCCAAGGCCCAGGGATCAAGGCCCAACGGAAGTCCTTAGAGTCCATTGCAATGAACGTTTCTCATGGTTCATGAAATGATATTTATGGCAAGCCATGCCTAGGAAACAATGTTGGTTTGACGTCCACATTGTGTGTACAATGTTGGTTAAATGTCCGCATTGTAACTTTCTTTAGGGCCCATTGATAGGTCCATACCTGTTGCTATTCATTGCCTTATAACATGCTTAGAATAATCTCATGACTCATGCCCATACGCATCATATGTATGCTTGATATGAGTAATGACTGATCATAACATACGCCATTGGGCAGACCATTTACGGGACTCGTTATGTGACTGAGTGCCCCACATGATCGCGCAGTACGCGCTGGATTGCTGCATGATTTGACGGTGTGATTCATGCATCTCGCATACGTGTGACTTGATCACTGCACGCCCTAGCGACATCAGGGCCGTGGCTCCACAGGTACATCGTGGATGACCGTATTGGATACCGGAAATACTTATTCTAGCACTATGGGCACTTAGGATGTCCTTGGGTGAGAGTCCCAGAACCTTTTTGGTACCAGGAGATGCTCCAACGTCTAGACCGAGTGGATACACGAGCGCCCGAGTGCCGAATACCAGTAGGTCGCGTCTCCCACTGTGTCGTGGTCGGTTGGAAGGGGGTGTGGCCTTATCCGCCTGAGTGAGAGGGCTATAAGCTAGGCTGAGTTTGACTAGCTCGCAAATGAGTCCGCTATCGACGAGCCGGGTAGGTATTGGCATACTACTGGTCAGGCGGATAGTGAGGTCTTATCCGCTTGCTTGACTGTGCAGCTAGGGAGGTGGCAGTCTCTGCATGTGTATTGGACCCCGGTGATACCCAGAGAAGAACTGTACTGATATACGCATTTGAGGAGTACCGACTTGCTTGGATTACATTTCGCATATGACATTTGGCTATGTAGGCCTTGCATTGCATCGGTGTGGCCGATGGCATTCATATCTCACATCATGCCTTGCATTACACAGCCTTGGTATGTTCATGGACTTACCACATACTTCCGTATTGTTCTGATACTGTACACTTGACGTTTGCCTTACGCACACACTTACACCACCCTCTAAGCTTTTGTAAGCTTATGCACGATAGTTGCGTGCAGGTAGCGTTGGACGACAGCAGCGCTGAGACAGGAGTGCACATCAGGACCTTTTGGAGCTTTTTGATCACCTTGTATTTCCCATTCTGCATTGTACTTAAAATTGTTGTTATAGTTGATATGTGGTGATGTTGTTTTGTGACTTTGTTATGTCTGTGGTTATGCTCCTTTAAAAAAAAAAAAAAAAATTTATTCTGAAAATCCTCCTTGTAAGATCCCAGGATCGGAATCTGGCATTAGATTATCAGAAGCCGAGAATGGGGCACTACGGAGGCTGTCGACACCGGATTCGGCAATCGGGATTCATGTGAATCCGATTTTCGGGTTTGGGGCGTGACAGAAAGACTGTGATGAATACATAAAATATATAATTAATTATAAATCTCCAGAGTGTGAACATATTACCAGGTTAATTAAATACATGTATACTCCAAAAATGGAAAGAAAAGAATATACATGAGTGCTCCAAAAATATAAAATGACAAGTGTTAAGGCGTCCAATCAACCTCCCTGTAATCCCGTCGATCAGAACATGCATAAAGGAGGGATCCTCCTCTTCATCATCAAGTTCAGCTCCGCTTCACAAGCAGCGCCATCATCTGAAACTAAAATAGGGACTGTGGGTGTCCGAAACACCATCCCGTAACGTGAGAGTGAGTAATCAACTCAGTGGAATCATAGAGCAAAGATTAACATGTTATCAAATCAATCACGCGATAATAGTAAAGCAAACAATCAAACATTCCTAGGTACTGTTATTAATGCATGCATGAAATGACATGATGGATGCGCTCACCGAAATACTCCCTCATGCGGCACCATCTGCGTCCGCGGCATGCTTTCTTCCCGCAGTGCTCCATATCTTCCAGGCACATGCAGTGCGATATGGATAATGATTACCGGGTTGTTATTAGTCCTTTTCATACAACAGGATTGGAAAACTAAGGTACCTTCCTTATATCAATCCCAACACAGATCCTGTTTAGGATCGTCACTCCTAGTAATCTCATACGATGTTATATTTGTAGGTCGCTGCAAGGACTGCCAGGGCTATTGCTCGCACTCGTTGCACCGCTCCCCCATCACCTTATCAATACAGGCCTATTTATATCCTTAAGACTGCATCAGGACTCGTCGCCCCCAAGAGGTGTTAGGATAAACTCAAGGTCACTACAAAAGGCTCGTCACCAATCAGTGTAGGCCAACAACAAGAATATAGTGTCCCATACCACCATAATCTGTTCAGAGTAGGGTGCTCACTGGTCACTACGGGGAGGTTTGTGGCCCCAGCGTAGGCCGACAGTTCGACCACGGTGTCCCATACCACCATACCCGGCTCATGAGTCTTTATGGATCAAGGTACCATGGTTGACAGGGTTTTCAATGATAAGTTCAGTACCATAGGTTCAAGCAGTTATGACTCATACATGGTGAACATACAATGACCAGTTAGGTTACTTGACGGGCTCGACTAGTACGAGCGCATCTCAAGCTGAACGACATGAAGTGCATATAAACACTTCGTGTGGCCTAACCACTGCCGTCAACCCAAAACACGACTCGCGTTCATCGACACGTCTTTCGTGGCAGATAGAAGCCAACCACGACTTTGAATCTATTACCGACTGCCTGGACTAACTTATAGCCCCAAGCATTTGTAAACAACATCAATGATCATGTGAGAGTGACATAATTGAAATACAAACGATCAAAGCATGTTCACAACATGTGATAGCATACAACGTAAGCAAATCAATTAACCACATATAATCCATATGCCTAAGGAAACCAATTTCACATAACACACATGGAGGAAAATTATTTAAGTCATCATATGAATTGAAAATCCAATCTCAAGCTAATCTACAACAACATTTACTCAATACATACTAATATAAACATTTATACAAACACTTAGTCTACACACCTTTGTCTACATAGCGTATGTCGATCCAAATGTGCATTAGGGCGAATCTCTTCGCCAAACAGATCATGCACGCATTCCTAATATCCTAACACGACAAATAGCCATGGCAATCATTTTAGAAAAATGTGGACGTAAACAGTATTTCATACAAATACCTAAAATACCCTAAATCTCATATTTCCCATACGCAGTCGAAACAGAAAACGGACAGCATGTTCTACATGTCAAATGGCGTTCTCTTTGATAATCTACTATTAAACGACATTGAAAGCTTTGAAATCAGTCAATCAAAGCGTATAAAATCCTCACCTTTCGCCTTAGACGTGTATGGATTCGAATAGAACGTATACGCTTCGTCAACGGCGTAACGACGACCTAATGCACAAGATACGTAAGCTACTTCGCTATTGAATCAAAGGAATCCCTAAATCAACAAGTGGTTAGGGTTTTCTTACCTAAAAATACATTGGAAATCACCGGAAAAGTGATTTGAATGTGTTGCTTTGGTATGCGCAAAGGATGGAGCAAACGGCAGGAAGTTCTCCCACAAAGTCTCGCACAATCTCTCACTTTCTCTCTCTCTCAATCTATGGTTTCAAGCAAATTCGGATGAGAGAGATATGAGAAATTACTTGAGTTTTTAATCTAGTGAAGTAAAAAAGATTTATAATAATAAATAAAAAGGACCAGGGATTCAAGAATCTACTTATAACAATTACAATATCTGATTCACTGATTCAACTCTTATAACTTAATTAAGATCGAAGTCTTGTCTTATCCAATCAGATAATAATTTTATTAAACCAATCATCAACATACACAAAATATGATTTCAATAGTAGGAAATCAAGAGATTTTACTGTAACCTTAGTTCTTAATAGATTAATCGATTTTACAAATTAATTCATTCTCTAATCAAGTTAAGCAATTGCTCATTCAAAGCATTCGTTGTAACCATAGTTCACAACAAATCAAAGATATAAACAAGTCAAAAACTTTCATAAAGTAAATTCAAACTAATTCAATCTAATATATCATTCAAACTATTGTTGTTTAATCAAATAAATTAGATAT